>CM072997.1:53893779-55143779 GCA_037038555.1 Rhynchonycteris naso | reverse complement strand
AAGTGACTAAATATTTCTACCATTCATACTACCTGCTTCTCCAATAAACATGTGCTTTCTACTTACTTTTAACCTAGTTTCACCAACATTTCTATTTCTTATTGTTCTTCAGAGTACATTCCATATAGAGTTTCATTTCAATGGTTCATTTTATTCTTAAATTAACTTAAATTAACTTAAATTCTTAAATTAACATTGTATTAACTATTTAACCAGAAATCAATGATCATCAGTCAATAGTTATATATGCAGTTGTAGCACTCTTTTAGGGTTCTTGAGCCAAGCAAACTACTTACTTACATAACAATTTTTTTACTTAATATAACCTTAATCTATCCAAATATCAGCTTGAGCCAGAATTGTGCCAGCTTAGAATCTCACCTTAGAATTTTGATATGGTTCCAGCATAAATGAAATTGTAATAGAACATGACAATATGTACTTTACTTCAATAATGGCTAGAAAACAGAAATTCTTGTTTTTAAATCTTTTCCTTTTATTCTCAACTGTTGTGGTTAACATATATAGTTGATTCTTCATAAGTTCTTTTTATTGTGGAAACAAAAACATTGTAGGCTCCAACATCTGTGAGTGGACCAGCAAGAAAACGCTTGGGAGATTCACATTATATTGATATCACTGACATACTAATTGCTTCTGGAGACCCTCCTTAACCGGAATTTTCCTACCCTTAAAATGGGATACCACGTGGTGTTGCACACCAAAGAAGCACAAAGTTGAATGGGACCACAACTGTTGTCTGTCCCTCTGTCCATAGGTATCCAAATATCTAGATAATAAAGAGTAGGGCCCAGGAACATTAGAGTTTAAAGACATATCCAACTCCTAGCTCTGTTGTTTTCTAATTGTGTAATTTAGGAATCATCTAAAATCTCAAAACCTATTTTTCTTGCTTTAAAAAGGAAATTTAAACAAAACAATTCCTGGTATAGCCTTGCTTTCTATGATTTTCATACATTCAGAGCAGATGGTTCTTAACAATTTTCCCTGAGGATTTAGAAGATGAGATTCCTATGTCACCTTTATCTCTTTAACAAGCTTATTGTGCATCAATCATGAAGAACTGTGATTTCATTATTATGACCTTCCATTGTTTTCCTGACCGGTTAGCTATACATTCTGGAATATTAAGTGACATCATTTCTACAATTAACTCAGCGAATACTCTTTGTGTTGAGCTCTCTTCTAAGGAATAAGAATAGTTAATACACTGTTTACAAAAAAGGACAAGCCAAGCAGACAGGGAGAAAAGAATATTGACCTCCCAGTTCCATTCTTAACTTCCTGCTAGACAAGACAGACCAGTTTCCTCATTTATTTAAAAAAAATGAACAACTATCTTACTTATCTCATAAGACTACTGAGAGATTCCATATGCATTAATTTATATGTGAATATTAAAGGCTCTACCAATATACATTTTGATGCTATTATAATGATTGATGCTTCCAATAGCTTCAAAGATATTAAATGTAACAAACTGTATAACTGGCATGTATTCTACCATCTTCCAATTGACTGTTTTTCTAAATATAACACCAGACCCACAGTTCTATCAGTTGAATGAGCTCCCTGCCTTTAGTGCCCATAACAAATGCAGTACAAACATTTTATATCATTGAACCATGAACAGCAGAGAGTATTTTTCCAAAGTATCTTTCTGGAAATAATTATGAAGAGTCATCTTCCAGGTGAATAGCTATGACCCTGTACTCCTAGGACAGATAGAACTGTGTTTATACACTGGTCCTAGAGAAGATGTAATTTCAAGAAGGAGAATGACTTATTACTCTGTGCATGGCTGGGGGAACAATACTCTTGCTTAATCCAATGACCTGTGCATAATCTTCCCCCTGGAAACTATTTGAAGGCAAGAAAGGATGAAGAAGTTTGGTTTCTAGTTTTCTTTTACTTAAGAAACCTGTGCCATAGGCCAGAAGTTTTCCATAATTTGTACAATTTTGTTGTTTTTAATGGGATGTGTTCTTTAAAGCATGAAGCAATGAAAACACCCGTGGCAAGAAGCCACATGCAGCAGGATCAAATCTTAAAACAATGAACCTTCTGGATCTAGAGTAAAATTAATTTACTTTCAGTCTCAGAAAGACAATAATTCCCATCACACTGTCTCAGAGTGTAAAAGAATAGAAAAAGCCAAACTTAAATCAGATTCCATGACTTCCCTAATCATGAAAGTGTCATGTCAAACAAGCTAAACTGAGATTTAAAAATAAATTTAGAGTCAAACACTGAAAAGGTACAATGAATACATAAGTTTATCCAAAGATTGTGATTCTCTGTCTTTGTTACAAGGGAGATTAATTCATGGTTTCATTTGAAGCCTCATCCTGGGTTTTAAAACAAAGTTAGATAAAATACCTGGAAGAACAAATTTCAATTACATTAAACCACAAGTACCATTGAGAAATCATGACAAACAAAATTGATGTCAGTATTAAAGGATCTGAGAAATTAATCAGAAACATTTTTTTAAGTGAGAAACAAACATATATATATATAGGTTTTGGAAATGAAGTATACCAAATAAACAAGCACCAAAGATGCATACAGATATCCCAATGCGATGGTGGCCATAATTACTCAGTGCTATCAAACACTGGGCGGCATCTTTAAAAATAAGGTATTGTTTTCCCAGTCATTTATTATATGCTATGAACAGAAATTCTTAAAAAACACTGAATATGCTTTTCAAACAGACAAAGTATGTTCCGCACTTCTCGTGGTGTCAATTCAAGCGAGGAATCATTTTAAATTCTCTAGTGGGAGAGTTTCATTATTGCATTTTAGTTTCATTTACACCCCTTTTCAAGAACTGTGTCTAATAGACCTTCAGAGCATCTCTGGACAGCTCTAACTTATGTAACCTCATTTTTCAAAACTGCTCATTACTTTCTGTTCCTCGTACATGCACTCACTCCAGCTTAGGGCCTCCCTGGGGGTACTAGACTGCCTGCTTTGGTAATATAGTTGTGCCTACCTTTGAGACTTTTTCTCATTTCTAAATGGAGTGTGCAGAATATGAAGGGGTGGGGGCAATGCTTCTTAACACTGTTGACTGGCAATGAAATCAGAATCTGCCAGTGAAAATAGCCTACAATCATATCTAGCCAGGATATTACCCAGGGTGCATGTGGGAGACATAAAAGGAAATAATGGAAGATGACAAAAAATATGATTTCATTTCTAACTCCAACACAGAAAAGAAGAACCGGAAGAAAAAAATATACAAGTGTATTTTAAAAATCAATGGGCTGTTATAAACAAAAATTACAAAGTATGCTACAAAGTCATCTTATGCTTGTTCTGAAATTCTCTAACAAGGAATATAATGTAGCTTAATTTAAACAGTACATCTCATAATTTTGCTAAACAGAGAATAAAATGCTCTAAATTAGGCTGCAGGCTAATTTACACTGGAATACCTCACTTCTCTGCTCAGTGAAATTGAACACTATTTGCAAATATGACCTAAAACACGACTTTTTAAACAAAATAAAGTTACACTTAGACTGAGCCTCACCTCCTTTTCATCCTCAGGAGGGAAAAATGCATTAAAAATCATAAATGTGTTTTGTACCCTGGCCCCTTTAGCTCTGTTGGGTGGAGCATTTGCCTAAAGTGCAGAGGTTGCCAGGGTTTGATTCCTAGTCCCGGCACATACAGGAACAGATTGATATTCCTGTCTCTCTTTCTCTCTTCTTTACTGGCTAAAGTCAATAAATTAAAACAAATTTTTTAATAAAAAAAATAAAATGTTTATTTCTTTGACAGTGAAAATATAAAAATAGAATAAGAAAAATATTAAATTATCTAATTTCATAGCTGTATGTATATAAATGGTTTCTTATTTAAGAAGAAAAACAAACATTGAAAGATAATGCATGCTGTTTTGACATTCTTAATTTTCTTTAAATCAATTAGCAAAAATTATGTGAAATTTTATGTGCATATGGAGAGGGACAGGTTTACTATGTCGTTGAGGAGCAGACAGTTACTCTATTAAGAAATTACCCTCAGGCCCTGGCTGGTTGGCTTAGCAGTAGAGCCTCAGCCCGGCGTGTGGAAGTCCCAGGTTTGATTCCTGGTCAGAGCATACAAAAGAAGCAATCATCTGCTTTTTCAGCCCTCCCCTTCTCAATCCCCGCCCCCCCTTCCTAGAGCCTTGGCTCAAACGGTTTGAGCAAGTTGGCTCTGGGTGCTGAGGATGGCTCCATAGCCTCACTTCAGGTGCTAAAGTGGCTCGGTTTCAGACCAATGAAGCAGTGGCCCCAGATGGGCAGAGCACCACCTGGTAGGGGGCTTGCCAGGTAGATCCCAGTTGGGATGCATACAGGAGTCTGTCTCTGCCTCCCCACCTTTCACTTAATAAAAAATACAGATAAATAAATAGATAAATTACCCTCCAGCCTGATCAGGTGGTGATGCAGTGAATAGAGCCTTGACCTGGAATGCTCAGAACCCAGATCCGAAAGTCTGAGGTTGCTAGCTTGAGCACAGGGTCACCAGCTAGAGCATAGGATCATAAATGTGACCCCATGGTCTCTGAGTTGAGCCCAAAGGTTTCTGGCTTGAAGCCCAAGGTCACTTGAGCAAGGGGTCACTGGTATAAAAATGAAAAGAAATTACCCTCCAGGGGGGATCAGAAAGCCCTTCTTCAAATGTCACTATCATAAGTGCTGCACAGATCTTTAGCTGCCATCAATAACATGAAGCTTTGCCAATGTTAGAAATGCACTTTCAAAGGTAAAATCAGTAGCTTTTGAAATAATCAGCATGAGAGATATTAGATATGGAGTGTAATTACTAAAATTAGTGGTATTCAAGATAAGTGTATCAGCAATCATATTCTAGAGACATTCCCCCAAACCTTGTATTAGTAAAATATAAAACTCTAGCATGTTTCAAATTTATATCTTAGAAATGGACCCCAAGGCTGTCCATGCCTACCATGAGGTAAAAAACTATGGTTGCCTGCTGTCCACCACAGAAATAAAGAAATTCTGCTTCTGAAGTATTGTGAGGGGTGTTTAGGTTGTCTAAAACAAAAACAGAAAAAAATCTAGAAATGATGTCAGAGTAAAGGCACCATGAGAGAAACCCCTGATCTCTCCCCTTGAAATTTCAACAAACTGAACAACTATAACGCAGTAAAGGAACCCCAACTACACTTGTAGATGTGCTGAAAGATCCACACACTGAATGGACTAAATGTGGGTGGGGTGGAAAGGGGGTCAAAAGATAAAATGCATTCATGGTGGACCTTGGAGAAGAGAGGAGACAAACCTGGAGTGACTGGGAGTTTTTTTTCTCTGCTGGATTATGTGGAGGAGGGAAACACAGGATTTTTGGATTTTGTCTGAGGGGTATGAAGAGGAAAACTTGAAGTAACTGGGTCTCCTTCAGGGAGGAGTGGTGAGATAGAGGGGCAGAAGAAGAGATAAACCAAATCAGTCAGAGTGTGAGGTTATGGCCAGTGGTCCTGTGGTCTGCCTGCAGCATTCGGCAGAGACAGAGAAAGCTAAAGTGTGGCCCCCAACCTCCCAGATACCACTTCCTTCACTTTGTAGTACCAAGAGTGGCAGAGAAAAACCCCACAGCTAGTTCTCCAGAGCTCTTCTCTCCAATAAAGAATAGAGGGGCTCCACATCTAGTTCCCAGTTTTGTTAAAATGTGGGAAGTAGCATCTGGAAGCCTGGGATTGCCATTGCTAGAGCCATAAAACCTGAAAGCTAAAGCCATAAAGCCAAGCCATAGGGTGGAAGTCAGAAAACCCTCACAACACACCCACCCACCAACACGACTGTAGTTCCGCCTACATCTTTGCCACAGCAACATCTCAGCTGAGTACAGCCCAGGAACTTCAGAGCTAAAACTTGAAATACAGTGACATTTACTGGAAGAAATCTCTCAAAAAACCGAAATTTGTTTTTTCTTTTTGTTCCCCCTTTTCCCTGGCTTCAAATTATATTATAGAATCATGATAATCAAAATAGCATTGTATTGGGAGAAAAACAGACATACAGACTAATAGGACAGAATTGAGAGCCCAGAAATAGAATCACATATATATGGACAAATCATATTTAACGAAGGAGCCAAAAACATAATGGAGAAGAGAAAGCCTCTTTAATAAATGATGCTGGAAAAACTGGAAAACCACATGCAAAATAATGAAACTTGACTACAATTTGTCCCCCTGCACAAAAATTAATTCAAAATGTATCAAAGACATAAATATAAGACCTGAAACTAAAAGTATATAGAAGAAAACTTAGGTACTAAGCTCATGGACCTTGGCTGTAGAGAACAATTTATGAATTTGACTCCAAAGGCAAGGGATGTAGAGGCAAATTAAAATGAATGGGACTATACCAAACTAAAAAGCTTCTGCACAGCAAAAGAAATTGAAAACAAAACAAATATGTAGCCAACTAAATGGGAGATGATATTGGCAAACAACAGCTCCAATAAGGGGTTAATATCCAAAATATATAAAGAATTCACAAAGCTCAGCAACAAACAAGCAAACAATCCAATTAAAAAATGGGGAGAGGACCTGAACAGACACTTATCCCAAGAACACATACAATGTCCAACAAATATATAAAAAGATGCTCATTTTAACTAGCTATTTGAAAATGCAAATCAAACTACCATGAGATACCACCTCACACCTGTTAGATTGGCTATTATCAACAAAATAATTAATACAGTAACAAGTTTTGGAGAGGCTGTGGAGAAAAAAGGAACCCTCATTTAATGCAGGTGGGAATGCAAATTAGTATAACTATTATGGAAGAAAGTATGGTGGTTCCTCAAAAAACTAAGAATAGAACTACCATATGACCCAGAAATCCCTCTACTTGTATCTACCCCCAAAACTAAAAAACATTGGTACATAAGGAAACATGCACCCCCATGTTTATTACAGCATTATTTACAGTGGCCAAGACATGGAAACAAATCAAAGTGTCCCTTGATAGAGAATTGGATAAAGAAGATGTGAGATACACACACACACACACACACACACACACACACACACACACACACACAATGGAATACTACTCAGCCATAAGAAATGATGCCATTTACATAGTGCCATTTACAACAACATGGATGGAACTTGAGATCATTATACTGAGTGAAATAAGTAAAGCAGAGAAAGCTAAGACTATATGATTTCACACATAGGTGGAATATAAAACTGAGACTCATGGACATAGATAAAAGTGAAGTGTTTACCAATGGGAGGGAGACATGGAGGAAGGGTGTGTGAAGGAGGAGTGGAAGGAAAGGTGTAAAGAGGGATAAAGATAAGGTGACAGAAAATGATCTGACTTTGGGTGATGGGTATACAACATAATCAACAGTTCAAATGCTATAGAAATGTTTACCTGAAACCTATGTACTCTTATTGATCAATGTCACCTTGTTAAATTTAATTTTCTAAATAAAATTGTTAGAAAAAATTTTAATGAAAATATATTATCGTAAAAGGAAAAGAAAATAAACCAAGAAAGACAGAGATGCCCAATTCAAAGATAGCAAAATATATTTAACATTCTACTAAATTTTACTTTTAATAAAAAATAATTTGGACTAGGCAGTGGCACAGCAGATGGAGCATCAGACTGAGATGTGGAGGAGCCAGGTTCGAGAGTCCAAGGTTGTCAGTTTGAGCGCAGGCTCATCTGGTTTGAGCAAAGCTCACCAGCTTGGACCCAAGGTCGCCGGCTCGAGCAAGGGGTTACTCGGTCTGCTGAAGGCCTGCGGTCAAGCCACATATGAGAAAGCAATCAATGAACAACTAAGGCATCGCAACAAAAAACTGATGATTTACACTTCTCATCTCTCTCCATTCCTGTCTGTCTGTCCCTATCTATCCCTCTCTCTGACTCTCTCTCTGTCCCTGTAAAAATAATAATTCGATTTGTTTTCAAAATTCCAATTCAAGTATTTCAACATTCTAAGGTAAAAAGAAGCAACACTAAAGTAGTTAATCAAAGAAGACGGTTCTCAGTCTTAACCTGAAATCCCCAATAAACAAGGATTCACAACAACCTGTTCTAGTTCTTCAATAATAATTCTTACTGCTAAGTGCTTATTTATTTCAAATCAATGGTTGCAGATCATTCTTCTTTGTCCAAACCCTATATAAATCAATATAAATCAGACAGAGCTTATAAGACAGTTATTTTTTTTTGTTGTTATTCTTTTGGTGTGTGTGTGTGTGTGTGTGTGTGTGTGTGTGTGTGTGGCAGAGACAGAGAGAGTCAGAGAGAGGGACAGATAGACATGAAGGGAGAGAGATGAGAAACATCAATTCTTCGTTGTGGTTCCTTAGTTGTTCATTGATTAATTTCTCATATGTGCCTTGATCAGGGGGCTACAGTAGACCGAATGACCCCTTGTTCAAGCCAGTGACCTTAGGTCCAAGCTGGTGAGCTTTGCCCAAACCAGATGAGCCCACGCTCAAGCTGGCGACCTTGGGATCTCAAACCTTTGTCTTCCACATCCCAGTCTGACGCTCTATCCACTGCGCCATCGCCTGGTCAGGCTGTTGTTGTTATTCTTGAATTTTTAGAAACGGCTTGACTAGAAGTTTATTTCACATCCTGTTAACAAAAGTTGTGGGTGTACCTGTCCCTGTATATCAGAATGCACCAGACTCCTTTCAGCCCCTGACCTTTCCCTTCCAGATACCAAGAGTCCCGTCTGTCCAACCTCATACATGCACAGCTTGGAGGTCCTTACTTCCCTGGTTCAGATGACAGTGAACTGATATTGTGATTACAGCTTGATACTCATTAGATTATGCAGCACAAAAATATTTGAGGTGGACATAATAAAAAGATAACACTTTTTTGTATTTAACATTTAGTGCTTGAGATAGCCTAGGATCTATTGTGGCAAACTGCAGCTCGTGAGCCACATGCGGCTCTTTGGCCCCTTGAGTGCGGCTCTTCCACAAAATACCATGTGTGGGCGCTACCTCGATAAGGAATGTACCTACCTATATAGTTTAAGTTTAAAAACTTGACTCTCAAAAGAAATTTCAATCATTGTACTGTTGATATTTGGCTCTGTTGACTAATGAGTTTGCTGACCACTGGCCTAGAGGGACACACACTATGTGAACACCTGGAGTTTATAGGAAAAAGAGATTCAATTGAAGATTTCATCAGTTTATCATAGTTATTTGAGAGAGAGCTTTGGTTAAGTCTTGCTCTCTAGTGAAATCTTATTCTACTTTGAGATGTTTTGATACAAGCTAGGCTTACTTAAGCATAATCACATGAATAAAGGCTACCGGAAAAAATTGCTGGATTATCTAAATTAAAAGTATTACATATCTAGTCACTACTTGAAGTTATGTTATTTTCTTATATATTTACTTTATTTATTGTCTGTCTTAACCACAAGAATGTAAACTTTGAGAGGGCAGGAATTTTTGTCTGTCTTATTCATCAATTTGACCTCAGTTCTTAGAACAGTGTCTCAAACACAGTTGTGCCTACTAAGTAGAAATTAAATAAGCAGTGAATGAATGAAAGTTTCTTCCACATAATGGAACACTGTTCAGCCATTCAAAATGATGTTTGGATCAAGGTTCACTCAAAATTTTCCTCTTTCTGCATTGTAATAGTTATACTCCTATAACTAATTCAGTTCATTTAGTTCACGGTCCTGCTAGTTCATTATCTTGCTAAATGCAAACTATCTGACATTGTTCTGCAAAGTATATGAAAAGAGATAGAAAGAAGGATGGATACTGTACCTAAACACTTATTTCCTTGGTAACACTGAGAAATATAAAAAGAGAAACTAAGAAAACAGGAAATTACAAATATGAACATATCAGCCACCTGAGGACATCAGAATTTTTGGAAGGGACCTGTAAATCTGCAGCCATACCACATGCTATTTGCATCTGAATACAAAATATACTATGTAGGTATCACTCTTCATTTTGTCAGTTGTTGTATTATTGATTTTTACTTCCTGAATATTTGGTCATTAAAATTTTCTCAATAAATGGTTAGTCAAAATCCAACTGCAATCACTGGGGATGTTTGAAAAAAAGGTTGAGCTATAAAACACTTAGAAATACTATTAAAAACAAACAATAATCATTTTTGGAATAGTGTCAATTTGAGTCTGAGATGACAGAATTTTATTTTAGTCTTGAAAGAGGGTGAAGAAGAGGAAGACTTTTTTGCAGTTAGATAAGAATATAAGTGAAAGTGCAGGTGTGGGAAGCAAAGACCAGAACAAGGGCAGCGGGATCAGTTTTTGTTAAGTATTAACTCGTAAGTTGGGCCCTGAAAGACAGACTTGCCTTCTTACCCAGAAGTTAGACTCTGCCTAAGAAAGAGGCAGAGAACAGACCTAAAAGTCCACAATAATATTTCTCCAATAGAAAATTTCCCTTAAATTTTACCTGAGTTCTGTTGGTAGCGGTTTTCTTGTAAACATGCTTGTTTCTGAATCTTTTGGTCAGAGATAATCTAGTGAACACATAGAGCATGAACAAATGGGTCTCTGATGCTCTTGTAGTTTCACAGTTATTATATAGCACCTGGGTTACAGCTGTTAAAGGCAAAGAATGAAGTGACTAAACAGTTTAAATGTAGATAAAGTGTTGCAATTAATAAGTTATGAGATTCAATCCAAATTTTTCCAGGACTAAAATCTTACTGATCAAATATAACTTGCAATCATGAGTCAACTGTGAAGACTTTAAAAACTTTTTTTGCTAAACATTGATTATTAATTATAATATTATTGCAACAGGTTTGAAAATCTAAGTTAACTGGAATATAGGCAGAAAAGGGGAAAAATGAGATAAGAAAACAAGGCCACTACTTACAATTAGTTAATTCACTACTCATTTAATATTTAAATTTCCAAAAGACAATGGAGTATTAATAGGAAAACACACAAAGTTGCCTGACAGAGTTGTTGTAATCTCCTTAGTCATGTATATAACTTTTTAAATTAATTTATTTTGTTTTATTTCATGCATGCACATGAGAAAGAGAGATAGAAGAAGGGAGAGAGGTGAGAAGCATCAACTTATAGTTGCATCACTTTAATTGTTCATTGATTGCTTCTCATACATGCCTTGACCTGGGGCTCAAGTCGAGCCAGTGACCCATTGCTCAAGCCGGTGACCACAGGATCATTTTGATGATCCTGCACTCAAGCTGGGGACCCTGCACTCAAGCCAGATGATGAGCCTGCATTCAAGCTGATAACCTTGGGGTTTCGAAATTGGTACCTCAGCATCCCAAGATGATGCTCTACCCACTGTACCACTACTGGTCAGGCTATAACAAGTTTTTTAAAATAACTTTTTGGAAAGTAACTTTGTATACAAACTAACTGTTTTTAAGATGACAGAAGAAACCTGTTTATCTTTGTTCCCATCATGTTGCTTTTATTAAACTGATTAGTTGTTTAGGTATTGGTTATTATGGCAGAACTAGAGCTTGCAGCCATGTCTAAAAGGTTTTAAAAAAAGATCAATCTTATGCGAGTCAAATTCCATGCAAGTCACACATCTATGAGTTGCATTCAGTCTTCTGGGACCACCAATTTGTCACTCCTATCAGTGTGATGTAGTCAACACCTGTCTCCCTCACTAAAGTGAACTTTAATATCTTTTGTATCCTTGACATCTCACCAGGAACCTAAACGTTAGCCTTTGCATAGTCAGAGACAGCTTAAAAACGTTAAGGTCAGAAGCTTATAATATTTCCCCATTATCTGGCTGTGAGTCTCAGGCCTGCAGCAAACAACAAAACCCCAGCTCTGTGAGACTCATTAGCACCATCTATGCACCATCCTCAGTGCCAACTGGCAGGGCAGCGTCACCCATAACAAGTTCCTGGAATGCTGCCAGTCCGGAGGCAGCCAGGCTCAGTTGGCTTCATCCCAGCTCTGCAGGGTGTCTAAACATGTTGGCACAAAGAGGGCTGCAGGGTAGCTTAACACTCCAAATAATGAGCTGGAGAGAGGTGACCACAGACTAAAGAAACCTTATAGAGATTGGCCAAAGAACAACTTCAAGCCACAGCTTCTTCTGTCAGTTCTTGGAAAGTAACTGCAATATATATACATATATATTCTCCACGCAACACAGCAGTAAGAAACAGCTCCTTAAGGTGCAGGTAGAGGACACCTGGTAAGGGCAGATAAGAGCCTGTGCTCATCTCTAGATACCAGGTTTCATCCGGAATGCCCATACATCTTGATAGATAACAAATGTCTGCTCCCATCCAGGTCTCATTATTTTATCCTGCAAAAGAATACCTCCTTTTACTCACCCAGGAATAATGAAGTGATAAATTAATTGAATGTCATACCACCTAAATCAGCTAGCTTGCACATATCACTGATAAACAAGAATATTTGCTGGAAACCCATGGAGTAAAACAGAAAATTCTGATCATCTATTCTGGTTGATCTGCCTTTGTGTGCATTTCTAACATGAATTACCAAACTTATAATTTGTCAGTATGTAACTTACATTATTGATATGTGCATATGGTAGACTATATTTCACACAAAACTCTAACAACTGCTAATTAAATTATTGCTAGTTATACAAGAACTTCAAAGAGCATAATGGTGTTAATGTCATTAAAAGGGAAGTTTTTAGGCAGAGATTGGATGACCATCTGTCAGGTAAAGATTCCTGCACTAGATGAGGGAAGGGTTGGTAGAAAATGAACTAGACCTTTCTAGGCTCTTCCATCTGTTATTACATGTATAGCACAGCCACTGAGCCAAAACCATAGAATTTTTAAGAAACACAATATTGATACATAAATAGCCCAGAAATAAATATACCACATTTAACTTTTAATTCATCTTGGGCAAATAATTTACTAATTCTTTTTTTTTTCTTTGTTTTTTTACACTGTCCTAGGATAAAATGGACAACCTCAGTAGCTTCTGAAGCTAATACATTGCTACCCTCACAATTACTTTAGCAAACCTGGTTCTTTTCACTTCTGCAACATCATGCAGAGTTAGTATAATTTACTGATTCTTATACTGCAAAATGTTTTTGCCTACATCATATTGTCTCCAGAAGTTGGAATTTTAAATATCAGAACATACGAATCGTATTTTGATAACTGCAATAAATTCACCACTAGCCACATGAACGATGATACAGCAGTTATGTGTATAGAGTAAAATAACAAATGGGATTCAAATTATTTTCATTTGACTGAAATAGGCAGTGAGATTTCATGAACTCATTTAATGATAGATTAGTGCTACCCTAAGGACTTGATACATCTATTATCTATTTTACTCCTCACAACAACCCTATTATGAAAGTTCAGAGGTACAGAGGAATTGAGCCACTTGCTCAGGGTCACTCAGCTAACAAATAGCAACGCAAAGACCTGAGCCTGCCAGGAAGGCTGTGATCTGGAGCCTTTTACCTAACACTAGGCACCAGGCTTCCATTTTCCTTCCTTGTTTCCATATTTGTAGGTAACATTGAAATTTCTGTTGCTGGAATTTTTCTGGTGAACATAAGAGGAGGTTGTCTGATGTCTGCCTGGCTGACTAAGGAAAAGTAATTTGAGTTAAAATGTGAATTAAATGAAGTTGGCAGCGCTTTGCAACAAGAAGTCGATGTGTGCTACTATCATTGGAAATGGCTTCAGTATTTCTGAAAGCTATTTGATAACTTGTAATGGGAGCTATAAAATTTTTCTTACCCTTCAACTCAGTTATTTCAATCTTTGGAATATACCCCAAGGAAACAACACAGAAGAAAAAGGTAATTTGTTCCAGGTGTTCATTCAGGAGCTATTTATATTACTGAAAAACTGGAAACAACTGAAATTGCCAGTAATCAGACAGTGACTAAGCAACCCAGGCTATGAAAAGAAATAGAAAGAAAAAAACCCTTAATCCCTAAAGTCTACATGGCAATGTAGACTACATTCACATGTAGTCATAGTCATAAGAAATAAATTAACATTAAAGGTAGAATACAAATTAGGGGAAGCATAATCTTATACAATCAAGTAAAACAGTATGTGTGTTAACAATCACACACGAGGGTTGTGGATTTACAAAGAAGTATATCCTTCATTTCATTGTTGAAATTCCAACAGTGGAACTGGCATATAGATTATGCTTGATAAAATATCATAGACTTAAATTATACAGAGGTAATTTTTTAAACTGAGACCTTGTAAGGAATCACCCATCTAACCTTGAACCCTCTATGACTTGGATCGGGGAACTTTAGTTAAAATCCCTGAATGAGCCTAACCAGGCGGTGGCGCAGTGGATAGAGCATCAGACTGGGATGCGGAAGACCCAGGTTCGAGACCCCAAGCTCGCCAGCTTGAGCGCGGGCCCATCTGGCTTGAGCAGAAGCTCGCCAGCTTGGACCCAAGGTCACTGGCTCCAGCAAGGGGTGGCTCAGTCTGCTGAATGCCCACGGTCAAGGCACATGTGAGAAAGCAATCAATGAACAACTAAGGTGTTGCGACGGCTCCATTTCCGTCTCTATCTGTCCCTATCTATCCCTCTGACTCACTCTCTCTGTCCCTGTAAAAAAATAAAATAAAATAAAAAAGCCCTGAATGTAAATACCAAGAAGGTGTGTGAGTAAGTGACCTTTGTGCAGACACAAAGGAATGCATGTGAAAGGGCTTTAGAAAATTAGCCTAGAGGTTCTAGATTGCCCCTTCCTTTGTGCTTGTTAACTAGTAAAAGAAAAAGTACTGACCAAATTTGCCCTTCCTTCATGTCAGCAAAATGGTCATTAGTCATTCTTTTTCCTTATCACCTGGACTCCCTCCCTTGTAATCCTGTTCTATCTGTTGTGCTCATGATCAATAAAAGCTGAGGGAGAAAGAAATTCAGGTCTTTTTTGCCTCCCTTGGCAAGCCTCCCCCTCTTCATCTTAACACAAGTTTGTGTCTTGAATAGGTTTCTTCCAACAACACTGGTAGTTCCCAGCAGGCTACTACAAGACCTGACTGTATCCCACATGTATTAATGTGCTGTCTGTAAAAGCTGCTCTTTTATGAGGACTTACTCTGTGCTGGGTGCTCTTCCAAGTTCTTTCCCTGTATTGATTTAACACCTTACAACCTTATGAAATAAGTATTATTATTATAATATCTCTTCTAAGAGGAGGGAGGAGGCAATTGGAGCACAGAGAAACTAAATTACTTGCCCAAGGCTACACAGGTTATGGTATAGATGGAACCTCAACCCAGGTAGACACAGTATACGGCATGAGTGCAGCCATTATGCCAGAATGTCTTCCCTTATTTGGAAGAAGTATCTTGATCCTGTTTTTTCCTATTAATCATTTCTAGATTTTATGCTTTTCTTACTCACTACTCCTGTTCGGTTTATAATGTATAGAATCCCTGAAGGAAAAACGATAACCGGATTCAGGATTTAAGATAAAATTCTCTCCATCCAGCATCACCTGCATGAACACAATCTACCTGCCCTAACTAGTGAGCCTTCTTCTAAGAAGTGAGAATAGAGTAGGGTTTTTAAATCAGGAAAGGGGACTGGAAAGGTTGGGAAATAAGATTTTACTGTGGGAATATGGAATAATCACAGAAGAGAAAAATATAGCATTTGGAGCAAGGAAATACTCAAATGAGGTTGAATAAGAAATAATTTGTCTGAGGATGAATAACAAAAATTTTTAAAAAAACATTTAAAAATGGACCTTAAAAATAAAAATTTTTTATGTTTTACACTTGCCTAGTTTGTTATATTTTTCCAAGTATTTGTATTTATGATCATATTTAATTCTCTTGCTGCAGAATGGTGGATAGTATAATTAACAGATGAAGGAACTGAGAGTCAGGGATTAAGTGATTCACCCAAAGCAGGCTGCTTGTCCTTAACCAAGCATGATTGGATCCCCGCCCTTGTTCTCAGTAGAGCTAAACATTGATGCTGTTCAAGACAGGTACAAAACCTTGTGCAGACCATTTGGAGCTCATGAAGCCCTATCTCATAAGTATAAATCCACTGAGAAAATTCTAGAAAACAAATCTAACATAAATGGAATCAGAAATTAGCATTAAATATATAACGGGACCTTATTAAACTAAAAAGGAAGAGTGAAGGCAGGACTATATCTGTGTATAAACAAAATGTTTGGAACATGTCATGGGCATGCAGTTGTTGTGTTTGGAAAGACACACAACTCACATCTCTCTATCTAAATCCTTGTAAGAGGCACATTATTATAGGACTCTGTCATCTTGGGTACAAAATGCACAAAATAAATTTTTTTGCTTTATCTGAACATTCCATTAAAACATTTGCATAATGACTTACACTTTATAAGTTTCTAAACTCCTCACCTTCTCACCTGACTCTGTGTCATAAAGGCCTATGCTCTCTTCAGAATTCAGATCAAACACCATCTTTCCCAAGAATCCTCTTTGGATTCTTCTACTGAGACTAACCCTCCCTCTCCTAGGCACTGATAGTATGTCCTAGAACATCTTATTGTTGCTCTTGCCTTCTACCTTGTGACGCTCCAGGATGGCATACACATTTGAAGTTTCTATTTGTGCTTCCTTTGACACCAACACATATGCCTCGCACACTGTTGTTGTTTATTGAATTGGTAAGAAATGGTCTGAGGTCATATCATGCTCTGAAGGTTTATAACCCTTCTCTGGGATTTGGGCTATTTATACTCAATGATAGAAATGACCTCAATAAAGAACTCTCTTCACTTAAATATCTTGTTTCCTTGTTATTATATATTATGTAGACCTTTTGTACTGGAACATTTGCATTAATTCAATGCATTGGTAATTAGCACTGGCAAACCACAGTCTCACATCCAGAAGTTTAAATTAATCAAATAGGATTATAGCAGGCATCAAACTTAAGCAAACAAACTTGAGATTTGCTTTTACCACAGAGTTACAAATACTTCACCAGATTATATTTAATATAAAAGGAAAAGGTTCAAATCCAGAACTTTAGCTCTTTGAAAACTCTCTTTTTTAATTGGAGATGATGAATAACTTACTGGTGAAAAAACTTAAAATTTTTGAGAAAAAGTACATCACTTCTATCAAGGTCAACTGCTCTTCAGAGATAGAAAATAATGCTCTTTTTATTAGCAATTTGGAATGACAATTAAGTAACATTAATTTTATTGAGATTTTTATGTAAGAACCAAAAAAATAATTCTTGTCATAGTTATAAAAACACAAGAGAAAGTGCTGAGTTTCTGAAACGGTCTTCTTCCTATCTACCCTATTTTCTCTTGGGTCATGTGTGCTCGGGGTGTGATTAAAAAGTTTACTTATAAGGAAGATAAAGACCAGGGAATAATAAGAATACTATTGAGGCTTGTAATGAAAAGCAAGCTCAGAAAAAGATTAATTATTTTCAATTATATCACATTCTATAAAATATTTTAAAACTCCCATTACATTTTACATAACACAAGAAAATCTCTTTGGTTTAGGAATGGGTTAATCCAACAGCTATTCACATAACTCCTGTCTTTTCAGAAAGAATAGCAATCAATGATCAAGAAGGAGAGTACAGTTCACAAAAGGCATGAACTCTTACTTTTTCATCATCTTCAGTAAACGGAATACCTTCAGGAGTTTTATTTATTGCTTGAGCCACACCGATAATCTCACCATCACTGCTTCGAATAGGCATGCACAGTAGTGATTTTGTCTTGTATCCAGTTAACTTGTCAATTTCATCATTAAATCTTCGATCCTAAAAATAAGACAGAGAGAGTAGTGACTGCATGTACATTGTCAGGAAGAAAGAGA
This sequence comes from Rhynchonycteris naso, assembly GCA_037038555.1. Classification (NCBI taxonomy): domain Eukaryota; kingdom Metazoa; phylum Chordata; class Mammalia; order Chiroptera; family Emballonuridae; genus Rhynchonycteris; species Rhynchonycteris naso. The sequence goes on along the minus strand of CM072997.1, from coordinate 55,125,906 downwards.
GAGAAGTGTACTATTTCTGTATATAGTATCTTACTTATCAATGGCAACTTTACCCTACAAATTTTCAATAACAGATTTGATTTCATGTTGAATTCACCCAAAAAATATAAATGAAAATAAATATCACCATAGTTGGTAGCCAAGAAAGAAACTTTACACTTGACTACAACAACATATCAAAATTGGGGAAGGGGCAAGTTGAGTGTTTTTGCTTTGGGTTTTTATTTTTCTGAAGTGAGAAATGAAGAGGCAAATATACAGATTCCCACATGCGCCCGAACAAGATCCATCCAGCATGCCCATCGGGAAGTGATGTTCTGCCTATCCGGGCCATTGCTCTGTTGCAACGGGAGCCATTCTAGCATCTGAGGCAGAAGCCATGAAGCCATCCTCAGGACCTGGGCCAACTTTGCCGCAATGGAAACTTGGCTGCAGGAGAAGAAGAGAGAGAGATAGAGAGAAGGGAGAGGGGAAGTTTGGAGAAGCAGATGGGCATTTCTACTGTGAGTTCTGGCCGGGAATCAAACCCAAGACTTCCACACGCTGGGCCAATGCTCTACCACTGAGCCAACTGACCAGGGCCAGGCAAGTGTTTTTAATGAAATTCCACACTATGCTATTTATTAAAATGTTATTTTATATAGACAAGTGACTATAAAGTATCATATAAAATACACTGCTCACAAAAATTAAGGGATATTTTATTGCTTCATATTCATTTTTAAATATCTCCTAATTTTTGTGAGCAGAATACATAATAAATATACATTAAGCACTATGAAAAAATATTCAGAAAAGAACTATTTTACTTTCAGTCAAATGATTCTGTAAAAGAATGAACTTATGAGCCCATAGTGATACTATTTTTTTTAAGAGAGAGAGAGGAAGAGAGAAACAAGAAGGGAGAGAGCTGAGACACATAAACTCGTAGTTGTTTCTCTTTAGTTGCTCATTGATTGTTCTTATACATGCCTTAACTAGGGGGCTCAAACAGAGCCAGTGACCCTTTGCTCAAGCCAGTGACCTTGGGTTTCAAACTTTTGGGCTCAAGCCAGCAATCTTGGGATCACATCAATGATTCCATGCTCAAGCCAGTGACCCAGCACTCAACCAGATGAGTCTGTACTCAAGTTGGCAACTCAGGGTTTCAAATCTGAGATCTCAGCATCCCAGATCAACACTCTGTCCACTGTGCCACAACCAGCCAGGCATCATAGTGATATTTTAAAAAATAGTAATTCTTAAAGAGTGTGGTGGGGAGGGAAGAGATAAAAAGCTTCTTTATATAATGTCAGTTTAAAAATGTAGAAGGAATGATGACATTTTATAACATCTATTTCAGAACTACCATATAATAAATATGATACAAGCAAGGATCATTATTAGAGGCTAACACCACTGGGTGAAAGGTTGTTTTTAAATAAGACATTCACATGATCTCAAAGTGATACCCCAAAATTTCTTAGTTAAATTCAGAGAAATATCATGAAGAGATCTGATAGATACCACCGTACACATGTAACATCATCATTAATGAGACACAATATGATCATGTGCCTCCTGATATGATGCAATGAGGACACAACATCACCAAGAATATTAAGGAAAACAAAATTAAGTAAAATGTAGATTTTTTGTCAGTTAGAAAGAAGCCTAAGCTGGATTATTCAAAAGTGTCAATATCATAAGAGGAAAAAAATTTTTTAATAAAAAATAAAACAAAGCTATGGGAGCTGTTCTGGTTTAAAGAAGACTTAAGAGGCTTGTAATCTAAATAAAATGTGTGATCCTTCACTGGAAATTGTTATGCAATTTTTGGAGGGGATAATTAGAGAAAGTTGAACATGGACTTTATTTTAGGTAATATCAATGTATCAGTATAAACTTTCTTGACTGTGATAGTGGTGTTGAAATTATGTAAGAAAATGTTTTTATTTTCAGGACATATATGTTAGAGTATTTTGAGGTGAAATATTATAATACCTTCAACTTATTTTCAAATGGTAAGAAAGAGAGAAAAGGGAGGAAAGAAGAAAGGAAGGAAAAAAAAGAAGGAAGGAAGGGAGGGAGGAAGGAAGGGAGGAAGGAAGGAAGGGAGGAAGGAAGGAAGGAAGAAAGGAAGAAAGGAAAGAAGATAGTGAGAGGTGTAAGGGAATGAGAAAAGACTGGCTCCTGAAGGGGTAACAGCTTCTAAAAATGTTCCAGAAAAGGTAAGAAATGGGATTGAGGCTCCCTCTCCAAGCCAGGAGTTCAAGTGAGGCTTCTGCTAGTGCCTAGACATTCCCTTGTTAAAAGAAACTTAAAAAACACAATCAAAGTCCTGTTGTCTACTACCATGTAGAGCTATGAATTTTATCTAAGGACCTAGAGGGACTGGTTGTGAATAAGCCTCAAGAACAAACACTGCTGGCCTTCTGATGAGGTCTGTGTATCCCAATATTACAAGGTCAGGGGCCCTTAAACTCCATACAGGTTTTTATCTGGGGATCTGTGGGGGCACCCTACATGCTTAGCCAGGAAAGAGAGAACCCTGAAGAAAAGAGGGAAATCATAAACCCATACAAAACCAAATCTCTTCCTCAAAATGAACCTGCAATCAAACTTTCAGAAAAATTCCAATTTGTATTTTTTTTTAATTCACTGAGGAACCATTACGCATCAAGCTGCAGGCTAGGAGATACAGCAGAAAACAAAAGAAAAATCATTCCTGCCTTCATGGAACTTGCAATCTAGTAGGGGAAGCAGACAACACACAAATGTATAATCATATATTCTGGTGATACTGAGGAAAAGATCAAGGTGCTGGGAGAGATACGTAATCTGAGGGACCTATTTTTTATGGGTATCAAAGAAGATCTCTCAGGAAACAGGACCAAGTAAGCTGTGACTTGAATCATGAGTAAGAACTGGCCAAAGAATGGTGGAAAGAACTTTCCAGGAAGTTGGAACAATGTATGTGAAGGACCTGAAGCAGGAAAAAGCAAGTTCCAAAAACTCAAAGGTCAACATAATGAAGGCACAGGGAGTGAGAGGGAAAATAGGAGAGGTGCCAACTCATTCAGGCCTGGAAAAGAGTAACATGAATCCTAAATACAATGAAAAACCACACCACGCACCCTCTTCCCCAAGCAAACTGTCTTTCCATCCCCATTTCTTGCCCCATTGCCCTCCTCTACCTGCTCCCACCCCCTTTCCCTCTGGCTATCGCCACAGTATTGTCTGTGTCTATATATTATAAATACATGTTTTTTGACTAATCTCTTCACCTTCCTCCATCCAGTCCCCTCTCTAACACAGCAGAGATTTTGTCTCTCTTGCTTACTGCTTCATACAAGCATTATTAGTACACATTCCATGATATATTTTTGAGTAATAGATTTTTTAAACATTGTGTTGCAATTATACCAAATATAGAAAAGTTGAAAGGCCCTCAGACCCCACATTCATGTCTTGGCATATATTTAGAGATATTTTGCACATTTAAAGAAGACAGATGCACAAATGTTTATTGCAAAATCAATTATGAGAAGAAAAAATTGAAAATCATATGAGTGTTGGTCAATAGAAAAATAAACAAATTACGATTTCTTGTTTAGATAGCATACTACACAATTCAATGAATAAACTAAAGCTATTTGCATTAATGTAAACTAGTATCAAAAACATGCTAAGTGAAACAAACAAGCTGCAATCTGATACCTTTTATATAATACTACCAATATATAAAAACAATGCTAAATATTATGTATGGATTCAAGGTGAATCAAAATCATAAAGCAAGCCTAGGAATAAGAACCTCTAAATTTATGTAAGTTGTTGCCCTTGGGAAGAAAGAGAAGAAATAGCATTGGAGAGGTAGAAAGGAACCTTGATCTTCAACAACAAAGTTTCCTTCTTAAAAAAGAAAAAAAACAAAAAACTGTAAAGCAAATATAGTACAATGTTAAGGTTTTATAAACAATGATAATCTATTCTTATCTGTCTGTAATATTATAATAAAAACTTAAATACCATTTTAAAAAGGTAAGAACTTTGTGGAAGATGGCACAAGATTGGCATAGGGCAATCAGCTAGGACATTTCAGTGGTCCAGGTAAGGTTAGAGGATGGTCTAAGTTAAGAGAAAGGCAATGGAGATAAGGAGAATTAGATGGATATATCAGAAGTTGAGTCTAGAGTATTTCCTGATGGATGATTGGTTGGGTATAGGATACTAGATAAAGAATAACTCTCAAGTTTTGATTTGAGAAACTGTGTAGATGGAATACCATTTATTGGAATGAGGATATTGAGATCAAGGTGAAAGTTTACATATAAAGAAAGTCAAGGTTATTAAGCCAGTTTATTAAGCAAGGTGAAGTACATCTTGTGACCTATATCAGTGGTTCTCCAACTGTTAGAGTAAGTTGAGAAGGTTTTCAAAATAATAGTGCCGGGTTCTACCACATCCCAAATTGAATTAATCAATATTGGGCACTGTTATTTTTTAAATGCTTATAGGTGATTCTCATATGAGAACATCTTCATAAATGATAAAAACTTAGTCATGAGTGAGATCAATAAAATTCATTGATGGAAAGCCTTAATATGGGAAGAAAAAAGAAGAGTGGTGTAAATTTTGGTGGTTGCATATCAGTGGTGTGGACCATGTTAGACCAGACTTGAAAATCCACTCTGGAGCAGGCATGACCTGTCTGCTCTTACCTTTGTGATAATCTGCATCCCTGGAGGAGGATTTCATTCACCAAAGTCCAACTCTGAATAGACTAACCACCAGGACTAGGGGGTATTCTTCGCCATAATCCAAAGCTACACAAGAACAACAGAATTCAGCATGACCAAAGAACACCAAAATGTTATAAATTCTTCCCACCATCTCTTCAATTCTCTATACCCACCTGATAAACTTATAATTTGAGGAGAAAAACATAACTGTGTTAATATGTATGATAAGTGTTAACTTTCCCATTTAAAAGCTGAGAAGAAACATTTATTTTATTAAGTCTTAAAAATAAACATCTTAAAACATAGTTTGTCCATGTCTCCATTATACTACTTATGGGATAATTCTCATGAATTAACTCAAAACTTGATATAATCCATCTAATGGGGGTCTAAAGAGCTAACACTATAGCACACTTTTATAGTGTATATTAATTAATCTTTAGATTAATTTTCCAATTTTAAAAAATAAAGAAAGCTGAGGTAAAAATTAAGATATAAATTAATTACAGAAAATGAAGAAACCTAGGAAGATAATTAGATGAAGAGACATATTATTCTAATATTATACAGAAAATAAAAGTTCAAAAACAAAAGATAGCAAAAAATAAAATAAAAAAAGAGGATTTGCTAGCTAAGCAATGACCACAAATGGGTGTGACATTAGGGAAACAAGGCATTGTGGGACGCACAGCTGGAGACTAACTACATCTAGTCTGAGGTCAGAAAAAAATCTTCCAAAGAAAGTAGAATGTTGCCTGACCTGTGGTGGCGCAGTGCATAAAGCGTCAACCTGAAATGGTGAGGTCACTGGTTAGAAACCCTGGACTTATGTGATCAAGTCACATATGGGAAGCAACTACTATGAGTTGATGCTTCCAGCTTCTACCATCTCTTCCTCTTCCTCTTTTCCTCTCCCCCCCCCTTTCTAAACATCAATAAATAAAGTCTTAAAAAAAGTGCAATATTTAAGCTAATATCCAAAGGATCAGGGTCCCAGCAAGAGTAAGCAATATACAAAACTGGTGATAGAAAGCTATGGTAAATTTGCAGAATTAAAAGAAGATGAAAATGGCTCTCAATAGAAGAGTCAGAGATATGGGAGGAGAGACCAGCTGGAGGCTGATGAAGGGGTGCCTATTGACCAGGCTTAGAACTGTAAATCCATCATAGAGGAAGGCAAGTCATAAAGGATTTTGAAAGGTGGGTGGGAGTAATATGACTGATTCTTCATTTTGGAAAAGCCACTCTGGCTTATGTGTAGAGTGGACAGGAAATAACTTACCAAGGTGAGAGAGAAACCATCTCTGAACTGGGGTGATGATTAGTGGTGGTAGCGGTGACGGCAGATGGGCTCAGTTCAAAGACATTAGGAGGTAGAATCAGTAGGAATTTCTGATTCAGTTGATGTAAGGTTGTTCAAGTTAGAGAAGTCAAAAATTACTCCATATCTCTGGTACAGGTTCCTGGATGAGTGCTGGAGTGATTACTGAGTGAGAAATACAGGAAGGGACGCATTCTGACTGGGGAACATAAGTTCCCTTGTGGATGTTCTGAGGTTTAGTGGACTGTGGCCATCTACATGGGGGTATTGCCCCCAAAGTAGTTTGAGATATATAAATAAATTAATATACTTTACATATTATATGTTATTTAAATATAGGTATACATCTATATTTTTTTAATTTTAGGGAAAGGAGTTGAAATGAAAAGTAGAAACTATTTAGGTAGGGATGAGGGACTCTGCTCAATAACTTTCAACCTGCGGTCTTCAAGGAGTGTGCCACACTAGCCAGCGAAGTTTCAGAGAATGAAGGTAAGCAGGAAACAGGGCTTTTAAGAATGTAGAAATACTGAGCCTATTTATTGCTGAAAATGAAAACTTGAAAAGGAAACTAACAAATACCTCCAGGTTTATAATAAAATATCACACGGAGAATGGTGTCCAATTTTTATTCCTCTCCCTGAGGACAAAATAACAAGAAATGATCTACAACAGGAGAGTTTTCTAATAAATTAAAGTAAGGGCTTCTTTAATAAGGTTGTTAAAATCTGAAATGAGTTTCTTATGTTTGTGGTAGACTCTGTTACCTTCTAGCATGTTTATGTCATAATATTTTCCTATCTCAGATATTTTAAGTACAACTGCTCTTGAGAAGTGCAGGGATCTTTTCAGTGCCTTTTTTGCAGACCTACTTTTTACATGTGATGCTCAGCTATAATTTTTAATATTTAAAAAGGCAGAGTCATAAAACTAAAAGTAATTTTTACTTTATAGCAATGGAACTGTGCCCATTACATAGAGAACAGTAATTGCATATATGCCTGATCTAGGTTCTGACTTGCAGCCTCTTCTCTAAGTTATTTAGTTGAATGTGATGCCACAGAGCACACCCAGAACACAGGTCCCACCTGCAAGGTCCATTAAGGTTGTAGAAAGAACAAACTTCAGCAGTCTGAGCTTTCAGTTCCTGAAGAATATAGTTATTTGTTCATTGCACTCAACAATCCCAGCCAGCCCCAAAGAGTCATATGTCAGAGGCATGGAAAATGCCTAAAAGCAAAAGGGAATCCATCCTTTCTCTTTTACACGTTATCAGGGAAGCCACTGAAGGCTCTTCAAGGTAGGAGGAGAGCCACAAATCTTATCCAGGTCTCAGACTCATGGTAAGGATGGGTCACATTAGATCTACTTTATCCCCTCTGTATTTAGGCCTACTCTCCCCAGCATTTTATAGTGAAATTTTCCAGTAGTCATCATTAAGCCAAGAACTAGTCTTGAGCACCATTTAACCTGGATGAGTGTTTGTTTTAAACACAATCTCAACTCCACCTTGGGAACTTTATAGCCAAGATATTCAAACTCTTCAAGACTGAGAACATCCATAATGATAACTATGTTTTTAAAACATATAAATGAGAAAACATGTAAACGCAAAGACCCCCTATTAATTACATAAAATATTTATAAATTCTTATCTGAGCTATTGTGTCCAAAAGTTATAAAGGGAAGGTGATAAAAGATATGTGTATATATATGATATTTCTCCCATCTACAAACACTGTTAGGTATTCATAGAAATACAGTAGTGGTAAGCAACGCTTGCTAACACCAGAATCACTTGGGGAGCTTAGATAAATACTGATGTCATAGCCCCATCCCGACCAATTAAATAATTAGTATAAGGAGGGCTGTGCTGGACATCTAACTTCTGGCTGTTGATCAGGGTTAAGAAACAATGAATTAGAGATGCCTTAACAAATTCGAGGCCTCTGAGAGTCTGAGGGGAATAGATTGTAAACTACTGTTTTAGAGCTATCGTAAGTCTATTTGCTAGTTTTTGTCTTGTTTTGTAATGTTTTCTATCCATTTTCCCCAAAAGCTTAAGGTAGTGGGCCAGCATACCTGCACCACCCAGCACCTTACCAGCTCAACCCTACAAAGGAAGGCTTTCAGACCAAATTCAGTGCCATATTTCAGCTACACCCTATTTCAAATGCCTTATGGATTTGCAATGTTGAGAAGCTAATGGAAACATAAACTATAAAATGAATAAGCCCCTGAAACTTGAACTGATAGACTGTCAAACTGTCTGAAACTTAAAAGAAGATTGCTTTGATTGGTACATTGATTAGTAACACTCATTTAGTTCCAATTCATAAAAGTATCTCCTTACATTTATGGTTTATCATAAACAACACTTATTTTCCAGAAACTGCTTGGAAGGCTAAGCTCTTAAAATTCTTTGTTAGTCTCTAATGCTTTGAAATGTACTCTTCTGCTTTTCTCCATACAAAAAAGGACAACTAATTGTTCTCCATTGATGGAAGGCTTAAGATTATATTACATAAAAACAAGAACATGGAATATGGTAAATAGATAGCTAATGTTCTGGGCCTCCTAGTTTAATACTTGCTGAGAAAAACTGAAAAATTATCATTGCTGTTCTTAATATATTTTCGCAGAATGTCATTGCTGTTTTTTACTATTACTAAATTTGAAAGGCCTATAAAAAAGAGAATGTCATTGTCTTACATTAAACAAAAATCTTGTCTCTGATTTCTTTCACAAAATACTTGCAGGTGGTGGAGCAGGTTGTTAATACATACAGGTCAGTTTTATTTGATAAACATTTAATGGGCATACATTAATTTAAGTCTTCCAAACTGATTTAATGGTTAACGACATGGTAAGAGAATTCAAAACAAAGTTTCAAAATATCCATTGCTATTACCAAGTTGGTTAGGAGATTTTCCATCCTTTAGTTATGCTGTTGAAGAAAACTTGGTTTGCTGATCTTATTTCTTTGTTTTTCCTTTCTTAGCCGGCACTTGTCTTTGGTCCTGTCTATTGTTGGCATCTGACTGTTACTATTTACCTTTTTTCTAATAAATACAAATACATCTCAAGGCAAAAGACACAGAAAGAAGGAAGAGCCACAACACAACTGAAACTGAAGTTGCAGGTGAGTTGGTACAAAAAAAAAAGTTAAATTCTTGACCTTCTTTAATAGATAACATAGGTATTTATCACAGATCCATTATAAGAGTGCAGAAGCAAGGCAAGTGAAGTTAAAATGCTCTATAAGCTTTATTATGTGTAGTTCAAATAGCTGAGAAAAGGCTAGTACAGAAGAGAGAGCAGGGGAAGAAGCCAGCTAGCCAGAGGCACCCCTCTTCCTGTCATAGTTGGGCCATCTAAGAACTGCAGTGATTCAGGGAGGCAAGGCTGTATGGTAGAACCAGGAAGGCCAAGAAGTCTGCAAATATGGACAGGATATGGTCAGCAGGGAGTTGTGGTTCAGATGCCAAACTGTCAGGAACCAGGAAATACAGAGAAGATCAAGGTCAAGATAGTGATGTATGGAAGGCCAGGTCTGGCTCAGGGGCATGGATGTTACAGTGCCACACTAGAGACTTGTCTTCTCCATTTGTTAAACCTGACAAGGACCACCTCCCACAGAAAACCTTTTGTACCCTTCCCATTGTGCAATTGATTTGTAAGAAACTATTTCTATCATGACTGGTCCTGACCTTTCCTACATTTAGGGGAAATATAATTTCTAGTTTCACAGTGTATATACTATATTTTAATTACACATTTTATTGTTATATATGGAAGTTACTATTTCTGTTTGACAAACTTTAATGTTAACACTGAAGAGCTGAGTCAGCATGAATTTTGGCAGCCTTGTCTAAGTAATTCCACCCTGGATAAGGTTGGTTAGATGCTCCCACCCAACACTGGTCTCCTGCTTGCTGGCTTATGCCAGATATTTCCTTGGCCAGCTGGTAGAATGCTGCAGTGGCCTTTTTACAAACTAGATCAAGCCCTTGACTGAGCCAGCCAATTATATCATTCATCCTATGTTTGTTTGGTTTTTATTCAGTGAGAGGAGGGGAGGCAGAGACAGACGTCCGCATGTGCCCCAACCGGGATCCACCTGGCAAGTCTACTAGGGGGTAAGGCTTTGCCCATCTGGAACATTGTTCTATTGCTCAGAAACCAAGCTCTTCCTAGTGCCTGAGGCAGAGATCATGGAACCATCCTCAGCACCCAGGGCCAATTTGCTCCAGTCGAGCCATGGCTGCAGGAGGGGAAGAGAAAGAAAGAGAAGGGGGATAGAGAAGCAGACGGCCACCTCTCCTGTATGCCCTGATAACCAGAAATCGAATCCAGGACATCAACGTGCCAGCCGATGATCTACCACTGAACCAACTGGCCAGGGCTCCATTCATCTTATTTTTAATGTCTGGGTGCTGCTGGGTTAGAAATACTGGACATATCAGCTAGCACTCATTCTCTTAAAAGCAACAGGGTCAAGAACCATTCTAAATCTCAATTCACTTCTGAAATGTTTCAAACAAAAGATTTAACCAACTATAATTCTTCCATGATTTAGAATCTGCATAGGATGACACAACAGAAGGAGAAACCACAACAAATACTGGACTGCTCAAATCTTTAAGACTCTTACATGTTCTTTCAGAGAGAATAATAGACTTCCAACCTCTATGGAAATTCCATCTTTAAAACTTCATGGTGTCCTAGTCCATCTGCCTTACTTAAAAAGAAAGATTATTTCATAGGCATCACTAAGTACTGTCTCCCCCACCATAAACCACCCATCAATCATATACAAGTACGTCTGATATATCTGTTTACACACTATACCAAACAACATTACACTTTCTATTATTAATCAAGTTGACATCGAAAATTTATGAAAACTGATTAAAAGCTAGGTCATCAAGTTAGCCAATTTGAAATAACCATGTCAAATAATTGGTATTATGTAGAACATATCATTTCATCTAAATGTACTTCTGTTAGAAACAATAAAAGATATATAACTAGGGAAACATAATATTTGAAAATTTTAAATATATTTCTAAACAACTTGTCAATAAAATACTTAAAATAGAAATTTAGAAAAATACCAGGTAAATTAGAAAAATATTATGTGGCAAAACTGTAGGACACAGTTATATAAAATGGTTCTTAAAGGTTTAGTTTTAAATGCTTACATTAAGAAAACAAACAAAAAATGAAGTAAAAGATTAACTTAATGAAGCAATCACCCAACCATAAAGAATTAAGAGAAAAAGAACAACAAAATAAACCAAGATGAGAAAAGATAATAAAAATAAGAGCAGAATTTAATAAGAAAGAGAAAAAGCGTATGAAGAAGGGGATAAATACATGTCAGAAAAGTAATACAATATACAAGGCTCTAGAGAGAATAACCAAAGGGGAAAAAGAGAGAGGTATTAAAAAATTTTTAATCAAGTTTAAAAGGGGGCAGAGCTATAATTGCTGCAAAGATGAAAAAGGTAAGATGTTATGAATAACTTTGTGGTTATAAATATGAAAACTTAGATGAAATAAATACAAAAAGGTTAACAAAAACCAACACTTTAAAAAGTAAAGAACATGAAAAGTCCTATAAGCTTTAAAGAAATTGAATCAGTAGTTTAGAAAAGTTCCATTACTCTCTCTTTCTCTCCCTCTCTCTCTCTCTCTCCAGAAAGAATTCTAGGAAATTCTATCAAACATTTGAATATTGGGCAATTCTAATCTTACGCAATCTTCTCCATACAAAGGAAAAAGATTTATTTGTAATATAACTTGATTTTAAAACTAAACAAGGATTATGTAAGAAAAGAAAAATATATGGCAGATGGAATAACCAATGTTGAACGCATTCAGAGAACTGGGTATCTAAACAATAGAATGGGTAAACTTTCAGGAAAGTACCTGGGCTCTTATAATATTGTTTTAGGACAAGTTAGTACTCATCAGAGATAGCTGACAGAAGATTTTGTAAACAAGTATTTTTCAGGAACACCTCCCTCCCATAAGAGAAATTGATACAAGAACTGTTCATCTGTTCATATTGCTGAAATATAAATAGATTTATAATATATTCTTGTTTTTTGAGTTTTTTTATGTTACTTCTGTATTTTCAAATATTTTGACTCCATCAACTAAAAACACTTTTTTCTCTACCTCTCCCAATACACTCTCTACCATATTTTTAAAACAGGTTTAATAATAATAATAATAATAATAATAGGGGATTCTAAGATGGCAACAGAGTAGGCAGACTTTCCAACTGCCACCTCCCAGGACCAATGGATTACAACTTAATTTAAGAACAATCTTCTTGAAAAACCATCTTTGGACTAAACAAAGGGGAGTCTACTATAACCAAGGATCACAGAGAAAGCCATATAGAGATGGGTAGGAAGGGTAGAGATGCAGAAAGGGCTGCCACACTCTCAAGAGTGAGGGAGCGGGGTGGAGGGACTCCTACTGCGGGACGATTCCCTGAGAGGTGCAGGTTCTAAGCCCCAGGCCGGGTGCCCCAGCCTAGTGCCCCAGAGCCTAGAAGAGGCACCCACAAAGCACTTGGCACTGAAAAGAGCCGAGGTTTCTGTCTGCAAGAAAGAGATGGGAGCTCTCAAAGATGCAGGCTCCATCTTAAAAGGCCAGCGCAAAAAATCTCATTTACAAATACTTATGCGGGGCTTCAGTGGGGAAAAGCTGAGATAACTAGAGTTGCATGAGAATAGTGTGAAGTTGGTGGCCCAGGGAGAGACACCATGGGGGACGGCCACCAGAATCCCTGTGCTGAGTCATTCTCCAGTACTTTAGTCTCCATCTTTCTTGGGTGTAGCAGTCTCCCTCGTGTGGCATTAGCAACTGCGCTAACCTCAGGAATCCCTGGAGACTGGTCTATTCTGAGAAGTAAGCCAAGAAGTAGGGGGAGCATCAGTGGTTCACTTTTCTGGCATTGAGGACAGAGCTTCTGCCTCTCTTCCCACCCACCCCACCCCACCTCCCCACACTCTCCTGAGTCTATTACTGGTGCTTCCACCTCATGGGAGGCTTGGTAGAAACCATTCGAACTATGGGCAGACCAGACCTCTGGGTCTCAGAGGCCACATCCACCAGACTCCTGGGGCTACACCCTACTGAGGCCTGTGAAGAAAGTCTGGACAGAATAACACCAGGGGTTCAGGGGTAGGAGCCATACCCACCACCTTTCCTAATCCCTGAATTGCCACAGGCTCTAGACTCTACCGGAGGTGTTTTTCAGTAGCTCAACCCTCCAAGCAGCCAGTAGACAGAGGTTACAAGAGGCAGGGCTCAGGGAACTTTGGCCTTTTGAGAACCTTCCCCCAGGCCCAGAGTGGGTAAAGCCAGCTTAGGTGTATGGCTTGGTATTGGCATGTGCCCCAGGGCCCAGCAAAGGCAGCCTCAAACTCTGGATTGCTTATAGCTCCAAGAAGGTTGTTGAGGGCCAGTTATGGGCAGTTTCCCCACTGGTTTACACTGGGTTTCCTCCAGGGAGGCCCAGGACTGCCATATCTGGGGGCCAGCTGCGGAGAGCATCAGTTCCAGACCTAACAACCCTTGCTAGCAGTGTGCCCTAAGGGAGGGCTCATCAGACACCAGGCCCTGCTGAGGCGAGGTCTACTCTTTGTTGTCAACACTGGCAGAGCAGCTCATGTACATTGAACAGGATGGAGCCAGAGGTAGATTTAACAGTGGGTACACTGGGTGCATGCCTTGAGCCCTGACTTCTGAAGGGCACCGCAAAACCCCAACTTTACTCTTTTTTCTAATGACACCAAGTTTGGTTTCATATGTTCAATTTTAACATTAATAGTACATAATATTTTTTATTTATTTTTATTTTCCTTGTTTCTCTTTTTTTTAATGGGGCCAATATTTTCTTTTGTGTCCAGGGCCTCAACTGACCTTAATCCACCTCTGGGTAAAGCTTCATAATCAACCAGCCTGAGTGCTGGATATCCTGCCTTGCTGGGCTAGGTTCCACATGGGGAAGGAAGAGAGGCTTGCAAAACAGATATTTAAAGTCTGGGTCCTTGTGAGCTTATAGTTGGGTCCAGTAGAAGGGCTTACCACTTTCTGGGAAGGGGGAAAAATCAGCCCCAGGGGAGGATTCTCTCAGTCTTCCTCCCTGAGACCAGGGACTCACCAGCTGTAAGAACTTCTGCAGAGGAGACTGTCAGCCCCACCCAATCTGAACCTACTGCTCACCTTGCCGGGGAGAAATAGAATTGGAGTATCCTGCAAAGTCTGAGGGATTAGGCCCTGGAGTAGAGGGCCATATTCCCCAAACTGAGCTCCTGACCAAGAGACCACTGAAATATGAGGTCCCACTAATGTTTAATTCTCAACTTCAGCTGCCCTAACCTATCAAGCTTGCAACCTGTAGAAGGGTTGGTGAGGTGAGGCCAATCTGAGCCCATACCACAGTCTTTCTACAGAAGACTCTGTGGGAATACCACACAGCTACAAGAGGAAGTAGGGAAGCTGAAAAGTGAAGGCAAATCTTATGGAGCTTGGAGCTTTTACAGAGCTATGATCACCTCTAAGCAAAAGGAAGCTGATCCTTATACACAGGTTGTCCCCTCCCACATTACCCAGGCACAGAAAATGCAGACACAAACAGAGAACAGAGCAGTACCTCAAGACAGGTAGCCCACAGCAGATTATAAACAATGGCTGACACCAACCCAAGAAGACCTAGAAACAACACAACCAGTACTGAATGCAGACAGCACCAACCCTAGACTTAGCTAACTACACAAACAGCATGCCCAAAGGAAGAATCCAGCAGGCATCAGACACTGTGGTAAATAAATACACCCAACAGGACACACACTGCACAGAGGCTAATACACATAATCAAGGTTGACCTATAGAGCCAGCCAGTCTGAAGGTATAGCTGAACCCACAAAAGAACCAACTGCATTTAATACTCACATACAACAAGAGAGTAAAACTACCTTCAAAAAGCATTCCTAGAGCATGGAAATCAGGTGGACTAGAGGTCAATACCACTGAGCCTATCTTCCTCATAAAGACACCACGACAAATTTCAAATTTAGAGCAGAGCTACCTAATACAAAGACAACATGGGGCCTGACTGGGCAGTAGCACAGTGGATAGAGCATTAGACTGGAATGTGGGGACTCAGGTTCGAGAATCCGAGGTTGCCAGCTTGAGCGCGAGCTCATCTGGTTTGAGCAAGGTTTACCAGCTTGAGCCTAACCAAGGTTTCTGGCTCGAGCTAGGGATCACTTGGTCTGCTGTAGCCCTCTGGCCAAGGCACATATGAGAAATCAATCGATGAACAGCTAAGGCACTACAGCAAAGAATTTATGTTTCTCATCTCTCTCCCTTCCTGTCTGTCTGTTGCTATCAGTCCCTTTCTCTGACTCTCTCTGTCTCTGCCACAAAAAAAAGACAAAATGGGAAGACAAAGAAATATGACCCAAATGAATCAGCAAGAGAAATCCTCAGGAAAGGAACTAAATGAAAAGGAAGTAACCAAAATACCAGATGCAGAATTTAAAATAATAATATTTAGGATGCTTAAGGATCTTAGAGCAATGATGAATAGTCACAATGAGAACTTAAACAAAGATATAGGAAGCATCAAAAAAGAAATTGAAATTATAAAAAAGGAACCAGTCAGAAATGACAAATACAATACCAGAAATGAAGACTGCACTAGAAGGAATCACCAGCAGGTTAGATAAAGCAGAGGATTGAATCAGAAACTTAGAGGATAACATAAACAAAAGCACAGAAGGAGAGAAGCAAAAAGAAAAGAGGCTCAAAAAGACTGAGGAAACTCAAAGAAATCTCTCTGACAACATGAATAGAAACAACATTCACATCATAAGGGTTCCTGAAGGAAAAAAGAACAAACAAAGTATAGAGAACCTGGTTGAAGAAATCATAGCTGAAAAATTTTCTAAATTGATGAAGAAAAAGTCACACAAGTTCAAGAAACACAGAGTCCCATTAGAAATGAACCCAAGGAGGTCTACATCAAGACTCATCATCATTAAAATGCCAAACTTAAGAGATAAAGAAAGAATACTAAAAGCTGTAAGAAAAAAGCAGTTAATTACCTACAGAGGAACCCCCATAAGAATGACATCTGACTTTTCAACAGAAACACTTGAAGCCAGAAGGGATTAGCAGGAAATATTCAAAGTGATGCAAAACAAGAACCTACAACCAAGACTCCTTTATGCAGCAAGGCTGTCATTTAAAACTGACAGAGAAATAAAAAGCTCCCCCTCCAAAAAAAAGAAACAATTAAAGGAATTCATTACAACCAAACCAGTACTGTAAGAAATGTTAAGGGGCATACTACAAAAAGAGCAAGGAAAATAGAAATCTAGAGAAAGAGGATTGTAGATTTAAAGAATAAAATGGTAATAAATAACTGCATATCAATAATAACCTTAAATGTAAATGCTCTAATCAAAAGACAAAGGGTAGCTGCATGGATAAGAAATCAAGACCCATACATATGCTGTCTACAAAAGATACACCTCGAAGAAAAGATACACATAGACTAAAAATGAAAAGCTGGAAAAAATATTTCATGCATATGGAAATTTTTTAAAAAGCTAGGGTAGCAGTACTTATATCTGACAAAATAGCCTTTAAAACAAAGGCTATAGTAAGGGATAAAGAAGGTCATCACTACATAATGATAAAGGGTGCAATCCAACAGGAGGATATAACCATGGTAAATAATTGTGCACCTAACATAGGAACACCTAAATATGTAAAGCAGATTTTGATGGATATAAAGGGTGATATCAACAGCAATACTACAATAGTAGGGGATTTTAATACCCCATTAAGATGAATGGATAGATCTTCCAGATAGAAAATTAACAAAGAAACAGCAACCTTAAATAACACACTAGATCAACTGGATTTAATTGATATATTCAGAACCTTTCACTCCAAAGCAGCAGAATATACATATTTTTCAAGTGCTCATGGTACATTCTTTAGAATAGACCACATGTTAGGACACAAAACAAGTCTCAACAAATTCAAGAAGATTGAAATTATATCAAGCATATTCTCTGATCACAATGGCATGAAACTAGAAATCAACAATAGAAAAACCAAAAACATTCAAACACTTGAGCTTAAATAGAATGTAATTTAAAAATGAATGGGCTAACAATGATATTAAGGGAGAAATAAAATATTTCCTTAAAAAAATGAAAATGAGCATACAATCCAAAATCTATGCGACACAGCAAAAGCAGTCCTGAGAGGGAAGTTCATAGCATTACAGGCATACCTTAAGAAACAAGAAAAAGTGCAAATACACAAACTAATTCTGCACCTAAAAGAACTAAAAACAACAAAAACAACAACAATGAAACCCAAAGGAAGTAGAAGGAAGGAAATAATAAAGATCAGAGTGGAAATAAGTGACATAGCAGCTAAAAAAAATACAAAAGATCAATGAAACCAAGAGCTGGTTCTTTGAAAAGTAAACAAGATTGATGAACCTTTAACCAGGCTCATCAAGAAAAAAAAGAGGAGAGAGGACCCAAATGAAATTAGAAATGAAAGTGGAGAAGTAACAACTGACACTAGAGAAATACAAAGGATTGTAAGAAAATACTATGAAGATCTACGATCTACATGCCAAAAAATTGGACAATCTAGACAAAATGGATAAATTCCTAGAAACATACAATCTTCCAAAACTTGATCTGGAAGATTCAGAAAACCTAAACAGATCGATTATAACAAATAAAATTGAAAAATTATCAAAAAACTTCTAGCAAATAAAAGTCCTGGACCAGATGGCTTTACAAGCAAATTCTACCAAACATTCAAAAAAGAACTAACACCTATCCTTCTTAAGCTATTTTTAAAAATTCAAGAGGAGGAAAGACTTCCAAATTCATTTTATGAGGCAAGCATTATTCTTATTCCAAAACCAGGTAAAAATACTACAAAGAAAGAAAACAATAGGCCAATATCCCTGATGAACATAGATGCTAAAATTCTCAACAAAATATTAGTAAGCATTAATACATTAAAAAAATCATATATAATGATCAAGCGGAATTCATTCTGGGTAGACAAGGCTGGTACAATATTCTTGAATCAAAAAATGTGATTCATCACATAAACAAAATGATGGCTAAAAACCACATGATTATATCAATAGATACAGAAAAACATTTGATAAAATTTAGCACCCATTTATGATCAAAACTCTGAGCAAAGTGGGAATACAGGGTATATACCTTATCATAATAAAGGCCATATATGACAATCCAACAGTCAATATCATACTCAATGAGCAGAAATTGACAGCAATCCTCTTAAGATCAGGAACAAGGCAGGGTTCTACCTTTCACCACTCTTATTCAACATAGTTCTGGAAGTCCTAGCCACAGCAAACAGACAAGAAGAAGAAATAAAAGGCATCCAAATTAGAAAAGAAGTGAAACTCTCATTATTTGCTGTTGACATGATACTGTACATGGAAAACCCTAAAGTCTCAGTCATAAAACTACAAGACCTGATAACTGAACTCAGCAAGGTAGCAGGATATAAAATTAATATTCAGCCTGACAAGGCAGTAGTGCAGTAGATACAGCATTAAACTGGAATGCTGAGAACCCAGGATCAAAATCCCGAGGTCACCGGCTTGAATCTGGCTTGAACACAGACTCACCAGCATAAGTGTGGGATCGCTGGCTTGAGCGTGGAATCATAGACATAACCCCATGGTTGTTGGCTTGAGCCCAAAGGTCACTGGCTTGAGCCCAAAGGTCACTGGTTTGAAGCCCAAGGTCGTTGGCATGAACCCAAGGTCGCCAGCTTGAGCAAGGGGTCACTCGCTCTGCTGGAGCCCCCCTGTCAAGGTACATATGAGAAAGCAATCAATGAACAACTAAGGAGACTAAGGAGCCACAACCAAGAATTGATGCTTCACATCTCTCTCCCTTTCTGTCTGTCTGTCCTTATCTGTCCCTCTCTCTGAATCTCTCTGTCTCTGTCAAAAAAGTAAAATAAAATAAATAAAATTAATGTTCAGAAATCAGTGGCATTTTTATACACCAACAATAAACTGTCAGAAAGAGAAATTAAGAAAACAATCCCCTTCATTATTGCAACAACAAAAAAATAAAGTACCTAGAAATAAATTTAACCAAGAAGGTAAAAGACTTGTACTAAGAAAATTATAAGACATTAAAAAAAAAAATCAAGAAAGATACAAACAAGTGGAAGCATATACTGTGTTCATGGATAGGAAGAATAAACATCATTAAAATGTCTATATTACCCAAAGCAATTTATAGATTCAATGCAATTCCTATTAAAATACCAATGGCATACTTCACAAATCTAGAACAAATATTCCAAAAATTTATATGGAACCAAAAAAGAACCTGAATAGCCTCAGCAATCTTAAAAATGAAGAACAGAGTGGGAAGTATCATACTTCCTGATATCAAGTTATACAACAAGGCCATTGTAATCAAAACAGCTTGGTACTGCCTGACCAGGCGATGGCACAGTGGATAGAGCATCGGACTGGGATGCCGGAAGACCCAGGTTCGAGACCCGGAGGTCGCCAGCTTGAGCGCGGGCCCATTTGGCTTGAGCAAAAGCTCTCCAGCTTGGACCCAAGGTCGCTGGCTCCAGCAAGGGGCAGCTCGGTCTGCTGAAGGCCCACAGTCAATGCACATGTGAGAAAGCAATCAATGAACAACTATGGTGTCGCAACGGCAATGAGAAACTAATGATTGATTCTTCTCACCTCTCTCTGTTTCTGTCAGTCTGTCCC
The DNA here is from genome assembly GCA_037038555.1 of Rhynchonycteris naso. Lineage (NCBI taxonomy): Eukaryota > Metazoa > Chordata > Mammalia > Chiroptera > Emballonuridae > Rhynchonycteris > Rhynchonycteris naso. The sequence continues at coordinate 55,106,012 of CM072997.1, read as the reverse complement.
TATCTATCCCTCTCTCTGACTCTCTCTCTGTCCTTGTAAAATAAAATTTAAAAAAATTTTTTTTAATTTTAAAAAAACACACAAAAAACAGCTTGGTACTGGCATAAGAACAGGCATACAGATCAATGAAACAGAACAGAGACCCCAGAAATAAACCCATGCTTTTATGATCAATTAATATCTGACAAAGGAGGCAAGGGTATATAATGGATTGAAGATAGTCTTTTATTTTTTTTTCTCTTTTGTTTCTTAGTGCTTTCTTTTTTTTTTTTTTTTTTTTATTAACTTTAATGTGGTGACACCAATAAATCAGGGTACATATGTACAATGAAAACATCTCCAGATTATCTTATCATTCAATTGTGTTGCATACCCATCACCCAAAATCAAATTGTCCTCTGTCACCTTCTATCTGGTTTTCCCTGTGCCCCTACCCTTCTCCCTTTCCCACCCTCCCCTCCCTCCCCCCACCCCGTAACCACCACACTCTTGTCCATGTCTCATAGTCTGACTTTTATGTCCCACCTATCTATGAAATCATGCTGTTCTCAGTTTCTTTTTCTGATTTACTTATTTCACTCCATATAATGTTATCAAGGTACAACCATTTTGTTGTAAATGATCCGATGTCATCATTTCTTATGGCTGAGTAGTATTCCATAGTATATATGTACCAAAGCTTTTTAATCCTCTCGTCTTCTGACGGACACTTGGGCTGTTTCCAGATCTTCGCTATTGTGAACAATGCTGCCACAAACATGGGAGTGCATTTCTTCTTTTCAAACAGTGTTATGGTGTTCTTAGGGTATATTCCTAAAAGTGGGGTAGCCGGGTCAAAAGGCAGTTCGACTTTTAATTTTTTGAGGAATCTCCAAACTGTTTTCCACAGTGGCTGCACCAGTCTGCATTCCCACCAGCAGTGCAGAAGGGTTCCCTTTTCTAGATAGTCTTTTTAATAAGTGGTGTTGGGAAAATTGGACAGGTACATGCAAAAAAAATAATGAAAGTAGACCCCCAACTTACACCATTCACAAAAATAAACTAAAAATGGATAAAAGACTTAAATGTACGTCACAAATCCATCAAAATCTTGGAAGAAACATAGGCAGTAAAGCCTCTGATATCTCTCCTAGCAATATTTTTACCAATATATCTCCAAAGGCAAGTGAAATAAAGGACAAAATAAACAAATAAAACTATATCAAACTAAAAAGCTTTTGCCCAGCAAAAGATATATTTAACAAAATAAATAAACAACGCACATAATGGGAGAACACGTTTGGTGATATGTCTGATAAGGGGTTAATAACAAAAATTTATAAAGAACTTCTAAAACTCAACATCATGAAGGTTAACAATTCAATAAAAAATGGGCAAAGGACCTGTCCTCCAAAGAGGACATACAGGTAGCCAATAGGCATATGAAAAAATGTTCAATATCACTAATCATCAGAGAAACACAAAATAAAATCACAGTGAGATATCACTCACACCTCTCAAAATGGCTCTCATTAACAAATCAATGAGTATGTGAAGAATAGGGAACCCTCCTGCACTGCTGGTGGGAATGCAGATTTGCGCAGCCACTATGGAAAACAGTATGGTGTTTCCTCAAAAAATTAAAAATGGAACTGCCTTTTGACCCAGCTATCCCACTTTTAGGAATATATCCTAAAAATTCCAAAACACTAATTCAAAAGAAGATATGCACAGCCATATTTATTGTAGCATTGTTTACAATAGCCATGATCTGGAAACAGCCTAAGTGTTCATCAGTGGACCAATGGATATAAAAAACTGTGGTACATATACACAACAGAATACTATGCAGCCACGAAAAAGAAGAAATTTTTACCATTTGCGATAACATGGATGGATCTGGAGACTGTTATGCTAAATGAAATAAGCCAGGCATAGAAAGACAAGTATATACGATCTCACTTATATATGGACTTCAATGAACAGGGTGAACTGAGGAATGAAATACAGTCAGAGGCGGGGTCATAGGGAGTAGAGGGACAGTTGTCAGAGGGAAGGGGGATGAGGTGATGGGATCAGAGAAGGTGAAGGGATTAGTGAAATTATATATACATAACACAGAGATACAGACAACAGGACAGCAAATCCCAGAGGGAAGAAAGAATGTCAGGGGGAGGGGAGCAAAGGGAGTATAAGGGGGGGGGGCACAGAGGTAGAGAGTGAGGGTGTTATATTGAGTGGGACAGTTGGATCTATGTTAACATAATAAATTTAAAAATTTAATAAAAATAATTAATAATAATAATAAAGCTGAAATTAGAAAATAATTTTCCAAAGTTGATTTTGAAGTTTAATATTAACATGCATTTTTAGGAGTTTTTTTAACACTGGAAAAATTTACATAATTTTGAAAAACGTTTTATGAAATGGTTAAATAATATGTATGATTTTAAGTATTGCTCCTATAATTTGGGTAAACCATGCTGAAAATAATTGGGGGATTGATTGACCTGTTTAATGATCAAAAAATATTAATTTAAACCATATTGAGATACAATTTGCAACACACCAAATTGGCAAAAACTAAAAAGTCTGACGATATCAAATGTTAAAAAGAATATGGAGCAACTGAACCAATAACATTGGTAGAAGGAAGGTTCTTGATGCAGCTCTATTCTAGAAAATAGTTTGTCATTAATAGTAAATTTGACATGTGCATAAACAATGGCCCAGTAATCCTACTCCTACGTGTATATACTCCAAAGAAACTCTTACATGAGTATATTAGTTCCTTATTGCTGCTGTAACAAATTACCACATATTTAGTGGCTTAAAACAACACAAATTTATCCCCTTATTGTTCAAGAAGTCACAAGTCCTAAAACCAAGCTCTGCGCACTGTGTTCGTAATGAAGATTCTAAGGGAGAAAAATTCCCTTGCCTTTTCTAGCTTGTGTAGGCTGTCAGCTGTCCTTGGGTCATGGCCCAACCCTCCAACATACTTCAAAGAACTGCAGCCTCTTTCAGTCTCTCTAAGTCTAACCCTCCTGCCTCTCTATTAATAATGAGCCTTGTGACTATATTGGGCCCACTTTTCTTTTTTAAACTATGTTATTTCTTCAAAGAAGTTTTGGCTGTTGATCGGATAAAACTTACAATGAGATATTTTCACACCAAATAATATTTTGTTTCCAAATTGGCAAAGCCCAACATTTATGTTTAGTCCATGCAACAATATTTTCCAGTTTTTCCATAATACTTTGTCTGACAGATGACGTCAAGTTGCCAAAGCATTTAATTCCCCCTTTGAACTGCCATCTGTCCTGTTTCACACCTGTCCTGTACCCTTCTCTCCAAGAAAAAATAATATCTCAAGAATTATTCTCCTAGATGTTACAATACAATCACCTGAACTTGCTTGGAAATTAAACGACTCCATTAAACATAAGTTTCTCATAAGACCCATATTTATTATGTAACAAAAACTTTACGTGATCACACAAATATAATTTTCCCACGTAAAAAGTGGTTTTGTTTGCAAAAATTTAAAATAAACAGTATAAATATTACTACCCTTTTTTTCTGTTTCTATAGGGGTCCCAGTGATGAGCATGCTTTCTTGTGCTATCAAAGAGGACAATTAGTAAATGTGATAACTGTACAGGCACAGCTGGCTTCACAAACTGCAAAAATATACAATTTTAAAGAGACATATAAGTAAATAAAATCATACTAGTTATACATTTTATATATTTTATATTATAAAAGAGCTAGCAGAACTTTCATTATATATAGATATAAAGGTAGATAGCTAATCAAAGTTAATAATCTTAAATGCATGTTGGAAAATATGAAAGCTTGATAATTAGTTTTATATGATATACTTTCCATTTTTTCCACAATGGGTCTCAGTATGTGATTTTGTTAAGTAACATTCAGAATGATAAAATTGATTTTAAAATCCTGAAAGTATATAAGCTATTCTATCATGAAGTCTCTTAAATTATTATTATGTTGAATATAAGTTTTTAAGAACAACAGTTAGGGGCAAGAGGTATGTAACCAAGACATTTCTTCTTACTGAAAACTGCTCTGTATCCACCTAGTCCTAAATCATTGCAATAGGCAACTACAGGGAAAAAAATGTCAACAGCTCACCAACACTGAAGCCCAAAGCTTCCAAGCAGTCATATTATCCATCTCCCTCTTGACTGACATAGTATTTTGACCAGGAATGACTTACCTTTTTGGATCCTGCCTTTGCATCATTAAGGATGCATTTTGTGGGTTTAATTACAGGTGAACTTTGATGGGAATGGCCCAACAATCCTACTCTTACATATGTATCCCAAAGAAACTCTTACAAGAGTATATTAGTTCCCTATTGCTGCTGTAACAAATTATCACAAATTTAATAACTTAAAACAACATAAATGTATTCCCTTACAGTTCAGGAAGTCAGAAGTCCTAAAACAAAGCAAGTAACAAAGGATTTAGGCTTCCTCTATTTGTGGTTCATGATACTAAGAAAATACATCCAAAATGCCACTGACCGAAGACTGTATGCCTCTACAGGCTCTGCTCTTGTCATCCCGGAATGTTACATGTACAAAAACTTAGGCAATGAGCAGTTAAGCGAGGGGTCCCCAAAGTATGGCCCGCAGGCTGCATGCAGCCTCCTGAGGCCATTTATCCAGCCCCCACCGCACTTCTGGAAGGGGCACCTCTTTCACTGGTGGTCAGTGAGAGGAGCACAGGATGCATCCGCACCCATAGTTCCCATTGAAATACTGGTCAGTTTGTTGATTTAAATTTATTTGTTCTTTATTTTAAATATTGTATTTGTTCCCATTTTGTTTTTTTACTTTAAAATAAGATATGTGCAGTGTGCATAGGGATTTGTTCATAGTTTTTTTTATAGTCCGCCCCTCCAACAGTCTGAGGGACAGTGAACTGGCCCCCTGTGTAAAACATTTGGGGACCCCTGAGTTAAGCAATGCAGCCAAGACCCTGGGCAATAAGTTACTGAGCCTGGATATGAATAGAGGACTGCTTGACTTTCCTAATCTCCACAACACACTCAGATTTTATATGCCACATGGTCTGAACCTTAATTATAAGAACCTGGAACAAATTTAGTCCAGAGCCACAGCAACTAGCAAAGTCTTTCAGTTGGAATAAATATTTTCCTTGTTGTTTTTTGTTTTGTTTTTCTAAATTTAGCGTTTGAAGAAAAGACCAAATCAGAAAACCAAGAAGAACATGTACAAAGCAGTCAGTCAGAGGGGCAAGCAAGAGAGAAACAATCTGGGTTTAGTACCTCAAAGAAGACTGGGAAGTTCAGAGCATCTGGTAGGAGGCAGAGAAGGGTGGAGGCAAACCCTGAAACAATTTCCCAAAATTAGGAGCTACTGGCCCCCTTGTATGTAGATGGTGAGGAACCCCTCTAAGATACTGGAAAGGAAAATTTCATAGTTTATTTTTCTCTTTTACCGTATAAAGATGAATTGTAGATTTAGACATAGATTCTAGCCAATATTGTCATAAAGACAATTTCTGGTTGGGATTACAATGTGGCCTTATACTATACAACCATACCTGGCTGATATTAAGCACTAAATGTGCATTTATGCATTTTTAAAATGGAATTTAAAGAATGGTATGCTTTTTTATAAGAAACAATGCCATTTTCCTCAGAGACAGTATCTGTCATGAGCAGATGATTCACACTGATGCCTTATAAATGGTATAAATTCCTTTGTAAGTTTCTCCACTGAGCCCTCCCTTCACACTAAATTCAAGATATTAGCCAACTCTACAGACATAGATATCAACATCAACATTGACATCAACATCGATATAGATACACACACACCCAGAAAGGACAAGTCAGAATTCTAAGTAGAACTTGTCTCAAAGAGAGAGAAGTAACACAACCTGGCTTTCTAACAGCAGACTGTTCCTGGCTTTAACTTTCAATCTTGTTCTCTCCCAAGCCAGTAGATTAGATAACGCCATACCAATTACTCCAGCATTGCATGTGGTAAGTTACCTTTAACAGAGTTACTAAATGAGGTTTGTGATCTGTTTAAATTGTAAGGCAACTGAGGTAATTTTAAAACTGATTGCTTCTTCAGATAATAAGAAACATAGCTATCACTTACCAAGAACCCACCATAGAGCTCATATCTGTGTCAAGCATTTTACATACATATAATATTCACAACAGCCAAGCAAAGTGAGTATGAGTGGTGCCATTTTATACATGAAGAACCTGAAGCTAAAAAGTAACTTACATAATGTAAGTAATTTACCAAAAACTGAGCTAAAGTGCTAACTCAGAGATGCTTGAGTCTAAAGCTTGGTCTCTTTTCACCGTACTATGCTACTTTGAAGAATTAGCCATTTGTGCTCTGGATCACTGCCCATGTTGTTAAATGCAGCTCCAAAACCATAAAGAGATCTGTCTGTCCATCGTAATAAACAGTTTATGTTCAATTGTATGTTTTAGAACAGAGTCAGAAGTTAACGCTGTTTATCATTTTTGTTGACCAGTTCAACACCATAGTCACTTTTTTTCCAGACTATGGTTAAATGCAAAGGTTGACTTCTGCAGAAGGAAAATACAAAAGAAATAAAGAATGCCACCAAAAGCTTGAAGCTCTTGCTTAATGAAGAATAGACACATCACGAATAGCCAGTATCTTTGCTCAAATGAAGCTCATTTCATAGAAATGATGAAATGACCAAAGAAAGGAAAGCTAGAATTCTAATTTTAATTTACTTACCAAGAACAGAAAGTTGATGTGTAAGTATAATGTATGATTTCCTAAGATATTTCTTTGAATTAAACCTGTCATGACCAGGGTCAAATAGAAAAGTTTATGGTCATATAGAAAAAAACACTGGATGTGATACCTAAAATTCTACATTCCCTGTCCCAGCTCTACTACTGTTTAGCTTTAAAATTCTAGGCCATTTAACTTCTCTAAGCCTCAGTTTCACCTTATAAAAGAGGGAATAATTATTCCTACCTTTCAAAACAGTAAGATGAATTGAGTACAGGCTGAATGATTTTATACTGTATACCGTAAAGTGCTACACAAATAAAACACCTCATTCAGAATACAGAACAGGAATCCGACTAGAAACATTAGGAACCCTTAATTTCCCAAATCCAGTCGCCAAAAGATTTGGCTTAATTCCTGTCTTGAGTATGTGAGATTTCCCTAGATTTTATTTCTGGGATATTATCTCTTACCCCACTTACTATTTTTTATTGCTTCAGTGAGTGTCTGTCCTCAGCAATCAAACCAATCCATGACTAAAGTAACAAGTGTCCTTGAAGGGCTTCCCCTCCAGCAAATAGCAAAGAGCTGTTGGACCAAAAAAGGAACCCTGATCCACTGTTGGTGGGAATGTAAAGTAGTACAGCCATTATGAAAGAAAGTATGGTGGTTCCTCAAAAAATTAAAAATAGAGCTACCATATGACCCAACAATCCCTCTACTGGGTATATACCCCCAAAACTTGAAAACATTGGTACGTAAAGACACATGCAGCCCATGTTCACTGCAGCACATTGTTCACGGTGGCCAAGACATGGAAACAACCAAAAAGCCCTTCAATAGATGATTGGATAAAGAAGATGTGGTACATATATACTATGGAATACTACTCAGCCATAAGAAATGATGACATAGTATCATTTATGACAATATGGATGGACCTTGATAACATTATACTGAGTGAAATAAGTAAATCAGAAAAAACTAAGAACTTCATGATTCCATACATAGGCGGGACACAAAATTGAAACTCATGGACATGGACAAGAGTGCAGTGGTTATCAGGGGGAGGAGAAGAGAGGAGAGAGAGGGGTGGGGGAGGGGGGCATAAAGAAAATCAAATAAAAGGTGACAGAGGACGATTGGACTTCTGGTGATGGGTATACAACATAACCAAATGTCAAAATGATGTGGAGATGTTTTCTCTAAATCTATGTACGCTAGTTAACCAATGTCACCCCATTAAAATTAATTGTCTAAATAAAATTTAAAAAAAAAATGAAATGAAGTAAAATAAAAAGTATATATGTTTTATATAAAAAAATCACTGTTATGACTACAACTTTGATACCCTACTTGCAGTTTACCAATAGTTTCCAAAAAGTTTCAGAGTAAAGAGAAATGTGTGATTTATTCTAGGATAATTTGCTTGCTCATAATACTCCAGACTCCAGGTCTTTCCTCAGATACAATGGTACAACTCTTACTTTACAATGAATATATGCAATTATACGATCTGCAGAGAATAAGTCTGGCTCTGTCTTGAAAATTATCAATATCTCTAAATATCATGGGAAATCTATCAACAATTTCTTCCAGTTAATACCTAATGATATCAACAAATCTTCTCGGCAAGTTTGGAACTGATCAGTTGTTATGAAAAATGAAAGATTTTCATTTATAAAGAAACTATCCATGTTGCACACTCACAGCCCAGCTTCCAGAAATATCAACTGTGTATTCTATGTCAAAGTTGTCTTATATCTTTGGGAAAGGGTATTGTGAAAAAGATGCTGAATAGTTCATTACTCATTGTTTAGACACCACAACAGAGACATGAGGTTGTGGTACTTAAAAACACAAATTTTGACTCCAAACAATCTGTATTCAAACCCTGGCTCTCCAACATATTAGCTGTGTAATCCTGGGGTAATTACTTAACCTCTCTGTATCTTGGTTTCCTCAATTGTACAATGGATTGATAATAGACCTACATTATATAATTTTTGTGTGAAATAAATGAGTCACTATATATAAAAGTGTTAAAGTTAATGCCTGACACCTAGTATGCTCTTTATGAATATTAGCTATTACTACTATTATTATTTGCCTTCATAGGTATTACCTGAGGTGTCTTGATCCAATCTCTCTGAGCATGATACAATTGCTACAATCTCTGCATGTAAATAAATGATATCACCTGATGTCAATGGATGCGAATTGCTAACACAGCTTTTGAAAGGCATTCTAACAGATTTCTGAACTTTGTATTCTGTCAAAGAGCCACCATTCATAGACAGGACTAACAGGACATTGATTATATGAGGAGTAGAACACAAATATATCACCCATAGTAGCAGAAGCATAGAGTCTAGACACTAAGTCAGACAACCAGGATAGCAATCTGGCTCTGCTACTTACTAGCTCTGTAACTTTAGATTGTTAAACCTCTCAAAGTTCAGTTTCTATAGTTGCAAAATGTGGAAAGCAATAGTATCTATCTCTAGAGCTCTGTGAGGATTAAATGAGATACCTAAATTAGCACAGTGCCTAGCACATAGCATACACTTCATAAATGTTAATTATTGCTATTAATTTTTCTCCGGTTGGTCCAGTTGATATAAGGTTTTGCCTGCATTCATTGAAAAACAAATTATTAGCGGTTGATACTTTAAGGCATATGAAATAATAAGGATGAAATTTTACTAGCAGAAGTTTTTTCTTGTGCCATTATAATGTTGGCTTAGTTCACTTGAAGATGCATTTTTGAAAGATTTCATTATAAACTTTACAATATAAAACAATCCTGGAGTAATTGTCTAAGAAATGTATAGAAATATAAGAAAGTGGTTGAACTCTTTAATAGAATCATCATTTCCTTTCTACTTAATTTTTGTTTGTTTTGTAATTTAAGAATTGGTATCAGAACTTCAGGATGATAAAAATCATAGAGTTGGAAGGCTAGAGGATATGTCAGTGGTTCTCAAAGTGTGTGCCAGGGTGGACTGGTGTGCCCGAGAAGATTTCCAGGTGCATCCTATGGTATTCCAGAGAAATATGTGCCTGTTGGGGACCAAAAATCCAACAGGGTTTTTGGAGTTAAGATTTTTGAGGGACAGAGGTGTGGGGAACTGGCTGTAAGCTGACAGTCAGCCCAACCCCCACATCACTTGCCTGATTAGGTTGAAAAAGGCTGTTCTTTAAAGCTGTGGTGCTGGATTGTTTACACTACTCCCATGTTCCCTGGAAAGACTGGAGGCAAGTTTCTTCTATCCTTTGTCTGATGTAAAGTTAAGATGATATGTATGGTGGGCGTTTTCTGCACTTGGTAAAATTCTTGGGTTACCTTGGAAACATGATTAAAGATCTCATTGATTTGCCAATGGCCCACTTTGCCCTATAAATAAAGTAAGATGCGTTTTTTTGGCACACTTTGTTTTTGCCAGCAGCAATTACAGGGCACACCCGACCCTGTATTTTCTTAATTCTGTGTATTTTCTTAATTCCGCACCATTCCCACTCAGGACCTGGAATTACTAGCTGCGCTGGTTCACAGCATGTGCCCAGATATAAAAATAAATATAGTTACTCTATTATACCATTTCATTACGGAAGTATCACTCTTTTTGTTAACACATCATTATTATATTTATTTATTAACACATCATTACATTATTTTTAGATAAATACACCCAAATAAAATGGATAAATTTCTCAAAAAGAGGCGTGATATTTAACAATCCGATTCTGGAAGTGAGCAAAAGCTAAGTGTAAATAAAATACAGTAGAAATTGAAGGCTGACAGGCAGAATTTAATTTATAGCATTTTCCATCACTTAACACTGAACAATATGATTGGATTAGAAACTCATTCATGGAAGCTTCAAGTGATTTTGGTTCAACATTAACAGAAGAAGAACTGGCACTAATCATAAATTGATGATTGAACATAAGAAATTGTCTCTTGAAGCCTTTTGGATTTCTATAAAAGAAGAATATGTGGCAACATCTAAAAAAGCTTTGAACATTTTACTACAATTTTCAAAATCCTATATATGTGAATTAAGATTTTCTACCCTCAAAAAAATTAAGAGTAAAAAGAAAGGATTTCGCTTGACTAGGCGGTGGTGCAGTGGATAGAGCGTCAGACTGGGATGCAGAGGACCTAGGTTCAAGACCCCGAGGTTGCACATATGAGAGAGCAATCAATGAACAACTAAGGTGTCTCAACAAAAAACTGATGATTGATGCTTCTCACCTCTCTCCATTCCTGTCTGTTTGTTTCTATCTATCCCTCTCTCTGACTCTCTCTCTGTCCCTGTAAAAAATAATAATAAATAAATAGGAATTCTTCAATGTATTGATGAGGAAATGAGAGTTTGCCTTTCAAATATATGCCCAAACATTAAAGAAATCTCTACGACACATAGGCTCATGTTTCTCATAAGTATAAGGATAAAAAAACTTAACACATTCGCTCTGGGACCTGCCAGATTTACTAAATCTTACTAAGAGTGTATCTATATATATAAAACGATAACTTCTTTGTCATTTTTGTTTTTTTACCTCTCTTTTCTACAAATTCTAAAAAGCATAACTCAAAAACTATAACATAAAAATGTTTTTTAATGTCAGAATAAATTTAATTTTGTTTAATTACCATAAAAGCACATTTGGACTTTATATTTTTTTCTTTAATATTTGACTTAATTATTATAACATATTTCTCAGAAATTTTTGTATAGTGCGCCTATAGTTATTTGTAGGATTTTAAATGCGCCCCGACTTCAAAAAGTTTGAGAACCACTGGGCTAGGCTGTAGCCTGCCAGTCAAGGCACATATGAGAAAGCAATAATTGAACAACTAAGGTGCTATAATCAAGAACTGATGCTTCTCATCTCTCTCCCTTCCTATCTGTCTGTCCCTCTCTCTGTCTTTCTCACTAAAAGAAGAAAAAGAATAGTGGTCAAAGGATTTCCAGCAATGAATGGTCTCTGCCCCAAACTGACAGCTTAACAACTTATAGGTCTACTATTATAGCTAAATTCCCTTCACTATTTCTGGCCTTTTTAACTGTAAGAATCTCCAAACATCTCTGAAAACTCATCAGCAATTAACAAGTTAGTTAGCAGTTACCACTAACAAAAATAAACTGATCACTTGGTAAGAATAATAATGGGACCAGGATAGGTTCAAAAAATGAGAAGAGTGAAGGAAAGCCACAGGGTAAGTAAAGATGAACTGACAAACTCAGCTTTGCCAAAGGCGAACCATGTCTGCCTGATTTTTCATGGGGCAATCAACAGCCTTCTTCAACTACATATCCCAATGGTTCTCAAATTTTTGAAGTCAGGGTGTATTTAAAATCCTACAAATAATTGTAGGTGCACTATATACAAATTTCTGAAAAATATGTTATAATAATTAAGTCAAATATATATATATATATATATATATATATATATATATATATATATATTTATTTATTTGACAGGAACAGAGAGTCAGAGAGAGGGTTAGATAGGGACAGACAGACAGGAACAAAGAGACATGAGAAGCATCAATCATCAGGTTCTCATTGCGACACCTTAGTTGTTCATTGATTGCTTTTTCATATGTGCCTTGACCGCGGGCCTTCAGCAGACCGAGTAACTCCTTGCTCAAGCCAGCAACCTTGGGTTCAAGCTGGCAAGCTTTTGCTGAAGCCAGATAGGCACGCACTCAAGCTGGCGACCTTGGGGTCTCCATGGCTCTTTGTCTTCAATGTGAATGTGACTAAAATAACAAATTTTTTGAATAATTTGATCCTACCTTTTCATAGACATTCTGTGTGGGAAATAGTTCAGAGCAAATTGAAACCCATTGTTAGGTAGATTCAACCAGCTAGGTAAAAAATAATGGTGATCTGGTCTGGAATTATGTCAGCTGAGATTGGAGAAAAATGGACAGACTTGAGATCTGTTTTAAAGAATGAATCAAAAGAACATTCTGATTTCAAGCTATCAGATAATGGGCAAATAAAAGGAAGGAATCAAAACTAATGCCTAGGTTTCTGGCGTGGGTAACTGAGAATAAGGAAGATGAGATAGGGCCAGGAGAATGTTGTGATGTAGGGTGGTGAAAGAAAAAGTTCTCTCAGTGTTTTAGATATAGCGATTTATTTGAGAGGTGGCATGGCATATGTGAGAGGAGGAATGAGTCTTCCCTCACTCTCTGGATTCCATAAGGAGATATTTCCCTTAACCTCTCTATCCTTTGGAAGTAGGGTAATATCATTAGGGTGCTAGGGAGACTAACTGGGCATACATAGCCAAGCCCTTTATCTTCTGGAGTCAGCCTGCCCACAGGAAACATAGCCCTCCTGTGTTCCTCAATACTGTACATTTCAAAGGTGTAGGCCCCGTGTGGGGAGGATTTTAGGTATCCAGCATTATCTATCAGGGAGGGTAGGTCTACCTAATTCTGGAAGCATAAACTCATAAATAGAAGCCTATGCTCCAGTACCTGCTTAATAAGTTATAAATGTGCTATTTTAATGTCTTGTTTTTTCTTTTGTTCTATTTCTCATCTTAGTCAAATCAGGGCAAAGAAGAAACATATTATTCATAGGGTCTTTTCAGAGCCCCAGAGTGGGAGAAACAGTGATGGAGGAATACAGAGTCCTAACTCTAAGACATGTGACCCTGTGGTCTCATAGAGAGGCCTAAATGTTTGCCTCCTAATCTATAAAAGGGGATGATAATACCAACTCCATCTTTCTTACCAGATTATTACAAATATCACATAAAATAATTCTGTAAAGTTCCAGGCTCAAATTAATATTCAAATATAGAAAACATTACTTTTAGTTCTGAAAGCACTGCATAAGGAACTTAAAAGATTGAATTTCTGCGGAGAACACAGAAATGGACTAATATTTCTATTGTAATAATAGTTATTATAGATATTTAATTACATGTCTCCTTAGGCAAATAGTGGTTGATCAAAGGTGACAGCCATGCAGGGGGAAAAAAATAGTCTATTGTTCATTTATGGACGTTTTCCTAATTCAAATGTTAAAAAACTTGCCTATTTTTTAGCTTTGTAGATTTACAGAAAATTTGAGAATCAGAAATGCATTCATAATAAATGGATTCCTCTATCAAGGAAGGAAAAAATTATCTTTATAATGCTGGAGTGATAATAAAAAGAAAAAAATCTTCCACATACAAGACAGGCATTACATTCTGCTAGAAATAATGAAGCAAGATAGAGATGTTAAGGTTTGATGTAGTTTTCAGTGAAGAGAAACTATCAGCTCTAGGGAAAATCCCTTTGATGGATTGTCAGAAAGGCAGCAAGTCTTGTGGCTGAATTTTACAAATGACTAAGCAAATCTCAGAGTGTTAATATGTTGAGGGAAAACAATGTAATAACATAGGTGATTAAATCTCACATGTTGTCTGGTGGATTCAGGTGAATGGAAAATATTTCTTTTCTGTGTACAAAAGAAAAAAAAAAGAAGTCTCCAGGGGACATTCATCATCAAGAACTTTAGGTTAACTGAAACAAGACCTCAATCAATCAGCCTGAGAATCGTTAGTATGATAAGTACTACACTGCTATTGTTAAGAATTCCTGGTAGATACTAGGCTAGGAGACATATAAGAAATAATATTTATCACTGTTCTCACTTTAATAAAAGTTTGGATGTTAGTATAACAAGTTTTAAATACTAATTTCTCAATACTTGTTCTACTTAGAATGTACTTGAGAGGCAAGGTCTTTTTCATATTGCAAGCCACTGACCCACAGGAAATAAATTACAGTCAAGGGCCACATCGGGTAACAGTTTGAAATGTAATCAAAATATGTGTGTTTCAAAAGAAAAATATTTCATGTACCTGATTTTATAATTAGAAAGAAAGGTATAGTCTCCCTGGCTGGATAGCTCGGTTGGTTAGAGCATCGCCCCAAATCACAGAGGTTGCCATTTTGATCCCCAGTCAGCACACATACAGGAATAGATCAACATTCCTGTCCTTCTTTCTTTCTCTCTCCCTTCCTCTCTCTCTAAAATCAATAAAATAAACATGGAAGGAAGGAAGAAAGGAAGGAAGGAAGGGAGGGAGGGAGGGAGGGAGGGAGGGAGGGAGGGAGGGAGGAAGGAAGGGGAGAAGAGAAAGAAAGAAAGAAAGAAAGAAAGAAAGAAAGAAAGAAAGAAAGAAAGAAAGAAAGAAAGAAAGAAAGAAAGAAAGAAAGAAAGGAAGGAAGGAAGGAAGGAAGGAAGGAAGGAAGGAAGGAAGGAAGGAAAAGAAAAATACAATCAAGGTCATATGGAAGTTAAAAAACAAAACAAAACAAAAATACCTTGGCTGTTTTCTAAGGGAAGCCTCTGACATTTTAAAATTTGACTTGAAATTAAAAACTGGGAATGGCCCTGGCCAGTTTGCTCAGTGGATAGAGCACTGACCTGACATGCAGATGTCCTGGTTCAATCCCCAGTCAGGGCACACATGACAAGTGACCACTGGCTTCTCTCCCTTTCCCTCTCCCCCTTCTCTCTCTCTTCCCCTCCCTCAGGCAGTGGCTCAATTGGTTTGAGCATCAGCCCTGGGCGCTGAGGATAGCTCAGTTGATTTAAGCATCAGCTCCAGACCAGGGTTGCAAAGTGGATCCTGGTTGGGGCGCATGTTGGAATCTGTCTCTCTATCTCCCGTCCTCTCACTTAAAAAAAAAAGAAAAAAAGAAAAAAAACTGGGAACAAACACTTATTTCCATGTTATGCCCATTTTATGTTAAGGGTCATTAATGTCAGAGAGGCCAAAAATAATACAGGGCAAATAAAGAGAAGGAAGAATAAAGAAAAAGAGAGAGAAGCAAGATGTAGGATAGGATATGGGAGAGAAGATGGGAAAGGGGGAAGAAAAAGAGTGAAGGTTGGGAAAGCATTGCCAAGAAAGAGGAAATGGGAAGCACAAGACAAAGAAATGGAGAGGAAAATGGAAATATAGGAAGACAGTGGAAAAGTAAAGAGGTTGAAGCAAACGACTAGGTCAGAGGTCTCTGAAATGTGTTTGCTGACACTACTTTTCCGTGACCTGGTCAAGAGTGCACCATGACTTTACGAACGCACTGTATTTAACCCAGCTGGTCACCGATGACTTTAGAAAAATTATATATTTCAATTCTTATTATATATTCAATAAGAATTGAATATTTTCTATGGTAATGGTAGATAATACAAATAAAAATATCTAGAGGCCAGAAAGGAATCTAATGATCTTGGAGAATGCTTCCCAGAAACAAGTACAGACTAGAGAAACATAAATATTTTGGGTTCTTTGTGTGGAAATGGAGGTGGTGGTGCTGCTGTTTCATTTGCTTTCTTCAAAGGCTTGGTGCTGGGTTCTTTATACACATTAATTTGGCTTAAATCACACCCTCAACCCAATCAGAGAGCTCCCAGTCTGACCTTTGATACTCTCCCTAGCAAACCATTTAGCCATGCCTAAAGACATCACTACTGCTAGGTAAGTAAATATGAAAAGCAGAATACAACTCCTTTGCTCCAAAGTTGCCATTATTAACTAACATAATCACTATTTTCCAAAATCCTCAAGCCTATTATATTAGTCATAACTGAATCCTTTTTCTCTTGCTTTTATCTTTCTAACTCTTTTAGTCTCTTCTCTAGTGGTAGTAAATGAATTGCTTGGTTCCCTATGCCTTTATTTCTCTAACACATTCACAGCCTGGAACACTACGGCCCTGTGTCTGACCACTTAACCTGGAAACCCAACCCATCCTCATATATAAGGAAGTGAAAAGACCTTTAGCCTATAAATGGCCCATGTCAGTATTATTAGCTAGATCCTTGGTCTTTGTCTGACCTTGTTACCTGTAGTAGTACCTAGGCCACTTGCCCTATTTCTCACTTATTCATATAACAAATATTTATTGACCATCTAGTGTGCTGCACAGAGAGAGTGTTACAAAGCTGAGAAAGTCATTAAGGAGTTTAGAATCTAATCTCTGGGCTCAAGGAGTTCACAATATAAAATGGAAAGACAGGTGAACCAAAATAAAATTATCAAAATGGAATAAATAGCAAGAGTCATATGAGCAAAGTTTTATAGAAGTAAGTAGAAAAATAATGAACTTCCATGGGGAGTTTGACATCCCGTTTGTTTATTTATTTATATTGAGAGAGGGAGAGAGAGTGAGACAGGAAGGGAGAGAGAAGGAGGAGAGGGATGAGAAACATCAATTTGTAGTCACTTCACTTTAGTTGTTTATTGATTGCTTCTCATATGTGCCTTGACTAGAGGCAGGGGGTGCTCATGCTGAGCCAGTGACCCCTTGTTCAAGCCAGTGAGTGATCTTGGGTTCAAACCAGCAACCTTAGGTTTCAAGCCAGTGAGCTTTGAATTCAAGTCAGAGACTTTGGAACTATATTGATGATCCCATACTCAGGCCAGTGACCCTACGCTCAAGCTGGCAAGTCGCGCTCAAGCCAGTGACTTCAGAGTTTCAAAGGGGACCCCAACTTTCTGGGTCAATTTTCTATCCATTGTGCCACCACCAGTCCCACATAATTACTTATTCTTATAGTTAAAGTTATAGTATTGCTTTATGGGTATGCAACCAGAGTCACACAGGATCCTATAGTAAGAAACTTCCCCACCCCAATCACCACCAAGTTATAAGAATTTGTGATTTGTACATGAAATCTGAGATAGCATGCCCAAGGGCTCACACATAGTCCAGACTCCTAATGGTTCTCAGCTTCCTTCTCCTTCCCAAGCCTCATGACCTCTGCTTCTTTTTACCCAGAGTTGCAAGGGCCAGGTTAATGGGGTATGAAAAGGGAGGGTGCCCACATTCTGTTGCTGTCCTCCATTCCCAGTGAGGTCATGGGCATGGGAATGGGACGAATCAGGGGCCCTGTGGTCTCTCAGAGTGGGGCAAGACACTGGCTGTCCCCATTCCAGGATAACAGCACCATGGCATGTTTAGTAAGCAGCTCGCTAGTGCCTCTCACCCACTGCAATCCAGGTACAGGGCATGTTCTGTCTCAGAGATTTCAGTCCTTTGGGGTTACCCATATGTTATGGGTCAGGATTGCTGGTATAGTGGTATTGGCTTCCCTGATCTCTGATAAAACCCTGTTTATGATTTTTCAGTGGATCCCAAAATTTATGTAGCTAGGTCTGCCCTTACCCCGCCCCTCAGACCTTTGAGCTTAGAGGCAACAATCTCCATAACAAATTTTCTCCTTCCAGAGTCCTAGTTCTCAATTGTTTATGAACAACGAAAATAAAATAGCAAAAATCTTCTCCCCTTGTCTTTCAAATATTTTTTTTTTCAAAGCTCAGCTGATTTTTCCTTCAAATCTTGTGGGGAATCAATCATGTACATGAGCTGCAGACTGTGAAAAGCAGGAGTACCTGCTGGAGAAGATGGCTCATGACTTGAAGGTCCTGTACTTTGAGCTGCATATAGTGGATGGATGAAACTTGGGGCTGAGATTCACTTTGGGGCAGAGTTAAATTGCATTTGTCAGACTCCCTGCAGTCGGTTGTGGCCATATGCTTAAGTTCTAGAGTCTAGAAAGATATTCAAACAGAAGCAGAAAATGGTGGATGCCACTTCTAACCTTGACCCAGAAAATTTCCCACTTTATTTGTCTATTTCTTTTTTCCCTCATTGGTTAACTAGGTGTTGATGCTGTCAGGAACCTTGGAAACCCCACGCTGAAGTTTCAGAGGCCCAGGAAGAAAAGAATCCACTGTTGGAGGAGAGCTACCCATCACCCAAATGGGTAAATTTCTATTGTGTTACCCTGTGTGCCACTGAGCATAGGAGGTGAGATGTGTCTCTTAAAGCAACTACAACTACTCTAACTATTAAAAGGTATGTGGAAATTTTGGAAAAATACATAAAACACAAAAGTGAAGAGAAAGTCAACCCTCCACTCTGAGATAATCTCTATTAATGTTCTGACATCTCATTGGCCAGCCTCTCGTCAGGTACTATTCCATTATTTTTTCATTGGGTCTTCATTATGTACTGTTGGGCAGATAAAATATAATATGCTCACTTTGTTGGAGATGGTGCCGCCCACATGGAGGTTCGTTGTTATTAATGTGTGTTCTGGGACAGGCTGTGGGCAGGCCGGGTCGTTGTAGCCTAGGGCATAGTTTTAAGAGTAAGCTCTTCTCCGCACCCTTGACTGATTTGATGATGTAGGGTGGTGCACTCTCCTGAGGAATCCCATTATGCCTCAGATGGGTGGCTTTGTATCAGAGACTTTCTTGTTTGTATAATTGGATTAAGGGTTTTGAATCTATGCTATAAAGTGGGACAGACCAGTAGCTTGCTTTCTCTTGGTTCCTGAGGTATTAGAGAAGAGAGCAGATTAAGGCCACATGGAGGTCAGGAGAAGCAGCCAAGATGGTGGAATGCTGAGGAAGAAGCCAGTTTGTGCAGAGTTTGTGTAGAGAGAAGGAGATGGGAAACAGAGGTAAATAAGTCTGGTGAGCTAGAAACCTTTGATTCTAGGAAACTTGGATAAGTCAGTAGCTTTGTGAGCACTGAATGAGTGGGTTTTGGAACCCAGTGTGTGTTTTTGCTTGCCCACCGGGTGCAAGCTAGAATTAAAGCTGATGGCTAACCAGTTCTTGGCTCCATTGTTTCATTACCAACTGTACAAATCTAATGTGAACCTGCACGGGCCAGGCGGCTATGATGGTGGCCCTGACTATTGGCTTTACATGTACCAAACAGCATGCTAAGCAACTTTCATATATCTTTACTTAATTCTGATAACCTTTTAAGATAGGTATTATCATCCCATTGAGGACTGCTGAAATGAACAACTAGAAAGGTAAAATCTTAGACAATTCTTAGATGGTGGAACTGGGAACCAAATCTAGTCTCTGATTCCAAACCAAACCCTTCCCCTCATGCTTTTGTTGTTATTGTTTAGAAAACTGGCATGCTATTATTTTCTAAATGTTTTTCTAAATATTTTATGAGAAATTTCCTCTGATTAAATATTCTATTTTATAAGGTATCATAATCTATTTATGCAACCCTCTAGTTGGATATGTAGGTTGATAATTTTACACTATTTTAAATAACACTGCAATGAGTATTCATATAGACCAATCTTTGCACATACCCATAAAAATTTTCTTAAGGCAATCAGAAATTGCTACATTAGAAGTTATGAATATTCTTAAGGTAGTACATGATTATTGCCAAATTGTGCTACATCAGTCGTTTCCAAAGAGGGGTATTTGGCCCCCAGGGTTCATGATACAGTGTCTAGAGACATTATTAATTGTTATGACTGGACAAGTATATGGTAGGTGAAGCCAGGGATGCTGTTAAGCATCCTACTATGCACAAGTTAGCATTTAGCCCAACAAAAAATTATCCAGTTCAAAATGTCAGTAGTGTTGCTATTGAGACATTCCAGCCTACCTAATGGTCCCAACAGTGCATGTCACTCTTGAGATGAAATAAAAAGCTATAGTAAGGGCTCTTCCATTCATTCAAACATGATTTACCAAGGACCTACTCCATACCAGCTACAGGGCCAGGTGCCAAGTTAGCAGTGAAGAAGTAGGGTCAAATCAACAGCCAAGAGTAAAGAGATGACTTAGAAGTAAATTTTGACTATAATTAGTAGAGAGAAAACATATCTATTTAATTTTATAACTCATATCTTTCAATATCATTTCCCATTAAATGATTTCCATATAATTCAGCATAAATTATACAGGTTCCCTAAGGTTGCTACAAAAAATGATTAATATTGTTATTCTGCTACACATATAAATACTTGATTAATTTAACACTATCACTACAGAATAAAATTGGTTGTTTTGGTTTTTTTAACAAAAACTCCAGGTCTTGGTATAAAGCATCCCTACATTGACAGTGATTCCTCTTTTCCAAATTGACCTCTTTGCTCTTTAATTTAACATAACAAATCACCTCAATTTGGTTAATTCAAAGGTGAAAAGAATGTTTTCTTATCTTTTCTATTTTAAATTAGTAGAATCTCATTGCAAATTCCTTTGTAGCTATTTTGTGGAACTCACAGCAGGCATGGTAATAGTTAATAAATAAATAAATGATTTTTTTTAAAGGACCAACTCAGAAGCTGGTCCTTTTGTTTCTTCCAGTGAGCAATGTGTGGAAAAGGAGCAAGGGTAGAGGGGTCTCGGCTCCAGCTATGCTCTCAGCCCCTTCTCTACAGATCCCATGCTCCTCTGCCTGCTTGGTCAGTGCCTGGCACATTCATTGCCACTGGCTCCTCTCCTTGCTTCTCTGCACGATAGTCTCCAGGCTGTGATAAAAAGGGGATATGATGACTGTACTGGACTTTCAAGGACAATGCTCAAAGAAGAGAAAGTGAGAAAAGAACCTGACCCCAGTCTCACATACCTCTTCTAGACAGAAAAGAAAAAAGCCAGCCTTAACAACTGCATGGCACGTGCAACCTATCACTTAGTGGTCCTCTGAAAGCCAAAGGAGAAATAAACAAAGGGGAAAACATGGGTACTCCATATAGGAGGCCATTAAAGACATCGGCTTCACTTTTCCAGAAGACCTTATGCACAAAAGAATAAAAATCTAGGCTGGTTTCCTTAGCAATCCTTGGATAATCGTTCCTACAATATCCCAAGCCTACAGTTCTTAATTCCATTACAACCATTATTAAAACTTTAAATATGTAATCATGCACATTGTTACCAAATGCCCACAAAAACTATTAGCTTATTAAACTTCCATAGCCATTTAAATGAAAAAGGAGTAGCATTTAAATTTTTTAAATGAAAAAAGTAAAGGTTAAAACATTCTGATAATCTGATAAAGTACTATAGGCAGCATAAGTAAAAATAAGTATAATGCATAGTATAAAATTAGCATCATGTCCAAACAGAAAAACATGAAATAAAAATGCCTATCTTTTTAACAAACAGTCAGCACATTTAGAATAAAATTGTATCATAGTTTTCACCTTGCCTAATAAATTATTAGATCTTAGTTACAAGCACTGAGATTTAGTGTTCATTTACCCTTTTAAGTCAGTTCCTAGATTTTGTTTAGTTTACAAGTACTGGATCCAGATATCGTCACTGTTTTAAATCTCTAGAATTTTGAGAATAAAACTATAAATGGTCAATCTCGATATATCACATAAGAATTTATAACAGAGAAACTTCTTGAGTTGACATATTATACATAAAAAATAGACATATTGATCAATTGTTAAAAAAAAGAAATAAACATAACTTTATGCTTGTCAATGCAGAATATATAAATCCTGTCATTCTAATGCTTATTTAAAGCATTTGATTATGGAATCCATGATGTCAGAGTAATGGCAGCATGAGAGATACTACTCATTGCTCCCCTTGAAATTGAACAGCTATAACACATCAAAGGAATCCCAGCTGGACTTGCAGGAGTGCCTGAAAGATCTACACAGTGAATAGACTAAAAGTGGAATGGGGTGAAAAGGGGAGCAGAAGTTAAAATGCATTCATGGTGGGCTTTGGAGACAAGAGGAGACAAACCTGAAATGACTGTTTTGTTTTTTGTTTTCCTCTTTCTGGACTATGGGGAGGTGGGAAGCTAGCATTCTCTGGATTTTGTCTGAGGTATATGGTGAGGGAAACCTGGAGTGACGGGGTCTCCTTCTGCTAGGAGAAGTGGTGAAATAGAGGGGCAGAAGGGAAGATAAACCTAAGGGGCCAGAGCACAGGGTCATGGCCAGTGTTCCCATAGTCAGCCTGCAGCTTGAGCTCGGCAGAGACAAAGAAAATTAAGGTGCGGCCTCCAACCTCCCAGATCTTACCTCCCTCACCTTGCAGTACAGAGAGTGGCAGAGAAAAACCCCACAGCTAGCTCTCCAGAGCCCCTCTCTCACTTGAAGAACATAGGTGCCCCTCATCTGGTCCCCAGGTCTGTTGAGATGTGTAAGGGAATGCCCAGAAGCCTGAGATTGCCATTGTTAGAGCCATAATGCCTTCACAACATGCCCTACTCATCAATGTGACTGTAGCCCTGCCTATGTCATTGCCACAACAACATCTCAGAGGACAGCCCAGGAACTTCACAGAGCTAACGTTGTAACACAGCAACACCTACAGAAAGAAATCTCTCAAAATTAAAATTTACTTTTTCTTTTTCTTTCTCTTTTCTATCATTTTTCTTTTTTTCTTATTACTTTTCATTTTGAATTTCTTTTTTTAAAAAATATATATATATATATATGATGATTTGTTTTTTATCTTTTTCTTTGTTTTTAATCTTCTTTCCTGTGGTTTTTCTTCCTTACTGGTCATAATTTTTTTTTTTAATTTTTAAATTTTTATTGTATATTTTTAAATTTTTAGATTCTTTAGTTGTTTTTTGGTTAGAATTCTTAGCAATACCACTCTCAAGTGCCATCAAGGAAGAAGAAATCTGCCTGACCAGCTGGTGGTGCAGTGGATAGAGCATCAGACTGGGACACAGAGGACCCAGGTTCAAAACCCTGAGGTCGCCAGCTTGAGTGTGGGCTCATCTGGCTTGCTCAAGGCTCGCCAGCTTGAGCCAAGGTTGCTGGCTTGAGCAAGTGGTCATTCAGTCTGCTGTAGCCCCCTAGTCAAGGCACATATGAGAAAGCAATCAATGAACGACTAAGGTACCACAACTAAGAATTAATGCTTCTCATCTCTCTTCCTTTCTGTCTGTCTGTCCCTATCTGTCCCTCTCCCTGTTTCTCTTTGTCTCTGTCACAAAAAAGAAAGAAGAAATCAAATACTGTGGCTACACAAAACAGAGATGTAGTTCAGAAGAAAAATATAAAATCTCCAGAAAAGAATTTCAATCACAATGAAGCCTTGGAGATAAATGGTAGAAAATTCAAAATTAAAGTGCTGAAAATACTCATTGAGATGCAAGAAGACATTAATAGGCAACTTAATGAGCTCAGAAAACAAATTAATGAACAAAAAGAATAACTCACCAAGGAGATTGAAACTTTAAAAACAGGGATGAAGAACTCAATATCTGAATTAGAGCATGAAGTAGCAAGCTTAGCTAATAGAACAAGTCAGATAAAGAATCAGTGACATCAAAAGATAAGCAACTAGAGATGCTACAGATAGAAGAGGAGGGAGACTCATGAATTAAAATAACTGAGAGAACTCTACAAGAATTGTCTGACTTAATCAGAAAGAGCAATATCAGAATAATGGGTATACCAGAAGAAGAAGAGAGGGAGAAAGGAATGGGGAGCTTATTCAAACAAATAATTGATGAGAATTTCCCAAGCCTATGGAAAGAGTTAGAGCCTTGAATCCAAGAAGAAAACAGAATGCCAAATTATCAGAACTCAAAGAGACCTATTCCAAGTCACATCATAATAAAATTGTTAAAAATCAATAACAAAGAAAGAATCCTCAAGGCAGCTAGAGAAAGGAAGAACACACATATAAAGGAAAGCCCATTAGGTTATCATCAGACTTCTCAGCAGAAACTCTACAAGCCAGAAGAGAGTGGACTCAAACATTAAAAGCACTGAAGGAAAAGAATTACCAGCCAAGAATAGTCTATCCATCAAAGTTATCCTTCAAATATGAAGAAGAAATAAAAACTTTTACAGACATAAGAATCTGAGGGGATTTATCACCAGAAAATGCCCACTGCAGAAAATGCTCAAGGGGGTTATTTGACCAGATAGAAAGAACAAAACAAATCAAAACTACGAGTAAAAACTCCAACAAGGTCACAATAAAAACAAAGATAATCTGTGGCAACAGTAACATAAAGGGGAGATGATGAAGATCTGCAGCAGCAAAGGAGGATGGAGTGCAGAAGCACTCATATGACAAAAAACTCTTGTACACATGAACATTTTTCTCTTAATAACCTAATGGTAACCACCCACAAAAAAAGCTACTACTAAAACACACAGATGAATAAAGAAGAAACTGGTAAAAGAAGTATGGAATACCAGCAAACAAAAACAACTGACAGAAACCAAAAAAGGAAGAACCAAACAAGACACAAAGCTACCAGTAAACCAAACAGAAATTGGCTTCTGGAAATCCTCAAGTGTCAATAATTACCCTAAATGTAAATAGACTGAACTCAGCAATAAAGAGCCACAGAGTAGCAGATTGGGTCAAAGAGCTAAACCCAACCATATGCTACCTCCAGGAGACATATCTAAGCTGCAAGAACAAAAGTAGATTCAAAGTGAAAGGTTGGAAAATAATTTTCCAAGTAAACAATGTCCCAAAAAAAAGTAAGTGTAACCATACTCATATCTGACAATGTAGACTTCAAGACAACAAAGGCAACCAGAGACAAATATAAACATATCATAGCAATAAAGGAGACATTGTATCAAGAAGACATAGCACTTCTTAATATATATGCACCCAACCAAGGAGCACCAAAATATATGACATCTACTAACTGATTTAAAAATAGAAGCAGACAAAAACACAATCATACTTGGAAATTTCAACACATCATTGATGGCTTTGGATAGATTATCTAAAGAAATATTGACCTTAAATGACACTCTGGACCAAATGGACATAATAGACATTTACAGGACATTTCGACCGAAATTGTCAGATTGTACATTCATCTCCAGTGTGTATGGAACAGTCTCAAGGATAAACCATATTTTGGGCTACAAAACTACATAAACAAATACAGGAAGATTAAAAATATACCAAGCATATTTTCTGATCATAAGGCTATGAAATTAGAATTCAACTATAAAAAGGAAGTAAATAAAGCCACAAAAATGTGGAAATTAAACAACATACTTCTAAAAAATGATTGGGTCAAAGAAGAAATAAAAGCAGTCAAATGAATATGAAAACATGACATATCAAAATTTCTGGGATGCAACGAAAGCAGTAATAAAAATAAAGTTTATATCATTACAGGTATATATCAAGAAACAAGAGAGATCCCATGTAAACAACTTAACATCACACATTAAGGAACAAGAAAAAGAAGAACGAAGGCAACCCAAAGTCAGCAGAAGAAAGAAAATAATATAGTAAAAATTAGAGCAGAACTAAATGAAATAGAGAACAAAAAAATATATAGAGAGAAACAATTAATATAACAAAGATCTGGTTCTTTGAAAAGATCAATAAAATCAACAAATCATTGGCTAGACTCACTAAGAAAAATAGAGAAAGGACTCAAAATAACAAAATACAAAATGAAAGAGGAGAAATTACCACAGACATAGATATAGATATATGAAAGATCATAGTAGAATATTATGAAAGATTTTATGCCACCAAATTCAACAACCTAAAGAAAATAGATTAATTCTTAGAACTATACAATCTTCCTAGACTGAGCCACGAAGAAATGGAAAACCTAAATAGCCCCATAAGGAGGGAGGAAATAGAAACAACTATCAAAAACCTCCCCAAAAACAAAGTCCAGGGCCAGATGGTTACACTAGTGAAGTCTACCAAACATTCAAAGATTTGGTACCTATTCTTCTCAAAGTCTTTCAAAACCTTGAAGAAGAAGCAATACTACTTAACAAATTTTATGAGGCAAACATAACACTCATACCAAAACCTGGCAAGGACAACACAAAAAAAGAAAACTACAGACCACTATCTGTAATGAATGCAGATGCAAAAATCCTAAACAAAATATTAGCAAATTGAACACAACAACACATTAAAAAAAATAACACATCACAATCATGTTGGATTCATTCCAGGAGCACAAGAATGATTCAACATATGAAAATCGATCAACATAATACACCACATCAACAAGACAGAGAACAAAAATCATATGATCCTATCATCAGATGCAGAGAAGGCATTCTATATGATACAGCATCCTTTTATGTTTAAAACACTCAATAAAATGAGAATAGAAGGAAAGTACTTCAACATAATAAGGGCCATATATGACAAACCATCAGCTAATATCATACTAAATGGTGAAAAAATGAAGGCTTTTCCTCTAAAATCAGGAATGAGATAAGGGTGCCCACTCTCTCCAGTGTTATTCAACATAGTTCTGGATGTTTTAGCCAGAACAATCAGGCAAGAGAAAGAAATAAAAAAACATTCATATCAGGAAAGAAGTAAAGGTATCATTTTTTGCAGATGGCATGATCCTGTATATAGAAAACCCCAATGACTCCACCCAAAAACTATTAGAAACAATAAACTAATACAGTAAAGTTGCAGGATATAATGCCAATATACAAAAGTCTACTAGTTTTCTATATGCCAACAATGAAACTTCAAAAAATGAACTGAAAAAAAAAACACAATTCCTCTTACAATTGTAACAACAACAAATAAAAGTACCTAGGAATAAATTTAACAAAGGATATGGAGGACTTATATGCTGAAAACTACAAAACATTATTGAAAGAAATTGGAAACAACACAATGAAATGGAAAAATATTCCATGTTCATGGATTGGAAGAATCAATACAGTTAAAATGGCCATATTACCCAAGCAACATACAAATTTAATACAATCGCCATAAGAATTCCAATATCATTTTTTAAAGAAATACAACAAAAAAGTATCAGGTTTTTATGGAACCATTAAAAACACTGAATATCCAAAGCAATCCTGAAGAAAAAGAACGAAGCCAGAAGTATCACACTATCTGACTTCAAATTATACTACATACCCACGATAATCAAAACAGCATGGCCGCCTGACCTGTGGTGGCGCAGTGGATTAGATTAGCCGTCGACCTGGGAACACTGAGGTCGCCAGTTCAAAACCCTGCACTGGTCTGGTCAAGGCACATATGGGAGTTGATGCTTCTAGCTCCTCCCCCCTTTCTCTCTCTCTCTCTCTCTCTCTCACTATGTGTCTCCTCTCTAAAATAAATAAATAAAAAGAAATAATCAAAACAGCATGGTATTGGCAGAAAAACAGACCAATGAAATAGAATTGAGAGCCCAGAAATAAAACCACATATATATGGACAAATCATATTCAACAAAGGAGCCAAAAACACACAATGGAGAAAGAAAAGCTTTTTTAATAAGTGGTGGTGGGAAAATTGAATAAACACATGCAAAAGAATGAAATTTGACTACAATTTGTCTCCCTGCACAAAAATTAATTCAAAATGGATCAAAGACACAAATATAGGACCTGAAACTAAAAATTATATAGAAGAAAACATAAGTACTAAGCTCCTGGACCTTGGCTATAGAGAACAATATATGAATTTGACCCCAAAGCAAGGGTAGTAAAGGCAAAGATAAATGAATGGGACTATATGAAATGAAAAAGCTTCTACACAGCAAAAAAAAAAAAAAAAAAAAAAAACCCAAGAAAACAACTGACAACAAAACAAATAGGCAGCCAACTAAATAGGAGATGATATTTGTAAACAACAGCTCTGATAAGGGGTTAATATCCAAAATATATAAAGAATTCACAAAATTCAGCAACAAACAAGCAAACAATTGAGTTAAAAATGGGGAAGCCCTTGCCAAATGGCTCAGCTGTAGAGCGTCAGCCCAGCGTGTGGAAGTCCCAGGTTCAATTCCCAGTCAGGGCACACAGGATAAGCACCCATCTGCTTCTCCACCTTTTCCCCTCTCCTTACTCTCGATCTCTCTCTTCCTCTCCCACAGCCAAGGCTCCATTGAAGCAAAAGTTGGCCCAGACTCTCTGAGGATGACTTCATGGCCTCCACCTCAGACGCTAGAATGGCTCTGGTCGCAGCAGAACAGCTGCCCAGATGGCCAGAGCATCGCCCCCTAATTGGCTTGCTGGATGGATCCTGGTCAGGCACATGCAGGAGTCTGTCTGTCTGCCTTTCCACTTCTCACTTTGGAAAAATACAAAAAACAAACAAACAAACAAAAAACCGGGAAGAGGACCTGAACAGACATTTCTCCCAAGAAGACATATAAAAGGCCAACAGATACATGAAAAGATGCTCATCTTCACTAGCTATTAGAGAAATGGATATCAAAACTACAATGAGATACCACCTCATACCAGTTGGATTGGCTATTATCAACAAGATAGGTAATAACAAGTGTTGGAGAGGCTGTGGAGAAAAAGGAACCCTCATTCACTGTTGATAGGAATGTAAAGTAGTACAACCATTATGGAAGAAGGTATGGTGGTTCCTAAAAAAATTAAAAGTAGACTTACCATATGACCCAGCAATCTCTCTGTTGGGTACCTACCCCCAAAACTCGTAAACATTAGTTTGTAGAGACACATGCACCCCCATGTTCATCGCAGCATTATTCACAGTGGACAAGACATGGAAACAACCAAAATGTTCCTCAGTAGAGGATTGGATAAAGAAGATGTGGTACACACATACAATGTAATACTACTTAGCCATAAGAAATGATGACACAGTGACATTTACAACAACATGGATGGAACTTGAGTGAAATAAGTAAATCAGAACAAGCTAAGAACTGTATGATTTCACACATAGGTGGGATATAAAACTGAGAAGTATGGACATAGATAAAAGTGGGGGAAGGGAACTTGGGTGAGAGTGAAGGGGACTTGAATGAATGGGTTAGGGGGAAGGGTCTAAGGATGGACAAATATAAGGTGGCAGAAAATGATTTGACATTAGGTGATGGGTATACAGTATAATCAACAGTTCAAATGCTAGAGAAATATTCACCTGAAACCTATGTACTCTTATTGATCAATGTCTGTCGTCCTGTTAAAGTTAATTTTCTAAATAAAATTTAAAAAAATAAAGTATTTGATTACATTTAAAGTAATCCATATAAAGCATCGTATATGTGTTGTGTTGTGTTACAGTGTACTAGAGATTAGTTTTAATCAGGTAGGATGACACACAGATATGGGAATGATTGTCGTAAAGGATTAAGGCCATAACCACAGCTCTTTAGAAAAGGAGGCGGGCCACATGGGGACAGGAGGCAGGAGGCAGGAGGGAAGTGGGAGATATGACCCAGAGCCTTTATCAGGGTTCTCTCAAAAAGGAACAAGTAAGACAGGCTGGGTTCCCTGAGGATTAGACAGTCTGAATAATTTTGATAGGCTCTGGGAAATAGAGGTGATCCCAAGTTGTCCAGTACCTAGTTCTAGGGTGACTTAGGGTGGGGGGAAATAGTGACATGGTGTGTGAGAGTTTGATGAAGGAGACAATTGGAGATGCAGGCTCTGGATAGGTTGGTTTGTATATCAAAGGCATGCTTACAGGAAAGTAATAAGCTATCTCCAATTATTAGTTGCCCTGGGATGGGCAGTCTCTCCAGGATCAAGGCTCCACATGCCAGAATATCAAGAACACAGAAAATAAGAGAATATAGTCAATATAGGTACTACCACATCTGAAATCAAAGTTCTCTTTTTATGTGCAAGATCCTCCCCAGGACCAGGCCCTGTGAATAAAACCTGCTGAATTGTGCATTTACAAATATTAATAAAACCTTACATTTCTTATTTTATCCTTTTAAATATGATTTTCTATGATCTTATTAGAATCTAATGATTAAATTTAATGTTTATATCCTTACAAAGTAGCATATGGGGTAGAAATGTCTGGACATATTATCTTTATATTATAGCTGAAAAAACTGAGGCAGAACTGAAAATACAAGATTCCTCTCTCCCGGTTCAGAGAACGTTCTGTGACACTCTGATGTTATACAGTCTCACAGTGTTTAGTAATTTAAGAATTTAATTCTCAAACAAACGGTCTTAATCAGGTAGTGCAAAGAAAGGATTTATAACTAGACCAAAGTCATCTCTTCCCTGTACATGTGTTTGGCTCAAGTTACCTCCCCTAGAGCTTCTTCTGGGAAATAAAATATCAGAAATAAACAGAATTACTTGAAGATAATAAGACAGCCAAATATCATTATGGCATTTCTGAGCTCATTTGCAACAGATGTCAATCATTATGCTCTGTATACTGCTGAAACTTAGTGTTCAAATCAGAGAAGGATATTCCTACCTGACTTGGTCTCTGAATACACCTACATCCCTGGTGAGTACACTAATATTCCTGGTGACTCTAGATAGCCACTGGGCTCTCCGGGTACACTTGCCATCTTTCACCACCCTGTTCAGTACCTGGAGGCTGACTCCTATAAGCCACTGCACCAGGACTTTCTTTGCTATTGGGGCCTCAACGAGGCTGGGTTCAACACTGAGTGGCACTGGTAGAGACAGAGGATGTGAGGCGGGTGGTGCTTCCCTCTCGTCCAGGGCCACAGTTTGCCAGTGGCCAAGCTCCTCTCCCCCAGCACCCTCACTCTGG
Source organism: Rhynchonycteris naso (assembly GCA_037038555.1). Classification (NCBI taxonomy): domain Eukaryota; kingdom Metazoa; phylum Chordata; class Mammalia; order Chiroptera; family Emballonuridae; genus Rhynchonycteris; species Rhynchonycteris naso. The sequence continues at coordinate 55,074,945 of CM072997.1, read as the reverse complement.
CTCTCCACGGCTGCAGCTCTCTCAGGGTTCTGGTAGTTGCACCCTCCTCCTCAGATCTAAGGGTGGCAGTTAATATCTCCATAACAAGAGTGGCTGTACTGTTTTCCCTAAAATATTATTATTTCATCTGGGAGGCAGGATGAGGAGGAGCAGCAACCACCCAATTTATTGGTGATAACTGTAAGGGACAGAAGGGAAAGAGATGGCTCTCACTTGGATATGCCCCATGAACATCTAATAAATACATCTTGGAAAGAGTAGGATATAAATGAGACATTTTGAGAGTATGTGAAATTAAGATAATAATCAATACACTTGAAAGAGCAATGTTCCTGAAAAGCAAATAATGATAACATTGGTCAACATAATACTAATGCTTCATAAGCCCTATTATAAATAGTTATAAGGTGGTCAATATAATCTCCCATATCTCAAAGGATTTGCAAATGAAAAAATCCTCACATTTACAAGACCTAAACCTGAAAGGGCTGTTTCCCTTCAATAAATTTTAGTATATAATGGGGTCATCTTGAGAAAACTAGAACATGCAGCTATCCAAAACAGTCATGCTCTATGCTTCTGCCTTTTAGTGAGCCGTGGGCTATTGCTTGTTGTTACTATTTGGTCAGTGGAAGAATCCTTTCTCTACAACATGATCTCCACACAGAAAGTTCAATGGAAAAACAAGGAAAGGACGAAGTGGGGAAATAGTAGTCTAGCAATTAACATGAAGATTTTATCAATGCAGAAAGCAATTCAGGTAGTCACCAGTTATCTGGGTTTCGAAAGCCATATTTTTTAAATTGTATTTGTTAATTTGAGAAAGAGAGAAACATCGATTTGTTGCATTCATTGGTTGATTCTTTTATGTGCCCTAACCAGATCAAACCTGCAACCTTGGCATATTGCGACAATGCTCCAACAAACTGAGCTACCTGGCCAGGGCTTTGTATAAGCACTATTTTTTAAAAATCTACAAATAAAGGTCCAATGAGTTCAAAGATGTGGTCAGAGAATGAATTTCCTAGTTTAGCTGTTTATACTTTCTGACTAGGTGGAACTTTCTGCTTGGAGGTGGTTTAACTGACCATATAAAGGAGGTATCAGTGGTAATTACTCAATTGAATAGAAAATCTTGCATTATGCCCTATCCACTGTAGTGAGTGATAAACAATTATGATCTGATCTTGATCTTGAGTTCACAGTTATGAGGTCATTTAAGTACCCATATACTTTTAATTCTGAGAAAATAGAAAGGAGTACATTAAAGCATTACAGCATTTCAAAGGAGGGAGAGATCATGTCCAGTTTGGGTGGGATGGAACAGGGATTACCAAGAGTTTCATGAAATAGGCTTTGAGGAGTGAAAGAATTTAAATTGGCAGAGAAAAGAAGGTAAAGGGACAGATTGAGTGTGCATATAATAAATAGTTAATCATCAGTAGAGGCCACAAAGGGAGTGTCCGGGAATGAAATTTATGGAATCCGGAGATCTGTTTGAATCCTAGGTCTTTCCACATCACATCTTTCAGCAAATTACTTAACTTCTCCAAGCCTCAGTGTCTCCTTCTGTAAAACGTGGGTGGTAATAGGTACCTCCAGGGATTATTAAGGGAATTAAAAGAGGCAATTCTAGCTAATGAGCTGATGCCTGCTGGCTCATAGTTTAGTGCTCCCTAAATGGAGTTATTGTTGATCAACAGTGCAGCTGCAGTTTCCCTTTTGACTATCATTATGTTTACATTTTTAAAAAATCGACACCCTAAAGAGGTATCTCAAAGGTTCCTCATTTATTCATTCAGTTGAAAAAGATATCTTTTCCTCAAGTTGCAACAGCCTAGTGATATATCTTATGATTGGAAACAATGTATCATTGGTGTGTGAAACCACTGTTCAGTAGTGGAAACCAACCAATTAATAAGAAACTCTTGGAAATGTAGAAAATACACGTTTTTATGCCAGGAACCTTCTTACCTATTTTATTTCTAAAAATAAATAAACACATTTAGCCTAAATGCCTATAAATGATCAGGAACCAAAGTTTCTTCTAAAATATTAAGACTTCAACCCACTATTTTACAACTAACCTGCTTCCCTCATAATTCAAATTCTACTTTCCAAAAAAAAAAAAATGTGGTTATATTGCAAAACACCACCCTCAAAATAAATGACTAAAGTAGCAAATAGAGGACCTCAAGGATCTTGTTGACTTTCCTATAGAACAACCCAAAGCTATTTCAGAGGAAAGCTTTGTCTGACTCTTCAACACTATATTAAACATGAAACACTAACTTCCAAATTAAGCCAGCCTTGTAAATAAACAGGTGACCCAAACCTCAGGAACCAAAATAAATCGGTCAGATTAGTAAACATTTAGCTTCTGGGCTGGGAAAAAATTAAGTTAACCTTAAATTACCTCCCCATCATTCTGTAGGAACTGTATTTTTCTGTAACCTATCCTCATGGACAAAGCAGCAAATGCAATTTGTCACTGTTTATCCTGATCATGTGTCTGTCAGGGAGAGGGGCTGAAACAGCAAACACTTTCTGCTTCGAGCACAAAATCAATTCTGCTTCTGGGCTAGTGAACACATTTATAGGTTTGGGGAATTTTTCAAACACTATGTGCGAAGCTGAAATAAGATTTCATGAAACTCTTTTATAATACTAGTGATAGAGTGAGATCAACAGCTGCCTTTTAAGCAAATCTTAGCAACTTAATCACAAAACTGTGAACACATGTCTGTCAGTACTGGCTCATCAGGGAATGAAACATTTTCGTCATTGATTTTCTAGCTACATGAGATTAATAAATGGTGTTGGAAGGAGACTTGATTTGTTAGGGGGGTGAACACACAATACTGTGCACAAATGTTGTGTTGTGGAATTGTGCACCTGAAACCTGTATAATTTTGTTAACCAATGTCACTCCAATAAGTTCAATAAAAAGAAATTAATCTTTTCTAAAGCCAAACACTTTTAAATGTCATTATTTCAATGAAGATTATTTTAAAATAAAATACAGTGAAAATGGAATTATTAACTATTACTGTTTATATTATTATTTAATATAAATCAGTATAGTACAATTCATCATTAAATAAAACTTTGTGTATATAATTTTTGTAGGTTTTTTCCCCATCTCCTCTCTTCAAGGATAAGCAATCAGCTCTCCTTTCTTATATTATGAGAAAGCTGAGTAAGACATGAATAAGCAAGTAGAAGAAAAAGTAGTTCTGGCAGAAGGGATGGAAAACACAGAAATATAAAAGCACTATCCCAGCACTAAAAATGGCACGCAAATTAATTAAGATGGGTCTGAGGCCATGCAAAAGCAGTAGACACTAGACTGGAATAAAATTAAACCTTTCCATGTATGACTCAGAATCAGGGCCAGCTTCATGGACATATGACCAGTGCCGTTGCAGGGGACCCCTTGCTTGAGATTTAATTTTATCTTTGAATCTGTGCTTTGTAGTCCAATGGAACAACGGCATATGAGCATGGAGCTTGAAGCCTCAGCTCACACTCAGTCTCCCCTCCCACTGTTTGCTCAAACTGGTTCTTGACTACTGACTCCTGCTCTCTTGTGTCCTGAGCCCCACCCAGACTACCCATTTGTCAACCCTGCCCTGAGATCAGGAGGCACAGCCAGTTTACATCGATTGGGAGAGAGGCCTACATCCCATGTTGGCCATTGCTCTGTGCTCTGGGTTGGTGTCAGGGTGGGAGTGTGGGGAGAGTCAGGTACACACCCATGCCATCAAGAGGAGGAGTAAGGCTATAGTCACCCCAACCCAGAACTGGAAGCACTATGGTGAATTCAGCAGGCAACTCAGCAGAAGCCTCTCACCCACCTCCAATCCAGGTACCGAGAATTTCTCAGCATAGAAGTTGAAATCATTTGAGTGTCACACATTTGCTGTGGATTGGGGCAGCAGACCTTTAAGAAGGGAGGGTTGAGTTCTCTACCACCAGCCAGGCTCCTGCTTTATTTATCATTTTGTACTGAATTCCAAAAATTATATAGGTGGCTCTGCTTGAAATCTTTATTTACCCATCTTCTCTTCCTGTCTTGTTGATAGCATTACCCTTCTCCACATCACCCAGGTTTAGAACTCTGAGTCATCACTGACTTCCTCTGTCCTAGCCCAAATCCATACCTGCAGGACCTCTCCCATATGTCCCCTGCTCTCCATCCTCACTGTTTCTGCTTCAGTTGTTTATCATGGCTCTACCAGTCTACTGTTAGAGACTCCTCATTATTTTCATAGCTTTGAGCCTCCCCTTGTACAATCCGTTCAGCCACTGCCACCAGTTAACCCAAACCATCACTCTAATCAGGCTAGACTGTGTTTAGGGCTCCCTCTGGCCTACAGTTAATGAAGCTCAAATTCTGTAGTCAGGTAGTCAAGGTTCCCTCTTCTTTTGCCCTCACTTTACTTTTCAATATTAATTCTATAGTACTATATGCAATACATTGGTAAAATTAAACCACTCACTGTTCCCTATACATCTTTTGGGCTTGTTTATCATCACATCTCTACTGAAGCCATTTAGTTATACCTTGATCACTTTCCTGATACCACAACCATCTCCAAAGGTGGTAAAATCTAACCCTTTCCCTATATCAAATGGCACCTGCTCCATGAAGTCTTCCATCATGAGCCTCATCACCATGTGACGTTATTTTCTCCTAACACTAATGTTATTTAGTTTGTGGCACTAAATACAGCTTGGCATTAGTTATTTGTGAATAGCACATGCCCCTTGACTGTAAGTACTTGGAAGGAGAAAGCCTGTCCTCTCACCTTTGTACGCCCACAGGCCCTCAACCTAAACCTCAGGTATAATGGACATTCAGTGTCTGTTGTAGGAAAAAAAATGAATGAATGAATCAGTTGTGTAAATATATCAGGATTTCTGAAAGCCTGGCACACCTGTACCCCTTCTGCTTCATCCCCTTTCCTTTTCTCAGTTCACCTAACAAAACATCCTGGCTACTTTTCAAACCCAAAGCCCATCAAACACCTATATCATTATTATCAATACTAACAAAAATATCATCTCACACTTTTTATTAATGTTTAAAGTGCTATGTTCCATATGCTTAGAATAATTTCAAAGGAACACCTGTTACTTAAGTACTCATATTTTCAACCTCTTGAGGGCAATTTTTCATTACTAAACTAAAGAAGGCTCTCTAATAACATATAACCATCAGTGGGAAAAAGTACATTGCAGCCAGTATGATCCATACTGTGTATCTAAAAGGAAAAACTTTTTCTACTTGCAAGTCTTTATTTGTCTCCAAATTTTAAGTCTGTTTTTTAGAACTAATTGAGGAAAGTAACAAAAAATAATGAAATAAACTAAGGAGTATTTTTGCTGTCAAAACTTTTATTCAACTTTAGTATTTCATTAAATCATCTATCCTTGACTCCAGAATGACATACTTATTATCATAATCTCATAAGTGTATTCAATGTCTGTCTCTCACCCATATTCTGAACTTCAAGAGGATCATCAACCTAATTATCAAATGATTAAAGTTGGAAACTTTATATGATAATTTTATCTCCTGAAGAAGAAAAAATTTCACTAGTTAAATCTGAGAAACACCTTCAAAATATAGTAGTTAATAAAAGAATCAGGGAGAATGGTTATATTTTTACATAGAAACTTCAACATGTTTACAATATATGGTCAGAATTGCAATAACATTGTGATAAAAAAAAACATGTATTTGAAAGGTTGTCAGTTTTCATCTAGAGAAATCTGTAACAGCAGCAAATAGAAGGGGGAAATACTAGAACTTAGGAAGGATGCAACATCAATACAACTCTATAAAGAGTTTATATTGCATGAGTTACTAAGAGGAACAAAGTGTAGAACTTTTGATAGGATAGGCTATGGTCAAATGTTATTAATCAGATTTAGAGAATTCTTAAGTAGAGGGTGAAAGGGTAGACATTTCTCTATTTCTTGAATGAAAAACTGGTTCAAAAATTTTAATTCAAGGTGGGGCATATCTCAGAGAAAGCATACATTGGTCAATATGTGCTCAGTTCACATCCCAGTCTCAGATAAGAAAAAAAAAAAAAAAATGAGCCTGACCTGTGGTGGCACAGTGGATAAAGCGTTGACCTGGGAACACTGAGGTCACCAGTTCAAAACCCTGCACTGGCCTGGTCAAGGCACATATGGGAGTTGATGCTTCCAGCTCCTCCCCCCTTTCTCTCTCTCTCTCTCTCTCTCTCTCACACACACACACACACACTCTGTGTCTCCTCTCTAAAATGAATTTAAAAAAATGAAAATGAAATAAAGAAAAAGAAAATAAATACAGCGAACTAGGTATCATCCTAGTCATCATTTCCTAAGTAACTCCAGTGTGCCAGGTACTGTTTTAAGGAATTTAATACAATATCTTCTTTATTGTTTTCAAAACAATATTCTTTGCCCTGTAGGTGTTATTCCCATTTTGCAGGTGAGAAATTTGAGACTCAGAGACCAAGAAATTCTCCCCAGGTCACACTAGTGGTGACTGTGATGTATCATAATACAGAAAAGAAGTGGTTTCATCAAAGAGTAGCATAAGTTAAATGAAAAATATATGTAGTGGAAGCCAATGGGGAAAGAAAAGAGAAACTTTCTGAGCATATCGAAATGACTGTAAGGCATGAACTAAGATCTTAAACTCTCAACCTAAATAACACCCTTATCTTCTCTGCCTTAGCCAGTCTACCCAACAACCTAATCTTATAGCCATCTTACTACCATGGGAGAAAACAAAAACAATATATTTGCTTTCCCAATGTCAGTTTTCAAATATTAAAAGGAAACTTTGCTTTACATTCTGTCTACAAAGTAAGAATGGAACCCAGAAGAAACATTCAGCTGCTGAAAATCTGATTTTTCTATGCCTGTGATAATACCTCTAGCCACAGTTCTAGTCAGTAGGAAGACACGTTAACTGGTGAGGAAGATGGGAATTATGCTGTTGGAAAAAAGACAATATCTGAACAATATTAAATAAAAGTTAATTAAACAATATTAAATAAAAGTTAATTAAACAATATTAAATAAAAGCTGAAGGAAGAAGTAAGAATTGAAAGCTATATAAAGAGGAGAAAATCAACTGGTGAAAAGTAAGAAAAGTAAAAGCAAGAAAGAGAAAAGTCCAGGCTATTTCAAGTATCATCTAACTAGGAAGGGATTTTTGAGCCCAAGCACACAATAAGGATATGGAAATGCTAGGAAAGAAAAGAGTTTATGATTATTCAACTTTTTACAGAATCTTCAACTTATCAATTATTAAATGCTTTTATTTCTTGGTGTTCTAGGATTATAGGAAACAGGCATGTGTTAAAGATTATTCATTGGTTGTTTGATCTAAACCTACCAGTCTTCAAGAAGTATATAATAATGCACCTAATCAATAACAAAAGGTTAACAAAAATGGCACTTTGATAGGCATCCCTTAACATTTGTGACACTTCATAAAAACATGAAACTTGGTTTTAGTATAAGCTAGTCAATTTTTTATGAAAAATTGTTAATGGTCAGATGAAATATAAAATTTTAGCTTTAGTGTCCTTCCCACCACTTTTGTCACTCTGATCAATAGCATCAAACTCTAGAAAGACATGTAGCTCTATTAGACAGCTGGAAGAAGTGCTCATCTATCAATTCTTATGAACCTTGCAGAAGTCTCATAGAAAGTGGCATCCAGTTTCATTATCTTCAGTAAATACATACTGAAGAAATTAGAAATGACTGGCTTTCAGATCCAGGATCGAATATCAAGGTTAAACCATTGTGAAAATGAAAAGCTTAGGACTACCAGATGACAGCATGTTGGGTTTCCTTTTCCACCAGAAACTAGCATGTTTACCTTGTTCATTGCCTTCAGAGGTGCTAGAAAATTATCCATTTTTTGTTTGTTTCACAAACTAAAAACTTACTGCTCATTCCTGTTAGAACCTGACTGCAAATAATGCTGTATCCCAGCCTAAAGACAAATAACCCCTTCACTTGTCCAACCTCTGTAAACTCAGCAAGATAACAGTCAAAATAGATGCTAAAAAGGCACAAACAGGTCAGAGGCCCCTGACATTCCCTCTTTCCCTCTTCTTCCTAACATGGAACACATGCAACTGCAAGCTAGAGAAGGGGATCAGAAAGCAGTTTGGCACTCTGTTCCCTGTCAAACCATGAATGGAATGAAATAAATTATGATCCCAAACAGACATCAGAGACACCAACATGCCCATTTTCTTCAGACTAAGACTAGAATTCTGGAGAAGACCTCTTTTTCTATCACCCACAGAGGCATTCTAAAACCATACACTGATATTTTTAAAGACAAAGTGTCTTGACAGAGAACTTGTGGTATTATTGGATGCAAAATGTAATCCTTGTGCTATATGAATTTTCCACAATCCACTGTGTGTTAGGAAAAGACCATCATATCAAAGATGATGTAGAAACATTCCAACTAGTTTAAACTCAGAAGGAATTTAAATAGCAGGATTCATGTAGTAAAGAGTCTAAATCACTGTGTTCCTGGATGCCAAAGGGTAACCAAAGGCCTGGTTCCCAAGCCACTGGGGCTCTGGAAGGGGGACAATACAAAGTCCTACCTGGTAGGCATCAGGAATGTTGACGGTTTCTCCATGCTCCCCGACATAGCCAATGATGCCTTTGCCCCAGGGGACCTGCACCTCGTTTGAGTTCTCTGTGCTGCTGCAGGGCAGCAGGGGAGTTCCTGCATGCACATCAAACAATTTGGAGACCAAACTCTTCTTGCCAGCAGCCACCCTTTCCACCAGGAAAAGAGAGCAGCGGTCAGCGTCCACCATGAGACAGACAAAGATGAGGATCTTGTAGCTCAGGCTGGTAAGGTCAAGGTCATTGGAGATATCCTTGACCAGTTCCAGAAAGAACTGACGCTCATTATGCTTTTTGAGGTGGCACTTGTAGTCCAAGGCTGTAGGGGGATATTGAGGCAGATTCACTCTGGATTCCAGCAGCGCACTGAGAATGTGGGCTGTGGTGGGGGGCAGGGAGCTGGCCTTCCGGAGAAGTGCCCTTCGCCGCACACTGCTCAGCGGCTCCTGGGTCCGGGAGGTCACTTGTTCATCATAGGTCCTGTTCACGTGGATGGCTTTGGAGCGGGCAAAACTCTTCCTTAGCTCTTTCTGAGAAGCTCTCCGCTGCATGCTCCCATCGCCCCGACTGTCACTGGCCCAGCTGGGATTCAGGGTCGCCCCACCACAGTCGCTGCCACCTGGAGTGGCCTGGCTGTTGCCAGAGCCATTTGGTCCAGTGCCACCATCAACAGTGCTGCCACCGCTGTTAGCTAAGCTGCCGGTGCCGGCCGGTGCAGGCCTTGGACCTAAAGCCCCCTGACTCTGACTGTGCTTCTGCATCCACTTCTCCACCATCTCCTGCTTCCCCTTCCGCATCAAGTAATCTTCAAACAACTCTGGGTGCCTGTCCAGGAAAGTTTCCACCTCCCCAAAGTCCAGGGACGAAGTTGTCATGGTCCCAGACCCAGCTGTCATTTCCTTTCTGCACTTGGACCAAATGTTTACCTTTCTCAGCCCTCTAGCTGGTCCTGCACATGTCTATCCCACCAGTAGTCCCAACTCTGTGCAGAGAAGCTGCAGAGCAGTGGATCGCTAAGTGGCTGGGAGGTGCCCCTTCCTGCGGGCTCAGAGAGTGGCTGGCATAGATCCCACACCCTAGTCCTGCTCCTCACAGGTGCCCCCACCGAGCTGCTGCCGCGGCCACAGCTTCTGTCCTTGAAACCCGGAGCTCTCGCTGCTCTCCTGCTGGCTGCTGCCGCCGCCGCTGTCACCGGAGGAGTGGACCACGGTGAAAAGGAGGTAGGGCAGGACACGCCCCTGAGTGAGGCACGCCGCCCGGAGGGAGGGGAGAGGTGGGAGGAGTGAGTCGCGGGCGGCTAACCAGCCCAAGTCCACCGCCCAGGATGCTAGGCTGTTCCTGGAAGTATCTGGAGGGCAGGAACCCGCGCCTGGGAACACAGCTGACTTCTGACTGTAACACAAATTGGAGAAACGCACCTTGTTTCTTCTCCCTTCCTTACTTCCTTCTCTCCTCAACCCTTCCCATTCTCCGCCCTATAATCTTACAGTGTTTCCAAGAGGCACCGCGGGTGCCCAAGTGGAAGCCCCAAGTCCACGGAAGTGTTGATGTTTCGGAGGAATCAGACCAGAAGCTGACTCCGAGGAAATGAGAATGCTCAGGGACAGGCAGAGCTATTTTTCTGGAATATGACTCTGGATGGCTGGTTCCTAGGGTGTCTGGGACTGCCAACTAACACTACCCAGTGCCTTATGGGTATTCAGTAAATATTAATAGAATTGGATTTATCAGAAATTAGTAAATGAAGTTCCCCTATCTAAACAACTCATGACTTGAGTCAAATTCATGGACTTGGGATTGGAGGAAAGAAGTACATGGTACATGGAATGAGAGTGTAAAAGATAGTTACAGTACTTGGATTCGGAACACCGTTTGGCAGGGACACTTAGCAAAGTGGACTTGAGGACCTCAAAGGCTTCCTTCCAAGCCAGTCTTGCATGTTTTTCTCCTTTCTCTGCTCAATCTGTTTAGGACACCAATGTGTCCTTTACTCTCAGTGTCCTAGGGCTTGTGGGTAAGATTTCTCCTCTTGGGAAGGCTCTTTTTTCTCTCCTGCTCTAGGGATGCTCCCAATCTGGCTAGTCTCAGCTAGTTGGGCTGAGAATAACATCAGATTTCCCTTGGACCCTTTCCAAACCTTGTGGTTAAGCATAGGTGATTTGTGAGTTAAGAGGAGCAGGCAGATAACACTTTCCTGAAGCACAAGTGTCTCCTCTATTGTGAGAAACAAAAACAGTTGGAGAACCATCCAGCTCCCTGGAACAGCAAGACAATCTAAAAGTCATCTTACAGGGGGTCAGCAATGAGGGCAATACAGAAGAGCTGCGGAAGGGCAGACAGCAACTGTTACAGGCATCCATGTGGCAGGTACACAGAGGTGACTTACACAGTGAATAAAGCTTACTCCTGGAAGATGTCCTCAGACAAGGTATACAGAACACTTGCTATGTGTTGATAACTTTAAATTAACATGTTAATTTAATCATCACAACAGATTTATGAAGTAAGGACTCTTCCTGTTTTAACAACGAGGAAACTCTGAGTTGAGTAACCTTCCCGAGATGCACAGTCAGTTGGTGACAGAGCTGGGGTCTGATACATTTAGTTTGACCACATCACTAGATTATCTCCCACCTGTGTCAACTGAGTTCTGTCGGTGCCAGAACTTGGGCCAGTCACAGAGATGCAGGGACTGGGGAATAATGTTCTCTAAGCATTCTTCTGATAGCAGCAGAAGGAGCAGAGAAGGAGAATAGAGGCACTTATTCAGAATGATAAAGGACATGGCCTTTGCACTGGGTATGCAACTATGAACAAAGACTGCCTTCACAGAGCCTACATTATGGTCGGGAGACAGTCAATAAACAAATAAGAAAATAAAAATACAGAGTATTAAAGCATCAGTGATAAGTGCTACAAAGAAAAACAAAACTTGGCAAAAGATTAAATAAAGGGATGAGGTGGTAGAAAGACCTTTCTGAAGAGGGGACGCCAGAGCAGAGATCTGGTGGAAATGAGGGAATGAGCTATGCTGACATCTGAGGGAAAGAGTGCACCAGGTAGAGAAAGCAAGTGCTCAAGTGTAATGTGTTTGGGCTGTAAGAGGGAACAGGGAGGTCAGCTAAAAGTGAACCAGACATGGAATATTGGTAGTTTGGAGCCAACTGTATTACTTTTGTTACTATTGTTATTACCTTAAATTAAGAGTACGTAGAAATCTCACTGCATGTGGCCACATCTGTGGTAACTTGAGTGATCCATCAGTAAAGATTGTTAGATCGGTGTGCTGGACCTGGCTTATAGGGACTCACAAGAGTTCGTTTTAGCATCTCTTTCCAACTCCCTGTTCACTGACATTATGTAGCCTGCAATCAGCCATGATGTGTTTATGACATAGAAATCAACAAATGGTATGAATCAGAATTTTTTTCACTATTGCTCATTGTTGAACATTAAGCAGCCCTCACTGAAAAAAACCTCAATTGTCCACCAAATGATAAATAGATAAATAAAGTGTAGTGTGTGTATATATTAGACTATTATTTGACTATGACAAGAAGGAATGAAGTACTAATGCATGCTGAGACTTGGATGAAACTTGAAAACAGTAAGCAAAGTAAATGAATTCTGTCACAAAGAACCACATATTATGATTTCATATATACGAAATATCTAGAATAGGCAAATCCATAGATTCAGAAAGTAGACTAGTGGTTGTCAAGAGATGGAGGAATGGGGAGATGGATAGGAAGGGGGTGAGCGCTAATGCGCATCGGGTTTCTTTTTAGGGTAATGAAAATATTCTAAATTTTATTGTGATAATTGCACAATTTTTTAAATACGTTAAAACCATTGAATTTTACACATTAAATGGGTGAATTACATTTCAATAAAACTGTTATAAAACAACAAAGAAAACCATCCACCAGTGTACAACTGGTCAGAATACAGCAGCAGTGTTGTACCTGGAGGCAGGAAGAGCACAGAGCATCCTCAAGGACAGAAGAGAAGTAGAACAGCCTTGGGCTGCCTGGACACAGAAGGCTTAATAAATACACATTTTCTTAATTCCATCTTTTATGTACTCATTATACAAGCATTTTCATTTATTTGTTTGTTTGTTTTAGCATTTATTGTGTTCCAGGCTCAGGGGACAACAGAAGTCTAAGACAAACCCTCTCTGTCTTTGACTGGGGATCTCACAGTCTATAGCACCAAAAGTGGAAATAGAGACGATTACCGGAAGGGTGAGAAAATGAATTAAGCATTTCCGGCTTGGTTTTGAACTAGCTGTAGCCTTGTTTCTTGATTGGTTCATGAGGTCACAAGAAGTTGATGCTTGGGGAAGAAAAGGAGAGTGAACCCTGGCTGGTTTTCTCAGTGGTAGAGCATTGGCTTGGCCTGTGGATGTTCAATTCCTGGTCAGGGCACAGAGGAGAAGAGCCTGTGTGTTTCTCCACCTCTCCCCCTTCTCTGTCTCTCTTTATCTCTCTCTCTTCCCCTCACACAGCCATAGCTCGACTGGTTTGAGCGATCAGTTTGAACACATCACCCGATGGCTCCATGGAGCCTCTGCCTCAGGCACTATAAAATAGCTCAGTTGTGAGCATGGCCCCAGATAGGCAGAGCATCGCCCCCTAGTGCTTCTCTCTCTTTCTCTCTCTCTCTTCTCATCCTGCAGCATGGCTCAATTAGAGCAAGTTGGCCCTGGATGCTGAGAATGGCTCCACAGCCTTCGCTTTGGGCACTAAGAAGAGCTCAGTTGCTGAGCAATCTAGCAATGCCCCAGATGGGTAGAGCATCATCCCTCAGTGGGCTTGCTGGGTGGATCCTGGTCCAGGTGCATGTGAGAGACTGTCTCTCTGACTTCCCTCCTCTCACTGAACAAAAAAAGAAAAACAGAGAGAGGAGAGAGAGTCCAGAGGGCTGTGGTAGATGTCTGCATAATAAGATGTGTGGTGATATGGCCCCAATTACTATTTCCTCTTTATTTTCAACTTGTAGAATGCTATGTGTATTGGTCATGGTCTCAACAGGTACACTCAAACTAATTCCAAGAGGATTAACTTGCAAAGAGACTAATTATAAAGTGGAGTATAAGTAAACCACAAGAATAGTGAAGAAATTTGAGATTCAGAGCAGCAGAGAACTCACTACCTCTAGACCTGACAGAAGAAGGAAGAAAAAGGTTAATAGGACCCAGAAGGAGAGAGGCTTGTGTAGTGACAACTGCCTTGAGAGGACCAGTCACAGCCTGTCAAAGGACATTGACAGCTCATGTTGACCTCAAAGGAGGGATATAAGAAATAAATACCTTGATCTCAGTATCCTCCCTGCCTCCTATATTGACTAGACCCAGCTAGATGCTACAGGGTACTGGAGCTTGTTGATGGAACCCATAAAGGTTTTTCTGCATGGGCAGACAGTACAGGAGGACAGAGAAACATCTGGAGAGCAAACGAAAAATACTTGGCCCAGCATGGAACCTTGACGAGGCCCCTCAACAAATAGTGGACACTATAGCGCCAAAGAATTTTCTGTGTAATTCTGCCCTCTTCTTGCTCACCTAATTCCATCAAAACTGTCTATAATACATCCACAGTGTCATTTGCAGTCAGTAGAACTCTCTAGGGGTACTGACCCTGAAAATGCATGCTATTGTGAAGATAGTTCAAGGAAGCAGCTCTGCAGACTCCCTCCCCATCCACTCTTTCGTCTCTTCACCAAATTATAAATATTGACCAAGTAGCCTCTCGTTGGAGAACATAAGGGGATTCTTATTTGTTGTTTTCAAAAATAAGGGTGTCCTTTTTTATCCAAGTATTCATTACATTTTTTTTTTTTTTTACAGAGACAGAGAGAGAGTCAGAGAGAGGGATAGATAGGGACAGAGAGACAGGAACGGAGAGAGATAAGAAGCATCAATCATCAGTTTCTTGTTGTGGCACTTTAGTTGTTCATTGATTGCTTTCTCATATGTGCCTTGACTGCGGGGCTACAGCAGACTGAGTAACCCCTTGCTCAAGCCAGAGACCTTGGGTTTAAGCTGGTGAGCTTTTTGCTCAAACCAGATGACCCCACGCTCAAGTTGGCGACCTCTGGGTCTCAAACCTGGGTCCTCTGCATCCCAGTCTGATGCTCTATCTACTGCGCCACCACCTGGTCAGGCTCATTACATTTTTCATGCCATTGTCATTAGCATGTATTGAGCACTCAGTGTGCAAAGCTCTATGTTGCATGCAAGATAACTTTTGTTATTTCAAAAAGGACCCTTTTAGTTTTAGTACTGGAAGGAACCTTAGGGTTCTCTAATACTCCACTTTCATTTTGCACATGTAGAAACGGAGATCTACCATGGACACATATCTCCTCTAAAGTCACCTGCCAAGTTCTGATCTGCTCCTGGTTCCACCTCAAAACTTAATACCAATCTCTTGAAGCCCAGTGAACTTCTGTCTCCTAAGCTTCTCTCCTAATCATTGTGTCTCCTAAAACAGACTTTTACTGTGTGTCAATAGGTATCATCAGAAAGGTTGATGCAGTCTGATCTGTGGTGGTGCAGTGGATAAAGCGTCAACCTGGAAAGCAGAGGTCTCTGGTTTGGAACCCTGGGCTTGCCCGGTCAAGGCACATATGGAAATTGATGCTTCCTGCTCCTCCCCCCTTGTGTCTCCCTTCTCTCTCTCTCTCTCTCCCTCTTTTTCTCTCTCTCTCCCCCCCTCAAATGAATAAATAAAATCTTTAAAAAAGAATAAAAAAAAGAAAGATTGATGCAATTTTCAAAATAAATATTTACTTCAAAAAAGTATAACTGGAATATTACTATTTTAGGAAATAGGGGTCCACGTGATCAAACAAAAGATGGGTTATTTCAATTTGGAAAAATTAAAATCTTTGAACTGGAAGTTCCACAGAAATATTTTTCTTTATAGGAATTTATTATCAGAAGTGATCATAGTTTGTGCCAAACCCCAAGTCTGAGGTGCTATAATAGTCCAAGGGCAGGAAGAGATGAGATGAGATGGCCCAGCTCAAGCAGTAAGGTAGGAAAAAAAAGGGGGAATCTCTTCTTCCTCCACCTTTTGTTCTCTTCAGGCTTTCAATGGAACAGATGATGCCCAACTACACTCGGGAGAGCAAGCTATTTCACATACTAATCTCATCCATAACACCTTTACAAACACACTCATAATGGTCTTGCTTCCCTGGTCAAACTCTAACTAATACAGGAACCATGTCTATGCAACATACCTCCTTGTGAATGAATTGCAGGAACGTCGAAGGGGATTGTTCTCTGAGCATTCTCCAACCTATATTTAGTGCACCTTGACTGAGCAAAGGAAAGATGAATGAACTCTACAACCATCTAAAATTGTTAAGTTATTGAAGTCTGCTAATATCTCATAAACTTTAATTAAAGATTCTGTAGAAAAAAGATTCAGGTTAATTAGAGAACAGTTTCCTGTGATTAACATATTCCAGGTAAGATAAATTACATTAGCTAGGCATTTGAGAATGCAGTGTGTTTCTTCCAGTGCAGGAAAAAAAAATAAATGTACATGTAAATTCTGAAGGATGTATTTACATGCTACTTGGACAAATTTAGCTGTGTTACAAAGTATAATTGACTTAATTCCTTTATCATTGAACAAATTAACAAATTGCTCTCAATAATTCTTAGGCTCTTGGCAATATTATGCACAGTAAATTGAAATTCTACAATTATCGTTTTAAATATTTAAGAAATTGATTTTTCTTGTGTACTTCATTTAAATTGTCTTTTTCTTCCTTCCCCTCATTATTAACATTTTTGAGCTATCATTTCCCAAATTATCTTTGAGCAAAACAGCTTTCCTACTTAACCTTCAGGGACCTCAGTTTCCTTGCATTTGATGTTCCCACTGCTGTGCTGTTCAGTATGGTGTCCAATAGCCACAAGTAGGTAATTAAATTTTAATTTTAATTAATTAAAATTATCATCTCATTTCCTTTGGAATACTAATCACATTTCAAGTGCGCAATAGTCATATACAGAGCTAGTGGCTACCATAGTGGACTATGTAGATACAGAATGGTTTTTTGGGGGGTTTTTTGTTGTTGTTTTTTTTTAGAATGTTTTTATCACCTTAAAATGTTGTATTTGACAGTGCTGCTCTGAGATTATTTGTAGCTAAGGTTTTGCGCTTATTCACTGTTGTCATCAATGGCCTTCCAAATGCCAAATCCAATGGCCCATTTTAATCCTCATACTAGTTTCATGATAGTCCTCTGTTCTTGAATTTTTTTCTCAAGAGTGCCCCTTCTTAATTCTTTATTATATAAATGGATCTATATTACATTTTCTTAAAACAATGACTAGTCATTGTTTCTGTTTATCTCACTAATCTTTTCACCTCCTGTGGCCTTCCTTAATTGTTGCAATTACTTATTTAAGGTCCATTCTCACAACTTCAACTATCATCTCCTTTTTGTGTGCGTGTGCTCTCCAATTCATATATTATGTTCTAAGGTGATTCAGTTTTCTATGAATGGGTGTTATCTTATCTGGGCCACTATAACAAAATATTATAGACTTAGTATCTACAACAGAAATTTATTTTCTCACATTTCTGGAAGATGGAAGCCTGAAATCAGTATGCTAACATGGTTGGGTTCTGGTAAGACCTCACTTCCTGGCTTGTAGATGACTTTTCATTGTGTCCTCAGATGGCAGAGAGAGAGAGCAAACTCTTTGCTGACTCTTCTTATTAAAGCACCAATTTCATCAGATTGGGTCTCTGCCCTCATGACCTCATCTAACCTTAATTACCTCCCAAAAGCCCCATCTCCAAATACCATCAAATTCGGAATAAGGGCTTCAACAAATAAATGTTGAGGTGATGCAAACATTGAGTCTGGAACAAACAAATGAATAACAAACAACCTCAAAATTTAGTTGCTTAAAACAAAGATTTTTTTTTTTAACTTGTCACAGTTCTGTAGGTTGACCAGTGTTTCTTTTGTTCCACTTGGTACTAGCAGGAGTCACTCACATGGCTGTATTCAGTGGGCAGCTGGACTGCACCGGGAAACCCAAGAAGGCTTCTTTTGCATACCTAGGGCCTCAGTGTTGGGGCCACTCAGTTCTCTTCCAGGAGGTTTCTTTCCACTTAGAGCTCATTTTCTAGGTCTTCTTCATAGAGCTTCTCTCTCTAGTAGGGCATCTTGTCGTTCTTTACAGTGCAGCAGCTAGGTTCCAAAATGAGGTATTTCAAGAGGATAAATCCAACATGCAAAAACTTACCAAGCTTGCATCATACTTGTTAATGTCCCATTGACCAAAGTTAATCATATAGCCAAGCACAGAGCCATTTAGAAGAGGGACAAAGATGTGAACACTCATAAGTGTGCCTTACTGAGAGCCCCCCATTTTACAGTCAACCACACAAGCTTTCTTCTGAATCTCCAACCCATATTTCCAACTGGTACAGACCTTTGATCCTAAATGTCTCATGAACATCTCAAATATATTATTTTTAAGATCATTCTCATTCTTCCCTACCTTAAATCACTCAGTGCTATTTACTTTATCCCAGATATTTCTCTTTGAATCTAGCTTTTCTTCTCCAAACCCATTTGCCTTAATTCAAGCCTTCATTATCTGTCCATTCTCTACCAAACAGTATTGTCTTGCACAATAACAAGTGTAATAATGATACTTCGTTTCTTCTAAACTCTTTTATTTATAGGATTAAGTCCTTGTAAAAAACATCTAGAGTGTTCAACAGTAGGTTCCCAAAACATATGTCCTCCCAGAACCTGTGGCTGAACTTAAGGTGAACTCTACATCTAATGTCACTTTTCTTTATAAGATACAGAAGAGAAGGAGACACACAGAAAAAAAGGGTGATGTGAAGACAGAAGTAGAGATTGGAGTGATGCATCTACAAACCAAGGAACATCAAGGACTGCTGGCTGCTACCACAAACTAGAAGAGAAGCATGGAACAGATTTTCCTTCAGAGCCTCCAGAAAAAGAAAAAAATAATCAACCTTTCCAACATTTTGATTTTAGAGTCCTGGCCTCCAGAGCTATCAGAGAATACATTTCTGTTATTGTAAGCCATGAGATCTGTGGTCATCTATTACAGTGGCCCTGGAAAACTAACATATTATTTTTCATCAATGAACCTTTTAAATGTCTTTTCTGTTAAGAGTTATTTGTAAGGTCACATCCTGTATGACATAATAAGACATTTCAATAGTAAGAAGATGTGTTTTATCTCCTGTGTGATCTGTCCTCCTGCTTCCACACATTTTGGTCAGATATCTGCTATAAGTCATTTAATAATTGGTATTTATCCAACCCAATAAGCCTACTTGCATTCATAATGGCATTAAAGATTATAAGTACCCAGAAGATAAATTTTTAAAATTTTAAATTTATAGGTACCTAGGTAAATGAAAATGCCCCATGAAGGTACAGAATGGATACCATGACACAAATGTTTTAGATATTCTGCTTTCTTCTTAAAATCAAGAGTATTATATCTCAGAAGAAAAGTCAGCAATAATCAAAGTATCTTACTAAAGAATGATTTGTTGATAAAATAAATTGATAGGCTTTTTAAAAATTATTTTAGTTATTGATTTTACAGAGGGGAGCAAGAGAGAGAAAGACAGTTATTGGGGAAAAAGAGGGAAAAGCATCAACTCATAGTTGCTTCTCTTATTTGCCTTCACCCGGCAAGCCCAGGGCTCCACACTGGCAGCTTCAGCATACCAGGTTGAAACTTTACCCACTGTGCCACCACAGGTCAAGCAAATTGATAGGCTTTTAATGGTTTCAAAATGTTTTCTTTATGTTTGGAAACTCAAACTTAGAAGAATATGGGCAAATTCAATATTAAATAATTCATTGAAACATTATAAAAGTAACTTTACTGAAAATATTTTAAATCACCAAGTATTGAGTTAGACATTGAGGATATAAAATAATGTAAGGGTCATCTATTCCTCAAAGAATATTTACAGTTTAGATGGGGAGATAGGCTAATTACATGAAAGTACAATTGACAATACAAGATACCACTGATAGAGTATGACAGACAAGAAAATTTATAAAAGAAATAAAAAATATTCTTAAATGCCATATGATTTTGTTTATATACAGTGATAATTTATAATTAGCATTAATATTGAAAGTGAAGACTGGTAATCAGAACAAAAGGAGGCAAATTGGAGGGTAATTTAACAATAGATAATTTGTTTTCATTTAGGGAACTAATATATAAGAAGAAAGGTAAAAATAAATAATAAATGCTGGTCATTTCTTCTTAATTGTCACGTCTTCATTCACTAAATCAGAAATAACTAATCATTCCAGGCACTGCTCTATATATTTTATAGGAAAAATACTATAAAAATAGTATGAAGATGCCTTATTATTTAAAAGACAGCCTCCATTTTTCTTATCTGTTCTTTATGATTTGATTCAAAGAAGAAATATTACTCCCAAGAGTAACTTTAACTGCAACTAATATTAAAAAATAAATGTCACCTCTCGATTATTTATTTTATTTTTTCAGTGATCATGATAAATGGGAGACTATTCTTATAGCCAAACAGCTATAAGTTTCAAATAAACATTTTTAATATATACTATATACATTGGTCATAAAATATTTATAATATTTTAATGTCATAATTTACCTTTCCAAAATATATACATCAAAATTAAAGATAGATTGAACTCTGAAAAACTATGAATCTCTTGCCAAATTAATCTTATTAGTATAGGATATAATGTAAAATAATAGCTAACATAATTAATTATCATTCTGGAAGCTAATTCCATTAGCACTTGATGCTATATAAGAACAGATAATGAATAAATCCTTGTACATTGTACAGCCAGTCAGTACAAGATGGAACGTGATGCTGGATATTTCTCCCAAATTCTGTCCTCCAAATAATGTTCACACACACACACATACACACACACACACACACACATTAACGTAAAATCTGTTTCTGAATGAGACTCTTGGATGTACAGAACATTTTACCAGTTATTTTACCATCAAAAAAGAAAGACAAATTTAAATGTCTTTCCAGGTATCAACTTTATAAATATAGTAAAGAAAACCTCCCAGATAATTGGTCAAATTATTAAATTCATGCCGTAGTACAATAAAATAAAAAATGTGGTTCATTCCCATCTCTCACCCAAATACTCCTTTGAGCACAGTATAAGGTATCATTTGTTAACAATGTCCAAATCAATAAGGTGACCAATCATCCTCCTTTAGGGAGGATAGTCCTTCTTTTGTATGTTCAGTCCTCCCTCAAAAAGTGTCCTCCTACATGTCCTCCTTTTTGTTATTGGAAGACTAATCTGTAAATGTTCATATTCGATCGATACAGAGTTGATCCATCATGTGTGATGTGACATATATGTATCTAAATGAATACTTTATTCTTACAACTACTATTAAAAATTAATAGTCATGTAAGCATAATTACAATATAAAATATTTCAAATGGTTTTATTATGCATTTATCATATTATAGTATATTATTGTTGCAATGAATAAAATGTTTCTTTTATTTACTATATTGTTTTCTTCAATTTATTTTTGTCCTCCTTTTCATTGTAAAAAAGTTGGTCACCTTAAAATCAGGCATCTTTCTCAGCCTGGCTACCTTTTCTAGAACTCTTTCATCCATTGCTTCCGTCTGGGTTTCAACAAATTTGCCCTATTAAAAGAGTTTCACCCTCCATGGATATTTTGACACTAACCTTGGAGGGAGTTTTAAGCATTTTTTGTTTGTTAGTGGTAATGACTTTATTACATTGCTTCTAAGTCAATCTTTTCTTTCTTAAATTGAAAGCTCATGTTTTAAATATGTATCAAAGATTTACCCAATACTTTGTATGTTAGCTCTTCTCCTTCAGTAGATTCCCTAATGAGGTGAGAGTAATGCTGTCTATCATCATCATGGTAGAATGAAGGCCACTGTGGGAAGCCTGAGACAGAAGGCTATCTCTGTCACTGCCCTTAAAGATTTTGGGTTGATCTGAATTTATTTCTTTTGTATATTTTAAATAGTGTCAAGCTATGGTAGGACAAGTTACTTAACTTCTCTATGCCTCAGTATCTATATCTGTAAAATGTGAATCATTTACTTAATAGGGTTATTGTGAGGATTAAATGCATGTTATATATGTACAACAATTAGAACAGTATCTGTGCCTGACTGTTGGTGGTGCAACAGATTGAGCGCTGACCTGAGACTCTGAGGTCACAGGTTTGAAACCCTGAGGTCACTGGTTTGAGCGCGGGCTCATCCGGCTTGAGCACGAGGTCACCAGCTTGAGCCCAAAAGTCACTGGCTTGAACCCCAAGATTGCTAGCTTGAGCAGGGTTGTCACTGGCTCAGTTGGAGCCCCCTGAGTCAAGGCATGTATGAGCAGCCATCAATGAATAACTAAAGTGACACAACTGAGTTGATGCTTCTCATCTCTCTCCATTTCCGCCTCTTTCTCTCTCTCAATCTTTCTTGCAAAACAAAACAAAACAGTATTTGACAACATAGTAAACTCTGAGTAAATGTTAGCTATTCTAGTACTGTTGTTATTATTTTAATCACCAATCCATATTCCTTAAAGAAATATAATTTTAGGCCCTGGATGGTTAGCTCAGTGACAGAGCATTGGCTCAGCATGTAGAAGTCCCAGGTTCAGTTTTCAGTCAGGGCACACAGGGGAAGAACCCATCTGCTTCCCCACCCTTCCCCCTCTCCTTCTTCTCTATCTCTCTCTTCCCCTCCCACAGCCAGGGCTCCATTGGAGCAAAGTTGGCCTGGGCACTGAGGTCGGCTCCATGGCCTCTGCCTCAGGCACTAGAATGGCTCTGGCAGCAGCAACAGAACAATGCCCCAGATGGGCAGAGCATTGCTCCCTGGGGGGCATGCCTGGTGGATCCCAGTCGGGCACATGCAGGAGTCTGTCTAACTTCCAAAAAAATACAATAAAAAAAAGAAAGAAAATTTTAAAATACTTATGCTATTTTTTAAGGAAAGTAAATGCTGACACGAATAATAATTGTGTGTGTGTGACAGAGACAGAGATAGAGACAGAGAGAGCAACAGACAGACAGGAAGAGAGAGATGAGAGGCATCAATCTTTTGTAGCAGCTTCTTAGTTGTTTATTGATTGCTTTCTCATATGTGACTTGACCCAGGGGCTGCAGCAGAGTTAGTGACCCCTTGCTCAAGCCAGTGACCTTGGGCTTAAGCCAGCAACCTTGGGCTTAAAGCCAGTGACCATTGGGCACAAGCCAGCGACCATGGGATTATGTCTATAATCCACACTCAAGCTGGTGATCCTGTGCGCAAGCCGGATGAGCTCACGCTCAAACTTGAGAACTCAGGCTTTTGAACCTGGGTTCTCTGCATCCCAGTTCGATGCCCTATCCACTGTGCCACCACCTTGTCAGGCTAAATAATTATTTTTAAAACTATAATTTCTGGCCTGACCTGTGGTGGCACAGTAAATAAAACATAGATCTGAAATGCTGAGGTTGCCAGTTTGAGACCCCAGGCTTGCCTGGTCAAGGCACATACAAGGAGCACCGAGTCGATGCTTCCTACTCCTCACCCCCAACCGCTGCCTTTCTTTCTCTCTCTCTCTCCTCTCTCTTAAATCAATAAATAAAATCTTTAAAAACCATAATTTCTGCTACTTAGGGGTAACTGAAAAATCACTGTAAAGAATGGTAAATTTAATTGAAGAAGTACAATTGTGGCAGGAAATTTAACCAACAAAAGGAGTCGAATAAATGAAACAAAACATTGCTTACAAATATGACACAATTGCTTTTCAAGAGAACTGGCTGTGCTGGTTTCCATTGACTGGGCAAGAAGCCCATGTTCAGGGTAGTCTTACAGAGCAACACGACCAGCCCCCTCAGGAAGCTTCGGCATTGCATTTCCCTGATACAGTAACCACCGTTCCTTCTGAGAGGCTGAACCACAGACAGCATCACATTCCCAAATACACACAAAATGAGTTTTCCGTTAGGTCATTATGCATGAAAATATTCTTATTCCTGGATTTTCTTAAAATAATATGAGACTTACTGACAGAGAAGAAAGGGTCATTAATTTTGCTTTTGCATTTGTAAAAATCGTTTAGTGACTTTTGAGATATTCTTTTTAATTTTTTATAAGGATAATATATGTTTGTAAAAATTTAAATAGAACATGATTATATATAAAGAAAGAATAAAAATCTTCTATTTTCAATTCCCAGAAACGCATATCTGTCAGTGTATCAACAGACAAATAGTTATATAGATACCTTTTTATTATATACATATATACATATTTTGTATGTGCATAGAAAAAAGATATATATATATAAAATTGAACTACTCTATAATATTGATCTGAAATTTGCTTTCTTTACCTAACAGAGAATTATAGACTGCCTTCCACATCACTAAAAATTAAACCATCAAACTTCACAAAAAGGTTTTTATCTTCAAGTAAAATTAACATTCCAAGAAGAAAGACAATGTTTACTCCACTCAGAATTATGAGAAACAACTTTCTCATTTCAATCAGAATTTATCCTCTAATGATAAGTTACCTTCTTGAGTAGCTCATCAAGTTTCTTAGATATGATAGTGAAATAGAATCTCCTAGTCCTAAAGAATTTCAGTTAACTAATTCATCATGCTTCAAGTGAAACTGTACAATACTTTGATCATTAGTCTATAATTAATCTAAAACTGAAATTTTCAAAGGCTTTATCTTTTTGTCACATATGAGAATTAGAGAAGTAGTAGGAGACCAGGGATAGTTAGAATAAAGCGATGATATCATAAGTCAGGAGCAAGTCTGAAATGGGAGATGGCAGATTACAAACAAGTATAGAAACCAGAGAGTAAAACAGAGACAAGTTCACAGCAAAGGGAATCACTAACAAAATGAAAAGACAACCTACTGAATGGAATAAAATAACAGCAAATTATTTATATGATAAGGAATTAATATAAAAATATATAAAAACGTATACAATTCAACAACAAAATGTCCCCACAAACAATCCAATTTAAAAATAAGCAGAGGAGCTTAATAGATATCTTTCTAATGAAAATAGAAATGGCCAACAGGTATATGAAAAGGTACTCAAGCTCGACCAGTGGTGGCACCGTGGATAAAGCGTCCACCTGGAAGACTGAGGTTGCTGGTTCAAAATCCTGGGCTTGCCTGGTCAAGGTACATATGGGAGTTGATCCTCCCTGCTCCTCCCCTCTTTCTCTCTCTTTCTCTCTCTCTCTCCCTCCCTCCTTCCCTCCCTCCTCTCTATAATGAATAAATAGAATTCAAAAAGAAAAAAATTTTCCACTTGACCAGGCAGTGGCACAGAGAACAGAGTGTTGGCCTGGGACACAGAGGACACAGGTTCAAAATCCCATGGTCACTAGCTTGAGTGCAGGCTCACTTGATTTGAGCGTTAGCTCACCAGCTTGACTGCAGATCGCTGGCTTGATCATGGAATCATAGAAATGACCCCATAGTTGCTGGCTTCAGCCTAAAGGTCACTGGCTTGAGCAAGGGGTCACTAGCTTGGCTGGAGTCCCTAGTCAAAGCACAGATGAGAAAGCAATCAATGAACAACTAAGGTGCCTCAACAAAGAATTGATGCTTCTCATCTCTCTCCCTTCCTGTCTGTCTCTCCTTATCTGTTTTCTATGTATCTCTCTCTCTGTCTCTGTCTCTTTCACTAAAAAATAATAATAATAAAAAAGACATTCAACATCATTAATCATGAGGGAAATGCAAATCAAAATCACAATGAGATATCACTTTACACCTGTTAGAAAGGCTATCATCAAAAAGACAAGAAATAGCCTGACCCGCTGTGGTGCAGTGGATAGAGTGTCGGACTAGGATATGGAGGACCCAGGTTCGAGACCCTGAGGTTGCCAGCTTGAGTGTGGGCTCATCTGGCTTAAGCAAGGCTCATCAGCTTGAGCCCAAGGTCGCTGGCTCGAGCAAGGGGTCACTCGGTCTACTGTAGCCCCCCAGTCAAGGCACATATGAGAAATCAATGAACAACTAAGGAGCTGCAACAAAGAATTGATGTTTCTCATCTCTCTCCCTTCAGGTCTGTCTGTCCCTATCTGTCCCTCTCTCTGACTCTCTGTCTCTGCTACAAAAAAAAAAAAGACAAGAAATAGCAGCAGAGTGGAGGCCTGGCGTGTGGAAGTCCTGGGTTCAATTCCCTGCCGGTGCACTCAGGAGAAGCATCCATCTGCTTCTCCACCTTTCCCCCTCAGCTTTCTCTATATATCTCTCTTCCCCTCCTATAGCCAGGGCTTCATTGGAGCAAATTTGGCCCCGGCGCTGAGTATGGCTCCATGGCCTTCACCTCAGGTACTAGAATGGCTCCGGTTGCAGCGGAGTGACAACCCAGATGGGTCGAGCACCGCTCCCTGGCGGGCATGCCCGGCTGATCCCAGTTGGATGTATTCAGGAGTCTATCTGTCTGCCTCCCTCACCCCCACCCTCCCCTGCTTTTCACTTCAAAAGAAAAAAGAAAGACAAGAAATAACTGTTGATGAAGATGTGGAGAAAAGAGAACTCTGCAATATTTCTGGGAATGCAAATTGAAATAGCCACTATGGAGAACAGTATGAAATTTTCTAAAAATTAAAAATAGAACTACCATATGATCCAGCAATTCCAATTGTGGGTATTTATCCAAAGTAAACAAAAACACTAACTCAAAGAGATAGCTGCATTCCCATGTTCACTGCAGCGTTATTCACAATAGCCAAGATTTGGAAACAACCCCCGTGTCCATTGATAGATGAATGGATTTAAAAATTGTGAGATAAATAAAGATATATGACATTTTGTTATCGCAAACCCTTAGATTTTATAACTATATAAAAGTTGACTAAGATAGAATTTGGTTCCTAGAAGTGGGTTGCAGCTTCATGGCCCTGTCTTCAGCACCAGATAGCAGGTAGCATGGAAACTGTTATTTGGAGTTAAAAAAAAAGGTGACCCATGTTATAAAGGGTAACATGTATTTGGTGAACTGTCACCTGAAATAACTTGAACAAGAACTAAACTTTAAGAAGTTATGCATTTGGGTGAAGAGAATGCAAAACAAAATATTACTAATGTACTTTGGTCATTACTAGCTGTATCTAAGAATATTCTATAAAAGAGGTGAGCTCAGGAAAATAACTGACCTATCTACAAGTGAGATGCAAAGGAAGGTAGAGAATCCAGAAATCCTAGGAGTTGCCAGCCTAAGAGCTACAACTGTTTCTCATCTCAACTTCAGATGAAATTTAAAAATACTCTATGCAACAAAGGCTAAATAAGACTGAGTCTTGGAGCAAAAATTGGCTCAGAAAAAAGAATGTGACTCCATGAAAGCACAAATGTGACTCCAATGGTCAGCACAAAGTACCACTGATGAAAGCAATAAAAATTAGAGATGTTTGGAGATAGCTGTACTATCAAAAGCACCACCACCCAAGGTTTCAAAAAAGACTGTGATTGTTAAATATATCAAAACAATCTTTGATCTGCAGACATTTGGGAGTTTGACTGAACTGGATGGCCCACTCTGTCTGGTCCCCAGCAGAGATGGTTGGAAGGCTGGACTCAGTTGGATTCTGGAAGAATTGGAAGCTGCCAGTCTTCCTTAAAGCTTAGGACCAGAACTAGAATAACATCACTTCTACCACATTCTACTGGTTAAAGTGAATCAAGATCAGCCCAGATTCTATGTGAGTGGGGACTACACAAAGGCATAAATACCTGAATGCATGGCTTATTAAGGGCCATCTTTGGAAGCCAACTATTATAATGCACAATAGAAATTTATTATATAAACAAATTAATTAATGATTAATTAATTACTGTAGCAGACCACATTCTTATTGTGCTAGATGTAGGCACACAATGGTTTAAAATTATCACCCTATTTTTATTATCAAATAGTATTTATATAGCCATGATTTTCACATAATATTCCAAATAACATACCAAAAATAGACCTCTTAAAGGAGAACCAGGAGCAAAGTAGAGGGAGCAAGGACAACCTGTGAGGACAAACTGGTACCGGTGTTGTCTGTTTCTCACCATGTCAAACCTTGATTATATAGATGACCTGAAGAAGCCAGATAACCTTAAAGCTGCACATATCACTGGCTCAGGACTCAGAGAGGTTGAAAGAAGTTAAAGAAGCTGAGTGTCTCACTCCTACCCCACCATGTGAAGGCCCCTGTCAACAGATTAGTGACAAATATGAGTTGTTGATCTTGCAAACGTAAAGGGAGTAATTAAAATTCTGCCTAACTCTGCTGCTTTCCAAATCTCAGTCTGATTTCTCATGTGCCCAGCCTTAACTAGGAACCATACAGAAAAGAGAATTCTGGCAAGCACACTTCCAGCTTAGCTAAATTGTCATAGTATAAAAATTACCTCAGTGTTGAGAAGTCCTTTTATGTAAATTAATTTGAAATGGATTTAAGCCTCTCAGAGATGACATATATTCATTCAATAATTAAATCTGTCATAGTATAGAATTTTAATTACTACATTTATTTCCAATTTTTGCCTCCAAATATTTTTTTTTACCTAATACCAAGAACATCACTACCAGTCAAAAGGTATTTATTTTGCTCTTAATAGGATAAACACAAATGCAAAGCAACATTCAACATCTTATGACTAACTGAACAATTTTTAAAATGTAAGAAATTTACTTAATACTTCTCCATTTTCACCTAACTGCCTTTTCAAACATATCTTTTTTAAAATTTCTTTATATTTATTCATTTTAGAGAGGAGACAGAGAGAGAGAGAGAGAGAGAAAGAGAGAGAGAGAGAGAGAGGAGGAGCTGGAAGCATCAACTCCCATATGTGCCTTGACCAGACCAGTGCAGGGTTTTGAACTGGCGACCTCAGTGTTCCCAGGTCGACGCTTTATCCACTGTGCCACCACAGGTCAGGCTCACCTAACTGCCTTTTATCATCTCAGGTCTCCTCATATTATCTTCTTTCTACTTCTAAATTAGAAGTATTTAAACTCCAAATAGAACTTTCTTGCTGCTCCCTGCAATGGTCAAAGCCACCAAGTTCATCTATCAGTGTTGTATAACTCTGAACTGTAACTATGAATATAAGTTAAGTTCAAGTTCCTTCTCATAAGAGTTCTGTCTCAGGTAAATTAGGATATGAAGTATGTCAGCTAATTCTACATCGTTGCAAACTCAACTCAGCTCTGACACTGGCAACATCTCTAATATTCTTTTGGTGCCCCTACAGATATCTCTACCCTCACCAAAGAATTCCTCCAGCGAGAGAGGAAAAAGCTCAGCTTTGCCTGAAGTTTTCCTTGGCCACCACCTTCACCACTGGGGCACACACTCTTATTCAATAGGGACACAAGGTTCTATGAGCAGCAGATTCTCTCCCACTTGCCAGAAGCACTAAAATTGAGTTTGACACTTAGCTGATGTAATAGAACCTTCTGGAAATCATAGCTTTTTCAACCACATTCCCCTCACTTTCGGAACTTTCTTTTAAAATATCTTCTCAGTAGTGGAACTTGCTAATTAGTTAACCAGAAACATATCATCTCTATGACATAATAAAAGTCACCAGGAATTAGAATATACTCAAGCTGGTTTTGGCACGAGATTTCCCTGTCTCAATATATAGAAGATAAAACCCTCCTTACGTGTATATTTATTGTAAAGTGGAAATGTAATAATGGATGTCCCATCCTCACCCATAATGACCCCTGACCAGTTTATTACCCACTTCTCTCTTTGGTGGGGAAACATCTTCTTTCTTGCATTGCCCATATCACTTGGGTGACAGAGTAGTCATAGGATTTTATAGTCACTTCACAAGGGCTGCTTTACACCACATAGGTCCTATAGTGGACCTGTTCTACCATGCCTCACTTTCACTTACTGTGAGGTGGGCATGCTAAGGGTGAGGCTTCTGGTATTTTGCTCTCTTTCTCTCTCATGGTCTCTGTTATCCCTCCTTGCAGTCCAGCTTCAGATTACTCTGGATCAGAAAGGTATCATAAAATAATTAATGCAAAAAGATTGTCATGTAATATAAATGTTTATTAATAGGTAACATACTTTCTCCTTCTCTCTAGGTTTTATGTCATCCATGGTCAACAATTTGCTCTTTTTTTTTTTTAATAGTATTCCTAAGGTAAAATCAAATATTTGACTTCATTTTCCCTACTTTTTTTTTCTTAAGTGTTATTTATAATAAAAGGCAAACAAAGCATAATAAAAACTAAAGCTAATGTCTGCTATATTTACATTTAAATTACAGAGAAATAAGTATGTGGAAGCTATTTCCATCATCAACAGCAGTTGCTAGGCTTATGAAATATTTTGCACATGTAGAGACTACTGAAGCATAATAGATTTTAGTTTCCTTCTCTCTCCTCCCCATCCTGACCTTATCCACATCTTTAGTGAGCAAAGAGAAATAAGTTCAGATTCTGAAGGGTATTTGATCAGATTACACACAATCAAAAATATCAACTTTTGTTTTTAAGTGTAAACTTACTACAGACAGATCAAAAAAGATCAAATGTGACTTCCTTAAGCATGCAATATTTGAAATTGGAAAATTTTAGCTTAAGATTAATATTTTTTAAGTTGCAAGAACATTTTATGATGTTGCCTGTTTCAAATATTGAATAAGATCTCTCTCACTCTTCTTGTTAAGTCCAGCAAAGACCATTTTAGTTCTAGGGATATATTTCTTTAGGTTCTCCAAATATTCCATTAGTTTCCTCTCCCCAGATAACACATATAAAGGAGAAAATAAGTTTTAAGTTTGTGTAGTTACATTTGTAAGGCTTACTTTCTGGTGTGACCCACATATATGAACAAAAGAGTACTCTTGGATTCAATAGGAAGGCTTGATAATACAGATTCAGAGCTACAAGAAAATTTCAAAATTAGCTTTTTTGGTGCTCTCCTTTTTGGTTTCCCTCCGGAAATCCAGTATTCACATGCTATTCAAGATTATCCAAGGTATACCAATAAACTGCCAACCCAGCCATGTTATGTCTAAGCACTACTCCATTCTCCTAGAATCACAGAGAGTTCCTTCTAGAAAAGATCTTAGAGATCAATCCCTCCTTTTGAAGATGAGTAAATGATAACCCTCATAGAAGGGACTAACTTGCCCTAAGATGACAAGTCTACTTAGAGTCAAGAATCTGTGACTACTAACTTACATTTCCACTTTGCTTTTTCTCCCTGTCAATCATATCAAGCTATCTCTGCCAGATATCTACAAAAACTTATAATTTCAGGAATTCAGTTTTATAATGAGAGGGGAAGGTTGTCTCTACTTTGTTTTCTTTCTAAAACCAGTAGAAAAGAACATGGATAAGAAGAAACAGAAATGCTAACAACTGCACTGTTGATAAAATTTTTTAGGAAAAACCTATAACTTCAAGTTTGATATAATTAGAAGACTAGCAAGGACATAAAATTTGAACCAGAATGAGAGGACACATTCATTAATGATCTTGAAAAAAGAAGGTTCTCTAAAGTAGGTGGCAAATCCTGAGGAACAAAGTCATCATTCTTTGGCTCAAAAAGCAGAGTGTGCATTGACTAGCTGTGAAGGTCTCCCTAAATTTCAGAGACCATAGAGGGCCAAGAGAGCCAGAATTAAAGACCAAAAACAGACATGCCATGTTTAAAGAAAGGATTAAGCCATATTATAGAAGAAAAACTGATGGTGTTCAATACCCTATAACTGGAAGTCTTTGTCAGCTGAAATTAAGAGCCAAATAACAACCCACAAACCTGGCCAGTTGGCTTATTGGTAGAGCATTGGCCTGCTGTGTGAATGTCCTATGTTCAATTCGTGGTCAGGGCAGACAGGGGAGGTGACCACCTGCTTCCCCCACTTCTCCTCTGGCAGCTATGGCTTGATGGTTCAAAAGAGTTGACCCCAGAAACTGAGAATGGCTCTGTGGCCCGCCTTAGGCACTAAAAATAGTTTGGTTGCTTATCAACAGAACAATGCCCCAGATGGGTAAAGCATGGTCATTAGGGAGCTTGCCAGGTGGATTCCAGTTAGGGCACATGTGGGAGTCCATTTTTCTGCCTCCCCTCCTTTCAGTTAATAATAAATAAATAAATAAATAAATAAATAAAATAACAACCTACCAAACTTATTCATGTATACACTCAGATGCATACACATATCTCTAACACATACCTGTGGGTAAGGAAGACCTCATAACTAACTGGAACACTAAGACTCTCACTTTTACTGTCCTACAAATAACCATCCAAGAATAATGAGTAATATTTAAAAAGGAATCATCACAAAAGAGCACTAAAGACACACACACAACACAGATAGATATGCACACATAGCAAAAAGGAATATAAAAACATTAAGTAAATTATACACATTAGAAATTATATACAATAAGCAGATGAAAATCAAGGCCACATTTCTGTAGATTCAAAAAGGTCTTTATGAATCAAGAGCTTATAGTAGAGCTAAAAAAGCTCAAGGATAAAATACTAAAAACAGAAAGACACTAATGACAGCAAAAAGAATAGATGCTGCTGATAAAATAATCAAGGTTGAAGATATTAAGAGAAACAAAATGGAAAGAATATTGAGTTTAAAATGACCAAAGAGAAAAATGACAGATATAGAAGGTATTTGAACAAAGAAGATCCAAACTATGTACAATTTTTGTGGTCCTAGTAAGAGTTTTTTTAAAAAAATAAAATAGAAAAAAAAATATTAAAACATAATTTAAGAAAACTTTCAAAAATAAACATCCTACATCTACCAAATGGAAGACTACATGTCCTAAAAGAATCTGAAACAGATCAATCAATACTTGCAGCCTAGCCTGACCAGGCGGTGGCGCCATGGATAGAGCGTCGGACTGGGATGCAGAAGACCCCAGGTTCGAGACCCCTAACTTGCCAGCTTGAGTGCGGGCCCATCTGGCTTGAGCAAAAGCTTGCCAGCTTGGTCCCAAGTTCACTGGCTCCAGCAAGGGGTTGCTCGGTCTGCTGGAGGCCCGCAGTCAAGGCACATGTGAGAAAGCAATCAATGAACAACTATGGTGTTGCAACGGCAACGAAAAACTAATTATTGATGCTTCTCACCTCTCTCCGTTCCTGTCTGTCTGTCCCTATCTATCTCTCTCTCTGACTCTCTCTCTGTTCCTGTTTAAAAAAAAAAAACAAAAAACTTGCAGCCTAGCCTGGCCTGTGGTGGCTGGCGCACTGGATAAAGCGTCGACCTTAAATGCTGAGGTCACAGGTTTGAAACCCTGGGTTTGTCTGGTCAAGGCACATATGGGAATTGATGCTTCCTGCTCCTCCCTCCTTCTCTTTCTCTCTCTCTCTCTTTCTCTCTTCTCTCTAAAATGAATAAATAAAATCTAAAAAAAAATGTTAAAAAAAAAAGACTTGCAGCTTAGCCTGATCAGGTGGTGGTACAGTGGATAGAGCATGGACCTGGAACACTGAGGACCCAGGTTCAAATCCCCGAGGTTGATGGCTTAAGTGCAGGCTCACAGGTTTGAGCACAGGGTTACTGCTTTGAAGTCCAAGGTCGTTGGCTTGACCCCAAGGTTGCTGACTTGTTCGAGGAGTCACTGGCTCAGTTGGAGCTCCCCAATCAAGGTACATATGAGAAAGCAGTCAATGAACAACTAAAGTGCTGCAATAAAAAGTTGATGCTTCTCATCTCTCTCCCTTCCTGTGTGTCTGTTCCTGTCTGTCTGTTTCTCTCTTTCTCTCTCTCTCTCTTGTGCATGTGCAAGCAAGCAAGCAAAAAAAAATATTTCCAGCATAGCAAGTTACCAAATTTCAATAAGAATTTTACTGAAACTTAAGGAGAAAAGAATAAAAACCAATTAAATTATAATCACAAATTTATAAAACAATACCCTAAGCAAGTCATATAAAGAATCTTGTATAAAATGCTTATTTCCTTATTCTTCTGAAAACTAAAATGGTGCAATTATTTCCCATTATTTTCTTTTCTTTTCTTTTTATTTCCTTCTCTTTTATTTCTTTTATTTTCATTTTCTTTCTTTTCTTCCTTGTTTTTTTTTATTTCCTTCTCTTTTATTTCTTTTATTTTCATTTTCTTTCTTTTCTTCCTTGGTTTTTTTTTTTTGTTTTATGTTTTATTTTTTATTAACTTTAATGTGGTGACACCAATAAATCAGGGTACATATGTACAATGAAAACATCTCCAGATTATCTTATCATTCAATTGTGTTGCATACCCATCACCCAAAGTCAAATTGTCCTCTGTCACCTTCTATCTGGTTTTCCCTGTGCCCCTCCCCTTCTCCCTCTCCCACCCTCCCTTCCCTCCCCCCATCCGGTAACCACCACTCTTTTGTCCATGTCTCCTAGTCTCACTTTTATGTCCCACCTATGTATGAATTCATGCTGTTCTTAGGTGGTTTTTTTTTCTGATTTACTTATTTCACTTCATATAATGTTATCAAGGTACCACCATTTTGTTGTAAATGGTCCGATGTCATCATTTCTTATGGCTGAGTAGTATTCCATAGTATATATGTACCAAAGTTTTTTAATCCACTGTCTTCTGACGGACACTTGGGCTGTTTCCAGATCTTCGCTATTGTGAACAATGCTGCCATGAACATGGGGGCGCATTTCTTCTTTTCAAACAGTGTTATGGTGTTCTTAGGGTATATTCCTAAAAGTGGGGTAGCCGGGTCAAAAGGCAGTTTGATTTTTAATTTTTTGAGGAATCTCCATACTGTTTTCCACAGTGGCTGCACCAGTCTGCATTCCCACCAGCAGTGCAGGAGGGTTCCCTTTTCTCCACATCCTCGCCAGCACTTATTCTGTGTTGTTTTGCTGATGAGTGCCATTCTGACTGGTGTGAGGTGATACCTCATTGTGGTTTTAATTTGCATTTCTCTAATAATTAGTAATGTTGAGCATTTTTTCATATGTCTTTTGGCCATCTGTATGTCTTCTTTGGAGAAATTTCTATTTATTTCTTTTGCTCATTTTTTGATTGGATTGTTTGTCTTCCTGGTGTTGAGTTTTATAAGTTCTTTATAAATTTTGGTTATTAACCCCTTATCAGACGTGCTGTCGAATATGTTCTCCCATTGTGTGGTTTGTCTTTTTATTCTGTTCTTATTGTCTTTAGCTGTGCAAAAACTTTTTAGTTTGATATAGTCCCATTTGCTTATCTTGCCTTTATCTCATTTGCCCGTGGAGATAAATCGGCAAATATATTGCTGCTACAGATGTTGGAGAGCTTGCTGCCTATGTTTTCTTCTAAGATGCTTATAGTTTCATGGCTTATGTTTAAATCTTTTATCCATTTTGAATTTGTTTTTGTGAATGGTGTAAGTTGATGGTCTAGTTTCATTTTTTTGCAGCTAGATGTCCAATTTTCCCAACACCATTTGTTAAATAGGCTGTCTTTACTCCATTGTATGTTCTTTCCTCCTTTGTCAAATATCAGTTGTCCATAAAGCGGCGGGTTTATTTCTGGGTTCTCTGTTCTGTTCCATTGATCAACGTGTCTGTTCTTATGCCAATACCAAGCTGTCTCGAGTATAATGGCCTTGTAGTAGACCTTGATATCCGGAAGAGTGATACCTCCTGCTTTATTTTTTCTTTTTAGGATTGCTGAGGCTATTCATGTTCTTTTTTGGTTCCATATAAATTTTTGGAATATGTTTTCTATATCTTTGAAGTATGTCATTGGTATTTTAATTGGTATTGCATTGAATTTATAAATTGCTTTGGGTAGTATAGACATTTTAATGATGTTTATTCTTCCTAGCCATGAGCACGGTATATGCTTCCACTTGTTTGTATCTTCCTTGATTTCCTTTATCAATGTTTTATAATTTTCTGAATACAAGTCCTTAACCTCCTTGGTTAAATTTACTCCTAGGTATTTTATTTTTTTGGCTGCAATAGTGAAGGGGATTGTTTCCTTAATTTCTTTTGCTGACAGTTCATTGTTTGTATACAGAAATGCCTCTGATTTCTGCTTATTAATTTTATATCCTGCCACCTTGCTGAATTCATTTATAAGGTCCAGTAGTTTTTTGACTGAGACTTTAGGGTTTTCTATATACAATATCATATCATCTGCAAATAGTGACAGTTTTACTTCTTCTTTTCCAATTTGGATGCCTTTTATTTCTTCTTCTTGTCTGAGTGATGTAGCTAGGACTTCCAGAACTATGTTGAATAAGAGTGGTGAAAGTGGGCAACCCTGCCTGGTTCCTGATCTTAAGGGGATTGCTTTTAATTTTTGTCCATTTAGTATGATGTTTGCTGTGGGTTTGTCGTAGATGGCCTTTATCATGTTAAGGAATGTTCCTTGTATTCCCACTTTACTGAGAGTTTTGAGCATGAATGGGTGCTGGATTTTATCAAATGCCTTTTCTGCATCTATTGAAATTATCATGTGATTTTTGTCCTTCCTTTTGTTTATGTGATGAATCACATTGATTGATTTGCGAATATTAAACCAGTCTTGCCACTCCAGAATAAATCCCACTTGGTCATGGTGTGTGATTTTTTTCATATATTGCTGGATCCGGTTGGCTAATATATTGTTGAAAAGTTTAGCGTCTAAATTCATCAGGGATATAGGCCTATAAAAAATATGGAACGCTTCACGAATTTGCGTGTCATCCTTGCACTGGGGCCATGCTAATCTTCTCTGTATCGTTCCAATTTTAGTATATGTGCTGCCGAAGCGAGCACTCCCATTATTTTCATACATAGAAAATAAAATGTGGTTGACAGTTTTCCATTGTTTGTATTAAAACTCAACTATTTAATTTCTGGTTCTTAATTATTCAAGTCTGTTCTTGATTAAGTTATGCTAAAATATTTTTTAAATACTGTACTTGTTTTATTCTAAATATTTATTCTAAATATTCTAATTAAAACCCTAGTTTTATTACCATAGCAAGATACTTATATTATTCATTTTATCCAGTTTTAGTGAGATATAATTGACATATAACTTTGTATAAGTTTAAGGTATACATGTTGTATATTAAATACACTTGTATATTAAAAAAATGATTACCACCTTAGCATTAGCCAAAACCATTACCAAATCACATAATTACCATTTCTTTTTTGTATTGAGAGAATTTAAGGTGTAATCTCTTAGCAATTTTTAAGTACATAATACAATATTGTTAGCCATAATCACTGTGCTGCACATTAGATCCCCAGAACTTGTTAATCTGATAACTTATGTTGTCTGCTTTGACCAATTTCTCCCCTTTACCTCACCCCCCAGACCCTGATAACTCTACTCTCTGTGTTTAAGCTCAGTTTTTTTATATTCCACATGTGAGTGATAATATATAGTATTTGTCTTTCTCTGTCAGACTTATTTCAATAGTACATTGCCTTCAAGAGTCATCCAAAGTATTGCAAATGGCAAGATTTTCTTCTCTCACATGCAGTATAATATTCATATTTATATCTATATACATATAAATTTATAGATACATGCAGTTGTGAAGTGATATCTCATTGTGGTTTTGATTTGCATTTCTTTGATGGTTAATGATGTGAATACCTTTTCATCTACCTGTTGGCCAGTTGTATATTTTGGGGAAAATGTCTATTCAATTTCTTTGCCCACTTTTAATCAGGTTGTTTGTTTTTTCACTAATTAGTTGTATTCACTAATTAACCTTTATATAATTTGGATATTAACTTCTTATAAGTATATGATTTGCAGATATTTTCTCCCATTCTATAGGTTACCTTTCTATTTTGTTGACTATTTCTTTTGCTGTACAGAAGCTTTTTAGTTTGATATAATTCCACTTATTGTTTTTGCTCTTATTGCTTGTGCTTTTGGTGTCTTATCCAGAAAATCATTGCCAAGACCAATGTCAAGGAGTTTTTCTTTATGTTTTCTTCTAAGAGTTTTAGTTTCTGGTTTTATGTTTAAGTCTCTAATCCACTTCAAGTTTTTGTGACTGGTGTGAGATAGGGGCCTAGTTTCCTCCTGCTATATATTATTCTTCCTTCATCAGGTGAACTATCAAATAATAATATTATATTTCTAAATAAGTCAAAAATGTTACTTATACAATCTGACTTTGGGAAATTTTATTTCTTATTCTTAAATAATGTTAAAGTCAAGCCTTCTACACAGCTTTTTTTTTCTTCTTTTTTTACAGGGACAAAGAGAGAGTCAGAGAGAGGGATAGATAGGGACAGACAGACAGAAACAGAGAGAGGTGAGAAGCATCAATCATTAGTTTTTCATTGCCATTGCGACACCATAGTTGTTCATTGATTGCTTTCTCACATGTGCCTTGACTGCGGGCCTTCAGCAGACCGAGCAACCCCTTGCTGGAGCCAGTGACCTTGGGTCCAAGCTGGCGAGCTTTTGCTCAAGCAGATGGGCCCGCGCTCAAGCTGGTGAGCTCGGGGTCTCGAACCTGGGTCTTCCGCATCCCATTCCGACGCTCCATCCACTTCACCACCGCCTGGTCAGGCATCTACACAGCTTTTAATCTTTGACAACAACCTATAATACAATAGAATATATATTTGTAATAAGTTTTAATATGATTTCAAATAAATGCTAATAAGTAATAAAATCCTCAAAATATTAGCTTCTAGAGGAACAAAATATTGGCTTCTAGAGAAACAAATATTAGGTTATAATTAGTCTACAAATTAGGACTTCAAAAGTTGACTGCTCTTGTAATAAGATAATAAAATAATAAAATGACACTACAGAGAAAATATCACTTTGAAAATTAAAGAGCCATATAATTGCAAACAATAAATACAGGTTTAAAACTGATTTATTCCGCATTCTCTCAACTGAAAATTCTATTGCAAGAAATGCAATTCAATAGTGACACTCTCTGCCTGAAATTAGCAGAATCCATTGTCCCCAATAATACTGCCCTCACTTCAGACACAAACTGCCAGTTTAGGGTCCCCAGGCCACCCACACAACCTACTTGTTATTAATGTGAAGGTTCCCAGGATCCCCTCAAGTTTAACATATGCAAAAATGATTCACAGAACTCAGGAAAGCACTATATTTATGATTACATCTTTATTATAAAGGATACAAATCAGGACCGGGCAGATGAAGATTGCTTTATAGACGTGAGTGATTGAATCATTAGCCACATGACTAAACTCACTCTCCATCTCCTATTCTCTATCTCTGGAGGTCTGACTGATATCACCTAGCCCAAGGCCCTAATTCTCTAGTCACATGGTTGGTTTTTCTAACTTAGGCAAGCCTCATCCTGAAACTATCTTGGAGACTAATACAAATTATCTCCTTGGCACAATATCAGGCCCTGATCCCAGGGCCCAACTTCAAATAACAAAGATACTCTTATGATTAAGAAAGTCCAGGGTTTTAGAGATTCCTTCCCAGGAACCTGGGGAAAAGACCAGACTAAATTAGTATTATAGAATACGTACTAACCAGCATTTTTTCACACACTAGATACAATGATAGTGTTAATTAAACTATGTTGATTTTTTAAAAAATGCTGAAGCATATTTGATTCAGCATAAGATTAAATTTAATTCTATTTTGTTTTAATACAAGTATTTTACAAATTACCTATGAATTTATTTCACCTATATATATGACCTTTTTTTATTTACGGGTATCCCCTGAATAAAGATATATTAAGATTCTAACCCCTAGGACCTCAGAATGTGACTCTCTTTGGACATAAAGTCAATGTGGATATAATTAGGTAAGTTGAAATGAGGTCATGCTGCAGTTGGTTGGGCCCCCAATCCAATATAACTGGTATTCTTATGAGATAGCTATGTGAGGACAGAGACACACAGGGACCATGTGATGACAAAGGCAGAAATTGAAAATATGCAGCTGTAGGCAAAAAACACTAAGATTACTGGAAAACCACCAGAAGCTAAGAAGAAGCAAGGAAGGACTATCCTACACGTTTCAGAGGGACCATGGCTCTGCCAACATCTTGATTTGCCACTTCTAACCTCCAGAACTGTCTAACTAAATTTCTGCAATTTTAAACTACCCAATTTACGGTACTTTGCCATAGCAAAGCTAGGAAACTAATATAATCTTCAAATACTGGGACCTATTAGTTGCACTCTAAAGCAATTATTCTTACCATATATTCTCTACACCATCACATCCTGTTTTGCTTGTATCAATTTTAAGACTTCAAGACAATGAAAAGTATGTTATTTTCACATACACAAAAAAATCTAACAACCTCTACATGTGCTAATTTTGTTTTAACCAAACCATTTAACTCCCCACAAGGGCCTTTTCCCCCAAATATCAGATAACAAAAATTCATTATATTTTACCTATCTGTAGTGTGAGTGGCTGACAATTAACTTTTCTGATTATAATGTAAGTTCCTGAAATCAAGCTTTTGACTGGGAAGCATCTAATTCAGACATCCAGCTACAGGACCAGATGAGCCAGGCCACCCCACCATAAAGTTCCCTTTCCGTTGTTTTGTTTAGAAAGCTCTGGCAGAGCACACTGACTATATGGCTATTTCC
Source organism: Rhynchonycteris naso (assembly GCA_037038555.1). Lineage (NCBI taxonomy): Eukaryota > Metazoa > Chordata > Mammalia > Chiroptera > Emballonuridae > Rhynchonycteris > Rhynchonycteris naso. The sequence goes on along the minus strand of CM072997.1, from coordinate 55,034,627 downwards.
TTTTCCCTTCCTATGCTTTCATTCCTGCTCTTATGTTTTAAATTCACCATTAAAAAGTGAACCTATGAAATCCTAGGCACTCTGCCCTTGACCCCAATAAAACCTCACTGTGCTTGCTCGCTCAAGTGGACACTCTCTCCCTCTCTCTGCTAACCCTCCCAACAGGTGACCTCACTGTCTGGTGGTCCCAGGCAATCTATATTCCTTTCAGTACTTGTGAATAATAAACACTATCTTTTCAAAGTTCCTTGACGGTTGTTGCTGAGTTGTGATTTTCATCAGAAGAACCACAAATGCCAGTCCAGCCACAACTTTGGCATCCTCAGAGGAAATGTCTGTGGGGGCTCAGCACAGGTAGTACCAACCCAAGTGAGTGTTCCAGCATTTTTAGCTGATAGCATCACTAAGGATAGGCTGACGCCAACCTAAAACACTATCTTACTAGAGATATTAATACAGTTTAAAAAAAGCCAAATGCCTCTTTTGACAAAGTGAAAGATATTATATGTATACTCGAAATAAAACAGTGCACAAGATTCCAATTTTCTTCATTAAAACCCTTTTTACATGAAATATATAGAATAGGCAAATCCATAAAGATAGTAAGATTGGTGGTTTTCAAAGGCTAGAGGTAGGAGGAAATGGGGAGTGATTACTTAATGGATAGAGGGGTTCTTCTAGGGCAGTGGTCGGCAAACTCATTAGCCAACAGAGCCAAATATCAACAGTACAATGACTGAAATTTCTTTTGAGAGCCAAACTTTTTAAACTTCAACTATATAGGTAGGTACCTTCCTTATTGAGGTAGTGCCCGCACGTGGTAGTTTGTGGAAGAGCCACACTCAAGGGGCTAAAGAGCCACATGTGGCTCGCAATTTGCCGACTAGGGTTCTAGGGCAATGAAAAAGTTTTGAACTTACAGAGAGCTGAGGATTGTACAACACCATAAAAGCACCAAACGCTACTGAATTGCATAACTTTAAAATGGCTAATTGCATGTTATGTGAATTTCACCTCAAATAAAAATAATAAAAAGAAATAAAATAAAAACCTTTCAGTGGTATTGTAGTAGTGATCTGAAATCTAGAACTGTAAGAAATGCTAGACCCCAAAAACAAATCAAAATAGTTGCACTTTAATTTAGAGTTGTATTCTATTTTTGAAGTGAATTCCAACGATATATATGTATGTATATATGTATCTATATGCATATCCAAGAGTAATAAATAGCTTTACAAAGATATAGTCTTTTCCAACCATATTTTTTATGTCATGCATTTAATACTTAAATAAGAACAATGAAAGAGGTACACAAAACTAGATTATAAGAGTTTTAAAATATTACTGAAAAAATGTTAAATAATACCTGACAAAAACAATAAAATTGTTATTTAAGATATTTCCATATTGCTTCTTTTTTAAATTTTTATTGAGTTTAATTTATTGTGTTTACATAGATTCAAGTGTTCCATCAAATACAACCCCCTCCACCCCCGTGTTCTCCTCAACATCCCCCTTGTCTCCCTTCCCCCACACCGACCTCCCCCCTTCCCTCCAGTATTTGCCCTCCTACTCTCTATAACGCTGTATTATGTATATATAATTTCACCAATCTCTTTCCCTTTCCTGATCCCATCCTCTTGTTCTTTTTCCCTCTGTCTGCTTTCTGTCTGGTCCCTTTGATCCCGCCTCTGCCTCGATTCCGCTCCTCAGTTCACATTATTCATTGGATTCCTCAAATGAGTGAGGTCATATGATATTTTTCTTTCTCGGCCTCGCTTATTTCACTTAGCATAATAGTTTCCAGGTCCATCCATATTGTCACAAAAGGTAAGATTTTCTTCTTTTTCATGGCTCCATAGTATTCCATTGTGTATATGTACCACTGCTTTTTTACCCACTCATCCACTGATGGACACTTGGGCTGTTTCCAGATCTTGGCTATTGTAAACAATGCTGCAATAAACATGGGAGTGGATTTCTTGTTTTGAATCAGTGATTTGGTATTCTTAGGATATATTCCTCAAAGTGGGATGGCTGGATTAAAAGGCAGTTCTAGCCTGACCTGTGGTGGCGCAGTGGATAAAGCGTCGACCTGGGAACACTGAGGTCGCCAGTTCAAAACCCTGCACTGGTCTGGTCAAGGCACATATGGGAGTTGATGCTTCCAGCTCCTTCCCCCTTTCTCTCTCTCTCTCTGTCTCCATTTTAAAATGAATAAAATAAAAAGAAGTTTAAATAAATAATAAATAAAAGGTAGTTCCATTATTAATTTTTTGAGGAATCTCCATACTGTTTTCCACAGTGGCTGCACCAGTCTGCATTCCCAGCAGCAGTGCAGGAGGGTTCCCTTTTCTCCACATCCTCTCCAGCACTTATTCTGTGTTGTTTTGTTAATGAGCATCATTCTGACTGGTGTGAGGTGATATCTCATTGTGGTTTTAATTTGCATTTCTCTAATGATTAGTAATGTTGAATATTTTTTTCGTCTGCGTATTGGCCATCTGCATGTCCTCTTTGGAGAAGTGTCTATTCATTCCTTTTGCCCATTTTTTGATTGGATTGTTTATCTTCCTGGTTTTGAGTTCTACAAGTTCTTTATAAATTTTGGTTCTTAACCCCTTACCAGACATATTGTCAAATATGTTCTCCCATTTTGTAGTTTGTCTTTTAATTTTGTTCATGTTGTCTTTAGTTGTGCAAAAGCTTTTTAGTTTGATATACAATAGTCCCATTTGTTCATCCTGTTCTTTATTTCACTTGCCCATGGTGATAAATCAACAAATATATTGCTCTGAGAGATGTCAGAGAGCTTACTGCCTATGTTTTCTTCTAAGATGCTTATGGTTTCATGACTTACATTTAAGGCTTTTATTAATTTTGAGTTTATTTTTGTGAATGGTGTAAGTTGGTGGTCTAGTTTCATTTCTTTGCAGGTAGCTGTCCAATTTTCCCAACACCATTTGTTAAAGAGGCTGTCTTTACTCCATTGTATACTATTATTTCCTTTGTCAAATATCAATTGTCCATAAAGGTGTGGGTTTATTTCTGGGTTCTCTGTTCTGTTCCATTAATCTATATGCCTGTTCTTATGCCAGTACCAAGCTGTTTTGAGTACAATGGCCTTGTAGTATAACTTGATATCAGGAAGTGTGATACCACCCACTTTATTGTTTTTTTTCAAGATTGCTGAAGCTATTCATGTTCTTTTTTGGTTCCATATAAATTTTCGGAATATTTGTTCTATATCTTTAAAGTATGGCATTGGTATTTTAATAAGAATTGCATTGAATTTATAAATTGCTTTGGGTAATATAGACATTTAATAATGTTTATTCTTCCTATCCATGAACATGGTATTTGCTTCCACTTGTTTGTATCTTCCTTGATTTCTTTTATCTATGTTCTATAATTTTCCAAATACAAGTCTTTAACCTTATTGGTTAAATTTATTTCTAGGTACTTTATTTGTTTTGTTGCAATAGTGAAAGAGATTGTTTTCTTAATTTCTCTATCAGACAGTTCATTGTTGGTGTATAAAAATGCCTCTGATTTCTAAATATTAATTTTATATGCTGCCACATTGTTGAATTTTTTTATCAGTTCCAGTAGTTTTTTTGACTGATACTTTAGTGTTTTTTATATACAGTATCATGTCATCAGCAAATGATGATAGTTTTACTTCTTCTTTTTCAATTTAGATGCCTTTTATTTTTTCTTCTTGTCTGATTGCTGTAACTAAGACTTCCAGAACTATGTTGAATAAGAGTGCTGAAAGGGGCACCCTGCCTCATTCTTAATCTTAAGGGAACTGCTTTTCATCTTTTCCCATTGAGTATGATGTTGGCTGTGGGTTTGTCATAGATGACCTGTATCATGTTGAGGTATGTTCCCTGTATTCCCACTTTGCTGAGAGTTTTGATCATAAATTGGTGCTAGATTTAATCAAATGTTTTTTCTGCATCTATTGATATTATCATGTAATTTTTCTCTTTCCTTTTGTTTATATGATGAATCACATTGATTTGCTAATATTGTACCAGCCTTGCCTCCCCAGAGTAAATCCCACTTGATCATGATGTATGATTTTTTTTCATGTATTGCTGGATCCAGTTTGCTAATATTTTGTTGAGAATTTTAGCATCTAAGTTCATCAGGGATATTGGTCCATAGTTTTCTTTCTTTCTATTGTTTTGCTTGGTTTTGGAATGAGAATTATGCTCACCACATCAAAGGAGTTTGGAAGTCTTCTCTCTTGAATTTTTTAAAATAGCTTGAGAAGGATCGGTGTTAGTTCTTTCAATATTTGGTAGAATTCTCCTGTGAAGCCATCTGGCCCAGGACTTTTGTTTGTTGGGAGCTTTTTGATAATTGTTTCGATCTCATTTGTTGTAATTGGTCTGTTTAGGTTTTTTGATTCTTACAGATTGATTTTTGAAAGATCATATGTTTCAAGGAATTTGTCCATTTCATCTAGGTTGTCGAATTTTTGCATACAATTCTTCATAGTATATTATTATAATCCTTTGTATTTCTGTTGTGTCAGTTATTACTTCTCCACTCTCATTTCTAATTTTATTTATTTGAGGCCTCTCTCTTTTTTTCTTGGTGAGCCTGGTTAAAGGTTCATCGATCTTGTTTATCTTTTCAAATAACCAGGTTTTGGTTTCATTGATCCTCTGTATTGTTTCTTTAGCCTCTATATCATTTATTTCCACTCTGATCTTTATTATTTTCTTCCTTCTACTGCCTCTGGGCTTTACTTGCTGTTATTTTTCTAGTTCTTTTAGATGCAGGGTTGTTTATTTGAGCTTCTTCTTTCTTCTTAAGATATCCCTGTAATGCTTTGTAATACTTCCCTCTCAAGACTGCTTTTGCTGTGTCCCATAAATTTTGAGTTGTTGTATGTTTATTTTCATTTGTTTGGGGGAAATTTTTTTATTTCTTCCTTGATTTAATTGTTAACCGATTCATTATTTAATAACTTGCTATTTAGTTTCCAAGTGTTTGAATGTTTTTCAGTTTTTCTATTGTAGTTTATTTCTAGTTTCATGCCATTGTGATCAGAGAAGATGCTTGATATGATTTCAGTCTCCTTAAATTTACTGACACTCATTTTGTGTCCTAACATGTGGTCTATTCTAGAGTATGTACCATAGCACTTGAAAAGAATATATATTCTGCTGCTTTAGGGTGAAAGGTTCTGAAGATATTTATTAAATCTAGTTGATCTAGTGTGTCCTTTAAGGCTGATGTTTCTTGTTATTATTCTTTATTGAGGATTTATCTAGTAATGTTGGTCAGGTATTGAAATCTTCTACTATTCTAGTATGGCTGTTGATCCCTCCCTTTATGGTTATCAAAATGTGCTTTATATATTTAGGTGCTCCGATATTTGGTGCATAAATATTTACCATGGTTATAACCTCCTGTTGGATTGCTCCCTTTATCATTATGCAGTGACCTTCAAATTTTCTTACTATAGCTTTTGTTTTAAAGTCTACTTTGTCAGATATAAGTATTGCTACCACAGCTTTTTTTTTTCATTTCCACTTGCATGAAATATTTTTTCCATCCCTTTACTTTTAGTCTATGTGTATCTTTTGTTTTGAGGTGAGTCTCTTGTAGACAGCATATGTATGGGTCCTGTTTTCTTATACATGCAGCTACCCTATGTCTTTTGATTGGAGCATTTCATCCATTTACATTTAAAGTTATTATTGATACGTAGTTTTTAATTGCCATTTTATTCTTTAAATCTACATTCTTCTTTTTCTAGATTTTTTTCCCTTTGTTCTGTTTACAATAGGCCCCTTAACATTTCTTGCAGCATTGGTTTGGTTGTAATGAATTTGTTGAGTTTTTGCTTTTTTTATCTTGTCTGGGAGCTTTTTATTTCTCCTTCAGTTTTAAACAATAGCCTTGCTGGATAAATAAGTCTTGGTTGTGGGCTTTTGTTTTGCATTACTTTGAATATTTCTTGCCATTCTCTTCTAGCCTCCAGTGTTTCTGTTGAAAAGTTGTATCTCATCCTTATGGGAGCTCCATTGTAGGTGATTGACTGCTTTTTTCTTGCAACTTGTAGTATTCTTTCTTTATCTCTTAGCTTTGGTATTTTAATTATGATGTATCTTGTTGTAGGTCTCTTTGGGTTCCTCTTTAATGGGATTCTCTGTGCTTCTTGAAATTGTGTGACTTTTCCTTTCATCAATTTAGGGAAGTTTTCAGCTATGATTTCTTTAATCAGGTTCTCTATCCCTTGTTCTTTCTCTTCTCCTTCAGGAACCCCTATTATGTGGATGTTGTTTCTCTTCATGTTGTCACAGAGCTCTCTTAGAGTTTCCTCAGACTTATTGATCCTCTTTTCTTTTAGCTGTTCTTCTTCCGTGGTTTTGCTTATCTTGTCCTCTAAATTGCTGATTCGATTCTCTGCTTCATTCAGCCTGCTTTTAATTCCTTCTAGTGTAGTCTTCATTTACAATATTGTATTTGTCATTTCTGTCTGATTACTTTTTATGATTTCAATGTCCTTTTTGATGTTTGCTATCTCTTTTTCTAGTGCTCATTATGTCCATCTATTGTTGCTCTAAGGTCCTTGAGCATCCTAACAATCATTATTCTAAACTCGGCATCTGATATCTTGGTTATTTCCATCTCATTCAGTTTTTTTTCTAGGGATTTCTGTTGTTGATTCATTTGAATTGCATTTCTCTATCTTCCCATTTTTGTCTCTGTATAGGCTGATCCTTTGGATGTGCTGTTCATGTAGCTAGCTGAGTCTAGGATTGGTGTTGTCTGCCTCCAGCTTTCAGTTGTGTTGTTTCTAGATCTTCTTGTGTTGGCCTCAGCTATTGTTTATAATCCACTGTGGGATACTTGTCTGCTGCTACTGTTCTTTTTGCTATTTCTGTCAGCATTTTCTATGCCTTACCTGGTCAAGTGTGAGGAGCCCTTCCTTAAGATACCACTCTAACTAGGGTTGTTAGGTCCTGAGCTGATGCTCTTTGTATCTGGCCGCTAGATTTACCAGCCTCCCTGGCCGGAACCTAGCACAGACCAGTGGGGGTCACTGAATATGACTGACCTTTAGCAACCTTCTTGGAGCTACAGGTGATCCAGAATTTGTGGCTGCCTCTGCTGGGTCTTTATGACAGTGTAAATATCAGCTGCACTCTTAGGTGGCTGCCTCTGCTGGGTCTTTATGACAGTGTAAATATCAGCTGCACTCCTAGGCTGGCTTTTATCTACTCTAGGCCAGTTTGTGTGGCCCCTCTATTACCAAAATGTGGTCTTTCTGCTGGCCCCTGCCACTGTCACCTTCTCTGGCACTTGGGCACTGGCATTCCCCAGCATTTGGGTTTGTGGGCTGCAGCTGGGGCTAACCTGTGGGCGCACAGGACGCCTTGCCAACTCCACCACCACAGGTGCATGGGAAGCCTCTCCAGATCCCACCACCTGCGGGCGCATAGGCCACCTTTCCCAGCTCTGCTCCTTGCTGCTGCCATGTGGGCCGCTGGTCTCCGCCTCCCACAGGCATGAGACTCCTCACCGGGCTCCACTCCATAAGTGTGTGGGATGCCTCACCCTGCCGGGCTCCACCACCCACAGCCCCGTGGGCTGCCTCACCTGGCTCTACCCCCTGCCACCAGTGATGGGATGCCACCACAGCTGGGCCCTCCCACCCTTCAGAGGATACTCAGTAGTTTGAGGGGGCAGTGTAGCCCTGACCTCAGCACTCAAAACCTGTGTCTCTGATGCATCCCCTGCTTCTAAGTGTCTCTTTGCACTGACTGGAGCAGGAGAGTCTCTAGTGGGTGGGGTAATTACTTCCCTTTGCTGGATTTTGTCCTCCCAGGAAAAATGGCCACTGGGTTTGGGGAGTGACCCAGTACAAGGGTCAGAGTGGCTATCCCCCACAGTCTCTCCCTGAGTCCCTGAGACTACACTCTTCTTTCACAACTCTGGCCCTCTCAGCGCTCCCTGCTCCTGGAGCCCTGGGTAAGTGGCCATGAATGAGGTTTTCTGCATGGTCCTTTTAAAATGGAGCCTGGGTCTGAGAGTTCTGTCTCATCTTGCAAACAGTAACCTGGCTCTTCTTTCATCTAAATACTGTCCTTATGCCTTCTCTAGTCTCTGGGGCTCCAAGTTGGGGTTCCAGTACTGGGGCTGAGGATCCACAACTCTTTGGTTAACCCACCCCACCTTGAGAGACCCTCCAAGCCGCCTCTTACTCTTGGGAGTGGGGCAGCCCTTTCTACATCTCCGCCCTTCCTACCAGTCTCAATGTGATTTCTTCGGTGATGCTTGGTTATAGATTCCTCTTAGTTTAGTCCAAAGTTGGTTTTTCAAGATGATTGTTCCTAAGTTAAGTTGTAGTCTACTTTGATTCTGGGAGGTGGGAGTTGTAACGTTTGCCTACTCCATTGCCATTTTCTCTTCCTCAAACCACTTTTAATTTCAACCCTAAAATGCTTTGTCACTTAAGAGCCATCTCACCTACTTTCTACCAACCAAGAAATCATTAAGTATATTTTTTCAAACAATATAAAATTCCTTCCACCCTGCTAAGAATCACTACTACAAATACTACAAATATAAAACTACTATTGTAACAACATTAAAATATGCTTTGTTTTTAATTTAGCTTGTCTTTTTTCAAAATTAGTGTCCTACATAAAAAAATATATCTTTTATATGCGAAAATCTATGCTACAAAGGATTGCTAATTTCTCTAATCAAGATGACCATGAAGGCCCTCCCTGACTGGTTGGTTCAGTGGATAGAGCATCAGCCTGGGTATGATCATCCTGGGTTCAATTCTCAGTAAGGGGACACAAGAGAAGTAACCATATGCTTTTCTTCCTTCCCTCTCCCCCTTCTCTCCCTCTGCCCCTCCTGAAGCTGGTTGCTCGATTGGTTAGAGTATGGCCCTTGACACTGAGGATGACTCAGTTGGTCTGAGCAGGACAACCTCAGGCACTAAAAATAGCTAAGTTGATTCAAGTATTGGCCCCAGAAGGGCCAATGGTAAGGGTGCATGTGGAAGTCTATCTCATTATCTCCCCTTCTCTCACTAAAAGAAAGAAAGAAAGAAAGAAAGAAAGAAAGAAAGAAAGAAAGAAAGAAAGAAAGAAAGGAAGGAAGGAAGAAGGAAAGAAAGAAAAAGAAAGATGACCAGGTATCCAAACACAGATTTTATTATATATATCAATATCTCAGTAATGTAAACATAGATGTTTCCTTTTTAATGCTGTAAATTAGGAAATTATAATAACAAATTATGTGCTTTATATTTTGCTTCAGTGCTTCTGGTTCTCTCCCATGGCTGCCTAGTTTTTACCTTTGTTTTTTTTTTTTTTTGCATCAGAATAATAAAATCCCGGTGCTTGCCCTTTTCGGCTAAAGAGGCCTCAGCAATTTGGACCAGTCTTGTGTTTTCCACCTTTTTCCACTGTGTGGCACTGAGCACATTTTTAAATAAAAAAACTTCTTGCCTGCTTCAGCATCTCCAATTTGTTTGGCAATGAAACATTAAGTTACAGACTTAAGAAAAATTATATTTTTCAAGCTAGAAAAGAAGGAATTTCATCACTTTGAAATGAGTATAATGGTATTAAACAAAAATAATAATCTAAAGCATGCTTGCTTTAAAGTCTGAATGCTCAAAAACACAAATATATAATGGCATCCAATTTTATAAAGACTTAATCATATAATTTATCATACTTATCTTAACCTTCTCACTATAGCGACCTCCAAAACTGCTATGCTATAACTCTGGTTTTACTTCAGTGTTAAAACAATTCTCATAATTGATCTAGGTCAGTTGCATTCAGTATTTTATTTTCACTCCCTGAAAGTTAATGTGCAAAAAATGATGTGAAGCATAGAGTCTAATTTGATATCTCCTTACTTAAAAATAAGGATAGAATGTGCAGGACTGGTGGTGGCAGAGTGGGTAGAGCATCAACCTGGAATGCGAAGGTTCCATGTTGGAAACCCTGAGGTTGCCGGCTTGAACGCAGGTTCACCAGCTTGAGTGCAGGGCTGCTAACTTGAATATGAGATCATTGACATCATCCCATGGTCCCTGGCTTGAGCCCAAAATCACTGGCTTGAAGCCCAAGGGCACTGGCTTGAGCCCAAGATCACTGGCTTGAGCACAGGGTCACTGGCTTGTCTTGAGCTCCCGGTCAAGCCACGTATGAGAAGCAATCAATGAACAACTAAGTTGCTGCAATTACAAGCTGTTGCTTCTCGTCTCTCTCTTCCTCACTCTCTCTCTCTCTCACTAAATAAATAAATAAATAAGGATAGAAAAAAATCAAAATGTGCTTAAATATTCTTATTATGTGTACTTTATGCCTATAATAATATAAACAACTGTAAAATTAAAAATTATTCAGAAAAGAATGAGGCCACAGCAAGATATATGTAACACATAATTTCTTACTTATTTATATTCTCAGCTATAAACAAATCTACCTGATTTGATCAAGCAGTAACTAAAATCAATCAAATAACATTATGAAGTTCGGTCAGTATTAATAAATCTACCTGTTTAATATTATCATGGTGGACAATATATTGTTCTAAATAAGAAAAATTTTATTATATGGTAATAGCTGTACTCAGTAAATTTTGTAGAAAGATAGTTTGGTTAAGACTGTCAAGAATTCTGTTACACATCTAAGTAAATGCCTCCTCCACCTAAACTCATATGAAAATTAAAATAATTTTAACGTATTGGAGAAAATGTAATTTAAAATATTAATGAATGCAGTACTTGGATTTTGTTTGTCTGTTCTTTGTGTTCCTTGAAGAATGGGTGCCTGGGAAGAGTGGTGATGGATTTCAACAAGAGTTAGTATTATAGAAATAATCAAAATAAACTAATTTTTTGATAGTACAGTTCTGAACACATTTTTACCTTCATAATTACTTGGAATAGAAAATGTTTATGTTATTCTGACAATATTGAAAATACAGTATTGATTAATAAAGTTAGTTATTACTCACAGAGAGGCTAATATTTCATAATAGTAATATGCAAAATTAATATGTTCCCAATTTCTTTAAATCTATGTGGAAACCCAAAACAATGTTAATAATCTACCTACAGGAAATATAGATGTTTTCTCTTTGGCAGTATCCAAAATAACTAAAATGTTAATCAATATTTTAGATCTGATAAAAAGCAGAGTAAGAAAATTTACTTTATCCAAGATAGAAGCTGACTTTAAAAATGCCAAACTGCCTGACCAGGCATTGGCACAATGTACAGAGCATGGGACTGGGATACAGAGGACCCAGGTTAAAAACCCTGAGGTCACCGGTTTGAGTGTACGATCATAGACATGACCCCATGGTTGCTGGCTTGAACCCAAAGGTCACCAGTTTGAAACCCAAGGTCACTGGCTTGGGCCCAAGGTCGCTGGCTTGAGCAAGAAGTCACTCACTGTAGTCCCCCAGTCAAGGCACATATGAGAAAGCAATCAATGAACAACTAAGATGCCTCAACGAAAAACTGATGCTTCTCATCTCTCTCCCTTCCTGTCTGTCTGCCCCTATCTCTCTGACTCTCTTTCTATCTCTGTCAAAAAAAAAAAAAAAAGCCAACTTCACTCAAAACACTGCATTCTACAATATTTCTAATATGAGTTCTGGGTTGGCTTTCGCTCAGCAGTTCCTTCAAGTCAAGTTCACTTGATAATATGAGTTCTACCAATTCTCTGCCTAGGTACAGAATTCATTGAACCTTTGAACAAGAGCCATAACAGAAAAAATAGTCACAAAAACAAATTTACGGTCTTTTAGTAAAATATATTCACTAGCCCTGGCAGGCTGGCTCAGTGGTAAAGTGTCCGCCGGGCATGTGGAAGTCCCAGGTTTGATTTCCGGTCAGGGCACACAGGAGAAGAGGCCATCTGCTTCTCCACCCCTCCACTACCTCACTCCTCCCCTCTTGCAGCCATAGCTCGATTGGCTCAGCAAGTTGGCCTTGGGAACTGAGGATGGTTCCATGGCCTCTGCTTTAGGTGCTAAAAAAAAATAATGGCTCATTGCACCAGAGCAATGGCCCCAGATGGGCAGAGCATTGCCCCCTAGTAGGTTTGCTGGGTGGATCCCAGTCTGGGTGCATGTGGGAATCAGTCTCTCTGCCTCCCCTCCTCTCAATAAAATTTAAAAAAAAATACATTCACTATAACCATAAGTTTATATCACAGAAAAACAAAATATTATCTCAGTACTACCTAAATTCTATATTTCAAATATTTATATAAAGCAGAAAGAATGGATTGATTTTTTTTATTTTATTTTTTGTATTTTTCTGAAGTGAGAAGCGGGGAGGCAGACAGACAGACTCCCCCATGTGCCTGACCAGGATCCACCTGGCAAGCCCACTAGGGGGTGATGTTCTGCCCATCTGGTGTGTTGCCCCGTTGCAATCGGAACCATTTTAACGCCTGAGGCGAAGGCCATGGAGCCATCCTCCACACCCATGCCAACTTTGCTCCAATGGAGCCTTGGCTGCTGGAGGGGAAGAGAGAGAGAGAAAAAAAAAAAGGAGAGGAGGAAGGGTGGAGAAGCAGATGGGTACTTCTCCTGTGTGCCCTGGCCAGGAGTTGAACCTGGGACTTCTACATGATGAGCAGATGCTCTACCATTGAGCCAACTGGCCAGGGTCTGGATTGATTTTTATACCAATTAAATGTTACTGGTAATTCAGGAAACTAGACTATTTTTAAAAAATAAAAAAAACTAAAGCTTTCTTAACTCATTTAAATTTCACATGCAGGTCACTTATAAGAAAATTTCCATTATCACCATTCAAACTACCAGTGTTGATCACAATTAAAACATTCACTGCGGCCATCTTTAATCACTGCTGTGCAAGTACCTAACCCCCTTGCATTAAAGTGCATTAAAGCCAATAGATTTAGCAGCCTGACTAGGTGGTGACTCAGTGGATAGAGCGTCGGACATGGATGTGGAGGACCCAGATTCGAGACCCTGAGGTCGCCAGCTTGAGCACGGGCTCACCTGGCTTGAGCAAGGGGTTACTTGGTCTGCTGAAGGCCCGCAGTCAAGGCACATAAGAGAAAGCAATCAATGAACAACTAAGGTGTTGAGATGGCAACGAAAAACTGATGATTGATGCTTCTCATCTCTCTCCGTTCCTGTCTGTCTGTCCCTATCTATCCCTCTCTCTGACTCTCTCTCTGTAAAAAAAAAAAAAAAAAAAGATTTAGCAATGGCACTATGGAAAGGGATAGGAAGAACAGGGAAAATACCAAGGGAGTTCATTTTGCCCTATAACCATTTGGCACTCTACTAGTATTTACTAATTAAGAAGAAATATCTCACTGAAATAGGCAAAATTGTGACATCTGGTATGAGAATATTAACTCACCAAGGAATAAAGTAATTCTAATGCTAAATAGACAGGATAAGAGTAGCAAACATTTATACATGCTTACAGTGTGCCAGACATGGTCTAAGATCTTTCATTACAGGATGGAGCAAAAGTAGGCTTACAATTGTTCATATGAAAATACAATAGTTAATAAATAATAATATAATAATAAACCTTGTGTTTTGTGTACTCACAATTGTAAACCCACTTTTGCCATATCCTGTATTATTAATGTGATTTATCATAATACTGGCCCTGTGAAATAGATATTATTAATATCTCTATTTTTACAGATAAGGAAAATGAGACACACTTGTTTAAAGTTACAGGTTGATAAGAAGCAAAGAGAGATGGTGACAGTTGAGAGAAAGAGCACCATTAAATTGATAATTCTAGAATTTTAACGATTTCCTTTTAAGATTGAGTTAGGCAATCCGGTGTTGAGCATCATGTTTGACACACCGCAGGTGCTTAACTGAATGAAGTGCTTAAAGAGCAATTCAAATATCTTTTAATATTGGTACACACTATTATCATTTGTTATATTTCCCTTAAACAGAGGAATGTGCCCCATAAACAATCTAGGCACCAATAAAGCTTTCCAAATATACAAAACCCTCAAAACTGAAGTGATGAAAGAGGGAGGGAAAGCTGATTAGAATATTTTAAGCAGAATTCTGTATATTGTAGTGGAAAAAGTACTGAAGTGGGGTGCTTCACAATGATATGATCTTGGGTGAATCATTTCATGTCTATGAACCTTCCTGTCCCCCAGCAGGTGTCTACAGCCCTTCCCTCTTCTGATAGGCTGCTATTGAATCTCTGAGCTGAAACAGGAATCCAACTTTCCAAACTGCCAATCTGGACTTCTCTATATCATCACCTCTATGTCAAGGCTAATTTCTGCCAACTGTGGGCAGAAGGCTCTACTCAGAATTGGTTCCAGAAATCTGAAACGCTCTCTAAAAAGTTTTCTTTTGCACTTAGAGACACCTGGGTCCCACCAGGCTGGGGCTGGAGTCAGGGTAAGCCTTTCTGAGCACAATGACTAGGCCAGTTGGATACTCTTCTTTAGGTTGACCCCAGGCCCAACTTGCATTTTCCCATAGCCAGTGTTCAGATCTCATACTGGTTGGCACTCTCACTCCCAGCCTGTCCCGCACCTACCACAAGGCCAGCAGCTCTCCCTCTGTCTATCCAGGGAACACTTAGCTACGGCCAGGGCCCTTGCTCCAGTTTGGAGGTTATCAGTCCCGCATAGCAGCGCTTCAAAGAGCTGCAAGGCAGGTCCACCCAGACAAGTGCTTCTAGCGGACACCAGCCAATGGCAGGCTGGGCTCTATCCTTGCTGCTGACTGGCCCCAGATCCCGCAAGACCGCTACTCCAGCAAGGGATTAAAGCTTTGCACTTACTGTGCAGTTAAATGGTTGAGTATAAGGGTAACAAAGTAAATGTGCCTGTTGGAGACCAAAAAACCAATGAGGTTTTTGGAGTTTAGATTTTTGGGGAACAGAGATGTGGGAAATTGGCTGTAAACTGACAGTCTGTCCAACCCCCCACCTCACTTGCCTGATCAGGTTGCAAAAGGCTTTTAAGCTGTGGTGCTGGATTGTCTACACTACCCCCGCCCCCCATGTTCCCGGGGAAAGATTGAAGGCAAGTTTCTTCTATCCTTTGGTGTAAAGTTAAGATGATATGTATGGTGGGGGTTTTCTGCACTCAACACAATTAAGAGTAAAAAGAGAGGAATTCTTCAATGTATTGAAAAGGAAAGGAGAGTTTGCCTTTCAAATATATGCCCAAACATTGAAGAAATCACTAGGACACATTAGGCTCATGTTTCCCATAAACACAAGAATGAAAAAACTTAACACATTCACACTGGGACCTGCCGAATTTACTAAATCTTATTAAGAATGTATCTATCTATATATAAAAAGATAACTTATTTGTCATTTTTGTATTTTTAACCCCTCGTTTACAAATTCTAAAAAGCATAACTAAAAAATGTAACATAAAAATGTGGGGTTTTTGGGGTTTTTTTAATTCATTTTAGAGAGGAGACACAGAGTGAGAGAGAGAGAGAGAGAGAGAGAGAGAGAGAGAGAGAAAGAAAGGGGGAGGAGCTAGAAGCATCAACTCCCATATGTGCCTTGACCAGACCAGTGCAGGGTTTTGAACTGGCGACCTCAGTGTTCCCAGGTCGACGCTTTACCCACTGTGAAAAATGTTTTTTAATGTCGGAATAAATTTAATTTTGTCATATTGATTTTGTTTAATTACCATAAAAGCACGCTTGGACTTTATATTTTTTTCTTTAATACTTGACTTAATTATTATAACATAGTTCTCAGATATTTGTATATAGTGCACCTACAATTATTTGTAGGATTTTAAATGCGCCCCGACTTCAAAAAGTTTGAGAACCACTGCCTTAATGACTTGAAACAATTTAATCTGCAAATACCTAGCACATTTTTTCTAATTTAAGACCAAGTAATAATTCTTCTTTCAAACCTTAGAATTTCAGCTGACTTAATTACAAGTAATTATGGTCAAATATGGATTTTATATCATTTGAAATATGACAACTGTCATTACTGAGTTATGAAAATGTTCTAATATTGATTATGGTAATGGCTGCACAACTCTATAAACACACTAAAAACTATTTAATTGAACATGTTAAGTGGGTGAATTGTATAATATATGAATTATATCTCAATAAGGCTGTATTTAAAATAAATTTATGCCAATGAACCAAAATATATTGACTATATTTTAGCAATTTATAAATACATTTCCTATTTTCCTTTAAGATGTGGCATATTACATGACTTGAGTGGTAAAGAAATTTGCTTTCTTATAATTTTCCAGTATTTCTGTCCCTGGCTTTGCTTTATGCAATATTTAATTCTTTCTTTAAGAAAAAAAAATGTAGCTTCTCTGAATATCAACCCAGTATTTTCAGGATACCAACCAATAATACTGTTTCACAGAGCAGAAATTGCCCAGTAAGTGGTTAAGGAAAATGATATATTTTCCACTAGATGGCACTGGTGTGCAAACAGTATTACTAGAATCTTGATGCTTCCTCACATCAGTAAAATTGTTACCTTACCACATTGTTTCCATTCACCTTGATTGGTCTGGATAAGATAAAGAAAAGTGAAAAGCTAAGATAAAATACTTCATTTATTTGCTAAACTCCAGGGAAAACAGAGCCCTCCTTCTACAAATGTGGGATGTAAAGCTAGGAGAAACTCTCACAATCTTGTGCTAAAATTCAGGGTGAGAACCTAGAATCCCTGACTGTAAAGCCAGTAGTCGCGGCCACTATCACAGCCGCCTGGCCCACGCAGGTTCGCATTGGATTCGAACAGTCGGTAACGAAACACAGGAGCCAAAAACTGGTGAGCCATCAGCTTTAATTCTAGCTTGCACCGGCGGGCAAGCGAAAACACACACTGGGCTCCAAAACCCACACATTCAGTGCTCACAAAGCTACTGACTTATCCGAGTTTCCTAGAATCAAAGGTTTCTAGCTCACCAGACTTATTCACCTCTGTTTCCCATTTCCTCATGCACAAACTCTTAACAAACTGGCTTCTTCCTCAGCACTCTGCCATCTTGGCTACTTCTCCTCCACATGGCCTTAATCTGCTCTCCTCTCTAATACCAACCTCAGGAACTCAGGAACCAAGAGCAAGAGAGATCAAGCTCCCAGACTGCCCCAGTTTATAGCCTAGAAAATCCAAACCTTTAATCCAATTATACATACAAGAAAGTCTCTGATACAAAGCCACCCATCTGAGGCATAATAGGATTCCTCCCTACATTACCACCCTACATCATCCAATCAGTCAAGGGTGTGGAGAAGAGCTTACTCTTAAAACAAAGCCTTAAGCTATAACGACCCGACCTGCTTACATTACAACTTTTCCCCCACACCCATTCCAAGCATAAGGGCAAATAATATCACCTGGGTGACGGGCTTCCATATGGGCAGCGCCATCTTTAACAAAGTGAGCATAATATATTTTATCTGCCCAACACTGACTTTTATAGTAGTTGCCATCACACAATTATAGAATATCCAGACTTGGGGAGTGGATACCACAGTCAAAGGGAGCAAGAAAATTAATCTCCATAGTGCCATTGTACATATATTATTTCATTTGATCTCTAAGCTATTAGATTCATATATATTATCTCATATAATCCTAACTATACAAGCCTAAACTATTAATTGCATGAGGCAAGCAGAGTGACCGTTTTAATACTGTATCACTTCAGTATAGTGCAGGGCCCAACACATAGTAGACAGTCAAAACATTTGTTTTAGATGAATGGATGAATTTTAAGCTTGATAACTACCCTATATAATAGGTAATATTTCTACTTTACAGTTGAGGAAACTGAAGTTGGAAATATGAAGTAACTTTTCCAAGTTCACACAATTCAGTGAAAAAACTGTTGAACACAATCTGACATCACTTTGCATTATATGTTTACATGTAAGATTTGCACATAAGAAAAAGTTCTCTGAGTGCAGGAATCATGTCCTTCTTGTTACACATTGTATGTCTAACTCCTTAGAAGCAGCAGTGGGATTCAAATAATTTAACAACCAGTTCTCTACCGTAATGACCGTTTTAAGTATAAAAAAATGATATACCGAAAGATAGCTTATTATTTCATGCATTTAATACTTAAATAAGAACAATAAAAGATGTATACAAAAATAGATTATAAAACTTTTAAAATATTAATGAAAAATATTAAATAATATCTGACATAAACCAATAAAAGTGTTATTTAAGGTATTTCCATATTGCTTCTTGATTGGCATCCTCACTTGCAACTTTTATCACCTGTGGATGGAATGAACATTACTACAGGCATTTAGAATACACTGTTGCACAGATGAACGTTAGAAAAGAGAAAGGAATGTAAATTTGTGATTTCCACATTGGGCAGCTGCCCAGGCGCCCACCTTAGAATCCTGATTACAAGTGCCATTTTAACAACCGGTTCGCCAAACTCAACAAAAAAAATTAGGTATCGGTTCCAGGGAACTGGTGCCAACCAACTGAATCTCACCACTGCTCAGCAGTCAGTATGCACTTCCCACTTTGCACTTTGGGATTTCTCTTTAGTTTCATTTAGCTCTTCTCTCAAACTCATAGGCTTGCTTCTGGGAGTTAAGCAAAGCAATAAAACTGGTCGGTTCCGTTTTTGGCTATGTTACTTGTACCGCTATTACCATTTGTTATTCCACAGGCCTCAATTTTCTTATCACAATTTTCTTCTTTCTTAATTAGCACGACTTTTCTTCTTTTTCAAATGAGACTGGAATTGGAGGAACTCCAAGACTCCTTTATAAAGTGTTTCCATTTTAATCCTGCCTTATTGGTGGTGTTCTGTTGAGTTTATGACCACCAAATTGACAAGTTTAGAGGAAGAATCCTTGTCCTCTGAAAATCTGGCGAAGGCAGAGCTGGAAAAGCCTGTGCACCAGACGAGGCTATTCTGGCCACAGGCAAGCGGATTGAACACCTGACGTTTGGGTCTCGGTTCCCCGGGATTTAAGACCTGGACTGGGGTCACGCTCCCCCTAGTCGCCAGGGGGCGCTGCAGGCTGTTCCCCAGAAGCCGGTAGCCCGCAAGGCCGGACAGCGCCAGACTCACTCTGCCGTCGTCCGGAAGCGGAGCGCCGTCCTGCAACGGCTAGGTGTGCGACCGCGGCAGCGGACGCGGCGGAAGCCGGGGGGCTGAAGGGGGCCGGGCCTGGCTTCCGCGGCGGGGTGGAGCACCATGGACGAAGCGGGCAGCTGTGCGAGCGGCGGGGGCTTCCGCCCGGGCGTGGACAGCCTGGACGAGCCGCCCAACAGCCGCATCTTTTTGGTCATCAGCAAGTACACGCCCGAGTCGGTCCTCAGGGAGCGCTTCTCCCCGTTCGGCGAGATCCAGGATATCTGGGTGGTACGGGACAAGCACACCAAGGAGTCCAAGGGCATCGCTTTCGTCAAGTTCGCGCGCAGCTCGCAGGCCTGTCGGGCCATGGAGGAGATGCACGGCCGCTGCCTCGGCCCCAACGACACCAAGCCTATCAAGGTGCGGGTGCCCGGGTCGGGGTGCCCGCGGGGACGGTGCCTGGGGGCGGGGTGGCCTCGGGCCTCCCTTCCCCGCGGCCGTGTCAGGCTCGGGCCGTGGCCGTGTGTCTGCCCCCGGGAGCGGACGAGGCAGCAGCTGGCACTCTGGGGGCGAGGCCGGAGGAGGAGGGCGTTGGGAAGAGGGTTGCCTCGGGGCGCAGGGTGGGGAGGGGGCGGACGGAATACCCGCCCCGGGTCAGGCGGGGCAACTGTGGCGACTGGCCTTACAGCTGCCGTGGGAGGGCCGCTCCCCCCCCCATCCACAACCACTGAGCTGAAACTCTGGATGCCTGGCCGGAACTGCGGGTGCGGACCCAGCTCCGAGCCTGGCCCACTCTGAGGACTTCTCTGACCCTCCTCTCTCAGAAGAACCGTCCGGGTTTAGCGCTATAAAAACGGATGACTCGGCTTTCCCGCAGTTAAGAATGGGGGTTAACAACTTGATAAAAATACATTGAACTGTGGCCCTCTGGTGTTGGGCGTGCCACTATTACATATTCGTCACACTTCTGTGATTTTTAAAAAACCATTTTTAAATAGGCCCTATTTGTGAAGGTATTGATAGCAAATGCTTTTTTTCACTGAGACTTTTTTCTTTGAAAGCAGACCCGAGTGACCTGCCCTAAGAAAAGACAAATCATTGTGATTGTAGTGTAGTTGTATTAAATGCTTCTTTGTATACTTAGTTCACCCTGGTGGTATTTGTATTAAGTTTCTGCACTTGTCTGTAAAATGAAGATAGCTGACACATGGCCAAGGGTTATGTGACTTAATCTAGGCTTTTAGCAGAGTGCCTGGTACAAGGTAAGCCCTCAATATATCCTTAATGTTTGACAGTACTAGCCAAGATGTCATTCCTTACTTGCTTTCAACTCAATTCAGCACCTAATCCTAAAAATCTGGCAGTTGCTTAAACTGTTCCTTCACCTGTCCTGCAGAAATAGATGCCGTATATGTAATTTTGTTGGACCGTGCCACAAAATTCTCTTCCCTCAAAAATTTTTTTTATATTTTTCCCATTTACTACAGAAAACTGAGAATATCTTAAATATAGGCTTATATAAATGAAAGACTCAGATATCTTTCAGTCTCTCATACAAATGAAAAGCCTGGGACTACACCAGCAGCACAGTAGGCAGTAGACATTCTTTCTCCTCCCACCTCCCCAACCCTTTTAAATGTGTGACAGCAGCTCATCAACAAAATTGTGAAGCCACAGCATATGACCGGAAGTTTGCAAACTTGTTTTATAATGGGCCAGATAGTAAATATTTTAAGTGTTGTGAACCACATACAGTCTCTGTCACATACTCTGTTTGTTTTTAACAGCCCTTTAAAAATGTGAAAAACAGCCCTGGCCGGATGGCTCAGTTGCTTGGAGCATCATCCAGAAGTGCTGAGGTTGCCAGTTTGATCCCCTGTCAGGGAACATACAGGAACAGGTGTTCCTGTCTCTCTCCCTTCTCTCTAAAAAATCAACACTTTTTTAAAATTTAAAGACAATTCTAGGTCACAAGCTGTAAAAATACAAAAACCTGTAGTTCGCTGACTCCTGTACTAGATTAATACTTTTCATTTCCTTCCAATTATGATCTTGGCAAAGACGGTTTTTATACTTTTGGGTGTAACATACCAACCACAGAGATCGCACCCCAAAACGTGTTCCTAATTTGAAACTGATAGACCCCCCCATTTCCTTCATTAAATTCCTACAAGGAAAGTAAAATTCCCGACACTGAAATGTACCTTACCCTTCAGTCACAGAGAAATTAAATTATTCCCAAAGATAAAGTTTAAATTCTATTTTTTACATTTTTTTCCACTCATTTTCATCTAAAGGGTTGTTTTGCTCAGTGCCTAGCTAGACAGTCTAAGTTCATTCTTCAGCAGCTACAGCTTGAGCGATCTTCCACTGGAATATAATTTTGTTGTTCTTTTTCCCCTAGTATTCCCAGTTGAATTAATTCAGCTCTAATTTTTCTCATGCACTTTGGTTTTGCTAAGTTACAAAAGATCCATCTACAAAACAAATTAGAAAATTACAGCACCATGCCAACAAGCAGAAAATATTGTCCAAGTAAAAGTCATTTTGTCACCAGCTACATTATCTGTAGCAAAGAGGTAAACCTAGAAAATAGAAGAGAAAGAGCCCACAGTCTGTGAACGTAGTATCTCAGGAGAAATCATCCATTAGGTGATGGTCTACTTAGATCCTGTCTCCTTTACCGGATATTTGAAATATTCCAGTCTCCTAAAATTTAGAAATTTGTGATCTGATAGCACCTTCAATATCAACTCTTTTTTCTGTCCTGGTGTCTTTCAGTTTTCTTAAAGGTTCTGTTGATCATTAGTTAGTGATACATCCTCTAGACCACCCATCTGCCAGAAAGTTTGTGCTGGTCTGCGAAAGAGTTAACCACCCTGTTGTATGAAGATTATAGGTCTACCAGAAATTTTGTGTCCACAAAAGAGTTAACTGCTCTGATGTATGAAGATTAAAGTCTGAATTGAAAAACACTACCATAGACTTTATAGTGGGCTATTTCAATGAAACTAATATCTCATACAGTATTTGACATATAATGAACATACAGTATAGATATTATTGAAACTAGAAGGAGACTCTACCTGGGGATGTATGTTAGGCTATGTCTGTAAGCAAGTTTCTACACCTCTATGACAGCTGTTTTACAAGTAAACATCATTCTTTTAAAATATTCCTAAAATCTCATAGCTTTATAAGTTCTGGGTTCTTTTAGTTGCTGCCTCTTACTCTAGAATTCCATGGATCCAGATTTTGTCATTCTTGAATGACATACAGGTTCCCCTTTAAAGAAGAAGAAAAAACTCTCAAAGGACCTTTTGTGGTAATTTATATTAATTTTACAACATTTCTTCAAGTTATAAAAAGTAAAACTAGCCATTAAAATTCTTATGCTTATCGCTCTGTAAACAAATCCACAATTCTATTTTGAGATTTTAACATTCCTCTGGAATAATAAAAAACCAAAACAATTTTACAAATTAAGTTAACACTGTACAAAATTAAATTCTAAGTAATGTTCTAATGTCATAGATGATGTTTCAATAAACCTAAATTGCCAGTAGGAGAAAAATAGAACCTCAAGTCAGTCTGTGCATTTTTTTGCCTGCATACATCATTTGTATGGTCACTGAGATGATCCAGAGTATTGTTGTATTACCTTGTTTTTTAGAAATTAAGAATAGAAAAAAAATATGATCATCTGGAATTAAATCCAACTATGTCAGATATCACATTAAAGAAATGTACTAAACTAAATTAAAAGTCAGATTATCAGGATTAAAAGGGGATGAACTGCCTAACCAGTGGTGTTACTGTGGATAGAGCGTCAACTTGGGACAGTGAGGTTGCCAGTTTGAAACCCCAAGATCACTGGCTTTACCAACGAGTTGCTGGCTTGGCTTGAACCTGAGATTCAAGCCAAGAAGCAGTCAGTGTACAACTAAAGTGAAGCAACTACGAGTTCTTGCTCTCTCTCAGAAAAAAAGAGTGAACTAAATGCTATTTATAGTATAAGAGACAAGTGTAAAAATACAAAGTGTTTAGAAGTGAAAGGATAGAAGCAGCTGCTGTGGTATCAGACAAAATGGTCTCCAACAGCCCTGACCAGGTGGTGGCGCAGTGGGTGAAGCGTTGGACTGGGATGCGGAAGACCCAGGTTAGAGACCTCAAGGTCGCCAGCTTGAGTGCAGGCCCATCTGGCTTGAGCAAGGCTCACCAGTTTGGACCCAAGGTCACTGGCTCGAGCAAGGGGTTACTCGGTCTGCTGAAGGCCTGCGGTCGAGGCACATATGAGAAAGCAATCAATGAACAACTAAGGTGTCGCAACAAAAAAACTGATTATTGGTGCTTCTCATCTCTCTCCGTTCCTGTCTGTCCATCCCTATCTATCCCTCTGTCTCCGTAAAAAAAAAAAAAAAAAAAAGGTCTCCAACAGGAAGGAGTATTAACAGATAAAAAATAAATAAATCATCCAAAAAGTATATACCAATCCCTATTTATGTAGTCAATAATAGAGCTTCAAAATAAATGAAGCATTATTGATAGAACTAAAAGGAGATAAATTCATAATCAGATTTTTGTATACTCTTAGTAGCAGATAGGACAAGTAGACAAAATCAGATATGTAACATGATACTATTAATCAACTATAAATTGACATTTTTTTGAACACTACCCAACAATTGCTTTTGGTAAAACAAAATTCAAAAGTAAAAATACAATTTGAAAAAGCATAGTACAGAGATTGGTAGTAGCTTATGTAAAAATGATTGCAATAAAGATTGCTTAAAATTTTTTATATGACCTTTTTATATTGCATTTAACCTGACACTAACAATGAATTAAGTATACTTAAGGAATAGGAAAACAACTGATTTTTTTACAATATTTTGTGGGTTTTGTTTGTTTCTTAGGTTTTTATTGCTCAGTCCAGATCATCTGGAAGTCACAGAGATGTTGAAGATGAAGAACTTACAAGAATCTTTGTTATGATACCAAAGTCCTACACAGAAGAAGATCTGCGGGAAAAATTTAAGGTACTTAGGTTTTCTAATCAGCTAGCATCTGTGATAACTCATAGTCCTAAATCAGTTGGACAGGTACCAAATCTGAAGTGTTGTGTGAGTTAGGTCATTAGATTGGTGATGGGGAATTAAATAACTTTTTTTTTTTTTTTTTTTTAAATAGTGTATTTTATTTATTTATTTTATAGATACAGAGAGAAAGTCAGAGAGAGGGATAGATAGGAACAGACAGACAGGAATGGAGACATGAGGAAGCGTCAATCATCAGTTTTTCATTGCGACACCTTAGTTGTTCATTGATTGCTTTCTCATATGTGCCTTGACCGTGGGCCTTCAGCAGACTGAATAACCCCCTACTCGAGCCAGTGACCTTGGGTCCAAGCTGGTGAGCTTTTACTCAAACCAGATGGGCCCGCGCTCAAGCTGGTGACCTCGGGGTCTCGAACCTGGGTCTTCCGCATCCCAGTCCGATGCTTCTATCCACTGCGCCACCACCTGGTCAGGCTAAATAACTATTTTTAAGTTATCTTTTTCAGTCTGGTATTAAAAGTATTAAACCTAGAATAAATTAATTTTAAATTAAAGAATACATAAAAATTGGAAAATATCAATGGTGATGTTTTTCTCACAGACTTTATAATGAAAGTGCAGATTCAAAAATATGAAGGCTAAAGGTCAGAGTTTTAAGTAAGGTTATACAAATATTGGTGGTGGAGCCAAGACTTAAACCCAGGCTGTTGGAATCCAGAGCCTGCTCTTGGTCTTTAAAATTTTAAAGTGCCCTCTTACTAATTCTCTCATTGCCTCTCATGTAGAGGTCAGGCAAGCCTGAATGTGTGAATTGTATTATCTCGTTTCTTATAGGCCTATGGTATGTTGACATGATACTTATTCCTAGAAAGGCTTATTCTTTATAGAGTTTTTGTCCTAAACTTAGGCCCACGGAGGAGTTACATTTAAAGAAGATATTGTCCTGGCCAGATAGCTCAGTTGGTTAGAGCATCGTCTGGAAGAGCAGAGGTTGCCGGTTCAATCCTGGGTCAGGGCACATACAGGAACCGATTGATGTTCCTGTCTCTCACCCCTTCTTCCTCTCTCTCTCCAAAATCAATAAAATAAAATTTAAAATTAAAAAAAAATTAATTACAGTTTTGAAGATTATAATAAATGAGATTTAAAGATAATTTTAAGCCTGACCAGGCAGTGGCGCACAGTGGATAGTGTTATGGCCTGGGACACAGAGGACCCAGGTTTGAAACCTAAGGTTGCTGGCTTATGGCCCAGCGACCTGGGTTGCTTATCTACCCGAGGTCGCTGGACTCATCTGGCTTGAGTGCGGGGTCACCAGCTTGAGCATGAGATCATAGACATGAAAAATATCAATGGTGATATTTTTCCCACAGACTTTATAATGAAAATGCAGATTCAAAAATATAAAGGCCAAACGTCAGACTTTTAAGTAAGGTTATGCAAATATTGTTGGTGAAACCAAGACTTAAGACCCCATGATCATTAGCTTGAGCCTAAAGGTTGCTGGCCTGAAGCCCAAGGTCACAGGCTTGAGCAAGGGCTCACTGGCTCAGCTGGAGCCCCCTGTCAAGGGACAATATGAGAAAGCAATCAATGAGTAACTAAGGTGCCACAACTAGGAGTTGATGCTTCTCATCTCTCTCCGTCCCTGTCTGTCCCTCTCTCTCTTTCACTAAAGAAAATATAATAATATTAAATCATTTTAGCTATTGACTTTTATATGCAGTGATATGAAATGGGTGGGCAATAAGCAAATAGAAAAACAAGGAGTAAGAAATAATTTCATACTTCTTCTGTCCTGCTACAATTGAGAGTTGAATAAAATACTTCAGACTAAAAAATTTTTGACATGACAAATACCAGAAATATATATTCCATACTTCCTCCAATAATAAGGAAAAGTTTTTACTTACATATTTATAAATTATCTTTTTCTGGGTAAACAAGTACGATTTTTTCCTAAATAGTAATTAAGTTGCTAATTGGTTACATGAGAATTTTATAAAATAAATAACACTAAGAATTTATATTCCAAATTTCTTCCAACATTTAAAAAATAAACATCACATATTTCTTACACAAAGTATTAACTTTCTGAGTCAACCAGTATGTTTTAGAGATATACTTTGGGGGGGTCTGTCCTTCAAAAGATTATACAACCATATATGCTTCTGTTAGAAGGTAGACAAATAATTACAGCTAATGTTTTTGACTGTTGAGTATGTCGCAGACCCTATCCAGGTACCTTAGGTGTATTAGTTCATTTAACCTGTGAGGTAGGTACAACTATTAGTCCCATGTAACAGATAAAGAGGCACAGAGAGGATAACTAAACCATCCAGTTAATAAGTAGCTGAGCCAAGCAAGACTTGGATGTAGAAGGTTCAGCTCCTCTGCTCTTTACCACTAATGAGCAAAACTTTGGAGCTCTTCAGAATATGTACAGATTCATACTCTCCCTTCATAACTTAGGCAAGTTATTTTTTTTTCTTAATTTTATTTTTTTTTACAGGGACAGAGAGAGAGTCAGAGAGAGGGATAGATAGGGACAGACAGACAGGAACGGAGAGAGGTGAGAAGCATCAATCATTAGTTTTTTGTTGCCGTCGCAACACCTTAGTTGTTCATTGATTACTTTCTCACATGTGCCTTGACCGTGGGCCTTCAGCAGACCAAGCAACCCCTTGCTGGAGCCAGCGACCTTGGGTCCAAGCTGGCGAGCTTTTGCTCAAGCCAGATGGGCCCGCGCTCAAGCTGGCGAGCTCGGGGTCTCGATCCTGGGTCTTCCGCATCCCAGTCTGACGCTCTATCCCCTGCGCCACC
Organism: Rhynchonycteris naso; assembly: GCA_037038555.1. Lineage (NCBI taxonomy): Eukaryota > Metazoa > Chordata > Mammalia > Chiroptera > Emballonuridae > Rhynchonycteris > Rhynchonycteris naso. The sequence goes on along the minus strand of CM072997.1, from coordinate 55,007,632 downwards.
GCCTGGTCAGGCTAGTCAAGTTATTTGATTTCTCTTTGATGCACTGTAATGTATTTATTATATATCCTTGAAGGATTGTTGTAATATTAAGATAGTATATGTAAGGCAAATGTGCACTAAATAAATGTTTTCATTATTTTGGTTATGTTATTTGGTAATGTTATTATTATGGCTCTTTTTCTAGTGCCTCGTTAGTTTGTGACATTGTGATTCTATCATTAAAAATGGCTGTAAATTCTAATTATTATTTTTTTTTGGCAAATAACAAATAAATTTTGAGTTAGTTCTGAAGTAATCTGTTCAGTTATTAATTTTGAGCCCTCTGAGATCATTTATTTTAACTCTCATAGGTGTATGGAGATATCGAGTATTGCAGCATTATTAAGAACAAAGTCACTGGAGAAAGTAAAGGCTTGGGTTATGTTCGATACTTAAAACCATCACAAGCTGCCCAAGCAATAGAAAACTGCGATCGAAGTAAGTATGGATTTGTTTCACATTGTTAAAAACTTTTATAAATTCTAATTATTCTCAGTCTAACACTGATTTTTTGTTAATAACCATACCTTCTAACTTAATCTGAGCAATGGGAATTTATATATAGTCCTCAGATGAAAATTATTTGGGGCTATGATTAAGCTTTCATTGAGGCGCCATCTCGGAAAGAAATATGAGCAACTATGTTAACTTACTTAGTAGGTGAAAGTATTGTTGCCATATTTTGGTTATTATTTCTACAGGTTTGTCTTTTTTTTAATTTATTGATTTGAAAAAGAGAGGAAGGGAGAGAGACAGAGAGAACCATCAATTTGTTGTTCCACTTATTTATGCATTTACTGGTTGATGTTTCCTGACTGAGTATTGAATCCTAACCTTAGTGTATTGGGATGACGTTCTAACTAACTGAACTATCCAGCCAGGACCTTTGGTTTTTTGAGGGTTTTTAAGTACATATTTTAGAATATTAAGTATTAAGAAATTATCCCACATTTTCAGGGTTGTTGTTTTTATAATATTCTTTATATTAAAGAAAAAACTCAACAGGTTTTCTTTAATATTTGTTCGTATTTGACCTAACCCCTAAATAGAATTTAGTATACTAACGAACATATAGGTTAAGGATAAGGTTTATAAGATTAGGTGAATAATCTAATAATATATAAATATATATAAAACCCAATATACGTTGGGTTAATTTTAAGGTAGAGTGACATTAATTAGATCTTCTGCTGTTGCTGGTATACATCATGGAGAATAAGAATTTTAAAGAAGCCAAGAGGAATTTTTCTTATTGTCATACTTATAGACATATTGACCTTCAAAAATGAGAGATATGCAGTAATTAAATTAGTGAATTTCGGGAAATTATAAAAATCTATACATACTGGAAAGAATTATTGTTAATTAATAGAATTCTTAGATAATCCTAAGGTACACACCAGGATTTTCTCTTAGAGACTTCTAAACTTCTAAGTCAGCATTAATTGTGTATCTATAGTGTACTCATCAATAGGTTAAGAAGAGGCATGCAAGTAGAATATAAAGCGATCTTGCCATTTATAGTTGTATTAGTTAGCCAAAATCTAATAGGCAAAAAATAGTTAAAAGAATAATAAAAATTTTGAAAGGCTCTTTGAAAGCAAGGAGTATGTCTTTTTTGTCTGTTTCTGTCACTCCAAATACCTACTACAATAATAGACCTTCAATAAATATTTATTGAGAACTTAATCATGCCCTGGCCAGTTGATTCGTGGTAGAGTGTTGGCCTGGCATGTGGAGGTCCCAGGTTCAATTCCCAGTCATGGCACACAGGAGAAGCGACTATCTACTTTTTCACTCCTCCTTTTTCTCTTGTTCTCTCTATTTCTCTCTCTCCCCCTCTCTTTCTCTCTCCCTGTCTTCTCCCACAGCCATGGCTGGAATGGTTCAAGCAAGTTGGCCCCAGGTGCTGAGGATGGCTCCATGGCCTTTACCTCAGACACTAAAATAGTCCAGTTGCCAAGCAGTAGAGCACTAGCCCCAGATGGGCAGAGCATCACCCAGTAGGGCACTTGCGGAGTAGATCCCAGTTGGGGAGCATGTGGGAGTCTGTCTCTCTGCCTCCCTGCCTCTCACCCTCTCACTTAATAGAAAAGAACTTAATCAAAATTACTGCTATTGATAGTAGCATCAATAAAAACTTACCAAATGAAGAAAATGTTCAAAAGTGTGGGGTATGGTCTATCAGTAGTGAAAAACAAGTGCACTAAATGAACACAGGCATGCATTGAAGGCAGAATTTGCATCTGGTGTAGAGTAGTGAAGACAGAAGATAAAAGCAGTGTTAGCAAAGGCACAGAGCTAGGTATAAACCTGACTTTGCTTAATACTGTGAAAGGCAGCAGTCAGGATAACGCGTAATATTTCTGTTAAGAAACTATGAGACAAGATAACTAGGTACACTGGAACCATGTATGGGAAGTTACAAAGAATTCAAGCTTGGATTACGTTTGGATTCCCTTGTAGATTGTTTTAAAAGGAGAAAAATAATAACTATTTTAGTACAGTTGATCTAACCATGATGTCAAGCATGGATTTCCAGGGAAAGAATTCAAACTAGCTACTTTTATCGTTTTTGGAGCCACCAGATAATACAGTAGAAACTATGATCCTTTTTTGAAACCTGCCCATGTGCTCATAAGTACATAAACATTTTGTTTAAAGTTTCAGAGGGTTCATGGGACCTTCCCATCTTTTGAAGTTCATTTTTGGACCCTTATTTAAAATCCTGGATCTATAGGCAAAGAGACCAGTTCAACAATTGTAATTTAATTGAACAGAATCTGAATTTAAAATAGAGGCAGGAAATTTAGAGTGAAACATAACATATTCTAAGTGTATTTCAAGGGAAGAATTTTGATGACAGGTTAAATATGAAGAAGCCCTAAAGATTTTGATGTTGGGAGAATGAATGATGATGTCATCTGTATTTGGGGGATTAGCATAGAACTGATCTCTCATTTGGGGGATGATGTCATCTGTATTTGGAAAGAATAGCATAGAACTGATCTCTCATGCCTACATTAACCCATAATTTGGGATTCTTGCTATTTCTTACTTTTCTATTTCCAAAAGATGTAGAAGTAGGTCTGGTGGAGATGGCCATTGTGTAGATTTTGTTTTGAACAATTATATTTGTAAAGCTAAGCAAAGCACTAGCAATTCAAGTATATTTGCACGTTTGTTAAATTTGCTATGAAGTTTGAAATGTATGGATACTCTTTTCAGGTTTTAGGGCCATCTTGGCTGAACCCAAAAACAAAGCATCTGAATCCTCAGAACAAGATTATTACAGTAATATGAGGCAGGAGACTTTGGGCCATGAACCTAGAGTAAATATGTTTCCATTTGGTGAGTGGGTTATATTTACTTGATGCTATAAGTATAGTAGTATATACAATCTGAATTGAGTTTTAAAAAAATATTTTTTTAATTAGCAGTCTGCAAATATCACTTAGTACATAAAAGTCATACTGTAGTGGGTTTTATATTTTTAAGTTTGTCGTGACTTCTCAACTCTTTAATATTTCACACTTGTTTCCAGTTCCAGTTTCCAACTACAGTTATACTTTCTATGTCACTGCCACTTTGGGGTAAGCTTCTACCTTTACACAGCTAACCAAAAAAAGTGTGAAGCACATGTACAGATATCTCCTCAGTATGAATCCTAAATTTTATGCCCCAGAGCAACTACTGTTGCTTTAAAATTAGAGCTAGAGAAAGGAGAGGAATGACAAGCAGACGCTAGCAAAAGGGGCAAAGGAGTGATGAAACTAAGGGCTGTGAATGTTTGGCATAAATGTTCTTTCAGGTGAAACGCCATATTTTGCAGTTTTGCATCCAAAACATATTCTGCTTAGTTGCACTGCACATTTCTGCTTATATTTCTCTGTTGGAGGCTGTGAATGGGGAAGCGTGGTCTGTTCTCTTGGCATTGGTCCCCTTTGATAATGCTGATGATCAAGAGCATTCTACAAAACATAGTGCCTTTGTTCAGTGCAGTGGGCTCAATGAAAGTTCATTTTATTTCCTAGTACCTAAAACGTTAAATGAATTCTGGAATGTACAGAAATGTGATGATTTGCTTTTCTCTATATTGTTGGAGAGCAACAACCTGAATTTGCAAGTTTTGACAAGAATGACAACAGAGGCCAGGAAGCTATCTCCAAGCGCCTGTCAGTTGTATCGAGAGTACCTTTCACCGAAGAGCAGCTTTTCAGCATTTTTGATATAGTACCAGGATTGGAATATTGTGAAGTTCAACGAGATCCTTATTCAAATTATGGTAAAATAATATCTATGTTATTTTTAAATATGTGTGTGTTGTTAAAATGGTTTTTCTTTAGTGACACTATATGTTAGATACTGTTTATGTGACAGTTTTTCTTTTTTTTCTGCTTTAAACTTTTTAATACAGTGATGCCTTAATAAATAAACCCTTGGGAATATATCTTTATACTGAGTCATCTATATTTTTTAAATATTTTAATTCCCACACAATAGAGGATTTTCTGTTTCCAGCTGTACAACAGAAATACTTCACGATAGGATCTCTTTCTATACTCTTGATTAATGCTAGGTGAAGTGATGGAACCCTTAAAGTTTCCTCCTCATCTCTAAGTCTCTTTTTCTTAAACTTAATACCTCAAAATGAAATTTCTTTCCTTCATTTGAAATACCTATTTATTTCTACTTTTCCCCACTTTATTTATTTGAGGGTACGTTTATTAAAGCTGGGGGCATAGACTAGAAGGACCTAGACTAGAAGCAGCAGCAGGAGAGCCTGGGCGGGGCTGCTTTGGCTCACTGGGAAGTCAGAGAAAAGGGAGTCAGAGGGTTATTAGCCTGGTATGAGCTGCCACTTCCCACTGCTCCTCGGTTACAAGTTTCACGAGGACCCTTAGAATTTAGAAGATGCACATGTGTGGGCGAAGAAGACGGGAAGGGGGAAGAGGAAAGGGAAAGGCACGGGCGTGCTCCTGGGGAGCTCTCAATAGAAGCAAGGCTCTAATATCAGCCATTTGAACTTTTAACTAATTAATTGATTAAACCTATTATCTAGTGTTAGTTTAATCCATCTTTGTATTTTTTAAGCCTTTTGATTTTTAAAGGCTTTTTTATAAAGGGAGGCATTTAAATAGTGGTATTATTCTTAAAATGTCATGTACATATTTTTACCAAAACCTGGCTTATATTTTGCTTTGTAGGAACACAGCTGTTACACACGTGTATAAGAGAACTTTTTCCTGGCACATTGGTTTCTGTGTTTACTGGCTGAATGATATTGGGGTATTTCTGCATTATACCATAGACATAGACTTTAGATACTCAAACAGCTTTCTTTTTAATTCTTGTATATTATCTACCTTTGTTTTAGGTCATGGAGTGGTTCAGTATTTTAATGTAGCATCAGCTATTTATGCAAAATACAAGTTACATGGATTTCAGTACCCTCCTGGGAATCGGATAGGTGTTTCCTTCATTGATGATGGGAGTAATGCAACAGAGTAAGTACCAGCCCAGGAGTGCATAAAGCCAAGCTTTAGGGTTATGTGATCATGAGTTTACAAAATAGAATGAGAAAACTGTTGCTCTCTCAGCTCAAGAGGCCACACAAAACAAATTACTGTTAAGAGAGTATTTTTAGTTTTTTGTAAATTGTCAGTTATTATCTCCAGTCTCCTTAGAAAAATGGCAACACAGATGGTAGCTGCACAGCTTGCATCAATGGTGTGGAATAACCCAAGTCAGCAGCAATTTCTGGTAAGTAGGTAAGAACTTAATCTTCACAATACATCCTTAAAGTTAAAAAATAAATGTGGCCTTTGTTCGTTATCTATGTAAGAAATGTTCAGAGCTGTAGTAGAAGACCACGTAGGTGCCATGATAGTTGTGTCTTTATGTCTTTAGCACTTGTCTGTTTTAAGATCCCTAAAGTGTGGTTTTTCTTTTCTCATTTTGTACCTACATAATTCTTCAACAGCAATTTGGAGGAAGTACTGGATCACAGTTGCCTCAAATCCAGACAGATGTTGTACTTCCATCATGCAAAAAAAAAGCCTCTCCTGAAACTCCTGTGAAAGAAAGACTTTTTATCGTGTTTAATCCTCATCCTTTACCGTTAGATGTATTAGAGGATATATTCTGGTAAGATTTCAATTCCACAAAGTTATATTTTATATCACTTATTTAAACCAGTAATGTAAGCACTCTCACAATCTTGAAACTTCTTAAATCCAATAGCTATCAAATAGAGATGATTGGTTTCATGGTTTAAAAATGTCTTCATTGATGTCACCTTCTAAAATATGCCTGACCAGGCGGTGGCACAGTGGATAGAGCATCAGCCTGGGATGCTAAGGACCCAGGTTCAAAACCCCGAGGTCCCTGGCGTGAGTGTAGGCTCATCCAGCTTAAGTGTGGGATCACCAGTTTGAGAGTGGGATCATAGACATAATCCCATGGTCATAGTCACTGGCTTGAGTCTAAGGTCTCTGGCTTGAACTGCTTCCCCTCAAGTCACGTATGAGAAGCAATCAATGTACAACTAAAGTGATGCAATATGAGTTGATGTTCTCATCTCTCTCCCTTCCTGTCTCTCTCTCCCAAGAAATGAAATATATGATCCATTCCTTACCTAGCATTTAAACATCCTGTGTTCCCACACAAACTTAATTTTCTGTTATTTTGGTTTGAAGGTATAAAACCCATAGGATTGCCTGACCTGTGGTGGCGCAGTGGATAAAGCGTCGACCTGGGAAAACTGAGGTCGCCAGTTCAAAACCCTGCACTGGTCTGGTCAAGGCACATATGGGAGTTGATGCTTCCAGCTCCTCCCCCCCTTCTCTCTTTCTCTCTCTCTCTCTCTCTCTCTCTGTGTCTCCTCTCTAAAATGAATAAAAAAAAAAAACCCATAGGATTGTTTTGAAAATTTGCATGCATAGAATGGACAAATCATTTATTTCTAGATAGAAGACACATCTGTCCTCTAGAATTCTGTTCATATAGCTTTTCCATTGTAGTTGTAATTTAAAGGAACAGTGTTTACTAAGCATCTTTTGTTTTGTCAGCACCTGGTTGGATTCTTAAGGATCCATATAATTACTCCATTGAGTCAACAATTGCTTGATTATACAGAAGAGTAGATAATAAGTGTAAAAATGAGGAAGGCTCTTATTTCTGTTTTTAACAAGACTCCTTCCTTAACTTTTTTTTTTATCAACTTGCCTTACAACAATTCTAGTGGATTTTAAAAATAGATAGGAAGCTTATTAAAGAGCTGCACAAAATGTCAGGTATGTGGTTCAAGTATTTTAACTTTTATTTAACCGATTTATTTAAGTCTATTTCTTGAACCTGTTCTCTCTTCTAAGCAGGCATTGTGTCAAATGCTAGAGGCATTGTATAAGCAAAATATTATATTATGTAAACAAGACATAATAATCATTGTCATCTTAGAGATAACATTTTGAGGAGACAGGTAAGTAAGTAGGAAATTACAGCCCAGTCAAATGAGTGCTATGAAAGGAATGGACCAGAATATGAAATACATAAGAGGAGCAACTACCTTAGAAAACTCCTTGGAAGAAACAAGATGTTGTAAAGAGCTGAAGGATAAATATAATTTAAACTGGGAAGAAATCTGGGAGTGTGGGGTTTGGTTATTCCTGCCAGAAAGAATGTGAAAGGGGGTCAACTGTGTATGGAATTTGAGACTGTGAGGGAAGATAAAGCTGGAGAGGACAAGAACCCAGTCAAGAAAGGCTCACAAGGTATCTTCGGGAGTCTTTCTTACCCTGGAGGCGTTGAGGGGCTGCTGAAGGGATTTTTTTTTAGAGGGAGAGGGAAAAACAGGAAGGGAGAGAGATGAGAAGCATCAGCTTGTAGTTGAGGCAACTTAGTTGGTCATTGATTGCTTTCTCGGATGTGCCTTGGGGGCGGTGGCTCCAGCCAAGCCAGTGACCCCTTACCCTTGGTCAAGAAGCGACCTTTGGGCTCAAGACAGTGACCAGAGGGTCGTCTGTGAACCCATACTCAAGCCAGTGACTTCGGGGTTTTATACCTGGGTCCTCAGCATTCCAGGCCTACACTCCCTCCATTGCACCACCACCTGGTCAAGCTAAAGGGATTTTTTTAGAAAGGAAATTATACTTGTGTTTTAGAAAGACCACTCAGAAGACAGACTGGGTAACGGATTGGAGAGGCACAAACCCAGGGGTTAGGGAAACTAGTTCGGAAGGTATTAGAGTAATCTAAGAAAAAGGGAATGATGGTCTTCATTAAGAGAGAAGCCAGGGTGACAATGAAGAGAAGCTGACAGTGATTTTTAAGAAGTTAGGACATAGGGAGAAGGGTGAAAAAGGAGTCCAGAATGGACCCCAACTTTTAGACATGAGCAGCAGTATTTTTAACATCAGTTTGTTTTGTTTTGTGTAACTTTGTTTCAGTCGTTTTGGTAACCTGATTGAAGTTTACCTTGTGTCAGGAAAAAATGTGGGGTATGCCAAGTATGCAGATAGAATAAGTGCTAATGATGCAATTAATACTTTGCATGGAAAGATCCTAAATGGAGTCAGACTTAAAGTTATGCTGGCTGATTCCCCAAGAGAAGAGTCCAACAAACGACAAAGAACTTACTGATTCTTGAGGTAAGCCCTTTTGAACCTGAATTTTAAAACACAAGAAGTATATAATATATACAATAAGTACTTTAATTAGGAGTGTCTTTTTAGTGATTTAGATGTTGTAAGTTAAAAGCACTATGACTTAAAACTTCACTGATAAAACAAATTACAGCTCTGGTTTATTTTATAAAATATTTTTTAAACTTGAATTTTTTAAACTTAAAATGGTTTTGATGTTTACAGGCAGAATGTTTTTGCCCTTCTATAAAATAATATCAGATTTTAATTTGGAAAATTAATTATTTTTGGTTCATGAATGTCTTAAAACTTAGATACTACGAATGGGACTTTTTACCATGCGCTTTCATAAACTTTAAAGTTGAAATGCTAAATATTTTTAACTTGAAGACTTAATGCCTTGAGTTGAGAATTGAAGTAATTTCTAACTGTCTTTGTAGAGAATGTTTTGACTTCTCGCAAATAAAATGCCTAAAATGCAATATCAAATAATAGACCTCTGAACCTAAAAGTTTGTTTTCTTATATTCGTGAGTTTGAGCTTTAAAACAGCACATTCAAAAAATAATCTCATATGCATATATGTGTGTGTTAAACTAACCTTGACAATTTACCAAAGACTTTTGTTTATGTAAATAATGATTTATGGAGCCATGTAAATGCCTTTTCTTTTATGAGTTTTCAGAAATTAAACTTGAATTTCTTTTTCTATGACAGTCACTTCATATCTTCATGGTTTGGGAAAAGATTCTTATAAATTAAGAAATGTTCAGCTCTCACATATTTATTCTATGAATGAATTCTGAGTTCCAGGGGAAGCTGGCATTTTCCTCTTTCCACACACACCAACTTCCCAAGTCCACTGCTGGTCAAACAGTAGCAGTTGGCAGCACCTTAGATGCAGCTTGAAGTTATTGGCTTGCATGCAGTTTTTTTCACTTCATGTTTTCTTTTTGACCAGTTATGAAAACTAGCAAGTATCAGGATGAGTTGTGTTTAGCCTTACTGCCGATGACCCTTTGTCTAGTAGAGCAAACTAAGTGATTAGTTCTTCCTTTTTAGAAGGTAATTGGTGGTAGGAGGTGTCCATTGGGCCCATTGTGAGTAATCATAATTTAGAAATTTTTTAAAACATTCTGTTTAATTACAGAACAACTGCCATTACTCTATACAATGTATAAATATTAAATTTCCAGTGAAAAAGTAAGTTTTATAATAAAGTGGTTTCTTGTGTTTACAAATAAAATGTTGAATGCTGAATTCTGTTTCAACAAGTTATCTTGTAAAATAGCATGAAAAAGATGTTTATTCTTGTCTGTGAATATTTCAATGTATAGGTACTTTAGTTGTTCACTGATTGCTTTCTCATATGTGCCTTGACCGGGGGCTACAGCAGACCGAGTAACCCCTGGCTCAAACCAAATAAGCCCATGCTCAAGCTGGCAACCTCGGGGTTTCGAACCTGGGTCCTCAATGTCCCAGTTCGAAGCTCTATTCACTGCGCCACCGCCTGGTCAGGCAGATCTCTGCCTTTTTGAGGCTCAGTTTTTTTCATGAAGTTATTGAGAGAAAAATGAGTCAGCAAAATTTCTTATAAAAGTTTTAACAGTGCTTTTCGTTTTGGTTTTTTTTTTTTTTTTAACTTTTTATTTATTTATTTATTTTACAGGGACAGAGAGAGAGAGTCAGAGAGAGAGACAGAGAGAGAGATAGGGACAGACAGAAAGGAATGAAGAGAGATGAGAAGTATCAATCATCAGTTTTTTGTTGAGACACATTAGTTGTTCATTGATTGCTTTCTCATATGTGCCTTGACCATGGGCCTTCAGCAGACCGAGTAACCCCTTACTGGAGCCAGCGACCTTGGGTCCAAGCTGGCGAGCTTTTGCTCAAGCCAGATGGGCCCGCGCTCAAGCTGGCAACCTCGGGGTCTCGAACCTGGGTCATCCCCATCCCAGTCCGACACTCTATCCACTGCGCCACCGCCTGGTCAGGCTACAGTGCTTTTCAGTATGAGCCCAAACTTTTGTATTGTGACTTAAGTGAAACCTTTGAGATGTCATCTTCAAATGATCAGAAACTAAATATTTAATTATACAGAACTACCTGTGGTCAGCTGGTGATCTGAGAACAAAACTTTATAATAACAATAATCTGTTTTCCTGGAATAGTGATGTGCACTCATCCAATTTTCTACATTAGAGAAAGTGTGTAATTTTCAGCATGACTGGTCATGAATTATACATTTATCATTTTTCCCTTACTGAACTATTTATTATACATACTTAGGGCAAAGATAAGGAAGGTCAGAATAATGAAATTCAAGAGTCACTCACTGCTCAAAAAGGCTAGTTCCTTCTGTCTCTGTGGAGTAAGCCTAGGTTTAAGAGAGCCACACCTAGGAAATAGGAGAACAAATTGGTCCAAGAATATAACTTTAAAAGTAGTTGAGTGCTGTGAGGAAAGTAGAAAGTTTAGCATCAGAACATTCTGGTTTTGTGTTCATTTCTAGCATTTCCCCTCCAGAAATTCAGTATGTGCTAGTATCATCCTTTCAGGTAAGTTTGGTTTTGCTTATTTGTGGGTATCTGTGATAGAGTAGGCAGATAGCATTGGCTATATTGAAATAAAGGAACAATTCCTAACATTTATGGAACATTGTATACATATATACATAAAGCTGTTTCCTTTCAGGTGATGATTTTCATACTTGTATTGTGTTCTTTCTACAGAACAAAGACTAAATAATGACATAATCCTCAGCTGACTGACTGAAAATGTGACTGGACGCACTCCCTGTGGACAGTTGACAGCTTTTTTTTTTTAATATATCTTATAGTCTGTGCACAACATTGTTTTGTCTGGGGAGCAGGGATTGTTGACATGTATTTTTGAATTCACACATTGATGCTAAAACTAATACAGTAGTTGTTTCTTAGAGCAATATGTTGTTATGTGTAGCAGAAATAAAGTTTTCTTTGCTTAACTAAATGATGCCTTATTTATGTGAAAGGTGAGAATGAAAAATTTAGTAGTGTTTAGGATTTGACTGAATGACGTATTTTATTGGTTTTGAGATGCACATTTTACTACTTCAGAAATTGGAAACGTCTTGATTATTGATTGTGCACGATAGTGTAATTGACGCCTTTTTTCTTTCATAGTGGAACATAAAATAAAGATGCTTCTTTCAATCAGTTGCATCTTAGATTTAATAAAATATGGTAATTGTTACTCAGTCTACACATGGAGATTGGCTGCTTACACTTATTCTAATGCAAGATTCAAGAAAATATTATTAGAAATATTTTTAAATTGTATTTTTATCATTAAACCAAAATTTGTTGGTAATTTTGTAAAGATCTTTTAATATTATAGAGCAATGGTGATAAAGAAAAAATTATTGATAGTGTTTATGTTTTTGAGGGGGTTTGCTTTTTTTATATATAAATAAATAAAACTGACTTTGGACATTTTCCCTTTATAAATATAGAAACGTAATGGCCACTCTAAAAGTCTGACTTGTAAGCAATTTTCAGAACAGACTATGATAGAAAGAATAGTCATTTAATAAAATTAAAAATTAGTAACCTACTCTGCTTGTATTTTGAAAATCCCCCCAAAAAATATTTTTATCAATTTTTATGATGAATGTCATGTAGCAAAAATAAAGTATATCAAAGTCAAGAACTTTGCATCTTTAAAAAAAAGACACAAATGGTATGCAGTTGTTAAAACATCACTTAATTACCCCCTTATGCTTCTCACTTCCTCAATTACACTAAAACTAGTAAAAGATTAAAATCACTGAGTGTAATGGAGTGTTTCGTACTTGGCCATTTCTCCATTGAAAAATTAAAATTCTCTTTTTGAATCAGTAATTTTTAGTAAATTTAGATAAGAAAATTTACAGTCTTATCTTCCCAGGCAAGATTAACTGTATGAGAATTGAACCCAGTGTCTGTGAGCCAAAGGGCATATTTTAAAAAGAGAGCAAATGCGTTCTTTATAGTTGAAAAACCTAAGTGAAGAGAGTTGAGGATTAATTACATGTACTCATGTATTCATCCTGTACTCACTCACTGCATACATAGTTTCATTTTTGTATATTGGAATTGAACTGTGCCCTACAGGTTATCTGGCTTTACCATTCAAGTAATGTTTGAATTCCACCCCCACCAAAATATTCCGGTCAGGTGGTTAATCTAAACAGTGTAGAAGTAGGGAGCTCCCTACCCCCTACCAGAGACCATTGCATATTTGTTCAATCCTCAAAATTGATGTAAAATTCAATTCCCTATAATTTTTGCCTTACGTTCTTTATGTTTTTCACTGAGCCATGTAGAGACATTGACCCTGTCTCGTGGCAGCTGTCATACCCTCTGCCCCCCCACATTTTTTGTTCAGATTAAATAATCCCAGTTTTTCTATCCTTCATTTAAGGTCAGGTAGCCAGTTCCAGGAAAAAGTTTTGGTTTCCGTGAGATGCCTCATCTAGGTTTATTTCCTTGAGTCCTTCATATAAATTCTAAAAAGATTTGTAATAATAGCTCTCTGCCTACAAAATAATTCTTTGCTCTCTCAGTTCAACCTGCTGAGTTTTCTCTCCCAGTCAGTTGTGTGTCTCAGCGAACAATGCTTACTTTGGCTTTGCTATGCATTTAATCTTAATCCTCTTCAGTTATTTCGCCTTACTCCTGCTTTCTTACAGTTGATCCCTAAAACTTTATTTTTAGAAACCAGAGTATCATGTTTTTTTTAATGAAATTCTAGAATCTAAGAAATAGCATTTAATAATCTATAGTGCTTATGTTGTGAGTGTAATGTTTTCTTCTCAAATGCACGTTGAATATGAGGGCATAATATGTAGATATTTAGATCCTCTGTGTATGTCAGTTACTAAAATTGCTAATGTAGCAGGGTTTTTGCTAGGTATGTCTCCAATTTAGAAAAAAATAGCTAAACAATACAGGTTAATAAATTTCTCTTTTAATATGTGGTTCAAATAATAAATGATGTTTTAAATAAATTCTGATCAAAACTCTCCCATCAGTGCATTAAGTCAGGTTTTTTATGGTAGTTTATAGATGCTGAAAGCAGCTATCAAATTTGCTGCTTCTAAAACATGATGTCCCAAACTGTGTTCCTTGAAATAAATACCAGCGTCTTGAGAGAAATCAGTAAGTGTTCTTTTTCTTTTTTTTTGACAGAGACAGGGAGTTAAAGAGAGGGACAGGTAGGGACAGACAGACAGGAAGGGAGAAAGATGAGAAGCATCAATTCTTCATTGCAGCTCCTTAGTTTATTGATTGCTTTCTCATATGTGCCTTGACAGGCGGTGGAGTGGCTACAGCAGAGCAAGTGACCCTTGCTCAAGCCAGTGACCTTGGGCTTCAAGCCAGCAACCTTTGGGCTCCACCCAGTGACCATGGGGTCATATATATAATCCCACACTCAAGCTGGTGAGCCTATGCTCAAGCCAGATGAGCTCACGCTCAAACCAGTGACTTCGGGGTTTTGAACCTGGGTCCTTGGCTTCCCAGTTCGACGCTCTATCCACTGTGCCACCGCCTGCCTGGTCAGGCAGTAAGTGTTTTTTAGGAAAGAACTTTTCATAGTCTGAACTTTTCATATTTAGAAAATGTTCAGTTATTAGTTCCACAGGTTTTGGCCATGAAATTTCTCAGAGCCTTTCATATGCTGTTGAACATCATCAATGTGATGTCCAAAGAGAACCACAGGCTTTATTTTGGTAGTTTGCTTTATGCGCCGTGAAATGTGTTTTTAGAGGCACACTTAATTTAGCAAGGCGCTGGTTAATACATTTTAGGAAAGATTTTTCTAGAATATATACTGTTTCGATTCATTTGTATGGTGTGGTTTTATTTACAAGTTTATATTTTAAACTTTTTTATCTCACCCTTGATAAAAAGTTAGTACAAATACTAAGGAAATTTTTATGGTAAAATTTTAGCTTTCTCTTGATTTTTATTCTGTTTTTCATTGGGAACATACTAAACATTAATGAACCAAAAGAAAATAGAGATTTTACCAGTTATGATAACCATTGCTACTCAAAAACTGAAGAGTAGTGGTTCTTAAACTTTGATGTCCACAAGAATTACCTCTGTTATTAGTTTAAAACTCAAGCACTGTGATTCTGCTGGATGGGGTGGGCTTTTAACAAGCTCTGGGTGATTCTGGTAGGGCAGTCAATAGCACTGACTCTTCAGTCTATTGGCCTAAGAGATTCTATGGACCTCAGGTTAGACTGTTGTAAAAGTAAGACAGTGAGACTTTTCCAAGTCTGTTTACATTGGGCATTTTTAGAATTAAGCATATTTTCCCTCAATTTAACATCAGTAAATATGAATTGCAGTAAGAAATTGTAAAACACAAGCAGTCTCACAAATAGCAAAATGTCAGGCCACCTTTTTAATGTTAGCAAATATTTTTTGATGTTTATAAAGGATACTGATTATTTGCTTTATGCCATTCAAAGCTTCTACCTAATTTTATTTTTTACTTACACTTATTTTGAAGTGAATTATCTTAATTATCAAAGATTTTGGCTCTAAAAAAGTACATAGGTGTATGTCAGAGGAGCATGAGTTTACATGTAATTATCATCAGTGTCTAAAAAACTGAAATAGAATAATCACAAGGGTACAGAAATGTATGTATATGTGTGTGAGTATTCTTGCACTTAAAATGAATCCTCTTATAAATGAATGCTTTTTGGGTGTACCAAAAAACCTGTTGATTATGGTTGCACTTTAACTTTTAGTAACTTATTTATAAATGTATAAAACTAAAAATCAGTGAAGGCAAGAATAAAAGAAGGATTTATATAGCCTTTTCACACTGAGATAAAACTGCATGTGAGTTATATTTCTTCCATATGTGATGGTAAGCTGTTAAAAATCATATCAATTATTTTTACATATGAATTCAGTGAAGAGAAAATATAAAGGTTGTCCTTATTAGATAACCATTTTAATATCTGAATTCTAATAAATAGATTGCATTATTTCCTTTTCTAGAAACAGTAACTCAAGAACACATGGATCCTGGGAACTGAAGGTATGGTATTGGTAGGGGATCAGATGGAAATATTTAGTTAGAACAGTGGTTCTTAACCTGGGTTCTATCGAACCCTAGGGTTTCGATGAGTCGGTCTCAGGGGTTCAGAGAAGCCTCTGCCATGGAGACCAGAATAAAGTAATACCGTAATTTGTTGTGAGTTCATGCACTTTGTTGGTTTTGTTCTTTGAGCAAGGTGATGTTCATGCACGGCTCATTTTGTGCACCAGTAAAAAAACATATACCTATGTCTTGAATTTGGAAAAAAAAAGTCACATTTTATTTATCACTAAAGAATGGTTCGGTGAATGTGCATATGAAACTGGTGGGTTCAGTACCTCAAAAAAGGTTAAGAACCACTGAGTTAGAATATGAAGTTGTTAATTTATTCATTAATCTGTGATGATGCTTTGATTTTAAGAATAAAAAGACTTATCCTCAAGAGAATATACAGGTCTCACTCTACTTTGAGAGAGTTACTAGGCACTATGAAAATCTATTTGAGTGATTATTATAGGAAAAGGAAGTCCTGTGACTGTCGTATGTGAATTATAGCCAATATCCAGATGTCAAGGTCCATGAGAGCTAGCGAACATGTAGATTGACTACTGTGGCAGCCTATACCTGCCTTTCTGAGCATAATGCTGCAGAAGTGGTGGAAGGAAGCCTCAAAAGACTGTTTTAGGAAAAGTATTCGTATTTGAGATACAAAGACCAAACTGAAAAGGCAAGTACTGTTTTCCACAGAAATTGGGGAAAATATTGAGCATAGGAGGAAAACCAAAGGGCTTACTCAGAAATACTCTTATGAATCTACACTTTGAATATTCCTGCCTATATTTCCATTTCTGATTTTGGAGGTAAATGATGTTGCCACTGATTTTCTTGCTCATACATTATCATTTTCCAGCATTAGTAATACATAGGTCACAGCATTCTTCAGCACAAAGTTCACAGGGGTTTTGTTTTTTCTGTTATTTTTGTTTGTTTTTTAATTCTTTTAGCATTTAAGAGAATTAAAGTCGTCTACTTAAAAGTAATCTAACGTCACCTAATTTACTGAAAGATCTGATACAACAAAAAAGTGTATTGGACTCTGAAGATAGTTTTTGCATTCTTATATGATTGATCCACTGGCACAAAAGGCTTTCTTCCTCTTCCACATTAGTACATTAGGAACTTAGCAAATTTAAGCGCCAATGTGACATTTGGCAGAATGTAGAGGACCACAGTTGGTTTAGTTGTAGGCCTGACTATGAAGAATATACAGTAGCACTGACAACTGGAACTGGCTGACTTGCTTTTGCAATGTCGAAATTGGACCAAAAATGGCAACAACACAAAAAATATAGTTGGAGAGGAAGCATCATCTTTGCTTTACCATCACAAACTCTTACCAAGGTGCCATCTTGGCTCAGTCCTTTCACTAGAAACTCTTAACAGGTTTATTCCCTACCAACTTAACTCTTCAATCTGGGATTTGTAGACACAGTAGTGTAGTCGCATCTTGCCCATAGTTATTTCATTGCAGTAACTCAGTGTAATTTTACAAAAAAGGGTGGAAGTGGATCTCCTTTATGTTATCCCTAAAGCTTAGCAATGTGCCCGGAATACCCAGCTTCTAATGACTTTCAGTTACTTGTGATACAGGAAATGTATCATGTCTTCTAGATCTTGTTGATAAGATCAGCCTTCAGCTTCTCCAAGAACAAATTTTATATATGATAACCAACATTGCCTTTTTGGACCAGTTTCTCATATAGGAAATAAAAGAGATAATAAAAGTGTAAATACAAATATCTGCAATCCCAATTTTCTGCAAAAATATCCATGAAAACATTCAAATAAATAAATATCATTCATAGAAACTTAGATAAGAATAGTGGAAACTAGGAGGAATTTTTACTAAATAAAGTAGTAATGGGTAGATTTTTTTTTTAAGTGAGAGGAGAGGAGGCAGAGACAGACTCCCACATGTGCCCCAATTGGGATCCACCTGACAAGCCCCCTACCAGGCAATACTATGCCTGTCTGGGGCCACTGCTCCATTGCTCAGAAACCGAACTATTTTAGCACCTGAGGTGAGGTCATGGTGCCATTATCAGCGCCTGAGGCCACTTTTCTCAAACCATTGGAGCCATGGCTGCCAGAGGGGAAGAGAGAGTAAGGCTGGGGAGGGGTGGAGAAGCTGATGGTCACTTCTGTGTGCCTTGACCTGTGCCTAACCGGGAATTGAACCTGGGATTTCCACACAATGGGCCAACACTACCACTGAGCCAACTGGCCAGGGCCATTTTTTTTTTAATTGTTGACTCACATTTCACATAGAACCAACTTGTTAGTAAAACAAGGTGATACCTTAGCTTACCATCTTCTAACTCCTTAGACAGCCATTGAGAGTCACATCAGAAGAGGCTTCATTCTGCATTTTCTAACTGGTGCCACTGAAACTGCACATCTTGGAGGTTTTCTTTAACCAAAAGAACCACAGGAGGCATTCGCTAGGCAGAGGGGTCCATAAAAGAGGTCCCACTTTTGACCAGAAGAATAATGCTGAACAAGAAAAGCAGAGTAAGTGACCCAAAAGATCTCTTAGCTTCTGCCCATTGGCAGATTGAGAATACTTAGAATAGGAATTTTTTTTAAGTTAAGTGTTTTTTCCAGCATCCTAAGACCTTTGGTCTTATTGCAAGGAAATTCCTTATACTCTACTACTCTAAGCCTAGATCTGAGGGACCTCCTTGAGGTTCCTGAAGGAATGAAATGAATCTAACATTTCTGACCATATGCTAGATATTAATCAGCACTTGAATGGACTGCTAAAGAGCTAAAAGTAGTCCTCAGAGTCTGCCAGTTCTGCAGCTGGCCTAGCTAAATCTGTTCTCAATGAGAAACGAGTGACTAAATGGACCAGAGATCGGAACCAGCACGTCACAAAGAAAGACAAGAAGAAATCACAGGTGGGTTTTTTAGGGGGGGATGCTGCTCAGAGGAAAGGAGGTTGGGGTAAATTTTTTATCTTTTGTAAGAAATTAAAACCTTTGTTACTTTGTAAGAAATTAAAACCTCTTTGTTACTTTGACAGTTAATTTAAGAGTCTTTTTTTAAATCTTTTAAGTGTTTAATCACATTAATCATCAAGAAAATATTACAACTGTGGTGAAATACTGTTTAACACTGGTAAGAACAGCAAAAATAAAAATACTGCCAATACCGAGAGTTGGTGAGAGTGAAACAACAGGAACTCAAAACTGGTGGAGGTGTTTCAAACACTTTGGAAATGTTTGACAAGTGTCTACTAACATTGATGTTAGTTCTTTCACTTCTAAGCAAATATCAACAGAGATAAGAACATATGTATACCCAAAATATATATATGCAAGAATGTTCTTAGCATTATTTATAAGAGCCTCAAAATGAAGAAAAAAAGAAAAAACCCTGGTGTCAACAGAATGCATATGAGATACAGGAAATATCTGTATAATAGGAAAATAAGTGAACTCTTGCTACATGTAACAATTAGGATGAATCTCATAAATGTAATGTTGACAAAAGAAACCAGCCAACGG
Source organism: Rhynchonycteris naso (assembly GCA_037038555.1). Classification (NCBI taxonomy): domain Eukaryota; kingdom Metazoa; phylum Chordata; class Mammalia; order Chiroptera; family Emballonuridae; genus Rhynchonycteris; species Rhynchonycteris naso. Next base: position 54,988,300 of record CM072997.1, on the reverse strand, counting down.
AAAAAAAAAACAAAAAAAACACCAGGCTGAATGGAGTGGGGAGGGGTCACAAAAGGAGCTTATGGTAGTGCCAGTAATCTTTTCTTTTTTCAGAGAGGAATAGATAGGGACAGACAGACAGGAATGGAGAGATGAGAAGCATCAATAATCAGTTTTTCGTTGCGACACCTTAGTTCATTGACTGCTTTCTCACATATGCCTTGACCAGGCCCTCAGCAGACCCTTGCTGGAGCCAGTGACCTGGGGTCCAAGCTGACAAGCTTTTGCTCAAGCCAGATGGGCCCGTACTCAAGCTGGTGACCTCGGGGTCTTGAACCTGGGTCCTCCACATCCCAGTCCAACACTCTATCCACTGTGCCACCACCTGGTTGGGCAGTAATCTTTCTTGACCAACATGGTGATAACTAACATTTTGAGCTGTATGTTTTATGGTTTATGCATATGTTTCATTTATCTTATAGTACTTAATATTTTGTTTCTTATTGAGTTAAACAAAATCAGTGTAAGGCAGGACACAATTCTGCAGTGTGAGAAGAGCGATATTCTGAGGCATTGAGTGGGAAGGGCTTTCATGAACCAGATCAGAGCTGCCTTTGTCAGTGTTATTTATTGTTCTTAATAAGCTTTCCATTATGGGATTCTGCAGCTTAAATAAACCAAAAATACCAGAGTAAAAGTTAAAAAGCACCCTCTGATGGACATAGTTTAAGAAAAAAGGTACAGATTTGAAAGGATGATTACAAAGATTATCCTCTGAATAATAGGTGTTCCCAAGCAAGACAACAAAACAAACAATAAATAGTTTTAACAGAAGAAACCTCAGTCTAAAACAGTGGTTCTTAACCTGGGTTCTGTCGAACCCTAGGGGTTCGATGAGTCGGTCTCGGGTTCGGAGAAGCCTCTGCCGCGGAGGCCAGAATAAAGTAATACCGTAATTTGTTGTGAGTTCATGCACTTTGTTGGTTTTGTTCTTTGAGCAAGGTGATGTTCATGCACGGCTCATTTTGTGCACCAGTAAAAAAACATATACCTATGTCTTGAATTTGGGGGAAAAATCATATTTATCACTAAAGAAGGGTTCGGTGAATGCGCATATGAAACTGGTGGGTTTAGTACCTCAAAAAAGGTTAAGAACCACTGGTCTAAAACAAGATTCAAGTCTATAGATTCTCTTCACATTAAATGCCCCTGGAATGGAGCAGTTTCCACAGCATTCTGCAGTTCAGGGTTTCTCTACTTACCCAGATGTGAAGGTAACAAAACATTCTGTGATATGTAACCTACTACTCATTTGCTCTTTATAAAAATAAAAAATATTTGGATATAAACACTACCAAAATGAATCAAAGTTAAGGATAAAAGAAAGGCCAGTCGGTGAGTATTGAAACCAGTGAAGCTGCTTAGAAGGGACTGCAGTTTCTTTTGGGAGGTGCAGTGAGGGGTAAAATCCTTTTGTGAAGAAAAACTAAAACTTGTTTTTACTTTGAAAATTAAATGTAAGTTTAAGAATCTTGAAACTTGTTAAAATGGTTAATAAAATTAATAATAGAATGTCTCCTATCCAAATCCTTGAAGACCAATGAAATGCTTTGACCCAAAAAAAGCACTTAAGACCAAAACTGTTTAAATGCTAAAACCAAAATGGAATGATTTGCTTCTTCCAAGAGACCTTTAAATAAAAATCTATCATCCAGCCTGACCAGGCGGTGGCATATCGGACTGGGATGTGGAAGACCCAGGTTCGAGACCCCCGAGGTCGCCAGCTTGAGCGCGGGCCCATCTGACTTGAGCAAAACTTGCCAGTTTGGACCCAAGGTCGCTGGCTCGAGCAAGGGGTTACTCAGTCTGCTAAAGGCCCACAGTCTAGGCACATGTGAGAAAGCAATCAATGAACAACTAAGACAGTGTTTCTTAACCTGGGTTCTATTGAACCCTAGGCGGTCGATGAGTCAGTCTCAGGGGTTCGGAGAAGCCTCTGCCGCGAAGCTAAAGACACACTTGTGTAAAGTCGTGATGACACACCCCGCTTGGCCATCCCTTGCTGCAGAGATCACATTACATTGCTTGGCCAACCAGGGCTGTGGGGAATTTAGTGCACGCAGTAGTCAACGGCTGTCGTAGTTGTACGTCGTGTGGTTTCTTTCTTAATGTTTTAATCCATACTAAATATGTCAAGCAAAAAAAAGAAAGTGGTCAGACGAATATGTACAACATGGATTCACATGTATCACGAAACGGGATGGGAGTCAGCGTCCTATCTGCATGATATGCAATGCCAAGTTGAGCAACTCTAGTCTCGCACCAGCAAAACTAAATTTGGGGGAAAAATCATATTTTATTTATCACTAAAGAAGGATTCGGTAAATGTGCATGTGAAACTGGTGGGTTCGGTACCTCAAAAAAGGTTAAGAACCACTGAACTAAGGTGTCGCAACGGCAATGAAAAACTAATGATTGATGCTTCTCACCTCTCTCCTTTCTTGTCTGTCCCTATCCCTCTCTCTGACTCTGACTCTCTCTTGTCCCTGTAAAAAAAAATCTATCATCCACACCTAATATAATAGGTATCTCAGAATATGATTCGAGTAAGAAAGTATATTTCACACCCTGTAATAAAATTACAATCATTAGTGAAGACAACACACCCTAACAGTTTATGTATAGGAGAATAAAGAATTAAAATGTATGCATACAAAGGCTTTTTAAGTGGTATAGAGAGTGTGGTGGAGGGCCTTAACACATGTTCTGTGGATTGAACACAAAAGCAAGAAATTACCCTAAAAGAAACAATATCTGTGTGGAAAAGTATAACTGTCAACTGGAATAGTTTACAAATCAGATGGCAATATTGGGTGACAAAGGCAGCATAGAGGACTTGGAAATCTGTTCTGCACATCAGCTAATTTGGAATATTTACAATAGTATTAAAATGAAAACCCTCAAACTTGCTCTTTCCAGACAAACTTTAGGACAAACTCACTCTTTGTCCTAAAGAAAAATTGCAAGGAAATCACCCTCTTCTACTCCAAGCCTAAATATTTTGAACCTCTGGATTTCCAGGAGGAATGAAGTGGGTCCGCATTTAGTACTCACATGCTGAACATTCATCAACATCTGAGTGGAATGTGAAAGCTGAAAGCAATCCTTGGAACCTGATAATCCCCTGAAGTGCACTTTATAGGGTAAAAGTACACGTTCTTTCTTTGACTATCAGTATTAAAACTAGGAAAGGATAAAAGTGCAATTACCTGGAAAGTAATTTAAAAACGCTTGTCTAAAATTGTATTTATTGAGTGATGAGAGAGAGAGAAACTGACTTATTGCACCACCCACCCATACACACTGATTGATTCCTATATGTGCCCTGATTCAGGATTGAACCCACAACCTTGGCAAAGGATGATGTTTTGACCAACTGAGCTACCTGTCCAGGGCTTAAAACCCTCTTCTAAACAACTATTTCATCAACAAAAAAGTAGAGAATGATGTGTTTAAAGCCATGCTGAAAGACAAATTGATAGCCATTGTTGCATAAAGAGGAAAAAATGAAACATGCTGCAACACTAGAAACAAAAGTAGTGAAGATATGATTCATTAGAAATAAATTTGAAAAATTTAAAAAGGCGACCTCTTGGCAAATATATTTTTAAATTAAAATCAAATAATTAAGTTCATGAAAAGAAACAAGTCTTAATTCAAGTTTTTCTCAATTATAAACATTTGTTAAATGTTCAGTACACAAGTTTAGACAATCCACTAAACAAGAATTAGAAAACTTGAGCAAGTCAATAGCCAAAGAAAAAGTTCAAGTAGTTGTTAGTGAACTGTATCATTTCAGAAGGTCCCTAGCTGACTGCATTCTTCCAGACTTTGAGCAGTACATTATTCCTGCGGTATATGTTTCTGTCCTACAGATGGAGAAGTGAATATATGCATTTGTTTTGGATAATTGGCATTACCCTGACAAAATTTCAAGGGAAAAGTGAAAGCTATAGATTTTTCTCCCGTGACTATGGGTGCAAACAAATCTAAATAAAATATTAGATAATACAAAGAATTTGTCCAAAGAGAAATTCACTGTAAAGCGGGGTTTATTCTTTGATGAAAGAGCAGTTTACATTAAGAAAAAACATAATACATATCTTAGTAAGACCATAATGAGCTCTTATTTGCCCAATGGGTACTAGTCCATTTTTGTAATAACGTAAATGTGTGGACTGCAGATTAAGCATGGTTTACTTGAAACAGTAACTAGCTGTAGGGGTGGGATTAGCCTGATTTACTTAATATACATGACTACTATATAATGTGAGAGTCATAGAATGGATATTGGTGAGGCAATTAAAATATCTAAAACTGCTTCTTAGAAAATAGCAAAATTTACAGAGCTCTTATTATTTACCAGGCACTGGGCTAAATGCTTTATATACATCTCACAACTTATGAAGTAAGTACTATCATTTTGTTTTGTAGAAAGAAAGCTAACGCACATTCAGAATGATGAAGTAACTTCTATCACATCTTTTAGCATCCCATTGGCCAAAGCAAGTCCCATGACTGAATCCAAATCAAAGGGTTGAAAAGTTTACTATCTTTTGTGGAAAGAATTTCAGAGTCATAATGGTATAAGACATGGGTACAGGGAGGGGAAGAGAATTTAGGCCATTAATTTATTACATTCTCCATGACTTTTTTTACTTTTTATTATGGAAATTTCAAATATATAACACAGAGAACAGAATAATGACCTTCCCTATGGCAATATGTGGGATGTTGGTTGCCAGGCTGAGCTCTGTCCTGCCTCAGGAAGAATGCAGCTTCCATAAAGCTGTAGTGCCACACAGTAGTGAGCAGCAGCTTTCTAAAGCTTCCTTGTGAGGTGGAGGTAAGCAAAGATCACCAACCCAGCACCTAGGTGTAGTGAGCCTGTCTCAGCTCTTCATCTTATTCCCCAAAAGGATGTGGACTCTCAATTGCTTCTACCTGCTTCTTGACCCAGGGTCCAGCAGGGTCATGGCTCCAGTTCCTATTTCATATATTATGTATCACAGCTATGGATTCGGAATAGGGGGATACCTAAAACCTTGAACTTTCAACAGCATTGCCACTCAAAGTCCTAGAATCCTAAATGAAAGTACTTTTTTTTTTTTGTGTGTGTGTGTGTGTGTGTGTGTGTGTGTGTGTGTGTGATGATTTTTAAAAGTAAAATCTCTTTAATATTTCTTGGCAGTTATGCATGATGCATGCCTAAATTTAGTACGCTACAAAAATAACCTTTTTTATGTGTATTTGACAGAGGCAGAGAGAGGGACAGATAGGGAAAGACAGGCAGGAAGGGAGAGAGATGAGATGTACCAATTCTTCATTGCAATACCTTAGTTGTTCATTGATTGCTTTCTCACATGTGCCCTGACCGGGGGCTACTGCACACCAAGTGACCCCTTCCTCAGGCCAGTAACCTTGGGCTCAAGCTGATGAACCTTGTTCAGACTGGATGAGCCCGCACTGAAGCTGGTGACCTCGGGGTTTCGAACCTGGGTCCTCCACGTCCCAGTCTGATGCTCTATCCACTGTGCCACCACCTGGTCAGGCAAAATAACCATTTCTTGAAGAATAGACTTAAATATGCAGATTCAGTACATTTTTTAAAATGATTAGGCAAATTATATAAAAGGAAAATAAAAAATAGTTTTTATTCTTGCCAGTAAATCTGATCATTAAACTACTACTAAATGTGTATATTAAATATTAGTATATTTATAACAGCCTTCTTATCCGATTTTCCATTTTCTTCTCTACACTTTATCCTCCAGATTTTATCTTCTTTCATTTCCTCCTCCTCCTTTTCCTTCTTCTTCTTCTTCTTCTTCTTCTTCTTCTTCTTCTTCTTCTTCTTCTTCTCTCCCCTCCTCTTCCTCCTCCTCCTCCTCCTCCTCCTCCTCCTCCTTCTTGTTTTTTATTTTGACTTTTCATTGCATAAAATTTATTATGGAAAAATTTAAATATGTAATATACACAGACTAGTGTAATGAGCTAAATGTACATAAGACTACACTTCATAATTACTGATCATGGTAAATTTTGTTTCATTTGTAGCAGGGCCTGAGAAACTGTGACCCACAGACCAAATCCAGCCTCCTGCCTGTTTCTGTTAATAAATCTTCACCGGAACATAGCCGAGCTCTTTCGTTTACATGTTATCAATGCCTGCTTTCATGCTTCAATAGCAGAGTTGAGAAATTACAACAGATTATATAGCCTGTAAAGCCTAAAATATTTATTATTTAGGATTTACAACAAAAATGTTGCTGACCTCTGAACTATACTCTCACCCTCTCCTCTCAGCAAAAATATTTTTCATATTTCATTTAAAAATATTTCAGTATGGGTGATGAGTATACAATGCAATAAGTAGTTCAAATGCTATATAGATGGATACCTGAAGCCTATATGTTCCTATGGACCAATGTCATGACACTAAATTTAATTTCTAAATAAACCAAGAAAAAAAATTCACTATGTATTCTAAAAGATAAGACAATACTGGTAGGGTATCAATATAGTATAAAATCAATTTTATACACACACTCACACATACACACACATATATGATTGTAAGATGCTGAGACCATCTATCCTACTTTATGACTAACTGTATGCTCCCCCATTGTACTAACCTCACCTGAAAAAGTATATACTTAGCCCTCACAACTGAGATTTAAAAACTCAGCAGGCTTTGGGGTAGGATATGCCGGCCATCTCCCCCCTCCCCCCCAGGGACAGAGAGAGAGTCAGAGAGACGGATAGATAGGGACAGACAGACAGGAACGGAGAGAGGTGAGAAGCATCAATCATTAGTTTTTCGTTGCCGTTGGGACACCATAGTTGTTCATTGATTGCTTTCTCACATGTGCCTTGACCACGGGCCTTCAGCAGATCAAGCAACACCTTGCTGGAGCCAGCGACCTTGGGTCCAAGCTGAAGAACTTTTGCTCAAGCCAGATGGGCCCGTGCTCAAGCTGGCGACCTTGGGGTCTCGAATCCGGGTCTTCCACATCCCAGTCCAACGCACTATCTATTGCACCACCGCCTGGTCAGGCCAGCCATCTTGATTAAAGATGGCTGTTACCCTCTCAGAACCAGTCTCTGCTTATTGGTTATTGCAGTGATGGGTGACCCAAATGCCAAACCAGTTGTAGTCAGGTAACATATTTCTGGCTACCTAGATGAGACCCTATGTGGGATTCTGGTAAGTCCCATGGATTCTGTGGGATGTCCCTGGTGGGGATCCTATCAGTTGCCCAGACTAGAGGATCCTGGAGGATATCTGACTGCAATACTTCCCAAGCAGCTGCCAAGTGTGATTTACTCAGGGAAGTTCCGCAGATTTCATCCTCCAGCACCCCCTGTCTTTAAACACCTGACTGAGATTGGGTAGGTGTCTTTCTGGCCTGGTTGTGTGCTTATTTTCCAGTTGTGTTTGTTCACATAGTAAAACTGCTAGAGGTACCTCTCCGGTCTGTCAGTTTCTGGATATCTGCCATTCTGGTTTCCTGGTTTCTGGTAAAGGAGCTCCGTCTGGTCTGGTAGAATAGGTGACACTGCCTTCATTCCTGATTAAAGTCCTTTGGGGGGAATTCTTATTGGTTGGTCGACCTATATTTATAAATCTATGAAATGATACCAACTTAGGATAGCCAAGATATGGCTCTTTTGAAGTCTAAAATAAGTTCTTGCATGCAAAATTGGAAATGCCGGCTCTACAGTTGAACTAAATAAAAGTTTCATTCCTGTACTTAAATGCTCTGGGTATTGTTGCTTTAAAATTGGAATCTATAAGGACCACTCATTTAAACTTAAATAGAATGGAATTTTTCATCCTAAACTTGTTTCTTTGCTGTGTAAGATTATGCCATACTAATTGCTGTGCTCTATATTCATTGTCTTCAGAGTTAAGGGTCAAATAACAACTCTGCTATTAGGTTTAACCAGGTTTTATTTATATGTCATGCCCATGTCTCTGTAATTGTCTTGCTTTTATGTCAGATTGTTCTCAGGTCTATGACATAGCAGGAGCCAGTTTCATTTTGAGACCTCTTGTCTGTCTCATCTTTCTGTCTGTCTGTCTGTCTGAAATTTTTACTATTCTATGTGTACTAGAAATCCTCTGTGTCTACCACTTGGGTTTTGTCACCTAGACCTTGTAAAGGTCATTTACAGTACTGGTTAACGTGAAATAAGGTTTAAAGGCTGGTGTCTCAGTCCCTCCTTCTAAAGGATTTGGTTTATGAATGCCTTTTGCTTAAACATTGTCTTTACTTAGAATTTAGTTATATGTTCTGCACCAGCTTCCATGCTGTTCATATTAAAGATTTAACTGAGAAAAAAATAAATTAATAATTCTAAGTAGGGAAAATATCTCACTCCCCTTTCCAGATAGTAAAACTCAGAAAAGAGGGGGAAAATAATAAAACCCAGGTCATTTAAATATCTTAAAACCTTCTCCTGGAGACCTTGGAATTATTGTAATCCTGAGAACAATAGGAGAATTAACAACTCTCTGGACCCTGTGCAGGCTGTAAAAATTGGAAGAGTCATGTCATGACCTCAATGTAAGGGGAAAAAAGGGCACTTTTAAAATCCAAGAGATAAGTTGCCCATCCCCTCCTTTCTCTTCTTCCTGGAAGGCTGCCGAGGACAAATAGTCTTGCCTTCTCTGCAACTAGTAATAATACTGTAAAATATAAAACTATTTCCAATGTGTTTGTTTTTAACCAGGTGGTCCAGAAAAGCATTTGATATTACTAGTAGTTTAATTAATGTCTTTTAAAGTTCTTAACAGAAAATATGTTTGTTTTGCGTGGTTTTACAAAAGGTTCCTGTTATCTCTGTTATATTTTTTGAAAATATAAGTTTGTTTGCCAATGAAAGAACCTGTTTCTAAAGGTCATGAAATATGTTCATGAAAGTATCAATCTAAGATTACTAATTACTAACTTAGTCCTCACTGAAAGTCAAGGTTTTTAAAAACAGAATTCTGATTGATCGGAAAGAAATTGTATAGTTCTAATTAATAATAAAAGGTGTATGGTATGGAGGTATTTTTAAAGAAAATGGAAGAAAGTAAATCGCTCTGAAAACTTGTTATTTCTGAATAGGTAAGAAACTTTGTAAAAGTTACAGAAAGTTTGTGTAAGTCGCAGAAGGTTTATGCTGGTTGCAGAAGGTTTGTGGAGAGGGAAGAAACAAAAAGAAAAGGAACTGAGAAAGTGGACAAAGGTGTGAAAGGAAAAGTACACAAGATGAAAGGAAATCCAAGGCCAGATTATGACAAGAACCAACGTGCATATTGTAAGCAGAAGGTCACTAGAAGAAAGAATGCTCAAAAAGGAAAATTTAAATCTGGTCCCAGAGAAGTTCAAATTTGTCTCTGGAAGGGTAAAGAGTCTGACCAATGATGGGACCCGGAGGTTCTTTTGTTTCAGTGACCTATCAACTTAACCCCCAGAAACCTCAGGTGCAACTAACTGTGGACGTGTCCCTATAGATTTTTAAATAGAGACAGGACCTACAATTTCAGTGATCAATACTCCTTTAGTAAGGACGCCTCAGCAAACTGTAATTGTGACTAGGGCCTGTGGGAGCCCGAAAAATCAGTCTTTTCTAGAACCTCTTGAATGCCTAATGAGGGACTCTATGCTCAGACACAAATTTCTTTGCATTCCTGAATGCCTGATACCCTTGCTTGGACAAGATTTGCTAGCTAAATTCAGAGCTCAAATAATTTTTGTTCCTGAAAAACAGCAGTTACACCTACAGGTTCTACCAGAGCTTGCTTGGCAACTGGTAATGAAACTTTGGGAACCAATTAGCACCACTGAAGAGAGCTGGCCAGCTAAAACTCAAGAGCAGATGCAAATTCAGAACTCCCACAACATAACTGTGTTGAGACAACTGATGAGGTTTACACCAGCAGGATTGACTTGCTGGACCAACCATTAGAAGAGGCTGACTGGAGCTTGTATGTAGACAGGAGCAATTATGGAAATAGAAGGAACCAAAAAGCTGGTTTATGAGGTCATGACACTTTAGAGATGGTTGAAACCCAGGCATTAGCACCTGGCACTTCAGCCCAGAAGATGGAATTGATCGCGCTCTTGAATTATTAAAATAAATAAAGGTTAATGTATACATAGATTCAAGGTATACTTTTCTGATTTTGCATGCTCATAGCTCTATCTGGAAGGAAAGGGGACTTAAACACGTTGTTGAAATATTAAGGTTGTTAGAGGCTATTCAGAAACCAGTACAAGTGGCAGTAATGCACTTCCTAGGACATCAGAAAACTGACTCTGAGCTTACTAGAGGGAATAATCTAGCTGACTAGCTGCCAAGAAGGCAGCCCGAGGACTTGTTTTATGGCATGTAGCACCTGCTGTAGACTTACCTCAGTTATCCTCTGAATATATGGAAGATGGTATCAGAAAAGCAGAGGAATGGGGTTTTCAGGAAGAAACCCCGCCCCCCAACTGGAAATAGAGGAAGAATAAGAAAGAAATAGTACTACTCCCAGAAAAAACTTGTCGGGCCAGTTATAAAATGTCTACAGGAGGCCACTCATTATGGGGGAGATGCACTAACAGAATATATCAGGCCATGGGTCACTAGACCAGGAATTTCCAAGGCACTATGGCATATAACTGCTGCCTACATGCTCTGTCAGAAAACAACTCTAAGACAGGACCACGCAAAAAGAAAAAGGATGACAATCTGCTGGGCAATATCCTTTTGAGGACTGGCAAATAGACTTCATTCAAATGCCTAGGAAGAAAGGTTGGAAATACTTATTAGTCCATATTTTGACTTTTTTATTGTTTAGAAACAGTCACTGTTTTAGTCTGATAAATTTACAAATGTATTACATCTTCAGGATGGTCCATTAAAAAGAAATTTATTCTAGAATATAGTTTTCTGAAAATAAATGGTCAAGATTATTCCTTTGAACTGGATAAGGATTTGTAGAGCTGTGAAAAATGATTGGATCCATGGAAGTACTGACAAGTGACCAGGATAAATAGGAGTTGATTATTATTTTTCTTACTTTGTTCAAAGTATTGCTGATTTCTAAATCATTTGGTTTTCCAGATATAAGAAACCTTGTTTTTTTCTTAAAGCAGTTTAACAAAGTATACCTTTACGAATGATGTTAGGGCATTTATATTTTTCTCCCTACCTAATCCCTCCAGAATCTGGCAACTCTTAATGAGTAAGTATTATTGTAATAGCAATGTATCTATTTGCATAAATCCAATACGAATCTGTTCTCTTTATAAGATAGAGAACCAGTTTCGAAGACTTTGACTGGAATGCCATGTCTCAAAAGGACATCCTGGACTCTGGATGTCACTAGAGAGCTTTAAGGAATTGAGATTGACTTTGAAGCTGATAAAAGCCAATAAAGAAACAGCCTGGTACCTTGCTTATTCATGGTTCATAGCATTTCCAGGTAAGGGACGAAGGTTGCTTTTCTAGGAGATAACCAAAAGGAACCTTGGGACATTCTTGGGGACCTCAGGAGCTTGAGGAATTCACTCAGATTTACAGATATTGTAGGCAGAGTCCAATGGCAACTGTATAGCTTGGCTTTTGTGTGTGTCCTGAGAGGCTAATCAAAACTCAATCTGAAAATTCCTTATAAAGTTCCGGCAAAGCAGATTGTAAAAAGCCAATGTGATCAGTTGCTATTCTTGTTGTTTTTATGCAAATTACCAGACCAAGTTAAAACTAGATTTAGTACTATAACTAGGTTAATCTTAGTTTGGCTCCTTACTAGAAATAAGGGTAATTTTAGGGAGAAAAGTTACATTTTAGTAAAACGTATTAACACAGTTATGAATATCATAAACTAGACTGGATCCTGAATTTTTCTGATTTTCATAAATGTTCTGGCTATAACCCTCTGAACTATTGCTTTGTTTCTCTTCTGTTTTTTGACTTGAAATTATTTAGAACTAAACACTGTTTCATAGTTCTGTCAGTCCAGCATTTGCCCCAATAATACTGACATTTATAACCCAGTTTGTCTCCACCAGGTTTCAGGCCTTACTCGTTCTCAGGGAGCATCACCGCCTTTTGTGCCCAGGCCTCGTCATCCCTCTGACAGGGAGCAAGGATCTCTTGGCTCTGAAGGAAAATGTCACGCCTCTTTAGCGGGAAGCAGCTACAGAAGAGACCTTGCACCCCTTTCCCTGAAAGAATTCAGAGCCAGGATCCTTGAGGGACAATGTAGTAGACAGACAGATGAACAGAGTGAGGACAAAAGCCAAGTTCCCAAAGCCACCTGGAAGGAGAGCTCAGAATATACCTAGCAATGGACAAAACAAGGAAAACAAAAACCTCACCCCCAGGGTAACCTTTCCTCCACTAGATATTGCTGGGCAGGCAGGTTAAAGTCCTTAGCAGAGGAATAAATGGTGGTGATAGGGGGGGCGGGGTCAGAAAATAGCACTTAAGCATTAACCCCCAGGCACACCTAGGTCTCAGTTGCATTTCAGCTCCAGGCCCAGAAAAGCTGCAAAATAAATTACTTTCATGTTAAACTAAGCTTACAGATATCAGATTGTTAAAAACTAACAGTGGAACCTGACCAGGCGGTGGCGTAGTGGATAGAGCATCGGACTGGGATGCGGGAGACCCTGAGCTCGCCAGCTTGAGTGCGGGGCTCATCTGGCTTGAGCAAAAGCTCACCAGCTTAAAGCTCGCTGGCTCCAGCAAGGGTTTGCTTGGTCTGCTGAAGACCCGAGGTCAAGGCACAGGTGAGAAAGCAATCAATGAACAACTAAGACGTCACAACGGCAACGAAAAACTAATGATTGATGCTTCTCGCCTCTCTCCGTTCCCTCTCTCTGACTCTCTCTCTGTCCCAGTAAAAACAAACAAAAAACAGTGGGGAATTATAGGGTATTGATATAGTATACAATCAATAATATATATTTATTTACTTATTTATTTATTTTGATTGCTAGTGCACCACATGTAACCTATTTCCTAGATTTTCTTTAGCACCACCCCCCCCCCCCCACCCAAGAATGCAGGAGAGCTACTAAAGCCGGACAATCCTATAGCCCTGAAGAGATGACTGGCACTCAAGAAGCAGTAAAGACCATGATTAGATCAGAACACAAAGGAAAAGAAATTACAATCCTGGGAACCAGCCATCTGGCTTGATGACTCTTACAATGCTAGGAACCAGCTATCCTACTTTATGACAAACTGTATGCCCCCTGTTTTACTAACCTCACCTAAAAAAGTATATCATCAGCCCTTGCAACTGAGATTATAAGGCAGCTTTTGGGCTAGGATATGCCTCCTGTCTTCTCAAGTTGCTGGCAGTCTTGATTAAAGGAGCCTGTTACCCTCTCACCCAGTCTCTGTTTATTGGCTATTGCGGCAATGGGGGACCCAAACCCTGGACTGGTGGTAGTCCAGCAACAATACTGCTATTACACATGCAGACACACTGGAAATTTATTCCTTTTGTCTCTTCTACAGAACTCCCACTGAATAACAAGTGGGAATGCTTTGGTACTTCTTTTTCTTCCTAACTCATGATTCAGGCCCACCGGTAATCTAACAAACCATTTTCTCACCTTTAAAGGAGCTGCAGGTTTTTCTTCATTTTCATTGATATTTCCTTCTTAGGAATTTCAACAGCTTAACAAACCCGTTATCTGGGAACAACCCCAAAGGACAACTATTCTGAATTTAACAAAGTATGTGAGAAAGTTAAGCAACAATAGCACATTCATCAGAGAGATTTTAGCAAAATTGCAATTTGAGATATAGTAAAGGTCCTATGCAGCAGTGGGATTCATGGGATTCAAATAATTTAACAACCAGTTCTCTGCTCTAATGACCGTTTTCAGTATAAAAGAACGATATACCAAAAGGTAGTTTATTATTTCATGCATTTAATACTTAAATAAGAACAATAGAAGAGGTGCACAAAACTAGAATATGTCATAAGAGTTTAAAAATATTAATAGAAAAAAATATTAAATAATACCTGACAAAAAAACAATAGAACTTATTTAAGATATTTCCATATTGCTTCTTGATTGGTATCCTCACTTCCTACTTAAGTAACAAATGTGAGGGAATTAAAATGTAGTACTTCATCAAAGGTATAATGAGTTTTATGAAATGAATAAATATTACAAGCATAGTTTCATCAAATTTTTTTCACCTATAACGGAATGAAATTACTATGGGTGCTTAGAATACGCTGTTGTGCAGATGAACATTAAAAAAGAATGTAAATTTGTGATTTCCACATTGGGCGGCTGCCCAGGCGCCCACCTTAGAACCCTGACTACACGTGCCATCTTAACAACCAATTTGCCAAACTCAACAAAAAATTAGGTATCAGTCCTGCCAAATCAGTGTGAACTGGCTGAATCCCAGCACTGGTTCTGTGGAAAAATAAGACAAACCTGGCTGGTTGGCTCAGTAGTAGAGTATTGACCTAGCATGCAGAAGCCCTGGATTTGATTCCTTTTCAGGGCACATAGGAAAGGCGACCATCTGCTTCTCCCCTTCTCCCTTTCCCTTCTCTCTCTCTTTTCCTCTCGCACAGCCATGGCTCTGATTCGAGCACTTCGACCGTGGGTGCTGAGGATGGCTCCATTGGGCTTCCACCTCAGGTGCTAGCTCGGTTGGGAGCGGCCCCTGGTGGGCAGAGCATAGGTCCCAGACAGGGTTAATGGGTGAATCCTGGTTGGGGTGCATCTTGAAGTCTGTCTGTCTTCCCTCCTATCAGTTAAAAAAGAAAATAAGGCATATAAAAACAATCTTGCATTTTGAGTGGCTAATCGTGTTAAAGATTTTTTTCTTTTCTTGAGAAAACCAAGGAGTTCATTTTTACAGGTTTTAACAGTTAATTGATACTTTTTTTAACAGTTAATTGATTCTTAACATTTCTAACATTTGATATTAAAATAGCTCTTTATAGTTTACATGACAATTTTGTGGGAGCTATCTCATTTAATATTTATAGTAACCTAATGAGGTTGAGATTAGTTTCATACTAAATAATTCCACAGATACACAGCCTATGTTATCTGCTTAAAGTTCACCAATGATGCTGCTGAATTGCCAGCACAGATCTTACCACAGTGCAGTTTTACATAGATTTTAATAATCTTTTACAGGGCCTTGGTTACATAATTGTAAACAATGTTATGCAAAGTTTTATCAAATACATTACTTCCAAGATATCCTAAAGGTACATATCTATACAGTGAAGGTATTGGAATAAACTCTTATGAAATCTGTTTACCTTTGGAGCTCAGTATTTCCAGCTCAGAGTGTTGGATCTTAAGAATTCAAAGAGCAAGAAACACCCCATTATATAACTTGCATGAACTCCTCTTTAGCATTTCTTTTACACCCTTGTAATGGGTACAGTGCACTAGGGGAGAGGTGGCCTCAAATAGAGCTTTCGAGAAATTGCTGATTCCAGTGTTCAGGCAAAGGAGACAAAACTAAACCTGTAACGTCGTCTTGTGCTAGGAAGTAGTAACAAAAGTTTTTGTACTCTTTTTTGCAAGTTTTCTGTACATTTGACACTGATTCAAAATGAAAATATTTTGTATAAAAATGCAAAAGTAGATGCATATTGAGTTTCAGCAGACTCACAAATATCTGTCACGTGATGCCATTGTCCTTGGCCACAGATATAGCCTCGTTACAAAGATTTCTTGCCAGTCTTTTTTTTTTTTTTTTTACAGGGACAGAGAGAGAGTCAGAGAGAGAGACAGATAGGGACAGACAGACAGGAACGGAGAGAGATGAGAAGCATCAGTCATTAGTTTTTCGTTGCTGTTGCAACACCTTAGTTGTTCATTGATTGCTTTCTCATATGTGCCTTGACAGCGGGCCTTCAGCAGACTGAGCAACCCCATGCTGGAGCCAGCGACCTTGGGTCCAAGCTGGTGAGCTTTTGCTCAAGCCAGATGGGCCGCGCTCAAGCTGGCTACCTTGGGGTCTTGAACCTGGGTCCCTGGCATCCCAGTCTGACGCTCTATCTACTGCACCACCACCTGGTCAGGCTTGCCAGTCTTTCTACATGACAAAAATTAGTTTGCCTGACCCGTGGTGGCACAGTGGGTAGAGTATGGACCTGGGACACTGGGGTCCCCAGTTTGAAATACTGAGGTCTCTGGTTTGAGTGTGTGCTTGCCAGTTTGAGCGTGGGGTCACTGGCTTGAGCATGGGATTATCAACATTATCCCAAGGCCACTGGCTTGAGTTCATAGGTTGCTGGCTTAAAGTCCAAGGTCGCTTGCTTAAGCAAGGGGTCACTGGCTCAGCACGAGTCCCCCAGTCAAGGCACATGTGAGAAGCAATCAAGATATGTGCAGTGTGCATAGGGATTTGTTTATAGTTTTTTTATAGTCTGGCCCTCCAACGGTCTGAGGGACAGTGAACTGGCCCCCTGTGTAAAATGTTTGGGGACTCCTACTTTTACTGAGAATCCATCACAGTTCAGGGTTTTCCTCTGCCAGTTCTTTTCCCTTCCCTTGCTTTCACTTTCATAGGTGATGATCCTTAGAACACTACATAAACCACCTGCTTGCTAATCTTGGACTCAGAGTTCTTTTCTCAGGGAAGCCAAACTGTGCTATCCTTTTTCAATGAGTTCTCTCTTGAGCAGAGGCGGATTAAGGGCGGTTGAGGCCCTGGGCACAGAAGAAAAATATTCGGTCCCTTACTTTAGAAAAAAGTGTAAAATTGGGGTTTTGCAGGGTCTTTCAGAAGTGGGGGCCCAGAGTGAGCTCCCAGTGTGCCCACTGTTAAATCCGCCTCTGCTCTGGAGCCGAGAAGGATGATTGCTTTTCAATTTTCTGATTATTAAACAGGGCTATTATTTATAACATTAAAATTTTATGACCTTCCCTCTTGCCTACTCCACTTTCTGTTTCTTTGTCAGCTAGCATGAAATACAGAGACAAAGGGAATGGAAACAGAGAGGACCTAGGCAGAATGCAGAGTCTGTCTCGTAAAGGCAAGATAGAGACATAGGACAGGTTTGTCTTTGCCTCCACTCCCTTTTCGCTATTCTCTCAGCCCCTACCTCCCGGTGACCCCCTGTGTCCAGGGCATTCACATTGTGTGCCTCCTTCTTTCTCAAAAGTGTCATGTATTTTCATTGTGGTGTTAGGACTTAATATGTCATTCTCCTTAAAGAGTTTGTAGTGCAAAGAACTTTTGTTTTTGGAGGCTGGGCTAGCTTTAGCTCAGTGGTTCCAAAGAGTCAAGCTCACTTGTGTTTTGGGGGTTTTTTTTGTTTTTGTTTTTTGTATTTTTCTGAAGTGAGAAGCAGAGAGGCAGAGAGACAGATTCCCGTATGCACCCACCAAGGATTCACCCAGCAAGCCCACTAGGGGAGATGTTCTGCCCATCTGGGACATTGCTCTATTGCAACCGGAGCCATTCTAGTGCCTGAGGCAGAGGCCATGGAGCCATCCTCAGCGCCCAAGCCAACTTTTGCTCCAGTGGAGCCGTGGCTGCAGGAGGGGAAGAGAGAGATAGAGAGAAAGTAGAGGGGAAAAGGTGGAGAAGCAGATGGGCACTTCTCCTATGTGCCCTGGCCAGGAATCAAACCTGGGATTTCCATATGCCAGAATGACACTCTACCACTGAGCCAACTGGCCAGGGCCAAGTTCACTTGTGTTTTAAGGCTTACTCTAGCTCAGAGGACTCTCACAGAATGGCGGAAGGATGGTAATGAATCTGTTGACATTAGTAAGATGGATGATTTTGGTACCCTACTAGACCATCAATGGAGGCAATTATCTTGCCATTTACATATTGATTGACTTTCTCTGATAATAAGCCATAGGAAAAAGCTTTACAAAAATGAGTTTTTGGAGCTACTTCTATTTGAAAAATTGCTATAAATCTTTTATTCCAAGCATTGACAGATTAAACTGGTTTTTGAAGAAACAGAATGATGTTTAATTCTCAGTGACATAAATTAGCTTCATTTCATTTATTAACACCTACTTTTAGCACACATGGGCAATAAAAGTTAATGTTTAGGTAAAAAAAACAATTATCTACCTTTAGGACTCCAAAATTCAAAATGTTGACAAACTAAGTAGTGTTGGAGATCACTAAATATTCTCCCATCCAAATACTAACCAGGCCCAACCCTGCTTAGCTTCCGGGATCAAACGAGATCGGGCGCACTAAATATTCTTTAAACTGTGCAGGTTATATAAATGTGATATGCTATTTGTTTTACAAAACAAATACCTTTATTTCCATTTTTTATTTACTGCAATAAAATGTTTTATTGTTGCAATTTAATGTTTCAAGGTCTTATCTAAACCGAGATATTAAGCTTGTTGGTTTATGTTTGTCTATCTCTTTTCTATTTTTAAAATTACCCTTTATTGGTCATTTTTTTCAGTCATTTGGGGTTTTTGAATCTTTTTCATCTGTGATATTTCACATCTATTCATGTAATCTTTGGTATCTGATTGGTTTTTTGTTTTTATTGCTAGAGAAAGAGAGAAAGAGAGAGATAGGGACAGACAGATAGGAAGAGAGAGATATGGAAAGCATCAATTGCTCGTGACAGTACCTTAATTGTTCATTGATTGCTTTCTCATATATATCTTGACCAGGGGGCTCCAGCTGAGCCAGTGACCTCTTGCTCAAGGCAATGACCTTGGGCTCAAGCCAGTAATCATGGGGTCATGTTTATGATCCCACACTGAAGCCGGCAACCCCACACTCAAACTGACAACCTTGTGGTTTTGAACCTGAGTCCTCTGCATCCCAGGGTGACACTCTATCCCAGGGGTGCTCAATACGTTGATCGCGATCTACTGGTTGATCGCGAAGGAAGTGTGGGTAGATTACATGACATTAAAAAGACATTTGTCTTTTGATTGGCATACAGGGTAGCCAATCTGACGCCTGAACTTTTAACACCTTACGCATGTGCGTTAAACCACGCTAACTTGTTCAGTTACATTGCTGCGTAGTTAGCCTTCAATTTATTTAAACTAAATACAACAAAGGGTATAAAAATGAGTGCCATAGCTGGTCCGAGTAAGAAGCCTAAAACTTACCACTTTCATACAGAATGGGAGGGGATTTTTTTCACTATGTCATATTCTAAGTGCGTTTGCCTCATCTGTCTGTGTGCCATTGCTATTCCATAGAAGGGAAATGTGGAGCAACTTTTTCAGACTGTTCATAAAAACTATGACATTGACTTTCCTCCGAAAAGAGAGCTGAGAAGGAGAAAGGTGAAAGAAGAATACACAATATTAAATAGTAATAATAGTAACTTAAATAATGATAATATAGAAGAAATAAATTTATGTTTTGCATTTTTATTGTAGGTAGATCATTTTGACCTGGTCATCTTGTAAGTAGCTCGCAAGCTGAAAAAGTGTGGGCACCCCTGCTCTATCCACTGTGCCACTGCCTGATCAGGCAGGTATCTGATTGATTTTTATATTCTAGGACAATTCTAAAGAAACCAACTAAAGACCAACATAACTTTTCTCTCCTTTGTTATGATTTATGCATGTCGTGCTCCCATTAGTTTAAAGGTCAAAAATGTTTCCCCAAAGAATTTTCATCTACTCATATTAGAATCACAGGTACAGAACAAAATTAATCTGTAGTAACTATTCCTCATTATCCAGATGAGTCACTTTTAAAACCTGAATTTTCAGGAGATTGCAGGGTAGAAAAATGTGCATCACGGGACATGATATATGTACGAAAAGCATCAATACAGAAAGGATTGGAATTCAAGTGAGGATTAAGAAGAGAGTTAGTACAATAAAGTGATGATTATGGAAATGGAGTGTTTATTAAAATAGAATGGAAAAGAAGTTTGCTGTCAGATAACTTTATAATCATTTCATGTTTCTATTCACTAGTAGAGAACATGAAAGTCACATCTAAATTGATTTTCATTAATAGAAATGTCATTAAAGTAAGTTACTTTGTTTTACCAGGTGATAAGATGGCTTCATTCTTTTTTATTACTTTCATATATCAGTGTGTGTCTCTTGAGAAGAACACCAGAGAAAAAGAATTTGGGGGGGGGGTTCATTTTCTGAGCATATTGTAAAAATTGGCAAATTAAATTTAGTTTTAGATTTTTTAATTTTTTTACTAAGTAAGAGGTAGGGAGGCAAGGAGGCAGAGAGACAGTCTCCCGCATGCATCTGGATAAGGATCCACATGGTACTGGGTAACCAAGCTATTTCAGCACCTGAGGTGAGGCCATGGAGCCATCCTCAGCACCTGGGGCCAAATTGCTTGAACCATTCAAGCCATGGCTATGGGAAGGGAGGAGAGAGAGAGAGAAAGGGGAAGAGAGGGGCGGAGAAGGAGATGGTCGCTTTTCTTTTGTGTCCTGACCAAGAATCAAACTCAGGACTTCTACATGCTGACCAATGCTCTCCTGCTGAGCCAACTGGCCAGGGCCAGATCTTTCTTTTCAACCCTGTGTCTTTCCTCTGGGTCCAGCTGCCTTTGGAGGATCCATGAGCATTTCACCTACCACACTATGTCAAAAATCATCTATAATCCATTAGAAACAAAGCAGTTAACATTTTAGTGCATGACTTTCAGTCTTTTATTTTTCCTGAGCATATTTATAATATGCATTTTATACAAGAAATATCATACTAAACTTTAAAACCTACTTTTTAATTTAACTATTTAACATGAAAATTATACTATGTTGTTTCTTTTTTATTTAATTCTTACTATTTATTGATTTTTTAGAGAGACAGAAAGAAAGAAGAGAGAGTTAGAGAGAGAGAGAGAGAGAGAGAGAGAGAGAGAAGCATTCATTTGTTGTTCTACTTAGTTGTGCATTCATTGATTCCTTCCCATATATGCCCTGGCCAGGGATCAAACCCACAACCTTGGGGTTTCAAAATGATGCTCTATGAACTAACTAGCCAGGACCTACTATGTTGCTTCTTATTCTACAATATAATTTTAAATGACTACAAAGTGTCCTATTGTAAATATGTCTGTAAGTTATTTAAAAATCATTTTCCTGTTATTAAACTTTTAGTTTGTTTTCTATGTCTTACTATTATGAACCATGCTGACATTAACAGTATGGTTAGGCTAAAATTTGGGTTAAACATCTATTTTTGTAAGATAAATTCTCAGATGTAGAATTTCTGCATCAAATTTTTTAGTTTTTTGATATATTTGACTAAATTGCGTTTCAGAAATGTACAAAATAATACTCTCATAAGTAATATGTAAGTATACCTGTTTCCCAAAAAGACAATCTACTAAATGGAAGAAGATGTTTGCTAATGATACATCTAATAGGAAGTTAATATCTAAAATTTATTTAAAAACTCATACAACTTGCCTGACCTGTGGTGGCACTGTGGACACAACATTGACCTGGAATACTGTGGTCGCTTATTTGAAACTCTGGGCTTGCCTGATCAAGGTACATACGGGAGTTGATGCTTCCTGCTCCTCCCCCCTTTCTCTTTTTCTCCTCTCTCTCTCTCTCTCCTCTCTCTAAAATCAATCAATAAATAATCTTTTTAAAAACTCATACAATTCAACACCAGAAAAGCAAACAGTCCTATTAAAAATAGGACTAACCAGGTGGTGGTGCAGAAGATAGAGCATCAGAGTGAGAAACAGAGGAACCAGGCTCGAAACTCCGAGGTCACCAGCTTGAGCACGGGCTCATCCGGCTGGAGTGAAGGTCGCTGGCTTGAGCCCAAAAGTTGCTGGCTGGAAGCCCAAGGTCGCTGGCTTGAGCCCAAGGTCACTGGTTTGAACAAGGAGACACTAGCTCTGCTGTAGCCTTCCGGTCAAGGCACATATGAGAAAGCAATCAATAAACAACTAAGGTAAGGTGACCAGATTTTAAAATTGGTAAAGCGGGACACCATTGACCGTGGGGAGGGGGGTTCTTGATTAAAAATTTGGTCTATAGGGAGCAAAAAATTTTCATAGAATGCAAAAATAGTATTGTAATATATTTTTTTAAATTTCAACATAAGTACAATTTACAAATATAATACATTAAAAATTATGTATAGTACTATTTTATTCTTTGGCATATTTCTCATTTGAATGAATTCTTTTTAGTAGATTGCTGTCGTTGTTTAAAAGGTCATGGAATTTTTCACAAGAATTTGTTAAATTCTATTTGACACATAAAATGGCTTTCAAAGTCTCAACACTTAATTGTGATTTTTCTGATGTCCACACTTTATTTATCATAGAAAAAACGCATTCAGTTGCAGCATTAGCTCCTGGTAAAGACAGCACATATTCCACAATTTTTAGTGCATTATTGTATGGAACGTGGTTTGTTTCAAAATGATGAAATATTTCTAACCATTTGTTCTCTATTGTGATTTTTGCTGATGCCCAAGATTTAACCTTTTCCTTATCAATATATTTTTTTAATAATGATACCTCATTTAAAATATCATTTTTGGAAATATTACTATATGGGAAATTTTGAGTGAGTCAGAGGGATCAGGTTACATGGTCCCGAAACTGATGCCGAAGCTGCACAAGCGCTCCCCACATCCAGCCCCGCTGCCCGCTGGAGACAGAGTGGCTTTTGCCTTGCAGAGCCCAGAGCAGCACACTGGCGTCCAGGATGTGGGCCTATGGGTAGTTAGGGGACTTGACAGCCGCTGTCCCAGTAGGTAAGTCCCTCCCAGAGTTGTTTGTTTGCACGGGGCAGCCAGCTCTTGCAGTGGTGCGGGCGCTTCCAGGTCAAGGCGAGGTCTCCCAGCAGAAAACCGTATATTCCCTTCCCGTTCTCCTGCCGTTCCTTAGCTTTTCGTGCATCCTTTTCAGAAATTGGGACTTTTTTAAAATGCCGCCGGACGTGGGACAAATTGTTAAAAATCAGGACTGTCCCGCCAAAAGCGGGACGTCTGGTCACCTTAAACTAAGGAGACTAAGGAGCCACAACAAAGAATTGATGCTTTTCATCTCTCTCCCTTTGCTTGTCTGTCCCTGTCTCTCTCTCTCTCTCTCTCTCTCTCTCTCTCTCTGTCTCTGTCGTCTAAGAGTGCCTATGCTGACATTGGCTGCTCAATCCCAAGCGTGCCTGAACATTCCCGAGGCACTGCTCGACTTTGAGGTTACTGGTTGGAGCCCCAGTTAGGGTCCATATGAGAAGCAGTTTATGGGTACACAACTAGGTGCAGCAATGAGTTGATGTTTCTCTCTCTTTCTCTTCCTCTCTTTCAAAAACATAAAGTAAAATAAACATAAATAAATAAACGGGCAGAAGCCGGATCCGTGGTGACACAGTGGATAGATTATCGACCCAATGCAGTGGTTCCAGGTTTGAAACCCCGAGGTACTAGCTTGAATGCAGGGTTATCAGCTTGAGCAGGAGATCATCAGTATAATCCCAATGTTGCTGGCTTGAAGCCCAAAGTTGCTGGCTTGAGCAAGGGATCAGTGGTTGGGCTTAAGCCTCCTAACAAGGCACTTGTGAGAAGCAATCAATGAACAACTAAAGTGAAGCAACTACGAGGTGATGCTTCTTTTTTTTTAATTACTTACCTCTTTTACACTTTATTTATATTTATTTATTCATTTTAGAGAAGAGAGAGAGAGAGAGAGAGAAAGAGAGAGAAGGGGGGAGCAGAAAGCATCAAATCCCATATGTGCCTTGACCAGGCAAGCCCAGGGTTTTGAACCGGCAACCTCAGAGTTCCAGGTCGATGCTTGACCCACTGTGCCACCACAGGTCAGGCCAAGGTGATGCTTCTTTTCTCTCTCCTCCCTCTCTCTTCCTTCTTATCTCTCTAAATAAATAAATGAGGGCAGAAGACCTGAATAGATACCTTTCCTAAGAGGACGTACAGATGGTCTATAGACATGTGAAAAGATGCTCAATGTCACTAATTGTCAGAAGAATGCAAATTAAAACCACAATGAAATAGCACCTTACATCTGTCAGAATAGTTGTCATCAATAAATCCACAAACAACAAGTGCTGGCAACAATGTAGAGCAAAAAGAACGCCTGTGCACTGTTGGTGGGAATGCAGACTGGTACAGCCACTATAGAAAACAGTACAAAGGGTCCTCAAAAAAAGTAAAAACTGCTTTAATACCAGTAATTCCACTTCTGGGTATATACTATATTTAAAAAACCCAAAACACTAATTCAAAAGAATATGCACACCCCTATGCTTATTGTAACATTATTTCAATAACCAAGATATGAAAATAAGACAAATGCCATGAACACATGAGTGGATAAAAAAACCTGATGTACAAAAATACAGTGGAATGTTACTCAACCATAAAAAATAATGAAATCTTACCTCCTGTGACAGTGTTGATGGACTAGAGCAGTGGTTCTTAACCTGAGTTCTATCAAACCTTATGGGTTCGATGAGTTGGTCTCAGGAGTTCGGAGAAGTCTCTGCCACAGAGGCCAGAATAAAGTAATACTGTAATTTGTTGTGAGTTCATGCACTTTGTTGGTTTTGTTCTTTGAGCAAGGTGATGTTCATGCACGGCTCATTTTGTGCACCAGTAAAAAAACATATACCTATGTCTTGAATTTGGAAAAAAAAATCACATTTTATTTATCATTAAAGAAGGGTTCGGTGAATGCGCATATGAAACTGGTGGGTTCAGTACCTCAAAAAAGATTAAGAACCACAGTACTAGAGGGTATTATGCTAAGTAATATAAGTCGGACAGAGAAAGACAAAAACCATATGATTTCACTTATATGTGGAATCTAAAGAACAAAATAAATGAACAAACAAAATAGAACCAAACTCATAGATACAGAGAACAAACTGAGGGTTAAAAGATAAGAGGGGGGTGGGGAACTGGTGAAAAAGGTGAAGGGATTAAGGGATGCAAAGTACAGCAAAGGGAATATAATCCACAACATTGTAATAACTATGTGTGGTGCCAGGGAGGCACCAGAAATATTGGAAGGAAAACTTTCTGAAGTATATTATTATCTAACCACTACGCTGTACACCTGAAACTTATACAAAATAATATTGAATGTAAACTGTAATGAAAAATAAAATTAAAAACAGAAAAAAAAGAGTGCCTGTTTTCATACTCTTACCAATATTGAATTTCATACTTTTCACAATATTTGGTGAATGACAGAATGAATGGGGGGAAAAAAACAGTATCTCATTTTTTCTAATTAAAAACTATCAAATTTTCTAATTATACAAATCAATAATGTTCATTACAGAAAATAATTTTCTTAAAGATGATAAAAATAAAGCAATCAATAAACAACTAAGATGATGCAACAAAGAATCGATGCTTCTCATCTCTTTCCTTTCCTGTCTGTCCCTATCTTTCTCTCTCTCTCCATACATATATATAGAGAGAGTTAAAAAAATAAAGGTGATAAAAATAGCCATAACATCAAGAGCAACAAATAACATGTATCAACACATCTTTATATGAATAAACACTTTTTGTTATGCCTTTTACTTTTGATCTTGTGCTTGTGTTAGATTTTTACCTATGTTTTCTTCCATTGATTTTAAGAATGTGTATAATTTTTCATTTTCTAATTGTGGTAAAATGCGCTTACATAATATTTATATCTTACCCACTTTTAAGTTTACACTTCAGCATGTTTAAGTATATTCACATCATTCCACACCCAATCTTCAGAACTTATATCCTGCAAAACTGAAACTAGTCATTACACAATTCCCCATTTCCCTCCCCTGCCCCTTACAACCCCATTCTACTTTGTGTTTCTATGAATTTGACTACTCTAAATACTTCATATATGTGGAATAATATAGTATTTGTTCTTTTGTGCCTGGCTTATTTCACTTAATATAATGTCATCTAGTTCATTCTATTAATGAACTAGAATTTTACCGTGCTTTACCATGTGTCAGAATTTTCATTCAATTTAAGGCTGAATAATATTCCATTGTATATATATATATATGTGTCACATTTTTTTATCCATTCATCTATCAATGGATACTCCAGAAGTGGAATCCCATAGTAATTTTATTTTTAATTATTTTAGGAACACTATATACCACATTTTGTTTATTTATTTATCTGTCAGTGGACTCTTGGGTTGCTTTCACCTTTTAGCCATTGTAAATAATGCTGTTATGAACATGGAGTACAAATATCTGTTCACGTCCCTGCTTTTAGTTCCTTTGTATACCTGTAAGTGGAATTGCTGAATCATATGGTAATTCTATTTTAAAATTTTTTGAGGAACTGCCATACTTTTTTTTCCATAGTGGCTACACCATTTTACATTCCCACCAACAGAGTTCCAATTTCTCCACATCTTCATATACACTTGTTATTTTATGGGCTTCTAAATATATATATATATAGTGCTATTCTGATGGATGTGAAGTAATCATTTAAATTTATTCTCCATTTCTCTTGCTCTTCCTCTCTTTATATCTTAGATCTGCTTTTTTTTTCTGATTGTCAGCTTTATTATTTGGGTTAGAGACATGGCTTCTGATGGATCCGAGCTCATCCTCATAACTTAGCAACCAAACACAAATAGAAATGTTTCCTTCTTAGCCCCAACTTGAAAAATCTGAGGAAAAGGCACTGATTGGAATAGACCAAACCATACAGTCATTCCTTGGGCTAATCACAACAGCCACAGGGGTATAATATGATTAACTCTTCTAGAGTTATATGCATACTTTGGTGAGAGGTAGGTGTGGCTCGGTATTAAAAGGGCACCTCCATGGAAAGAATAAACACTTTCCCCAAATTAGTGGTAGGCTGAGTAGGACAAATATGGCCATTTGGAGAATCATTGTGAGCTGGATAGCCAACTTAGTTTGTATCTACTATACAAAGAAATCTTAATAGTTGGGTCTACTATACAGTTGAAAAATTGAAAGCTAGTGTTGAGTTCTTCATTCCCTGCTGTCTTGATTTTCTCCTCTTTCCCACAGGGATGTAAAAGAGAAGTGGACTACTCTGATGAGTGATTTCCTTCATGCCAAGCTGCCTATCTGCTTTCAAACCAGTTGTCTAAAGACAAGGCCTAGTATTTGATAAGATGTGTACTCTATTTTAAGAGTGATTTTGCACTGCCCACATAGCTCATTTAGTTGGAGTTTCATCTGGAAGCACAGAGGGTGCTGGTTCGATCCCGGTCAGGGTACATATAGGAGCAGATTGATATTCCTGTTAGTCTGTCTTTCTCTCCCTGCCTGTCTCTCTCTCTCTCTAACACACACACACACACACACACACACACACACACACACACAAACTATTTTTAACGAGAAATTGTGTACTCACTTGCAACATTTCAAAATTCATATGTTTGTATTCTTGTTCATGTACTTTTCAATTCTATTTTCTCTGAGAAGGTCAAATATTATATACCATCTGTTTTTGTGAGCAGAAAGTACATTTTCTAATGAATAGAGCTTTATGTAACCAAGAAAATAAAGCTCTATATTTTTTAAGTATCATGATTTAAAAATCCTATAGTAGAAAACCAAATAATATATTGTAATTTATAGCTAAGTGAAATAGTGATTCATCTACAGCTATAGCCATATAAAATTTAAATTTAAGTCTAATATATTAATATGTTTTACTTTCTTAAAAAGGAATAAAACCAAATTTAATTTTAGGATAAAGAAATTTTCATTTGTCTTGTTTACCACTAAAATAATTTTTAAAATAATGTTAATATTTCTACATATCAAAAACAAACTTCTTTTTTTATTTTTAAGTGAGCTGGAGAGAGGTGAGGGGAACAGATAGCAACAGACAAGAAGGAAGAGGGATGAGAAGCATCAACTTATAGTTGAGGCACCTTAGCTGTTCATTGATTGCTTTCTCATATGTGTCTTGACCAGGGGATTTTTAAGCCAGCAACCTTGGGCTCAAGCCAGGGATATTTGAGGTCAAGCCAGTGACCATGGGGTCATGTTTATGATCCCACGCTCAAGCTGGTGACCCCATGCTCAAGTTGGTGAGACTGTGCTCAAGCTGGATGAACCTTTGCTCAAGCTGGTGACCCTAGGGTTTTGAACCTGGGTCCTCAGTGTCCCAGGCCGATGCTCTATCTACTGTGCCACTGCCTGGTCAGGCAGAAATAAATTTCTTTAATATTCTTTCTTTACACATATATTAAATTATTTAACCCCTGATTTTGAGACCTTAGACCTTTAAAGTCATGAAACAGTGATAATGATTAATCTAAATGAACTGATAGAAAAAGAGGTGCAGAAAAAAAATCTACTCCAATGTCTTACAAAGCCCTCATAATGTAACAGGAGAATAATCTCAGATTATCTAGAAGTCCCCAATCTGTTCCAGATCATTTTGGCTACAGTATTATTAGAAATTATACCACCTCAAAATATTAGGCAAAATTAGCAAGAGACTGGATGAACAATGTATTAAACTACTAGATAATATAATAATGCTTTCCCAGATAAAGGATAAATAATCAATTTAGAGGAAGAAACAATTACTACAGTAGTCAGTATCTATTATTTATTTAAGTATAAATACATTATAGCTTAACCTGTGGTGGTGCAGTGAGTAGAACATTAACCTGGAATGCTGAAGTCACTCAGGCTTTCCCAGTCAAGGCACATACAAGAAGCAATTACTCAGGCTTTCCTAGTCAAGGCACATACAAGAAGCAATTACTACGAATTGATGCTTTCTGTCCCTCAATCCCTCTTTTCTCTATAAAATCAAGAAATAAAATCTTTAAAGGAAGATGTATCTCTCCTTTCTAAAATTAATCCCCACCCAGATTCTCAAGCATGGAACTCCCAACCTCCTATAGAATCTTCTTTAGTGAACTACTTAAAATTTTTTTTCTTTACTTTTGTTTAAGCCAAATGTATTTTGCATGATCTATTCTTTGTTTTGTAGTTTTTGAGAGTTAAGTGAGATGAAACAGTATTTTAAATCATTTAAAAATAAAAGTTTTGGCCCTGGATGGATAGCTTGGCTGGTTAGAGCATTGTGCCTAAACACAGAAGTTGCCGGTTCAATCCCTTGTCAGGGAACATATAGGAAAAGATTGATTTTCTTCTCTCTCTCTCTCTCTCTCTCTCTCTCTCTCTCTCTTTCCCTTCCTCTCTGGCTAAAATCAATAAACATAAAATTAAAAAAAAGAGAGAGAGAATTGCCCTGGACAGTTGGCTCAGTGGTAGAGAGTTGGCCCAATGTGTAAATATCCTGGGTTCAATTTCCAGTCAGGGCACACAGGAGAAGCAGCCATCTGCTTCTCTACCCCTCTCCTGCTCCCTTCTCTCTCTCTTTCCCTCCTGCAGCCATGACTCAGTTGGAGCAAGTTGGCCCTGGGCACTGAGGAGGGCTCCTTGGTCTCTCCTCATGTGCTAAAATAGCTTGGTTGCTGAGTAACGAAGGAACGACCCCAGATGGGCAGAGCATCACCTGGTAGGGGGTTTGCCAGGTGGATCCCAGTCAGGGCCCATGTGGGAGTCTGTTTCTCTGCCTCCCTGCTTCTCACTTTAAAAAAAAAAATTTTAAAAAGAGATAATCAACCACTGAATGCATCAATGGATAGAACAACAAATTGATGTTTCTCCTTCCTGACTTTCTAAAATCAATGAATAAAAAATATTTTCAATTTTTTTGTTTAATTTGAGTCTGAGTTATGTATAATAATTTTTATATTCTTCATTTGAAATAGCATTATAGTAATTTTAATTTTAATGTACTAAATTGGTATGTGCTTTAGCTACATTATAAATATACAAAGACATGTTTTTATGAAATTTGCATATTTATAATTTAAAGTCTGAATCATTAAAATGCAGGCAGCAGTTACAGTATATTTCACAACACTTATTGTTTACTTAATTTTCCTTAATTTTTACTATAATGAACGCAAGATTTCTTTTAGTCCTTTTATTTTTAAAAAATGCTTA
The DNA here is from genome assembly GCA_037038555.1 of Rhynchonycteris naso. NCBI lineage: Eukaryota > Metazoa > Chordata > Mammalia > Chiroptera > Emballonuridae > Rhynchonycteris > Rhynchonycteris naso. Next base: position 54,958,311 of record CM072997.1, on the reverse strand, counting down.
ATAGAACTTTTAAATGATAATTATAATTAACAGACTGTGTCATATATTTGGAAGTTACTCAGAGTAGATCTTAAAAATTCTTTCTTACACACACACACAAATTATGTGAGATGATGGATGTACTAACTAACCTTATTGTGATAATTATTTCACAATAGATACATATGAAATTGTAACACTGTACATGTGGCAATGTTATATGTCAATTATATCTTAATGAAGCTGGGAGAGGGAAAGGAAGAACTTTCAAGGTTTATCTCAATTCCAATAATAGTTGGTAGAGACAAATGTCACAATGAAATGCATCAAAAGTTGCTACCATATTCTTCTCACACACAAATGGTACCTGTAATCTCTTTCCGTTGTATTAACGTAATTCAGTCAAGTTGGTTGTGGATCATAAAGGTTCTATTGTTGTTGTTTTTTTTTTACCTAACTTAATCAGTTATTGAGTCATAATCTAGTGAAGATTACTCCATTATGAAGGAGCAATTCTTAATATAGCTCAGATATTCAAAGTAACTTGTTTCAGAAAATGCTTCTCCAAAGTATACTTCTAAAGGCAATTATAAAATTTATGTATTTAAAAGTCATGGATACATAGTCAATACAATCATTGCTATTGTAAAAGTCATCTGGGATAAAAGGGGTAAAAGATAGCTTAATTAGGCTTTTAAAAATACATTACTTTAAACCATTTGAGGAGAATGAGAGTAATTGGAATACATGAGTCTCTTTTTAATGAATAAGGCATTTAGGATCCCATCATCTACAATAAACTCAATGATGCATATAAAAAGTTATTGACCTCATATATAAGTTTGAGCATACAGTTATTTAGAATTCTTTATATAACAGTATATATCAGAAACCCTTAATACACATATGCCCAGAGGAATTAATGTTCCCTTCTTAGAAAACTCATTTGGATAAATTTATGTGCCAAAAAAGAAAATGAAGACTAGGAGAAGGAAGGCAGGAAAATCTAAGGGCTAACACAGCATTTTATGATTTATCAGGCTTTGAGATACCATTACTTCATTTTAACTATTGCTAGAAAAAAAAATACCCAGCACAATTTTACCCTTACTAGCTGCTCTTCAAACATTTCTGTTTAGTAACCACTATTCTGTTATTGTCTCATTTTATGAGAGAAGATTAACAGCACATACTAATGTTAGGAACTAAAATATCTAATCCTTCTTTGATTGAGTGTACATTTGATTATTCCCTCCCAGCTTCCATTCCTCCTCTCCCTTCAAATAGCACTTAGATGTTCTTTTGGGGAAACTATCCCATGCACCTAAGTGGGATTTACTTCATTCTTAACTACAGGTGTGGGCCCCATTGGCCCATAACAATCATATAACTCCATTCCTTCGCTACTCTGTGTGGTTTAGGGAGAGTGATATATTTGTTCAATACTATCTACTAATTTTGTAACAATTTTACTTTATTATTTTATTGCTTGTTAAGATATTCTTGAACTTTCCAAATATAAAATAATAATCCTTTCCAATATTCTTGAATTTTTCCAAATATACAATCATCATTCTGTAAATTATAACTGTACCCATCTTAGCTCTCTTTTTCTAATTGAATTAGCTAACACCTCTAAAACAGTGTTTAAAAATAATCAGTGTTAACCTCTAGGACATCTGTGACTTTTTCTTGACTTTAATGTGATATTTCTAGTATTTATTTATTTAGTGTAGTGCTAGCTTTAGGTCTTAGGTAACTATATCTTATGTCAAGAAAATTTCCTTCAATTTCTATTTTGTTAAAAGGTTAATTTTTGAAATTATTAATTGATATTTAACATTATTAAATACCTTTTGGCATATCTAAAATTATTTTATGATTTTCTCCTTAGATCTATTAATGTAATAAATTACTCACTTTAGATTTCCTAATATTGAATTATCTCTATATTTTAAAGAAACTTTACTTACCCTGACAGCCCAGTTGGTTAAAGCTTTGTCCTGAAATGACAAGGTTGCAGGTTCAATACCCGATCAGGGCACACATGGGAAGTAACAAATAAATGAATGATTGAGTGGAACAACAAATGAATGCTTTCCTTCCCCCTTCCCTCTCTCTCCCTTCCTCTTTCTGTCTTTATAAAAATCAAGCAATATGCCTGACCAAGCAGTGGTGCAGTGATTAGAGCATCAACTGGGACACTGAAGGCCCAGGTTTGTAACCCAAAGGTCGCTGGCTTGAGCACAGGGATGCCATCTGGAGCATGGGATCACAGACAGTGGTGGGATTCAGCTGGTTTGGCAAAACTGATACCTAACTTTTTGTTGAGTTCGGTGAACTGGTTGTTAAAATGACACTTGTAATCAGGGTTCTCTCTAAGGTCGCCGCCCAATGTGGAAATCACAAATTTACATTCCTTACTCTTTTTTAATGTTCATCTGAGGAACAGTGTATTCTAAGCGCCCATAGTAATGTTCATTCTATCCATAGGTGAAAAAAATTACAAGTGAGGATGCCAATCAAGATGGAAATATCTTAAAAACAGTTCTATTGTTTTTGTCAGGTATTATTTAAAATTTTTTCATTAATATTTTAAAACTCTTTCTTATGACATATACTAGTTTTGTGTACCTCTTTTATTGTTCTTAAGTATTAAATGCATGAAATCAACTATTTTTTTGGTATGTCTTTTCTTTATACTTAAAATAGTCATTAGGGTAGAGAACTGGTTGTTAAATTATTTGAATTCCACCACTAATCACAGACATGACCCCAAGGTTGCTGGCTTGAGCAAGGGGTCACTGGCTCAGCTGGAACCGCCACAACCCCTGTCAAGGCATGTATGAGAAGCAATCAATAAACAACTAAGGTGCTGCAATGAAAAATTGATGCTTCTCATCCCTCTCCCTTCCTGTCTGTCTCTTTCTCTTTCTCTCTCTCTCTCACTAAAAAAATAAAAAATAAATAAATATCAATCAATCAGTAAAAAATTAAGTTCTGGCTAGATAGCTCAATTGGTTGGAGTGTTGTCCCAAAGTGCAGAGGTTGCCAGTTTGACCCCTGGTCAGGGCACATACAGGGACAACTTGATGTTCCTGTCTTTCTGTCTGTCTCTCTCCCTGCCTCTCTCTAAAATAAATAAATAAATAAATAAATGGAAAAATAAACCTTTCTTGATCTTGTATGCTATAATCTCACTGTGCTATTAAAATCTACTTGCAATTATTTGAAGGGAATTTGTACCCTTAGTAATAACTGAGATTAGTTTATGCGCTTTTTAAATGCAGTCATTGGGTTTCACTAAAATAATTTAGGGGATTTCCTTTCTTAATATGCTCTGAGACACTTTAAATACAATTGGAATTATCTGTTTCCCTATGAATTTCCTGTGAAAACTCTGAGCCTGATGCTTTTTATCAAAAGGAGAAAGAGGATTAGGTTTTTCACTACATTATTTCTTCTGTGGTAATTGGTCCATTTGGGGTTTCTGTCTCTTCTGGATTCATTTTGGCAAATTGTATTTACCTAGTTATAGCACATCTGAATAATATCACAAATGGGACAATCCTTATTGTTAAAACAGGGAATATAATCTTTTTCCCAAGTGTCTATTTATCTATATATCCCTTCCTATTTTGTTCTCATTTCTGTGGCTGTTATATTTTTTCTTCCACTCTTTCATGTGCCCTCTCAGCTCACATCTCATTTCTGCCTCTTGTGTTAACACATGATCCACCACCTCTCATATCTCTGCTTTAGGTTTTTCTCTCATAGAGAAGATTCTTTCATTTTGATTTTAAGATTTATACAGAATGTTTGATCATAATTTTCAGCTGCTCTTTAGAAATTTTTTTCTGGTCAATGTACTTTATCAACCCTATGTTTCTTCTTCCTTTTCTTTGTGTAGCATCTTTGTATGGCTGTTCTGCACATTGCACCACCACCCCCTTTGTTTTAGTGCATGTGTGCATAAGAGAGATATAGACAAGGACAGACAGATAGGAAGGGAGAGATATGAGATGCACCAGCTCTTTATTGCAACACCTTAGTTGTTCATTGATTGCTTTCTCATATGTGCCTTGATGGGAATAGGAGGTGGGAGTGCTCCAGCTTAGCCAATGATCCTTTGCTCAAGCCAGTGACCTGTGGGCGCAAGCCAGCAACCCCACGTGACCTCAGGGTTTCAAACCTTCACTCAACTCACTGTGTCACTGCCAGGTCAGTCTGCACATTCCTTTTTGATTACTGATTGCTGAAGCAGCTGGATTTTTCCCATACCACTACTTGCAAGAGGTTCATGTGTTGGAAGGACTAGAACCAGTTATTGACTAGCTGATTTTTTTTTCTTTTTCTTGATTGTAGCTTGCATTCCATACTATTTTGTATTAATTTTAAGTGTTGAAGTTTTAGAAAAGATTTTGTTTACTGATTTTAGAGAGAGGAGAGAGAGGAAAAATATGAGAGGGAAATTGGAGCGTAAAGAATCAACTCATAGTAGTTGCTTTCCATATGTGACTTGACTGGACAAGCCCAGGGATTTGAACTGGCAACCTCAGCATTCCAGGCTGACACTTTATCCACTGTGCTACCACCCATCAGGCAAGAGAAAGGAAATGGTCACAATGAATTCTTTTTTCTAGCTCTGCCAGTAGAGACAAACTGCTTTCTATAAATATACACTGCTCACAAAAATTAGGGGATCAGGGAATGTGCAGATACTCCAGTACTTTCAGCCTTTTGTATAGTGCATTTGCACCAATGAAATAAAAGTTGGTTTTGCATCTCATTTGCATAATTGAACAACTTTGACTTATAATTTGCTTTTCTGATGTTCTTGTTTAATAAAAAATAAGCAAATGCTTCTTTTTTTATCGTTTCATATTCATTTTGAAATATCCCCTAATTTTTGTGAGCAGTACAGTTGTCTACCTATTTCCTCATTTAGACCCTCCTACTCAGCTGCTCAGAACCAAAGCAGATCCAGCGTTGCTTTCATGGCCAGCTCATGTACCTTGTACCCGCTGTTGTAAACAAGGGGTTTTGATTTTGGAAAGAAAGATTTAGTTTTCATATTTAAGAAACATTCTTTGCTGTCTCTAAATTTTACATCCAGGGACCCTCTTTCCGTGTTCACTGAGTGCAATTCTGTGCGCTCTTCCTGCTTTGAAGGATCATTCCACTGGTTTTGTGGTTTGGAATTTTAGCTCTTTCCTTAGTTTATAAAATATGTAATCTGTGGGTTTCCTTCCTTCCTTTCTCATTTCCTTCCTTTTTCACTTCCTTCCTTTCTTCTTCCTTCCTTCCTTCCTTCCTTCCTCCCTCCCTCCCTTCCTCTTTTCCTTCCTTCCTTTCTTACTTCCCTCCTTCCTTCAATTTTTCTTTATTTTTTTCTTTTCTTTTTTCTGTTCTCTTTCTTTCTTCCTTTGTTTCTTTTATACTTCTTATTGTATTTATTTTATTTTATTTTTTTAGGTGAGAGGAGGGGAGATAGTGAGGCAGACTCTTCATGTGCCCTGACTGGGATCCACCCAATAATCCTGTCTGTGGCTAATACTCAGGTACCGAACTACTTTTAGTGCCTAAGGCTGATGCTCATTACTAACTGAGCCATCCTCAGCAGCTGGTGCCATGCTTGCACCAATTGAGCCATGTCTAGGGGAGGAGAACAGAGAGAGAAGACAAGGGGGAGGGATGGAGAAGCATATGGTTGGTCCTGTGTTCCCTCACTGGGAATCAAACCCAGGACGTCCATAGGCCAAGCTGACATTGTATCCACTGAGCAACTGGCCAGGGCCTTCTTATTGTTTTGTAATGATTTCCAGTGAGAGAAGAGAGATGTGGCAACTTCACACTGATATCTTAGCTATATTTTGAAAGTAAAAACAGCAGTACTTAATTCATTACATATGAGAAGTAAGAATTATGACTTGAGCAATTAAGTGGAATATGGTGTCATTCATCAAGATAAGAAACCCTAGAGGTTTGATAAGATAAAAATCATTGAGTTAAAACAAATCATTGGCACTGGATTGGCTCAGTAGTAGAGAGTTGACCCAGCATGTGAATGTCCTAGGTTTGATTCCCAGTCAGGGCACACAGGAGTAGCAGGCATCAGTTTCTCCACCCCTACCCCCTTCCCTTCTCTCTCTTTTTCTCTCTTTCTTCTCCTCCCGCAGCCGTGGCTCAATTAGTTCAAGCAAGTTGACCTCGAACATTGAGGATGGCTCCATGGCCTACACCTCAGGTGCTAAAAAATGGCTCAATTGCAGAGCAACAGAGCAATGGCCCAAGTGGGCAGAGCATCACCCCCTAGTGGGCTTGCCAGGTGGATTCTGGTTGGAGTGCATGTGGGAATCTGTCTCTCTGCCTCACCTCCTCTCAAACTAAAAAAAAACAAAAATTAAAAAAAAACACAAATCATTGAGTTCAGTTTTATATATGTTAAGTTTGAATGCTTGTGAAATATTTAAATAGAGATGCTGTGTAGAAAGTTGAAAAACATGCCTATAGCACAAAGAAGAGGTTTGGACTAGAGGGATTACCTAGAATAGAGTAGCATCTGGGGCCCCAGATGAAAGCTACAGCATCCCAACATTTAGAAGTTGGTAGATGTGGAACTGAGAAGAAGTGAGTCAGAGAGATAGAAGGAAAATCATGAGGGTGTGATCTCCCAGAAATCAAGCAAGTAATTGAGACCTGGCCAGATGGCTTGGTTGGTTAGAGTGCCATCCTGATGCAGTTCAATCCCCAGTTAGGGCACCAAAAGAAAAAAAGAAAAAGAAAGATAATGAACTGTTTCAAGGAAAAAGTAGGGAACTTGTCAAATGCAGCTAAAAGGGAAAACAAGATGTAGATAGTAAGGTGTGCACATTTGGTCATGTGGAGGTCACTAAGAAAAAACTATGGTACTTAACAAGAGCAGTTTGGGTGGCCTGGTTAAAGCCTCTGTAGAGGTAATAGGAAGTGAGGAGACATATTTTGCTATGAAAGCAAACAGAGAAATGTACAGTAGCTGGAAAGATGATGATAAAATCAAGGAGGGGTTTTTAAAATGGACAACACCAAAGCATGTTTGTATATTATTGGAAATGATCCCAGAGAGAGGGTGTGGTTAATAACTCAGGAGAGAGAAGATAGCCCAAGGAGCAAAGTCCTTGAGGTGGCTAGAGCAGCTGGGATCCAGAGCAGACATTGGGCATCGAGAAGGAGGAGGGGAGCCTGACCAGGCAGTGGCGCAGTGGATAGAGCGTCGGACTGGGAAATGGAGGACCCAGGTTCAAGACCCCGAGGTCGCCAGCTTGAGCGTGGGCTCATCTGGTTTGAACAAAAGCTCACCAGCTTGGACCCAAGGTCACTGGCTCCAGCAATTGGTTACTTGGTCAGCTGAAGGCCAGCAGTCAAGGGACATATGAGAAAGCAATCAATGAACAACTAAGGTGTCGCAACAAAAAACTGATGATTGATGCTTCTCATCTCTCTCCATTCTTGTCTGTCTGTTTCTATCTATTCCTCTCTCTGACTCTCTCTCTGTCTCTGTAAAAAAAAAAAAAAGGAAAGAAAAGGAGGGGAATCCAGGTTTGTACATGGATAAAGGTGGAAAGCAAGAAGTCCCCATTTGATTACTTCTACTTTCTTAACAAAGAATGAAACAAGATTATCAGCTGAGATTTTTAAAGTGGTATGAAGTAGCCAATTGATGAAGAAGAAGAAAGCATTAAATATATATATTTTTTTACAGGGACAGGGAGAGAGAGTCAGAGAGAGGGATAGATAGGAACAGACAGACAGGAATAGAGAGAGATGAGAAGCATCGATCATCAGTTTTTTGTTGTGACACCTTAGTTGTTCATTGATTGCTTTCTCACATGTGCCTTGACTGCGGGCCTTCAGCAGACCGGGTAACCCCTTGCTCGAGCCAGCTACTTGGGTCCAAGCTGGTGAGCTTTCTGCTCAAGCCAGATGAGCCTGCGCTCAAGCTGGCAACCTCGGGGTCTAGAATCTGAGTCCTCCGCATCCCAGTCCGATGCTCTATCCACTGCGCCACCGTCTGATCAGGCTAAATAATATATTTGAGAGCTAAAAACTAAGCTACAGGAAAAATAGTATGATGACTTGTATATAGGGCACTTTTGAAGACTAAGATTCCAAAGATAGATTGAAGGCCAGTATGGAATTTTTACCATCAATGTTCAGCTGCTCAGATTTAGGGCAAGGGAAGGTGAGACAGTTGGGTTCTTTCCTGGTTGAAATTCAGCCAATCAGAGAAAGGAATGCAGAAATTGAAGATATTTTATTGGATCATTATAATGGTGGACACTGAAATATAAATGGGACAGAAAAGAACATGAAGAGCAGGGAGCAAAAATGGATAGTGAGGAGACAGTGGGGTGGATGTAATTGGTAGATTACTACTGTATTCACTTTGTTGGTTAAGCATTCTTCTGCCAGTTGGGTGCACATTTATATTTTTCTTGTTTTATTCAAACTCTGCTTATCTTCCAAGGGCACTCAGACTGATGTAAAACCTCTAATTGAGGGTGGAGGACTGGAAGATACATGAACATTCAAGATATGTTATAAAACATGCAATGTCATAGGGAAGGAGGGACTTCAATCTTGATTTTGTGTGTGTGTGTGTGTGCGTCTGCCCATGAATAATTTTTTATTTTCTTATTTAAGAAAAGGGAGAAAAAATGTGCGACCTTGCTTCTTACATCGAATCAAGTTCTGAGTCTTTCATCAAGAGCAATCTACTTCTGGAGCCGACTTAAGTCTGACCATAATCCCGCAGCAACAGATTTATCAAGTACACAGCAGACGCATGGTTAACAGCAACTGAAATATTCTTAGTGATAGCCAGTCCTCAGAAGAATCAATTTCCCAGACAGACCCTTTGGCAGGATGAATGAATTTACCAAATCTTATATATTGGAGCTATATGACATAGAGAATACATATTTAAAGGTAACATAAATTAAAATAAATAAAAGACTTAGAGCCAGGTAACATTACATAAAAGTCTATCTGCATTCCAAATATCTTTATATTTCTATTTTTTATTGATAATTTTTGTTTCCGTACATACTTTTCATCTTTTCATTTTTCAGCCATCCTGGATCACTCTCTGATATTGTATACAGTTGACCTTCTAACTACCTGGTGGGTAAGGGGTGCCGATCCCCTAAGTAAAAGTCTGTGTATAATTTTGACTCCCCAGTAGCTTAATAGTTCCCTGGTATTCATGGTGGATTGGTTTCAGAACCCCACACAGATACCAAAAAGCACGGATGCTCAAGTCCGCTATATAAAATGGCGTAGATCAATGCATACAGTCAAGCTGCTATATCCACAGACTTCCTACTCTAGGTGAAAACAGTACAAGTACAGGTATTTATTGGACACAATCTACAGATAAATATACCTGCACATTTCAAGCCCATGTTGTTCCAGGGTCAGCTGTTCTATTTTTTTCAGTATATACAATTTTACTTGTAATTCAGCAAAATCATACGTAGTCAACTATGAAGGCATGTACTGGGATTCTGATTAATTTAAAATTTTTCTCCCAAAAGAGCTGGCAAAATATCTTAACTGGATATGGCTACTGCGACACTATCTGTTTTGGTCCAGTCTCCACCTCTTTTTCCTGGTTCTGCCAATTCTCCCTTCTCCATTGCACCTAAATTGGTCTGTTTTGGGGACTCCACACAGCAGAATATTTATTTTTACTCTCCATTTATACACCTTAAAATTCACCTTCAGCAGACACTTTTTTTCTATCCATTGATTGTTAAATAGGTGGTGCTTCTTTCTAAACCATTGAAAATATCCTAAAACTGGTTACATACTAAACAACAAAAAAAAATCTTTCTTTTCTATCTGTGAGTCCTGTCATTTTTATCTTGCTACTGAGTGCTTCATGTTGTTCCCAAGACTGTGGTAACAGGAAAAGTGTTTTCAAATCTATTCCTTTTTAATGGCAAGAACGTCTCTGGATCAGCGCTGTCTTACAGAACTTGCTATGATGATGGAAATGGTCTATCTTGTGCTGTCCAATAGTGTACCCACGAGCCTGTGTGGCTATGGAATATTGAAACATGGCCCGTGGAACTGTGGAACTGTTTTAAATTTTATTTAATTTTAGATACTGCCAATTAAAATTTAAATAGCCATATGTGACTAGTGGCTACTGTATTGATAAATTCAGTTCTTAATTGTATTCCACTGTAAAAGCAGATCCTGATGGGTCAAAAAAAGATATTATATGCTCTTCACAATATTAATGTTCTCCCTGGTTACAGTAATTCAGAGAATTACTTTTTCAATTATTTTAGCCAATGCTCATTTATACAAATGTTACACTGATGCCTGCATGTTGTTCTGTGGTCAATATATCTTCATAGGTAGCTGATAATGGTGAGTTCATTGCCCTTTATTTGGGGAAGGGAGAAAGATCTCTTCTGACTTTGGAGAGAACTGATCACTGAAGTCTACCTATTTCTCAATTAACAAAATCCTCACAATTAGTTTTGTAAAAGATTTTGCTTTCCAACTTAAAAACAGGGCTTTTATGAGGGGTGAAAAGAAATTCCTGAATGTTGCCTGACCAGGCGGTGGCGCAGTGGATAGAGCATCAGACTGGGATGCGGAAGACCCAGGTTCGAGACTCCGAGCTCACCAGCTTGAGCGCAGGCCCATCTGGCTTGAACAAAAAGCTCGCCAGCTTGGACCCAAGGTCGCTGGCTCCAGCAAGGGGTTGCTCAGTCTGCTGAAGGCCCACGGTCAAGGCACATGTGAGAAAGCAATCAATGAACAACTAAGGTGTCGTAACAGCGATGAAAAGCTAATGATTGATGCTTCTCACCTCTCTCCGTTTCTGTCTGTCTGTCCCTATCTATCCCTCTCTCTGACTCTCTCTCTGTTCCTGTAAAAAAATAAAAAAATAAAAAAAAAAAAAAGAAATCCCTGAATGTGAATCTGTGTATATAACGGGCATCCTCAAGATAGAACCAGAAACCAGAGATAATTATCATATTTCCCTATGTATAAGACGCACTCTTTTCTGAAAAAATTGAAGTCTAAAAACTGGGTGTGTCTTATACAGTGGTTGTGGCATTTCAAATGCCATAGATGAAACTGAGGATGAGGCAATATATGAAGACAGTGATTCGTCATCAGACACAGATGAGGACAATGGATGGGAGTTTTGACAGTGATGAGGAGTTGTATGAATTTTATAATGAATAAAACTTGAGTTCAGTAACTTTATGTGATACATTTTTTTCAAATTTTGGGCCCTAAAATTAAGGTGCATCTTATACATGGGATCATCTTATACCTGGGGAAATATGGTATATTGTTCCTGGGTGTTAGGAAGATGAGGTGGTAGGCAGAAGCCCCAGCCAAGACAGAGGCAGGACACCCTTAAGGAAAGAGATTGTGTGAGCTGCCTGGGCAATTATAACTTATGAGTGTTAAAATGTAGTTCATTTACTCAGAGCCAGAAAACTTATTCTGAAAACAAGACTATATTTAAAGTTATTTGTATTTTTTCTGTCACAATATCAATTCACTTTGATCTTACTGTTTAGTCATTAGAAATGTCTGTTAAATGGAACCAAAGAAAAGCACTTTATGTTTGGGCCTTGGAGCAGGTGTGAATAGGTCAGAGGAATCAAAATGAGAGAACCTAAGGAAGGTGAGACAGATATAGGACCCTTTCCTATCTTGACACTTATTTCTGGACTTCTTCTTTAATAAAGGCTTGGAGGGTATGGTACATTGTTTTACTCATCTACATTCATTTATTCTTCAGATGTCAAAGGCTTACCTCCAAAGACGGAAATTGATCTTCATCTGTTTAGTTTGCGAATTAGGCTTTGAAAAGAAGAACAAAATTATATTTTATGAATTACTTTTGGCAATTTCCTCTATGTATCTCATGTTGAAGAATTTGAATATCACTGTTTATTAATATCTCCAAGTCAATTTAAAGCAATAGTTTTTGTTGTTGTTGTTTTTGGAATTTGAGATATATAAAGTGACTTGAATATTTTTACACTTCTGTAATGATGAAATGAAGTTTAATAACAAAGTTAAGAATATTGTGAGGTTTTATATTTATGAGGTAACTGGTTTGTGATTTTTCCTCCCACGGAATGCTGATGTTAAAATAGTAAATGTAAGTACAGACTAGAACTGCTCTAGTGTCAGAGGAATGAGCCAATGTTCTGGGTCCTTTGCCTTAGAGGTCCTTTCTGGCCCTCTTCCAGCTTTACATTGCACCTTCAGGCAAGAGATATAGGACCTTGGCTTGCCCACAAGACCTTTGCCCTCTTTTATACCACGCTCTGGATCACCAGGATTCTGGTGCCATGGGGCAGATATTTGAGGAAAGTGTAGGCAGAGCTTAGATGTGAGAGCTGGATTATCTCCCTATGTGAACACAAAAACTATCTTGGGAGGTTTAGAGTTGGAAGTAGGAGAAGAGGTGCAGGACATAGGTAAGAGCCAGTGCCATGTCTTCCTGCAGTGGCACGTCATTGGCTTAGAACTACAGGGAGTTTGGAAATTCTGAATACTTTCCAGGCCATTACAAAGCAATAGTTGTCAAGGTAGCGGAATAGGACATTTTATTAAACCATTTGTTTGACTTATAACTTTTGAATATGGTGTGTGAGCCTGCATTCAAACCCCTGACCAGGTCTCTAAGGTATAGTGCTTTAGGCCGAGAACAGAGTTCTGGAGTTTCTTTCTTTAGTGTGACTATGAGCAGGTCACAATCTCTCAGTGCCTCAGTTTTCTCTTACGTCTAATGAAAATGTTACCTGTGTATTTCACAAAGTGGCACAATGATAATATGAAAAAATGAACTTAAAATTTTATATCCAATAATGCCACATGTAGTTTATGCAGTAATACATACTGCTACTACTTATGGTTTTACCCATACACTTAACATTGGTATATAACTTCTTTTTTTCTATTGTGTATGTCTGGCAAGACATACTTACATCTCATGAACTACTTTGATATTGTGGTACAATCCTAGAAGTCTTATCACCCTAACCCTATATTGACACTAGCTTTGAGAGTATAAGTAAAGGGTGGCATAATGCTTCTTTTGAGTGCCATTTAATCTAGCACTTCCTAACCATTTACTGTACAAAGACTCGTAATAATAAAAGCAAACAAAGCTTTTGTGAACTCATTCATGAAAGTATCAATTGAGAAAAGACATCATAACCAAAACCTACTACAAATTTAGTTGTACTACTAAGTGAATTTTGTCTTATCAATCACAACAACATTTACATATATTTTTAAAAACATAGGTCATATTCCCTGACTTGTGGTGGCACAACGGGTAAAGGCATCAACCTGGAATATTAAGGTCGCCAATTTGAAACCCTGGGCTTGCCTGATAAGGCACATATGGGAGTTGATGCTTCTTGCTCCTCCCTCTTTTTCTCTCTCTCTCTATAAAAATGAATAAATAAAATCTAAAAAAAGGAAAAAAATCAGGTCATGTTATATGTGAAAAGAGATCTCTTTAGGGATAGTACTTATGTGTGTAGATTCCCAGGCCATATCCTGATGAGCCCAGGGCCTCCCAGTGGTTGTGCATGGACAGGTGAATTTAAGGTACATGTCTTGGTCATAAACTTATCACTGAATAAATGATTAATTGAATTTACCTACTACTCAAATATGCATTAGTCCCCCATGGTATACACAGCTTTAGTAAAAAAGCTAATCTCATGAAGCTTAGAACCAAGTAGAAGGAACAAGGCAAGTCTAAAACTGATAAGAACAGTGAACTGACCTGACCAGGCGGTGGCGCAGAGGATAGAGCATTGGACTGGGATGTGGAGAACCCATATTCGAGACCCCGAGGTTGCCAGCTTGAGTGCAGGCTCATCTGGCTTGAGCAAAATGCTCACCAGCTTGGACCCAAGGTCACTGGCTCAAGCGAGGGGTTACTCAGTTTGCTGAAGGCCCACGGTCAAGGCATATACGAGAAAGCAATCAATGAACAACTAAGTGCCACAAAGAAAAACTGATAATTGATGCTTCTCATCTCTCTGCATTCCTGTCTCTCTGTCCCTGTCTATCCCTCTCTCTGACTCTCTGTCCCTGTAAAAAACAACAACAACAAAACAGTGAACCATAGGAAGACCATGGAAGCAGTTCTGTGGGGATTAATGGTCACATTTAAACCTAGCAGGATTAAGCAAAAGTTTCATAAAATTTGTGCTTCATCTCCAAGGATAACCTTTTGGAAGGCAGGAATAACTCAACTAATACTTGTCTGGAGTTCTATATAAGAGGTATTTTACATGTTACTGTAACAACTCTCACAACAATCTTACTAGGTTTGGAAATTTTTCCTCTCTCATAAAAGAAGAATCTGGGGCTTAGACAGAGGTTCACAAACTTAGTCAAAGTCAAACAGTTAGAAAATGTTTGTCTTGGGTTCATAATCTCAGTCTTTCTTTCTTTCGAGAGAAATACATTGACTCATTGTTCCACTTATTTACGCGTTCTTTTGTTGATACTTGTATATGCCCACACTGGGGATTGAACCTGCAACCTTAGCATATTGGGACTATACTTCAACCAACTGAGCTACCTGGCCACATTCTCAATTTTCAGTTTTCTTGCTGCTTTAATTATTATTATTTTTTAACATTTAGCTTCAGTATTATTTATCTAATATGTTTTTTGAATAGACTTCTTTTTAAAATATATTTCTAAATGAATGCATTTTAAAAACAAACTTTAGGTCTGACCTGTGGTGGCACAGTAGATAAATCATCAACCTGGAACACTGAGGTCACCCGTTCAAAACCCTGGGCTTGCCTGGTCAAGGCACATATGGGAGTTAATGCTTCCTGCTCTTCCCCTCTACTCTCTTTTTCTCTTTCTTTCTCTCTCTCTCGCTCTCTCTCTAAAATGAATAAATAAAGTCTTAAAAAACAAACTTTATATCACAACTGTATCAGAACCTACAAACAAAAAATAACTCTAAAAAGAAATGCAATTGAGATCAACAAACACGAAATGTCATTAAGTTCTGGAAACATACTAATAGGCTCACAAGATCTGAGCCTCGGTATACTTGCTTTTTGATAAAATAGGAGATTTTCAAGTTTTAGGAGAGATATTAAAAATATATGGGTACCAAACTAAGGTTTTTTGAGGAAACAAAAAAAAAAAAAGAGAGAGAGAGAAAGTTGAAAAGACTTTCTCACTCTGCAATTCAATGCCTTTAAAATGCATGTGTGGAATCAGCTAAATCTCTCAGTACAACTTCCTCCCTGCTTACACTCTTCTTCCCTAGAGCTTACTCTTGACACACATACTCACACGAGTGTGCATGCAAAATCGTTTTTTAAAAACATAAGTCTAATTATTTCATTCCACTGCATGGACCTGTGATAGATGCTTTCCTCACGCAGAAGAACATTCCAAGTCCTCACAATGGCTTTGGGCCCTATGTGACCTTTTTATCCTCATACTCTATTCTGCACTCACTGGGTTCCAGGCACTTTGGAATCTTTGCCCTTCCTGAAACACACTAGGCATGCTTTCTCCGTGGCCTTTCCAGTACCTGGTCTCTGTGACTGCATGGGAACCTTGGATTTCCATATATCTGCTTGACTAACTTTCCCATCTCCTTCAAGTCTTTGCTCGATGTCATCTTCTCAGTGAGGCCCAGACTGACCACTTTATTATTATTGTAACTCCGTGACCCACCTACATCTTAATGTACTCAACTGTAAACATTTTCCATATTACTTATGACTTTATTGTTTTTGTTTTTTTTAATTAATTTTATTTATTTATTTATTTATGTTAGAGAAGAGAGATGATAGATAGATAGATAGATAGATAGATAGATAGATAGATAGATAGATAAGGTGGGGAGGAGAAGGAAGCATCAACTCCCATATGTACCTTGCTCGGGCAAGCCCAGGGTTTTGAATGGGCGACCTCAGTGTTCCAGGTCAACGCTTGATCCCCTGCGCCACCACAGGTCAGGCCATTACTTATGACTTTATAAAACACTATGTAGTTTATTTATCTGTTAAATCTATTTGTTTATTGTCTGTCTCCCCATGCTAGAATGAAAGCTCTATGAGGGCTGGCTACATATTTTGCTTATTTATATCTCAAGCACCCAGAATAATGCCTAGCACATAGCAGAAACTTGATAAATATTTATTGGATTAAGTGAATGAAACAGGGACCAAAATGCAACCTTCTACCCTGACAACCTATAAGCTCAACAAAACTCCAGTTCTAGACCCTTTAATGTACTGTGATAGGCACTGAATGAAAGGTTCACTCTGAAGTGCATATAACAATATTCTCCAGGTTGAATCTTCTGGGCAGATCACAACAGTGTAGGAATGAAGGATATAAGACTAAATGGAGTTTTGAATGTGGAGATCAGGCTTCTGAGCTGGCCGATGCCTACCCAGGTGTTCTTTAGGGCAATGTTCTTGGTAAGAAAAATTTTGACAGTACATGTGATGATCAAGACTTCTTACTCCAGAGCACGAGCTAAAATTGTACCTTTCCTGCCAAAACTCATTGTTTTGAAGAGTCTGCCTTTTGATTTTCAATTTGGGGTTGTAAAAATGGTAAATTTGTAAAAAACAAAAAACAATAACAACAAAACCCCAACAAACAAAACAGAAAAAATGAACTACTTTAAAAAGAGAAAATTATAGCTTGACCTGTGGTAATATAGTGGATAGAGCATTGACCTGGAATGCTGAGGTTGCCAGTTCAAAACCCCGGCTTGCTTGGTCAATGCACATACAAGAACTAACTACTATGAGTTAATGCTTCCCACTCTTCTTCCTCTGTCTCTCTCTTTCTGCTAGCCAAAATCAAGAAATAAAAGTCAATAAATAAATGAAACTTAAAAATATAGAAGGAGTAAATTACAAAAGAAATACTCTACTCTTTATATTAAAGTTCAAGTTTTTAACAAAATGGGAAACTTGGGATGCTTTCAAAGCTAGAGGAAGATACTAGTCACAACTATCCAACTGAGATTTGATTATTATCTTCCATTCAAAGGGCCAAAATGATGTCTCTTGCCCCCACCCAAAAATGATGTCTTAACAAAGGTAAAATAAGCCATTGTGATGATATGGGAGTGATTCAACAAAGTAGGTTAAATTAGTAAAAATAAAAATAGTTTCAGGACTGAACACTCTCAATGAACAAATACAAAGCAAAGCACGAGTATTTTTGTTGCACGTTTATGGCATAGCTAGAGTACTTCCTCAGATGCCTGGCCTCACATTTCTCCAGGTCTCTGAGCTATTTGTCCTGCTTCAACTATTCCCATGTGACTGACCCAGTACAGGCCTCCTGAAGCAGATCAGCCACAAGCTTTAGCTGCTAGCAGAGAGGATTCAATCAGGGAAGCAGAACCATTATGAGTATGTTGAATAAGAAATTTATTATAACCTGACCAGGTGGTGGTGCAGTGAATGCAGCATCAAACTGGGACACAGAGGATATAGGTTTGAAACCCTGAGGTCACTGCCTTGAGTGTGAGCTCACCAGCTTGAGCATGGGCGCACCAGCTTGAGCGTGGGATCATAGACATTACCCCATGGTTGCTGGCTTGAAGCCCAAGGTCCTGGTTGAGCCCAAGGTTGCTGGCTTGAGCAAGGGGTCACTCACTCTGCTGTAGCCCCCCGATGAAGGCACATATGAGAAAGCGATCAATGAAAAACTAAGGTGCCAAAACAAAAAATTGATGCTTCTCATCTTTCTCCCTTCCTGCTTGTCTGTACCTATCGGTCCCTCTCGCTGTCTGTCTGTCTGTCTGTCTCTCTCTCTCTCTCTCTCTCTCTCTCTCTGTTTCTGTCACACACACACAAAAATTTATTATAGAAATCAGAAAAGGGGGAACAGGGGATGTTTAAAGCATCAGAGACCGGCCCTGACCCAAATGAGTAAAAGGCTTGTGGGGAAATCTGGAAGGTGGGCATGTTCAGCTGGTATTGGAGGTTAGTATAGAAGTTGGCACAAGGTTGTGAACTCCTTGTGACCACCATCTCTGTGAGCCTGTGAAGTCTGTTAGCCCAACAGTGGTCACAGGTATTCTGCAGAGAAAACACAGACAAACAAGACTCCTCTTGCATCTGGGCATTTTTCTCTTACTACCTCTAACCAATAACGACTTCTAGAGTTTAATGGCCGCTGCTTTTGTTGAAATGAAACTAAAATCTCAGGTAACTTCAGTTTTGTCTATATGAAGAAATATAGACCTGCAAGCATATGGAAAAGAGATTCTGGGAAACATACTTTTCAGGATAACTGAGGTGCCTATAGAACAATCCAGCACAATTACCATAACATGGCTGCAGAGCACAGGATTTGTTTTTCTAGTGACCAAAGGGATCAGATCATTCATCCTGGAAGCTGGGGGAGTTCATCACCAGTGGAGTAAATTTTGACCATTGGGAGATGAGAGATGAAAGGGAGCTTGCAGGTAAATTTCTTCTTGGTCCTTTCTTTAATAGACTGTTCCTGGGCTCAGTTTTCTAAAGAGCCTGTCCAAAATTACTTCACATGGCCAAGCAACTGACTGTTGGGCAAATGACTTCGTAAAATTGTATTTTTGAGTTTACTCACTTTTATTGTTACAAAATGGGGGCTGGGCAGCTCCAGGTATATGTAGTCTGTGAAATTGCAAATTACCTTCCTGCTTGGGAAGGGCCATTGTTTTTGCTAATGTTTGCTAGAGGAGAGGTTTTTGCACCAGAAAGTTTTGAAGAGAGAAGAAGAAGAGGAAAAAAAGAAGCCATGTTTGCAGAAAGGAGCAGAAGGAGCAGAGAAAATGCAGAGTGCTGAAGGAGAAGTCACGTTGGCAGAGAGAGAAAAGGTGTGCAGATGGGGAACCAGACTGAGGGGCTTTGCAAGCTCCGATAAGACCGGTGGGGCCTTTGATTCCAGGAGAAACTAGAGAAGATTCTCCTGATTGTGGAACCAGAGAATGTGTTAGTGGCTTTGGGAGCTCTGAATGAAAGGGATGATTTCCCTGCCCGTTTGCTCATCCGCCAATGCAAGACTTTAATAAAGGAATGGCCCACCACTTTTTGGCTCCACTGATTTTTTACCGCCTGCCTAAATTCAATGAGAACCTGCATATGAATGGCCGCCATGGCCACGACTACTGGCCATACACTGTCTTTTCAGGTTTATGAAGCACAGACCAGGCTGGTAACATTACAGCATGTATTTGCTTCACATTCTTTCCTGTCTCACATCCTCCTTTCCTCAATCTGGATGCCCTGGTGTAAAGCCAGTAGTCATGGCCACCATCACAGCAGCCTGGCCAATGCTGGTTCGCATTAGATTCGAACAGATGGCAATGAAACACTGGAGCCAAAAACTGGTGAGCCATCAGCTTTAATTCTAGCTTGCACCCGGCAGGCAAGCAAAAACACACACTGGGCTCCAAAACCCACACATTCAGTGCTCACAAAGCTACTGACTTATCCAAGTTTCCTAAAATCAAAGTTTCTAGCTCACCAGACTTATCCACCTCTGTTTCCCATCTCCTCCATCACAAACTCTTAACAAACTGGCTTCTTCATCAGCACTCTGCCATCTTGGCTACTTCTCCTCCACATGGCCTTAATGTGCTCTCCTCTCTAATACTAATCTCAGGAACCCAGGAACCGAGAGAGAGAGAGAGAGAGAGAGAGAGAGATCAAGCTACTGCTCTCTCCCATTTTATAGCATAGACTCCAAACCTTTAATCCAATTATACAAACAATGAAGTCTCTGATACAAAGCCACCCATATGAGGCATAATGGGATTCCTCCCTACATCACCACCCTACATCATCCAATCAGTCAAGGGTGTGGAGAAGAGCTTACTCTTAAAGCCAAGCCTTAGGCCATAATGACCCGGCCTGCTTACATTACAGCCTCTCCCCCACACCTATCCCAAGCATAAGGGCAAATAATATCACCTGGGTGATGGGCTTCCATGTGGGCAGCGCCATCTTTAACAAAGTGAGCATATTATATTTTATCTGCCCAACACCTGGCATTGGATCTTCTCTCTCTCTTTCTTTCTTTCATTCTTTCTTTCTTCTTCTTCTCTCTCTCTTTCTTTTTTTAATAGCCTTCACTTAAAAAAGTTTTTATTAAATTTATTCAGGTGATATTGGTTAATAAGCTTATATAGGTTTCAGGTTACAATTCTATACTACGTCATCTGTGTATTGCATTTTGTATTCACCACCCAAAGTCAAGTCTCCTTTCACCACAATTTACCCCAACTCACTATTCTCTTCTACCTCCCCCACCCCTCTTTCTCTCCCCTCTGGCAATCACCATACTATTGTCAGAACCTATGAAGTGTTTGTTTTTTTTTTGCTTAATCCTGTCCCAACTGCCCTCCCCTCTGACATCTGGCAGTCTCATCTGTCAGTCTGTTCTTCTGCGTCTGAATCTGTTTCTATTTTGTTTGTTAGTTTATTTTGTTCATTAGATTCCACATATAAGTAAAGTCATATGATATGGTACATTTGCACAATGAAATACTACTCGGTGGTAAAAAAGAAGGAATTCTTAATTTTTACAACAGTATAGATGGACCTAGAGAGTATAGAGTCCGTGACTAAGTGGGGTGGTCACGTGGGGAAATCAGAGCCCCAGTCTTTGTCTGGGATCGCCCACATGGCCAGGCTTGCTGGAACTACACTTCCCAGAAACCTTTGGGAGTAAAGCAACCGTCTGTCACCCAATGAGACTTCCACTATGTCACATTAGCTCGCCCACCCTAGAGGACCACTTTAAATACCTCCATGTTGTTTAATCCTTTGCGACTTGTCTGGCCCCTGAACCCTGGGACCGGAGGATATCATCAGGCAGGATGTGTGGTACTTAATAAAGCTTTATTCCACACTTTGTGGCTCTTGCCCACCTGTTCCTTCTTTCTCGGTGGGGAAAAATACCTTACATTTTTGGTGCCGAAAACCCAGGAGGAGTTTGAAGTCCGCAACGGACTGCTCCTCTCTCCCCGTCCCCTCTCAGAAAGAACCAGGACCCAGGATCTCCGACCATCCACCAACTTCGGTGCACGGTTCAGTAAGTCCCATGCCTCCAAACCCCCCTCAGGTTCTTTCCTTGAGGCTCCCTATCCGAAAACCGTAGCTACGTCAGGGAAGCCTTTTCCATCAAAGCGTGTGTGCCCTGGAGACGTCCGAGCACATATCCACTTTCCTTATCCGTCTGTGGCCAGAGTTTGGGTCTTGGGACGCCAATCCTCACCTCTTGACTACCCCGAGAACTGAGGCCACTGTGGGGGCACAGGAATCCCAAAACACTCCAGGAGTTGCCTTATCTGAAATCTCTCTCTCCCTAAAAATGAGGAAACTGTTCCTTTTCTCTGCTGTGGCCAGGCCACAGAACCCACTGGATAATCAGACCAGGTATCCTCCTGAAGGAACTTTCGGTTTTAACACCCTCATCAATTTAACTGTCGCCGAAAAAGCTGGGAATTTGTTGGAGATCCCTTACACGGCTTCTAATAATTCACGCACCCATCCTTAATCTCTCTGTGCCACCTGTTTCACCGCACGGCCGTTTTTTGGCCAGAGAAACCTCCATTCCTAATCTTTCCTTCTTCACTGACTCTATACTTTCTCTCTCTCCTGCCTGACCCCTGAGGGCGCCCCTCTCTCGCCCCACTTTCTGGTCCCTCTGGGAACCTCTTTTGCTCTGGTCTCTTTCCTCCAGAGAGCCTCCTCCCCCTCCCTTTGCTAAATCCTGTTTCTCATTCACTTGCAAATACCCCTCTCTCTCTTCCCCTGCTGGCCAGGGGCCTCTCGCTTCTCCACTATGTTCTTAAACCCCTCCTCCGTCAGGCAATTCTCTGCCTATCACTGGCTCTTTCACCAGTTTGCAGGATGCCCAACCCCCAGACCCCTACCCGGGACCTGTGAACATGGCATTTAAAGTTTTCAATGGTCACGGCTGGTAAGAACAGGCCATGGCTGTTTGCCAGGCCTGCATGCAGCAGAAGGTAATGCTCCAAACAAGGCACAGGAAGTGCCCAACCCAAGTCTGGACCGCCACCAGGAACTTGCTTTAAGTGTGGCAAGCAGGACCACTGTGCCCGACAGGGCCCCTGCCCGCGGCTGCCCACTGAAGCCTGCCCTTGACTGCAAGCAGCCCGGTCACTGGAGGAGTGATTGCCCCTTTGGGCAGCAGGCTCATCCTCAACGCCTCTACCTGGAGGATGAGGCAGCCACTGGGGCCCATCGGTCAAACTCCTAGGACACAACCTGGACTCGGAGAACCCAGGGTATGCTGCAACTAGTGGGTAAGTCCATCTCATTTCTTGTGAACACGGGAGCTGCCTTCTCCGTTTTGCCATCACACTCTGGACCTCTAATTTCCTCACAGGTCTTGGTTGTGAGAATGGATAGGACCCCTTCTTTTCCCGTTCACATGCCACCCCTGACATGCAGTTTGAATAGAATCCCCCGCCTTTTTTTACACCTGTTCTTAGTTATGTCATCGTGCCCTGTACCCTTTCTGGGTCGAGACATTCTACACAGTCTTGGAGCCACTATCCAGCTAACAGCATCTTCCCACTTACTCCTGCCATTCCTCACTACCAAGGGCTCCCACATAATCAATGCTACCCTCATTTCTAACCATGTCTCTCACCTCAAGCTTGCTCTCATGCAGGATTGTTAGCAGTTTGGAACCACTGGGCCCTACTTGTCTGTGGCTCACCAAGAGGTTGGACCCTGCAGACCCTCCTGCTGCAGCCTGTCCCTCCCAGCAGGAACCTGCCACTGGAGTGAACTGAACTAAGGAGCAATGCTGTTCAATAGGACTGGCCTGATGAAAGAAGCTTCAATCTCCTCAATCGTCTATGAACAAGAATCTCTCCTCCTACAACCTGCTTATCTCCTAATAACAGCCACCCATTCTCACCTAGGCTGCCCCTATCCTAAATCTTCTAATTATCAGTGTATAACTCATATGCTTTTCTTTTTTAAAAAATTCTTACAGAACTGCATCCATGAAGTTTCTCAACCCACAGCCAAACAGATGTTCCTCCTGACACCGCTCAAAGCCACTACCAGCCAACCTCCCCTCCCCACGACACCCCTAATCAGCAGGAAGTAGTCAAATGGATAAACGGCGCCCCTTTTCTATTTAACCAAAAAGGTTGGAATGTAGGGTCCATGACTAAGGCGGGTGGTCATGTGGGGAAATCAGAGCCCCAGTCTTTGTCTGGGATTGCCCACATGGCCAGGCTCGCTGGAACTACACTTCCCAGAAACCTTTGGGAGAAAAGCGACTGTCCATCACCCAATGAGATTTCCACTACATCATATTAGCTCACCCACCCTAGAGGACCCCTTTAAATACCTCCATGTTGTTTATTCTTTGCGACTTGTTCTGGCCCCTGACCCTGGGACTGGAGGATGTTGTCGGGCAGGATGCGCGGTACTTAATAAAGCCTTTCTTCCACAACTTTATGGCTCTCGGCCTGCCTGTTCCTTCTTTCTCGGTGGGTAAAAATACCTTACAGAGCGTATTGTGCTAAGTGAAATAAGCCAGTCAGAGAAAGGCAAATACCATTGCATCTTTTAATAGAGCATTAGCATTTTTTCCTTCTTGAAAAATCTCAGCTAAAACTGAACCCTTAGAAAAACTGCAATGAAAAAGAAGTGTTAGAGTTCTACGAAAAGCATTAACAATAATTTGTGTGAAGCTCAGTTCATTTGCTTGTTATGAAATTATAGAATGAATAAAATTTTAAGGATATCTTTATCTTTCTTTGCTGAAAAAGTCCATGAACAAATATTTCTCTGAGACAAAATAAAAGAAAGAAAAGAAAAGAAAAATGGACTGGGAAGCAGAGATCCTTTCAGCCAACCTGTGACTTGTGACCTAAACTCTCAGCAAGAATATACACTTCATGAAAGCATTGCTCTCTGGCAACTTCACAGCAATAACACTGTCATAGCACAAAAAGCAGTGCAAAGCCTGTCATTCACATTTATGTATCTATGCCAGTCTGGGTTTTCACAATACTGTGATGCACAGAGTAAAGAAACGACCTTGATATGTAGTGTCAGCTTTATCTTTAATCCACTTCCCCAAATGCTGTCACATCTTATTTGATCATTAATCAATGAGACAGGTAGTAGACTTTCCCCCATAATATCTAAAACCTATTTTTTAAATAATAAAACACACAGAGATAATATGAAATAGAGTGAAAAGTGTGCAAACACATACAAGATTTAGGTCTTGATAGTTACTCTCCTCTTCCCAATAGTTTATGGTTGTTAGCTATTAAAAGTTCAGTGAGCCTGACCAGGAAGTGGTGCAGTGGGATGACCTGGGACACTAAAGAGTCAGGTTTGAAACCCTGAGGTCACTGGCTTGAGCATGGGCTCATCCGGCTTGAGCGTGGGATCATAGACATGACCCATGGTCACTGGCTTGAGCCCAGAGGCTGCTGGCTTGAGCCCAAAGTCTCTGGTTTGAGCAAGGGGTCATTGGCTCAGCTGGAGTCCACTGGTCAAGGCACATATGAGAAAGCAATCAATGAACAACTAAGGTGCTACAACTATGAGTGGATGCTTTTCATTTCTCTCCCTTCCTGTCTGTCCATCCCAACTTCTCTCAAAAATAAATAAATAAATAAATATTCAATGAAAAAATATTAGAAGTGCTTCTTCAGGTTAAAGCAGTGGTTCTTAACCTTTTTTGAGGTACTGAACCCACCAATTTTATATGCGCATTCACCAAACCCTTCTTTAGTGATAAATAAAATATGATTTTTTTCCCAAATTCAAGACATAGGTATATGTTTTTTATACTGGTGCACAAAATGAGCCGTGCATGAACATCACCTTGCTCAAAGAACAAAACCAACAAAGTGCATGAACTCACAACAAATTAGGGTATTACTTTATTCTGGCCTCCGTGGCAGAGGCTTCTCCGAACCCCTGAGACCAACTCATCGAACCCCTAGGGTTCAATAGAACCCAGGTTAAGAACCACTGGGTTAAAGACTGTGTTCTCATCTCTTTTCAAACTTTTGTGTTTTCTTCTATGGGTTGGGCTTCTCTTTTTAGAGAAAGCAGTTTCAGTAGAGTTTCTATTAGGGAATCCAGATGGAAGGCGTAAAAACGTGGGAATGATCAGATGAAGGACAGCATGGTGGGTGGAGGGTTGGGGGGTGATAGCTTGGGAAAACTGTCTTTATAGGGAAGGAGTTAAGATGAAACTGCCATATGTCAGAGGGTGCAGCATCTATTATTTTATGTCACAACAGTGTGAGAACGGTGCTAGCGACAGTGGAAGAAGCTAGTTTTAAAGGTGGGATTGGAGATTCAAGAGAAATTATATATGCCTGACCTGGTGGTGGCACAGTGGGTAGAGCATTGGACTGGCATGCAGAGGACCCAGATTTGAAACCCCAAGGCCTCTGTCTTGAGCGAAGGCTCATGAGCTTGAACAAGGGGTTGCTGGCTTGAGCATGGGATCATAGACATGACCTCATGGTCGCTGGCTTGAGCCCAAAGTTGCTGGCTTGAGCTCAAGGTCGCTGGCTAGAGCAAGGGGTCACTTGTTCTGCTGTAGGCCCCTGGGGCAAGGCACATATGAAAAAGCAGTCAATGAACAACTAAGGCCCTGCAATGAAGAATTGATATTTCTCATCTCCCTTCCTGTCTGTCCCTCTGTCTCTGTAAAAAAAAAAAAAAAAAAAAAAAAAATTTGTATGTGAGAAAAATTGCGTACAATTGACTATGTTTCATAGGAAATCAGGATTTTACCAGGACATAGCTCAGAGAAATGCTATTACAGTTGCTTCAGTGGGTAGCAATATGTTCAATTTTTGTTGAAGGTACCCCTTCCAGCCCAAATCGTCCAACCCTGTCGCCTAAAGAGCCCACGAAACACTCCCAGCGCTGTTTCTGTAACAATTCCTATTACAGTTAGTGTTTTCCGGATATTTCCCCCTGAAGATGGTGATGGCGGAAAGGTCTTCAGATCCTTCTGAAATTTCCTTGTCCTTTTTACAGAAAAATAAGGTCTTTGTAAACATTTAAATTGCCCCATTCTTTCCCAGCAAATGTGCCTTCAGTTTAATCTGCGCCCGGGCAAAGGCTGGGAACAGTTTAATGGTGGGAGAGTTTAAGGGATGGGAAGGGTTGTAGTGCGGTGGGTCTTCCAGCAACCGATCCATTCATTCAAGGAGCCTAAGTGTATCTCCGCCTGAGAAGTTTTAGCTCCAGAGTGTCAGGGACGGCGGAGAGCAGGTACACAGTCCTGTAGGTTTACTGACAAGCCTGAACGACGGCTGGGACAGGGGCTTGGCAGTGCCTCCCAGGAGGCCGCCAGGTTGCAGTTCCCACATGACTCCCATTTCTCACGGTACTCGCACGCAGCGGCCACGCTGCAGGCCGCGAGCGCTGGGGCCATTTCGGGACACCCTTGCGAACTCGGGCCGGTCCAGCTCCGCAGGCCTTGGAGGATGGGACGCTTTTATGGCGCTTAGGCCCCGATATGCCGGGTCAGGGTCTCCACCGCGGTGATCTCTGGAACCGAGGTTCCCACGCGGACGAGCCAGGCGTGAGCCCCGGTGTAGGGATCCAGAGCGCCACCCGTTCGCGCGCCGAACCTGCGGTTCTCGCAGCAGTGCAGTAAGGGGTGCTCCGCGGTGGGAGAGCCGGCTTCCGCAGTTCCACTCCCGCGTGGCCAGCTAGCCAGCCAGCCAGCCGGGGGTGGGGAGCCCGGAGCGCCGCCCCACCAGCGCGCCCCGCCCGTGGGAGAGGAGGGGCTGCGGCGCGAGCGACCACTGGAGGCGCAGCACCGACGCCACCGCCGCTGTCGGTGCTGGAGACCGCGGCTCCGCTGCCCAGCCGGCCCGCGTGCCCGTTCGTCCGCCAGGGAGGTCTCCTGTCTCTCGCTGCTGCCGCTGCAGGATCAGCGGCGTCGCCTTCCAGGTAGGTGTCCTAGTTGCATAGGGTACCCTTG
Source organism: Rhynchonycteris naso (assembly GCA_037038555.1). NCBI lineage: Eukaryota > Metazoa > Chordata > Mammalia > Chiroptera > Emballonuridae > Rhynchonycteris > Rhynchonycteris naso. The sequence goes on along the minus strand of CM072997.1, from coordinate 54,931,266 downwards.
GAGCGGATATGATGGTGCCCGCAGGGACCCGGGGACATTGTGCACGTTCGGAGGGCCGAGGACCCTGAGGGGCGCGCGGGTGGGCAGCGCGGCTTCGGGCCCTTGAGGCATCGTAGTCCTCGAGGGGTTCCCCTGACTGTAAACCCCGGCGGTCCGGAGTCGGGGGTCGCGGTGCTAGTCCGGCCTGGCGACCGAGGTGGGAGGGGGCGTTTGGGTCATGTTCCCCACTCGCCGTTCTCCCTTCCCATTCGTTGTCGGGGAATTCCGGCCGCCTGGTTCTGCTGCACGCAGCCCCCCGCGCCGGCTGCTAGGGAATGAAGCTGGGGCCCGCGGAGGGACTGATGTAATTGTCAGCGGAGAACGGCACCGCGCGGATGAGAGCGCCCGCTCCCCGCCGACTCCAGCTAACGCCTACGCCGCACCTTTCAGGGAATCGGGGTAGCCGGGAAGAGCGACCGGGGAAGTTGTGCATTTGGTTTTATTGTGCGCGTGCACTGCGCACTGCCCCCGCGGGGCACCCCTGCCACCCGCTGCTGGCGCCCTTGCAGCCTTCCCTGCAACCTTCGTCCACCCCGGCCAGGGCCCAATCTGCGTTCCCTGGTTCAGACTGGGACAGCGTTTGCATTGCAGTCAAGACGTGCTTCCCCTACAACCAGCCGGCAACTGCCCGCAGATTGTGTCGCCCGAGGATCCGGATCGGGGGTGGGGGCGAGTGTGGGGGTGGGGGGTTGGAGACTTGGGGAGGAAACTGGGAAGAAGTAATGACAGCAGCAGATTTTTTTAAAGCCTCTTTTGTGTATTGTGTATAGCCACATCTGCATTACACCTTTGGAGCTTTTTTTTTTTTTTTTTTTGAAAGTTATGACCTATACAGATTTTTGTGGCAATTCTGTGATATACCTGAACGGTAGCTTCAACAGAGACCTAAAGCTGGGGAAAGCATTACATAATGGGCATGAAGCAAATGACAGGAAACTAAGTGAACCCACTGGGTTGCCAGATGATTATTTCTCCCGGGCACAAAAGTCCTATTGGCTTTTTTCTCTATTAAAATTTCCGTTTAAAATGTCGCTGGACTAGTTTTATTTAGCATTGTATGTCGCATTCAGTTGTGCTCTTTTTTCAAATAAAATAATTTTTCTTGCACGTCTTTTCTTAAATTTAAAAGCAGCATGCTAATAGATGGCAATATATCGTACAACTAGTTAAATGTGCCCTTTCTTCAAAGGTAAATTTGAAAAATATCCCATCTTAATATCCTTAACTTTGTTTTCCTCTTGGCTGTAATCCCCAGCCCCACGCTCATTGTTTTTGGAAGCATTTATATAGTTTTAGGGACTGCAAGCTCAGTGTTGATATTCCTATGGAATGCTACAGCATTGCAGATACAAAGACTAATAATAAATGAAACAGAAGACCTCACAGTAACTCAAGAGTGAGCTGAGTTCCCAAGGTCGAAGGGAAGCTGCAGCGTAATTCGGCTATAATCATATACGGAGACTATGTATATCCCTCATTGGGTTATAAGGAAGGCCTTGATTGATGGAATATTATTCCTAGTACGCTTTTACCCCAAATTTCATGTTTCCCTCTAAAACTAATTTTTTTCTCAAAGTAGAAACAATATATTGAAATTTAAATCTTGCTTTTGGAAAGTTTAAAAACCTTGTTTTTGCTCATATTTTTAGTTTTGATGAGATAACTCAATCATATACTCAGTGATGCACTTTTTTGGGATATTTCAGTTTCAAATTATGATGGTTTATCAGATGTCTCTTGGTTATAGTACAGTATGATTCTGTTGGACTTTTACAGGATTGTGTAGTATAAGTTTTCTTGTCCCTAGACTACTTTAACTATATGTTAACTTTACTCCAAGAAGAAAGGTAAAGTACTTCCAGGATGAAATGTTTGTGGTTGGATACCTGCATGACCACTGCAGAAATAATTAGGTTAATGTACAAGTAAATAAAGGTTTTGTACAATTTTACTCAGGAAACTGTTGGATAAGGAGAAGATTTAAATTTTGTGAAAATTACTAGGTTAGGTAGCCTTCAGAAATCATTCAGTGGATAATTACTCATTGAGCACCATTTGTTTGAGGCATACAGGAAATACAAATAAGAATAAAACAATGTCCTTGCCTTCAAGAGTTTGTCTTCTACTTTGGAGGCCAAGGCATGAATTCTCAAAATAAGAATCAGTCTTTTCTTTTCTTTCTTTCTCTCTCTCTCTCTTTCTCCCTCCCTGCCTCCTTCCTTTTTTTTTTTTTTTTACTGCAAATGCTTAGTAATAATTATAATTTTTTAAGTTTGTTTTTAATCTTAAAGAAAGGTCTTATACTGTCTGTTGTATTCTTCAAATTTTCCCCCATCTACATTATGTCATTAAGATTCATCCGTTATGTGTCTGTAACAAAATATTTTCCTGTTCTCCTGCCAATGACCTTGTTTTGTTTTTTTATTTAAAAATAGTGCTGTTTTGATCATTCATGTTTCTTGGGTCACATGTGCAAGTGTTTCTCATGAGTAAGTACCTAGGTATAGAATTTTTGATTTGTAGGGCATGTGAATATTCAACTTACCAGATACTACCAAATTATTTTCCAAAATTGTTGCATTAATTTACATGGACCAGGGAAACAAGCAAACACAAATCATCAAATACAGTCAAGCATTTATATGTGTATTGAAATACATATTTTTTTTTAAAGGAAGAGAATGATGAACTTAAAACTTAGAATAATACTTATCTTTTGGGAGATCTACATAGGTGAATGTAAGTTATTGGTAATCGTTATTATTCTTTATTTTTATTTTTTTAAAAGAGAGATTGAGGGGGCGGGGACAGACAGGAGAGAGTTATGAAAAGCATCAACTCGTAGTTGTGGCACTTTAGTTCATTGATTGTTTTCTCATATGTGCCTTGACCTGGTGGTGGAAGGGGCTTCAGCCTAGCCAGTGACCTTGGGCCTTAAGCCAGTGACTGTGGGGTCATGTCTGTGATTCCATGCCCAATCTGGCAACCTCGGGGTTTCGAACTTGGGTCCTCAGTGTCCCAGGCTGATGCTCTATCCACTGTGCCACCACCTGGTCAGGCAAGTTCCTGGTAATCGTATTTAAAAAGGGTGGGGGTTATGCATGGATCAGTGATAATTTCAAAGTTCTAAGGAAAAAGAAATAAGGACCATGCAGAGTCCTCCTAAGGCTGAACAGGGTACTGTACCAAAAGACCTACAGGTGACAGTTGAAGAATGAGGAAGGAGTCCCTGTGTGTAGGCATGAGTTGCTAAGAGTTCATTGTAGAGACTTGCAGAGGATGAGCAGGCCTTGCTGAGAAGAGGAAGGCCATCTCAGCAGAGGAAATGATAGGAACAGATGTGGAGGAAGGCATATGAAATTGTCCAACAGGGAACCACTCAAAGGGTTCATAAAACCATCTAGGGAACTGATGAATATGGAAGGGTTAAGGGTGAGTAGAGAGATCCAAGCAGGGCCCCTAGTTAGGAGGCTGCTGTTTGAGAAGAGAATTCTCTATTTGAAGAAAACTAAAAAGGAAATCCTTCTGATAGGACCAGTATCTCAGAAAATACATATAGTTAGCTGACAAAGGAAGACCTAGAAAGGAGGCTAACTCAAGTAGCTTCATATCCAGGACTATCTGAGGGATAACTGGGTTAGAGAGAGTGTTAAGTATTTCACTTGACCCGTGGTGGTGCAGTGGATGGGGTGCTGACCTGGAATGCTGAGGTCTCTGGTTTGAAACCCTGGGTTGCCCAGTCAAGGCACATACGACAAGCAATCAGTGAATAGCTAGAGTGAAGCAACTACTTCTCTTCCTCACCTTTCCTTTGTAACATCAATAAATAAAATCTTAAAAAAAAAGTATTTAACTTAACTTTTAAACTTAAAATAAATTTAAGTAAGTACATAAGTTTAAACAGTAAAAAACATGTAAGTATATAATGGCAGGTTCTCATTTGAATATGTTTCACCAGTGTCATGAGACCAAGTATAAGGAATTCACGATTAAGACAGAAATTAGTGTACTTACTTCTGCAGCACATATACTAAAATTGGAATAAGCAGAGTACATTAGCAGGGCCCCTGCTCAAGGACAACACGCAAGTTTGTGAACTGTTTCCTATTTTTTAAAAAAGTAGAAAAAGAAAAAGACAGAAATTATCTTCTTCTTTAGATATGATGGATTTTGCTTCTCAGTTTAAGATAAGCTTATATGCCAATTTATGAAATATATGAAGAAAATACTCAAACATTGGAAATACTCATATTTGCTTGATGTGCTAATATTTGAATGACGTTTTATGTTAGATCAGTGGTTCTTAATCTGGGTTCTATCAAACCCTAGGGATTCGATGAGTCGGTCTCAGGGGTTCGGAGAAGCCTCTGCCGCGGAGGCCAGAATAAAGTAATACCGTAATTTGTTGTGAGTTCATGCACTTTGTTGGTTTTGTTCTTTGAGCAAGGTGATGTTCATGCACGGCTCATTTTGTGCACCAGTAAAAAACCATATACCTATGTCTTGAATTTGGAAAAAAATCATATTTTATTTATCACTAAAGAAGGGTTCGGTGAATGCGCATATGAAACTGGTGGGTTCGGTACCTCAAAAAAGGTTAAGAACCACTGTGTTAGATTCATAAGAAGTTAGAGCTGAAAGGAGTTTTAAAAAATCTTCTATTCCTACCTCACTCATTTTACATTGGGAAATCTGAGGCTCAGGGACTTCTCCAGTGAGGCACTAACCCCATCTGCAAGTATAGCTAGGAGATAATATGCCAAATAATTGACTTGTGGTGGGGGTGATAGGAAATAAAGCTCTTCACCAAATTATGGGTAGGTTAATGAGAAAATGAGCCCAAAGCAACCTCGGCAGTAGGATTGTAAGCTTCCTTTCTATTCCTTCTTGTTTAGTTGATATAGAAAGTGAAATCATACGTATATTTTTACATTTTCTTAGGTTTTTAGATAAATACTTTTGTGTTTGAGGGTATGATGAGAGGAATAAACACTACAAATATTAGGATTTAAAATTTTTTGGTGTTTGCTATTTTGATACCCATAACTTTGACTTTTAACTTAACAGACAGGAAAGGATACAGACAAATTATCTTGTCCTACATACTTTTCTTTACGTTTTGTTTTGTTTTGTTTTTTTGTTTTTTTTTACAGGGACAGAGAGAGAGTCAGAGAGAGGGATAGACAGACAGGAACAGAGAGGTGAGAAGCATCAATCATTAGTTTTTCGTTGTCATTGCGACACCTTAGTTGTTCATTGACTGCTTTCTCACATATGCCTTCACTGGGCCCTCAGCAGACCCAGCAGACCCTTGCTGGAGCCAGCGACCTTGGGTCCAAGCTGGCAAGCTTTTGCTCAAGCCAGATGGGCCCCGTATTCAAGCTGGTGAGCTCGGAGTCTCGAACCTGGGTCTTCCGCATCCCAGTCCGACGCTCTATCCACTGCGCCACCGCCTGGTCAGGCCATACTTTTCTGTCTCTTTTTCTTTGTTATACCTCTTCCCTATACTAATAAGAGAGAAAATCAAAGTGTAGAGGGATTTGAGTCAGAAGTAGAACATTAACTTTCACTTTTTATCTTGTATCCTATCATGGCAATTCTTACTGTAGCCAGTGAGACTGACCCATCCACCTTTTGAAAAGTGTGGAAGTAGAAGGGAGAACAACAGCACTATGTTTTTAGTATCTTTTATCAAAAATCAAACCTAAAATAAACCTGGCCTTAATTTTTAGCAATGGCTTTATTTTACATCTCCTCAACCAGCCCTTCAGTTTTACCATAAATTTGAAGAAGCTACCTTGATATTTTCTATATGTAATATAATGAATAAAAACTTTTTGTTAAAAAAACATTTTTGGAGATAAAGTCTAAGGCCTGATTTTATTTTAAATTAAGTTAACATTTTAGTTTTCTGTGTATCTGGAGCAGCTGGGCAAGTTTTTACATATTCTCACACTGTAGGCAACAATCTGAACAATTTTTGTAATATGATTTCCCTGGAATAGAAAAAATAGCACAGTTTGAATGGCATGTTGATTATGAAAACACATTAATGAAATTCTTTTTGATCTCAGTAAACTTCAAATTGAAGCAAGAACTATAAAAAGAGTGTGATCTCCAAAATAGGCCAAACAAATGTGAGTGTTCATGTGAAACTCCATGAAGAAAGCAAGGGAGAAGGAGAGAGAAAAATCCACCAGAACTCAGGATAATGGAAAAGAAAGGTCAGGACAGGAAGTAAGTAGATATAGCGCAGCTTGTCTTCTAGCCTTTCAAAAAAGTGCCAACAGAAGAAATGAAAGTATAAATCTGAAGGCTTATGGAGACCAGATATTAAAGAGATCTGTCTCTATACTTTAAAAAACTTTGAAAAATTTAATCCAGAAAGAAGAAGATAAAAGGTTGATAAATTAAACTTCATGTGAGAAAAGATAGTAAGCCTGACCTGTGGTGGCACAGTGGATAAATCGTCAACCTGGAACACTGATTTGAAACCCTGGGCTTGCCTGATCAAGGCACATGTGGGAGTTGATGCTTCCTGCTCCTTACACCTCTCTCTCTCTCTCTCTCTCTCTCTCTCTCTCTCTCTCCTCTCTGAAATGAATAAGTAAAAGCTTAAAAACAAACAAACAAAAAGATAGTATATATAACAGGTAGAAGATAACATCACCACCCGAGAAAAAACCATTTATAACATGTGTCATAGACCAGCATTAACTCTTAAATATCCAAAGACCTCCTGTGTATCAATAACAAAAATGACTGCCATTCCAATGGAAAAAGGGGCAAAGGCAATGAACAAAGAGTTCACAGAAGAGAAATTACAAATACTCAACTCAGGATAAGAGACGTGTAATGTTAAACTATATAGTCCAGTGATTTTCAACAGGTGTGCTGCAAGAATTTTTAAAACATGAAAAACTTAACTATTTAAGTGCTAGTCAAGGGCACTGACCTCTTTTCCCTTAGATTATCAAATTTAAAAAATGACAGCAGCCAACACAACAATAACTGTCTGGTATGAAGGAATCAAAACTATATCTGTCATGGCTTTGGATTTATGGTAGGCCCATCTACCTGGGTCTCTCATAGAGAAAACTGTGGCCTTGAACCATTGCCTGGCCTCGGCCTGTAGGCTGCAGGCACTGAAGTGGGTTGCCCAGTGTTGGGGGAAATTACACCTATTTTTTTTCTGTCAGATGGACAAAAAATGTATTATATGGTGTGCCTCAGAATTTTAGTAATAAGTTTTAGGCATGCCATGAGATGAAAAAGGTTGAAAATTGCTGATGTAGTCCATTAAATTGGCAAAGATCTAGATGTTTGTTAATACCTTATGGTGGCAAGATTTTGGGGAAAGATGACAAGCTCATACATTCTTGGTAGGGGTACACAGTGGTTCAGCAGCTATGTAGCAATTGGAAAATATTGCTAAAATTAATAACTTACCTACGTTCTTAGCTCAGGGAACCTAAGAAGTTTTTCTACAGATATACTTGTACGTCACAAAATGAGTTTGCTCAAAGGCATCTATTGCAGCATTGTCTGTAACGACAAGAGATTTAGGGAGAGCTAAATAGCCGTCATCATGGGGTCACTTACGTAAATTATAAACAGAAACAAAACCAGGTCGCTGTTAAAAGGAATGAGATCATTCTGTATTTGCTGATACAGAATGATCTCTAAGATACTACGAGGAAACAAGTCGAGGTGCAGAGTAGTGTGTGCCTATGGGGCTTAATATATATGAGTGTATACATATGTGTTTATACTTGTAACTGGTAAGTCTATCTCTGGATGGTTACCCAAGAAACTGGTAACAGTGATTGCCTCTGAGGAAGGGACCTGGGTGGTGGGGCTGGGATGGGAAGGACACATGTTTCGTGCACCCTTTACTGCTGTTTGAATTTTTAAATATGTCAGCTTATCTATTCAAACCAAGATAATTAAAAAACTTCTTGAGTCTCACTTGTACTGGTCAAAAATGTTAAGTACTTGTAACAAATAGCATTCCTTTGCAACTTCAGGTCCCTGGTAGTTGCATAAAGGCTCACCCTCTCACTACTGCCCTGACAGGCTAAAGTTCAAGAGGAGGGAAAACAGAAGGGGTTGCCCTTTGGGATAGAGTTCTCTGCAGTTGCCCTGCCCTTGCCACTGTGCCCCCAGCTAACTGATCTTACTGGGAGGGAAATCCAAGGGACATTGATTAGGATCCACCAGGGTGGAGGTGAGAGTTCAGGGAGAACAGATGTTGAAGAAGGTGGTGGCAGAAACCTGCGGCTGGGAGAGCACAGAACTGGAGATGAAGAAATTGATACTCCAACCCCATTAGGTGCAGCTTACAGTAATAAAATAGACGAAAATGAGATTTTATGGGTAACAGCCCTTAGATCCTCTGCTACCCCCGAGTATTGGTATGGTGTCCAGGAATCTGCATTTTTAAAAAGTGGCCTTGGTTTTGGGAGTCCATTCTTGGAATCACTGACCTCTTCCACCCCCCTTTTACTGATGAGATTAGTCCCACTTATCCCTTGAAATAGCCATTCCCTGGAATATCTTTATAGTAACTTTTAAAACCTTTTCTTTATGGTGGTCTGCTCTTAAACACATGCTTTCGTAAGAGTGATTGATTCATTATGCCTTTGCTATCCTTGAGCCCACAAAGGGGCACATTAAAGTATAACAGATAAAGCCAGGGTAGCAGCGTCATGGTTGATAGGTCATAACCTTGGGAAAAAGAATTATTTGCTGATATGAATTCTTTCTTTGTTGATATGATTTTAATAAGTTTGAGTTATATGAATTGTACTGAAGAAAAGGAAAAACTTGGTGAAGATCAGAGGTGTCGTGCTACAAAATAATATTCCTAAGAAGAAGTAAAAATAATATAATTATCATTAGTACATATTTATGCCAAGTTAATAGACATCGCCTTTCATTTGGAATTGGTAGTTTTAAATCAGAAATAACATTGACAGCCTGGCAGGTGGCAGCACAGTGGACAGAACATTGACCTGGAACTCTGAGGTCGCTGGTTTGAAACTCTGGGTTTGCCGGCTCAAGGCCCATATGAGAAGCAATCATTGAACAACTAAAGTGAAGGAACTCCTAGTTGATGCTTCTCTCTCTCTCTCCTCTCTCTAAAAATCAATAAATAAAGTCTTAAAAAGCAAAGAAATGACATTGACAAAGTATAAAGTAAAGATGTTTCATCCGTCTTTCTTTTAACTTCTAGGTGTGAAGTTAGAGTTACATATGTTTCCTATAAATTAATAAAAAAAAAATCCTCTGCAGTCCTTTCCTCTGTGAAAGCTCTGATATTTTAGTGGCTGTTTTCTTTTCCAACCAACTTTATTTGGCAATTAGGAGGAATAGACAGCAACCCTGTAGTAGCGTGCCACGGGAAGCTTCAGGTATCAAAGTGGGGTGATTTGAAGAGCAAAGGTTAATAGAGGTGGCTGGGGGAAGGTCACAGATGCTTGATATCACAGAAGAGCCAGCACTGGAATGACCTTTGGGAGCTTGGCTTTGTGGCAATGTGTGTGGAAGTTTCTAGAAAACCGTTTCCATAACTTCCCAGGGCTGTAGAAATTTCAGGATGCATTTGATCCTTAACTAGTGCATGTAGTGTGTCTAACTTCTGTGGAATTTGGGGAGCAGGTTTAATCTGACATGAATGAACATTTTGCTATATTTAAAAGATTTAGTAGCATATTTTAAATAAACATGGTAACAATGTTGTACTAAACTGCTTCTTGCCACACATTTAACTTTCCTCCCCCATACATACCTCTGGAAATAGTTACTATCTTGTGGCACTTTAGATCACAGTACACTTTTTTTTTCAGAGAAGCAGTATATATTTGACAGGAAGAACCCTGGAGTAGGAACCATGGCTATTCAAGTCTGTCCCCAGAGTCCCCATTTACTAAGCAGCCCACCTTCTAACCTCTGGGAGCCTCACTTACTAACTGAGGGCAAAACAGTGGTTATTGAAATGAGTTCTCTTAAGTTAACGCTTAGAGAGCTATTAAGTCCTATGTAAACAGAAAGTGCAAATATAAATCATTATCTTAAAATTAGATTTACCTAGAATACAAGTGACCAGGAAACCAAAATTACTAACTTAGATTTGTCTGGCAATAACTGATTTCTTGCTAACTTACACCATGGTGCTGTAAAATTCAGAAGTGCTTGGACATCAGATACAAATTTAAATTTTGATTACATTGTTGTTTTTCTTTTAATGGTCAACATTTTAGTTCTTTCGAAAATTAGTTTATTATATTAGCATGTAGCAAGTCTAAGTAGAAATCCTCATTTCAGACCAGTTGGGGGTAAAGCAGGCATCAGTCACCAAGAACAGGCCAGTTCTGGCCGCTTTCTGAGGATTCTGCCTTCCCCCTCCCAACCTGGTGGCTTTTTGTTCCCGTTGCCCTGCCATCGCTCTTTCTGCATCAGGCTCTCTCTCCCATTTCTTCCTTTTGGCACCAGCATGCCACATATTTCATGAAACCTGCTGGCATCCCCTTGCTCCCCCAACCCCCCACTGTTCTGCAGCTTCCCCTTGGGCCCCTTTCCACCCTGCGTCTTCCTTTGGTTGCCTGCTTGTGTATTTTGTTCTCCCAAACAGAGAACTCATTTTGGGGGCCAAGCCTCTTTACTATTCCCCTCTGTCTTTAAAGCTCCTGAGGAGTCAACCCTGTTGGACATCTGGTTGCTTCCCTCAGAGCACACACTTTGCTGCTCTGCAGTGCCTCATTTTTCTGACATTATTAAGGAAGTATTCCCCAGAGGTGACACCCTGGTTAAACATGAGTCTTTCCCCCTTAATGTCAAAACTTTTATAAAAATGGAAATTTCTCTAGAATATTTTATATACTTTAAAAAATTATGTGTAGCCTTGGCCGGGTAGCTCAGTTGGTTTGTGTCGTCCCGGTATGCCAAGGTTGTGGGGTTTTATCCCTGGTCAGGGCACACACGAGAATCAACCAATGGAGTGGAACAACAAATCTATGCTCCTCTGTGTTTCTCTCTTCCTCTCTCTCTGCGATCCTCTCTCTCTACAACCAATAAAAAAATTAATGAAAAATTGGGCATTGAGAGCTCCCTAAAGTGTTGCTAGTGACTTAGGCTAAGGAATACCCATTATTGTTTAATCTTTCCATAAAGATGGCTTTGGCTGTGGGGCAGCACTAATTTCTCTTTTATCTAGTAACTTCAAAATTCTTTTAACTTTTAACTGACTTGTTTTTCTTGAAGATCTTTTGCTTTCTTCTTCTGTCAGTCATCAGGTTTCTACTACTTTTCCACAAGACGAGCCCTTCTCTCCTGACACATAGAAAACATTGCTTCAAAAAGTAATTTTATTTCAGCCACATCTTTGAAGTAGTGAGTAAGGAATGCTTCTTGACTCTCATTTTGCTGAAGCTGTTGAAGCTGTTTTTCTTTAGCTCAGAGGTTCATTTTCCAGAGAGTGCCAGATAGTTAAGATGGTACTAAGTCTCACTTAGTGTTAGAGATAAATCTGGTATTAGACTTTGTTATTAGATTATAGGAGGGTTTATGGTTGCCTCCAATATTGGAAATGATTATCATTCTGATATTCTTTAATCCTATTATTGTTCTCAGGATCATTCGTTTATTGGACAAACTACTATTTCTTGACCATGTACTATATGTCAGGCTCTGCGCTTTGAAGTCAGAAAGGACTCAGCTCTCATAGAACTGACATTTTAATGAACAGAGACAATCAGTAAAAGTACATTTCTCTTTTAGATACTATTAAGAAGTATGATGGCAGTAAAAGTGACTGATGGGGCAAGGGTAGTTGGTCCTGGTGGTGAGTTTATTAGTTTCCTAGGGCTTCTGTAGCAAAGTACCATGCACTGGGTGGCATAAAACAGTAGGAAGGTATTTTCTCAAAGTGCTGGAGGCCAGAAATCCAAAATCAAAATGGATCCTTCCTTGCCTCTTCTACGTCTGCAGCCCCAGGAATTTCCTGGCTTATAGTAGCATAACCCCAATTTCTTTGTCCTTCATGTGGCCTTTTTCCTTGAGTCTCCATGTCTGTGTGTCTCCTCTTCTTATGAAGGCATAGTCACATGGTCAGTTAAGGACTGACCCTGCTCCAGTATGTCCTCATCGTAACTAATTACCTTGCAACAACTCCATTTCCAAATGAAGTCACATTCTGAGATTTTGGGGGTTAGGACTTCAACATATCATTTTTTCATTTTTAATTAAGAAAAATAAATTTAACAGGGTGGCATTGATCAACAAGTGTACATAGATTTCAGGTGAACATCACTACATCATATGAATAGTTGATTATGTTGTATATCCGTCTCCCAAAGTAAAATCATTTTCCATAATCCTCCTGCTCCCTCCCCCTGGTAACCACTGCACTCTTATCTATGTCTGTGAGTTTCAGTTTTGTATCTCACGTGTGAAATCATAGTTTTTAGCTTCTTCTAATTTATTTATTTCAATCAGTATAATGTTCTCAGGGTCCATCTGTGTTGCCATAAATGTCGCTATGTCATCATTTCTTATGGCTGAGTAGTATTTCATTGTATATATATATATACCACATCTTCTTTATCCAATCTCTTTCCACGGACACTTTGGTTATTTCCACATCTTGGCCACCATGAATAATGCTGCGATGAACATGGGGGTGCATGTGTTTTTATGTACCAATGTTTTTGAGTTGGGGGGGTATATACCCAGTAGGGGATTGCTTGTTCATATGGTAATTCTATACTTAATTTTTTGAGGAACCACCATAATTTCTTCCATAATGGTTGTACTAATTTACATTCCCACCAGTAGTGAATGAGGGTTCCTTTTTCTCCACAGCCTCTCCAACACTTGTTATTATTAGTAAAAGCCAATCGAACAGGTATGAGGTGATATCTTTTTTGTTGTTGTTTATAGTATTTTTCTGAAGTGAGAAGCAGGGAGGCAGAGAGACAGTCTCCCACATGCGCCCACCTGGGATCCACCTGGCATGCCCACCAGCAGGTGATGCTCTGCCTATCTGGGGTGTTGCTCCATTGCAACTGGAGCCATTCTCGCACCTGAGGCGGAGGTCACAGAGCCATCCTCAGCATCCAGGCCAACTTTGCTCCAATGGAACCTTGGCTGCAGGAGGGAAAGGGTGGAGAAGCAGATGGGCACTTCTCCTGTGTGCCCTGGCCAGGAATTGAACCCGGAACTTCCACATACTGGGCTGACACTCTACAACTGAGCCAGCCGGCCAGGGCAGATGGTATCTCTTTGTAATTTTGATTTGCATTTCTCAAACAGCAAAAGAGGTGGGGCAAATAAAGGGTGACAGAAAAACAAACAAACAAAAAACAGCAAAAGAAACTGACAACAAAACAAATAGCCAACAAAATGGGAGATGATATTAAGCTCTGATGAGTGGTTAATATCCAAAATATATAAAGAACTGATGATGCTCAGCAACAAACAAGCAAGCAATCCAGTTAAGAAATGGGGAGAGGACCCAAACAGACACTCCTCCCAAGAGGACATACAAATGGCCAACAGATATATGAAAAGATGCTCATCTTCACTAGCTATTCGACATATCTTTTTGGGAACACAATTCAAGCTATGACATTGTGGGCTTCTTTGGGTGGACCGGCCAGGCAGTGCCTTGCTTCGTGGAGACATTGAGTTGAGCCTGAGTGATGGAAGGGGCAGGCTGTGAAAAGCTGGGCATAGACCCTTTCCTGGCAGAGGGAGCAGCCAGTGCAAGGACCTGGGGAATGAGCTGTTGGTGTCTAAGATGTTTGTATTAACTTCACATCATAAAGAGGACAAAAAAGAAAAAAAAAGAAATGTCTAGTTTAGAAAGATTGCTTTTATACTTAAAGTTAGTGGGATTTTACTTTTGAGTACTCTTGGATGTTTTCACTTCTGGTCAGGCAGACTGAAGAATTATTCTTCAAACTTTACTTGCTGAGAATCCAGGTTTTATCTACTGTGGATCCAGATGAATCCGGACATGGCACCGTCTCCTTAATAAATCCATACTTTCTTGGCAGCAAAAAAACCCCAAAATAATAATAATAATAATAATAATAATAATAATAATTAACTTCTTAGAAATCAGGCCTACTGGCAGTGGCTAATCACATTTTAAGAATTATTTTTGATTAAAAGTTTGCTTTTCATTTTAACAGTAGAATTTTCCACCGCTATATTTGGGTTCATTAACCTAAAAGCTCTAAGTATAACAACAACTGAAAATAAAGCAAACTTTGTAATAGTAAAGATTATTTTCCGGTGGTAAAAAATTAAGGTTTAATATAGCATTTAAAATCCTAACATATACTAAATTGTCATTTTCAACAAGATTATGACATTATTGTGGTTGTATTCTGTGACACTTAGTGCTAAGTAGCGTTAGTATGATTTATGTTACATATTTATGACTATTTTTAGTTTTTTTAATTTAAAAATCAATGCAGAATATGAAAAAAATCTATATGGAAATATAAATTTCCAAGGATGATTAGTCAAGAAGATTCCATGTTAGCGTGGTATAACACTTTTAAGCATCCAGAAGTAGAATAAAGTAACTTAAAATATTGTAATATTTAATGCAAAATTGACATTATGAAATATGCATTAGTAAATTGTATATGTGTACTTTAGTCAGAACTTATGTAGTTAATAGATATATTTGTTAATATTACAGAAAAAAAAGTATTACTTATAAAACGTTTCCGTGCCTGGCCAGTAGTAGCACAGTGGATAGAACCTCTACCTGGGATGCTGAGGTCCCAGATTTGAAACCCCAAGGTCGCTAGCTTAAGCATGGGTTTGCCAGCTTGTATGTGGGATCATTGACATATCCCAAAGTGGCTGACTTGCAACCTAAAGGTTGCTGACTTGAGCCCAGGGTCATTGGCTTGAACAAGGTGTCAGTGGCTTGGCTTGGGCCTCCAGTTAAGGCATGTATGAGAAGCAATAATGAACAATTTATGTGATGCAACTGTAAGTTGATGCTTCTCATCTCTCTCCCTTCTTGTCTTTCTTGCTACCCCCCCCAAGAAAAGGAATCAACTAATAAATGTATAAATAAGTGAAACAACAAATCAGTGTTTCTCTTTCTTCCTCTCTCCCTCTAAAAAAAAATCAATAAAAAAAGTTTCCGCAAAAAGTTCTAAATAATTTTTAAAATGCTTATGTAGAATTAGATTTTTATAGTTAATGACTACTTAGGTAAGGTTTGGGATTACAAGCACAAATTGAGGCCATGGCTGCCTGGGTCAAATCCTGCTTTGCTTTGTCCAGCTGTGTGACCTTGTATAAGTCATTTAACTCTACTCTGCCTTAGTTACCTCGTTTGTAAGATGAAAAATTTATAAATAGTACCTATAACCAAAGGTTGTTGGAAGGATAGAGTGAATTAATGTATATACACTTCTAGAACAGGCACATAGTAAGTGCTTTATAAGTGCTAGCTGTTATGATTTTTAGCATGTTAATTGCAAATTAATATGCTAGTATTCATAATAGGAAAACTTAAAATGTAAATACATACAGTGGCTCTTATGCCTTGTTACAAATCAAAAGCTAGTTTGAGACAGATAAGAGAATTTTCAACAGTATTTGCAAGACTGTTTTAATGTTAATAATGTGTTAAAAGTATTTTTATATCCTTATCCACTTAGTTACTTATAGCAAAGACTATGTTCAAGAGATTTGGTTAGGTCTTAAGGGAGAAAGAAAGATGATTAAGCTCTGAATCCTGCTTTCAAGAATTTACCCATCCTGTAGGGGAGATAAGACAATTTAGTATAATACAAAGTATAATGAGGTAAGTGTCACAACAAGAATGTGATTTAGTGCTATGAGGACCTCTGGAAGCAGGAAAGCATTTAAGTAGGTATTGTGGGTAAGAGGGGCAGGGATAACAATTTAGGAACTGATAAAATTTTTAGGAGATGGAAAGAATAGGAAATATCTGAGGTAGAGAAGGAACTGTTAGATAAGTAGATAAGAGACAAAGAATTATGTCCCTAAGTAAAGAGAAGAAAGAATTTCTCGGAAGAGGAATGGGTTCATCACAAATGTGTGTGTGTGTATTTACTTTTTACAAATATTGTAGAAAATCAAGGAGAGACCATGCAAAGCATTCCTCATCTTCATTGGGGCCAGAGAAATTAGGCTGGCGGGGGGGATTCATTGGCTTTTTTTTTTTTTTAATTTTTTTTTAAATTTTTATTTTACTCATTTTAGAGAGGAGACACAGAGTGAGAGATAGATAGATAGAGAGAGAGAGAGAGAGAGAGAGAGAGAGAGAAAGAGAGAAAGGGGGGAGGAGCTGTAAGCATCAACTCCCATATGTGCCTTGACCAGACCAGTGCAAGGTTTTGAACTGGCGACCTCAGTGTTCCCAGGTCGACACTTTATCCACTGCGCCACTACAGGCCAGGCTCATTGGCTTTTTTTGACAAAATAACACATAATAGAATTTCTGGACATGACATATGACTGAAAAAACATCAGGTCAAGTAGGACATAGTCTATTTATATTTATGTGATTCAAATACAGTGAAATTTCTAGGAGTTTTTTTTTAATTATTAAAGATCACTTTCAAGACTAGCTACCATTCATTTAGCTTTGTTTGTCTGCCGAGCATTCTCCTTTAAAGCCTGGCAGCTGCTCTTGGAGTAGATACTGTTAGTCGCATTTTATAGATGCGGAGGCCACAATCCAGAGATGAGATGACCAGCTCCCAATCCATCTATAGGAAGTGACCAAGCTAGATTCAGACTCAGTCTGTCTGATTCTGAAGACTGGACTCTTAACCAGTTATTTTAGATAAAATTGTTTAGGAACCTCAAGGCATTTTAAATGCACAGTTGAACACCTGGCTTTCCCTGATAACCAGCCACACTGGCCTCCTTGCTGTTCTTTAAGTAAACCTGGTTATTCCCATTGCAGGGCTGTGGTGCTTGTTGCTTTTTTCCTTTAGAATACTATTCCTGCTGCTTTACCTGATAGACTCCACCTGACCTTGCCTGTGTCATCTGAAGTGTCAGAGAGGCCTTTCCCAGTCCTCCACTGAAGTAGCCCACCGACCCCCTGGGCATTCTAGTCTGAGAGCATCTTCTTCCTTATGTGTACATTTGTTATTGTCTCCCAGATTTCAGGTCTGCCTTAGGGACTGCTGTGCTACAAGGACCTAGGACAGGCAATCTGTAGATATTTGTGGAATAAATGCATATAAATGTATATAAATGTATATTATATCAAAGATACAGGATTTTAAGGAATTGGTGAAATATTTTTTAGGATTATGGAGATGTTAGAAGTGTCATTCATGTTAACGATTACCGTATTTTTCACTCCAAAAGACACACTTTTCCCCCCCCCAAAAGTGGAGGGGAAAATGCCTGTGCATCTTATGGAGCAAAAAAATACGGTATTTTATTAAACATTTTAACACACCATTTGGTTCAGAATATTTTTTTTCTTATTTTCCTCCTTAAAATCCCACATGTGTCTTATGATCAGGTGTGTCTTATGGAGTGAAAAATATGGTATTTCCTATTTAACAAATATGCCATTATTTTCAATAACTGAATAACATTTTAAAGGAAAATTCTAAATATATTGCCTGTATTGAAAGTGATAAATGTTTATTGTAGAAAAATTTACAAATACAGAAACATACATTTTTTAATGCTATAATATAATTTTATTGTTTTATTCAGGTGACATTTGTTAATAAATTGTGTAGGTTTCAGGTATACAATTCTATAATACATCATTTGTGTATTGTATTGTGTGTTCATCACCCCAAAAAAGTGTATCTTAAAATGATTTATACTCCTTTTATTTTATTTTTTTGTGATGGGGACAGAGTCAGAGAGAGGGACAGATAGGGACAGACAGACAGGAAGGAAGAGAGATAAGAAGCATCAATCTTCATTGTGGTACCTTAGTTGTTCATTGATTGCTTTCTCATATGTGCCCTGACCAGGGGGCTACAGCAGATGGAATGACCCCTTGATCGAGCCAGCGACCTTGGGCTCAAGCTGGTGAGCCTTGCTCAAACCAGATGAGCCTGCGCTCAAGCTGGCGACCTCGGGGTCTCAAGCCTGGGTCCTCTGCATCCCAGTCTGACGCTCTATCCACTGCGCCACCACCTTGTCAGGCTATACTGCTTTTAAAAGCTAAATTTTAGTGTTTGGATATATTTTGTCAGTTCTTTACAAATTGCTTTCTTTTACTCAGCAGTGTATCATGAATATTTCTTGTGTCATGATGATTCTCCTAAATTTTATTTGTTAAGTAAACTTTATTTTTTAGACCATTTTCAGGTTCATATAAAAATTGAGTGGAAAGTACAGAGATTACTTTTTCTTTTAAATTTTTAAAATTCATTTTAGAGAGAGAGAGAGAAAAGGAAGAAAGGAAGGAAGGAGGAGCAAGAAGCATCAACTCCCCATTTGTGCCTTGACCAGGCAAGCTCAGGATTTTGACCTGGTGACCTCAGCTTTATCAACTGTGCTACCACAAGTCAGGCCAGAGATTTCTCATATACTCTCTTCCCCAGACAAGCCCAACTTTCACTATCAATACTCCATAAGAGAGTGGAATATTTGTTACAGTCGACAAACCTACATTGATTGACCTGTTGTCTCATGCTTACTCCATAGTATACATTATGGTTCACTATTGTTGTATATTGCATGGGTTTTGAGAAATATATGATATATACCATGATTATAGTATCATACAGAGTAGATTCACTGCCCTAAAAATTCTCTGTGCTCTCCCTAGTCATTCGTCTCTTCCCCCAACCTCTGGCAGCCACTGATTTTTTTACTATTTCCGTAACTAAATTTAATTTTTAATAGATGCAAAATATTCCATTTTATTTGCATGCCATATTCTAGTTAAATAGTTAGGTGTTTTTTAGGCATTATCAATAACCTGATGAATGGCTTTGTGTCAAGATCTTTGTGTACAGTTCTGATTATTCCCTAGAATGGCTAGATTAAGAACTAAGGGATATGAACACATTCAGGCCTTTGTTGTGTATCCTTTATCAGCCTAGCCCTTCAGCAGTTTTTAAAAATCATCTTTTACTCCCACTAAGAATGCATGAGAAGCCTGACCTGTGGTAGTGCAGTGGATAAAGCGTCGACCTGGGAACACTGAGGTCGCCAGTTCAAAACCCTGTACTGGTCTGGTCAAGGCACATATGGGAGTTGATGCTTCCAGCTCCTCCCCCCTTTCTCTCTTTCTCTCTTTCTCTCTCTCTCTCTCTCACTCTGTGTCTCCTCTCTAAAATGAATAAAATAAAATAAAATAATTTTAAAAAAAAGAATGCATGAGAAGGCATAGTAACAAGAACTGCCTATGAGTTTTGAAAACGTAGACACAATGATAGCTGATGTGTGGGCAGTGTACTATGTGGCGGGCTATATTTGAATGAACTCATTTAGTTCTCACACCAATACAGTTGTTTAATACTATTTATTAGCTCCATTTTAGAGATCAGAAAGCTGCAGCACACAGAGGTTAAATAACTTGACAAAGTTATTTCCTTCACTGTGATAAGGGGATGGTATTACAACTTAGCTTTCAGATTGTTGTGTTGAGTGTTTTGTGCGGCTCTGGCCCATAGTAAAAACCAACCAATACCACCCACCGGTAGTATAAGGGATCATTGCTTTTATAGAAGTAGTAGCATCAAACACATGATAACTAAAATAGAAAATGTAATTGGCTCTCAGTTTTTAACTTGATAAATATTTTAATACAAAACTTTTTTTTTCTCCAAATTTAACTTTGTCTGATTCACCCTACATTTAGTACATTGCTGGTATTTAGTGACTATTACTCAGTGGTAATTTATGATTTTTTTTATTTTCCAAGAGAAAATGGAGGTAGCCTGTGTCCATTGAACACTTTGGATTTTGGCTTGGATGCTGGGGTGTTGCTGTCCTCAGTGTGTAAATACTATTTGGCAGAGAATAAGTATAACCAATTTATTAAGCCCAATGGTGATTAAAAGAAACAAACATAAAACCCAGTTTTCTAAAATCAAATGAGAGCTTTCATTTGTCAGTTTGTAAAGGCAGCCTTTTAAGTTTTGGCTTTATATGGAAATTCTGCTTTAAACAAATATGAATAAACATTCTTTACCCCTTCTCTGCTGTTCTTCCCCAAACCCTAACCTTTACTCCTTTTATACACTGATTATTTCTATTGATTTGCTGCTAAGGATGCTTGTATATTCGCTGCTTGGTGGGTTTTTTTGCATCTTTTTAGAAGACAGACTGATTTTACTGCCTGGGTTTGGGGTTGTAGTTCATGGCTTGCTCTGATATTGAGTCTTCAACCTTTAGCTGCCTTTGAGTGACTGCTCAGAGGGCATGGAGCCTCAGTCGGATTGATAACCATTAAGGATTGTTTTTTTATTTTCACTTGTTAAATCCCCAAAACTAATGCTATTAAAGGGCTTTTCATAGCAATAGAAAGCTCTATCTATTCATCTTTTTAACTCCCACATCACATAACCTTGTACATAATGGCCATTTAGTAAATGTTGTTGAATATATAATTTTTGTTAATTCATATAAAATTATACTGTTCATTGTTTAGTATTATAAGTGCTAATTATAGGTTTCTTTAGTTTGTATTTGTACTCTAATCTTAGAGAGGACTGAAGAAAAAACTTGTGGCATTTTCCCCTTAAGCCTTAAAGGAAAACATTTGGTAAAGCAAGGCTGTTCTATTCTCAAATGTCCATTATAGGGTAGCTAACTGACAATTACTTGTTTCTCTATATAAGAAAGATTCTTAAAAACCCTGAGAAGAATGCCTAATTATTCTTTTTGAGAAGGCCACATAATGTGAAATGATGAGGTTTAAGAATTACATTTTTCAAAGGCACGAAAAAAATTTAAAAAAAGGTTAAAATGCATTTCTTTAAGTTGGAGATCCTGGAGCTTTTTAGTTGCTTTTCTTGGGTGGGAGTGTTAAAACAGCCAATTTGACATTTATGTGCAAAGCAATAACTTATGAGTTAAATGCAAGCAAGGTTCTCTTTTCTCAGATAATTTAAAAATTGTGTACAAATCGTGGTAACTTCCTTTCTCCTCTGCTGGCATAGGTATAATGACTAAACTTGTAACAGGAAATTAGTAATCTCTTTTTCAAGGTGGTGGTAGAATGTTGCCCCTGATAAATTAAATCATACATCTGCCCCCAAGCTTTAAATATGCAACTTGGATGATAATATTGTATCTGAAGGTGCTTTGTGCCAGAATGTATTACTGTGTGTTGTGGGGTAAAGCGTAACTTGATAATTTTATGCTATTTTTCATAATCCCTTAGAATTTCCTTGCTAAAGTAGATGGGTTTTCTTTAGGAATTCTAGAAAGCTTTAGAGAAAATATTCCTAAAATTGTATGCTAAAATTATAAGTTATTAGTTTATTGAGAATTAAAATTTAAATTATCTTTCTGGTTTTAAAGTAGCTAATTATGGTTAGTACTCTAAAGGAAATATTGGGGGTGGGGAGGGTGAAAGGGATAAAGGGGGTCAGTTGTATGGTGACAGATGACTTTTGCTGGTGATCATGCTGTAATAATGTCTCTAGCTGTTTCTTGACCAGGTGGTGGCGCAGTGGATAGAGCGTCGGACTGGGATGTGAAGGTCCCAGGTTTGAGACCCCGAGTTCGCCAGCTTGAGTGCGGGCTCATCTGGTTTGAGCAGAGCTCACCAGGTTGGACCCAAGGCTGCTGGCTTGAGCAAGGGGTTACTCGGTCTGCTGTAGTCCCATGGTCAAGGCACATACAAGAAAGCAATCAATGAACAACTAATGTGCCACGACAAAAAACTGATGATTGATGCTTTCATCTCTCTGCGTTTCTGTCTGTCCCTATCTAGCCCTCTCTCTGACTCTTGCTCTGTCTCTGTAAAAAAAAAGGAAAATAAAGTCTCCATCTGTTGAATTATAATGTTACACCTGAAACTTATATATAATGCTATAAACCAGTGTTACCTCAATTAAAAATATATATAGGTAGGCAGTGTTAAGAGTTGCAGTTGGTAGTCAACTGATTTTCATTAAATTAGAATGATAACGAGGGAGAAAGAATGGCCATCCTTCACAATAATGGTTCAGAGTACTTTGAGAATATTTTGTGACAAACAGATGTCAGCAGTATCTGTTGTTATATATTCTTAATGTTGTAGTAACTGAAGATTTAACAAACACATTAACCTTCTCAGCATCACTGAATCACAGAAAAGATCTTAAAAGTCATCTGGTCTACCTCTCTCATTTTGGCGATGAGGAAACTGAAGTTCTGAGGGGTTGAGTGGAGTGTTCAAGAGAGTGCCAGACTTGTGACCATCGCGTGCCTGGCTACTAAGCTATCATGACTTTGTACATGGTACACATTAGAGCTGATTCACCAGTATTTCTACAGATGTAGTGAAAGTGGTGATGGGACCAGTGGTTTGTTTTTTCTTTCTTCTTCTTCTCTCCCTCCCTCCCTCCCTTCCTTTCTCTCTTTTCTTTTCATTTTTTACTTTCCCTTCCTCCCTCCCTCCATTCCTTCCTTCTTACTTTCTGAGACTTTTTATTAGTTTATTTGAGACAAATTGACGACAATTGCCAGGAAGCAAAATTTCACTGGATTGAGAAAATGCTTCTGAGGAGTGCCGTTTTGTAGCTTATTTTATTTTTTATAATTTTGAGGTGTAGTATAAACTCCGTATTTTATTCTATTAAAATTTTTTTTTAATTTACTCATTTTCAAGAGAGAGACAGACAGGGACATCTATCTGTTCTTGTATATGCCCTGACTGGGGATTGAACTGGCAACCTCCGTACTTTAGGATGAAGCTCTAACCAACCAAGTCTAACCATCTGGCTAGGGCTTTGCAGCTTATTTTACACATTAGAATCAAAGGAGCAGATATTAGGGGAGAAAGCAAAGTGGGGAAATATCTATGATTGGATAAAAAAGAAAATGGAGAAACACATACCACTTTTACATTGGGGGAACAGGGTAGTTAATAACATTGACAGCACATAGAGATGATATGCAGGGAACACGAGAACAATGAGGTGCTCTGTGGTCTTGTGCCCTGGTGCCTGCAGTTGTGCCTTTGAGGGGTAGGGAAAGGAAATTACTCTGATGTTTTCAAAGGTGTATTATCCTGGATGTGTAAGAACAACGGACAGAGCTCACATAATGTAAAGATTAACCTTTGCTAAGGAAGCTGTGGACCCAGGACGTGATTACCCACTATGACTTCAGGAACCTGCGCAGTTATGGGTTTGTGATCTGATCATCCTGTATGGTTACTTTTGGCCACTAAGTTTGTCAGACCTGTCTTGTAACCCCCTTGAGCTCGTCAGATATTGCATAGCCCCCTTTTCATTCACAGCCCCCAGCTGTTCTCTGAGCCCAGGTGTGCGTGAGGCACCCAGGTGCTGTGCCCAGTTCAGAGTTGCTGTGCTCCGGACTCTCTCGTCCCGGGGGTCAACATTTCTTGTATTGTTGGCGATGAATTCTTTCAGCAATTGCGTGTCTGGAAATATCTTTGTTTTGCTTTTAGTTTTGAAAGCTATTTTCAGTGGGTATGAACTTCTAAGTAGACAATATTGTTTTTTCTTAGTATTTTATAGATGTTGCTTTCCACTTAAATTGTTTCCAATGAGAAATCATCCTTATTTTTGTACATATTGTGTCTTTCGCCCCTTTAATTAGTATGTGACATCGTGTGGTTTTCTTGTGCTTGGTGTTCATTGAACTTCTTGGATCTGTGAGGTTTTAGTTTTCAAGAAGGTTTGAAATTTTTCTGCATGACTTTTTTTTTTTTGACAGAGACAGAGAGTCAGAGAAAGGAACAGATAGAGGAAAGGAGAGAGATGAGAAGGGAGAGAAATGAGAAGCATCAATTCTTTGTTGTAGCACCTTAGTTGTTCATTGATTGCTTTCTCATATGTGCCTTGACCAGGGTGCTACAGCAGAGTGAGTGATCCCTTGCTCAAGCCAGCGACCTTTGGCTCAAGCCAGGGACCTTTGGGCTCAAGCCAGTGACTATGGGCTCATGTCTATGATCACATTCTCAAGCCAGCAACCCCATGCTCAAGTTGGTGAGCCTGCGCTCAAGCTGGCGACCTCAGGGTTTCAAACCTGGGATCCTCAAGATCCCAGTTCAACACTCTATCCACTGTGTCACTGCCTGGTCAGGCTCTGCCATGACTTTTTCAGGATTTTTCCCCCTATCCCGTCTTCACTTTTCTTTCCTTTAGGGGACTCTATTTACCAGTATATTAGACTCCTTGAAGTTGTCTTACAGTTCACTGATACTCTGTTCATTTTTTTTAAATTCTCTTTTCTTTTTATTTCAACACGTATAGTTATTGCTGTCTTCACATTAAGTAATCTTTTCTTTGGCAATGTCTAAAATATTAATCCTATGCAATGTATTTTTCATCTAAGATTTTGTAGTTTTTATTTCTAGAAGTTTTTAGGTGTATTGAAATATCTTTCATCTGTTTAACTTTTTGAACACACAGAATACAACTTTAACTTTTAATGTTCTTCTCTGATAATTCTAATATTTGTATCTGCTCTGAGTTAGGATTGATTGATTTATCTTCCTATTATGAGTCAGATTTTCTTGCTTTTTTGTATACATGGCAATTTATCAGATGTCAGATACTGTGACTTTTAACTTGTTGGGTGCTGGATGTTTTTAAATTCCTATAAATATTCTTAAGCTTTCTTTGTTCTGTATTGTACTTTAGAAATTGTCAGTCCTTTAGGTTTTGCTTTGAGATACCTATATTTTAGGTGGGACTATTTAATTTAGGGCTAATTACTTCTCAGGACTAGGCACGGTTTTTCTGTGTACTCTGTTCAGTGTCCCTGGAATAATGGGGTGTTCCAGTCTGTCAGGGGTAGCAGACACTGTTCTTGATTCTGTGTGAATGAGGGCATTACACTATAATCGCTACTCCTTTCTGAAGGTTCTTTCTCCAGCCTCTAATTTCCTTACACCTGTGAGCAGGACTCAGTTGAATTCTTGAGAAACTTGGCACACCTCCAGAATTCTCTCTGTGTGAAGCTCACTTATTTCCTTCAAAGTATAACTTCCTTGGTTGTCTTGGATTCCCAGCTCTGTAATCTTCTGGTCCCTTACTGGCCTCCCATCCCTGTGCCTCAGATAGAAACTCAAGGAAATGAGCTGGTACAATCATAGGACTTACCTCACTTTTCCATCTTTGAGAGATCACTGTTTTTGTTGCCTGATAATCTCTTGAAAACCATTTCTCCATATGTTTCACCCACTTTTTGGTTGCTTCAGATAGGAAGGTAAATTCGATGCATGTTATTTATCTTGGCCTGAAGTGGAATAACCCCAGAGATCTCTTCAAAGCAAGGGGGCAGACAGAAGAGTGAAAAAGAGTCCTGGAGGGGTTGTAGTTAAAGTTTATATGGTCAATGTGGTGAATAGGAAAGCCCAGCTGAGGTGGCAAGAGCTTCTCCAGTAATGTTAGAGCAACTGAGCGAGTTGACTAGTGGTTGAATTGATCAGTTGTTCTTTTTTTTAGCTATTCTTTGTTTGGACATACTTTCTCATCCCCACAATAAGCCCAAAGGTGTTAT
The DNA here is from genome assembly GCA_037038555.1 of Rhynchonycteris naso. Taxonomy (NCBI): domain Eukaryota; kingdom Metazoa; phylum Chordata; class Mammalia; order Chiroptera; family Emballonuridae; genus Rhynchonycteris; species Rhynchonycteris naso. The sequence goes on along the minus strand of CM072997.1, from coordinate 54,905,550 downwards.
TGACAGCCCCTCCAGCCTTACTTCATTTTCCCTTCACTCCTAGCCCAACCCTTGTCAATAGCATAGAGGAGGAAATAGAAATGTCAAACAACTGCCAGAGTCCTACATCTTGTAAATTGTATAGTGTTACAAACCCAGATCTCCATAGCTTTAAAACCAATTGGTCCATATTACTTTCCTGCCAATATTGAGATTTGTGTTAAGTAAAATGACCAACTTTTTCATAATGAAAAGGAGGACAAAAATAAATGGAAGAAAACAATATTGTAAATAAAAGAAACATTTCATACATTGCAACAATAATACACTATAATATAAGTGTATAATAAAAACATTTCTAATATTTTATGTTGTGATTATGCTTACATGCCTATTAATTTTTAATAGTAATTGTAAGAAAAAAAGTACTCATTTAGATACAAATACGTCACATCACACACAATGGATCGACTCTGCATCAATCGAACATGGACATTTACAGATTAGTCTCCCAGTATCAGAAAGGAGGACATGTAGGAGGACACTTTTCGAGGGAGGATGGAACTTACAAAAGAAGGACTATCCTCCGTAAAGGAGGATGATTTGTCACCTTATGTTAAGTGACTATGGAATTGAGAGTGCTGAAAACGGAGAGGTTGCCATGACAGCTCATGATGAGCTCGATCAGGAGAGGGAGTAGTCAGAGATGAAGGCTGATGAATGGGAAGAAAAAACATTTCAGAGGCCTTAAGGTCTCTGGTGTCCACAAGGGTCATGGTGGTCTTAAAAGAAATAAGAGAGCGTGGAGTTAGCCCTGCAGGGTGACAATGAAAGTGAGGGGGGAGGGAGAAACCCCCAGATCTTGTAATTAGTACTAGGTCTCTAATAACAGTTCCAAATTGATTATGGATTTGAAAAAGATAAAACAAATAAAATAAGCAAAGATTTTTAAACAAGACGGAGTGCTCATCGGAAAGGAAAACATTGATAAAATAGTATTAAAGTTCTTTTTATCAAAAACACTGGCAGTGCCTGGTCTGTGGTGGTGCAGTGGGTAGAGCATTGGCCTGGGATGTTGAAGTCTCTGGTTCAAAACCCCAGGCTTGCCTGGTCAAGGCACATATGGCAAGCAAGCAATGAACAGCGAAAGTGAAGCATCCCAACCATGAGTTGATACTTCTCTCTCCCTCCACTCCTCTCTCTGTAAAATCAATAAATTAAATCTACAAAAAAACCCCCAAACAAACAAACAAAAAGACCTTGGCAGAGAGCAAGAACAGGCAGCAGTGGAACAAGAAGTTACTTCTACTTCTAATACTTAGATCCAAGTCATCTTTAAGTCAGTCACGAAACAAATGAGAAGTTACATGTAGTCACTTATTTAAACACCCAAGTGTTTTATTCTTTCTATCTAAAATTCATTAACAAACACGATGGCTTTGTGTATTTCCAGAATTGTCTGTCTAATCCTCTTAAGGGCATTATTATACCACTAAGCAGGATGGCTAAGTGTTTGATCAGTTTTAATTAGAAAAATCATTTGTCACACTTTAGAAGCATTTGGCTTTTGGCTATAGAAGCATCAAAAGCTGGGAAAAGAAGTATTAATTCTTCCACTTTTTAAAAAAGTTTATTTATTGATTTTACAGAGAGAGAGAGAGAGAGAGAGAGAGAGAGAAGAACATTAATCTGTTCCTGTATGTGCCCTGACCAGGGATCAAACCAGCAACCTCTGTGCTTCAGGATGATGCTATAGCCAACTGAGCTATCTGGCCAGGGCAATTCTGCCACCTTTTAAAGTTACATTTCAAATGGTTAAAACTGGTCACAATTGAGTCAGCAGGTAACCTGCAACTATTCAAGGTTGTTCAAACTGCTGGTTAATAAAATTGTACATCTAATTTTTCCACAGTTCTTTTAATAATATGATTTATGATGGCCATGCTATTAGGATTTTCTTATTTTGAGAAAGCAGATAGTTATGTCATGTCTGAAGGATTAAAGTGTCTTCTAATAAGTAGAAAGGAACAAAAAAAGATCCTTCCTGGATTTTTATATGGGTAAAAAGTTTTTGTATATTATATTAACACAAAGGAAAATGAGTACTCATTATGTAATACTGTGTGGTCAGGGATTATGATGTAAAAAATAGCAATGAGACTAGGTCCACAAGCAGCATGTACAAATCAGTCACCACTTGATAGTTTTCCTCTATATTTAGTAGACCAACGGGACAAAAAGAGCACAAAACCATGAAGCCATGGTAGTAATATAGCATATATACTTTGTGATATTGTGATTTTTTAAAAAATTATTGATTCTGTAGAGAGGAAGGTGGAGAGAGAGAGAGAGAGAAAGAAAGAAATATTGATTTATTTTTCCACTTAGTCATGCATTCATTGGTTGCTTCTTATATGTGCCCTGACCGGAATCGAACCCTCAACCTTGGTGTATCAGGATGATGTTCTAACCAGCTGAGCTATGAGGCCAGTACTTGCTATTCTTACTTTGGTTTTCAAGGTGAGGAGAGAGTTAGAAAATTCAGTTCATGTTGAACCACTTATAAACTAATTTAATTCGGTTATCAAAGGTTTAGTAACCTCTTTATCAACTTTCTCTAATGGGAGTTGGTTTGCCCTATGGGTGATAGAACAAATTATCACACACTTGGTGTCTTAAAACACCAATTTTTTCTTTCATAGTTCTGTAGGTCAGAAGTCTAGAGTCAGTTTTATTAGCCTGAAATCGTGGGATCGGCAGGCCACTCTACTAATGGCCTAAGGGAGAATCCATTCTGTGCTTCTTCAGCATCCAGACTGCCAGCACTCTTGGGGGTTCTTGGCTTGCAGCCATATCTTCCTTTCCTCTGTGTCTGTCTTCTATTCCGCCTGTGACAAAACTTCCTCTGCCTCTCTCTTATAAGGATACATTGCATTTAGGTCCCACCCAGATAATTCTTCATCTTAACTTAATTATACTTTTTGCCATTTAGGGTAATATTCTTTCTTTGGTTGTCTAAGGTAACATTCACAAGGTCTGGGGATTAGTGAAGTGTTTAAAGATTCATTTTTCAGCCTGTCACAGTTGGGTTTTTTGGCAAGAGATGCCATCAAGAGATGCCTGCAGAGGTAGGTGCAGGGAATATCTGGGTGTTATACGTATTCAGGGGAACCCAGGTGTGCTGGATTTTACCTTTCTTGATGGGTTGCTTTCTGTGCTCAGGGCATATTTGCTGTTCTGGTTCTTCCTTTAGTGTTACCCAGGAGCTCCCCTCTTGTCTTTCTCTTTTTCTCTCTGCCCCTTCCTTCTCCCCCCTTTTCTTCTCTTCCAAAAGATTTAGTAGGTACAATATAAGGAACTATTTCCAACAATATGAAGACAGTCAAATCTGATGCTAAAAGGATACAAATGTCTTAATTGTATTGTGCAGATACATATTCTTAGAACATTTATCTGCTTGTTTTTCACATATGACAGTTATATTAAAATCTCCCGCTTATAGTTATGGATTAGCCAATTTCTCCTTTTAGTTCTATCAATATTTGCTTTGTAAATTTTAAAGTGATATTATTGGGTGCATATAATTTATGATTGTCCCATCTTTCTGGTAGATTGACCCCTTTATCAGTCTGAAATACTTTTTAAAAATATCTCAATTAATGATTTTGCTTTAAAGTCTATTTTGTATGAGTTTATTCTAGCTAAGCCATCATACTTTATTCAGGCTTTTACTTTCAATTTTTCTGTATTCAAGTTCTGTTTCTTGTAAGCAGTGTAAAATTAGGGTTTTTTTTTCAGTCTGAAAATCTTTGTCTATTATTAGTTTGAATATTTACTCCATTTACATTTTAGATGATTACTAATATATTTGGGATTAAATCAATTTCTATATCTTTTTTCTCTCTGCCCTATCCTCCTTTGCATTAATGCAGGTTTATTATTATTATTAAATTTTCCCTTTTCTCCATTTCTTTTTAATGTATCATACCTTTCATTAGCTTGCGAGGCAAAGTTTTTGAGGACTTAAATGTCTATAAATGTGTTTACACTAGTCTTATCCTTGATTAAATAGTTCAGCTGGGAATAAAATTCTAGGTTGGAAATAATTTTCCTTCAGAATATTTAAGGCATAGTTCTTTGTCCCCTACACTCAAGTGTTTCTGTTAAGGTGACCAAACCTATTTTAAAACCCCATTTTTGAATCTAATCCAAGTTTGCATTCTGTTTAGTAGTTAGAAGTATTTTTTTCTTTTAAAATTGAATTTGTTTGGGTACTTGATGGAATAGTTCAGTCTGGAAAATTCAGGTTCTTAAGATCTGAAACAACTTTTTGATAATTGAATATTCCTTTTTCTTTTCTCTATTCTCTTTTTATTCGAATATTGGGTTTCCAGGATTGGTTCTCTAATTTTCCTGTCTCTTCTCATATTTCTTCATTTTTCATCTTCTTGCCCTACTTTCTGGGAGATTTCCTCAGCCTTATTTTCCAGCCCTTCTCTTGAGTTTTTCATGTCTGAATTTATTCTTTTCTTTTCTTTTCTTTTCTTTCTTTTTTAGTGGAGAGACAGAGACAGAGAGAGGGATAGATAGGGAAAGATAGGCAGGAAGGGAGAGAGATGAGAAGCATCAATTCTTTGTTGCGGCACCTTAGTTGTTCATTGATTGCTTTCTCATATGTGCCGTGACCAGGGGACTACAGCAGAGCTAGTGACCCCTTGCTAAAGCCAGTGACCTTGGGTGCGAGCTAGTGACATTGGGCTTCAAGCCAATGACCTTTGGGCTCAAGCCAGAGACCATGGGGTTATGTCTATGATCCCATGCTCAAGTTGGATGAGCTTGTGCTCAAGCTGGTGACCTCCGGTTTTCGAACCTGGGTCTGGGTCCTCCACGTCCTAGTACGATGCTCTATCCACTGTGCCACCACCTGGTCAGGCTCTATTTTTAAAGCATTCCTTTCTTCTTTTATGGGTGCAATATTTTCTCTTACCCTTCTATGGATATTGATGTTTTTTGTTCCCATGTACTACCTGTTTACTCCCTGTTGCTTCCCTTATGTTTCTTTTGGTCTGTCTTGCATGTTAGAGATTTTTCCTTAGGTAGCTGGTGATCCTTGAGTGTTTACTTTGGTTTAAGAACATCAGGGAACTGACTTGGAAGCTTCCAGCCCTCAAGTGGGGTCCTAAATGGAGGGCTTCCCAGACAGAACCAGTTCCATGAGGAAGCCTGCCCCGGCTACCACAGTGTCACCTTTAGGTTTTTGCAGGAGGTCAGGGCAGATTTCACAGAGAAAAATCTCCCAAGCTTCTACCTGAAGGGTATAGTCCCGCCTGCCATTTTTCTTACCTAGTAAATAACTTAAAAGGCTTTTAGAGACATTTTGCTTCTTTTGTTCCTTTCTCTATTATTGTTTTATGTATTCTGAAGAATAAAACTGTATTAAAAATTAAAGCTGTAAGTAAATTTAAGAATAAAAAAGTCAATAAAACTTTTAAGTTGACCTTCTTCTGCATTGAGTACAGACTAGAGTTTTACTATTTGTTGATTTAGCCTAAGTATATTATCTGATGGACATCTTTTAAATTTCACGGCTTGATGGCTTTTAAAGTTTGGATATGAGTTGTGGAAGACTGATGCAGACACAATACACCTCTTGTACATTAGATGTAGAAATAACTATTTCTCTTGTGGGATTGATTAGAGGCTAGGGCCAAGAACTGGGGTGAAGACACTCATCTGCTTCTAAGTTTTCAAGTCAAATTGGCTGAGACCACATGGATAGACCACGATAGGAAGTCATGGAGGTCCTGACCCAGCTAGTCAGTCTTGGGAAGGTTGGGCAGAGGTTCGCCTGTGTACAAATAGCGGAGTAGCTGTATTGCTTCTGATATAGTTTCAGAGACTTTGGATAACAATATGTCCTGAAAGCACAAGAGTCTTCAGTGTCCCCTTGGTATCTGACCTTGCTCAGAACTCACTTTTTAGGTTGTCCCTGGTCACAGACTCACCTTTCCCATCAGGGTTCCTATCAGAACATGGTTGATTTCAGCTCTTGCTTTTGACTTTATAAACATTGCCTGATTTCATTATGTAGGGAATTCCTAATCTTCCTCTACCTCTACATTTCTGCCAGACTTGAGTCTTTGCCTCACCCCACTCTGAAATGCCCCCCCTCATCCTTATCTTGGGATTTGGGCCTGTCATATGGTAGCCTCTGGCCCAGACTCCCAATGCTGCCTTGCCATTAGCCCTTTGTTCAGATTCCTGGCTTGGAGGCAGAAGAGTTCTTTTCTTTCTCCTAAGAGGAGTGACATCTTTGTCCATTCTGGGACTGCTGCCGAAGAAGCATGCATTTATGGAATACAACTATGCTCAGGTTATTTTTTCACAAGAACATTTATAACTGGTTATTAGAAACTCTAGTTTAACTCTATGACGGTTTGGCAAATGACCTAAGCCCCACCATTTTAACAATTTTTAATTAAAAATATGTTCCAAGTTTCAAGTAGTAGTCTTGAAAAACTAACTTTTGGGCACAAGTCCCATTGATAAGTTGGGGGCTGCCGTGTAACAACACTTGCAAAAGAGGAAAAATGTCATCATCAAATATTCATTAAGCTCCTACTTGTGCATCATGCCGTGGTGACTGCTGGATCTGTGGGCCTCTGCTGGGGCTGTTTTTATAAGCTATGAGAAGGCCACCTTACCGATTGCCCTCTTACCTCCTCATACTGTGGAGCTTTCTCTGACATACCTTGTGTTGTATTAATGAAGGGATTAAGGCAAGGAGCATTTCTAGTCTGAGAAAGTGCAATGTTAATGTAAACACCTACTTTCCTGCAACCTAAATTCTTTCAGTCACTGATCCTGCACTAATTTGTGTGGTTTGTTTGGGGGCTGGGACACTCTTCTTAGAGCTTTTAAAATTAGTACTTCATACTGGTGCAGTGTTTTCTTTCAAGTGAGGCACTCTTAGAATAATGTGACACACAGTGATTTTCAAAAGATTAAAGCAATGTGTTTTAATGTGAGCCTTATACCTAATTGCTTGAACTAATTATACATAAAGAGCCAAGCCATTAGTGTTAATAAGAAGTGACTTTGGAAAGTACAGTTTGACCGAAAGACTGAATAACTATTGCAAACAGTAATAGTGAGGTGGTATCCATTGTATAAACCATGCTAGCTGGAAATTATTTGTGTCTATTCAAATTGGGTTTTCCCTAAGTTGTTACCCATACACGTAGTTATTTCCTTTTCAGTGAAAATGTGCACCCTTTTGAGCTTAGAGGCTGAACTAGCTTATGGAGAAGGATTCTGTATAAGTGAATTTGCATTCTGTGAACACGGGTCCTCTTGATTGCTCCTCTTCTGGCTCACTTCCACCTACTTATAAGGTCAGTAGTCCCAGGGCTGTCCTAGGTCTTTTACTCACTGTCTATTCCTTCCCTGTTTGGTCTCATCAGGTTCTGACTCTACTCGCAAATCCCACATTTATTTATCTGGACCAGGTATCTTCTGAATTCCAGAAGCACATTTCTACATGGCTATCTTTCAGAAATTGCAAACTTGTGCTCCCCACAAACAGAACTTTGATCTTCTTTCTCTCTTGCCTTCATCTCCTGCCCTAGCTCCTCACCTTGGCAAATAGTCCAGCCTGTTTGTTCTATCCCAGTCATCCGTCTCCATCCCTGTCACACTGCCCTTGTCCCTGCCTCCATGGTCTCCTGTCCATACTATAGCAAAAGCCTCTTAACTGCTGACCCCAAATCCAGTTTGCCTCCTTCCTTCCAAATTTTACACAGCTGCTAGAAAAGACTTTAAAGCACAAATCTGATCACATCATTGTCTGCTTTAATGTATGTGATGATAACCCACTGTTGAAGATCAGTGCTTTTCATTATTAGTGTGGCCATCTGATCCTGTATGCTCTTCATCTCCAATTCACAGCAGCTCAGACTTGCTGGCCATCTTTCAGGTGCTTGAATTCATCTAGATCCTTCCCTGCATAAAGCCTTTGTAGAGTAGGCTCCCTGGGCCTAAAATGTTCTTTTTCTCATGCTCTTCCTGGCTACTGCCTGCCTACCTTCTAGTCTTAGCTTTAGTATCATTCCAGTCATTTTCCAAAAACCCTCCCCAGTTGGTTAGATTCCCCTACTAAATATACCAACAGGCTTCCTGTACTTCCTAGCAGTCATCATAATTATAATTAAATCAGTATTTGCATAATTACTGTTCCGAGGCCTGATGTTCCTGCTAGCCTGTAAACTCCCTGAGAGCAGGAATCATGCGTGTCTACTCTTTCCCCAGTGGCTTTCCTAATAACTGTTTGCCAAATGACTGTATAATGAATGCAGGTGGACAGAAGCCATGGCATATGTTCTGTGTATTTGTACTTGTGTTTGAATGTGGGCTATCTGATATTCTAGGACTTGAATACTTCCCACTCCACCTGAAGCAATACTGTGAAAGTCTTCTTTAGATCTTGTTAACTGTTCAGCTGTTGCATGCTCTTCCCTCTTTGTTCTGGGAGTAGACTACTGGTCAGGGTTCTATCAGAGAAATAGAACCAGTAGAAGAGAAAACATTTATTGCTGGGAATCAGCTTATGTGATTGGGGGGTTTGGATAGGCCGGTATGAAATCTGTAGGGCAGGAAGTCAGGAAGGGTAAGCAGGTTGGAACTTGTGGGCAGAGGGAAAAGCTGCTGTTCATAGGTGGAGCTTCTTCATAGTGGGAAGCCTCAGCGCCACTCTTCAGGCATTTCAACAGATTGAATCATGCCTTCCCAGGTTATCTAGGACAATCCCAACTGATTATGGACTTAAATCACATCTACAAAATACCTTCATAGCAACACTTAGGTTAGTGTTTGAATAACTGGAGACCATAACCTATAGCCAAATCAACACATAAAGTTGACCATCAAATAAACAGTTGATGCAGAACACCAGTTTAAAAGCAAAATTAAGCATTTAAAAAAAACAAACCCTAAAACGTGGCATATCTGTTATTGAGAATGATAATTACTTTATTCAGTGGGTTTTTGTTAGCTAGTAGAAATAATGTCTATTTAAAAGAGATTTTTACCTATTCTGCTGAAATATGCTAAATAACCTCTACTATCCAAAACAAATATGTGACTGACTATAATCAGTAATAAAATTCTAGAGAAATTGGCTCTTTTATGCGTGGTGCTTCTAATAAGTGGATAACTGCATCTTTCACAGGCGCCCTTTTGTTTATGAGAACAGCACACATTTGCTGGGCACAGAGCTGGGCAATGGAGATACAAGATGAATCAGGGTACCACCCCTAGATTTCAAGGCCTTGCAGTACATTTAGGCTAATAAGTACACAAATAATTGAGAGCCTGGATTTCAGTGGGTTTGCAGCATAAAATGAGAGTGGGATGTTGTTTGGTGTCAGAATGTGAAGTGCCCTGAGTGCCAGGCTTGAGGATTCAGCCTTATTCTGCAGAGAGAGAGGAGGTCCTCTCTGCTGGGGAGTGCCATGTCCGTATTATTTAGGAATCTGCTGGAGAGGAGAGAGTGTTAACAGCCGGGTCTGAACTAGATTCTTGAACTAGCAGAGTGTATCAGTAGAGGGAGGGAGAGGGAAGATTTGAAGATGACTTTGAGGTTTATTGCTTGAAAGATGGAACTGTGACAAAACTAGTAATGGAACTGGGTGGTACCAGAGGAGGGGAGTGGATGGATGTTTAGTGCTGGGGCAGGTGAAAGGACAAAAGCTAACAATTGTCACTTCCTGAGCATCTGTACTAGGTCTGATGTTTTATGCCTATTATCTCCCATCCGCTGAGAGGCCGTGTGACTTCCACTCTGTATATGTTCTGCTCAGGAGTGTCTTGAATCATAGGAGAAGTTTGAGGAACAGGCTTAGTGTTAAAGATTATATTTTAGTTCTTTCATCTTTTTTTAAAGGATAATATAGGTATTCCATTTTGAAAAGTACTGACAGTTGATTCTAAGAGGAGGTCTATTTATAATTGAAGATGAATGTCAGCTAGTAGATATTTTGAAAGAAATAAAGCAAAACATTCAAAATTATTTCTGGGTGTTATCTTCGCAATTCCATGAGCAAATTGGAAAAGCAGGTCTTTGGCCTTGAATATCCCTCTTGGTATATGAAATCGTATCCGCTAAATCTGCTTTCTGAAAAGGGAAGTACAAGAGGCTCTCACCAGTCAAACTGGGGAAAAGTAAGAAAATCTTACTTTTGTGACAGTGTGGATGGACCTGGAGAGCATAATGCTGAGTGAAATAAGCCAGTCAGAAAAAGACAAGTGCCATGTGATTTCACTTATGTGGAATATAATGAAGAAAATGAACTAATAAGCAAAGTAGAGACAGACTCATAGAGAGCCAGCTGACAGCTATGGGAGGAAGGCGGGGGGCTGGGTGAAGGAGATGGAGGGATTGAGTAAAAAAAGCCCCCCCCCCAATAAACCCTTATAAACACGAACAACAATGTTGTGATTACTGGTGGGGGGGAGGTGGAGGAGGGTATAGGGGTGCTAAATAGTGATGGACAAAGACTTAATTTGGGGGTGAACACAATACAATGTACAGAGATGTGTTGTAGAATAGGGAACTTGAAGTCTGTATAATTGTGTTAGCTAGTGTCACCCTAATAAATTCAATAAAAAAGTAACTTCTGATAAAAAAAATATTCAATGAATTTATATTAATAAATAAATGGGAATGGGGAGGGAAAGATAGCTCTTTTTTTTTAAAACCAATCTTTTTTATTTCTTTTTATTTATTCATTTTAGAGAGGAGACAGAGAGAGAGAGAGAGAGAGAAAGGGGGGAGGAGCTAGAAGCATCAACTCCCATATGTGCCTTGACCAGACCAGTGCAGCGTTTTGAACTGGCGACCTCAGTGTTCCCAGGTCGTCGCTTTATCCACTGCGCCACCACAAGTCAGGATGAAAGGTAGCTCTTTTTTATAGGAGAATGCCAACCAATAAATGTAGAAGGTGAATAGGAAGTAGAAAAACATCACAATGATTGTTGATGAAGACAGGAGCTGTCAATGGGTGGGAGGAGGTTGATAATAAACCAGGTATTGGCATAGTGTCATAGTATTTTTCCACAAACTACTCATTAATTACAAAGAATGAAATGGCGACTTTGTGGTAAAGACTGGCATTCGCAACTTTGTACAGGTGAGAGGAACTCAGGACCATTTCTTGGGGTTTTCTTGTCAAGAATACACGGACTGAGTCTGGTTGTGAGGATACATCAGATGGACCCAAACTGAGGGTGACCCAGGCCATCCTGGAGAATGAAAGATTTTGACTCTTTAGAACTCTCCAGGATGAGAGAGACAGGGAAACTCAGCGGCACTGTTCCAGATTGCAGGATAGTCACGGTTGTTATGCAAGGAAGTAGCCTTGTTTTGAGAAATGCATACTGGAATATAAAGGAGTGACGAGGTTTCATGGACACAGTTTACTTTCAGATCAGAAAGTAGTTCAGAGAAATACTTAAAGACTTAACAACTAGATATTTAGGCCAAGGGGAAACAGGAGGTCTTTGTACTGTTTCTACTCTGTTTTTGTGACCTTGAAATTATGTAAAATAAACTGTTTTTAAAGGTTCTGAAACTCAAGGAAGGACCTAGAACTGTTTTGGATTAAAGGAGACAGAGACATGGCCAATACAGTGAGTGATCTGGGTTGGATCCTTTTGCTCCAAAAGAAATCATTGAGATATTTGACAAAACGTTGAGGTTTATGGGTAAAGGAGAGATGAGTGTCCTTTGTACTGTTCTGGCAATTTATCTGTGTGCCTTGGTCATTGTTGGGCAGATGGAATATATTATGCTCACTTTGTTGAAGATGGCGCTGCCTACGTGCAAGTCCGTTGATATTAATGTGTGTTGGGGGACAGGCTGTGGGCAGGCTGTTATAGTCTAAGGCAGGGGTTCCCAAACTACAGCCCGCAGGCTGCATGCGGCCCTCTGAGGCCATTTATCCGGCCCCCGCCGCACTTCCGGAAGGGGCACTTCTTTCATTGGTGGTCAGTGAGAGGAACACAGGATGCATCCGCACCCATAGTTCCCATTGAAATACTGGTCAGTTTGTTTATTTAAATTTACTTGTTCTTTATTTTAAATATTGTATTTGTTCCCATTTTGTTTTTTTACTTTAAAATAAGATATGTGCAGTGTGCATAGGGATTTGTTCATAGTTTTTTTTTTATAGTCCAGCCCTCCAACGGTCTGAGGGACAGTGAACTGGCCCCCTGTGTAAAAAGTTTGGGGACCCCTGGCCTAAGGCTTAGTTTTAAGAGTAGGCTTTTCCCCACACCCTTGACTGATTGGATTATGTGGGATGGTGCACTCTTATGAGGAATCCTCCCATTATGCCTCAGATAAGTGACTTTGTATCAGAGACTTCCTTGTTTGTAGAATGGATTAAAGGTTTGGATTTCTACACTATAAAGTGGGGTAGACCGGGAGCTTGCTCTCTCTCGGTTCCTGCGATTAGCATTAGAGAAGAGAGCAGAGAAAGGTAATGTGGAGGAGGCCAGGAGAAGCAGCCAAGACTGTGGAGTGCTGAGGGAGAAGCCAGTTTGTGCAGAGTTTGTGCAGGAGAAGGAGATGGGGAACAGAAGTGACTAAGTCTGGTGAGCTAGAAACCTTTGATTCTAGGAAACTCGGATAAGTCAGTAGCTTTGTGAGCACTGAATGAGTGGGTTTTGGAACCCAGTGTGTGTTTTTACTTGCCCGCCGGGTGCAAGCTAGGATAAAAGGTAATGGCCCACCATTCTTGGCTCTGTTGTTTCATTACCGACTGTCTGAATCAAATGTGAACCTGCATGGGTCTGGTGGCACTGTTGGTGGCTGTGGCTCCTGGCTTTAGAGTCATGCAGATTCGCATTGAGTTCAGGCAGATAGTAAAGGAGCTGTGGAGTCGGAGGATGGCAGGCATTCCAATTTATTGGAGGATCACAAAGACAGGCAAGCCAAAAGAAGAAAGAAAAGGGAAAAAGAAAAAAATAAAGGGAAAAAACCCCTGCTCTTCGCAGTGGAGGGCAAGGGATCAGGAAACCAACCTGAGTAACCTCTCCTTTGTGGGGCGCGATTTCATCTCATCATCCCAGAGGGGAAGCGCTTCTATCCTTACAATAGTGCTGTCGTGTTCTCTTACACTAATTGCACAAGGGGCTTGCGGCTGGTAAACCTGTGAGCAAGCCTAACAGGGCTGTTTTCCCCACAATTTGTAAGTTTTAAATTGTTTTTGAAATAAAGGGTTTCTTTTGTTTTTGTTTTAAGTGCAGGTGCTTTTCTGAAATCTAAACTAACTTTAATTTCCCTTTGGTTTGGATAGAATAAGATAGACTGTCTCTGCTGTAAGAGGCCCACCAGACTGTGCTTTGAAAGAAGAGGACAGAGTAAGGTTAAAGATTTTAAGAGTAGGACGTGTCTGTGGACAGGTCAGCCTCTTGACTGTTTGCCCTCACATGTAATTCACGGCAACAGAATCTGCGTGGCCTGTCTTATAGGATGGGTCCTTCTTAGGGCAGATTGAGAGATATGTAAACATTATTTTTGATAAAATGGAAGCTGTTGTTGACCAAGTGGTGCATAGGGATGTGTGACGTTATTTCCAGTATTCCGGTTTGGGAATGGAAATCCCTTTCCTTCGGTTTCTCTTCTTATCTCTTGTTTCTTGAGTATATCCACACTCACCTGATATGTCCTTCTTTTCCATGCTTCTTTCAACTTCTTCCTCTTTTACTGACTTTTTTTCCTCTTTATTATTTTTGCTCCTTCTTTTTTTAGACCTTAGTTTTCCCTTTTGTATAGTCCTTGCTTGTTTCTTTTTATCCTCTCTGCCTCTGACTCTCCTCTCCCCCTTTTGCAGTCTGGTTCGCTGCCTGCTTCCTTGACTTTCTTCCGTTTTGCTGTATCCTCAAGGATTCTAGATATGCTATGTTTCCAATTTGCCTTTATTCAAAGAGAGAATTAGAGTCTTGGTGGTAGACTGTTGCTAACGAAATTTTATTAATAGCTATTATATGTTAAATGCTTACAATAGGCTGAGAATTGTATTAGATGCATTATCTGTACTCACATTTAATTTTACAACAGCATTTTATTTTATGTTTTTTTATTTTATTTTTACAGGGACAGAGAGAGAGTCAGAGAGAGGGATAGATAGGGACAGACAGACAGGAACAGAGAGAGATGAGAAGAGAGATCAGTTATTAGTTTTCATGTTGTTACGATACCTTAGTTGTTCATTGATTGCTTTCTCACATGTGCCTTGACCGCGGGTCTTCAGCAGACCGAGCAACCCCTTGCTGGAGCCAGTGACTTTGGGTCCAAGCTGGCGAGCTTTTGCTCAAGCCAGATGGGCCCACTCAAGCTGGTGGCCTTGGGGTCTCGAACCTGGGTCTTCTGCATCCCAGTCCCATGCTCTATCCACTGCACCACCGCCTGGTCAGGCTACAACAGCATTTTAGAGTAGGTGCTTTTATCCCTATTTTCAGAATTGGAAATTGAAGCAAAGATGTTGAACAACTTAACCTAAAATCAAAGTTGGTAGGTGGCAAAGCGAAGCTTCAGAGTACAAGGAGAAATTCAAAACTTTGTGGTGTTACAAACCTACCAAAGAGCACAAGGGCATTAGTTCCATAATAATTGGGTTCTATAGATAGTGCCCTGGGGCCAAGGGTGACATTTAGTTGAGTGTCAATGAGAATCTAGAGATAAGTAAGTCTTTTTTATTGCTTATTACACTGGCTGTGGAGGGGGCACCTAAATTGTATGTGAGCATTTGAATGGCTGGTTCTTGACAAGTAATTACTTATAATCAGCACATGTTGCTGCTGAAAGCCATCCCATTGGACCCATTTCTGGCAAGATTCTCATTTTGGAATGTAACAGGAACTAATTAGGTACTATTAAATCCAAGACTAATTTCAGATTCAGAGGTTTCAGTGGTAAACCTCACATGTCAGTAGCAATTATTGACATTGTGATATGTAATATTCAATATGCTGAACTGTGGACTTAAATTCTAGCATGATGGGTAGTTTTATTTATTTATTACTTTTTTTAGTGTGCACATGTGTGAGAGAGAGAGAGAGAAAGAGAGAGAGATAGGGACAGACAGGAAGGGAGAGTTGAGAAGAATCAATTCTCTGTTGTAGCACCTTAGTTGTTCATTGATTGCCTTGATGGTGGGGGGGCAGGCTATAGCCGAGCCAGTGACCCCCTGCTCAAGCTGGCAACCTTGGGCTTCAAGCCAGCAACCTTTGGGCTCAAGCCAGAGACCAGGAGTCATGTCTATGATCCCACGCTCAAGCCAGCGACCAAGTTGGTGAGCCTTCACTCAAGCTGGCAACCTCGGAACTTCGAACCTGGGTCCTCTATGTCCCAGGTTGATGATTTTTCCACTGTGCCACTGCCTGGTCAAGCCAGGATGGGTAGTTTTAAATAGCTTACCTTCACCATCACCTCAGTGCCACCTGAGCAATGCCATTTTAAGGCAACAAATTCAGGACATTTTTCTTACTAGTGTTCTATAGGTTTGAAAAAGTGACAGTAGAATTAATTTTGCATGTTGTCAGATTTTGAGTGCCTAGGAAAGGGGCTAGAAATACTGGGCAGAGGATGAAATCATGCAGTATGATCAGTGAGCTGATCATGGAACTCTGCTTCCCTACAGTCCCGATGGAGCAAGTACTGTGTGCCAGTGGCACCTGGGCATACACTTAACCAAATACTGAGATTTGCAAACAGGTTTGTCTGAGGCTTGAGAAGCCAGGTTCTTCTGTGCTAACTGGCTACCTTGGATTAATGGGAAGTGCGTCTACCACCATGTTTTTTATCTTTTAGTTGAAAAATGAACAAATTTCTCATTGGAATTTGAAATCTTTGTTTATAAAATATTTCTCATAGGTGTATGTCCTTATTCTGTTCTATAGAGAAGAGTGCAGAAGTTAAAATGTATTGTTCTTTCGGAAGTAGAACATGTTGCGGAAGCGTCATCAGTTGAGACGCGTCCACAGCTGCTCTATTGCTGTCATCCTGCTTGTGTTGCTGACATCAGCAGCCTCTCCTGAAGTGGGTTTTCTGGTCGTTTTGGATTTTTAGCATGTTACTGACACAGTGCATGGGAAAATACGGTCACAGGATGTTGCTAGAGTGACTGGGCAGTGAAAGCATCTGAAAAAAACTGCCCTCATGGGATAACTGTCCATTAAGCCAGGCTCTGCCCCAGAATGCCGGTTCTGTTATGGGCATACCTCGGAGGTAATTGACTCTTTAGCCCACGGAGGCTGCTCAAGGTCTCTCTGTGGTAAAGAATCTCTTTGTTTCCCCTGTCATTCTGGGGCTTGGCCATTTCAACTAGACTGTTTATATAGACTGTAAGGTCTAACCACAGCAAAACAGTCTCTCGAAGTCCCAATTGTGCACAACTTGGGCTTCACTTAGTATATGCCTTAAAAAGAGAGAGAGAAAAATGAAAAAGAAAAGAAAGTAGAAATAGGTTCCTGAATTAAAATACTTTGAGGGGGGCATAGGTTAAATTTGGATGGGCATAGGTTATCAATTCTGTTAGTGTAGGGTGGAAACATCTCTAGGAAACACCTGATAAGCATGCAATACCATTTGAAAGAATGCATTGTAAAGTAAATACACAGGCTTTAATAAATGGGTATGTGACTAGAGAGTGAAACTGAAGGGAAGCACCCTACAAGTGTGGGTGAACCAATGAGTGTGATTTTGGGGAAATGTAAGTTAAATCACAGATTTTATGATCCTAAACGTGTTTGTTGTATGTGTTATAAGATTTTCACTTACCTTCCCCAAGTAATACATTTCTAAATATCCCCACAATGCTGTTAGTTGATCCTCAGTTTAAGAATAAAACACCACTGTCCGTCATTCAATACAATCCATTTTTATAGAGATGTGGATAGAATTAGCAGAGGTGTGGCTTTGATTAGTGAGTAATACTCACTGGATAATTGAGTCAGACAACCAACCATGTTTTTTGGTGTGCGAAGGGGAGCTTTTTCACAATCTATGATATGCAGAGTAGTAAGCTTTAGATACTTTTACTTGGCAGAAAGGTATAAATGAATGGTTTTGCTTTCCTGAGCCCAGACCAGAGCTGTCAAGTGACTGCTCCCAGACACAGCATTTAAATTGTCCCCACTGGAGTAAACCAGCATAGAGCTCCATGTACACTCTCAGATACTGTGTTCTCTGTTGCATTATTGGCTTTTCTTTCTCATTCTCCATGGTACACATTGCGAATGGAGGGAAGAGAGGGAAGGCATCTGCTAAAGGAATCACCCTTATGGAGACTGTAACTAGTGATGGTTCGTAGCACATTCTGTCCAACTCTAGAAAGTTCTGCATCTGTGGTTATATCAGGGATCATCCGTAGACTGCACTTTCCCAGGTAACCACCCTCGCTTCCAGGAACTGATGCTGGTAATGCCATTTTAATCTCTTATCTATCCATCCACCTAAAAGCTATAGATGTTTAAGGACTTTTTTGTACTTTTAATTTGTAGAGACTCAGATTTTGCAGAGTTTTGATAATCTTGGCCTAAAGCAAAAGTTTGCTGGAAAAAAAATAAAACAACCTTGACATGCATGAAAATTATATTACAATTTCTTTTAACATTTCAAAACAAAATGTTGTTATGGGAAGTAGTGTTTTGTGGCACACAAAATCACGCATAATTCCACTATCCAGAAATAAATAATATTTGGTGTTAAATGCCTTCGTTTTCTTCCCTAAAATTTATATTTCTATAAATCATTTATTTTTACAAAATGGAACCATGCTACATTATAAACCTGAGCCTTTCCTTACACCCTGGCCCAAACAGAGAAAGTATTTGAACCACTTTTCATTATTGGTGATTATATATTTATGTCATCCTTTAGAATGGCTGGAGAGATTTGCTGAACACATAGGTTGTGACTGGATTCTTGCTACAGTAAGCAATATTGTGATGAACATCTTTGTGTACCTGATTGGACACTTGCCTAATTATATACTTAAGATAAACTCTTAAATGTAGGATTTATTATATCAAAGCAGAAATATGTTGAAGGCTTGGGAGACTTGTTTTGAGATTAGTTTCCCAGAAGTTCATTCTAATTATCAATCTGTTCTGTGAAAAGTAGTTTCTTGTTGTTTTAAATTGTATCTTTTTCAGGCTGAGCATTTCTCTGTATTAGGTTGTCCATTTCAATTTTGTGGTAAACTGGTAAGTTTTATGTTCTTTATCCCATTCCCCTATAGGCTTATTTGTCTTTGGGTTTATTGTTTTGTGAGAGCACTTCACGCTTGAGAGACTGAATTTCTTCTCTGCATTATAGGTCTTTTCACATTAGATTGGAATTTTGAGTGAAATTTAGTCAAATGTAATATTATTTTAGTGGATATGGATGGTCATATTTTTCAATCTTGGGTCTTGCTATTTGAGAATAATGTTTTAAACCCTTCTGATCTAAGGAAATTATGGGATGTAAAGGGCATGGAGTGACTTTTCCTAAGCTGTTCAGTTTACTGCCTTGCCTCAGGGTAGAACTGTTTTTAAATCATTTGAGAAAGCCATGTAGCTGAAGTGTTTGCACCAGCTGAGGGATTGGATTCCATCTGGTTGGTTTTTAAAGTGTTCTTTTTAATGATTTTAGCACACTTACCTATTGTTATTCCCTTTCAAAGTTAGTATCTTTGGCTCTCTGAAATAGTCTGTTCACATGGATCCTAATGGCTTTGGGAGCCTGACAATTTTATGAGTATGCAAATGTTATTGAGCTCATCTTGATGGATGTTCTCTGAGCCCTTGGCTGACTGCACAGAGACTGTGCCTTTCACTGTCACAGGGTGGGCTAGTGTGACCTTCACGGCAGGCTGCATAAAACTCACTTGCCAGGCATCCTAGGACAATTTGGAGCGGTTGCCTGGGCAACCTCACTTGCTTCTAATCAAATGCCCCAAAGATAGCCCAAGTCCCTGTGGGAATGCCACAGCTGAAGGGAGGTACTCTGCTGTTCGAGTGGCATCGGAAGTACATTAGTCGATTAGGACTCTACTAATGTTGAGGGAAGCAGAGGTTACGCCCTGATCTGACCATGAACTCAGGGAGGAAGAAAATGAAGGAGAAGGGAATCGAGAATGGGGATAGGTCAGGTGGGAAGGAAGAAGGTTGTACTGAAGTCAGCGGTAGAAATCAAAATAATAAACACGAGCAAATGGTTCATGCTTCAGAGAACACTGTAGCACAGAGTGAGCAGAAAGGCACTGAGAAGGAAGGCTGAATATTTATGTTTAGGAAAAAAAAAATCCATGGTCAGTATATAATATCTGGGGAGGCAAAAAGGATGATGGAGATTTCTGAGAAGAATACAATAAAAATATTTTTTTTCATTGAAACAGACTTGTCCACATAATGTGTTTGATCAATTCTGCTTTAAGGAACTAACGTTGTTGCTGTTGTTTTTCTTTCTTTTTATTTTTTTCTGAACTCACCATTGTAGATTGAGTAAATCATGACTGATTTTTCCACAACCAGAATGATGCCACTTAGAATTATAGGATGTGCTTTTACTTAGTGTACATAAATTAGAACTGTTACAGATTTGAACTAGTGTAGTTAAAGTCAGGTTTTGTTTGTTTATTTGTTTTGTTTTTTTAAACAAACACTTTATAGCGGGCTGTTTCTTTTGACAGGTGGCAGCATTTCAGCTGTTCACATAAGCAGAGTGCAGACCTGGGCAGAAAGGCACCATGTTTCCCTGGGATGAAAGCCTTTCTAGGGATTTCAGTGAGCTGATCCTTCTCTGCCTTCCAAGCTCTCCATCAGGTGCTTAACTTGTCTATTACATTTTAAAACAGTATATAACTTACTCCTGAAATAACCAGAGCTCCTTTTAATACCCCCCCTTTTTTTTTGGTTTCAAACCAGGTACAGAAGAAATGTAGATTTTGCTGTGGTTGAAACTAGTACCTCTAGCATTGGTAAAGGGTGCTGTCCATGGTAGTCACCCCATACAGGCTGGGCAATGATGATATTGTCCATATTTCAGGCCCATTGAAATGTAAGCTTTGCTCAAGGTATTTTCTAGAGATATAAAGTTCCAGAAAACTATGGTTTTAGTCAAGAAAAGGGTGGCGCGTACTTAAGGTGTAACTGGGGAGCATTTAATGAGGGAATGATTTTAAAAGTCAAGAGCAAAGTTCAGGAAACCCCCAGGTGATAGCCAAGCACTGCAGAGCTAGCAACAGTGGGACCAGCTCTAGGTTAGAAGAAACCAGGGAGGAAGCAGTGTTCATGGGACCCAGTGAATGCTCTGGCCATGGTGCTTTCAGTGTAGCTCCAGCTGGAGCCCAGGCAGGGGCAGGCAACGAGATGGGGCTTCTTTCTCCTCTACTCTCCAGGCTCCTGCTGGTGTCTTGTTAGCCAAATCCATCTGGGAGCTAGAGTAAGGATCCTGAGTGATTGGGGCTATAGAGGTTGGCTTCCTGAAGCAGAGAGGTCAGAGAAAGTTGGATAATGGGTCCAGGGTAGGGAGGGGCAAATGGAGAACAACTAGTACTATGTGAAAATGTTCTGTTCTCTAAGGATCTCCTTACCCTTTGGAATTATTTTAAAGATAAATTATTTATAAAAGAATGCCTGTTACAGGAGCTGAGTAGCAGAACAGGGACACCAACCAGTCTTACGGTTTTCCCAGTTGATTACTCCTGTGTGTGTGCTTCACTGAGTGCAGTGTGTATTCTGCAATTGCTGTTATTTCTCTACATGTGTATCTCTCCCTCTAGACTCCAAGTCCTTTCAGTGATTGATTTCCTTTTATTTGACTTGGTTTCTACAGCATCTAGCCTGGTGATTGTCTTATAGTAAAACTTCCATCTTTTGTAAATGATGGAATGACTGTTTCCTAGCCTCTTTCAGGATAGATTTTTATATCCATAGTGCATTTCAATAATGAAACAGTTAATCCTTTTTCTCCAGTGCTGGGTCCTCTGCACTATTATTTTACAGTGAAAAGAAAAGAGGAGTCATGCCTGACCAGGCAGTGGCACAGTGGATAGAGCATTGACCTGGGACACCAAAAACCCAGGTTCAAAACCTAGAGGTTGCCGGCTCAGGGTGTGGGCTCACCAGCTTAAGTGCAGGGTCAATGGCTTGAGCATGGGATCATTGACAGGACCCCTGGTCACTGGCTTGAAGCCTAAGGTTGCTGACTTGAGCAAGGGGGCACTGGCTCAGCTGGAGCCCCACCAGTTAAGGCACATATGAGAAAGCAATCAATGAACAGCTGAAGTGCCATAACAACGAGTTGATGCTTCTCATCTCTCTCCCTTCCTGCCTGTTTATTTCGGTCTGATCCTCATCCCCCCTCCCTTAAAAAAAAAAAGAAAAAGAAAGGAGGAGTCATGAATCTCAACACCTGAAAGCTCAGGCACTGGTAGTGGCCACAGTAGAGACACTTCTGCTCTCATTATTAACCATAAAGTAGCAGTTTCAATGAATATTTTCGTTGTGACCAATATATTTACTGATCCTTACATTAAGTATGAGATCATGCCCACAGAACATGTATGGGGAACAATCCAAAACTGGTAGCATGGTGGTGCCAATCAAATGCAACAGGGATACAGAGAAGAGAGGGTGAGAGATGTTCTATTGTAGAATAAGTTCTATCATAGCTTAACCTTAAACATATTTATACGGTCAGAGTAAGGAGGAGGGTCTAGCCCTACTGTGTATCAAGACCTCTTAATGAAGTTATAGAAATTTAGTGTAGTAATGACCTTGGGACAGATAAGTTGACCAGTAGAATATAATAAGAAGCCTCCAAACATGCCGCATTAGTTTTTTAGGGCTGTCATAACAGAATACCACAGACTGGGTGGCTTAAAACACAGATTTATTTCTCACATTTCTGGAGGCTAAGAAGCCCAAGATCAAGGCGATGTCAGGGTTGGTTTCTGGTGGGGACTCTGTCCTTGGCTTGCAGATGTGGTGTACAGTTGTCATCTATTCCCTGAGTCTTTATGTGGCTTTCTCTATGCGTGTTCTCCCCAGTGTTCCTTCCTCTTCTAATGAGAACACCAGTTCTGTTGGATTAGGGCTGTACCTTTATGACCTCATTTAATCTTAGTTACCTTTTAAAGGCCCTATACTATATTTTAGTAAAGTTTCATTGGGATTTAGGGCTTCAACGTGTGCATTTTGGGAGAACACAAGTCAGTTTATAAAACAATCCTACACACACAGTTAGAATTTTGGTATATGTCAGATCATTAGGAAAAGGACAAGCTAGTCAGTGAATGGAGCTGAATTTAAATGTTTATCAGTAGGAGAAAAGATGAAAACAGATATTATATTTTAAAAAATTAGAAGGATAAAAGTATTAAATATCAGAAAAGTTTAGAACTTTTAGGAAAGGAGATAAGAAAGGATTTTTTTCTTTTTTTCTTTTGTGAGAGAGCATGAGTGAAGAGACAGGGATAGGCAGATAGGAAGGGAGAGAGATGAGAAGCATCAATTCTTTGTTGTGACACTTTTGTTGTTCACTGATTGCTTTCTCACATATGCCTTGACTGGGGGGGGGGCAGGTACAGCCAGGCCAGTGACCCCTTGCTCAAGCCAATGACCTTTGGGCTCAAGCCAGCAACCCTGCTCTCAAGCTGGCGAGCCCATGCTCAAACTGGGTACGCTTGTGCTCAAGCCGGGTATGCTCGCACTCAAGCTGGGTGAGCCTGTGCTCAAGCCAGCGACGTTGGGGCTTTAAACCTATGTCCTCTGTATCTCAGGCCGATATTCTATCCACTGTGCCACTGCCTGGTCAAGCTAGGTAAAGATTTTCTAAGGTTTTTTAAGACTTAATCTCCAGAGAAGAAGATTTCTTAAGACATAAAAAAATAACATAAAAGAAAGATTGAGCAACTGAACTGTATTTAAATTAAGATTTTTGATATCCATCAAATATATCCTTCAAATATGAAGGGGAAATAAAACATTCACAGATACAGAGAAGATGAGGGAGTTTATCACCAGAAAACCCCCACTTCAGGAAATACAAAAGGGGGTTATCCAGTCAGATACAAAGAACAAAACAAAATCACAAGTAAAAGCTCCAACAAGATCATAATAAAAACAAGAATAATCTGTGACAACAAAAACAAAAAAGAGGAGAGGACAGAGATTAACAGTAGCAAAGGAGGATGGAGTACAGAAGCACTCATGAGATAATGTACTACAATGAATATGATACATATTCTTTTTATTATCTAATGGTAACCACCCCTGAAAAAACACTACAGAAACACATGGCTTAAAAAAAGACAAAACAGGGGAAAGAAGCATATGGAATATTACCAAACAAAAACAAATGACAGAAAAACAAAAGAGAAGAACCAAACAAGAAATGGAACTATCAGAAAGCAATATATAAAATGGCAATAAGAAACCCTCAAGTGTCAATAATTGCATTAAATGTAAATGGTTGAACTCGCCAATAAAAAGACACAGAGTAGCAGAGTGGATCAAAAAAGAAAATCCAACTGTATGCTGCCTTCAAGAAACCCATCTAAGCTACAAGGATAAAAACAAATTCAAAGTGAAAGGTTGGAAAACGATTCTCCAAGCAAATATCCAAAGAAAAGCAGGTGTAGCCATACTCATATTTAACAATACTGGCTATAAGACAGCAAAGGCTATCAGAGACAAAGATGATCATTTTATAATGATAAAGGTGACATTGAATCAAGAAGATATAACACTTATTATTATATATGCACCAAACCAAGGAGCACCAGAGTATATAAGACATGTACTAACTGATCTAAAAATAAAAATCAACAAAAATACAATTATATATGAAGACCTTAGTACACTTACACTGATGGCTCTAGATCATTCATCCAAATAGAAAAATCAATAAAGAAATATTAGCCTTAAGCGAAACACTAGAACAATTGGATATGATAGATATCTACAGGACATTTCATTCCAAAATGTCAGAGTATACATTTTTCTCCAGTGTAATGGAACATTCTCAAGAATTGACCATATGATGGGCCCCAAAACTAACATTAGCAAATTCAGAAAGATTGAGATTATACCAAGCATATTCTCTGATCATAAAGATTTCAAACTAGAATTCAACTGCAAAAAAGAAATAAAAAACCCACAAAAATGGGAAATTAAACAACAAACTTCTAAAAAATGAGTGGATCAAAGAAGAAATAAAAGCAGAGATGAAAAGACATATACAGACAAACAAAAATGAAAACACGACATATCAGAATCTCTGGGATGCAGCAAAAGTGGTAATAAGAGGGAAGTTCATATCACTACTGCAGGCTTATATGAACAAACAAGAGAGAACTTAAGTAAACAACTTAACATCATATCTTATGGAACTTGAAAAATAATAACAAAGGCAACCTAAAACCAGCAGAAGAAAGGAAATAATGAAAATCAGAGCAGAAATAAATGAAATAGAGAACAGAAAAACTATAGAAAGAATCAATAAAATAAGGAGCTGGTTCTTTGAAAGGATCAACAAAATTGACAAACCCTTGGCAAAACTCACTAAGAAAAAAAGGGAAAGGACTCATATTAACAAAATCCAAAATGAAAGAGGAGAAATTACCACAGATATTATAGAAATACAAAGAGTTATTGCAGAATACTATGAAAAACTATATGCCACCAAATTTAACAATCTAGAAGAAATGGATATATTCCTAGAACAATACAATCTTCCCAGACTGAGTCACAAAGAAGTTGATAGCCTAAACCCCTGGTGGCAAATTGCAGCTCGCGAGCCACATGTGGCTCTTTGGCCCCTTGAGTGTGGCTCTTCCACAAAATATCATGTGCGGGCACTACCTCAATAAGGAATGTACCTACCTATATAGTTGAAGTTTAAAAAAATTGACTCTCAAAAGAAATTTCAATTGTTATATTGTTGATATTTGGCTCTGTTGACTAATGAGTTTACCAACCCCTGGCCTAAACAGATCCATAAGCCAGGAGGAAATAGAAACAACTATTAAAAACCTCCCCAAAAATAAAAGTCCAGTGCCAGACAACTATACTATTGAATTCTATCAAACATTCAAAGATTTGGGTCCTGTTCTACTCAAAGTCTTCCAAAAAATTGAAGAAGAAGCAATACTTCCAAACACATTTTATGAGGCCAACATAACTCTCATACCAAAACCTGGCAAGGACAACACAAAGAAAGAAAACTGCAGGCCAATATCTCTAATGAATACAGATGCTAAAATCCTAAACAAAATACTAACAAATTGAATACAAGACATCAAAAAAACAATACATCATGATCAAGTGGGATTCATCCCAGAATCACAATGATGATTCAACATACCTAAAACAATTAACGTAATACACCATATTAACAAAACAAAGAAGAAAAGCCATGTGATCCTATCAATAGATGCAGAAAAGGCATTTGATAAAATACATCATTTTATGTTTAAACACCACTCAACAAAATGGGTATAGAAGGAAAACATCTCAACATAATAAAGGCCATTTATGACAAGCCATCAGTTAATATCATATTAAATGGCAAAAAACTGAAAACATTTCCTCTAAAATCAGGAACAAGACAAGGCTGTCCACTCTCTCCACTCTTATTCAATGTAGTGCTGGAAGTTCTAGCCAGAGCAATCAGACAAGAGAAAGAAATAAAAGGCATTCATATTAGGAAAGAAGAAGTGAAGGTTTCACTTTTTGCAGATGATATGATCCTGTACATAGAAAACCCCAAAGACTCCACAAAAAAACTATTAGAAACAATAAACCAATACAGTAAGATCGCCAGATACAAAATTAATATACAGAAGTCTATTGCCTTCTTATATGCCAACAATGAAACTTCAGAAAATGAACTCAAAAAAATAATTCCTTTTATGGTTGCAACAACAACAAAAAATACCTAGGGGTAAACATAACAAAGGATGTAAAGGACCTATATAATGGAAACTACAAAGCATTGTTAAAGGAAATTGAAAAAGATACAATGAAATGGAAAAATATTCCTTGTTCTTGGATAGGAAGAATAAATATAGTTAAAATTATCATATCACCCAAAGCAATATACAAATTTAATGTAATTCTCATCAAAATTCCAATGTCAGTTTTTAAAGAAATGGAACAGAAAATCATCAGGTTTGTATGGAACTATAAAAAACCTCAAATAGCCAAAGTAATTCTAAGGAAAAAGAACGAAGCTGGGGATATTACAATACCTGACTTCAAATTATATTACAGAGCCACGATAATCAAAACAGCATGGTACTGGCAGAAAAATAGACACTCAGACCAATGGAACAGAATAGGGAGCCCCCAGAAATAAAACCACATATATATGGTCAAATCATCTTTGATAAAGGGGCCAACAACACACAATGGAAAAAAGAAAGTCTCTTCAATAAATGGTGCTGGGAAAACTGGAAAGCCACATGCAAAAGAATAAAACTCGACTACAGTTTGTCCCCTTGTACTAAAATTAATACGGAATGGATCAAAGACCTAAATATAAGATATGAAACAATAAATTACATAGAAGAAAACATAGGTACTAAACTCATGGACCTTGGCCACAAAGAACAGTTTATGAATTTGACTCCATAGGCAAGGGAAGTGAAGGCAAAGATAAATGAATTGAACTACATCAGACTAAGAAGCTTTTGCACAGCAAAAGAAACTGACAACAAAAGAAACAGATGGCCAACTAAATGGGAGAGGATATTTTCAAACAACAGCACAGATAAGGGCCTAATATCCAAAATATACAAAAAACTCACAAAACTCAACAACATACAAGCAAACAGTCCAATAAAAATGGGAAGAGGACATGAACAGACACTTCTCCCAGGAAGAAATACAAATGGCCAACAGATACATGAAAAGATGCTCATCTTCATTAGCTATTAGAGAAATGCAAATCAAAACTACAATGAGATACCGCCTCACACTTGTTAGATTAGCTTGTATCAACAAGACAGGTAATAACAAGTGTTGGAAAGGCTGTGGAGACAAAGGAACCCTCATTCACTGTTTGTGGGAATGTAAAGTAGTGCAACCATTATGGAAGAAAGTATGGTGGTTCCTCAAAAAATTAAGAATAGAACTACCATATGACCCAGCAATTCCTCTACTAGGTATATACCCCCAAAACTAAAAAATAATGGTATGTAAAGACACATGCAACCACATGATCATTGCAGCATTGTTCATGGTGACCAAGACATGGAAACAACCAAAAAACTCTTCAATGGATGATTGGATAAAGAAGATGTGATACATATATACTATGGAATACTACTCAGCCATAAGAAATGATGACATTGGATCATTTACAACAACATGGATGGTCCTTGATAACATTATACTGAGTGAAATAAGTAAATCAGAAAATACTAAGAACTGTACGATTCCATACATAGGTGGCACACAAAATTGAGACTCATGGACATAGATAAGAGTGCAGTGGTTACCAGGGGGAGGGGAAGGAAGTAGAGGGAGGGGGTGGGGGTGGGTAGGGCATAAATAAAACCAAATAAAAGGTGACAGAGGACAAAAATAAGTGAAGAACTTTGTTCATCTAAAGAAGCTTTACTGAAAATATGTGACACCTGAGGTTTTCTTCAATATAAGTTTTGGAAATAGAGGAAAATAGGGATATAGATAAAACAAGATTGGTTATGAATTGATCAGTTTTGAAACTGGGTGATGAGTACATGAGGTTTATTATCCTAGGCCAGTGATGGGTAATCTTTTGAGCTTAGTGTGTCAAAATTCACCAAAAAACCAAGCATGACTCGGGAGGTGTGTCACTTTGAGAAAAACGGCCTAACCAGAAGTCCCAGAACTAGACACTCTGTGCCGGAGTTCTGTTGTTTTGGCCAACAGACCTCCAGCACACAGTGTCTACACTACAGCAAATGTTTTATCCTCAGCTACTACACCTCGCTGTGCAGGAGCCGAGGATGAAACATCCTTCTTGGTATGCGGCCCCATATTTCTCTGGTATGAGGCCCCATACTTCTCTGGTATATGGCCGTGTGTCATCAAAAATGGCTACACGTGTCAGTGCTGACATGTGTGTCATAGGTTCGCCATCATGGTCCTAGGCACATGCAATTGGTAGAGATAAATAGTCTATCTAAAAAGCACTATCAGTCAAGAAGAAAAGATCACAACCCACTAGAACAATGGGCAAAGGGTATAAATGGGTGGTTTGTAGATACAGACAAGGAGCCACATATTGCCAAGAAATACATTAGAAACATTCCACATAACTTGTTATGTGGAGGGAAACACAAGTTGGGGCCACAATGCGATGCTATTTTACATCCATTCAATTGGGAAAACTGAAAAGTCTATAGTTAATGTCAAGTGCAGAGGCAGATGGAGATCCAGGGGATTTCATACCCTGCTAGTAAACTGGCATAACTACCTTGGAAAATAATTCTGGCATTATTTCATAGAGTAAACTGGTCACATTTCCAAGTTTTTACTTCTAAGAATACTTATAAAAGAAATTTAGTCACATATGTATCAGGAAATATATACAGAAGTGTTTATAGTAGCACTGTACACAACACCAAAAACTGGGGAAACCCCCGATGTTTGTGGGCAAGAGAGAAGATGAGCAAACTAATACATTCATAATGTGGCAATGGGACACAAGCCACAATCAAAATAAAGTATAATGGGAGTACTATGACATAGATGAGTTTTATCAATATAAAATTTGTAATTTCTAAACATACTACATATGATATCCTTTTTTATACATTTAAATGCAACTAAAATCATAAACCTGGCTTGTAGGAATACATATAGACGAGATGTTGATAGATAGAAAGGAAAACAGTAAACTATTTAGTACAGGATTCAGATTGTGTTTACCTCAGTTAGTGGCAATCAGGAGGATGAGACTGGGAGGCCATTTGGGTAAATAAGTTATTGACAAAATCTAATTTTTGTGTGAAGTGATGGGTTCATAGTTGTTTTTTATGGGTTAGAAATAAAGAATGCATGAATGAGGCAGCATGTGTGGCAAAGATGTGAATGTGTCTCATATCAGAGGTTGTGTTTAGTCCAATTATGTGCAGTTGAAGTTGAAAACAAGAAAGGAGGGTTAAGATGAGTGGGAAGGCAACAGTAATAGAATAATGCATTTACTACCAGAAATTTGGAAATTGTACATTTTTCATAAAAGTATAACAGAGTACTAGGGTAGGCTGCTATTACAAAGAGACTTCAAACAAAATTAAGTGCCCAAACAAGGTAGATCTCTTCTCACTTTCTTCCTATCATTCACGTAATAGTTGACATTATTGCCATTCAGGAAAAATGTAGTGTGAGCCAAATATTAAATTTCTTAGTGGCTACATTAAAAAGGGAGAAAGAAACAAGTGAAATTAGTTTTAATAATATATTTTAAATAATTCAATATAGTCAAAAAGTTATTCTATCACAGGAGGGGGAAGATAGGTTTACAGTTGTGAGTATATAAAAGTTTATTCTTGTATGATTACACTGGGAAACATTTTTTTTCATTTTCTGTTGCATGAGGTTTTAGAACATTTTCTATATATTTCTGCATCGCTGATTCCAAATCTGAAATTCGTTTTTCTGTGCACTCTCTAGTTTTTATGCAATTTTAACTTCTTTTTGTTACAGTTAATGACATGCATTGGTTTTTTTAAATTGGAGTTAAAGGGCGACGACTCTTGGATTGAACATAACCGCAAGGCAATTAATGTATTTTAAACATCACTTTTACATCATTGTAGTTTTTTATAAATGCAAAAAATTATTATCTGATAAAAACACCCTCTTATTATGTTTTAAGATTGAATCATGGCTTCTTCAAGTAGGCGTATATGTAAGAATAGTCGTGACACCTTCTGTTATATATGTGGCTGTTACAAACTTCAACATCAAAGGCACAATATTTCATCATTTGTGACATGTGCATATATTGCCTATTTTCAGCGGTTCCAATGGGTTATTCAACTCATCTGTGAGATTATAATGACATAAAAATTTTCACTGGACACAGAAGGAGTGGCCAAAACATGAAGGTCTGGAAGTAGGGATGCAAAATATTATGAATGAACCCATAGTTAATCAAGACAGGATCATTTTCCCCCCACTTTACATCAAACTTGGCTTAATGAAGCAGTTTGTTCAGGCTTTGAATAGAGAAAGTGAATGCTTTCAACATTATTTCTGCTTTTCCTGGCTTGTCTTTTGAGAAGATCAAAGCAGGTGTATTTGATGAAGCTCCAATTCGAACTCTCATACGAGATGAAGAATTTGCCAGGAAGATGTATAAGGAGGAGAAAGCAGCATGGCCGTCTTTTGTGGCAGTTACAAAGAACTTCCTTGGCGACAAAAAAAGCAGAAAACTATGAACTTCTGGTTCAAAGGATGCTGTTTCCATGACATTGGATGGAACATGAGCATTAAGATTCACTTCCTGGACAGTCACCTTGATAAGTTTCCCAGAAATCTTGGAGCTGTTAGTGATGAGCAGACAACTGCTGGAGCATCAAACGAGATTGTCCTCAATAAGTTTTGTGCAAATTTTGTGATTAAGATAAGTGTTTTAATATGTTCTATTTTGAAATTGTAGACAAATTCTGATGCAATCACATCTTTTAGTGTATTACTGTATTTACTGCGTTATATAAATTATTATATTTTTACAAAGATGATGCCCAAGAAGACATACTACTTCATTATGTTAAACTAAATGTTGAAAATTTTACAACACAATAAAAAGCTAAAATCTTGAATTGCAAAAGAACTGTAGCTTACAGAGAAAAACTGTCATATTTGAGATCAGCACTCAAATTAGGTAAGAACAAGTGTTTTTGTGGATGCAACAAAAATTTTGTTTCACAGTGTTATTGATTATTGTATTATTTTTTCAACTGTAAACCTACTTTTGTCCACCCCTGTATAGTCAATATAAAATCATTAGTAAAATATTTTATATTCTAATTCTCTTACTAGGTCTTTGAAGTCTGGTATGTATTTTATACTTACAGAACACCTCAACTTGGATACTAAATTTTCATCAGAAAACTTGTCTATATTTTGATTTTATAAAATTTACAGTCCAAAAAAGTAGTTTTACATACCCAAGATATATTAAACTTACTTAAAAGTTTTCTATTAACTGAATCAAATATTGGTGTTTAATTAAAATTATGTAATATTAAAAATTCAGTTCCTCAGTCTAACCAGCCACCTTTCAAGTGCTCAGTAAGCACATCTGGCTAGTGGCCACCTTAAGTTAATGATAGAGCAGGTCTACTTCATCAGTTATCAAAATATGCTGCCCTGATCTCCCCAGTGCAGTCAACAGTTATGATATCACCTGGGAACTTGTTAGAAATGTAAATTGTGAATCAGAAACTCTGAAGATGTGTCCAACAGTCTTGTTTTAATAAGTCATCCAGACAATTCTGATGAACATTATGAACTTTGAGAACCACTGGAATAGAGGATATTCAGAAACCAAAGCTCTATCTACCATGTTGCTCTGGCATCTGTAGGGTAGAAGCTGCCTGTTGAGGTCCACTTTTGCGTCCTACTGGTTGCAAGGTTGAGGACTGAGGAGGAAGGATAGAGGGGGCAAGCAATTGCTTTTTTTAAGGGCCGTGAGCAGAAACTTCATATATTCTTCTCTTCAGATCCCTTTGAGTAGAACTAAGTGATCATTACCTAGCTGTAAGAGAGGCTGGAAATTATAGACTAGATAGGTGACCATCAGCCAAACTAAAACTTGTAGAGGTGAGGTGGTGGAAGTTCAGTTTCTGAAAATAAAAAGTGGAAAATGTACACCAAAGGTAGTTTACAATCTTACCACAACAGGTGGGTACAGAGTGATTTATTTGCAACCTAGATCTTGCCTTACTTAATATTTCACAGTTTCTGATCTTCATTGGTGTACGTAAGATGGTGATGACATATGGGATTGGTGACAGGATTCAGCCGGATGTTCAAGAGTGTAGCATGAATTTTGGCATAAGAGGTTTGTCCATGCAAGCTACTTAATCTCCTTATTTTTTCATCTTTCATAACAAACCTACCTCAGGGGTTGTTGTGAGTATTATGTATAGTATCTAGTACATAGTAATTCCCCTATAAGTCCTAGCAGTGAATTAGTATTATTCACGGTGGGTACAATTTGAGAGGCACTGAAAATACTGTTGCTGGCATACTTTCTGTATTGAGGCAGTAATAGTTTTTTAGTGTCAGTATTTTTTCCTTTTCTCCATAAATTAATTATTTAGCTTTTAAATAATACTAATTGCACCATCTTAAAAACTAATGTTTACTCAAAATTACATTGAAAACGGAAATATGGAAATATTTTCATAATAGTTATTAATGTTAATTATAATGTGTCACAAGTGATATCATTTATTTACCCGGTCTCTATGGTATATGTCATAACACTACTTTGGAGAGTGAAATAGTGATAGTGACAATAATACTGACTTTTGCACTTACGTCTGAATTAATATGGAGTTGGAGAGAATACCTGTCCATTCAGGTTAACAATGTTAAGAATTTCATGAGCTGTGCGTAGTCAACTTTTCCTGGACTTCAGCCCTTTTAAATAAATAATATTTCAGGCTGTAGTGTAATAGGCTGGTTTATAACTATAGTGATAGGTAACTAAACAGACAAGTAGTCATTTTTTAAACCTTTTTTTCTCCATCAGCCCTTTTAAATAAATAATATTTCAGGCTGTAGTGTAGTAGACTGGTTTATAACTACAGTGATAGGTAACTAAACAGACAAGTAGTCATTTTTTAAAACTTATTTTCTCCACTGATTTGAGAGAGTGTGTGTGTTGGGAGAGGGGGAGAAACAGAGAAGCATCAACGCATTGTTCCACTTAGTTGTGTACTCATTGATTGCTTCTCATAGGTGCCCTGACCAAGGGTTGAACCAGCAATTTCTGATGCGACAGGTTGATGCTTTATCCCAGAGGTCCCCAAACTATGGCCTGCGGGCCAAATTGCGGCCACCTGAGGCCATTAATCCGACCCCCTCCGCACTTCTGCAAGGTGCACGTCTTTCATTGGTGGTCAGCGTATGGAGGACTGTATGTGGTGGCCCACCAATGGTCTGAGGAACAGTGAACTGGCCCCCTGTTTAAAAAGTTTGGGGACCACTGCTTTATCCATTGAGCCATCTGGCCAGGGCAAAACTGGTTGTTTTGAGATAATTCTAGACTCACAGGAATTCGCTAAAAAATATGTACAGGGAGATCCCATGTACCATTCACGCAGTTTCCCCCAAAGGTAATATCTTGCTTAACTATAGTGCAAAGCTAAATGTCAAAGGAAATTGACATTGGTACAGCCCACAGAGTTTATTCAGATGTGTAAATACAGTGTGTCCGTAAAGTCATGGTGTACTTTTGACTTGTATTTTCATCTTCTTCATGGGGTCTTTGGAAAGAGAAACAGTTTTAACTATTGATATGGTTTAATTTATCTTTTTTTTCTTCTTATGGTCTAGTGCAGTGATGGGCAATCTTTTGAGCTTGGTGTGTCAAAATTCGACAAAAAAACGAGCATAACTCGGGTGGTGTGTCACTTCGAGAAAAACGGCCTAACCTGAAGTCCCAGAACTAGATGCTCTGTGCCGGAGTTCTGTTGTTTTGGCCTACAGACCTCCGGCACAGAGTGTCTACACTACAGCAAATGTTTTATCCTCAGCTACTGCACCTAGCCGTGCAGGAGCCAGGGATGAAACGTCCTTCTCGGTATGCGGCCCCATACTTCTCTGGTATGCGGCTGCACGTGGCCACGTGTCATCAAAAACTCCGCATGTCAGTGCTGACAGCGTGTCATAGGTTCGCCATCACGGGTCTAGTGTAATGTTTCTCAAAAGCTGGTCCACATACCCTGCTTTGTAGTCATCTGAAGTGCTTATTGAAAAACCCATTTTCTAGTACCTCACCTCAAACATTTTGAATCAAACACTCAGGGATAGGGTCTGGTCATCTGTTTAATTTAAGAAGCTCCCTGGAATCAAAGAATCACTGATTCAGAGAGATTGGCCTTGAGTATTTTTCTTCTTACTCTACCTTGTCTGAGTCATCCAGTTTATTCCTACCACTTTGTATTACCAAGTATGTGTGGATAACTTCTCTACAGCCTCTCTGATGAACTCTAAAAGAGCTGCCTTGCTGGACACTTCTGCTGTGCATAAAAAGGCTTTCATAAATATCATGTTTCCCCACGTATAAGACGCACGCTTTTTGAAAAATTTTGGTTTTTTTAAAAACTGGGTGCATCCTATGCAGTGGTTGTAATTTTTTTTTACTTGCATTTTCTGCTTTTTCGCTCAGATGAGGAGTTGTATGAATTTTATGATGAATAAAACTTAGAAATTAGTAACCTTATGTAATACATTGTTTTCAAATTTTGGGCCCCAAAATTAAGGTATATTTTATACATGGGGAAATATGGTAAGTTATTGGTTAGATGTTACTTTTTTGGACCAATAGGGTGTGTTTGTTTTTAATTATTTATAGATTATCTGTCTAAAAGGCCAGACATTGGTCCTAGTGCTTAAAATTGCTGACTTATATAATATTTGGGGAGAAGGGGGTCTAGTCATATAGATAATCTTGGGGTTACTTGTTTCTTCTTCAGTCTTGTTTGTACCTTTTCTTCCCTTCATTGCACATAATTTGATACAATCTCTATTTGGAGAAAAATTCATAGCACTTAATGTACATCGATATTTTCGTGGATAAACAAGCTAATATTTAGATGTATGGTTGCTCTTTTTAGAATTTTTAGGTATTTTCATATTAGCATGAAGAACTATTCTTTACCAGCCCTCTGGAAAATGATAGTCTCATATGTGGATACTATATTTTATTTGATTTTGGAATATAATCAGAACATTTATTAAACTATGAATTTTAGAATGTCTCTATTTTATAATCATTTTTTACATTAGTTAAGCTACTTTTACTTATTTTTTTTTACAGTTAAATTTTCATTTCATGTATTCCCGTGAGTCATTTGCACTATTCAACTTTTCTAGCTGCTGCAGTTCTTTAAAAATTAAATTGTCCCTTTAAGATGGTGGTGCATGTTGAAACAGGCCTGTTCTAAATTGATGATGAAATAAAACTTTCTTATATCTTGATCTTGGAAGAAAATGGTAAGTTTAGGGAATAGTGCTAAATTGTGTTTACATCTTTATAGAGTTCAGAAGGCAAGAAATTATGTTTTTCTTTTTTTTTTTACAGAGACAGAGAGAGAGTCAGAGAGAGGGATAGATAGGGACAGACAGACAGGAACAGAGAGAGATGAGAAGCATCAATCATCAGTTTTTTGTTGCTGTTGTGACACCTTAGTTGTTCATTGATTGCTTTCTCATATGTGCCTTGACCGCGGACCTTCAGCAGACTGAGCAACCCCTTGCTGGAGCCAGTGACCTTGGGTCCAAGCTGGCGAGCTTTTGCTCAAGTCAGATGGGCCCGTGCTCAAGCTGGCACTCTCGGGGTCTCGAACCTGGGTCCTCTGCATCCCAGTCCGACGCTCTATCTACTGCACCACTGCCTGGTCAGGCTTGAAAGTAATTATGTTTTGATTATAAAGTTGGATTCACTTATTACTACTGTGGAGAGTGGCAGTAGCTGTGGGTCATGATGTTCATCCCATAATAATGAATATTGCATGTTACTCTATTATGATATCATCTTTCTACATGTGCAACTCTCAGGAGAGTTTGATGTCAGGGATGATTTCCATATTCCATGTAGAGTACCTAGCCCTGATGACATAGTCTCTACCAAATCTAAATAGCCATGTCACCCACATGTGTTCTGGGACATACAAGGGCATCTAGTGGTTGGCATAGCTGAACAGAGACATATTGATAAGTAAGTGGTCTCCCCAAACTGATGCTGGTAGGAAGTATATCAAGGATGGTGAAATCCAGAATGTGGGCCTTCTCTCTACCCTGTTGGATGTCTGAATTAGTCTACAGCAGTGACTATCAAACCTTTTTTATCTCATGGCACACATGAACCAATTACTACATTTCTGTGGTACACCAAAAAAAATAATAAATTGTTTTGCCGATTTGACAAAAAAATGGTATAATTTTGATTGATTTACAAAAAAGAAAAATATAATTACCTACTCTTTTTACTTCAAAGTGAGTTTTTTAAAAAGCCAGGAGCCTATACTTTTATATAAGGGTTTCTGATACCAAGATTTAACCAATCAGACACAACCTTATTATATGATGTGACCAATGAGATACAACTCTATTATGTGACCTATGTATTTATGGTTCAAGACAGGGCATTCACACCAGACAGCTATTCATGTGTTGGCTGTTGTCATTTTTTTATTTGATGATCTAAGGGAAAAGAAGTCAGTGCCCCTGACTGAATTGTCAGATATTGCGTGTTTTAAAAATTCGTATGGCACACTAGTTGAAAACGCTGTTGTATAGCCATTTATAGGCATGGCTTTGTCTTGGCCCTCATCATAACTCAAAATAATGTATCCTGCAAGACTTGAGACCCAGAATGATCATTTTGACCTTAGCTTCCTCTCTCTTTTTCTCCCCTTCATTCCCCCTCCTGCCCAACCTGGTGTTTGCATCCTCCTGCGGCCCCCAACGTCTTTCCTGTCTTCACACTTCATCTGGTTTTGGTTTCGTTGCCTTCACCTGGACCTCAGGTAAGCTGATTTAGAAGAATTGTCTAGTTTTTCTCAACCTCTTGCCCTCCTCTGATCCTTCTGGCCAGTCCTGACCTTGAGAAAACCTGACTGATTCCACCTCCACAGGAGCTGTCCCAAGAATTTTCTCCTCTTCAAACCCTACTTCCACCTCTACATCTCTGCAGAATTTTTGCTGCTTTCTTTTCTAAGGAGGTCATTGCCATCAGATATGAGTTCCTTCTGGTTCTTTTTTATCTCTAATTCTTTGCATTTTTTATTGCCTCCACTTTCATTTTTTCAGCTTTAAACAACTCGAAAATGTCTTATTTTCCAACACTTACCCACCTACTTCTACCCTTATAATCAGGCATCTTTCCATTCTTTTGAAACCCTGATTTGCCATTACATCTTTCCTTTTTGTAATTTAAATTTGCTAATTCTCATCATACGAAAATGCTCAGCCTGACCAGGTGGTGACGCAGTGGGTAGAGCATCAGTCTAGGATGCTGAGGACCCAGGTTCAAAACCCCGAGATCACCGGCTTGAGTGTGGAATCATAGACATGACCCTATGTTGCTGGCCTGAGCCCAAGGGTTGGTGACATAAAGCTGAAGGTTGCAGGCTTAAGCCCAAGGTTCCTGGCTTGAGCAAGGGAGTCACTGGCTCGACTGGAGCCCCCCACCCTGTCAAGGCACATATGAGAAAGCAATCAGTGAACAACTAGGGTGCCACAACTATGAGCTGATGCTTTTCATCTATTTCCCTCTCCCTTCCCCTCCCTCTTTTCTTCCCTCCCTCCCTCCCTCTCTCTCTCTCTAAAAAAAAAAAAAAGAAAGAAAATGCTCAGACCTTTCTGATCCTTTAGAATAAGGTTTCTCAAATACTGAATGTGGGGCACTGCCATCATGGCGCACTGTATAATTCTTTGTTGTACAAGCTCTCCTGTGTATTGCAAGTTGTTTAGCAGCAACACTGGTCTTGTTTACTAGACTCTAGTGGCATTTTGGAGTTGTGACAACCATTTTTCATTTCGAGAATTGCCTTTCAAGGGGTAAAATTGACCTCATTGATAACAAACTATCTTAGAAATTTTACTTATAACCAAGCCATTCCATCCATCACCATCCTACTTTTCATTCCCATCATCACCAGCTTTCCCCATGGACCACTTACACTCTTTATCTCCACTTCCTCACAGTTCAATCAGTCCTGAATCAGGCTTCTGACACTATCCATTACTAAAAATGCATTCAGGGGACCAAAGTGACTTACTGGCAGCCAAATCCAGTCAGTGGCCTTTTTTCAGTTCCTTAATTTTCTGCAAATTTTGACACTATGGCTTCATTTTACATTATCCATATAATGTATTCTTATGGGTCTCTTCCTATCTCCCTGTCTGTTTCCCTTAGATCTCTTTTCTCCTATACTTTCTAAATATAGGGACTCCCTATGTGTGGGCCTCTGCTGTCTGCTTTTTCATGGTTCTCATCCCTTCTCATGTCCCTTCTGGTTACCACTATGTAGATGACTTCTAAATATAGATTACATGCCTCAGCTGAACTCGAGGCTTATATGTACTTTTGCCTTTTGGATATCTCCACTTGATCTTCTACATTACACTCAATCTATTTTAGCATATTCAAAAACAAACTCCTCACTTTCCCTCTGTCATTGATCCCATTAATGGGACCACAGTCTTTCATAACAATGTTTCCCCAGACATTTTATACCATTTCAGTAAAAAGCTTTGGGGCATATTATACCCAAAATATGATATTTATTAATAAATTTTATACTTGGACAATAGTAATATAGTATATATGAAATAGAAATTTAACCAATATTAAATTGATTTTTAAAATTTTAAGTCAAAACTTTCTGTTCTTTCCTAAATATTAATTTAATATGCTTAGTTTTTAAAAATCCAGAGTTGATACTTTGTTATATAGCAATGTAAGTACAGTTTATTTTGAGTCTTCATTTTAATATTTTAGTTGAAAAAGATACTGTGCAAACATGTGGATTCAAACTGTGTTGTTGGCTATACTTATGAAATCATTTTTAAGTAGAGTCATGGTTGTCAGGAGCTTGGTGGGGAAGGGGAATGGGAAGTTGTTTCATGGGTACAGACTTTTAGTTGTGTAACATGAAAGAGTTCTGGAGGTGGATGGTTGTATAACAATGTGAAGATGATTTAGATAGTAAATTTTATGTTATGTGTAGTTTACCGTGATTAAAAATAATTTAAAAAATGCTTCATTGAGAACCAGTCACATAATAATCACTTAATGAAAATTTTTGTTTATCATTGCTATTATTGTTTACATACCAGTATCATTTCTAATTGTGCCCATAGACCCATTTATACTTCTCAGACAGTGTTCTAATTTTGATTTCAGTAATGAAGGATCTTATCCATCATGTCTCATACAGTTACTTATCTGTAGTAGGTAGTCAAGAAATAATGATTGAATCAATGCTGTGACAACAATGGATTATATTCAGTTTTTGCTTTTCTTCACTTTAGGGATTGAGTTCTGTGAAATGGTATGAATTATGAATGAATATTTAATTCATCTTAATTTGATACTGTAATAGTACTAATCATGGATGCATATTTATGGCACACATTTATGTTTCCAGGCAGTTAAGCATATAGAGCATAGATATACATTTGAGAAATTCTGTTGCCATGTGTTGTATATTGACCATTTCAAACGTTTTGTGATTTTTCAAGCAATGTCTTATAAAGTCGTGTCAAATTAATAGGATTGCTTTGGACAAGAGTGGTTTTAAGATGATTTAAAACATATCCTGTGAAAGTGTGATTGAGAAGCTATGGTTTTAAGTGGAAAATATACATTCAGATAAAGAAAAGGCAACACTTGGTCTCAATCTTTCATGGCTAAAACTCTGTCTTTTTTTCATTGATTTGAAAGAAAGAGAGAGAGAGAGAGAAAGAGAGAGAGAGAAAGGAGGGGAGAGAAGCATGAACTCGTTTCACATAGTTGATTCATTCAGTTGGGTACTCATTGATTGCTTCTCATATGTGCTGTGACCTCTGGCATGCCAGGTCAATGCTTTGTCCATGAAGCCACTCATCAGGGCCGAAACTCTGCCTTTTTCTTGAGGGCTTAACCAATATTATCAGACTCTTTTGATCATATTCACAAAAATACTACCTTTCCTTTCTTTCTTTACTGGCTGCAGGAACCTTTCTGAGCAGTTGTCTAGCTCAGCAGCCACTTTCCAGTAAAAGGTAATCACAATTCCCACATCTCTCTTGGCTTCACTGTCTCCTCCTCCTGTTCCCCCTTTCCTCATGAATCAGCAGATGTGGGTGACATCATCTCTTTATTTGGCACTCTTGCTGGTGTTAAATGTCGCCCTGCCAGAAACTAAGCCTGATGGGCCTGCTTCTGCAGTTTTTGCTCTTATTTATACCAAGGGAAGTTTTGAGTGAACTAAGAATTTTGAATCATGGCAATTTGGTTAGAAAAACAAAATTCGACCCAGGGATCTGAAACAGAGTTCTTTTCAATGGAAACCATGGATCGATGGTTGATTCAGTCAGTGATTTCTTACCCTTTTGGTGCTTTTCAAAATATTAGCAGTTGGCCCCAGTGTGAATAGAGTTTATGCCTTCAGTTTTTATTAAAGAAATGGTAGATGAATCTGCTTAATCATTTAAGCCAGTGGTTTTCAACCTATTTACACTTGGCAACCAGTGACCTAGCTGGCTGGAAATGGAAACACAGAACAAATAAACTTTTACCATACTGTGCATAATAGAGCAACACAGTACAAGCTGGTGCTTGATTTCCGAACTCCGCCCGTGTGCTGCATCAAATACAACATAAATTTGTCTGAATGTGTGTGGTCTATTGTGCATGATTTGCAAATGCTCTACACAGTGCAAAAGGTTGTTCGAATGAGCCTGTAAGTTTCAAAGGTATCTAGGACAACCTCATTAGTATTTTCATTGATGATACAGGCTGATAAGTGGCAATCAACCAGAGCATAAGCGAATTCAACTAAGATTGTTGGCTCTATAATCTTCATACAGTATCAGGTGGTTAAATCTTTCTGAGATTGTCACAAAATTTCTGGCAGACCAACAGCAGTCCATGGACCAGCAGTTGAAAAACCACTGATATAAGTCCTGTTTTAAACATTAAAAAGTTATGCCTGACCAGGCGGTGGCACAGTGGATAGAATGTCAGCCTGGAATGCTGAAGACCCAGGTTTGAAACCCTGAGGTCGCCGGCTTGAGCACGGGATTATAGACATAATCCCATGGTCATTGACTTAAGCCCAAAGGTTGCTGGTTTAAAGGCCAAGGTCACTGGCTTGAGCCAAAGGATCACTGGCTCGGCTGGAGCCCCCCCCCCCGCCCCTGGTCAAGGAACATTTGAGAAAGCAATCAATGAACAACTAAGGTGCCACAACTATAAGTTGGTACTTTTCATCTTTCTCCCTTCCTGTCTATCTGTCTCTCTAACTAAAAAGAAAAGTTGTAATTTTAAGACGCTTTACAACACAGCTATGAAACCTTATACACGATATATGTATACAGAAAACCTTCAAAAATTTACTCATATTTTCTTATATAAGTTTTATTTATAAAACCATTAAGGTTATATTTGTATATATTACCAATACATTTTTATAAGTACATTATTTATAAAGGTATATAAAATTGATTACATAAAAATTTGTAAAATCTGTAACCGTGTCGTTGGTTTATTACAAATACTTCTTTGCTTTCTCAGAATGTTAATTGTTATACTTGAGAGTGATTGCCATTCACAGTTCTTAGGACCTAAATTCCCATCTCATGGGCCTGCTTCTTAGCATGTGAGTGAGGGGCTGGGAATGACTCCTTCAAAGAAGACTGAACAGCCTTTATTAGGTTGAGCTACTAATCTAGATCCTAAGAGTGAAGGGGCACATGTAATACGTTTGTTTTGCTTAATCTTACCACTTATTTGACATTTCCATCTGGAGGTCTCATTTGATCTCCTACCTACCAACTAAACCTGTGCCTCCTATTGTGTTTCTGTCTTCCAATGAGATACCTCTCTCCTTTCAATCAGCTGCTCCAGTCAGAAACCCAGATCCTCTTGGATACCCCGCTCCCTCACTGCACCCCTGACCCATAGAGAACAGTCCTAATCCATTTGTCTGGAAAATACATCCCAACTCATCCTCTTCTCTCATTTCCATTGCTCTAGCTTTCCCACTTCTTATGCTCCTCCATGCATTCTTTAAAAATACAAATCTGATCCTGTTGCTGCTCTATTTAAGTCTTTCACCACCTCCCATCGCACTTGGAAAAGGAAAGCTAAGATAAAACTGAAATCCTTTATTTGTCTCTGAATGATCTGGCTCCTGCCTGCAGCCACCGCCTCACGTCATGGCTTCTGTTCCTTGCACGCTCCACGCCCAGCTCCTTCTCGTTGCCTTTGCACCCACTGTCCCCTCTATCTGGAGTGTCTCCTCCACTGTGGCCTCAGTCTTGACTTAACCTCACTCCTCTGAGAAGCTTTCTCTTCCTCTCAAGTTACGTTAGGTCTTTCTCTTGTCTTTTTCTCATACCATGTTCTTTCCCTTCTAGCATGTAATCATATGCTTAACTGTTGATTGAATTTTTTCCTCTTTCTCATTGGACTATAAGACCATGAAAGTAAGGATAAGCTTATTTGGCTTAACACCATAATCTCAATTCCTAGTACTATATCTGACACATAATAAGGGCTCACTCTATTGCACAAATGAATAAGTGAATATATCTTTATAAAAAGAGTATATGAATAATATCGCATTTCTACCATTTTCCCCTTGAGTGTTAAAGATAGTACATAGCTTTCGTCAATTGAAGATGTTCAGTAGTTGTGCTACTACTATGTGATGTTATTCTGAATATCTTGAGGTTTGTGTTCAGACACAGACTACCAGTTAGGCTCGTTTCATGGTTCCCGACACTTGGTTAACAGTTTATTTTTAAATCACTACTGAGACTTCCCTTACATGAAAAAAAAAATTAAAAAAGAACTTCTCTAGGTTCTTTAAAATGTATGAGCTTACTGTAGCATGTAGAGGAGCAAAAATAATTTGCTGCTTTGGCAGTGAAAAAACTTTTTTTTTTCTCCACATATGTTATCCCCCCACCCCCCTGCCCCAAAGTGCTAAGTTACAGATGCCGTATTACGCTGTAAGAAAACAATTTTGATTGAATGATCAGTAAGGCTGTGGCAGCCATATTAAAGTGCACTTTTGCAAAGTATGCTCTGTTTCAGAGGTAACAGCGATGTGCATGCAAAATGACAGGATGGGTTTGACTGCAGCATCTTCTTAGTTGAGGATTCAACAACCTCAAATGTGTAGGCCACTGCTAGTGAGTTTCAGCTGTGTGATACCTACATGGGAGTACTGACTCCTCCCTCAGCCAGGATATGGTGATTGATTTTCTCCTGATGCCTTTTCTAGATCCAGTGGCTGAATGCACTTGCAACATGTTTTCTTCTCAGTTAAAAATAAATCATTGACTCTAACATATGGCAACCTTTTCCTAATTGCGCTTCTGCTAATTTGAAAATGCTGTTACAAAGTGTTGAACTCTCATTTACTAAGAGTCTTACTAAAATCAGGCTGGGAACCCAGCACAGGTTTGAATATGATGATCCCACTGTGTCCTGGTGTGGACCACTTAAACAATTCAGTGCCATGCCTTTCCTAAAGGCATGCTTAGACCAAGTCGGTGTGGTAAAGCACCTGCACAAAATACTGTGTGAGACCTTGTGTGGGATGCACAGAGACTAAACAGATGCTGATTTTAGTGAGAAACAATTGCATATGCAATAGTCAGATCCAATGCTTTATTTCTAGGGCTGTTTGGCTGTCAAGGTGCTTCCAGATATATGCTGTGCTTTCAGACCTCCCAACAACCCTATGAAGTAAATAGGTAGGGATATGTGTGACTGGTATTACTAGACTTAATCTATACATGACAAAACTGGTCTTCAGATGAGTTATGTGTTTCACGGGGGATAGGTGGTAAGTGGCAGAACTGGCACGTGAAGCCCTAAGCCTGAGTACAGCTTCTAGGAAGTCAAAGGAAGGAAAGATGTTTCATGTGCCACTGGGATGCTGGCCTGTGG
This sequence comes from Rhynchonycteris naso, assembly GCA_037038555.1. Lineage (NCBI taxonomy): Eukaryota > Metazoa > Chordata > Mammalia > Chiroptera > Emballonuridae > Rhynchonycteris > Rhynchonycteris naso. Next base: position 54,861,620 of record CM072997.1, on the reverse strand, counting down.
CACCCTTACATACAGCCCTTACATCTCCCACGCTCACACTTTTAGAAGACACCCTGAAAGCTGACCCTGTAGCTTCCATCCAGAGCCTGGCCCCTTCTTTTCATTCCATCAGTTACATCCTCTTCTCCATGTTTATGCAGCTCTGACCTTACCACTGCTTCTCACCTGTATCTCCACTCCCATTTCATCCCTTGATCCAACTTCCCTGTCACAAGTTGCCTCTTTCCTTCCTCTATCTCCTTTGTTCCCTCGACTGTGAGAGTGTTCCCTGCATCTTCTTTATGAATGTCATTCAATCCTTAACCTGAAATTGCTTATCAGCAAGACCATCAGTGACGTCTGAGTTCCTGTTTTCCAGTCCTTACTCTCTTTGGTCTCCCCCCAGTCCACCCTATGGACCAGCCACCGTTTCCAGAATGTCTCCTCCTGTGGCTTCTGGGTGTCTTCTCTTTGGCTGCATTCCTGCAGCTGCTTGGTATCTTCAGTGCTCTCCCTCCTCTCTACCTTTTAAATATGGAGCCCCAGAGTTGTTCATGTTGCTCTGAGGCATGAAAACGGAATTATTCATGGACCATCTTTTCATGTCCCATAGCTGCTCAAACCACCAAAAAGATGACCGCCTCTAAGAGCTCTGGTTCCCACATTCTCCCGAGGCTCCAGTCTCTATATAGCATATCACACCACGCCCAAAAGGGAGCAGAAATTCTTTCTATCTACTATGGAATCAATTCTCCAGTTTCCCAAAATAGAAGCCTTGGTGTCGTCTTTATATGGGGTTATCAGGAAACTTCGATGCGTTTATCTCAGAATGATTTATTATGGCCTCCTAATTACCTTCCCTTTGTCTTGCCTCACTCCAGAAAGTCTTTCATTTCGCTTCTAGAGTTACCTCCTCTCAATTTATTCTGATTATATCACTCTCCTGATTAAAGGTCCCTGTCTCCTATTTGTCTTCCCTGCAGGACAAGAGCCAGCTCTACTCACAATCACTAGCAACAATGCCCTGCATGCAGTAGACACTCAAAAATATTTGTGGAATGAATGAATCTGGTTCCAATCTTGCTCGTCAACTTTATCTCCCTGTGACTTGCTCCCATGTTATTATACACTCAGCTTCTCACAATTTCCCAAATGCTCCAGCTCTTTACTATTTCCTGCTTTGTAGGAATATGCAGTGAAGAATTAGACACAGATAGGCATCCTAGGGCAAAAGCCCTGAGCGATGAGAGTCCAGGGACCTCTCCGACCCGTGCTAGAAACAGTGCATGCTGGAAACAGCAAAACACCCGGATAAGATCCAGTAATAGAAATGTTTAGGCTCTCGAAAAGAGATTAGGAGTCAGCTTTTTCAGCCCCTGAAAACTTTTATCTGCTTCCTTGAGTTATTTGTACTGGCTAATAAATATCTGAGAAAGGCTGGGATGGGGCTTCAGTCCTTGGATCTGCTGACCGGGGCCGTTGCCTCCCTTCAGCCCCTCAGAGTATGTCATCTGGTTTCTGAGTAATTCGCTGTCAGTACGACACTACTGTTTTGTTGTTTTTCTACTTTTCTTTTATGCGCCTTATTAAATTTAAACCTAAATTTATTTTTTCTTGGGCACCTCATAACTTACTCCTCAGTTCGGAAGAAGAAATACTTTTGTATTTTTCTTTGTCTTCTTTGTTGCATTCAATCGACTCTCATTGCATTTCTTCCTTTATTGTTCTTGCCCATTTTTTATGTTGTTTTTTATGTTTCTGATCCTAGATGTTTTTTAATTTGCCAGTTACCTGTGTGAGGATATTTAATTCAGTTTGGAGTGTTGTATTGCAGTTTTCTTTTGCTTCATGGTGTTTTTGGTGGGGAGAAATTTCAGCAGTTGTTTGGTTTTATTCTGATTTTTCTTTCATGGGTGTTTTTCCTGCTTTATGTGTCTATGAGTCTGTTTCATTTTTGTTTGTTTGTTTGTTTGTTTGTTTACTTTATCCTTTAGATTTCACATAATAAGCGAAGTCATATGGTACTTGCCTTTCTCTGTCTGGCTTCATTCACTTAGCATAGTACCCTCACAGTCCATCCTGTCACTTAGGCAAAGCAGAAGCCTTCTCAGATCCTGTGAATTTAAATGAGGATTCCTCCTTACCCTCTCAGACTCAGGCTGTTCACCTTCTCAGAGCTGTACACAGTTTATAGATTTACAGCCTTAGGCTGGGACTCATTTATAATACAATCCTAGACTCTATGAAATTATCTGATATCTACCTTGCCTAGTAGTGTACCCTATGACTGTATCATTATGTTCACCCTTGACCTCAACCCTAAGCATAATCCCTGGCACGTAATAAACATTCATCAAATATTTATTTAATTTTTAATAAACATTTTATTTCTTGATTTTACCGGGAGAGGAAGGGGGGAGTATTGGGCAGATAAAATATATTATGCTCACTTTGTTAAAGATGGCGCTGCCCACATGGAAGTTTGTTGATATTAATGTGTGTTCTGGAACAGGCTGTGGGCAGGCCAGGTCATTACAGCCTAAGGCTTAGTTTAAGAGTAAGCTCTTCCCTACACTCTTGACTGATTGGATAATGTAGGGTGGTGCACTCTCTTGAGGAATCCCATTATGCCTCAGATGGGTGACTTTGTATCAGAGACTTTCTTTATGTATAATTGGATTAAAGGTTTGGATTTTCTATGCTATAAACTGGGGCAGTCTGGGAGCTCGCTCTCTCTTGGTTCCTGAGGTATTAGAGAGGAGAGCAGATTAAGGCCACTTGGAGAAGAGAAGCAGCCAAGATGGCAGAGTGCTGATGAAGAAGCCAGTTTGTTAAGAGTTTGTGCTGGAGGAGATGGGGAACAGAGGTGAATAAGTCTGGTGAGCTAGAAACCTTTGATTCTAGGAAACTCGGATAAGTCAGTAGCTTTGTGAGCACTGAATGTGTGGGTTTTGGAGCCCAGTGTGTGTTTTTGCTTGCCCGCCGGGTGCAAGCTAGAATTAAAGCTGATGGCTCACCAGTTCTTGGCTCCATTATTTCATTACCGACTGTTCGAACCTAATGCGAACCTGCGTGGGCCAGGCGGCTATGATGGTGGCCTCGACTACAGGCTTTACATTTGACATAGTCTGTGGCAGGATTCGATACAGATCGGCATAGAACCACCACCACCTTTGAGTGGTGGAGTAGAGGACTGGCTGCTGTTATGGTTTCCCATAGCTGTATTTTGGGGGGCTATTGGATGGCTGACTTTTACAGCCATGCGTGAGGAAACTGAGAGCTCTATGAAAGAGGCTGCCCAGGACCTGCAAACCAAGCAGTGGAAGGAGCTGGAGGAAACGTGGGAGATAGAGATACAGACCCTGGAGTTGGAGGAAGCACCGGAGGAGGCTGACCAGGTTCGTGAGATTCGCCTGGAAATGGAGCAGATGCTGGAGAAGGAATCACAGGTTTGTGAGTTGGAGATTGCTCTGGATGTTGTGGAGAGCCACCAGTGGCATGAGGCCAGGCCTGAGGCCGGGGCTGGAGCTGCAAGACCTGCTGAGCAGAAGGCGATGGCAGCCCGGGACTCAAGCCCAGCAGCAGGAGCTGATGTTTTCAGTTCCTCTTTGGAAAATGAGGAGAATTGGTCTGGAATTGTGATCCACAGCCTCCAGAAGGTGAGAGCCCAGCAGCAAGGAGTAGCTACACTGCCGGTAGGTCTGCGATTTGGGGACATAGGGGTGGAAGCCATCATGCTCCCCAGAGCAGAGATGGAAATGCTGACTGCCATGGCCACGTGCTCCTTTTTGGGACAGTGTGAGACTTGCCATGATGGCAGGAATGAGGGGGGGAGGCTAAGGCCCCATGCGCATGGACTAATTTTTTGGACTACGACCCAAGTGAGCACTGGCTCTTTTGTTGAATGGACTTAAGGATTTTGGACAATGTGAAATACCCTGATGGGGGTGGGGGTGGCTTTGTTGGAGGCCCTCCTGCCCCGGGAAGCTTTTCCCATGGCTAGAAAGAAGGCCGAGGACGTTTTGCGCTTTTGGCAAAGTGCTCAGTGACTGGTGAAATGTATCTTTGTAATTGTTGAAATTGTATGATTTGTGCTATTGCTGTAATTTGTGTAATGTACTTAATTTCCTTGTATAAGAATTCCGGTGGTGTAGAATGTGGGTAGTAAAGTGAGCATAGGAGTGGATTGTTGGGCAGATAAAATATATTATGCTCACTTTGTTAAAGATGGTGCTGCCCACATGGAAGTTTGTTGATATTAATGTGTGTTCTGGAACAGGCTGTGGGCAGGCCGGGTCATTATAGCCTAAGGCTTAGTTTAAGAGTAAGCTCTTCCCTACACCCTTGACTGATTGGATAATGTAGGGTGGTGTACTCTCTTGAGGAATCCCATTATGCCTCAGATGGGTGGCTTTGTATCAGAGACTTTCTTTATGTATAATTGGATTAAAGGTTTGGATTTTCTGTGCTATAAACTGGGGCAGTCTGGGAGCTCGCTCTCTCTTGGTTCCTGAGGTATTAGAGAGGAGAGCAGATTAAGGCCACGTGGAGAAGAGAAGCAGCCAAGATGGCAGAGTGCTGATGAAGAAGCCAGTTTGTTAAGAGTTTGTGCTGGAGGAGATGGGGAACAGAGGTGAATAAGTCTGGTGAGCTAGAAACCTTTGATTCTAGGAAACTCGGATAAGTCAGTAGCTTTTTGAGCACTGAATGTGTGGGTTTTGGAGCCCAGTGTGTGTTTTTGCTTGCCCGCCGGGTGCAAGCTAGAATTAAAGCTGATGGCTCACCAGTTCTTGGCTCCATTATTTCATTACCGACTGTTCGAATCTAATGCGAACCTGCATTGGCCAGGCGGCTGTGATAGTGGCCACGACTACTGGCTTTACAGGGAGCAAGAAGTATCGACTCATATTTGCTTTACTCCAGTTGTCCGTTGCTTGTGTGTCATATATAACCTCAGCGTCCCAGGTCGATGGCTCTATCCACTGTGCTGCCACAGGCCACACTCATCAAATATTTAAATTAAAAAGGAGAGATAAATATTGAACTCTGGTTGCACATGGATTTGAGATGAGTTGAGATGCTTTTTCTCCTGCCCAGGGGTGTGGATGTGTATTTGAGTCCCTGAGTTTGTCCAGTGGAGGCCTAAAGACTTCAGGCACAGGACCCATCATTAGGCAAACAAGGAAGTGGAAGGCTCAGGGAGGGAGGGGAAGATGGTATATAATAGAGGAGAAAGAATCAGTGGAGGGCAGAAAGAGCCACAGCTCTCCTTTCGTCTCACTGGGAGACCCCACTTTGATCCCTAATAGGGGTTAAAGGATTGAATTAGACCCAGTTCTTAAATTTTCATTTATTTATTTATTTGGCAAGTCATCTACTTTGTCAATATTGTAAAGTCAAACTTAGCAACAGTTACTATGGGGGTTTTTCTGTTGTTGTTGTTTTTTTTAATTCCTGCTCCTCCCAACTGGAGGAATATATGTGTTTAATTTTCTATGGCATGTCATTTGATTAACTGTGAGTGTGCCATTTCTGCATACAAGGGCTTTCCATGGGAGCAGGAAGGAGATTATAGGGGCCCTTTGTGCTTAATCACTGCAGAGGAGCCGGGATTCAGCACAAGCCCCTCAGAGCCTGTAATATGTCATTCTGGCAATCTGATCTATCCTCCAAGGCACCTATGTTGGGATTTTGTAAAGCTCACAGTAGTTTCAGTTTTGAAGATGGTTGTTCTTTCTGATCACGCACTCTTCCTGCCCAAGGCGGTGAAGCCACAGAAGAACTCTGTTTTAAATTCTGAATTCCTATAGCAGTGACAGTGCCCTCATAGGCACTGGTGCGAGTGGAAACAATTTCTGTATTCTAGCTCTACTGCATTGTCCAGGTCAGACTACAAATAATGGTGGCAGCAGCCATCTGTGAGTGTGCTTGTCCTTGTTTGATTTCATCTTGAAATGCTGGACTCTGAGCAGAAAAAAAATAGGCTTTCTCATAGTCCTATGCCTATGCATTTATTCTTTGGATTCTTTTTTTGTTTTTTAAGATTTTTATTTATTGATTTTATGAGAGAGGAGAGAGAGGGGCAGCGGAGTGAGAAGAAGTATCAATTTATAGTTGCTTCAGTTTCGTTGTTCATTGATTGCTTGTCATATGTGCCTTGACTGGGCAAGCCTAGTTCTTCAAACCGGTGACCTCAGCATTCCAGGTCAATGCTTTATCCACTGCATCACCACAGGCTAGGCCCTTTGGATTCTTGAGAATGTCTGAGGCTAAAGAGCAGTGTCCTGTTGAAACTACACTGAGCCATATGAGCTACTGCACCACAGAGGCCCCCTGGGCACCGGGAGATCCAAGGGCTGGGCTGTTTGGTTGTTAGTTACTATATTGGAAACCTGCTGTCATTTTTAAAAATTGTTGCCAAGAATGTTATCAGTCCATTTCTCCTTTTTAAATATAGTGTTAATGTAACTAATTTCTAGCAGGCATTGGCAAACTTTCTCTCTAAAGGGCCAGATAAATATTTAGAAGTTCATCAGCCATAGGGTGAGTTACCAACTACTCACCTGTGCTGTTGTAGTGACAACGACAACAGGCAGTGCATAAATAGGCGTAGGGCTGTACTCCCAGTAAAACTTGAGGGTAAGATCTGGCCCATGGGCCATAGTGTGCTCATGTAATTAGCATAATAGCCCAAATCAAAACATTTAAAGCAGGGTAGATGATTTAAATAAAACAAACAAACAAAAAGGGAGACATTTGTTCTCACATTGTCAGTGCCTAACTTCAGATTTTAGAGAGGAGCTCAGTGGTCTTTGTTCAACAAATATAACTGAGTTAGATGCCATCTAAGTCACAGATGACAACATTGGTTACGTGAGGCCATTTGAATAGAAACAAAGATAAGGCAGAGAGACATAAGTCCTACCCAATTCCTTATAATTAATGCTAATACTTCTAGACCAGGGGTCGGGAACCTATGGCTTGCAGACAAAACTTTAATAAAAATATAATAACGTTAAAAATATAAAACATTCTCATGTATTACAGTCCATTCATTTCCTATTGCTCATGTTCATGGTTGTGGGTGGCTGTAGCCAATCACAGCTGTCCTCCGGGACAACACCACATTTTTATTGGATAATGCCTAACATACACGGGTCGTTGTATGGCTCTCACAGAATTACATTTTAAAATATGTGGCGTTTGTAAGGTATTTTTCCCTGCCGAGAAAGAAGGAACAGGAGGGCCGAGAGCCACAAAGTGTGGAATAACAAACGGCTTTATTAAGCACCGCGCATCCTGCCCCACGAGGTCCTACGGTCCGGGGGTTCAGAGGCTGGAGGAGTTGCCCTAATTTGACTGGGTGAGAGGTATTTAAAGGGGTCCTCTAGAGTGGGCGAGCAGTTATGATGTGGTGAAATCTTACTGGCTGACGGACGGTCGTTCCTCTCCCAAAGGCCTCTGGGAACTTTAGTTTTGATGCGCTTGGTTGTGTGGGCAACCCCAGCCAAAGTTCCCGGGCTCTGAGTTCCCCACCTGACCTTCCCCCCTAGCTACCCGACAGCATTCATGGCTCTCTCAGCCAGAAAGGTTCCCGACCCCTGTTCTAGACCGTCTCTTGTCAGCGTGGATTAAATGTTCCTTCATTCCTGGCTTGCCGAGATCATGGCACAACTCTGTCTTAGAATAATAATTTTGGCTCTTCTGCTAAAATAGTATGAGCTTTTAGCTAAGCAGTACATTAGGGGTCACCTCATGTGATCATGGCCCCTGGTGTGATCATTATGAAACCACCACTTTCTGTGCAACCCCTGAAAATTTCTGATAGGTGACAAGTATTGGAGAACACTCAAACTACTGTACTCAATACAAGTTGTCACCGTTAATAAGTTGTGAGACCATAAGTTTCAGGAATTGCTTTTGATGAAGCAGAAATGGATGTTATATTGAGTTGATTGGTTACTTTCTTTTGTGAGGAAACTTATTCCAGAAAATAGAAAAATTTAAGACATTCATGATTAAATTTGATGTGGGTACAGGTTTGTTAATAATTCAGTGGAGTTTTAGATCCTATCCAGCCTTCTCCTTTTCACAGTTGGGAAAATTGAGGTTATCCCAATAATATCACCATATTCATTTTCATATTTTGCTGTGTTATCTATATGCTATGTAATTTAAAGTGTTATTTGGAACTAGTGCCTGACCTGGGGTGGCACAATAGATAAAGCGTCGACCTGGAATGCTGAGGTCGCTGAGTCGAAACCCTGGGCTTACCTGGTCAAAACACATTTGGGAGTTGATGCTTCCTGCTCCTCCCTCTTCTCTCTCTCTTCTCTCTAAAATGAATAAATTAAAAAATAATCAGAACTAGTGAATCAAAAGTGTATATAATAGTATGTTCTTTATATGCATATTGATTATATCCACCATTGTAGTGGAGATGAGGCTCTGAGTTTCCATATTTAGTAAGTAAAAATATAGGATGTCAAGTTAAACTTGGATTTCAGATTTAAAATATCTTTTCAGAATGAAAGTTTAACATCAAATGAAATATAAGACATATTTATACTAAAAGATTCCTTGTTTAGACATCTATATAACAGGCTGATGCTCTATCCACTGAGCTACCGGACAGGGCCTTAATTTTCTTTTTGAGCTCCCATTTTTCCTGGGGATGGAAACTTGGCCTTAATTCAGGGTATTTCCTTCTGCTTGTCCTGCTCCTGGGGACACATCTTTATTAAGAGGCAAAGTGGGGTGAAGAGCAAGGTGAATTACATAACATCAAAGGGTAACACAGAGTGGATCAGGTTCTATGTCTTCATCTAACCAGTCCGGCATCATCTGAGATGTATATTGTCCTATCTAGTCTTGGTGGCTCGTATCTTTGCACACTGACATTCTTTAATTCTTCTTTCGTCTAAATGGAAGAAAAGAAGTTACAAGATATGGAAGGCAACATGGAATAGGAAGGAAGAAATTCACAAGGCAGGATAAAAGGAGGTTGAGTACAATGGAACAAAGGAGGTAAACGTGTTTAAAACTGCCACGATTTTGTATTTTCATGCCATTATTTAAGTATGAAATTAGGATTGATTGCTGGGGGGATGAAGGGGGGGCAATAGGATAGAGTTTAACATAATAGGTGCTCCTTCATGCCCTTGGGGTGAGGGGTTCATCTAGGTTGAGGGCAGTGCTGAGAAGGGGGCGCATTTCCTGCCCAGGGGAAGGCGAGGAAAAGCCCCTGAGAAAAGAGACCCCAAAAGAGTGTTCATGAAGTGGGTGAAACCCAGACAGCGATCATTTTATTTTTAGAATCCCATTGAACAATAGGGGTGGATGTTAAGGAGTGGAATAAAAAATCAAGAAGAAAAAAGATTCCTTGTTTATATGACACTCATATTTGACTAGACATCCCGCATTTTAATTGGCAACACTACTGGGAAGCACACAAGATGAAAATTGAGAAAGGCAAGCTATGGTGGCAATATGAATATGGTAGTTTACAAATCCTGGGGAGCTTATTAAAAGTTTTAATTTCCAGACCTGTGCCAGAGAGTCTGAACCAGTAGGACTGGGATGGTGTTCAGGTATTAGTATTTCTAAACAGTTTCCTCAAGTGACTGAGAAAGCCTTGGGGGCCAGCTCTTTTGTAATGTTTACTCACTGATGCTCTCTGAGACAGAAGTTTTTCAAGGGGGCAGTTCTCTGGTATTGATTGACACCATTGCCCTCCACTGGCTGGGACTCGGTAAAGGTTTCACTCCATTGGCCAGGTGGTTGGATACTGCAGAGGTTGTCTTGAGGTTTGCTTACCAGTTACTCAGCCCCTTACTTTCATTTTCTTCATATCACAGTGTGCCTTCAGGGCCTGGGTTTAGAGAAAGGGGGAACAGACTTGATAAAATGAACTGATTTGGGGAAAGTAGATAACAGAGGAATGGTTCAGTCAAAAATTCTGTAGGGCTTTCTTTCAAACTTGCTGTTCTCACCAAATTCCTCTGATCTCCCACCTTTTAGTGATGCCTTCTGAATGATGGAACTTTAGAGTTAAAAAATGACCTTGGAAGACATCCTCTGGTCCAGAATCTTTGGAATCCATTCCAGCCTTGGTGGTCACATCACCCTGTGGTTTGTTTGACTTTGATGTCTGTCTTTGCTACCAGATAGGGCATTCCGAGTCTGGGATAAGCAGTTGAAAAGCTCATCTCCCTGACTTGGTGACCACGTGGGCAGTTACATGTTTTCATGGACATAGGGAAGCTTTCCTTTTTGGCAGAAAAGCCATATGGCTCTGTGATATATTAGTGGAAAAAAAGCAAAGAGCTGGTGTTTAGAGGAAGGAAGCAGCATAGCCTCCTAGAATGAAGAGCCCTTCCACGGATAGGAAATGTTAGACTATAAGGGGAAATATAAACTTAGAATATAACTTAGATTGTGAAAATTTGACTACCACAGTGATGGTTGGAATGGGGGTTTTAGCTTGAAGCCTTGATTTTTTCTGGAAGTGACTAGCTCTTTCATTGTGGTGGTGTGCGGGCTCTACCATAACAAAGGACTAGGAAGTGAGCAGTTTCAATCATATTTTTGTTTAGTAATTTCATAAACAGCAGTTCAGATGGTCTTCCTCAGGCCATCCTAAAACTTAGCAGTTGGCAGGGTTGGCTGGTGCTTTTTATGGAAAGTCATGCAGAAAAAAATAGGCGTTTGAAGCTGCCTGAGGAAGAGTGTGCCAGGAATGGACAGGTCATTTCATGCTGCGCTGACAGGCCAGGATGGGCAGCTGAATGAAAGGAACATGCTCCCCAACATTGGGTTTTAAAAGGTGTTGGAATGCTGTAAGTAGGCACTTGTTGCATATACCTATTATTTGAAGATAAGCAGGAATACTGCAAAAGAATTTATCCAAGTGATGATTTTCTTTTTGTCCTGTTCTTTCTTTTGATGCTAATTAATTTTTAAAAATTTTATTTTTAAATTACAGTTGATATTCAATGTTATTTTACATTAGTTTCTGGTGTACAGCATAGTGGTTAGACAATTATAATTTACAAAGTGGTCCCCTGTTAATTCAGATACCTACCTGGCACCATACCTAATTATACAATATTATTGGCTATATTCCTTATACTGAACTTTATATCCCTGTGACTATTTTGTAGCTACCAGTTTGTACTTTTTTTTTTTTATTTTAGTGAGAGGAGGGGAGGCAGAGACAGACTCCTGCATGTGCCCTGACTGGGATCTATCTGGCAAGCCCACTAGGGGGCGATGCTCTACCCATCTGGGACGTTGCGCCATTGCAACCGGAGCCATATTTTAGCCATGGAGCCATCCTCAGTGCCCGAGGCCAACTTCTTGAGCCACTCAAGCCCTGACTGTGGGAGGGGGAGAGAGAGAGAGAAAAGGAGGAGAGGTGGAAAAGCAGATGGTCGCTTCTCCTGTGTGCCCTGACCAGGAATCAAACCCAGGACTTCCACACGCCAGGCCCATGCTCTACCACCAAGCCAACTGACCAGGGCCCAATTTGTACTTTCTAATCTCTTCACCTTTTCACTTAGCACCCCCCCCCCAAACCACCCTCATCTCTGGCAACCATCAGTTTGTTCTCTGTACCAAATGATTTCTTACAAGTATATTTTTGCACTAGAATGTTCTTATTTAAAACATCATTCCAGCATGCTTGTTTTTTTATTTTTGTTTTTGTTTATTTCTTTGTTTTTTATGACAGAGACAGAATGAGAGAGATGGAGAGGGGAACAGACAGGCAGGAAAGGAGATGAGAAGCATCAATTCTTTGTTATGGCACTTTAGTTGTTCATTGATTCCTTTCACATATGTGCCTTGACGGGGAGAGGGAGGGGTTACAGCAGAGCCAATGACCCCTTGCTCAAGCCAGCAACCATGGGGTCATGTCTATGATCCCACATTCAAGCCAGCGACCCAGTGCTCAAGCCGGGGATCTCAGGGCCTTGAACCTGGGTCCTCTGCGTCCCAGTCCGACACTCTATCCACGCTGCCACCACCTGGTCAGGCTGTTTTTGTTTTTTGTTTAGAGAGAGTGTCAGAGAGAGAAAGAGAGAGAGACAGGGACATTGAGCTGCTTCTTTATGTGCCCTGACTGGGGAATCGAACCAGCAACCTCCGTGCTCCAGGACTACACTCCAGACAACCAAGCTATCTGGCCAGGGTGGCATGCTTCTTTACTTTGAAACTTATGCTGGCAACAGCACACCAGGTCAGTTTCTTTGTCATTTTGGGGCGATTAGACTGGGACATTAGAGTGGAACGACACCTGCATCTCTCTCTCTCTCTCTGTCTCTTTCTCTCCCTCGCTCCTCTCCCTCCTCCCACCCTCCCTCCTTCCATCCACCTCTTTTCTCTCTCAGTATGAGTTGTGCTTTGTGATAGCTGTAATTGACTAGGGTTAGTTGAACAGACAAGTTTAAGAAAATAAGATAAAGGAATGCTCTATATATTTACTGGGCTTCTTTGAGTTGAATATATATGTGCCATAATATTACAGAAGCAAATGTTTTGAAAGCTAGCTTTCTGATTTCTAAATATAACCAATTAAGAAGTTTATGTTTCTTATCTCTAATGTTGTGATTATATGACTCACAAACATTATTTTGGATGGTCAGTGGATAATTATAGTAGTTGATTCTTAACTTAAATAAGGTAATTATCTATATCATTTAAAATCCTAAACTAGCTTCCTTCTGGAGTGTGCTCTTAGTTATCTTTTCTCATTCATCAAGATGATATATGTCCAAGGCACTCAAACTTTCTCTAAAGATCTAAATTTTCCCATTATTAGGAACTTATGGAAAATAAATCATATAATGTATTTTATAACCAAATATAAATAGCATTTGTGTTATCCACACATTTTACTTATTAGTTCTCTTACTATTTTTTAAAGCATAAATTATTGAAAAAAAGAATAGATACAACATATATTTTTGTTGAAAGAAATATATTAATGATGTCTTCAAACACTACTAGGTATAATGTAGTTAGGGAGTTTTGCCTTTAATTAAAATGCTCCGTGAATTCATACTAATACTGATACTTCAATTTAAATTGAAGATTACTAAAATGATAATCAGTTGAAGAAACATGGGGCGAATAACCAAGGACTGTAAGGTGCTATAAGAGTTGCTAAGAGAATAATTATAAAATTATAAAAAATAGAACAGTAACCGGACCTTGAAATAGATGGCGAGTTTTTCTGCCTGGTTCTACCCATCCACGAAAGCTGCTTTTGAATGTGCCTGAGTAGAGAAGAGACTGAAGAAGGGGAAGCTTAAACATTAGTCACTGGCTTCAGCAGTAAGGAAGTGGCTGGAGGCCTAGCTGAGATGTGATTTATGGAAAGTGAGATCAGGAAACAGATTACTGCAGTTCAAGTGGAGAGAATCTTGTGTTTAGCAAATTTCACCTTGGGATGACCCACCTTTAGCTATTTTCTCACTTTGAAACTATTTTGGAAAAGGGGTTTTATATCTAGAAGTGAGAAAGTTGGTATATGAAAACAAGACTGAATTTACTGAGTACCAGTCCCTCCATACCCATGGGAGTTCCTGGTATTCCTTTTTGGTCGAAAGAGCTCTTTTGTCATATTTCTGCTACTGAACTTAACTTTAATGTTGTTGTTATTATTTAATGAAAGGCAGCATCTAAGACAGTTTGACTTGTGTTTAGTATTATACAAGGTAGAAGCAAGAGGCCCTGGATTCCATGTCCCCTGGTTAGTCTGAGAGGCATATGTGTTCATGCACATGGTTGATATCTAAGGATAAACATACATGTATGCATGTTATCATAATTAGAGATGCAGAATTGAATTATTTTGCTTACTCCATAGGGAGATTCTGACTTAAATGCAGAGGTAATTTCTTTTGCTTTGCAAAACTCTTCCCATACAGGTTTAAAATGCCAGTCTCGAAAGTATGTCCCTTTTCAAATTGAATATCTATAATAAATGAAGTAAATATGTTAAGTATCCCCAACTGTTTGAATATCAGGTTTTCTTTAATGCATATTGCAAAAGAGGATTGTATTTGATGGGGGAAAATGCAAATTTCCCAGCTTTTAAGGTTACTATTAACTGAGCAAAGTGCTATTTTATTATTATTTAGAATCTGTCTCCAAGGGGAGCATCTTATGATACATAAATGAAGTGTCATTGTATTTATTTAGCTGTAATGTTCATTTTCAAAGAGGAAATGTTAATATTTTGAAATAGATGTCAGTGAAATGCAGTGTTAGACGGACAGGTTTCCTTTTAATATTTCAACAGAAAATAGCTTAGACCTGACCAGGCAGTGGCACAGTAAATAGCGCTTTGGCCTGGAATGCTGAGGACCCAGGTTCAAAGCCCAAAGGTCATTGGCTTGAGCGCATGCTCATCCAGCTTGAGCATAGGATCATGGTGAATTTGACTTGGAAAGTTTCGACTGGCTCTGAAAGCATGCTATTTTGCTGGTGAGTATGAGCATGCGTCTCCTACCCCTGGCCGAAATCCAACAAGACTGAAGCATGTATGTTATAGATAGAATGTTTGTCCCCTCCTAAATTCAGATGTTGCAGTCCTGACCCCCCAAGATGATGGTATTAGGAAGTGATTAGATAAGGTGACCAGATTTTAAAATTGGTAAAGTGGGACACCGTTGACATGGGGTTCTTGATTAAAAATTTGGTCTATATGGAGCAAAATAAATTTTTCATAGAATGCAAAAATAGTATTGTAATATATATTTTTTAATCGTGACTTTTTTAAAACACCGTGGGACACGGGACAAATTGCCAAAAGCAGGATGTCTGGTCACCTTAGTTAGGAGCCATCATGAGTGAAATTAGTGTCCTAACAAAAGAGATCCCAGAAAGCTCCCTTGTCCCTTCTAACTTGTGAGGGCACTGCTAGAAGCTAGCCACCTGTGAACCAGGAAATGGGGTCTCACTAGACACCCAATCTGCTTGCACCTAGATCTTGGACTGTATAGGCTCCAAAACTGTGAAAGGAAAATCTTTGTTGTTGAAGGCCCCCGGTCTGTAGGATTTTGTTATAGCAGCCTACATGGGCTAAGATGATATACTATATTCTTAAACCTTTCTCTTTCATTTTCTTTGTCTGTTGCTCCCCTTCCTTCTTTTCTCCCTTCCTTTCTTTCTTCCTTCTCCACTTTGTTCTATAGAATTTGAGCACCATGTGTTCTTTTATAAGGACGCCAGTTCTATCAATTAGGATTCACCTTTGTGACCTCTTTGACCTTAATTATCTCCCTGAAGCTTCTGTCTCCATGGGGTTTGGGAGGGGTGGCTTCAGCATTTGAAATCAGCACATAACACTGATTTAGCACAACCTGGACCAGGATCTGGATGACTGTCCCCAAGACAGTACCTCATGTGGCCAAGTATTTTGAAAGACAACAGAAAGTAAAGCCCTGCAGCGTTTGGGTTTTTCCATTTGAATACTAGTGGGAAGACCAAACAGAGACTGGTTCTGTTAGGTCAGCATGCTTCATCAGGGAGGCTGCAGGGCTGCAGTTACCTCTAAAGTGGGCCTGGCTCAGGTGACACCCTCACTGGGGTGCTGTAGGTCAGCAGGACAGTGGACATGAAGCCTTAGCACATGTAGGGAAACTGGCACCTTCTGGTGCAATTTTGTGACTTCAGCTAATAGCTGGTAGCTTCAAGAATCACCTGAGAGCTGCTATATATAACAAGACCACAGAGAAGAAAATTTTGAAACTAAAGCAGTTCACAGTTCTTGCCCTTTTTGTGAGAAGAATGATAACTATTCTTAACTACCTTTGATTATGGGGCTCATGCATTTTCCTGGTGCTTTAAAATTAGTGACCCTTAGAAAAGTCACATTTAAAAGAAGATACTGAGGAGATGAATATACATGGCATCCTACATGGCACTCTCAAGGGCATTTTCTGGGCACGTTGATACATATGGCATTGGCAGGGCCTTGAGCTCTGTAGGAAGGGGAAGCCAGGGAGATGTGGCTATTGTTGTTTTTGCCAATGTATCACAAGCCAGCAAACCAAGGTTTATCATTTTCTCCTTAATAACATGAGTCTGTCAATTATCTTTTTTTCTTTTTTATGACAGAGACAGAGAAAGAGACAGATAGGGACAGACAGACAAGAAGGGAGAGATGAGAAGCATCAATTCTTTGTTTGTCACCTTAATTGTTCATTGATTGCTTTTTCATATGTGCCTTGAGAGGCTACAGCAGACTGAGTGACCCCTTGCTCAAGCCAGCGACCTTGAGCTTAAGCCAGCAACCTTGGGCTTCAAGCCAGCAACCTTTGGGTTTAAGCCAGTGACCATGGGTCATGCCTATGATCCCACTCTCAAACCAGAGACCCACGTTCAAGCTGAGTGAACCTGTGCTCAAGCCAGCAACCTCGGGGTTTTGAACCTGTGTTCTCTGCATCACAATTTGATTCTCTATCTACCTATCCACTGCACCACTGCCTGATCAGGCTGTCAGTTATCTCTTTACTTTCCCCAATTTTCCTCTTTCCTTTTCTTAAGCTCTGTTATAGGATGAAAGGGGTTAATGAAAGAAAACAGAATAACATAAGCTACCTCCTCTACTACTTTGCTAGATTTAAGTATAACTCTGTACTATCTTAAGTGTTTTACTGACTTGCAGACTTCATAGATGGCAGAGAAAAGTGGAAACCTGGACTAAAGGACAGTGGCCAAGAATCCTTAGGCTAAGAGCAGTACTGTGGTATGACAGGCTAATAAACAAGAAATTATCAAGCACTTGCTATGTATAAGACACGGTACTAGGCATTTAAGTGCAGAGGAAGATTTGGAGCAACCAAATGTTAAAATTTAAATTCTAACTTAGACCAGCTGTAAATTTAAGCAAAACATAAAATGTCAAATAACGCTGGGGAACAATTATTATTTTTTTTAATTTTCCATTGCATGAGGTTTTAGAACTTTTTCTATATATTTCTGCATTGTTGATTCCAAATCTGAAATCAGTTTTTGGGTGCATGCTCTAGTTTTGACGCAATTTTAATTTCATTCTGTTAAGTTAATGGCATGCATTGGTTTTTAAATTGGAGTTAAAGGGCAACGACTCTTGGATTAAACATAACCACAAGGCAATTAATGTTTTACAAACATCACTTTTACATAATTGTAGTTGTTTTTAAATGTAAAAAATTATTATCTGATAAAAACACTCCCTTATTTTGTTTTAAGATTGAATTATGGCTTCTTCGAGTAGGCATAAATGTAAGAATAGTCCTTATATCTTCTGTTATATATGTGGCTGTTACAAACTTCAACATCAAAGGTGCAATATTTCATCATTTGTGACATGTGCGTATATTGCCTATTTTCAAGTTCCCCTTGGCGATCAAGACAAGAATTGGGCTCCTCATATTGTGTGTCATCATTGTGAGGAAATGCTTGGTGACTGGACAAAAGGAAAACACAAAGGAATGTCTTTTGGCATTCCCATGGTTTGGTGTGAACCTAAGGACCACAGCAGTGACTGTTCTTTCTGTCTGATCCATACAAAGGGCGTCGGCAAGAAAAAACGGCATATGATTGCATATCCTAATATTCCTTCAGCAATACAACCTATCTCACACTCTGAGACCCTCGGTTTTAGTTTTCAATGGTTTTATTTCTTCTAAGGACAAAGTGAACGTGGTGATCAAGTGTATTTTGATAAGATGCATGAGGAAATGGGTGTATAATCTGAAGGGTCTTCTTCTGATGCCAAGCAGTCATGAACCCCTCAGCAGTTTAGCCAACCTGAATTGAACGACTTAGTAAGAGATTTGGGCCTATCAAAGAAAGCAGCTGAGTTATTAGCCTCCAGGCTTCAAGAAAAGAATATACTTCACTGGTCAGCTAAAGTATCCCATTTCAGGAAGTGTGAACAAATTTTTGTGGACTTTTTTTCCAAAGACAAACACTTTGCTTAATGTTATGATATCAATAGTCTTCTCAGCCAGCTAGGTGTTACCACTTACAGTCCAACAGAATGGCGGCTATTTCTTTAAATTTATTTTATTTTATTTTATTCATTTTAGAGAAGAGACAGAGAGTAAGAGAGAGAAAGAGAGAAAGAGGGGAGGAGCTGAAAGCATCAACTCCCATATGTGCCTTGACTAGACCAGTGCAGGGTTTTGAACTGGCAACCTCAGTGTTCCCAGTTCGACGCTTTATCCACTGCGCCACCACAGGTCAGGCTGGCGGCTATTTCTTGACAGCTCTATACGATGGCAGGCTACTGCTGGAGCATCAAACGAGATTGTCCTCAACAAGTACTCAAATGCAAGAACAACAAATGCAAATTTTTGCCTGAATAGAATTTAAATAAGTTTTGCGCAAATTTCATGATTAAAATAAGTGTTTTAATATGTTCTATTTTGAAATTGTAGACAAATTCTGATGCAATCATATCTTTAGTGTATTAGTGTATTTACTTCATTATATAAATTATTATATTTTCACAAAGATGATGCCCATGAAGACATTCTACTTCATTATGTTAAACTAAATGTTGAAAATTTTACAATAAGATGAAAACCTAAAATCTTGAATTGCAGAAAATTGTAGTTTACTGAGAAAACTAATGTCAGATTTGAGATTAGCAAACTCGAATTAGGTAAGAACAAGTGTTTTTGTTGATGCAACAAAAATTTTGTTCCCTGGTGAATTGAAGAAAAGTATCTATAAAATGTCAGAGGACTAGTTGCAGCCTGACCAGGCGGTGGCGCAGTGGATAAAGCGTCGGAATGGGATGCGGAAGACCCAGGTTCGAGACTCTGAGCTTGCCAGCTTGAGCGTGGGCCCATCTGGCTTGAGCAAAAGCTTGCCAGCTTGGACCCAAGGTCGCTGGCTCCAGCAAGGGGTTACTCAGTCTGCTGAAGGCCTGCGGTCAAGGCACATGTGAGAAAGCAATCAATAAACACCTATGGTGTCGCAATGGCAACGAAAAACTAATGATTGATGCTTCTCACCTTTCTCTGTTCCTGTCTGTCTGTCCCTATCTATCCCTCTCTCTGACTCTCTCTCTGTCCCAGTTAAAAAAAAAAAAAAAGTCAGAGGATGGTATATGCTTTACTAGCAAATGAATATTGCTATCAATGAAGAGGTTTTCTCCACTACCATCTAAACTCCTTAGCAAGGAAGACCATGTATGATATACTTGCAATGCTTAGCATAGTGGTAGGCAGTCATTGGAATGAATGAATGAATGATTTGGTACTAGGAAACTAATCGTTTTAAAGTAAATGTGTGGTTTTTTTGCATGTTTGTTAAAAAAGGAAGACATACAGTAAAGTATACAATTCTTAAATGTAGGCTCAGTTAATTTTCTGTATTTTTATGCACAAAACCATGTCAGATGAAGATATGGAATATTTCTAGCACACTGGAAGGTTCTCTCATGCCTCTCCCAGTTTGTATCACCCAACATTGAATCCCATTCTGACAGCTGTCACTGTACTAATTCAACCTGATTTTGAACTTCATTTAATTGCAGTTATAAATGGTCCTTGTGTTGAGATTTATCCATGTTGTGGTTGCTTTTGCTTGCATGCATCAGTAGTTAATTCTTTTTTATTTCTATGTATTGTTCTGTGTGTGTGTGTGTGTGTGTGTGTGTGTGTGTGACAGAGACAGAGAGAGGAACAGACAGGAAAGGAGAGAGATGAGATGCATCAGTTCTTTGTTGCAGCTCCTTAGTTGTTTGTTCATTGATTGCTTTCTCATATGTGCCTTGACTGGGGGGCTACAGCAGACCAAGTGACCCCTTGCTCAAGCCAGATGAACCCACACTCAAGCTGGCAACCTTGGGGTTTCAAACCTGGGTCCTCTGCGTCCCAGTCTGACACTCTGTCCACTACACCACCGTCTGGTCAGGCTCTAGGTTTTGTTCTTTATGGGCATTTAGGTTAGTTCAAGTTTGGGGATATTATGAATAAAGCTGCTAGGTACACTCTCAGATCTGTATTTTGATGGACATAAGCACTCACTTCTCTTGGGCATATATCCAGCATTGAAATTACTGAATCATCGAGTATTATTACCTTTAGCAGATATTATTTCATTTAGCAGACATTTTTTCAAAGTGGTTATACCAATTTACTTTCCCACCAGCAATATCAGAGAATTTAAAAATGGATTCTAAATGGTTTTATAGGTTTCAGTAAAGTTCATTCAAAATGTACAAAGACTCTGGTCATCAAAACCAAGGGAAGTAGGGAATATATTTTCTCAATGTAAGCATTGCTCATGTTTCTAGACTCAACCTTGTGGACCAGGCAAAACATAGGCATTCAGGCAGTGTTTGAGTGGATCCTGAGATAGGCCTGTAGTTTAAGAAGGAGGTCAACCATGAGAACAAAGCATAGTGGCAACCAATTATTAAATTCTGACCCTCACGTACTCCATTACTAGTTTCATGATGTCATTCATTCCACAATCCTTATTGAGAATCTGCTCTGTGCCAAGAACTCTTGTCTTGCTGTTGCTGCTGAATAGAATTAAGATGTAGGACAATGCCCATAATACAGTGATTGGTCCAGAGATGGGTTAGTGACCAAAGCATCTCCCCCATCCTGCTCCCTGAGTAGGTCAGGTTTGTGGATGGCACCGTAAGCAGAATCTACAATAGGACCCCACAACAGGATTGAGGGTGGGCTTAGGTCAGGTCTACCTGTACCAAGTAGGACAGGAAACAGGCAGTGAATACTTCTAGAAATTCTTCAATTTAGCTCTTGTATAAAGAAAATTCTCTTATATTCTTTTTGTGAGGAAAGGGATGAACAGGAAGAATCACAGCGTGACTGTGACTAATTTGAGTCTGGAAATATGTGCAGTCTGAGTGTTGAGCAAAGCTGTTTTACAGTAATAAAAACTAACATTGGGGACCTTCTAAATACCTGGTGCTTTTGTTCTCATTACGACCCTACGAAGTGGGTTATTTTAGTAGCTACATTTCTCATTTAAGGATACCCAGGGAAAGAGAGAAGATATAATTCTCCCAAGTCACACAGCTAAGAGCGTGATAGAGTAGGAATTTCCAGACACTGGGCTTTTTGCCACTCATAGCACGGCAACTGCCTAATAGTTTTAGTGCTATTTAAAAAAAAAATTCTTTTTTTCATTTACAGTTTACATTCAGTGTTATTTTGTATCAGTTTCAGGTATATGGTTTTTGATGCTTTGAACTTGTAAATTTATTGTCTTTACATGAACCTCATAAAAGCTGGCATTTGACATAAACATTTCAATTGTTTTTGCATGTAATTTCTCCCTGGGATGGCAAATTCATAGTTTGAAGTAAGTATGATGTGTGAAGGTGTTAGAATAACCCGCCTGGGATGGCAAATTCATAGTTTGAAGTAAGTATGATGTGTGAAGGTGTTAGAATAACCCATAAACCTCAGTTTTTGGAAAGAAAAAATTTAACCTAATATGAATTGATCTGTATCAGAAAGCCTGTACATTGGCAGCCAAACATACTACTTAGTAATGTCTGTAAATTTATATAAACTATGTGTGTATGCTGAAGTCTGAAAACTTGTGAGTTAAAAATCTTTTACATGACCTGTGGTGGCACAGTGCATAAAGTGTTGACCTGGAACAGTAAGGTCGTTGGTTCGAAACCCTGGGCTTGCCTGGTCATGGCACATACAGGAAGCAACTACTATGAGTTGATGCTTCCTGCTTCTCTCCACCTCTCTCTCTCTCCCTCCCCCCCCCTCTGGAAAATTGTATGGCTTAACTGAATAACTCCTCTCTCCTCTCTATAAAAATCAATAAATAAAACTAAAAAAGAAAAAACTTTTACACATAATTATTATCTGAGCATCTGTCATGTATATAGTATGTGCTGTTCTAAGTAATCGCCAAAGCATCTTGAACTTGTTTCATTAGCCCAGATCCCCATTTTTCAGGTGAGGGAATTGGGATTAGATATGCTGAGTGAATTGCCCAGAGTTGCATAGGTAGAAAACCTCAGCTCTGGGATTTGAACCAAGCCTTCTTAGCGTCAAGGCCCCCGCTCTTTCTGTGATAGTGCGGACCTCCATTAGTGCAAAGGCCTCAGTTTCATGGAAACTGCCCTTATGTGATCACATAGTCTATCCTTGGTTTCCCCATCCATTTTTTAATCAGTGTATGATATCAAAGTAAATTTCCAGAAGAACAATTTTGAATGTAATGGATGGCATTGTTCACTGTCTCAACATTTTAATATTTATCCCAATTTTACTGCCAATACCATCTAAATACAGGACGCTTTAGTCATAAGAATGCTAAAAGGTGTGATTTAGTTGTGCACATTTTCAGTGGTCTAATGAGGAAGTAAGTTACTGTGGAAACCAAACAGAAAGCTAGTTGAGTTGACACCACAGAGGCCTAAGTAGTGGGGAAGTTTGGAATAATTCCACCCAAGTAGCATAGGAGGTAAAAGAGACTGACCAAGAGAAATTAGGTCAGAGTTATTCAGTTAAGCTATATATGTAAAAATATACATATGATACAAATGTTATAATTTTTAGGGTCTGTTTTATCATTTCAAAACATTGTGTAATTTATGGCAGTGCCACGGACCATTTTTACCTAATTTAAGAAATTTTTAACATTGTTTTGAGCTCAGTTTGCATGTGGCAGGCATGTTTGTACTTTAAAAGAACATAAATAAAAGTTAATATAGAGTGTCCTGCTCCCTGCCCCAAGGATTCATTTGCTATTACAGTAATCCAAGAGACACCAGCAATGTGATATTGGAGCCTGAATGTTCCAATCATCATTGATGTAAAGGCCATATCAGGTAAAGTGCTCACCAGAAGATTTCCCATTAGCATGACACTGAGTTAAGACATCCCTGTAAGAGGGTTCTTTCATCTGAGTTTAGGGATCTGGCCATCTAGTCTTTCAAGATTTAGGGCTTAAGAGAATTATTTATATTTAGGAGTATATATTAAAACTCATATATGTGACCGTTTGTGAACTGAGTAGGAAGGGAAATGCCATCTGTGAACACAGGACAACAAACATTTGGCAGCTGTCCAGTAGTCTGGAGCTTCACCCGTCAGTGAAGTCAGCCCCTCCTTTGTGGTGCAGTAAGCATTTCAATTCACGCCATTCAAACGGCCTATTAGGAGGAGTGGACTTGTGCCCAAGCAGTATCGGAAGACCAGGGTTTAGGGGTTCTTTTATTAATCTTTCTTTCTCTTGGCACTTGTGGGCTCTAGTATAAATCAGATTCTCTGATTTTTGGTCCTTGGGTATTTAGAGTTTAAGGCAGGGGCAGGGAACCTATAGCTCGTGAGCCAGATGTGGCTCTTTTCATGGCTGCATCTGGCTCACAGATAAATCTTTAATAAAAAAAATAATAACGTTCAAAATATAAAACATTCTCACGTATTACAATCCATTCATTTCCTACCGCTCATGTTCATGGTTGCAGGTGACTGGAGCCAATCACAGTTGTCCTCCCGGACAACACCAAACTTTATTGGATAATGTGTAACGTACATGGGTCATTGTATGGCTCTCACGGAATTACATTTTAAAATATGTGGTGTTCATGGCTCTTTCAGCCACAAAGGTTTCTGACCCCTGGTTTAAGACATAGTAGATAATGGCGATTGAAATTATCACTATATAAACAGGTCTTGGGAGGTAAGCAGTATTTTGAGTCTAGTCGGGGAAACACAGGGCTAGAAATCTTATGATTTCTCTAATTTGAAAGTGTATTATCAGTTATCTGAGTGGGAAAGACGCTTTTAATGTACCACTGTTAGCAGTTGTTGGAAAATCACTGGATGGTAAATGTAAGTGGTGGTTTCCTTTTCTGGGAAGTAGCATGAAAGTTCTCATTGCTTCACAAGAAAACAAGTCTTGTTGACTATCTTTTTCATTGAAGCTTTTCTTCAGCAAAGCTTGTCTGAGTGCATCTCCCTGTCCATTTCGTTTCAGTGATTAGTCACAGTGAGCTTTGGCACACTTGAGTGTATGCCTTGCATATTTTAGGAGAAGTATGAGACCTGCCATGTGCAGATATGCCTGTGGTAGTGCAGTCATGCTTACAAAGATGGAACTGATGTGGATATGACCTTCAAAGAGAGTCCAGTCTTGGGAATAAAAGACACATGGGTCAGAATCTCTGATCACAATGTACTGAACGAGGGTTATGGAAGTTTAAGCACCTGGAATCATTTCTAGCCGAGCCATAGGAAAGGACGCCACATCATCCACATAGGATCTTAAAGGGAGGGACAGAATTTTGACTTTGGAAATGTAACAGGAAGAGTGTTCTAGTTGGAGGAAGCACACAGAGTAGGCAGGGTGGGTATATTTGGGAGAATTCCAAGAAGTTCTGTTTAAAGATTTCAAGAATTTAACATTAAATACAAAATGGGAATTGTGGAAGACCTTGTAAAGCCAGTAGTCAAGGCCACCATCACAGCAGCCCGACCCATGCAGGTTCGCATTGGATTCGAACAGTCGGTAATGAAACACAGGAGCCACGAACTGGTGAGCCATCAGCTTTAATTCCAGCTTGCACCCGGCAGGCAAGCAAAAACACACACTGGGCTCCAAAACCCACACATTCAGTGCTCACAAAGCTACTGATTTATCCGAGTTTCCTAGAACCAAAGGTTTCTAGCTCACCAGACTTATTCACCTCTGTTTCCCATCTCCTCCTGCACAAACTCTTAACAAACTGGCTTCTTCCTCAGCACTCTGCCATCTCGGCTACTTCTCCTCCACCTGGCCTTAATCTGCTCTGCTCTCTAATACTAATCTCAGGAACTCAGGAACCAAGAGAGAGAGAGATCTAGCTACCGGCCCGCCCACTTTATAGCATAGATAATCCAAACCTTTAATCCAATTATACACACAAGAAAGTCTCTGATACAAAGCCACCCATCTGAGGCTTAATGGGATTCCTCCCTACATCACCACCCTACATCATCCAATCAGTCAAGGGCGTGGAGAAGAGCTTACTCTTAAAACCAAGCCTTCGGCCATAACAACCCGGCCTGCTTATATTACAGCCTTTCCCCCACACCCATTCCAAGCATAAGGGCAAATAATATCACCTGGGTGACTGGCTTCCATGTGGGCAGCGCCACCTTTAACAAAGTGAGCATATTATATTTTATCTGCCCAACAGACCTCTACTAGACTAAGGAATTATAGCTTTATTTTCTCTTTCCTTCATTTTATATATTAACTCAAATGTGTTAACCTACGTTCTGATTATTAAAGATTTTTATTAATAAAGAATACAGTGATCCTTTTGGCAGCTTGCTACATAACAAATAATCCTGTTACACAACTGCAGTATTTGTGGGATGGGTCAAAATGGCTGTTTCTTTGGCTGCAAATTTTTCACAGAGTCCTTGTTAAACATATCGTGTAATCCTATCATTCAGATGAAATCCTGTCACTCAGATGAAAGTCAAATCACATCATGCACTTATTTTGATGCCTCCCTAGGTTCAGTGATGTTAGGATATATATATCACAGCTTTTTTTTTTTTTTTTTTGGCCAGGTGGGTGGTTCTAAAATGCCTAATACCCTATTTCTCTGGCAAACAAGCTGGTTTGTTTGAAAGCTGAGTCATTAAGCATTTTTACCTTGTCTTCCCAATTTCCTATGTAGCATTTCCGCTCCATGTTGACACTTAGTAGGCAGTGAGGTGGTTCATTGATTTTCCTCCCAGGCATATGTGTTTTTTTTATTGAAAAGAATTTTTTTAATGTACCCTGTAGTGTGCCTTGGAAGTATTCTGAGCTAATATTTTTAGCTAGTGGAGGCTAATAGGAAAACAGTCTGAATTTTATCAGATAGGCTTGAAACACTTTTAAATTGACAAAATCATTAGTGGAAAAAACCATCTTTGTTAGTGTATTATGGCTAATTAATTCAGTTATCCTAAAGCTTTGGGCTTTATGTTATCTCTTGGAACCTCTTCCCTGGCCATTGATTTTAATAAATAATTTTATAATAGCAAGCACTTACATCGTTTTAAGTTCTATACATATAAACTCAGTTAATCTTCAGAATAATCCTGAAAGGTAGTATTGTTCCTATCTCCATCTTTACAGATCTTGAAACTGAGGTGTTGAGAAGCTGTGTAACTTGCCTGGAGTCCCATTAGTACTGGCAATTGGCTGAGCCAGGATTCACACCTCGGCATTTAGGCTCCAGGATCTTTACTGAGGACCTCGTTAAAACTCAGAGACACTGCCTGACCTGTGGTGGCGCAGTGGATAAAGCGTCGACCTGGGAACACTGAGGTCGCCAGTTCAAAACCCTGCATTGGTTTGGTCAAGGCACATAGGGGAGTTGATGCTTCCAGCTCCTCCCCCCTTTCTCTCTCTCTCTCTCTCTCACTCTGTGTCTCCTCTCTAAAATGAATAAAATAAAAAGAAAATTAAAAAAAAAAACTCAGGGACACCAATAAGAATGTGTCCAGACTTAAGTAAACACAATATGAGTCTAAATATTTAAGGCTATTTATTTTGTGCACTTCATACTTCATACCTTTGGATTTAAGAAATTAAAGCTGGTGTTATGGTATATAGACACCAGAAATCTAGTCAGCACCTTTTTTTGTCCATACATAGTTGTACCCTTGCGTAAGGCTTCCCAGTGGTGACTTTTGAGACCTGAGGTGGAGTTTAAAGGACTCTCAAGTGTTTGACAGGCAGAAAAGAGCATTCTGGCTCGAAGAACCAGCACATGTGAAGGCTCAATGAGGGGAAATGACACTCAGTTTGCTTATATGGAGGATACAGTACTATAATGTTCATTATATTTGAAACAGGGTGGCAGACAAGAGTGACTGAGATGCAATTGAAAAGTGCAGATTGTACCCTGTGGTGCAGTTTAAAAATTGTCCTCCCAGTGTTCCTTGATACTTTTATTTTTGATGGATGCACACAATTTTTTGTACCCACTTTCACAGGGTTTCTGGAGCTCTGAAGCTCACCGATTGGTCCACAGCCCCCTTTTCTACAAGCAGTAGAGAATAATTAAGACTGGAGAATACCACATTCAAATAGGTGTTTTAAGAAAGATGATTCCGATAATAATGAAAGATGGTTTGGACAAGAGAATGAAGGGAAGCAGAGAAATCAGGAGGCCAATATCAATACACTGGGAAATAATTTTTTATTTTATTTTCTGTTGCATGAGATTTTAGAACTTTTTCTATATATTTATGCATCGCTGATTCCAAATATGAAATCAGTTTTTTGGTGCATGCTCTAGTTTTTATGCAATTTTAATTTTTTGTTACAGTTAATGGCATGCATTCCTTTTTAAATTGGAGTTAAAGGGCAACGACTCTTGGATTAAACATAACCACAAGGCAATTAATGTTTTACAAAACTCACTTTTACATAATTGTAGTTGTTTTTAAATGTAAAAAATTATTTGATAAAAACACACTCTTATTTTGTTTTAAAACTAAATCATGGCGCCTGACCTGTGGTGGCGCAGTGGATAAAGCGTCGACCTGGGAACACTGAAGTTGCCAGTTCAAAACCCTGCACTGGTCTGGTCAAGGCACATATGGGAGTTGATGCTTCTAGCTCCTCCCCCCTTTCTCTCTCTCTCTCTCTCTCTCTGTGTCTTCTCTCTAAAATGAATAAAATAAAAAAATAAATAAAAATTAAAAAAATTAAAAAAAATTAAATCATGGCTTCTTCGAGTAGGCGTAAATGTAATAATAGTCCTGACATCTTCTGTTATATATGTGGCTGTTACACACACGCTTCAACGTCAAAGGCGCAATATTTCATCATTTGTGACACGTGCATATATTGCCTACTTTAAAGTTCCCCTTGGCAATCAAGACAAGAATTGGGCTCCTCATATTGTGTGTCATAATTGTGAGAAAATGCTTCATGACTGGACAAAAGGAAAACACAAAAGAATGCCTTTTGGTATTCCCATGGTTTGGTGTGAACTTAAGGACCACAGCAGTGACTGTTATTTCTGTCTGATCCATACAAAGGGCATCGGCGAGAAAAAACGGCATATGATCACATATCCTAATATTCCTTCAGCAATACAACCTATCCCACATGCTGAGACACTCCCAGTTCCAGTTTTCAATGGTTTTATTTCTTCTAAGGAAAAACAAAGTGAACATGGTGATCAAGTGTATTTTGATAAGATGCATGAGGAAATGGTTGTAGATTCTGAAGGGTCTTCTTCTGATGCCAAGCAGTCATGAACCAACCCCTCAGCAGTTTAGCCAACTCGAATTGAATGACTTAGTAAGAGATTTGGGCCTATCAAAGAAAGCAGCTGAGTTATTAGCCTCCAGGCTTCAAAAAAGGAATATACTTCACTGGTCAGCTAAAGTATTTCATTTCAGGAAGCATGAACAAACTTTTGTGGACGTTTTTTCCAAAGACAAACATTTTGTTTACTGTCATGATATTAGTAGTCTTCTCAGCCAGCTAGGTGTTACCACTTACAGTTCAACAGAATGGCGGCTATTCCTTGACAGCTCTAAACAGAGTCTGAAATGTGTTCTACACAATGGTAATGTTTATGCAGCAGTTCAAATTGGTTATTCAATTCATCTGTGACATTATAATGACATAAAAATTGTCCTCGACTTACTGAAGTATGAGGAGCATAACTGGGATCATTTGTGTGGATCTTATAATGGTCAATTTCCTTCTAGAACAACAGAGAGGTTTCATGAGGTATCCTTGCTTTTTGTGTTTGTGGGACAGCTGAGCTTGGGAGAAACACTGGACACAGAGGGAGTGGCCAAAATGTGAAGCTTCGTAAGTAGGGATGCAGAATGTTGTGAATGAGCGTGTAGTTGATCGAGACAGGATCATTTTTCCCCCACTTCACATCAAACTTGGCTTAATGAAGCAGTTTGTTCAGGCTTTGAATAGAGAAAGTGAATGCTTTCAACATATTATTTCTGCTTTTTCTGCCTTGTCTTTTGAGAAGATCAAAGCAGGTTTACTCGATGGATCTCAAATTCAAACCCTCATACATGACGAAGAATTTGCCAGGAATATGAATAAGGAGGAGAAAGCAGCATGGCAGTCTTTTGTGGCAGTTACAAAGAACTTCCTTGGCAACAATAAAGCAGAAAACTATGAACTTCTGGTTCAAAGGATGCTGTTTCCGTGACATTGGATGGAACATGAGCGTTAATATTCATTTTCTGAACAGTCACCTTGATAAGTTTCCCGAAAGTCCTGGAGCTGTCAGTGATGAGCAGACTACTGCTGGAGCATCAAACGAGATTGTCCTCAACAAGTACACAAACGCAAGAGCCTCAAACACAAATTTTTTGCTTGAATAGAATTTAAATAAGTTTTGCAAAACTTTTATAATTAAATTAAGTATTTTAATATGTTCTATTTTGAAATTGTAGACAAATTCTGATACAATCACATCTTTAGTGTATTAGTGTATTTACTGCATTATATAAATTATTATATTTTCACAAAGATGATGCCCAAGAAGACATTCTACTTCATTATGTTAAACTAAATGTTAAAAATTTTACAATAAGATGAAAACCTAAAATCTTGAATTGCAAAAAAACTGTAGTTTACCGAGAAAATAATATCAGATTTGAGAGCAGCCCACTTAAATTAGGTAAGAACAAGTGTTTTTGTGGAAGCAACAAAAATTTTGTTCCCCAGTGTAATCTAAGCCAGAGACAGCTGGGAGGGCAAAAAGGGAGTGATTTCTAGGAGAGAGATTTGGGAGGTAGAAGTGAAAGCACTTGGTGGGTTGAATAGGAACGTTGCACATGGAATGGTTAAAAGTGACTTCAGTTTCAAGCTTGTTTTAAGGATAGGTAAGGATGTCATTAACTCAAGTAGGAGACAAGAAGAGGGAAAGCAAGCCTGGAGAGGGAAGAGGCAAGCTTAGAGAGGTAACCAGCTTGACCACTTGACTTGCTGAGTATCAGGTGCCCATGATATAATCCAATAGAAATGCCCAGTAGACAGTTGGAAATGTAGTCTGAAAAAGAAATCAGAATTGGAGGGAGAGACTTAGCAACCTTTAGCAAATGTCAGGTTGAGACCCTCAGAGTGAGACATGACCACCCTGGGGAAACCTAGAAGGAAAAAAGCTTAAAAGGCAAAGGAGGAGTATTCAGTAAAGCAGGCTGGGAGAAGAGACCCAGAGGATCAGCAGCAATAGGACTCATTTGTGTGCTTCCCATGTGCTGAGACTGGTGTGCATGTTTCACAGCTATTAACTTCTTCATCCTCCACCAC
Source organism: Rhynchonycteris naso (assembly GCA_037038555.1). Lineage (NCBI taxonomy): Eukaryota > Metazoa > Chordata > Mammalia > Chiroptera > Emballonuridae > Rhynchonycteris > Rhynchonycteris naso. Next base: position 54,831,344 of record CM072997.1, on the reverse strand, counting down.
CTGCAAGGAAGAGCTGCATTTCCCCCATTGAACCTGAGGCACAGAGAGGTCAAGTAACTCATACAGGGCCACAGAGCTGGTAAACCGCTTTCAACGGTAAATTAGGGTAGCATTCATAAGGTGATGTAATTAAGGTAGTTTTTGTCATAACTCTTTTATAAATTTAAATATAGATTGGTAAGCTTTGATGATAATATTATTTACTTTCCTCTCTGCTCTACTAGTGTTATCAACAGCATTCATGAAGAAATCTCATAAATTTCCAAATTCCCTGGCCACCTTTCACATGAATATTCTTTCAAGATTTATGCATTCCTGTAGACATTTTTATTTAATATGTTAAGCTTTCCTTGAAGTCTTCTCCTAATTAATGGGAATTTTTGGCATTAGTTGGAGTACTTCCTGGAGTAGTTTTATGAGTCATATTTTCATATTTCCTCTGTAAAGCCAGTAGCCACAGCCACCATCACAGCCACCTGGCCCATGCAGGTTCGCATTGGATTCGGACAGACTGTAATGAAACAACAGAGCCAAGAAATGGTGGGCCATTACCTTTAATCCTAGCTTGCACCTGGCGGGCAAGAAATACACACAGCGGGAAAACACTTTCCTTCCCATTCAGGGTTCCCAAAGCCACTGACTTATCTGAGTTTCCTAGAATCAAAGGTTTCTAGCTCACCAGCCTTATTCACTTCTGTTCTCCATCTCCTCTCTGCACAAACTGGTTTCCCTTTCAGCATTCAGCCATCTTGGCTGCTTCTCCTCTCCTCCACGTGGCCTTTCTCTACACTCCTACAGCATGGGCTCCTCCTAGAACATAATCACTCTTCCCTGGAACAGCGTGATATTTCTTCCTTTTAAAACCTTTTGGCATGAAAGCCCTTCTTCAACACACATTAATATAATCACACCCATCCCAAGCAAGAAGGGCAACTAATATTATCATCTGGGTGACAGGCTTCCACGTGGGCAGCACCATCTTTGACAAAGTGAGCATAATATATTTTATCTGCCCCACAATCCACCCCTATGCTCACTTTACTACCCACAATCTACACCACCGGCATCACTGTGCCAGGAAATTAGGCATAATACACAAATTACAACATGACAAATCATACAATTTCAACAATTACAAAGATACACTTCACCAGTCTCTGAGTACTTTGCTAAAAGCACAAAATGTCCTCTGACTTCTTTCTAGCCATCAGAAAAGCTTCCCGGGGCAGGAGGGCCTCCAGCAAAGCCGCTCCCCAACCCCCATCAGGGTATTTCACATTGTCCAAAATCTGTAAGTCCATCCAACAAAGGAGCCAGTGCCCACTCCAGTCATAGTCCAGGAACCAGTCCAAGCACATGGGGCCTCAGCCACCCACCTCATCTCTGCTGTCCTGGCAGGTCTTACACTGTCTCAAAGAGGAGCATGTGGCAATGGCAGTCAGCATTTTCATCTCTGCTCCAGAGAGCATGATGGCATCCACCCCTAAGACCCCAAATTGCAGATTGACCAGGTACTCTTTGGTAGTACTACTCCTTGCTAGTCTTAATCCAGCATAGCAGGTAGTCCTTGCTGCTGGCTCTCACCTTCTGGAGACTGCAGATCAGAACTCCAACCTGATTCTCCTAATCCTCCAAAGAGGAACTGAAAACATCAGCTCATGCTGCTGGGCTTGCAGCCCTGGGCCCGGCCTCAGCCCCGGCCTCCCACCCCTGCTGGCTCTCTACAACGTCCAGAGCAATGTGCAACTCATGAACCTGTGATTCCATCTCCAGCAGCTGCTCCATTTCCAAGCAAATCTCACAAACCTGGTTGGCCTCCTCCAGTGCTTGCTCCAGCTCCAGGATTGGCATCTCTTTCTCCCACGTTTGCTCCAGCTCCTTCCACTGCTCGGTTTGCAGGTCCCAGGCAGCCTCTTTTAGAGAGCTCTTGGTTTCCTCACACTTGGCTGTAAAAGTCCAGCCAGCCTACTATCCCCAAAAGGACAGCCATGGGGTACCATAACGGCAAACAGTCCTCTACTCCACCGCTCAAAGGTGGTGGTGGTTACATACCAATCTTTGAATCCTGCCACAGAGTATGCCAAATGTAAAGCCAGAAGCCATGGCCACCATCACAGCCGCCTGGCCCATGCAGGTTCGCATTAGATTCAGACAGATGGTAATGAAACAATGGAGCCAAGAAATGGTAGGCCATTACATTAATCCTAGCTTGCACCCAGTGAGCAAGAAATACACATAGTGGGAAAACACTTCCCTTTCCATTCAGGGTTCCCAAAGCCACTGACTTATCTGAGTTTCCTAGAATCAAAGGTTTCTAGCTCACCAGCCTTATTCACCTCTGCTCTCCATCTCCTTCTCTCTGCACAAACTCTGCACAAACTGACTTCTCCTTCAGCATTCAGCCATCTTGGCTGCTTCTCCTCTCCTCCACGTGGCCTTTCTCTGCTCTTCTACAGCATAGGCTCCTCCTACAATGTAATCACTCTTCCCCAGAACAACGTGATCTCTTTTCCTTTTAAAATCTTTTGGCGCAAAAGCCCTTCCCCAACACACATTAGTATAATCACACCCATCCCAACCAAGCAAGAAGGGCAACTAATATTATCACTTGGGTGATGGGCTTCCACGTGGGCAGCACCATCTTTAACAAAGTGAGCATAATATATTTTATCTGCCCAACATCCTCTTAGGATATATGTTGGAGTCTTAGCAGTGATCTAAGACATCATAAACTCTATATTCTCTTTTTAATTTGCCCCAGACTTGTCTCCTTGAATCCATCACTTTGAATGCTTAATAGGTATCACATCCAATTTTGGTGCTCGGCCTTTGGGATTTAGATAAATAAAACACTTTCTCTACCTGCAGAGAAATGCATGCTAGGTTGAACCAAGTCAGATACAAATAATAAATCAGGGAAAATTGGCCTAGATCATAGAAATATAACAGCTTGAGAAAAATGTTTTGAGCGAATTATTTTAGTTATTAATATGTTGATCATATTTTACATTATTTCAGTCATGTTTCTGAAAAGATGAATGGGCTTTATTTACCATTATTTTGGTAAGATACATACATGAAGCCAGACAGGATCCCATTCTGCCCTATCAAGTATCAATTTTTCACTCGTCCCTCCTGGATCCCACTCTTCCAGGGAGCTGCTCTGCCCTCCCTCTGTGCTGCTGTCTTGGGAGGTCCCGTCTTGCCTCCAGGTTTTCTTCCCTCTACTTTGTTATCTTAGATCTGCCTTCCTGAAGCATAAGCACACGATTCCCCTCCCCAGAACTGCACTCCTGTTCTCTGCAGCCCACCCAACGAAACCTTGTCTCTCACACCATTTAAGATATTCCACATTGTTCCAAATCCCCCCTTTGCCCTTCTTTACCCCACTCTCCTCTTTTGACCCTAGACTCTGGGTACTGGAACTATAGTATCCCCTTTCCTATCTCTTAATATGTTTAAAAAAGATTTTATTTATTCATTTGAGAGAGAGAGAGAGAGAGAGAAGGGGGGTGAGCAGGAAGCATCAATTTTCATATGTGCCTTGATCAGGCAAACTCAGGGTTTCGAACTGGTGACCTCAGCATTCCAGGTTGATGCTTTAGACACTGTGCTTCCACAGGCCAGTCTCCTGTCTCTTATTTTTATAAACTTTTCCTCATGGTTTGAAATCTCCATTATCCACTTCTGCTTTTCTATTTCTTTCCTGAATCTATTCATTTTTCAAATGCCTCCTCTTTTGAGCATCTTCCTCTGATCTGCTTCCTACCCAATTTACAGACTTTAAGCTGGAATTAATATTTTCATGCTATGAACATGCATAAAACATTTTCTGCTTTTGTAACTTAAAATGAGTAGTCTTGTATCTTTTACTATTATCTATGGCTAAATGCTAAATGCAACAATCAACTAAAACAAAGGGAAGAATTTTGTGTTTGCTGATTGTTAAATTTCTATACCTTATCTAGTGTCTGGTTTTAATGTTTGTATATGACAACTGACTTATTTAGGAGTGGACAGATCAGTCAATACTTAGTGGAAGATCTGAAAACTTTGCTATTGTCCCTCATGAATTTTAACTTCTTTGATTTATGGTAGTACTAATGCGATTAGATAAATTTCCAAATTAAAAGCCTGCTCTTCAATTGCTGACAAGAAAGCCACAGTAGTTGCTAGGTGGATGTGACTGGAGTTAGTGTTTTTCTTCTTCAGGTTACCCCAACACAACCTCTTTCCAACCTCTATCAGGTTGTAGCACTAAAACTGTATTCTCCAAGAATTTAGACACCATTTAGAAACTCTTATTGTACTAAGGATTATCAGTGGTTGAAAGAGAAAAATCGATTTCTTGTCTAAACATTGCTGCCAGGGAAAAAAAGCAAAATAATGATCTTTTCGGCAAGGTATTTATTGGATACAGCAGACAAAGTAAACAAGATTGTGAAGAAAGATCTTATACCATGTCTTGGGCTACAGTGTTCTGGGAAAGCAATTTAGGATGTTTTACCCTAAATTAAGACCAATCTTTCATGGAAATGAAGTGGGCATTGAATCAAAGTCATGGGCCACGTAACAGAGAAAATAATCAAAAGTGTCTCTTATTTTTGTTCTAAAGTGGGCTTTGCTATGTAAAGTGCTGACTTTTTAGACTAGTCTTCTAGTTATTCTGATTGCCTTTACCATTTAAAAAAATCTTTCCTTTAGTATCCTGCAGAAAGATGGAGTTTGCTTTATCTTGTCTCCATTTTGCATTTTGTGCGTTAACTTCCCAACTACAGGACAGTCTCGTCTTTAGTAGATACGTCATACGCCCTGAGAGGCTTGACTAAGAAACAAGCGGAATGTGTGGGGAGTGTGCTAGGAAAGAACATGGTGGATAGTGGACAGAATTCAGGCTGTGGGAGGATGAGTCACACGACTTACAGGAAAAATTCTGTTGCAAACATAATGCATCATTTGCTTCCTGAACGACCCATTCAGAAGGAACCATTGCCACATCAGTAAACTCTTCTGATGAGATTTTGCAGATATTCTTACCGGAGTTCTTGTTGGTATAGGAGACTTTGTTCAAATCAACCTTTCCAACCTTTACAACTTTTGATTTATTAATAACTTAAGAGGAGGATGTCAGCGGCCTTTGGGGTCTGCAAAGGGTATTGTTAAATTAGAACATGATTCTTTGTGTGTAGGTTGATAAAAACCAGCTGTAATTTTTGTGTAAGCATCAATTTTGGGTATAGTATAAAAGAAAACAACCTCTTTCTTTCTCTGAGTTTATTACTTAATGAACGCTTTAGGAATTTATCTTTAATGTGTATTGTCATAAGGTGTAATCAGACTTGAAAGTTATAAGTTTACTACCTTTGGACTTCTGCCCTGCACACAGTTTACATGCAAGGTAAAACAGGCCCTGTACAGTTTCTTAACTGAAATAAAGCTTAGTTGCCACTTGGTTAACTTCCTAGCTTTTAAATAAAACATAATATATTAGTTACCTAGAAATTTGGAATTTGCATGTGATGATATAAATCTTTCTGCATTAATCAAGTATTTCAAGATAAATTAAAATGAATATTTCTAATATTTCTGACTTCAGTAGAATCTTAGGTATGATTGATTTGATCAAATCATGTATTGATGAGTGATAATTTTTTATACAGTGTAGTTAGCCTTCCTGAAGGCTATAGAAAGCACTCCACATTATTGTTGTTGTCTTTTTGAAAGTTTCACAGAAAGTCCATGTAAATGTTACTTGTAATCTCAGGACAAGCCAAACTTTTTATTCCTTGGCATTACGTACACACTGTGTGAAAATAAATACCTTTGTGTCAAATGGACGATAATAGATTAGTTTCTTACAAAGTAGGTATAAATAGAAGCCTTGTAAATTTCATATTTTAACTCTTACACTTATTGTATACAGGGAACTAAGTAAGGTCTGGTCCCTGGTTCCCAGAGTTGACCTAATCTGATAGGAGGGATAAGAAGTGTAAGCAGCATGTATGGATAGGGCCTCCTCACACCACTAGAACTAATCAATATACCAGGTGCCATGAGAAGCTGTCTCTTTCTAGCTGGGAAGATGAAGGAAGAAGTAAAGAGTTGTGGTTTGGAGCTGGATTTTGAAGGATGTGTAGACAGAGACTATAGGGAAAGGGATGACTGAAGTGGAAAATTGCTTCTTGGGCCAATGTCTGGTTTGCATGGGCTAGAGACAGGACACATGCAGCATGTGTGATGGGGAAACGGGAGGGATTCTTTAGGTCTGTATTCACTGTGCCTCCTCTCTTCCCTCTGTTCCTGGACTGGGGGAAATAGAGTCAGAAAGGAAGTCTTGAGTTTACCCCATGGTCCTTTATTCTTCTTTACCTTCTCACTTTTCATTATAGAGGATGGTAAGAAGTTGCCTCACAGGAAGTGGCACACTAGATAGAGCATTGGCCTGGGATGCTGAAGACCCAGGTTGGAAACCCTGAGGTCACTGGCTTGAGTGCAGGCTTATCTGACCTGAGCATGGGTTGCTGGCTTGAGCATGGGATCATAGACATGACCCCATGGTCTCTGGCTTGAGCCCAGAGGTCACTGGCTTGAGCACAAAGGTCACTGGCTTAAAGCCCAAGGTCACTGGCTTAGCTGGAGCCCCCTGGTCAAGGCACAAAGGAGAAAGCAATCAATGAACAACTAAGGTGCCGTGCAGAAGAACTGATGCTTCTCATCTCTCTCCCTGCCTGTCTGTCTCTGTCTGTCCCTGTCTCTCTCTTGCTTGAAAAAAAAAAAAAAGAAAGAAAAAGATTAAAATATAAGTTTTGGAGAAAAAGACTACGGAGAGGAATGGGGTGGGAGTAGGGAAACAGGACTGCACTTAGTCACATTCTTCTTTTATTTTTCTTTTTTTAGTTTTCTCTGCCTTTCCCAAAACTTGGCAGAGTCCATTTTTGGAAAGAGAAAGGAAAAAGGTAGGTAGGGGAAGGAATTTCAGTAGCTCACCACTCATCTTTTGTTCTGCCTATAATTATATGGGATTAAAGAGCATAGATTGAGTAATGTTTGCAGAAAATAAACAGATCTAATGCTGAGCATACAAAAATAATCTTGATGGACCCTATCCTTAGTTCTTCTATGTCATCATCAGTTACATTTTATTTAGGACCTATAAAATGCATGGGCTTGTCTTATAGTAAAGATTAAAAATATTTTTGTGTGTGTGGAGGTAGAGGGGGGTTTAGAAGAAATAATTCTTTATCTGTCTCTCCCACTGAAAGAAATGGTGCTTAAAGGAGCATTCAGAGCATATGATGTTGGGTAGATATAAATTTTTTGCACCTTTATATAATCTTTTAGGATATGTGTGTATATTTTCTTTTTCTTCTCCATAAGTAAAAAGGAAAACTAAAACAGAAAGAATAAGCTTGAAAAATAATCACATCTATGGAGTAATTTTTATTTTTGTTTTTTAGATTTTATTTATTCATTTTTTAGAGAGAGAGGAGAGAGAGAAGGGGAGAGGAGAAGGAAGCATAACTCCCATATGTGCCTTGACAAGGCAAGCCTGGGGTTTTGAACCAGCGACCTCAACGTTCAGGGTTGACACTTTATCCACTGTGCCGCCGCAGCTGACCACTATTCTTTGATTGTATAATGAGCTCTTTCTGCCACAGGACTGTTCTAGGAGTTTGGTGGCAGTTCTACTCTGTTAAGCCTAATTAGAGACTACTCATGGGTCTTTATCAAGACACAGCATTGTACATTTATGTGCCTTTGTGAAGAAACCACGTCATGCTTACTATTTTTAAAAATTGAGGTTTATATTGAATTGGAGGGTTAAATGTGTTTCTGGAAAATATACTTTGCTTCTTTTAGAGTGTATTTGCTATATAAATTAAGAGTTTTCTTACTCCAGACTGAGTAAAATGTTAATGGTGAATGTTACTGTTGAGGAATGCAGTGGTTACATAAGGTTGAGCAAAGGAGGTAAAAAGCTGAGACGCCATCCCTCATGAACTTCTTCATCAGAAGATATATTGGAGGGAAGTTCCTGATTGGCCATAGGCAGTCTCCCTGAGAGACTCATAAAAGTTCTGCGGAGATGCACTCTATGACAGTAATCTCTCTTTTTTCAGCTTCTGCCCCTTGTTGCAAAACAGCAAGAGAAAGAAATCAAGGAGCCACTCCTGTAATTTACCAGATAAGCCCAGCAGGGTCAATAGAGTGCCCAGGAAAAAAGCTGCAGAATCTGAAGATAAACTAACTACTTTGAACAGCTTTTACCTTAAAGCTGACCTGGAAGAAGGACTCCCAGTGACAAGGTGAGTTAGGGGAACAGCAGCTTAAAATTAAAAACTAGGTTAGATTAGCCATTGCTCATAACAGCTAGATTAGTGAGACGTTACCAAATCCCAAGAAGGTTTCTTTATGCCTTTTATTTGTATATCAGCGCTAAAAGACATATTAATCATGGCTATCTTTAGCCATCTTAACAAAAAGTTCTGCTGTAATTGTGTTAAGGATAGGAAGTAGAAATACGTGCCAGAGTATTTGTTAACCTTTTTCTACCTGTTGGCTGGCATTGTGTGGAAATAAGACTCTCTCTTGCCTTCTTGAGTAATGAACCTACACAGCAAAGCCTGAGACCGCTTTCATTGTCTGCATATATGCATACAAGGCCACTTGTGCGTGCATACACACATTCTTAAACGCATTCATTTGTTATAATCTTCCAAAGTAAACAGGTAGACAATTGCACTTGATTTCTTTTTGCTGACGAGACTGAAATAACTAACACAATACCAGCAATACCTGCTATGAGTACTATAGGCTTCTTGTCATCCTTGCTATTTGCAGTTATTATTTCCAGAGCCACTTTACACATGCTTCACTCTTCAAAATTTGGATGTTTTCCTCCCAGTTTTACAAAGCTGTCTGGGAACGTGTGCCACTAGAGCTCTTAGAGAGCTTTTGCAAGCTATATATCCTCTACTCAAACTCCTGTTTGCCCTGGGACACAGGACAGATGTTGGTGGTAGTGCTGGCGGTGCTAGTTTAGACATCTATAATTTGGGAAATGCTTCCCAGGTATTCTGATACCACTCCTACCTCTTCTTGCATGGACTGATCCCTCCTGATAGGCCAAAAAGCAACGCTCAGTGATTTAGTGTAATCAAGGTCATACGCTTTGTTGATAACTGCATTATTTAAAATTACATTTTAGAGCAGAACTTGAACATTGGTGGAAATTTTAGACTATGTATAATTTTTTTAACCTGTAAACATTTTGTTTTATAAAATTGAATTAACTGCTTACATTGTTGGACCTTCTGGAAACTTCATATATGAAAACCAGATACCTAGCTTCTTTTGGAAGATTAAAAATTTGGTCTTGTCACTATTCCAAGGACTGAGGTTTGTTCCCTATAGATTCATGTCACCTGCCTGGCACTGGCACGCTTTTGTGGTCAAGAGTCCTGCTTTAAGCATCTATTTCTTCTCATTATATGAAGTCTCTCCCACGCACTTTACACCTAACACTGCTAGTCTATTTTCTTTAGGCATTTTATTGTTTTGTATAAAATGTATGTACTTGGAGAATGCTGGCTTCGTGAAGTTAAGCTGACACATGCCAGACTTGCCTATGAAGAAGGAAGATTCTTCCAAAATCAGATGGTCCATTGTTCTTAGTTTGGAAATCTGATTTTATAATGATAAAGTATGAATCATTCTTTCTAGACCTTGAGGTTGTCTTCTCAGAGTCTGAAATGTCATGACTAACGCTTCCATTGCCTGATATGACTTTTGGTCCCAAGGAGGTAAAGTGGATTCATTGAGTTGGCTTCTTTTTGAATGACACTTGTAATGATTTAGAGTCCATTTTCTAGCCCTTTACTCATACTGGACACCAGAGAGTCCAGCAAGCAATAGGCTGTGCCATCTTCACATGCAGAACATTTGACATCGAGAAATCTCTCCATCAGAATCAGATGTACCTTTAAGTACAGTGGGTCGTAGTTAATCATAAAATTTCTCCTTGCCCATCTTTGATCGCTATATGTTATTGGGAACTGAACCACTTACAGGAATATTGCTGTCAAGTTGATACCGAATCAAACTTTTATAATGTGACAAAGTTTTAGTTATGAAAGCATTTCACATCACAGGATCTTTATGGGCACAGCACTTCTCTGTCTGCACTAGCTAAACTCAAACATTGATTATTTGATCATTGTTTACAAATGGGGGAAGCTGCCTCCATCTCAAAACAGCAGTTCTTATCCCAACATGATACTTAACTTCAAACAGGTAGTGCCCGTTACTTAAGCAGATTTCAGCCTTAGGATATTCTTTCTTTCTTTCTTTCTTTCTTTCTTTCTTTCTTTCTTTCTTTCTTTCTTTCTTTCTTTCTTTCTTTATTTTTTACAGAGAGAGTCAGAGAGGGATAGATAGGGACAGACAGACAGGAACAGAGAGAAATGAGAAGCATCAATCATCAGTTTTTCGTTGCCACACCATAGTTGTTCATTGATTGCTTTCTCACATGTGTCTTGACCGCGGGCCTTCAGCAGACCGAGTAATCCCTTGCTGGAGCCAGCGACCTTGGGTCCAAGCTGGTGAGCTTTGCTCAAACCAGATGAGCCCGCGCTTAAGCTGGTGACCTCAGGGTCTGGAACCTGGGTCTTCTGCATCCCAGTCCAAGGCTCTATCCACTGCGCCACCGCCTGGTCAGGCAGGATATTTATTTTTAATGTTGAAGCAAACAAGAAGGAAGGCCGGCTGGCTTGGATGTTTACTTTACTCTCCTTTTGGCTGCTTTACTATCTCTATCTCTTGGAATCTCTAAGGTCAGTATTGCCTAGGAGCTCTTGATACTTGACCACACGCATGGATGAAGTGTACGTGAGTCCCTCTGGCTATCAGGTTTAGGTCCATGGAAATAAAGTAACTGGAATTTTGTTTCCACACGTTTGCTGGGTTAAGACTTGACTATATGAGAAATTAAACTCTTCTTTAAAAGGGAAAAAGCAGGTGATTGATATCTCAAAATTTTCTTAACAAAATGCCTTTATTTTACTTTTAGATTTTATTTATTGATTTTTGAGAAAGGAGAGAGAGAGAGAGAAAGAGAGAAAGTGGAGGAGAAGTGGAAAGCATCAACTCCTTGTAGTTTCAGCCTGTATGTGTCTTGACCAGGCAAACCTCGGGTGTCTTGAACCAGTGAACTCAGTGTTCTAGGTTGACACTTTACCCACTGCACCACCACAGGTCAAATGTTTTAATTTTTATTATTTTTTTGTCATATGAATTAGTTTGTATGCGTGTATATTCAGAAATGCTTTCAGATAGCCCTTTATCTTTCTTGGAGTTTCTGTTATCAGCCTCACATTCTATTTCACTTAACTCCCGGAGGAAAGAATAAATAGGACTGAAAGAATGGAACCAGAATAGGGAGTGCTTGAGAGTCACTACTGACATAAAAAACAGGTTGAAATGTGGTGAGAAGGGTAAATTCAGAAAATCAGCTCACCAGTCAGCAAATACAACGTGATTCTGCAAAAACTGAAGAGGAGACAGAGTGCTGAATCCCAGCATGGCAAAGCAGTGGATGCTTCTATTTCTTTTTCTTGTTTTGAGGACCCCGAGATGTCTCCCTCAGGTTGTCGAGATGGAGAGAATGTCCAATGAGAATTGGCAATCCAGATGCCATTTTACTTGACCCATCTTCCTCCGTGACTGTTCCTTCTTTTCTGTCTCCCAGGTTGAAGGGAGTCTTTTCTGTTCAAGAGACACCTAATTTTAAACAGTTGAAGGGGCTAAGAGGGCGGTAGTAGGCCCATAGCTAGCTCTTCTATCCAGGAAAGAGGAGTGAGAAGACATTGATGTTTTCTTCTTGCTCAGTTGAAAAGAATAGGAACAGGGACCAGGAAGGAATCTGTCCAGAGATAAAGGCTGTGCACTGGAACATGTTGTCTCCCCTCTATGTTGTCTTTCTCAATTCGGTAGCTCATCGAAACTTCAGAAAGTTGAGAGCAGATTTGAAAAATAAATTGTACATTAAGTACATATCCAGTAAAAGCAGAAATGAAGAGGGAATTAAGTGAAAAAAGGGAGAATATTATTAATGTTGAAGGTTTTATATGTAAGTAGTAGGGACAAGGGGAGTTTTTTGTCTTTATTTATGTTTGCTTACAAATACTTATTTATTTCTTAATTTTTAATTGAATTTGTTAAGGTGACATTGGTTAATAAAATTATATAAGTTTCAGCTGTACAATTCTTAATAAATGATCTGTATATTGTATTGTGTGTTCATCACCCCAATTTGAGTCTCCTTCCCTCACCATTTACCCTTCCTATCCCCTCTTCTACCTCCCCATTTCCCTTTTCCTCTTATAGTCCCCATACTGTTGTCTGGGGCTACAAGGCTATTGGGCAGATAAAATATATTATGATCACTTTGTTAAAGATGGTGCTGCCCATGTGCAAGTTTTAAGAATAAGCTTTTCCCCACACCCTTGACTGATTGGATGATGTAGGGTGGTGCACTCTCATGAGGAATCCTTCCATTATGTCTCAGGTGAGTGACTTTGTATCAGAGACTTTCTTGTTTGTAGATTGGATTAAGGGTTTGGATTTCTACAGTATAAAGTGGGGCAGACCGGGAGCTTGCTCTCCCAGTTCCCGAGGTTAGCATTAGAGAGGAGAGCAGATTAAGGCCACATGGAGGAGAAGAGAAGCAGCCAAGATGGCAGAGTGCTGAGTGAGAAGCCAGTTTGTGCAGAGTTTGTGCTGCAGAAGGAGATGGGGAGCAGAGGTGAATAAGTCTGGTGAGCTAAAAGCCTTTGATGCTAGGAAACTTGGATAAGTCAGAAGCTTTGTGAGCACTGAATGAGTGGGTTTTGGAGTCCAGTGTGTGTTTTTACTTGCCTGCCGGGTGCAAGCTAGAATTAAAGCTGATGGCTCACCAGTTTTTGGCTCCATTGTTTCATTACCGACTTTCTGAATCTAATGCGAACCTGCACGGGCCAGGTGGCTGTGATGGTAGCCTTGGCTACTGGCTTACAGAGTCTCTTTTTCATTTTTATTTTTTCTTAATCCCTTCATCTTTTTCACCCAGTTCCCCAACACTCCCCTCCCCTCGGACAGCTGTCAGTCTGTTCTTTGTATCTAGGAAGCTGTTTCTATTTTGTTTTTTAGTATATTTTGTTCATCAAATTCCATATATAAGTTAAACAATATGGAATTTGTCTTTTACTGACTGGCTTATTTCTCTTAGCATAGTAATTTCCAGGTCTGTCCATGCTGTCACAAAAGGTGATATTGTCTTCTTTTTTTTATGACTGAGCAGTATTTTTTTGCATAAATGTACCACAGCTTTTTATCCATTCATCTATGGATGGGCTCTTGGGCTGCTTCCAAATCTTGGCTATTGTAAATAATGCTGCAGGAATTTGTTTTTGTTTGTTTTTATGGTTTTTTTCTCCCTCTATTTTTAAAACATGCCTTTCATTTTAAAAAAATTCAAATTTATTCAAAAGTAAATAAGGTCATGGCCAGTTGGTTTCGTGGTAGAGCTTCAGCCTGAAGTGTGGAAGTCCTGGATTCGATTACTGGTCAGGGCACACAGGAGAAGCGGCCATCTGCTTCTCTACCCCTCCCTCTCTTCCCTCTCCCTTCTCTATTGCTCTCTTTCTCTCCTACAGCAATGGCTTGATTGGTTTGAGCAAGCTAGCCCCAGGCACTGAGGATGGCTCCATGGCCTCGCCTAAGGAGCTAAAATAGCTCGGTTACAAAACAATAGAGCAGCTGCCCCAGATGGGCAGAACATTTCTTGGTAGGGGGCTTGCTAGGTGGATCCAAGTAGGTGCGCAAGGATGTAGGGGTCTGTCTCTCTACTTCTTTGCCTCTCACTTACTTAAAAGAAAAGTGGGGGGGAAAGTAAAGGTAATAGTGTATGTAGCCTGATGTGTGGTGGTACAATGGATAAAGCCTCTACATGGAATGCTGAGGTTACTGGGTTGAAACCCTTGGCTTGCACAGTCAAGGTACATACAAGAAGCAAGTACTACAAGTTGATACTTCCTGCTCCTCCCCCCCCTTCTCTCTTTCTCTCTCTTCTTTCTCTAAAATCAATTGTAAAGCCAATAGGCATAGCCACCATCACAGCTGCCTAGCCCATGCAGGTTTGCATTGGATTTGAACAGATGGTAATGAAACAACAGAGCCAAGAACTGGTAGGCCATACCTTTAATCCTAGCTTGCACCCAGTGGGCAAGAAATATACACAGTGGGAAAACACTTCCCTTTCCATTCAGGGCTCCCAAAGCCACTGACTTATCTGAGTTTCCTAGAATCAAAGTTTCTACCTCACCAGTCTTGTTCACTTCTTTTCCCCATCTCCTTCTCTCTGCACAAACTGGCTTCTCCTTCAGCACTCCGCCATCTTGGCTGCTTCTCCTCTCCTTCATGAGGCCTTTCTCTGCTCTCCTACTTCATGGGCTCGTCTGCCTCATTTAATAGTGTAGAAATCAAAACCTTTAATCCAATATGCTAACAAGGAAGTCTCTGATACAAAGTCACTTAGCTGAGGCATAATGGGATTCCTCATGAGAGTGTAACACCCCACATCATACAATAGTCAAGGGTGTGGGGAAAAGCTTAGTCTTAAAACTAAGCCTTAGGCTATAACAACCCTGCCTGCTTACAGCCTGTCCCCACACCCAATGCAAACTATAAGCGAGCAAACATATACATCATATTTACAAACTTATTTGACTGACAAGCCCCAAAGCCCCGCTTTACTGGCTGTTCTACTAGACCACACAGCTGTGTGCAAGCCAAGACAGGTAGACAGATCGGGACAGACAGACAAGAAGGGAGAGAGATGAGAAGCATCAGTTCTTCATTGCAGCATCTTAGTTCATTGATTGTTTTCTCATATGTGCCTTGACCAGGGGGCTCCAGCTGAGCCAGTGACCTTGGGCTCAAGCCAGCAACCTTGAGGTCATGTCAGTGATCCTGTGTTCAACCGGTGAGCCTGTGCTCAAGCCGGGGACCTTGGGGTTTCAAACCTGGGTCCTCAGCATCCCCGGCCAACACTGAATCCACTGCACCACCACCTGGTCAGATAAAATTGTCTTTTTATATTTATTTACATCAGATCCAAAGTGCATACATTGCTCTTGACTATTGAGCCTCTTAACCCTCTGAGTAGTGAGTTTTTCTCATGCTTGCTGAGCCCCGGGAGTGTTTGTGTGTGTGTGTGTGTGTGTGTGTGTGTGTGTGTGTGTGTGGTTTTCTTTTTTTTGTTTTCAAAAAATGAAATTAGTTCCAGTTACAGTTTTATTAACTTAAATCATGTTTGTTTGACAACCAATTTGTGGAAATAAAAGGAACATATATTTGCCTTTTTTAAATGTTGCCTTACGGCCTGACCAGGTGGTGGCGCAGTGGATAGAGCATCGGACTGGGATGAGGAAGACCCAGGTTTGAGACCCCAAGGTCGCCAGCTTGAGCGCAGGCCCATCTGGCTTGAGCAAAAGCTCGTCAGCTTGGACCCAAGGTCGCTGGCTCCAGCAAGGGGTTGCTCGGTCTGCTGAAGGCCCGCAGTCAAGGCACATGTGAGAAAGCAATTAATGAACAACTGTGGTGTCGCAACGGCAACGAAAAACTAATGATTGATGCTTCTCATTTCTCTCCGTTCCTGTCTGTCTATCCCTCTCTCTGACTCTCTCTCTGTCCCTGTAAAAAAAAAAAAAAAAAAAAAAAAAAATGTTGCCTTACACATTTTTAAAATAAAAATTTTTGTTACGATAGTACTTTGGATGGTCAGGAGGCACAAGGATGTACATGAACGTTTGTACTACTCAAAAGGTTAAGTCTTTCTTATCTAAAATAGCATCCCTTTTTTCAAGTTACTGACTTTGTGAAGAAACCAAGACACATGGGCAATAGAAAGATCTACATGCTGGGTGGTTTGGCCCATTGTTATTTGACCTTCTTCTCTATCAACCAGGTTATTAGAAACTAGAAGTTAGATTTAAAGGCTTTATTAGATTCAGATTCTGCTTACTGACAAGTGTTCTGTTTCCATGGTGCTGTGTACTTCATCTAGCTTCATCTTGGAGGGACGTTTTGTCTGGTTGCCCCACTTTAGTGGTGCTAAGAATCAATACTAGCTTCTGGGAGTTATATCCTGATCCATTAGGAAGTTTCCCCCATCCTTTTTTTTTCAACTAATGATTTTATCCATTAGTAATCATTGTCTAAATCCATTCTTTCATTAGGGATTGTAAAAGCGGTGATTTCCCTACCCCACCCCATCCTATCATTCCTTTCCCGTGTATTAATTAGAATTCTTTTGTAAGGCACATTGCCTCATCAACTAATATCTGCTGACCCTGAAATACAGTTCTTAGAGGAAAGGCAGAGTTAGTGCTTAGAACTTCCCTTTGAGTAGACAGTTCCAGATATGGCATGTTAGTTTCTTCAAAGGGTGATCCAAGATGTTCTTTCTTTGTTTTCTCTTTTTAGAAAGACATTCCCTCTTTTCTTTGAGTGTTATTATACACTCATGGATTTTAAAAATAATTTTTATGTTTTAACTAATTGAAGTGGGTTTTTATTTTTCCTAGATGCTATAAATCAAACCTTTGGCCATTGGGAGCCCTTTTAAATTGGCTCCTGTATATACATGCAGAAAAGAGAACCTATAGTAAGTAGGTCGCAGTGAATTTTCATGACCTGAATATTCCTAATTAATACCCAGGTCAAGATAATGAATATACCAGAAGCATCCCTGTCCCATTAGTTTCTTTGACGCTGCTTTTTGATTCAGCAGGATGACCCAAGTTCCTCTTGCTTATTTCATAAGACAATCTAAGAATCAGCCATTCCAGAAGCTCTGATTCTTTTGAGTAGAAAATGGAATTTAGAAACTATAGTCTGGGCATTAGTGGTGCACAGTCTTATTGTTTTTCAAGGGAAATGAAATAAAAATGATGAGTTTATACTGATTTTTCCAAGTTAATTTTATGGTTAATGACTTTGAGTTTATGATGCTCACTCCCATAAAAACTTTAAAAAATTGAGACGTGAGTGTTTTGGCTGTATGTATGCCTTGCAATTGTATAGGCAGATTTTGGGTAAGACGAAGTCATCAACCTTTCAGACTATCCTGGAACAATTCTTTAAGAAGGTAGAGAGGCCTGCAACAGATCCTGTACCTTCTGCATCAGCTGCTTCTCAAGATGAAACGCCTGTAGTACAGGTAGAAATCCTCTCCAGTGTCTCCTGCATGTTCCTTAGGCAATCCTGATTCACCTGACCCAGTATCTCCAGCCTCTTCTGCAGGTTCTCCTGCCTCTCCAGCTTCCTCCTCCCAATAGGTCACTCTCTCCCACCTTGCAATGCCCCTTCCAGTGTGCAAGCCAGACACAGGAATAAAAGTAAGGAATTTTTTCACACTCATTTTTTGTCTTTTTTTTTCTGTGACTACAGTCCAGTGTTCAGTACAGTATATTTATGTCCTTTTCCTTTTTCTGTGGCTTAGTTGTGTTTTTATGTTCTAGATTATGAATTTACAACTGTGTTAGGATAGGTAAGTGATTTAGGCTAGGGTGTGTTTCGATTTACACCAAAATTTGGGTTACATCACTGTTGTAGGAACAGAACTGTGTTGTAACCCAAGAACCCCCTATATTAAGCACCCTTGCATATGTGAAAACATACTTTTAAAAGCCTGGCCTGTGGTGGAGCAGTGGATAAAGCATCAACTTGGAACCCTGAGGTCGCTGGTTCGAAACTACAGGCTTGCATGATCAAGGTGTGTATGGGAGTTGATGGTTCCTGCTTCTCCCCCTGCCCTTCTCTTCCCATCACACCCTCCACACCTGTCTAAAATGAATTTAAAAAAGACTCACAAATACTGGATTCAAATGTTATCATGGTTTGGGAATGAGATATTTTGGGAGGATAGGTAAAAATTTAAAGATTAAAAAAGGAATGGACCAACCCTCCTGTCTCCTCCATTGCTAGCACTCAGCTTTACAGTCAAAAGAATTTCCTGGTGTAGAGAAAATGAAGGAAGAATAGATAAATGGCAAGGAGAGAAAGAGAGAGGGAAGGAAAGAAAGAAGAAAGGGAGAGACTACCTATTTCCATATTCTCTATGAACTCTTATATTTCTCCAGGGTTATATGTTATAAAATGTTCATTGATTGCTTTCTTATATATGCCTTGACCAGGGGCTCCAGCCAAGCCAGTGACCTTGGGCTTCAAGCCAGTGACCTTTGAGCTCAAGCTAGCGACCCTGCACTCAAGCTGGTGAGCCCTAGCTCAAGTTGGATGAGCCTACATTCAAGCAGGCAACCTCAGGATTTTGAACCTGAGTCCTCAGCATCCCAGGCTGATGTTCTATCCACTATACCACCGCCTGGTCAGGTGACATTTGAATTTATTTCAAAATGTTTAATTTTTTTTAACTGGCCCTATAAATAAACACTGAGATTAAAACTTCTCATTTTGTCAGCTTCTGAAAACTAGAGGAAATCCTGGGTGAAGGGTATATGGGAACTCTCTAAGTATATTTGTAATTTTGCTGTAAAGCTAAAATTATTTCAAAATGAAACATTTAAAGAATAAAAAAAAAACACTAGTGAAGAGGTACCACAAATAAATTTACAAGTGACGTTAATTACATTTTTCCTTTTTATTTTTAAATTCATGCATTTTCATACAGTACTCTTAGACTACTTAGGATGTTGTCATTCAGGTGGGAATTATCAACTCTTTTTCATATGGGGCTGTGAACGAAACTGGCATCACAGACAAAAGAACAGAGCCCACTCGGCAGTCCTGCACACCTGTCACTGCCCAGTGCCAGGTGTGTTCTAACAATGTGCAGGGCCCCACCCTCAGAGCTGCTGATTCACTAGTAGGGATGAATTCAAGAATTTCCACTTGGGCCTGACCAGATGGTGGTGCAGTGGATAGAGCATCAGACTGGGATGCAGAGGACCCAGGTTTGAGACCCCGAGGTCACCAGCTTGAGCGCGGGCCCATCTGGCTTGAGCAAAAAGCTTACCAGCTTGAATCCAAGGTCACTGGCTGGAGCAAGGGGTTAGTTGGTCTGCTGAAGGCCCGTGGTCAAGTCACATATGGGAAAGCAATCAATGAACAACTAAGGTGTTGCAACGGCAACGAGAAACTAATAATTGATGCTTCTCATCTCTCTCCATTCCTGTCTGTCTGTCCCTGTCTATCCCTCTCTCTGACTCTCTCTCTGTCCCTGTAAAAAAAAAAAAAATTTCCACTTTGAATAAGTCCCCAGGTGACATGTTAATCCTGGGTCTACCTTTCAGTACTTCCATAGCAAGCAGCACTCTTTTTAAAGTAGCTTTTTTCATTACAATTCGATATCAAGCGACATTTTAAACCTTCATTTGAATTACTTAAACTTCCACTTATTGTCTTAGTGACAGGACTCACTAATGACCCGGATGTCTTTTTACTGCTCTTGTCTGGTTTCCAACACCAAGTTCTGTTGCTGTAGTCTCTTGTTTTCACCACTCTTGGGGAGCTGGGAGGGAGGTTTGCTTTTTTTTTTTAAGTCTCTTTTCTGTTGTTTTCAGTGATGTTTTTGAGTGAAATAGGTCCTATATTCACTCTTCCAGTTTTATCCCATTATGTGTGTGCATTTTAAAGTAATTTTTTCTTTCTTAATTTTCACAAAATTTCATGAGCTAAGTTGGATACATACATATCTTCCCTGCATTGAGGAAGTGAAGAACCTGAGACACAAAGTCATGTGACCTGCTGACAAAGGCAGGTTCAAGCGCAAGCTTTCTGATGTCTACTTCTTTGTTCACGATGCTCTTCCTGGACCTCAAACACTATTTGTTAAACCATCAACACCCCTATGCCTTCACTTTATATCATATCACAAGTATTTTTAACATTAAAATAGTCTTAATAAGTATGTTAATTAATGATTCTCCTATACTTATGGGCATAGTATATTTTTATAAGGATAGGCCACAAAATTCATTTGAAGACATAAACCAGAACATTAATTTCTATTTTGTGGACTTTTGTTAAATTATGCGTTTTTCTCCAAGTATTCTTGTTCCTTGATGGAAAATTAGCAAACTTTTTTCATAGGGACTTTTAATAAAATAGTGTCATAGATAAAATCAGTCTCCAGGCCCTGGCCTGTTGGCTAAGTGATAGAGCATCAGCTTGGCATGTAAATGTCCCGGGTTCTATTCCTGGTAGGGCACACAGAAGACACCATCTGCTTCTCCACTCCTTCCCCTTCTTTCTCTCTTTCTCTGTCTTTCCTCCTGCAGCCATGGCTCAGTGGTTCGAGTGAGTTGGCCCTGGGTGCTGAGGATGATTCTGTGGCCTCTGCCTCAATTGCTAAAAAATAGCTTGGTTGCCAAGCAACAGAGCAGCGGCCCCAGATGGGCAGAGCATTGCCCCATAGAAGGCTTGGCAGGTGGATTCTGGTCAGGGGTGCATGTGGGAGTCTGTCTCTCTGCCTCCCCTTCTCTCAATAAACTTAAAAAAATCAGTCTCCAAATTGGTATTCCTGAGACTGAAGTGTCCTGAACCTGCTTGTGGAAGAAGGTAGTGTGGAAGAAGGTATATCTGAAGATATACACAGTATATCTTCAAATCTGTTTTCTTGCACCGAGTTATTTGGAGGAGAGGCTCAGAAGAAAATGCATAATAATATGATGCATTTTACACAGATTGTTGCATTTACTTCTCATGACTCCATGAAGTAGGTTATTACCCTTTATTTTATAGATGAGGAAAATGAGGCAAAGAAGGTTTAAGTAAATTGCCTAAGGTTACATTGCTAGGAAACGACAGAGCTGGGATAGGCTTCAAACCCAAGCAATGTATTTTTTAGTAAAGGAAAAAACACCCAGGGTCTATGTAGTGGTGTACTGGTCAATGTTTAAAAATAGGCTCTCAAAAATAAAAAGTGATAATTTTCATGGTTATTTTCAAGTTTCCAAGAGGATGTTCCTGAAGGCTGAGTTAGAAGAAATGTACCGGTCTGTCTCTGGAGCTGGTGCAAGCCAGCACCAGCTCACCATAGGAGTGTGTGTCCCACACCTCAATTCAGTGCACCAACAGAGCATTCACAAGGCTGAAGAACCTGGGGCCTGGCAGTAGATCCTCAGTTATTGTCCACTGTTCCTTCCCTCCTGTAACAATGGAAGAGTATAATTGAAACCAATACTCATGCTGGATGCCCAAAGAAGTAGAATTATGGGTACCCTTATATGTAAAGGTCTGCATTAACATTGCTATTCTGGAGGGATGAGAGTTTTAAAAAATTCTGCTTAAGGTTCCTGACCATGAAGTATCTGTGATTAGGTAGATAATGGCTAGTAAATTAGGTAGGTGGCAGTTGCAGTAATTCTGTGCAGTCAGGCTAACCCATTAGTGGTGTCTTGAAAGAATAACGCTGCTGCCTGCTGCCCCTATTCCTATTCCTAATGTACCACTCAGCATCAGGGAGAACAGCACCTAATAATGGCCTAGCCCTCTAGAGTACCATTTACAGCTTGGGGGGAGGGGGTCTTTATTTAGGACAACCAAGAGGTTTTTTTTGGGAATGTTGAACTTTGTACAGTTTTTCTCTTCAGCTGACTACCGAACAGATAAGGAACTTCAATCTGCAAATCATTTGGGTTATTTTGAGTTATCTTTGGGCAGATATAGTCAAATCAAAAAACTGACATGAGGGTTGTTATCTGTAGTCAGACTGTGAGCACAGTCAGCTGTTCTAAAAGGATATGATGGAGGTCTTAAGTCTTAACTAAAATGATAAGCCCAGTAAACTATATAAGTGTTTTTGTGGCCCATGATATTAGACTACACACTCAAAGTCCCCACCCTCAAAGATTGTACAGAATTGATGTAAATAAATATAGTGTAGTGCTTGTTCAATAGTATATCTGTGCATAAGTATTCAGCTAATACATATTAAAGTAACAATTCCATCTAATAGAATGGAAAAGATTTTATAAAGAAGCTGAAACCTAAGCACAAAATAGTCTAATATTGATCCCTGCATGTTATAAAAGTCATTATAGCTGATAATATGAGGACTTTTTTGTTTTAAAATATACATGACATTTAACATTTTAAACATGTTTAAGTGTGTAGTTCAGCAACAATAAATATAATCACTTTGTTCTGTAACCATCACCACTGTGATTCGAATGTCTGTGTCCTCCCAAAATTCATCTTTTGAAATCCTAACCCCCACGCTGATAGTATTAGGAGGGATGGCCTTTGGAAGGTGATTTGGTCATGAGGGTGGGCATGTCATGAATGGAATTAGTGCCATTATAAAAAAAAAAAGGACTTTGGAGATATTTCTGTCCCCTTTCACTGTGTGAGGACATTGCAACCAGATGGCCGTCTGTGAACCGGGAAGCAGGTCCTTACCAGACACTGAATCTGGTGGTGCCATGCCTGTACTTCTCAGCCTCTAGAACTGTGAGAAGTAAGTACTTATTAGTTACAAGCCACCAGTCTGCGGTAATTTGTTATAGCAGCTGAATGGACTAAGAGATCCACCTTCCATCTCCAAAACTTTTTCATTTTCCAAACTTTTTCATTTTCCAAACTCTACCTGTGAAACATTAGCTCTCCATCCCCTTCTCCTTGTGGACCTTGGCAACCACCTTTCTACTGTATGTCTCTATAAATTTCACTACTTTAACTACTTCAGATAAGTAGAATCATACGGTAATTGTCCTTTTGTGTTTGGCTTATTTCACCGAGCATAATGTCTTCATGGTTCATCCATGTTATACCGTGTGTCAGAATTTTTATACTGTTTAGGGCTGAGTAGTATCCCGTTGTATGAGTGTACCATATTTTGTTTACCCATCAATGAACCCTTGGGTTGCTTTCATATTTTAGCTGGTATAAGTAATGCTGCTATGAATATGGGCACACAGATATCTGTTCAAATCCCTGCATTTAATTCTTTTGGATAAATACCCAGAATTGGAATTACGGGATCATATAGTAATTCTATTTTAAATTTCTTGAGAAGCTTTTATACCATTTTCAGTAGTAGTTAAACCATTTTATATTCCCACCAGCAATCTAATAGGGTGATTCAAGAACATTTTTAACCTAAGCCGTTTTGTCTGTGTTAGCCAATTCTTTAGCATACCTCAACTCAGTACAGAAGATGGTTTTTTTTTTTTGGTTTGTCTGTTTGTTTGTTTGTTTTTTCATTTTTTAAGTGAGAGAGAGAGAGGAAGGGAGAGAGATGAGAAACATCAAATCATAGTTACATCACTTTAGTTGTTCATTGATTGCTTCTCATACATACCATGACTGGGGTAAGCTGACCCAGTGACCCCCTGCTCAAGCCAGCAACCTTGAGATTATGTTGTTGATCTCACGTTCAAGCCAGTGACCCTGCACTTAAGCTGATTAGCCTGTGCTCAAACCTGTGACCTCAAGGTTTTGAATTTGGCACCTCAGCATCCCAGGTTGATGCTTTATCCACTGCATCACCACCAATCAGGCAGAAGCAATTGTTTCAAGAGGAAATTGCTCTAGAGGATGTGTATTACTACTTAAGTCACTTGGTGAACCCAGTGGCAGTTTACACACGCTCAACATGGGTTTATGAATTATAATTTAAGGTCACGAAACAGAGGCACAATCTTTCTTTTTCACCCCTTTTGCCCCTCCCCTACATCCACACTTCCTTTCAAAATATTTTGTTATTTTCTGTTGTTACTAAAGCTCTTTGCACTCTGCTGACAATCAGTACCTATTAGCATTCATAGGAACCACATTTCCCAATATTATTATGCTTGTTAAAATATAAATTATGACATTACCAAAGCATTCTTTCAGAACATGTTAGCTAGGGTCCGAAACAAAGTGATGAATGGAAAGGTGAACTGGCAAATCTTACAAAATCACCACTGATAAAATCATTGAGTGATGGCATCAAAATGGCCTTGTCAATAATCCATGGTACATGCTCCCATCAAAATCAAATGTCTTGTCATCTCATTATATTAAATATCTTGTAGAGCTTTTTTTATACCCATGAATTTTTTTTAAAAAAAATCTATACTGGTAACATTCATTTTAAAAATATAAACTCACAAGGATACCTTTTGATAATGTGGTGAAAACTATTGACCACAAAATAAATGTATGCACATCTACCACCATCCACATTTCTGGGGTTTAAAGAATGCACTAACCTCATTCATGAACCCCAGATTAAGAATCTTTAAAAATTAGTATTATATGCATTCAATGATGTACTGTACTCTCAAAAACTTGATTTGTTGCATAGTTTATACATTGATTTATTAGGAAATCAGTGGCAAAATGTAGTGAAAGAATTTGTTGCATGGGTTTTGATGTCAAATAGATTTAATAAAATAAGCCCTGTTTTCCTTGTCTGTACACTGATTAACAAGAGAGTTGCAGAGAGTGTGTAGAAGGTGTCAGGCATCCAGTACTGGCATAGAAAGAGCCTGCTATTTTTATTGGTATTTTTCCTATTTTTCCCTGACATGGGAGAGATTGCTGGAAAGGAGGTTGTAATTGCTTCTTGGGACTTTGATTTCAAGTAATATATATGTATTTTAATTAAGTGAGAGGTGGGGAGGCAGAGAAACAGATTCTCACATATGCCTTGACCAGGATCCACCCAGCAAGCCCCCAACTGGGCAATGCTCTGCCCATCTAGGGCCACTGCTCTGTTGCTTGGCAACTGGGCTATTTTAGCGCTTTAGGTGAGGCCACAGGCCATCGTCAATCCTTGGGGCCAACTTGCTCAAACCAATCAAGCCATGGATACAGGAGGAGGAGAGAGAAAAAGAGAGAGAGAGAGGAGGGGGAAGAGTGGAAGAAGCAGATGGTCACTTCTCCTGTGTTCCCTGACTGGAAATTGAAACCAGGACTTCTACTTGCTGGTCCAGTGCTCTACCACTGAACCAACTAGTTAGGGCTCAAGTAATACTTTTGACGTGCAGTTTTATTACTCCATATTTTTTTGAAAAGCTATTGTTTGTTATTTATAAAATTAGCATATGTCCAGAGAAGAAGGATTACTTGAAGAAACAGTATAAGTGGTGGTTTGATTGTTCAGTATAAGAAGTGTTGCCTAATCTCTTTCTGACAATAATATTTTAAAGATTCAATTCTGAAAACAATTTAATGCATAATGCCCAAGAACCAACAGACTTAAAACAGGAGGAAAAAGTTGGGCTACATACCTGGAATTTAAAGTACAAAACCATACCAAGTACAAAATTAAAACTAGATTGACAAGAATATATAATTATTAAAGCCAGGGGTTAATGTCCTAATTAGAAAATATATCAGCTCAAATTATAGTTTTCAAATAAAGACATTATCAAATTATAACTTAACAGAAATTAGTGGGATATTTGAAAATGGCTTATTTAAGCTGACTTTCAGGGAAACTTCCATATGAAAAGTTACAAATAAATGAATAAGTAAGTGAACAATGAATTCTTAAATTATTGAAGAAAATTAGAGGCAATGTTACCTAAAAGAAGTGAAAACCTTTGGTGTACAAGAGTAGTGAGGAATGATTTTTTCTTCTTGCTCTTGACTCAAGTCCGTCTTTGGCATAGTTTTACATAATTTGTATAGCAAAAAGCAATTTTCCCATATATCATTTGAGTTGTGGAAATACATAGTTAATATTGTCTTTCTATTGTAATTTTAAAAACTTGGTTATTACTTAATGGCTTATGAAACTCACATCTTTCTTATTATGTTTTGTTTATAAAACTATATGTAGTGGTGTCACTGCCCCCGCTTTATCTGCAGGTTTACTTTCCTCAGTATCAGTTACCTGTGGTCAACAGCAGTCCAAAATATTAAATAGAAATTCAAGAAATAAATAATTCATAAGTTTTAAATTACATGCCATTTTATAAGTAAATTATGACACTTGAGCTAAAAGTATGATGTTTAACTTTTCCTTGCCTTTTTTACCTGTTGGCAAGATAATATCCTCAATTTTATTTTTCTAATCTATGTATGACTAGATTTTTCTGCAGAGTCATTCTGTGCTTCATTAGTATCATCTTAATTGCTGCATTTAAATGTTGGTGTCATGACCCTGATTGGTTGACTCAGTGGTAGTGTCAACTTGGCATGTGGATTTCCCAAATTCTACTCCCAGTCAGGGCACACAGGAGAAGCAACCATCTGCTTCTCTCCCCTCCCCCCTTTCCCTTCTCTTTTTCTATCTCTCTCTTTCCTCCTGCAGCCATGGCTTCATCGGAGTAAGTTGGCCCCGGGTGCTGAGGATGGCTCCATGGACTCACCTCAGACTCTAAAACAGCTCAGTTGCCTAGCAGTGGAGCAGTGGCCCCAGATGGGCAGAACATCGCCCGGTAGGGGACTTGCTAGGTGGATCCTGGTTGGGCACATACAGGAGTCTGCCTCTCTGACACCCTGCTTCTCAGTTCAGAAAAATGCAAGAAAAAACAAAACCAAAAAACAAAAATGCTATAGTATATTTACACAATGGGATTCTATGTGGCTATGAAAAATAAGGAAATCTTATCTTTTGCGACAGCATAGGTGGACCTGGAGATTATTATATTAAGTGAAGTAAGCCAGTCAGAAAAAGACAGATACCATATTATCTCATTTATATGTGGAATCCAATGAACAAATTAAACTGACAAACAAAATAGAAACAGGGACATGGATACGTGAAATAGATTGTGAGCTGTCAGAGTGGAGAGGGGTTGGGGGGACTGCATAATAGAAAGTGAAGGGATTAAGCAAAACACACATGCACACACACACACACAAAGACACAGATAACAGGGTCATGATAGCTAGAGGGAAAAAGGGGTGGGGAGTCCGTAGAGGGGCAAAGGGTAAGAAAATGGGGATAAAAGAGACTTTGCTTGGGGTAATGAGTGCATGGTGTAGTGTGTAGACCAGTGGTTCTTAACCTTTTTTGAGGTACCGAACCCACCAGTTTCATATGTGCATTCACCGAACCCTTCTTTAATGATAAATAAAATATGATTTCTTTTCCAAATTCAAGACATAGATATATATTTTTTTACTGGTGCACAAAATGAGCCGTGCATGAACATCACCTTGCTCAAAGAACAAAACCAACAAAGTGCATGAACTCACAACAAATTACGGTATTACTTTATTCTGGCCTCCATGGCAGAGGCTTCTCTGAACCCCTAAGACCGACTCATCAAACCCCTAGGGTTCGATAGAACCCAGGTTAAGAACCACTGGTGTAGATAATGTTTTGTTGAGTTACACACCTGAACCTATACCCCGATAAACTCAATTAAAAAAAATAAATACAAAAGATTGCCTGCCCTTTATCTTTAAGGAAAAAGAAAAACTTTAATATGTAATGACAATTTAAAGACCACAGTATATGACAATAGGCATTTATTGCTTTGATGATGATCCTGATGGAAAATTTATGTATTCTATCCAGCAGTGCAGTGACATTTACATTAATATGATTGATAGATAGGAATGCCCTGCCCCAGGCTCCTTGGGTCTAGGATCATCCAGTGTGACTCCTAATTCTTTGTTGATAGTCATGCAAATATTGAAAAAGACAAACTGTAAATAACCCAAACACTAATTTAAATTCTTATCTCTACACTATGGAGAATTATGCCCTAATTTTATTCCAAAACGAAGAAACTTGTAAGCCAGGTCTTTCATAGCCAGACCTCAGCTGTGCCTCAGGAAAGAAGGCTCTTGGGAAAGGGTGGAAAAGGACTGAGCTTTTCTTACAGTTTCTTCTCACACTTTGAGATCCTGATTGGCTCTGATCAGTAAACGTGCTATCTGCTTCTCTCTATTGCTCTAGAATCCTAAGTGTAATTCTCTAAAACTCCAAACTGAGAAGAGGACTAGCAGGAAAATATTTTGATTTGGGGGAGGGGGTGAGGTGGGCGAGGGAAAACTAAAAAAATACCATTTTACTCTTGACTTAGTCACTTAAGGACTGAGGGTTCCAGCATGACTTAGAGAAACTTAAAGGGAAACAGAAATAGAACTTTAAAAGGGAGATTGCCTCTTTCAAATCAATGGGAAACATAAGATTATTTAAAACAATATAAAAATCAGTATTATATGGCAGTGTTTTCAACCGACTATCTGCAGACTGGTCTGCCAGAGATACAGTGTGTCCGTAAAGTCATGATGCACTTTTGACCGGTGATGGGTCAAAATTGCACCATGACTTTACGGACACACTGTATTGTGTTGTTCTGTAAGAGTTAACCATCCTGATGTTGTGTGAAGACTAGACCCAATGATCTTAGTCAAATATGCTTATGCTTGGCGATTTCTGCCTTAGTGGTCCCCAAAATAATTCTCCTATTTTTCCCAGTCCTCAGGTGTAAAAAGGTTAAAAACACGTGTGTGTGTCTGTGTGTGTGTGATCAAACATTAAAGGACACAGAGAAGAACCCAAAAGTAGAAAGTGTAAAATGATATGCAGGGATCTACTATTAGTTATAACATTAAAATGGAAATGGGATAAACTTTACTAAAATTAGACTTTAAAAACAAACCAACATGATCATTACTAGAGGAACACAATACAAAATGATACAGAAAGTCTTAGTGTAAAAGGATGGACAAATTTCATTTATCACTCACAAACAGAAAGAGCGGATTATATCCAATAAAGCAAAAAAGTATTGAGATCTACAAAGAAGGTGATTCTTTACCATAATCAAAAGTGAATATTGAGTGATTATGAATTCTTCCATGATAAATCTCATTGTTTCAAAATACAGGTATACTGAAAAGAATCTAAATGTCCCAATACGAGAATGGTTAAATGTATTGTGGTATATCTGCGTGGTGGCCTTCTATGTAGTGATTAAGAATGGTGATATTGAAGTTTCTCTGTTCACTGGAAGACTGTTACTAGTGTATTTCTGATTGAAGAACGCATGTTTCAGATAGTATAGACATTATTCTCCTGCTTTGGTTAAAGCAGAACCAAAATGTTAACTGTTATTACTAGGTGATGAAACTAGAGTCAATTTAAATATCTCATCCACAATTTTAATCTTTTTATGGTAAATGTAGTAAATTATATTATTGTTTGCTACTATTCAATGCCTCTCCCTCTGGGTGGATTATACTTTCATGTGTCATTGTTGACATCAATTTGGCCATATGACTTGCTTTGCCCAGTAAAATGAGAGTGAAAGTGACATGTGCTACCTCCAAGCAAAAGCATTAAGAACTGTCTCATGGTTCTGCCATGGGTCTTTTCTTCCTACACGGAAGGGTTGGCCCTTCAGCTTGGATGAAGAGAACACAGAATAGGGCTGCAGCTGAACTCTAAAGTGGTGTTTTTCAACCCTTGGTCTATGGATCGATCTGCCAGAAATTTTGTGCTGGTCTGTGAAAGAGTTCACTCCGATGTTGTATGAAGATTATAGACCTAATGGTATTAATCAAATTCACTTATGGTGAAGGTGATTTCTGCCTTAGTGGTCCCGAAATAATTCTCTTATTTTCACTGGTCCCCAAGTGTAAAAAGATTAAAAACCACTATACTAAAGGACATGTAAATGAGTAAATAACAAACCTTTCTTGTAAGAACATGAAATTTTGTGGTTGTGTTAACACATTACAACTGAGCTTAGGCTAAGTAGTCCCCAGTTTCAGATGTTTTTCTGAACACATACATGTTATGATGCCCTATATGAACAGCATGTTCTAGAAGTTCTCCCTGCCACTTTTTGCTTTAGTTAGGTTCCAGGGTCATAAGTGTGAATGAATTTTGTGTCACTGAGTATAAATGCAGATGTTATAGTACTTAGAAACCATTGTAATGATCTCATTGATCATTCCTCTGAAAGATGGAGGACCTGGCAGGAGTTGCATCAACCACGCAGAGCCCAAACTGTAGAAAAGAGAGTTTATTGCAAACACCTGGGTGCAGGTGGGCTGAGCCTGATAAGGGAGTCAGTCCTGAGCAGGAGTGAGAGGGTTAGTTTTATACTCAGCTACCTCCTGGCAATTTCTGTTGGTGTTGGTTAACAGGCCTCCGTTGTTGGTATTCTATTCTTTCAGTTGTTGCCTCCATTGGTAATGGGTCTGTTCTTTCAGTTGTTGCCTCCATTGGTAATGGGTCTGTTTCGGTTCCTATCTCCATTGATAACTTGCTCCTTCTGCTGTTTTGCCTCCCGCCTCTATTGGTAATGGGCTCCTGTTTGGTCTACTTAAAGGTTAAGTACAGTTCATCACATACTGGCTGAGGAAGGGTTGGGAGGGGGCAGTTTTGAGCCCTGAGGATACATTTTGCCCTAACAGGGACAAGACAGGAAAATCAGACGTTTGTTTTTTATACTGCTGTTGTTTCCAAGCCACAATACTTTTCTCATTGAATATAAAAATTATGTTGGTGTTTTTTGGTGTAGAATTTTGTTTAGGCAATTTTTCAAAATGTGCTTTGATAGAGAAATAAGTGTTTTTCTAAAATGTCACAGCCATTCTTACACTCTAGGAATAAAAAATAAGTAGGTGTAGCCTACTAATAGAATTCATACTTCTTTTGTAATGCATTTTGAAATGGAGCAGATGATCAAACATTTGACTGATAATCACGTTGGAATGATCTCATTTAACCTTTTATTAGATACTTGAAATCTTTGTTGTTAAAAAAAATAAAAAATTAACAGCAACAAGAACCTCAAAAACTATCCTTGGAGTGGGTTAAATTCTCTTACTTGCCTTTTCTTCCTTGATCATTCTAGATATTCATAATTGCAATTCAACCAAAATGTTTATCTTCCTTCATAGACAAGTTACTCTGCAAATGTCATTTTTAAGATAAAACAAACACCAAGATGTTATCATTGGTGTGAATTAGGAAAGTGAAGTAAGATGTGGAATATCTTAGAATAGAAAAAGTGCAACATAGGAAATGTTGGCTCTTGGTGTAGCTCAGATTAAATTTACTTCCGAATGGATAACAGCTTAAGGAGTTTGGATGTCTAAGCCTCATCCCTTGGGGACACTTGAGCACATCACAAACCTCCATACTTTTAGCTCAAGTGTCATCATCTACTTGTAAAACATCTTGGACCAGGAAGCAAAGTACTTCAAATTAAGGATCTGATCAGGGTTTTGGCTTTCTGTCACTGGCACTAAAGCTTGGCTTGAGATATTTTACTCACATTTATTAGACTACTTTCATAAAATAAAAGAATTAGATGATTATTTAAGTGTCGACTTATTACTGCCTTTGCCAGTGCTAGATGAAACTTTATCTTGAGCCAAGGAAAAGCTTTTACACTTCTATTAGCCCAATAACTTGTATTATAACAAGGAGGACTTCCCAGTTTTTTGGAATAAGTAGCTTTTATTTTTCCTGAAGTGGCAATGAAGTTGAATTCTTAAGAAAGCATGATGAGCCTGACCAGTGGTGGCACAGTGGATAGAGTGTTGACCTGGAAGGCTGAGGTCTCAGGTTTGAAGCCCAAAGGTTGTTGGCCTGAGAATAGGCTCACCAACTTGAGCATAAGGTCACCACCTTGAGTGCAGTGTCTCCGGATTGAGCATGGGATCATCATCATGACCCCATGGTCACTGGCTTGAATCCCAAGGTCGCTGGCTTAAACAAGGGGTCACTGGCCCAGCTTGAGCCTCTCCCAAATCAAGGCATGTATTAGAAGCAATCAAAGAACAACTAAAGTGCCACAACTACGAGCTGATGCTTCTCATCTCTCTCCCTTCTTCTTCTCTCTCTCTTTCTCTTTAAAAAGAAAGAAAGATATGACAAGTTTGAGTCACTAGATTGGCCAGGTTTTCTCATTTATAATAATTTGCCTTTTAATTATGGGAATTCTCCTTTTTTTTTTTTTTTTTGGTGAAAGAGACAGGGAAAGACATAAAGAGGAATAGATAGGGACAGACAGACAGGAAGGGAGAGAGATGAGAAGCATCAATTCTTTGTTGCAGCACCTTATTCATTGATTGCTTTTTCATATGTGTCTTGACTGGGGGGTTACAGCAGAAGGAGTGACCCCTTTAAGCCAGCGATCTTGGCCTCAAGCCAGCAATCATGGAGTCATGTCTATGATCCCACGCTCAAGCCAGCAACCCTGCACTCAAGCCAGATGAACCTGTGCTCCAGCCAGTGACCTCGGGGTTTTGAACCTGGGTCCTCTGCATCCCAGTCTGATGCTCTATCCACTGCGCCACTGCCTGATCAGGCAGGAATTGTTCTTTGTAATATTCTTTATAACCTAGTAACCATTAAAATCCTTCTTAACATATTCAAGGTAACAGAGTCTATTAACGGAATGTTGCAAATTTTATATAGGCCTGTATAAAATGTATTTTCAGATGCAAAGTTACATGATCTAAACATAAATCACTCGGTACATTTGTATCATATTATCATTAACATAATCTCATAAACAGTTGTCCTCAGCCTAAATTTCTCTGAGCCTGACTTACCTTTCACATGTTTGTCTCCATTGCAGTGCCTCAGTTGTACCTCAGGGCTGCATGTCTGCCACCATACTTTGGGTATTCCCTGGCCAGTCCTCACTCCAAATGCTGGGACCCTAGGAACCATTCTTCTCTGAATTTCCCACCACTTCTCTAGCCCATCTTCTCTTGCTTTCTGATTGGACCTCCCTCATCTTCTTTATAATCCCTAATTTGGTTGGCCTAGAGAGGCTGCCCAAGTATCCTTTTAAACATCGACAGGCCTTGTAGCGCCTGGCCTCTGCCTTTCTTTGACTCTCATTTCACTATCTCTGTGCTTTGATTGTGCTGGCCACACTAACTCCTGGATCATGCCACTCTGGATACCCAGGCATCTGGTTAACTCTTGTTTATCCTTTGATTCTCAGATCAGACCTACTCGCTCAAGGGTACCTCTGACCTCCTGACCCAGTTAGTTCCCCTTGCCACGTGTCCTCATAATACTACATGCATTCTACTTATTTATTTATTTATTTATTTATTTATTATTGTCTCTCCCTCTGGCCTGAAGTTCAGGATTCAGTTTAGCTTGTCTGAAAGATTGCTTTCTGTTCATCAGCGGAAACTTTCTCTTACAACTTGTGCCGAAGTACTTACTCACGTGTTCCATGATTATTTCAAGAAGCACTAGCATTAAGATGGGGGCTAGAACTTGGCCTTCCATCTTCTTAGAAGGGAATGAAGTTCATTTAGTGTTCAGTGTTTTGGGTCATGTTTCATTTCCCACTATCATGCTTACTTTAAAAATAATTGTTTTTTGCAAACTGTGTTGCATATTAACTAATGCTACTCTCAGGCACAAGTTTTAGCCTTCGTGCTACGATGCAGACTTTTCTTACATAAATCCAAGTGAAAAATGAAGTGGCCCTTGGCTGTGGATAGTGAAGCAACTCCAGGCATTACCAGAGTTGTGGGACCCGATGTCAAGCTCTAGATGTTTTTGAGCCTGTTAGTGGTTGTGTTGAGAGAGTAATATGTAGGTGAGCAAATAGCCTTGGCATGCAAATAGCCATACATATATGTATTTCTCAATCCCTCCTAAAGGCTGAATCACATGATATACAAAAGGCATGAGTCCTTTAGTCTTTTGTGACTGATGCTCTTGTTGGATTTAGCCATCACTTACATGACTTAGCTGACGTAAATTGGAGACAATCAGGGGCTAAGCTCTTATAATCCATTGGGCAGGCAAATTAAATTTCAGAAAAAGTAACTGAATTACTTTGTCACAAGGGTCCAGAACATAGCACTGCAATCTGCTTTATAACAAAGAAAATATGAGGGAAGAGCGTGACTTTAGCATATGGTATCTTCCTGTTTTCCTTGTTGCCAGACTTTTGTTACATTTAGTCTCCACCTTGAAAATCTAGAGGAAGAAATATTTCCTAATGTGTCAAGAGTTCTTCCTTTCACCAGCATTTTAGTATTTTTCCTAAATATAATTTTAATATGTTTTTTTAAATCATTTATGATTTTTATTTTTTTGTTTTAGATGTTTTGGACACTCTTAATATTTGCTTTCTCTTTTCCAGTCAAATCTGATTGGTGAAATGGACTGAAGCTGAAAATTCACCTACTTCTTTGTCTGAATTTGAGACACAATTGAGATGATCTTAAGTGCGTGCAACTAGACTCCAATTGCAGCTATGAGTTCAGACGAGAAGGGCATCTCCCCTGCACATAAAACATCCACCCCAACCCATAGAAGTGCCTCCTCTTCAGTATCCTCCCAAAGGGACAGTAGACAGGTAAGAGGAGAGTGTAAAGGGCATTTTGTTATTTTCTACAAATACAGTTCCATTAGGATATGGTGGGATTGCAAATGAACTCTGAAGTTCTGTTGTGATGATTTTTATTATCACAGGAAAACTCATTGATTTCTGTAGATCTACTTGGTGATGTTATGAGGATCCTACTCTTGCTCTTCTGTTATTTAGGATCCTTTTTTAAAGTGCAGAGCACAGGAAGGGTGTGTGGAAGCCATGGCGTGTTCTCCTCGCTGTCTGTGCGTGAGGGCAGGAGCCAGCTCTGGACCTTGACTGTTCTGCTCTCCCTCTCTTCACTCATGGGGCCAGAAAGGGATCTGAACCTGCAGAGGTCTTCTTCCAATAAGTCTCTCACTGGTCTGCAAAGTACTAACTTCTGTTTGGTGTTTCATAGGATTTGGTAACAAATTCAAGCATTAGGTTGTAAATAAAATTGGAGTATCAGGGAATTAAGGGCAGTAAGAACTCAGACAATGTTTAAAGTCAATAGAGAAAGTGAATTATTGTTGCTTAATTATCCCATTGAGGCAACTCTGTAAATTATTTTTGTTTACAGAGTTAATTCGTTGCTACTTCTACAGTCCAGGTTGTGTGGGGATTAATCAGATGAATTGTCTTTATTGTCAAAATTGGTGCTTGTTTGGTCCAGTACTTGTCTCAGTATTACTATTCACCATTATAATATTTTCTGTGATAGAAATTCACAGTAGGCAACTGTTAACTTTTTATAAAAACTTTTCTTTGGGGGGATATTCAATTAATAAACATTTTTGTGTGTGAGAGTTTTTTCCCTTTATTTTATGTGTTCAAAATATATTGCCTGGTTTCTAGAAGTACAAATATCAGTTATTCAGTTATCCATAGTATAGACCTGGGTCTTGAGACAGCCATTCCCTGATGTGATTTAATTCTTTTAGATGGTGGAATGCCCTTTTGGGGGTGTTCCTTAAGGGACATTCAGTCTACAAACCCTCCCAGCTCTCCTCCTATTTCTAGTAAGAGATTCCAGGGAAATCTGTAAGAATCAGAAATTCCTTTTGTGTATATCATTTGCAGATTCGAAGCAGCTATTTCTACAATGGGTCTTGGGGAACTTTTGACTTTGTTATAGAGTTTAAGAGGATATCTACATTCTGTTCATTAGAATTAGTTATGCTATTAACTAAATGTGTGATTACACACAGTTATAATGTTTATTTCATTGCATTTGTAGAGAAAAAGAGTAAAAGTACCATGTATGAAAATACATTTATATTAAATAACTACTGCATGCTGAGAAGATGCTTTCTAGGTTTGCGATTTTAGTCTACCCTTCCCATGCTCCTCTCCTTTTTTGTTATGGCTTCTCCATTTTTCCCTTGACCTGGGCATTTAAATGGAGAGAAAATTGAAGGAGCATGGCCTTTCTGGCAGCTGAGGGAAGGAAGGAATGGACCCAGCTCACCCTGGAGAATTGTAGCAAATGGAAAAGACTGGTGACTGCAATAGAAACATCTGTCATCACTGCCTCTCTGCCTGTTGCACCTGAGCTCCAGGTCTAAAAGCAAAACAAAAAAACTGAGATTCTGGTCTGCCAGGGGGAGTTTGAAGGTGGACTGTGTGATTCCTAGCTGTCTTGTGTATGATGAAAATCAAGGAACATGTTTAGAAATTGATAATAAATTCTAAAATACTAGAAGGCAGTGTTCAAATGTTTATTATTGTTTAAGGAAAGAGTTTGCTTTTATTCCTGTTTATTTCAGCAAGTGGAAACTCTCCCACATACTTTCTCTTCTGGTTCCTTCCTGCCTTCTGTTTTCTGTCTTTTCATCTTTCTCAAGGGAAAGGAGAAAAAAAGAACAATCACAGTTCTGTTTTGTTTTTTGTTTTTTCCTAGCTCTGTCACTTCCTAGAATCTTGTATTAACTTACGGAAATCAGAATTTTGAGTGATCTTGTGATGTGATATGATGCAGTGTTTTTATATGCATCTATTTTTGTGTGATGACTATTTTTATAGTGAAGGGACATAGAGATATTGTGATAAATTATTCTTCATTGAATGTTATTATTTCTCCTGATTTGACTGGCCTTTATGCAGATGGCACCAAATTGCAAAGTCCATCCCTGTGTCTCCCCTAAACTGATTATGCAGGTAAACGATCTAGCACATAGCTGAGAATACAATGGTGCCTTATAATGTACATTATTTGTCCTTCCAAGTTCTGGTCCTAGATCACTAATTGAATTGATTAGGCATTTCTGCTTAGATGTACCAATGTCAGCTTAAATCAATATGTATAAACCAGTTTGGTATTGGAACAATCATTTTGTTATTGACCCAAGGTCAAAACCATTCCTTTCTCCTTTGCCTCTCTCACATTCAATAGGTTAACAAGTTCTACTGAATAATTCCATAGTATTATAATTTCTTTCTATTATCACTGTTCACTCCCTGGCCCAGGCTCTTATCACCTTCACCCGGGGGCCTGCAGATGGCTATTGCCTCACCTTCTCCCCATGGCTTCATACGATCGAATTTCTTTAATAGGGCAGATTTATGTCAGCAGCCTTCAAAGTCTCTCAGT
Organism: Rhynchonycteris naso; assembly: GCA_037038555.1. Classification (NCBI taxonomy): domain Eukaryota; kingdom Metazoa; phylum Chordata; class Mammalia; order Chiroptera; family Emballonuridae; genus Rhynchonycteris; species Rhynchonycteris naso. The sequence continues at coordinate 54,794,453 of CM072997.1, read as the reverse complement.
TACCTAACAATTAAAGCCGTATTTTCTTATTTGGTGTTCAGTAACCACCATGATCTGATCCTGGTGGTCCTTTCCCTCCTCTGAACTTTTATAAAACTTTTTGACAATATGTGACATTTATATATATATATATATATATATATATATATATATATATATATATATATATATATATATATATATATATTAAATGCACTGATATCTTCAAATGTATCATGAGCTCTTTTACAGACTATACACTCTAATTCTCAAATGACAACTTGCACCTCAAATATTTTAATATCTCCTAGAAAATATTTTTAAAGAACAGCAACAATATTAGTCTTGTCCTCTTATTACAAAATTTACATTCCAGATTTATATGTCTTCTTCCTTCCTCATAAATAAGTAAAACAAAGGATTTCTGCCAAGTGCAGAGTAGTAACTGGCTGTCCTTCTTGTCACTAAATTATGTAGCCTGCAGGTGGAGGAGGGAACTGAAGTTATTCAGTGTTTCTGTGATTTCACTCAGATTTTCTTCACCAATGAGAAGGTCAAGACTCCACTCAGTATTTAACAAGCTGGAAGACTTTTGTAAATGTTCCATTTACGTTTGGACCAAATCTGATATTAGATGTTAGAACATCATAACAAAATGGGCTGTGTGTGTGTTCAACTATGACTCATAAGCTGTAAGAAATATATGTACTAAAATTTTCAAAAAGGAAATAAAGAAGTTGACTGACATCTAGGACTTATGCATGAACAAGCATTTCCCACATGTATATGAAGGAAAGTTCGTCCCTTGAGCTGTTGTTGCATGAAGAAAGGATTCGATGGTCAAGGAAATAAAGAAATGCTAAACACTGCCTCTTTTTGCACTGTGTATTAATAAAATGAGGATGCCAATAAAATCTGTCATTAGAACTTCATTTAACTTAGCACTTCTAGAATTTAGTACATTGTGGAACTTATTTTATTTCTCTAAGGTACAGATGTTAAAAATTTAGATTATTCTTCTCATTAAGAAATTGAAAGATCTCGGAATACTAGGCCCAGACTCCAAATGGAACATTGGACTGGGCTCAGGAGCAGCTCTTCCTTCAGAGGTGACATTTAATCTCTCTGATCAGCCGTAGTCCCTTCCTCTCCTTATTTTATTTTTTTGGTAAATATCAGTATTTTATTTTATTTTTAATTATAGTTGACATACAATATCATATTAGTTTCAGGTATACAAAATAGTGGTTCAACATTTAAAATTGAGTTGTAATCCACTTTGGTTCTGGGAGTTGGAAGTTGGTACGTCCGCCTACTCCGTCGCCATCTTGCTCCCCCGGTTCAACATTTATATACCTTACAAAGTGACTACTGTACCACAATTAGTCTAGTAATTATCTGTCACAATACATTGTTATTACAATGTTGTTGACTGTATATGATATTATTGACTATACCGACCTCTCGTATTTCAGTGCTTAGTTATGTTTCCTGGCTGGCCCATGAAAGCATTTGAATTTGCCAACTGTGATCCTGGATATCAAGTCAACCACTTGACTAAGGGTGATTTCCACTTGGATGTTAAACCCTTTGAGCAGTGAGTTTTTTTCAAGCTCGCTGACCCCGGAGAGTGAGTTCTTTTTTTAAAATATGAAAATAGTTCCAGTTCCAGTTTTATTAACTGTAAATCATGTTTGTTTGATAACCAAGTTATGGAAACAAGAACATACGTTTGCCTTTTTTTAATGTTGCCTTACACACTTTTAAAATAAATCTATCATACTCTGGATGGTCAGGAGGCATGAGGACATACATAAGCGTTCATACTACTCAAAGGGCTAAGAACTTACCATGTTCAAAACTGAACTCTTAATATTCCTCTCCAGTCAACACTTTCCACTGCAGTGCTCTTTATCTCAGTAAACAGAACTCTTATTTTTTTATTTGGTAAGGCCAAAAACCTTGCCAGGAGTCATTCCTGACTCTTTAGTTCCTCTCACACCCCACTTTTAAACCCTATTGGTTCTGACTTCAGGATGTACCTGAAATGTAAGAAGAGGTGGCTGCTAACCACCTCTTCTCCTTTACCCTGATCTGAGCCACCATTATTTCTCACCCAGATTGGGTTCCCTGTTTCTCACCTCACCCCACATACAGGTCATTTTTGCAGAGTAGTCAGAGTGATCCTGTCAAAACCTACGTTAGCTCAAACTGCCCTGCCCCTCTGCTCCAACCCGTGAAGTGATTTCCCATCTCCCTCCAGATGATATTTAAATTGCTCATCGTCATCTATAAGGTCATTCATAATGTGGATCTGCCTACCTCTCTGGTCCCATCTACCAGGTTTGCTTCACTTAATTATATCTAGCCTTTTCCTCAGAAGCCAAGCATGCTCCTATGTCAGGACCTTTGCATATTTAGCCGTCTGAGTCTAGCTTGCTTTTTTACCCAGCCATCCCCAGGTTTGCTCACACACTTGACTAATTCTCCAAATGTACCCTTTTAAGTAGTGTTTTCTTCCCTCTCATATTCTTATCATTCACTATCCTTACTTTATTTGTCTTCAGTGCACTAAGCACACCTGATATGTTACATATTTATTTGTTTATATCTGTAGCTCCTTCCTCTATTCCCTATCATGGAAATATAACTCCTTGAAAACAGGGGTTTTATTTTGTTCAATAATGCATCCCTAGCACCTCCTACTATATAGCCCAGAAGGGATTTGAGCTAAATGCATGAGGAGCTGGCACGCAGAGGAAGATTGTGAACCAGGTTTCAGAGGCCTTGTAGTTGTAAAAAGTAATCATGAGGTTGGAAGGAGACGGCAAGGAGAGGAGGAAGTATAGTTGGAAGTTCCAAGTCTCCCAAGAAGAGTGGATTTTGAGTGTAAGAAGAATGGTCCAAAGGTGCAGGGGAGAGTTAGGGCAACCCCGAGCTTTGGCCAGCTGCTGACAGGCCTATGTGGTAGAATAAATGACTTGTGGCTTTTGAAGGAAATGATATCAGTCAAAAGCAAGGCATATGGAGCATCCTGCACAGATGTTAAACTTTTAGTGGGGGTGGGAGGTAACTCTTTATTTAAAACCTGTTACTGTTTCCCAATTTCTCATAGAATTTATTTTATGGTGTAACAGGACAAGTACAGTATATGATCAGCTGACTGAATTTTGTTTGTTTTGAAACTCACCCATTTATTCACATATTTTAGATAATTTTTTACAGTGTGTATAAGACTGAGATTACCCTGTGGAGATAGTTTCAGTAGTTCTAGGATCAGGCCCAATGATCTGCATTGTTTAAAAGCAAGCCCCCTGTTTGGAGCCATTTTATTTGCATCGTTACCAAGTCATAAAAAAATCAAAAAATCAAACACTAGTGCTGTAAGAATTTAGGATTTGGAATGCGTGATTACCAAGTGATAGTTTCTATTATTAGTGAATTGTTATAGCTCTCCTGGGTTAGATGTTGTAAATACTTAAATGAGTTCATCTTTATTTTTTTGTTTAATGAAAAAGCAAAGGAAAAAAAATACGAGCCATTTCTTGTAATGATTTAATGCTGCTGAAGCTCAGAGATAATACAGTAAGAGATTTTTAAGGAAAAATTATATTATGAATGTCATAAGAATCTGGTAGTTAATCTTCTGCTAGTTTTTATAAAATAAATTCAGTATCATAGTCTTTAACAACTAATAGGATATTTCAGTTACATGAATATCTAAAAATGCATTTCAAAACCAACCTTGGGCCTGATCAGGCGGTGGTGCAGTGGATAGAGTGTTGGACTGGGATACGGAAGACCCAGGTTCGAGACCCCGAGCTCACCAGCTTGAGCGCGGGCCCATCTGGCTTGAGCAAAAGCTCGCCAGCTTGGACCCAGGGTCGCTGGCTCCAGTAAGGGGTTGCTAGGTCTGCTGAAGACCCGCGGTCGAGGCACATGTGAGAAAGCAATCAATGAACAACTAAGGTGTCGCAACGGCAATGAAAAACTAATGATTGATGCTTCTCATTTCTCTCCGTTCCTGTCTGTCTGTCCCTATCTATCCCTCTCTCTGACTCTCTCTCTGTCCCTGTAAAAAAACAAACAAACAAACAAAAACCAACCTTGGCCCATTCAGTTCATGTCCATTGGTGACACATGAAGGCTGTCCCCAGCAGTGGTTCACTGAGACTCAGGGAACCATGGGCTGATGTCCTGACCACCAGCTCTGATATCAGCAGCATCTGCTCTACACGCAGCTTTCATTATACATCAAGAATGTGCCTAGAAAACCAGCAAGTGAAAATGTTCCTCATCGATGTCTATACTTTATGATCAGCATGGGAGTTTTGACCTGCTCCATTTCCGACCTGGGCCGGTTCACCCCTCCTCAGGCAACCTGGTCGTCCCCCGCTTCCGAGAGGTCACCATATTGATGCCAAACTTAGTGCGGACACCCAATCGGCATAGTGCGCTACAGCCCAGAACTCCTGGGCTCAAACGATCCTCCCGCCTCAGCCACCCGAGTAGCTGGGTCTACAGGCGCATACCACCACGCCCGGTGATGTCTATACTTTATGGGTAGGGTTTACATAACAAGTTTTCTTCTTGGACAGGCAGGCTGATAAAAGAATCCCTCGACATATACATGCACTGAATTGGAATATGTCTCTCTGCTTGAATCTCTGAGGCATCAAACAGCTTTGTTAAATGAAATAACCAAAACACTGCTTTGAAATACAGGGTTTCTGTCTTCTGAATATGAAAACTATTTCCGTCTTTGAGTTATGAAAACTATAGTAGTGTTTCCTCGAACAAAATTGTTCTATTCTTTGGGAGAAAAAAAATCCAAGCATTCTTAATGCCTAACCTCAAATTTAAATAATCTTTAATCTTATCAGTGAGGAGGAATATAACTTGTAATCTGCCAGTATCTGAATAGAAAATTCTTAGCTCTATATAGAATTCAATGTATCAGGGACATGCAGGATGATGCTGGGACCCAGCTTTTAAGTTCAGAGAGAAATATTAACCTGATATGAAAATCCGTCAAGTTTCCATACTAAAATAATGCTGCTAAATAAAGCCTTTGGTTCTAGGTATATTTAAAGCAGTGGTTCTTAACCTTCTTTGAGGTACCGAACCCACCTGTTTCATATGCACATTCACCGAACCCTTCTTTAGTGATAAATAAAATATGATTTTTTTTTCCAAATTCAAGACATAGCTATATGTTTTTTTTTACTGGTGCACAAAATGAGCCATGCATGAACATCACCTTGTTCAAAGAACAAAACCAACAAAGTGCATGAACTCACAACAAATTATGGTATTACTTTATTCTGTCCTCCGCGGTAGAGGCTTCTCCGAACCCGAGACAGACTCATCGAACCCCTAGGGTTCGATAGAACCTAGGTTAAGAACCACTGATTTAAAGTCTTCAGCTGCTTCCAATTTAGCATTTTTGGGATTCTATGCATCCCATGGGATCTAACCTTTGGGACCTAGGGCCAATCAATATCCATGGGAAAATAACAATTGCTTGCAAAAACTCACACTATGATAAACTTGTGATTTAAATGCATTTTGTAAATTGAGTGTTCTGAAATACCTAAATATTAGGCAAAATTAATGAATAAATTAATAGACCCACATCAGCAGTAGCTAATATTTTATGAGTTCTCATTGTGGAAAGTTGGAACTACCATTACCCTTTTTATATAATTAAAGTCGGCCTGATGTGGTGACATGCCTCAGCCACAGTGAAGGAACAGTTAAGACAGGGTTAGCCGCTCACTGTTTGTTCTGTTGTAAGTCTTGACAAGCAGCATCTCCAGGAGGCCAGGCTTCTTTCTATACCCTTCTAAGTGAACTTAGTAAGGCAGCATTTGTCAGCTATTTTTGAGTCATGTATTGTCTCATTTTTTTCACCCTCGGGAATAATAGTGATTTTTTCACATCCTCATTGGCCTGAAGAACAATCGAATATTTTGGCACATAGACCAAAATATTAAGTTATGATCATGAAGTACTTATATCAAGATGAATTCTATGTTCTTTGTGCTTTTCTATTCCATGTGTTGCCTTCGGAATGAAAACTTTTCGCCATTTGTTTGTTTGTTGAAAATTCTGATTATCCTCTTGCATGAGACGAAGTGAGCAGTCCCACAGATCTCCTGCTGTCCCTGCCATTTGGAGACAGCTGCCGCTGTGGCTTGGTATTTACAGTATCTCTTCAGCCCATGTCAAGTGTGCTGAAATTGAGACCACTGGGAAGAAATTTGCCACCTGGCTCTCAGACGCTCATTTTCCCTGAGTGATTCAAAGCTTACAAGAGAGAATCTGTTTGCTGCTTTCCTTGGTATATTTGCCAGAAAATTTTGGTCCTTTACACCTGTCTTAGTTTCTCACTGAAGAAGTGATCTTTTAAGATTTTCAGCTGGCTAATTTCAGAGAGCATTTTTATAGCAGCAAACTCATCTGTCAGATGTATGATTTAATATTACCTGCTCGTTTGTTAGGCATAACAGCAAACAGAGTCACAGTACAATCTCTTAGTGAACCATAGAGGGCCTCAGTCAGTAGGTCTTTGGGGAGGCCTGGGAATCTATCATTTACACATGCTTCACCCAGGTTTTGGAAGCATCACTCTTACAAAATACATTTTTAGGTCTTTCATTAGCACTATAAAAACTTCATGCCAGATGACCATAAGTCTACAAAACTGCTTTATTTGATTTTCAACTTGAACAAATAGAAAATTTTACTTTCCCTCTCTCCAGTATCCACTGTAACTCTCCTAGGCTGTAAGTAAAATACTGCCCTAAACTTAAAGAAGAGCCCTGTGTATATTGTGTACTATAATGTGCCATTCTTCTTGACCTCAGATTTTAATTAAGAGCCGATTTTGTAATGTAATAGCCAGTGCTAGTGAGGTTTCACAGAAATGGATGCTCTCGCGCATTACTGCTAAGTGTGTTGACGCCATCAAAATTTCTGCAATGAATGTGCGTAGCTGTTTTAGTTCAAACCATGTGTGTGTGTATATAAATGGTCTTTTCTTTTTTAGCAAGAGAGAGATAGGGAGACAGGAAGGGAGAGAGATGAGAAGCATCAACTCATAGTTGCATCACTTCAGTTCGTTGATTGCTTTTCATACATGCCTTGACGGGGTGGGAAGCAAGGGGCCTCAAACCAACCCAGTGACCTCTTGCTTAAGCCAGCGACCTTTGGACTCAAGCCAGTGACGGTGGGATCATGTTGATGATTGCATGCTCAAGCTGGTGAGCCTGCGCTCAAGCCTATGAGCCTGCCTCAAGCAGGTGCCCTTGGGGTTTCAAACATGGGACCTCAGCATCCCAGGTTGATGCTCTGTCCACTGTGCTACCACCAGTAGGCCAAACTGTATATTTTTTGAAGTCTATATTTTGTGAGTTAATGGGCACACATGTGTGTAAGTAGACTTAAACAGTATTTGGAATATAGTAAATATGATTTAACTGTCAGCTATTTTAATAATAAAATTATAAGCCCTAACTCCATAAGTATAAGCTTCATTATTTAATGAATATGAAGGATATGTCACATGGGAAACTTGGAACAATTTTGAGGCTCTGAGGCAAGAGCTGGACAACTGTTTGTTCTCTAAACTACCAGTATTTATCTCATGATAATTTTTAAGTGTGTTTGTGGGAATGTGGGAACTTAGACACTGTATGTATTACAACAAATACTTATTTACTTTTTCATTCAGCAAATTTTTTGAAGTGAGAGGGAGGAAGATACAGAGACAGACTTCCGCATATGCCCCAACTGGGATCCACCTGGCAACCCCATCTAGGGCCAATGGTCGTAACCGAGCTATTTTTAGCATCTGAGGTGGGGGCTCCACAGAGCCATCCTCAGCACCTGGAGCCATCATGCTCAAATCAATTGAGCCATGGCTGTGGGAAGAGAAGAGAGAAAGAGAAGGGGACAGGGGGAAAAGCAGACAGTCGCCTCTCCTATGTTCTCTGACCAGGAAACAAACCCAGGACTTCCACACACCAGGTCGACACTCTACCACTGAACCAATTGACCAGATCCCATTCAGCAAATATTTATGAATACATATGGGAAAATCATAGACCTGTCTGCTTTGAGTTTATAATAATGATCAAAATAAATCAAATTAACTCTGCTTAAAATATACATTCATAATTATATATTTGAGTGTGTGTGTGTGTGTGTTGCATTCAGTCCCAGGCCAGGGCACATACAAGAAGCAATCAGTGAGTGCACAACTAAATGGAACAACTAAGTGGAACAATGAGTTGATGCGTCTCTCTCTGTCAAATCAATGGAAAAATTTTAAAAGACTATAGAAAAAATAGACACATGCATAGGATTTGGGGCGGAGTTTTTTGCTTGTATTGTTAGCAAAATTATGTGAGTGGTTATCATACTGACAACCTATGTCTGTTCTGGATTATTTTAATAGCCTTGTACAAAATTACATATTGACTTTAGTGATCTTTTCAGTTCACATGGAACTGTTCTCTTGCCTTTTAAATTAACTCCACATGTTCTGGAGCCTTTGCTCTCAAAGTGGCTTAGTATTTGTCCTCATTATTTGTCATTCATTTATAATTGCTATAAAGCAGCATGATCACAGTTACTGGGGCTTCCAGTGATTTTGTTACATGTTTGTGAGTGTTGACAGTACAAGAGAGGAGCATGCCACTAATAAGATCTGGTTCTTAAAGGCAACCATGGACTTTGAAAAGCTGTTTATCCATATCCTTTTACCATTTCATAGCCAAGATCACTGACCTGCTCTTAGCCTCTAAAAGGACCAGGTGATGGGTCTGAATGTTATTTTTTTTTATAATTAAGTGAAAGCAGGGGAGGCTGAGAGACAGACTACTGCATGCGCCCTGACGGGGATCCACCCGGCAAGCCCCTGTGAGGCGATACTCTGCCAATCTGGGGCATTTCTTTGTTGCTAGGCAACCGAGCTATTTTTTAGCACCTGAGGTGAAGAATACAGAGCTATCCTCTGTTCCTAGGGCCAACTTGCTTGAATCAATAAAGCCATGGCTGCAGGAGGAAGAAAGAGAGAGAGAGAAAGAGAGAGAGAGAGAGAGAGAGAGAGAGAGAAGGGGGAGGGGTAGAGAAACAGATGGTTGCTGCTTCTGTGTGCTCTGATTGGGAATTGAACCCAGGACATCCACACACTGGGCCAACACTCTACCACCAAGCCAGCCAGCCAGGGTCAAATGGTATTTCTTACAATGCAAGGATTCCAATAATAGACAAGTTAAGTGTCGGGCCATCTCTATTGGTTCTTAATGCGTTTCATGTTTCTGTGTGGGAAAAGTCAAAGACTGTGATGACTTTCTTCCCCCTTTAGGGATTTCCAAGTGTGCTGTGTGGAATTTTTTCTAGCAACTATTGCTAAAAAAAATTCATTTTACTGGTGCTGGAAACTTATTATTAATGCAATTCTGCCATCTTTCAGTGAGGGTCAGATAATTGTTACTGTGGAGAAGTAGTAGAATTAATACTTCTTCAGAAATGGCCTTCTGGCTTTGGTAACTTAAATATTTTATGCTCTTCAAAAAAATATTAATTATCAAGAATACAACAGGCAAAGTCTGTGCACATCTTTTGCTGCAGGAATGCAGGAGGATGCAGAATCTGCATTATAATTTGCTGCTAATGCTTTTTCCCTGGCAAGTAGATAGGGCGTTTGTCCCCACTTACTTGTTAGCTTTCCCAGGACATTCTGCTACTCTGGTCACCAGATGGTGCTGACTGTAGTTACTAAGTTAACCAGGTAACATGGTGACCAGTTCATTGTGCATTCTTCACTTCCAAAAAGCACTCAGGTATCATACACCTGCAGGATGTTTGGCAATATCTTTCTGTGATGATAAGAGTCCACAAGATTCCTAAACATTTATTTTATAGCAGTCATCACCAACATGTTAGGCACCATTTATTGACTGCCTGCTGTATGCCATCCCCTGGGTGGCACTATGCATACTCTGGGTGCCAACTTTATGACTTGCCATGTTTATTTATTTATTTTTTAATTAAGTGAAAGATGGGGAGGCAGAGACAAACTCCCACATGCACCCCAAATGGAATCCACCTGGCAAGCCCTCTATTGGGTGATGCTGTACCCATCTGAGGCCACAGCTCCATTGCTCACAAACCGAGCTATTTTAGTGCCTGAGGCCAGGCCATGGAGCCATCCTCAGTGCCCGGGGCCAACTTGCTCGAACCATTTGAACCATGGTTGTGGGAGGAGAAGAGAGTGGGGGTTGGAGAAGCAGATTGTTGCTGCTTCTGTGTGCCCTGACCAGGAATTGAATCTGGGACTTTCAAATGCCAGGTCAATACTCTACCGCCTAAGCCAAACAGCCAGGGTCACCATGTTTCTAAGGTAGACATTACCATTTCCATTTTTCAGACAAAGAACACTTGAGTTTGAGAGAGTTTCATGGTTTGCCAAGTTATGTGGTAAGTAGCAGCTTAAAGGTTGGAGTGCTTCTCTTGATGACCGCAACACTTTTATTCTTTTTTTTTTTTTTAGATTTTATTTATTGATTTTTGGATAGAGGGGGGAGAGAGAGAGAGAAAGAGAGGGAGAGTAAGAAAGGTGGGGGAGAAGCAGGAAGCATCTACAAGTAGTAGTTGCTTCCTGTATGTACCTTGACCAGGCAAATCCAGGGATTTGAACTGGCAACCTCAGCACTCCAGGTTGACACTTTATCCACTGTGCCACCACAGGTCAGGCAACACTTTTATTTTTTTCTCTGCTTGGGACACTATTCCTGAAGTAAAAGCAAACTGGCTTGTTCTTAATTCTTGAAACTTGGAAATGAACTTTGAGGCTGTATCATATTTATGAGTGCTACAATCCTTTCTTTTTTGTTTTGCTCATTTCTGCTTGTTTCCATGGAAGGTTGTGGTAGAGGATGCCTTTTGATGTGTTCAGTTAGTCTTAAGGCAGTGGTTCTTAACCTGGGTTCTATCAAACCCTAGGGTTTCGATGAGTCGGTCTCAGGGGTTCGGAGAAGCCTCTGCCACGGAGGCCAGAATAAAGTAATACCGTAATTTGTTGTGAGTTCATGCACTTTGTTGGTTTTGTTCTTTGAGCAAGGTGATGTTCATGCACGGCTCATTTTGTGCACCAGTAAAAAAACATATACCTATGTCTTGAATTTGAAAAAAAAATCATATTTTATTTATCACTAAAGAAGGGTTCGGTGAATGCGCATATGAAACTGGTGAGTTCAGTACCTCAAAAAAGGTTAAGAACCACTGTTTTAAGGGGATAAACTATGTGAGATTACTGTACTTTTTTTCACTTAACATTTAAGTTCAGTAAAAGGCAATATTTTAAAACTAGGGCTCTACAATAAATCTTGATCTACATTCCAACTCCAACACTTACTGATAATCTATGTCATTAACTTAACCTCTTTGTGCCTCTCTATTCAGTTAAACATATAATATAATAGTCATTATTCAAAGGCGCTGAGTGAAGATGGAATGAAATAATCCACAAAAAGCATGGAGACAGGATATAGAAAACACTAAACATTATCTGCTGTCACCAACATCATCATCAGTACTATAATCTGAAGGTTACTAGTATTACTGAAATAGTGTTGGTAGGTTAATATTAGATATAATTAGGAAAGAGACAAGCCTATTGGCCAGAAAAGTTAAAGAACATAAAACTAGAATTACGATACAACACAGCAATTTCACTTCTGGGTATTTATTTGAAGTAAAAAAAAAAAAACCACTAATTCAAAAAGATAAGTACCCCTATATTCATTGCACTATTTATTTTTTTGCTGCTTTTATTTTATTTATTTTCTTGTGACAGAGACAGAGAGAGGGACAGATAAGGACAGACAGGATGAGAGAGAGATGAGAAGCATCAGTTCTTTGTTGCAGCCCCTCAGTTGTTCATTGATTGCTTTCTCATTTGTGCCTTGACCGGGGGTCTACAGCAGACCTAGTGACCCCTTCCTCAAGCCAGTGACCTTGGGCTCAAACTGGTGAGCCTTGCTCAAACCAGATGAGCCCACGCTCAAGCCAGTGATCTCAGGGTTTCGAACGTGGGTCCTCTGCGTTCCAGTCCGACACTATGCACTGGGCTACCACCTGGTCAGGCTCATTGCAGTATTATTACAACAGCCAAGACATGGATGCAGCGCAGGAGTCCATCAACAGACAAATTGATAAAGAACATGTGGTACATGCAGGATGGAGCAAAAGTAGGTTTACAGTTACTTGTAGAGAAAATAATACAATAGTAAGTAAATAATAATACAAGAATAAATTCTGTAAACCTACTTTTACTCCACCACACACACACACACACACATTATTCATCAGTAAAAAAAGAGTGAAATGTTGCCATTTGCAACAACAAGGGTGGATCTAGAGCAGGGGTGCCCACACTTTTTCAGCTTGCCAGCTACTTATAAGATGACCAAGTCAAAATGATCTACCTACAATAATAATGCAAAACATAAATTTATTTCTTCTATATTATCATTATTTAAGTTACTATTATTACTATTTAATATTATGTATTCTTCTTTCACCTTTCTCCTTCTCAGCTCTCTTTTCAGAGAAAAGTCAATGTCATAGTTTTTATGAACAGTCCGAAAAAGCCGCTCCACATTTCCCTTTGGAATAGCAATGGCACACACAGAGATGAGGCAAACGCACTTAGAATATGACATAGTGAAAAAAATCCCCTCCCATTCTGTATGAAAGTGGTAGGTTTTAGGCTTCTTACTCGGACCAGCTACGGCACTCATTTTTATACCCTTTGTTGTATTTAGTTTAAATAAATTGAAGGCTAACTACGCAGCAATGTAACTGAACAAGTTAGCGCAGTCTAACACGCATGCGTAGGGTGTCTAAAGTTCAGACGTCAGATTGGCTACTCTGTATGCCAATCAAAAGACAAATGTCTTTTTAATGTCATGCGATCTACCCACACTTCCTTCGAGATCGACCAGTGGATCGTGATCAACGTATTGAGCACCCCTGATCTAGAGGATGGTATGCTAATGAAATAAGTCAGAGAGAGAAAGATGAATACTATATTATTTCACTGATACGTAGAATCTATAAACAAAACGAATGAGCAAAATTAACAGAAACAGGCCCATGTATGTATACAGAGAATAAATTGATGGTTGCCAGAGAGGAGAGAGGTGGGGGGGATATGTGAAAAGGTGAAGGGGAATGAGAGGTACAAACTTTGAATTGTAAAATAAGTCACAGGGTGTAATGTATAGCATAAGAAATATAATCAATAGTATCTTTGTACAGTGCCAGATGGTTACTAGACATACTATGGTGATCACACCTTAAGGTATATAAATGTAAATTACTAGTTTGTACACCTGAAACTAATATGGTATGTCAACTATACTTCAATTTAAGAAATACTTTGCCCTGGCTGGTTAGTTCAATTGGTTATAGCATTGTTTCAAAGCAAGAGGTTGCCAGTTTGATCGCCAGTAAGGGCACATACAGGAACAGATTGATGTTCCTGTCTTTTTCTCCTTACCTCTCTCACTAAAATCAATAAATAATAAAGAAGTGAATATATACTTTTATTTTGGATATTTTTAAAAAACATTTTGTATAATCCATAAATATAAAAATAGCTTAGATAAAGTAATCAGATAACCACTTTTAATGGAGTTAATTTTCAGAGAGTAGTGGTCCAGGTCTCCTTATTACTATTCAAAATTTATATGAAAAATGAATCTAGGCTTGACCTTTGTTGGTGCAATGGATAAAGTGTCGACCTGTGTTGACACAGTGGAATGCTGAGGTCACCAGTTCGAAATCCTGGGTTTTCCTGGTTAAGGCACATATGGGAGTTGATGCTTCTTGCTCCTCCCCGACCCTTCTCTCACTTTTTCCCCTCTCTAAAATGAATAAATAATAAAAAAATTCTTAAAAAGAAAATTTTAAAAATAATTTTTAATAAGTGAGTCTTTACAGAAATTTATATGCACAGTCTAATATATTTTCAGCAGTTCCTTTATGTCTTTGAATTCAAGTTAAATTAAAGGAAACAACAAGCTCAGCAAACCTGGGGACAAGTTTAGCAGGTCATGTGAACTCTCAGTTTGAGAGTCATCTTTCTTTCTGCGGGAGTTGCACTAACCCATTCAGCTATTATAAATGTCTCATTGTCTGTGTGTTTACCCACAGCTTTGATACCAAGTAAACCAGAATGTAGTCATGTTGGCAGATTTCCACTTGCTGCCCAGGAGATATTAAGATCAGTGAATGAGAAACTTTTAGCAGATTGAAGAGCTTCAGCGAAATACGTGTTCTAGACTCCTAGTTTTATGTTAAATATCCATCAACTCTATCTGAGCAGGGGGACCAAAGGGCGAGTAACTACTTCCACCTTCTCTGTATGTTCATTAGTTCCTTAAAAAACTGAATTGTAATGGGTCCATCATTTGTCACAAACGTAGCACTTTGGTGAGAGATACTGGGATACTGATACTGGATGGGGCTATGTCTGTGTAGGGCGAGGAGGTATGTGGGAAGTCTCCGTACCTTCCCCTCAATTTTGCTGTGATGCTAATACTGTTCTAAAATAAAAGTCTTAAAAAATAAAAAATCAAATGTTGAACTGGAATTTAAGTTGCAATTTTAGCATCTTAGGAGAAACTTGATTTTAAAAGAATAATTAACAGGTTTATGTAGCCCTTTATTTAATATTATCTTAAAGGAAACCTTATGAAAAGAATTAATTTTTGTGACTGAAGGTGTTGCCAAGTTAACTACGTGTTCCTCACTGACCAGTCATAGCTTTAAATCTAATAAAGAACTCTGTCAATAATCCACTCCATGTTTTCATTTTAAAAGTTGAGTCCTTTAAATGTTTTCAAAAGTTTTATCCTATTGGTTTGATTTTCTTTAGTGAGGGAAAGAGGGGGGTTGGGCAGACAAGGACAGACAGGAAGGGAGAGATGAGAATTATCAACTCAGAGTTGTTCATTGATTGCTTTCTTGTATGTGTCTTGGCCGGAGGGTGTGTGTGTATATAGTAGCTCAAGCCAGTGATCTTGGGCTTCAAGCCGGCAACCATGTGGTCATGTCTGTGATCCCACGTTCAAGCCAGTGACCCTGCACTCAAGCAGGCAAGTCTGCTCTCAAGCTGGATGAGCCTATGCTCAAGCTGGCTACCTTAGGGTTTCAAACCTGGGTCCCTAGCATCCCAGGTCAACACTCTATCCACTGCACCACTACCAGGTCAACCTTGGCATTATGATGTTTTTTAAAAAAAATTTTTTTAAAGTTTATTTTAGATTTTAAAGAGAGAAGGGAGAGAGCAGAAGAGAGACAGTAACATCTGTTCCTATTGTACCCTAACCAATAATCAAATCAGTAACCTCTGTACTTCAGGATGATGCTCTAACCAACCAAGCTATCCAGCCAGGGCTGGTGTTGGTGTGATTTTTATAATTCAAGGGTAAACCCAAAGGCAGCTTAATGCCTAATCATGTGTTAATGATTGCTAAGGGACTTTTCTCTACAAATTCATCAGAGAGCACTGAAAAATTCTAGAAAATTTTACTGGCTACACTGTTCTGCATCTTCTGCTCTAATGAGGGGTTTTGAGGGAGTGAAAGGAGTAGGATACCAAGGTGAAGATGAGCTGGCCTCTGCCTTCAAGGGGCCCCCAATCTAACTGGAGTCCAAGACTGGGTGTGGTAAGTTTGAAAACTGTCTTCTTTATTTATATCGGCTGATGTTGAAAATATAGCATTCAAGTGCTTAGATATTTCATTAAAGGTAATAAATGGTTGTGTGTGTGGTAATAGAACTTCAGGGATATGCTTCTGGTTTTAAAAATCATGAGTTTGGGGACAATTATTAAGGTAGTGGATTAATTTTTTGTTATTGAATGGACAATGATAGGTTCTAGTGATATACAAATAGAGCTGGGGTAAAAGTAGGTTTATAGCTCTTTGTATGGACAAGAATACAATAATTAATATTAGTAAAATAATAAACTGCTTTGGGTACTCACAACAGTAAAACAATTTCTACCCCACCCTGTATAAGACTGCTCAAGTTTGTGTAAGAGTATTTGGCTTTGTTATTCTGGACGTTAAATGAAATAGCTTGTTTTTTGAAGCTTGTTACTTTTATAACAATGGGTATCAGCTGGTAGTTTTGTAAATTATGCTTTAATTTTTCAATAAAATATGTACATACATCTGTGGTAATAATATCTACTTAATATTTCTTAGTAACTATTTTTATGATTCTTATGTCTTGGCAAATCAACAAAATTTGGGATTTGTATTTTTCATTCAGCTTGAATGTGTAGTATATTGTACTATGTTTGAAATGAATGAACCTCTTATTCTGTTGCCATAGTATAACCTATTTTGTAAAATCAGGTGGAGAAGAAACTAATATTATGTTCTTTGTGACAGGTAATTTATAGATTCTGCCCTGGTTTATTTGGTCTGCAACCCTTCTGATCCACAAAATCCTAGCAATATTTTAAGTATTCCCCGGTAACTATAGAAACAAAAACTTTTTTAAATCACACTTTAAATATCCTAAATTGATTTATATGTTTGGTTCAGAAATTAGGGGATTTAGTTTCCTTCCTCTGCCTAAATTCCTAAATTAATCCTTTAGTTTCTGTTTACATAGTTGCTAAGGTCAAGTTTCTTTCCAAGTTCTGCTTTTCTTATTGTGTTTATTTGCTGGGGGCAGGTGGGGTCGGTGGTAAGGAGGCAGTGTTTGTGTATTTCATTGCCCAGTAACCTACAAGTACAAGGATAGGGTAGGGTTCTTAAAGAGAAACTCAGACCAAAGATATTTCACTGGATTAACTGAAGTAAAAGCAGTAGCCACATAGAACAAGATTAACCCATGTGTTTACAACAATTTTTGTTCAGCCTTACTTGGTCTTTTGTATAATAAGGTCTCTCTCTAGAATATAAGTATCATGGGATGAATGCTTTTGTCTATTTTATTCTCTGACACGCTGTAGTCTGCACCTGGCACAGCACAGATGCCCAACAATGATTTGTTGATTAATTGAACTAGTGAATGAATGAACATATGACACATTTCAATAGCAATTTCTGGTCTTCTGCTTTATTATATTTACTTTACTTAACTTTTTGGTTGATAGTCTATTAAATACAGTGTGTTCATAAAGTCATGGTGCACTTTTGACCGGTCACAGGAAAGCAACAAAAGACGGTAGAAATGTGAAATCTGTACCAAATAAAAGGGAAACCCTCCCAGTTTTTGTAGGACGATGTGGCAGCATGTGCGCATATGCAGATGATGATGTAACACCGTGTATACAGCGGAGCAGCCCATGGCCATACCAGTCGAGATGTGGATGGTACAGAGGAAAGTTCAGTGTGTTCTGTGGCTCGCTAAATTCGAATCCGTGACCAAAGTGCAACGTGAATATTGACGCGTTTATAACGAAGCGCCAACACATAGGAATAACATTACTCGGTGGGATAAGCAGTTGAAGAAAACCCGCAATTTGGTGGAGAAACCCCAACCTGGTAGGACATCAGTCAGTGACGAGTCTGTAGAGGCTATATAGGATAGCTACCTAAGGAGCCCTAAAAAATCTGTGCATGCGTGTGCTTGACAATTACACCTAAGCAAGACTACAGTTCATAAGGTGTTAAAGAAACGTCTCTGTGGTGGATAGACCCACACGATGCACGTTTGCTACAGATATGCTTCATGAGATCGACAATGATGCAAGATTTTTGCAGAAGATTGGGTTTAGCGATGAGGCAACCTTCTGTATCCGTGGACATGTTCATCTCCATAACGTCTGAATATGGGCTGCTGAACATCCTCATGCCTATATTGAGCATGAATGTAACACCCCTAAAGTGAACGTGTGGTGTGGCCTGATGCATTATAAGGTGATAGGCCCATTTTTTTCGAGGAGTAGTCTGTGACGGCAAACACCTATCTTGACATGTTGGAATTGTATGCATTGCCACAATTTCCAGAAGGTGTCGTCTTTCAACAGGACGGCGCTCCTCCACACTACACCACCATTGTTTGTGAGTTTCTGGATAGAACATTCCCCTGGCAGTGGATAGACAGGGGTTCTGTCAAGCCATAGCCACCACAATCCCTGGATCTGACTCCCTTAGACTTTTACTTTTGGGGTTATGTGAATCAACATGTGTACATTGAACGTATCAACAACATTAATCACTTAAAACAGAGAATCACAGATGTTATTCACTCTGTTACACCAGACGTCCTTACCCGTGTGTGGCAAAAACTTCACTATTGTTTAGATATGTGTAGGCCAACAGATGGAGCCCACATCAAACTGCACTGAATAGGTATGAAACTGGGAGAGTTTTCCTTTTTTTTGGTGCAGATTTCATATTTCTATCATATTTTGTTACTTTCCTGTGACCAGTCAAAAGTGCACCATGACTTTATGGACACACTGTAGTTAGGAAAGAACTGGTACAAAAATGTGTAGTTTCTAAACGATTCTAATTCTTGATTTTTAAAAATGCTATCTTGGAAACTTTTCTTTTTTTTCCTGTAGGAATTTATTTCAAATTATGAAGTTATTTGTCTGTGATGGGCAAAATGAGAGCATTTATATCTCTATAGTAGAATGACACCATTGTTGGGCAGATAAAATATATTATGCTCACTTTGTTAAAGATGGCGCTGCCCACATGGAAGTTCGTTGATATTAATGTGTGTTCTGGAACAGGCTGTGGGTAGGCCAGGTCGTTATAGCCTAAGGCTTAGTTTAAAAGTAATCTCTTCCCCACACCCTTGACTGATTGGATGATGTAGGGTGGTGCACTCTCCTGAGGAATCCCATTATACAGAGACTTCCTTGTTTGTATAATTGGATTAAAGGTTTTGATTCTACGGTATAAAGTGGGAGAGACCAGTAGCTTGATCTGTCTCTTTGGTTCCTGAGTTCTGGAGGTATTAGAGAGGAGAGCAGATTAAGGCCACGTGAAGGCCAGGAGAAGCAGCCAAGATGGCACAGTGCTGAGGGAGAAGCCAGTTTGTTAAGAGTTTGTGCTGGAGGAGATGGGGAACAGAGGTGAATAAGTCTGGTGAGCTAGAAACCTTTGATTCTAGGTGTTGGGCAGATAAAATATATTATACTCACTTTGTTAAAGATGGCGCTGCCCACATGGAAGTTCGTTGATATTCATGTGTGTTCTAGAACAGGCTGTGGGCAGGCCGGGTCGTTATAGCCTAAGGCTTAGTTTAAGAGTAAGCTCTTCCCCACACCCTTGACTGATTGGATGATGTAGGGTGGTGCACTCTCCTGAGGAATCCCATTATGCCTCAGATGGGTGGCTTTGTATCAGAGACTTTCTTTATGTATAATTGGATTAAAGGTTTGGATTTTCTATGCTATAAAGTGGGAGAGACCAGTAGCTTGATCTCTCTCTTGGTTCCTGAGTTCCTGAGGTTAGTATTAGAGAGCAGAGCAGATTAAGGCCATGTGGAGGAGAAGTAGCCGAGATGGCAGAGTGCTGAGGAAGAAGCCAGTTTGTTAAGAGTTTGAGCAGGAGGAGATGGGAAACAGAGGTGAATAAGTCTGGTGAGCTGGAAAGCTTTGATTCTAGGAAACTCGGATAAGTCAGTAGCTTTTTGAGCACTGAATGTGTGGGTTTTGGAGCCCAGTGTGTGTTTTTGCTTGCCCGCCGGGTGCAAGCTAGAATTAAAGTTGATGGCTCACCAGTTTTTGGCTCCTGTGTTTCATTACCGACTGTTCGAATCTAATGCGAACCTGCACGGGTCGGGCAGCTGTGATCCTGACCCTGGCTACTGGCTTATCACTAGGAAACTCGGATAAGTCAGTAGCTTTGTGAGCACTGAATGTGTGGGTTTTGGAGCCCAGTGTGTGTTTTTGCTTGCCCGCCAGGTGCAAGCTAGAATTAAAGCTGATGGCTCACCAGTTCTTGGCTCCATTGTTTCATTACCGACTGTTCGAATCTAATGCAAACCTGCATGGGTCAGGCAGCTCTGATGGTGGCCTCGACTACTGGCTTTACAACACTGAAAGATTGCCGAGTGCCGCCGATGGACGAACGAAGAGCCGAAACAGCCAAATGAGCAAAAGTCAGGCTTTATTGGGAGGACTCCGGGCGAGTTCACTGACCCTCGGATGTGAGTCTGTGAAGGCGCGCCCGGGGAGGGTTTCTGGGTTTTTTATATCTGCAGAGGGGGGAGGATGGTAACGGTCAACCGGTTTGGTGGGGCATGCAGTTCATGGAACAGCCTTGGGGACAGACAGTTTCAAGAATTTGGGTGTGTGCAGTTTGAGCAAGATTAACAACTATCAGAAAGCTCAGGGCCAGGGAGGGTTTCACTACCCAACCCAGAGGCAACTACCCGACATTCCTGGCTCTTTGGTATAGGGAGTGGGGTGACGTGGTCTTTCTGGCTGCTTCCTGCTGAATGGGGGCGTCGTTAGGGGAGGGGTAGGAAAGAGCCAGAGCGGTCCGTATCCGCTATGGTGGGCAGGGGTTGGTACTGTTGCAGCATCATCTGGTTGACCGCTATCCTGGTGATTTCCTGAAATTGGGTCAAGATGAGGCTTCTGCTGAGAATTTTTGCTTCTGGAGATCAGAGCTGAGTTTGTGGAGGGCTTCTACCCTGGTCTCTACAAGGCCGAATTCGTTGATGTAGTAGCAACATTCTTCCCGCAGGAAGACACAGGTGCCCCCGTGCTTGGCCGTAAGCAGGTCCAGGGCTCGCCGGTTCTGTAACGAGACTTGGGCGAGAGAAGTTATTTGTCTCTGTAGGGAGGCTACAGTGGGGGTATCCGTATCCCAGACCTTAGGGTCGACTCCAGGTAGAAGCTGGACTCTGGGGTCCAAGTCAGGCCCGAGGTCGGGATCTGGCACCAGTGCTAATAGGAAGGCTTGCCTGGGAGAGAATGAAATGCTTGCCCGGAGTTTGGACAGAATGTCTCTCCCCAGGAGGGGGACTGGGCAGGAGGGTATGACTAGGAAGGAGTGAGAGAAAGGGTAGTTAAGGAGGGTCGTCCGCCGGGGGGGTTGAGGGTGAGCCATCGATTTCCATGACCGAGACCTGGGAAGGAACTGTAAGGCCCGAATGAGAGGGAAGGACAGAGTAGGTAGCCCCCGTGTCTATTTTAAAAAGGAAACAGACTTACCTGCTACCTGGAGCGTAGCCCTGGGCTCGGTGAGGGTAACTGGAGTCGAAGAGCCAAGGCCCCCTCAGTCATCCATCAAGCCCAGCAGTTCTGAGACTGGAAATGCCTGATTCTCAGTTACCCGGCATTGAGGTGCCGCAGGCTGAGCCAGGGTCGGGCAGTCCAACTTCCAGTGGCCCATTAGTTTGCACTGTGGGCAAGGCTTGGTGGGGGGCCTTGGTTGCGGACAAGCCTTGGTCCAGTGGCCCTCTTTGCCGCATTTGAAGCAAGCGCCTGGTGGCGTGCGCTGTCCTCCCTTGGAGGCTGGCTTCTTCAGTTCCCCTACCGGCCGGAGGGCTGCTACCAAGGCTTGGGTCCGCTCCTGGCGGGCGGCTTCAGCCATTTCCTCTCGGGCGTTAAACACTTTAAAAGCCATTTTTACCAGGTCTTGGATGGGAGTCTCAGGGCCCTCCTCAGCCTTTTTAAGTTTCTTTCTAATATCCGGGGCTGACTGAGAGATAAAGTGAGAGGCTAAGACCGCGGGTTTAGGCGGGTATAATGAACAAGGAAGGGCCTCTTGAAGGCAGTTCAGGAAAAGGGTTGGGTTTTTTTCGGGGAGTTGGGTAATTTCCCTCAGTTTATCATAAGTTACAACCTTGTTGGAAACTTCATCCATGCCTCTGATTAAGTATCGGAGCATAAGGTTTTGACGAGGGATGTTGGACCCTTGGCCGGGTTGATAACTCCAATTGGGGTCTTCCCCGGGGACCGCCTCTGTGCCAAGGGGGATTTGGTCATCCACTAGATGGTCCCTGTCTGCCTGCTGTCTGGCAGCAGTGAGGATACGTTCATGTTCCTCAGGGGTGAGAGTGGAGGTACAAATTACTTTAATGTCATGCCAGGTGAGGTCATATGTCTGAGTCAAGTACGGGAATTCCTTAATGTAGGTTGAGGGGTCGGCCGAGAAAGATCCTAGCCGTTTCTCAATCTGTGAAAGGTCTTGGAGGGAAAAGGGGACATGTACCCAAACTAGGCCCTCTGCCCCAGCTACTTCGCGGAGAGGGGCGAGAACAACGGATGACGATTGGGGGCTGTGCGACCTGGTATGAGCTGCAATGGGAAAGGGGAGAGGGCTGGCGGGAGGTGGGGCAGATGGAACCAGAGGGATGGAAGGAGCCGGAGGGGCGGAAGGAGCTGGAGCCTGGCCCGGGTCTGGGGGGTTCTACCGGGGGAGAGCCGGAGGAGGAGATAGGTGGTCGGGAAGGTCATTGGGTTGAGAGTAAGGAGGAGGTTCCTGGGAGGAAGCCTTGGGAGGAGAGGAGGTTTGGGCTAGAAGAATTTGGAGAGTGGAGCAGTAGGAGCAGAGATGGGGCGGGAACGGAGATCCCAGAAAGCCTGAATATATGGGGTCTCAGAGTCTTTTCCAGTGTGCCGGCAAAAAATTGTAGGCCAGGCGACCTGTGACAGGAAGACGAGTTTCTTCCTGCGAAGTGTCTGAGTGTATCCCAATTTGGAAAAATTTTTAAGAAGACATCCTAGAGGAGTTTTGGGTCTATTTTGGATTTGGAGTTCCCCATAATTTGGCCGGCTTTTTGGTCCTAGGCGTCGGAGGAGAGAGAGAGTATAAGGGAGGCGTCCCTTCCAGATACCCGTCTCCCGACAGGAGACCTAAATGAGAGGTCTCGGGACAGAGATAGGAGAGCAGCCGAAAGGCGTCCCTTCCGATTGAACCCCTATAAAGGCTCCAGGAGTCGGCGGATGGAGGGTTCTCGGCTCGGCCGAGTCTAGGACGAGAAACCCCGGTGGAGACGCAGGACCAGAGAAAGCGGAAGAGAAACCAGGTTACAATTGGCGATCAAGGTCATAGGGAACCCAGAATCCGAAACGACGGGCGGCACGAGGCAAGGGGGAAAGAGAAGGGGGACTCTCGCTCCGGCCTCTGGGGGTCGGGGCGGGTCACAAAGCCCTTCTCCCGGATTTCGGCACCAAATGAAAGATTGCCGGGTGCCGCCGATGGACGAACGAAGAGCCGAAACAGCCAAATGAGCAAAAGTCAGGCTTTATTGGGAGGACTCTGGGCGAGTTCACTGACCCTCGGATGTGAGTCTGTGAAGGCGCGCCCGGGGAGGGTTTCTGGGTTTTTTATATCTGCAGAGGGGGGAGGATGGTAACGGTCAACCGGTTTGGTGGGGCGTGCAGTTCATGGAACAGCCTTGGGGACAGACAGTTTCAAGAATTTGGGTGTGTGCGGTTTGAGCAAGATTAACAACTATCAGAAAGCTCAGGGCCAGGGAGGGTTTCACTACCCAACCCAGAGGCAACTACCGGACAAACACCTAAGTATCTTTACAGCTCATGGTTCTTCTTTAGAGAAATCAACTCATGCACATGAAAAATACTTTTATGGTCTTTTAGTTTCATAGAAGATACATTTTAAAGCCTTACCAGTGGCACAGTGAATAAGACATTGGCCTGGGATGCTGAGGACTCAAGTTTGAAACCCCAAGTTTACTATCTTGAGCACAGGCTCATCCTGCTTGAGCACGGGCTCGCCAGCTTGAGCATGGTGTCACTGGCTTACATGTGGGATCACAGACATGACCCCATGGTCACTGGCTTGAACCCAAGGTCGCTGGCTTGGCTGGAGGCCCCCAGGTCATATGAGAAAGCAATCAATGAAACAACTAAGGTGCTGCAACTATGAGTTGCTGCTTCTCATCTCTCGCCTTTCCTGTCTGTCTGTCCCTGTCTGTCCTTCTCTCTCCTTCTCTCTCATTAAAACAAAAAACAACAAAAAAGAAGATACATTAGGAGAAGTTTTGCTCAGATGCATTTGGAGAATAAAAACAAGGTTTGTTTTCTTATTATAGGTTTGTGTAATATGTCAGGATAGTTTGGGATCATTAATGAGTAGATTTATATAACTTAATTTAAGGTGGATTAAGTTGTTTTAAAGAAATTTTAAAATTTGTTAGGTTTTTGAACCAGTGTTAACCTCGTCCATGGAGTGTTCCGCCAGAAATTTTATGCTGGTCTGCAAAGAGCTAGCCACCCCTAATGTTGTGTGGGGATTATAGACCCACGGACCTGGGTGGTGTATAATCTAATCTGGATGGTTATATTAGGTGGGTAATTGGATTAGCGGGATGAAAGATTTGGGAGAGAGAAGATAAGATAAAATAGACAACAACTAACAAACATACTTGGTGTCTAGCCGTTTCTCTTGCTATCCTGTAGGGTAGTTTCCACTTAGCCAGAATGATCTTTTTAACTCTTGAATGGAAAACTATTATAAAAAAGGAGTAAAGCAAATATGACAAATGATAATACAAAACTTTAGGAATAAAGTGCTGTACAACTATCAGTAGTTAAAATTATTAGATATGTGATTAGATTAGGTGGATTATTTAACTAGGTGGATAACTAGGTTGATGACTAGATTAGGTAGAGGGCTAGAGTAGGCAGGTGATTAGATTAGGTAGATGATAAGCAATGCTTTTCCTCAAAAGAAGGATTATGAGAAAGAGAATAACTTATATACAAGTCAGAATTCTCCATTTTAATAATAAACAGAAAACATTAATAGTAGTTTCTATAGAACAGTGAGTGATTCTCAAGGTTTTGGTTTCAGGAACCATTTACTTTTTAAAAAATTATTGAAGACTTTGAAGAGCTTTTGTTTATGTAGAATGTGTCTATCTTTATTTACTGTGTTAGAAATTAAAATGGATGCGATTTAAAAATATTTCTTAGTTTATATAAAAGCCTGACCTGTGGTGGCGCAATGAATAAAGTGTCAACCTGGAATGCTGAGGTCGCTGGTTGAAACCCTGCACTTGCCTGGTCAAGGCACATATGGGAAGCAAGTACTCTGAGTTGATGCTTCCCACTTCTTCCCTCTCTTTTTCTCTCTCCTTCTCCCTCTCTCCCCTCTCTCATCTCTCTAAAAATCAGTAAATAAAATCTAAAAAAATAAAAATAGCAATAAATTGTAGCCAGCAGCTCGATCGGTTAAGTGTCAGCTCCAGCGCTGAGGATAGCTGAGGATAGCTCGTTGATGCGAGAATCAGCCCTACACAGCAGTTGCCCGGTGGAATCTGCTAAGGCTCATGTGGCAGTCTCTCTCTATCCCCCCTCCTCTAATTTAAAAATTAAATTAAATTAAAATAGATTATCACATGTTAGACTAAGTGAACATTTTATTTTAAAATGTAGTTTAAAAAAATAGGTTTTAGTGAGAAGAATGGCATTGTTTTACATTTTTTGCAACTCTCTTTTAATTCTGGCTTAGTATAAAACTGGATTCTTAACATCTTTTTCTGTTTATTATGTTTCAGTATAACATCTTATATGTCCCCTGGAAAACTCCAGTGTATGCTAGTGAGCGAGTGTGAGTAAAAAAGGCAAATAATATCTTGGTATTATATAAATATAGCTTTCACCTCACAGGCCTCCTTAAAGGGCCTTTTATATATTGCTGTGTTGTATTTGAATGTTTTATAATGAGCACAATCCCTTTGTCACTTTAAAAAACACACACACAAATAAAAAAAAATGAAAGGGTGTGGGAGGAAAGATGATTACATCCCAGAAAAGGTAATAAAATTTTTGTTTCAAAAACAATAACAATTCTCATTTTATTTTCTAATTGTGGCCTGACCTATGGTGACACAGTGGATAAAGCATCAACCTGGAACGTTGAGGTCACCAGTTCGAAACCCTGGCTTCCCTGGTCAAGGCACTTATGGGAGTTGATGCTTCCTGCCCCTCCCCCCCTTCCTTCTCTCTCTTTCTCTCCTTCCCTCCTCTCTAAAATGAATAAATAAAAATCTTAAAATTTTTCTAAGTGTACAATCTCAGAATAAATCTGACTTTAAAATTTAGCTGATATGTTTTAAGTGAAATCCTATCCACAATATCTTTTTTTTTTACAGGGACAGAGAGAGAGAGAGAGTCAGAGAGAGGGATAGATAGGGACAGACAGACAAAAACAGAGAGAGGTGAGAAGCATCAATCATTAGTTTTTCGTTGCGACACCGTAGTTGTTCATTGATTGCTTTCTCACATGTGCCTTCACCCCGGGCTCTTGGCAGACCAAGCCACCCCTTGCCGGAGCCAGCAACCTTGGGTCCAATCTGGCGAGCTTTTGCTCAAGCCAGATGGGCCCGCGCTCAAGCTGGCAACCTTGGGGTCTCAAAAACGGGTCTTCCGCATTCCATTCCGATGCTCTATCCACTGTGCCACCACCTGGTCAGGCCCTATTCACAATATCAATGTGAACAAGCAAGTAATGCTGTCCCAGGTGGTTTGTTTCCATTTTGTATGTTAATAGTCTGAACACACACTTTCAGTTTTTCACTCCATAGTATGCCTTTGCTTTTGACTCTTCGTTAGAAGGTGCTGGTAAAGATCTGGATATTCAGCCATATTTATTACTTTTCTCTGCTAATTCAAATAAAGCTTGGAATGGGAAGAACCGAGTCTCAGTTATTACTTAAATTGCCCTTGGATACTGTAACTGTCAGGTTTGGAATTCTTGCTAATCCCTGCCCAACTTTAATTGTTTGTTTATTTTAGTGAGAGACAGAAAGGGAAAGAGGGGGAGAAGAGATGAGAAGAATCAACTTGTTGTTGCTTCACTTTAGTTGTTTATTCATTACTTCTCATATGTGCCTAGACCAGAGGTATGGGGTCAAGCCAAGCCAAGCCAGTGACTCCTTCCTCAAGCCAGTGACCTTTGGGCCCTAGCCGGAGACCTTAGGATCATGTCAATGATCCCATGCAACCACGCTCAAGTTGATAAGGTCTTGCTCAAGCCAGCAACCCTGTGCTCAAGCCAAGGTACCGGTGCTCTAGCCAGTGACCTTGGGTTTTTGAACCAGGGTCCTCAGTGTCTGGGGCCGCAGTTCAGTCCACCACTCCACCACCAGTCAGGGCACTGCCCAACTTTATATTTAGTCCCAAAATATCTGTTCTAATGTCTTATGTTTTCTCACAAATTGGAGAAATGGGAGCAATACCTAATGTTTTTATTTCAATTATTTCCTTTTTAATAAAGGACTCAATTCATTCAGGTTGGATTTTTAAAATCTGACCAGACTCCTTGTTTTCAATGTAGTAGAAATAACCAAAAGCCTTAAAACTTATAAAAAAATAAAAATAATTGGCTCAGGTCAAAGTATAATTTTCTTTGTGAAAATATTAATGTAATAGTTTTTTATTGAGATATCAAAAATAGAGACCTCAATAAGTAAATAAAATACCAACATGTCTGTTGAAACAATGAAATAACTAGAGCAAAAACATATCTCATTTTCAGCCTGTATTTGAAAATTAACTATATTGAATTATTTCTTTATAGTCTTTCAAAATTATTCCTCCATAGAAAGTACTTCCTGTTTTTCCAAATACATAATATCTACTTACTGCATTAAAAATAAGAAAAAATTGAAAATTACCTATAATCTTGCCACCATTTGATAGCTACAGTTAACATTCTGAAATGTATTTTGATTCTGTGCATAACATCATTATATTTTGTATATACTTTTTATAGCCTGATATTTCAGTTAACAGAACATCACAGGTATTTTTTGGATAGCATTGTACATGGATCTATCTGTATTGTCATTTTTATTCACTGCATGGTATTTCCTTATAAGTTTGTACTATTCTTACATATATTAGATATTATCTACTACAATAAATAATGCTTTAGTAAACATATCTGTTCCTACATATTTACATAAGTATTTGATTATCTCCATAAGGTGAAGACATTGCTAGTAGGTTGCTGGGTCAATGAGGCATCTACTTTTTTTCCCAAAAAAACTTGTTAATAAAATTGCAAAATTCCTCTTTACATAGATCACATTTAATTAATATTCCCTTCCCCCTAATCCATTCTCAAATCTAATGTTTAAAAAAATCATTATAATTTTGGTTTTCATTTCTTTGAACACCTCTGAGATTGAGGTGAGCATTTTGCCAAATGTTCTTCATGAGTTTCCTGTTCGTGTACTTGGTTTGGCCTCTTTCTGTTGGAATGTTACCTTACTGATTGATGAATATTCAGCTCAATGAAGACACTTTATAGTCTTCATAAAGGACATCTACTATTTATTGTATTAGAGTTGTTTTCTTCTCTGTGCACTCAAGAATTACTATAATATACTATAATTATATATAGACTTTAAAAAATAATTATGTATATGAGCTTTTTGACTTAGAATTTTCTTTTTGTATAGTGCCATTGGAGAGGTGAGCAAGTATTCTTACATAAGGCTAATTGTCTATGTACTGAGTGTACCATTTTCACAAAGTTATAATGTTTTAAAAAATTTGTGTGATCTCTGACTCCTTCTAGGACTGAAACCACAGCATTGCAAGAGCAGCTCAGCAGCAAATCGATCTGGGTCTCGGGGGACACACAACAAAATCCTGGCTGAGATTTTTCTGACTCTTGCTGCTTGCTGCCTTTGTTCTTCTTAAAGAACTCATCATTTGCAGCATGCTCGCTGTCCTCACTGTGATCTGTGTAGTCTCCTCTCCCCAACCCCGTGCCCATCCACATGAGAAGTGGCTTTTCTAACCCTGCATTGTATTTTCATTTCTTCAGAGTGTCCACGTCCTGGAGAGGGCTGCTTCCACCGGCACTGAGCCCTCTGTAAGCAGACAGTTTCTGGAACCGGAGCCAGTTCCCCTCTCCAAGGTCAGTGATGGAATGTGGTATTTTCTCACATGGCATGATGCCTGCCCTGGGCCAGTAAACAGTAAATAGCTTTTACTCCTGGCTCCCTTAGGGTAGTGGAGTTGCCCCCTAGTAGGGCTGCTCTTGTACTTCTTTCTGCCTGCAGTATGTAGGGAAGACATGAGAGTGTATCTGGCTGAGATTTTTCAGGGTTACATACAGAAGTCCAGCATTCTCTTTATGTTAAGGGAAAAGGGCAAGAGAAACTATTGTCATTCCCTGTTGGAGAGATGAGAAAATATTTCTGTATCAAACTAATAGAAAAAAATGAGTTCAGTAATAATAATAATAATAGTAACAGCACCTACCATTATTGCCCATGCACCGCATACCAGACACTGTGCTAAGTGGTGAAACATATTATCTCGTTATACCGTGCTAACAAAAATTAGGGAATCAGGGAACTTGCAGATAGTACTTTCAGCCTTTTGTATAATGCATTTTCAGCAATGAAATAAAAGTTGGTTTTGCATCTCATTTGCATAATCAAACAACTTTCTTTGACTTGTTGTTTGCTTTTCTGAAGTTGTTGTTTAATAAAAAAACCCAAATACTTCTTTTTTAATCGCTTCATATACATTTTGAAATATCCCCTAATTTTTGTGAGCAGTATATAATATAACCTATGAACAGCCTACGCAGTGTAGTATTTATTGCATTTTACAGGTAAGGAGACTGAGTGTTTGTAACTTGCTCAAAGGAAAACAAACAAAACAAAAACTGCTAAGGAGCAGCACAAGGAATCAGACTTAACATGTGTTTAAATGGTAGCCCACCTGCAAGTGTAATAGTAGCCACCCAGTGTGGCTGTTGTCCCTCAGGGCCCAGGGCTCTTCCTCACATCTGGCCTTCCCAGCAGTGAGCTGAGGAGAACCCTGCCAATTATCAAGGCCTTTTTCTTCTTGTGCAAGCCATTGTTCCTACCCTGTCAGCCTTCTCTGCCTATGACTGACAGGAAAATATCTAAATTCATTTTTGTCTAAAGTGCAAAAATCAGTAAGAAAAGTCCAGGAGACATCATCCTACTCATCCCCACCCCTAGCCCGACTCCCTGAGATTTTCAGTAGGCTGGCTCCCCTAGCGAGAAACTCTGAAAATAGAATGCCTGTGGATTTTTAAATCAAATATAAAGATTGCACTTTACAGTATTTCCAAAACAGTTTAACTTCCAAATATGTATAAATAATCCATCCTTGTCCTTTATTAAACAGAATCCTTGACAAAAAGAACACTCTATGTCCCTCGTGTTGTGGAGTGTGTGCACCTCTTCATATTTTCAAACTGTCATAAGTTACGAAGTTTATTCTATCAGGAATAGATGCTAAACTAAGGAAAGAGGGAGTTGTTAAGCTGTTAAAAAAATTTTTAATGACCTGATTTCTATTTCAATGGCAAGTAGAGAATGTCTACTTGGTAAATATAACTAGTAATCTCTTTGAAACATCAGTTTTCTTTTAGTCAGCTAAAGGAGAGCAAAGAAAATAAATACATATGGGGGTAACAGAAAGGGCAGCTAACATTTATTGAGCACTCACCTTGAGCCAGGTACTGGGTAAGTACATACATGTTCTCACATGGCAGTCCCCAACTCGATGAAGTGAGTACTGATGATATTTGTGTTTTATATATAAGAAAGCAGTCTTGGGGTGGTTGTCCAAGCAGCAGACAGCTGGGAAGTGTGTGACAGAGCAGAGGGGAACAGAGGCCATGATAGTGAAAGATACTCAGAGAAAGGAAGACTTGGGAGATGATACATAGAAACAGAAAGGAGTGGTGCTGGTAGTAAAACAACATGCAGGGAGCAACACAGACACAGGGTTTGCTCTGGCCCCTCTCCTCCACCAGCTGCGTCTCTAGTCTCTCTGGCATCTTTCCTGCTGTCCAGCTACATCCCCTGCATGTATTCCTACACTTTCCTCCCCAGCTGGGTGTCTGCTTCTCCTACTAGGCCTGCCTGGAATGCCAGCTCTTTCAAGTTGGGCTCAGAGGAACCCTTTTCAATGCTGATCACCTACCTACCCAGACCTAGCCACAGACCCTCTGGTGTACTTAACCTGTTTCTTTCTTATTCATTTCACATTCATTCTTTCTCTTGCCAGGTTCCCTAGAAGGACATCCTGACACTGTGCTTAAGGTGCTTGTGATTTGCTGAGGGAGAGCCCTCAGGAGCAGGGGTTGTAGGAGGAGGTCAGGGCAGGCTGGGTGATGGGCCAGAAGGGCTTTTGGCTGGAGTCCACATCAGCCTGATCCCTGGCGAGCTCTGGGACATAACTGTACCACAGAACTGTGTCATCCTGAGGCAAGGAGGATCTTTGTTTCCCCAGCCCTGTGTACCCTGGTGTCCTTCAGTCATTGGGAGCCATGGGGGAGGGAGATGCTGAAGCATAATTTCCTAGGCATGAGGTCTGAGCTTGGTGAAAACAGCAATTCCCCATTAGCCTTAGCAGTTCAAGTGCTCACAGCCACTGGAGCCTGAATCCACCAGCCCGATACAGGATCTGGGTAGGGCACCAACAGCATCCATTTTCCATTACTTCTCCATGTGTTGTCTGCTTCGATCTTGCTGTAGGACTAATGCTCTTGTGTTAATAACTGCATCTTTGGGGGTCCCCATTAAATCAGATGGTCCCATCCAATCTAGATACCATAGTTTTTCACCATCTCTCAGCTCCTTTAAGAGACGGCAGGCTTCATGGGCACTGATTGATGGTGGAAGAACATTGTTTCAAGTACACATTGTCCTTTCGCAGAATTTGTTCAAATTCTTTGGCCCTTTTACCTCCTGAAGCATTTTTCCCACACACTTCATCCACTCACACATACATGCACCAAGAATATACTCTTGGAAACGGAAATGTCTCTATTTTATTTTTCAGATGAACAGACGAGGGCTGTTAAATTACTTCCTGTGTTTAGTTATTATTATTAAATCGAAAGTATTGCTAAAACTTCTATAATAGTAAAATTGTTTTATATATCTGAGGAGAGTCAAGGACTGACATGATCACGTGACGGCTTTGGTTCTGTTTCTGTGATAGGTAAACCTATGAAAATTAAAGACTTATTAACAGAAAATTATTTTAAAAGATTCATCAATTTTCAGAGAGTAATTTTAGCTTTCTTAAGACAGATCCTGTCTCCTAGCATATGGGATGTTTCCTGTCTTACACCCCTTATTTGTATCAGCAGCAGCAGCATTTGTAGTTGAAATAGGGAGAATGTTGTATGCTCTGGCTTTAGCTTTGCCTCTGTGTCAGTTTGGTAGTTTATTTAACTCTACCTGATTCTTCTCAGTTTCTATGGCTGAGTTTAGTAATTCTGCATCAGAGCAAGTGGAAGTATTTGTTTAGAGCTGCCTCATTTTTAATTACGAAATACAGTTTAACTTTTCGCCTTTTCTATCTTACTCCTTTTTGTTTCCTCATCAGTTAAACTCCCAAAGAAGAAGACGAGGACTATGACAGAAATCGGTAGCTATGGCTCTACAGGGACCAGCTGTTATTACATTCTGAGTGTAATTAGAAGAAAAATTCAAAACACATTTGTGGCTATTAAATGTTTCCATTTTCACAAGTAATTTGGTGTATTTATCATACACACACACACACACACACACACACACACACACACACACACAGAAGCAATAAATCAAAGATGAACACTAGCCTGAAAATAAGATAAAGATCTAGCCAATAGTAAAAATGCTGTTCTTTACAGATGCTGTCTGTGGATGGGGCTACAGAAAATAGAGCTGATATCTCTCTAAGAACAGAGAGCACGCTAATGAATATATTTACACCTATATGGAGACTCAGTCTTTCAGTTTCTTGATTATATTAAACTCTTATAAAGAAATCAGTAGAAATCCTTTCTTTTTTTTTTAGTGAGAGTAGAAAGGCAAAGATACTGTGCTTTGTTTAAGAAAATTTTGACTTCTATTATGCTAACATTATTCACAAATGTATTTACTTTTTGAATTGAAATGCACTATTAAAAAATAAGAATGCAAAAGCACTTTCCTTTGTGCTCTGGATGATAACGCCACCTGCAATAGTCCACAAAATGGTATGCTGCTGGAAATTGTCTCATCAGAAACATTTTTTAAAAAATTTATTTCGTCTAATTAACAGCTTTGGCCGGATCTGTCACAGTTTCTGACAGTATTGTTTTCAAGTAGAAAAATCACTATGTGGGTTATTTTCTTATGTAAGGGAAAATTTACAGATCCTTCTCTTTTTTAAAAACCGTTTTAGTAATGTATACTTCCTTTAAAACGTTCTTAATGTTGCCAAGTAAAAATCGGTAGGTGTGTTTTTGTCAGGTGTGTAACTCATTCGTTAGGCATTCTCAGATGACAAAGATGAAGGAATGACATTGGGCTCAGGTTAGTTTTCCTGAGGCTTTGGGGATATATGTGTGCGTGTTGTCGTGTAGGGCTTAGGTAGATGGAAACATGATGCTGGCTTTAGAGGGCTTTTTAGAAGCCAGGAGTGTCTGCTAGTCTAACACCATAAAGGATAGACAAACAAAATATGTCTTATGAAAGAGGAAACCATAATTTAGTCCATTTTTTTAACAGAGGAGGATGATATTATGAACTCTAGCATCTCAGATATCTGGCCTTGCGGTCGCATGCTTTCTCCACGGGCTCCCAAGGGTGTGTGCCTCTCGGGATGTGTATCTTCAACAGCATGGATGTGGTGTGTGTGTGGTGAGAAGACGGTTTTATGTGCACTCTGAAATGCACGCAGCCTTACTGAGGAGAAACAGGTGCCCAGAGCTCTGCTTTTCAGCTTTATAGGTTACGAGCCAGTTACATGCTACAGCCTTTCTGTCTCTACACAGAAAGCTGGGTACACACACTAATTGAACATGTGTCGTCAAAACTGTCTTACTTCAAAACTTTAAAGTGCCTCCGTGCCCACAGGGTAACTGGAAAAGAATGCGTTTTAAACCTTCGGAGTACAGGCAATTGAAATTTCATTCTGCCAGCCTCTGTCTGGTGTCTGTCTGATGGACCCACAGACATGCAGGTCTACCTGGAAGCTTGCCTGAACCTCAGTTACAAGTATTTAGCTGGCTCTGTGGTTAGGATTTGCTCCAGAATGTTGTTCATACTTCTGGTGGGTTCCATGCTACTTCAAAAACAGCTTCTACTTAAGAATTTGTTTTAGTAGGTCTTCAAACACCAAGAAACATGTGGTTTTTCTTCTTTTCTCTCAGGAAGCTGACAGCTGGGAAATTATAGAAGGCCTGAAAATAGGCCAAACCAATGTTCAGAGACCAGACAAACATGAAGGCTTTATGCTGAAGAAAAGAAAGTGGCCTTTAAAAGGCTGGCACAAGGTAATGTTTTCATCGTATTCATCTTTAGCTCATCTTTGTAAACAAAGGATCTTATTTGGTGTTATTTGGTGTGTGTGTGAAACTAATTTCCAAAGCCTTATTTTAACCGTTTAGGCTACGTGCAATGTATTATACCCGTTTAAGTCTGAGATCTGCAAATTCTGTATACAGGGAGAAGATTTTATTTTATTTTTTTTATTTACTTTTTTTTTTTACAGGGACAGAGAGAGAGTCAGAGAGAGGGATAGATAGGAACAGACAAACAGGAATGGAAAGAGGTGAGAAGCATCAATCATTAGTTTTTCGTTGCCATTGTAACACCTTAGTTGTTCATTGATTGCTTTCTCACATGTGCCTTGACCGCGAGCCTTCAGCAGACCGAGCAACCCCTTGCTGGAGCCAGCGATCTTGGGTCCAAGCTGACGAGCTTTTGCTCAAGCCAGATGGGCCTGCGCTCAAGCTGGCGACCTTGGGGTCTCGAACCTGGGTCTTCCGCATCCCAGTCCGACGCTCTATCCACTGCACCACCGCCTAGTCAGGCGAGATTTTATTTTTAAAATAAATTATTTTTTTGTTTAAAATCCAGTTTGTACATTTCATAGCCTACTCTTTTTTCTTTTTCACTTGACTTAATATGATTATGTTCTTAGTAAATATTCTTTTGAATATGAGATTTTAAAACACTCATGCATGTATTCCACTGGATGGATTAATTGAACCAATTAGCCACCATTATTGAACCCAGTTTCTATTGCTGGACATGTAGGGTATGTTTAATTTTCTACTGTCATGGTGTTGTGATG
The DNA here is from genome assembly GCA_037038555.1 of Rhynchonycteris naso. Classification (NCBI taxonomy): domain Eukaryota; kingdom Metazoa; phylum Chordata; class Mammalia; order Chiroptera; family Emballonuridae; genus Rhynchonycteris; species Rhynchonycteris naso. Next base: position 54,759,379 of record CM072997.1, on the reverse strand, counting down.
AACATCGATATACATGCATTTCTATTTAATTCATTGGGATGACTTCCTAGAATTACTGTTACCAGTACAAACTAAAGGTAGAAATTTACTGATCTTGGATCAGAGGAAGGCACTCGGCCCATTGGTTATTACTCTTTAAGCCAGTGGATTTCAACAGCCCTCCCACGAACCAGTGACTGTCCCCCAGAAATCTCTTGCAGGTCTGCAAAAGAGTTAACCACCCTGATGTTGTAGATGCTCTGTAATCTTTGTACAACATCAGGGTGCTTAGTCACCGCTTTAAACTATGTGGTTTATTCTTCTGTTACCTACTCCGCATATTTTTTCCATCTTCCAGTTTTAATTGTGGAGAAAATATTTTGTACTTCATTGTTGCAGTGACCTGAGCAGCAAAAATTCTGTAAACTGAAGAGAGGAAGATGTTCTCCATTTTCAGTGTCAGCCCTTTGATAGACCACCAGCATCTTCTCTTGAAATCACTGGATGGACAGGTTCATCTTGCCACATCTGCCGATGGATTTCATCAGGGCAGACGGATTTACTGCCCAAGTGGCCATGTGGTGGCTGCCCATCAGCCCAAAGCAGGGAGGTTATATAACATCCTTGAGGAAATAGACTTTTCTGCACTTTAAGGGAAAGACTTAAAAATTAATCAATGGGAATGTTGCCCAACCCTCTGCCTCTGAGGGTAGAATAGAAAGAAGTCAAAGAGGCTTCCAACTACTCACTTGCCAGAACCCTTGACAGTGTCCCCTGAACCCCTAACATTACCCCAGTGCCAGGCATCTCTCTCCATCCTTGTTCCTCCTTGGATTTTGGCCAGCTGGCCACACTCCTTCCTAGAATTTCTGTTTGCCTTTCGTTCCGGCCTTACCATTTTGCAGTTCTTCTAATCAGTGGTCTTGCTAATCTCTTTCCATGTGACCATCCTTTAAGTTATCCCTGCTAAAATTCTTTAATAGATAGAAATGAAAAAATAGGGGGAAAAAAAGTCAAAGAAGCAAATTTGATTTGAAATGCAGACTTGAGCGCTCTCAGTCCATGTTTTAACAAAACTGGCTGTAGTTCAACAGCAACTCTTTCTGGACCATGTCTTTGAATATTTTGCTGCATAAATAGTGGGAGGTTCTTCCAGCATTCCCTTTTCTCTGGTCTCTAGTGCCATGAGCTATGTATTAAGCATCATCCCATTTGATTGCGCCCCGTTGTAGGAATTGAGTAATCAAGGGTTTTTCAGCTGTAAAGATTTCTTTTTCTGGTGTTTATTTGTTGCTCCCCAGAATCTGTAACAAAGGGATCTTAATCGCCTTCTGTGAGTTCTGTGCAGGGTGTCCCTAAGCCTCACTTCCTGCTACCTCAGCAGCTAAGAGTTCCTGAATCATATAACAACTTCCTAGCATAATAATTTTCTGGCAAGAGAAAGACATCCTGCATCTGTAGAGACTAGAGGAGGGCACTGGACCCATTGTTTGATTGGGTCCTGGGAGCTGTTTGTTTTTTTATCATTTGCCCATGGAAAGGAAACCAACAGTAGAGAGTTCCTGAGTGTTTGTCGAGCAAAATTTCATTCATTTGAATGGTCCCAGGAGTATCTTGAAGGAGACCAAAATTGCTGAAAGTATTTCTCTCTTGCTCTCTCTTTTTTCTCTCTCATTTTAAAACATTAATGTAGTTAAGAAATTGTTTCTTTCCCTTTAGAAAATTTCATATAGAAAATTTCAATAGAAAAATTCATCTGCTAAGTAGAGATTCAAGCATATTGCTAAGCATATTGCTAAACTTTTCAGATAATTAACCAGCGATCCGGTCCACTGGCTTTTGTAACAGACATGAGCATTTTCAGGAACTATCCATGGTATCCAGAAAATGCAGACATTTACCTCCAGGGTGAGAAATTTCCAAGCTCCTCACAAAATCTCTATGACCTAGTTCAGGTTATTCTTATTTCCCACTTTAAAAAAAAAAAAAAAAAGAATGTGGCCCTGGCGAGGTAGCTCGGTTGGTTGGTAGCTCGGTTGGTTGGAACCTCGTCCACACATGCCAAGTCTGTGAGGTTGATCTCCAATTCTCCAATCAGGGCACATACAAGAAGCAGCCAATGAATGCACAATGAAGTGGAACAGCAAATCAACTCTCTGTCTCTCTCTCTAGCCAATTAAAAAAACAAATACCATTTGATTCATTCAGAAAGTCTTAGCTTCACACTCTAAGATTCACACTCCCCTCACACCCCACCCCCATTAAGAAGATTTCATCTCCATTGGATCATGTGTCAAACCTGAGAAGGGTAAATAGTACAGAACTCAAGCTCAGATTTTGTGACCATCTCATGCGTCTGACTGTGGTCAGGTGCACTGAATCCAAATACATGAAAGTGATGAATGTATTGGTTGCTAAATGCCAAGCAACGTTAACCCACACTTGCAAATGTTTTGTATCATTCAAAATACAGTAACCAGGGGTTGTTTGGTTCTTGCAGCGTTTTTTTGTCCTGGATAATGGAATGTTAAAGTATTCAAAAGCACCACTTGATGTAAGTAGCACAGAAGGCATGTTGCAAAGAATGATTTAGAATTTTGCTTGAAGTGACTCCACACCACAGCTATACAAGCCTTGTGCCGTAGTTGCCAGCCTCATTTGTTTCTGTGCCTGTATAATATTTAACAATCTCCCAAACTTCCATGCTGCATGGAAGGTGTGTTTTATGCTTCAGCTCAAGCTAGCATAAAATCTCAGACTGGTGCATGAAGATTTCATTTAGCTGTTGTGATGTCTGCTGTTCAGAACAAGCTTACACCTAAAAGTGACATACTAATAAAAATCACCCTTTCTGTTTTGAAGGGAAACCCTAAATAGGATTTTTTCTGCATTCTAACACACTGTGCTTTATGTGCTTTTTTGAGATTTAAAGCAATTGTTGTTCTTGTTTATGTCCTTTAACACCTGTCTTATGACCTTTATTTCCATTTCATATCATATGTTCTTTTGTCTTGAGAATGCCAGCTGACTGAAATTATTCCAATTTCTGTTTTTTAAGTAAAAAAGAGTTGTTTGCATGCAAAACTGGAAAATGCCCCCCCCCAGCAGGTGTAGGGGAAATAACAGAGTTCAGTTTTGTTCTCATCTTCCATCGAATCAGCCATGTGTCCTTGACCACGGACGGCACCCAGAAGGAAGAGCTGGCTGCTCTGCGCTCTCTGGTCCCAGCTGCCTGGTTCTGCCCAGCAGCTGTCTTCTAGCTGATTACTTGGGGATGTTCTGGGTTGTAGGTCAAAGACTGATCATAGTTTTTTTAGGAACCATTAAAGATATCTTTTTTGGGATATAAGCTATGCAGTCTAGAATTATGAAAAATTGACATGATATGTTATGCCAAAGACAGGAATAAGAGATGAATAGTCTTACTTGCTGAAATTGGTGTGAAGTCATGGCAACTTCACCTGTCCTAAGATTGAGGGCCTGAACCTCAGAACCTTTACCATTTTTACTTTGTAAAGGAAATGTGGTATTCCATTTCCCACAGGTAAGTTAAAGATTACATTCAGCCCACTTCAGTACAGAAACACATCAAATATATCCATCCAGGAAATTTACTAGTCTTTTGATTTCAGATTCAAAAAGGGAAGGTCCATGGAAGCATCGATGTCGGACTCTCAGTCATGTCCATCAAAAAGAAAGCTCGGAGAATAGACCTTGACACAGAAGAACACATCTATCATTTGAAGGTAAAGTTGCTTTTCAACAGTTTCTCTGCCATTATCAGGGGAAATCACTTACCTATATCAATGATAAATAGAATACTGGTTTCACCATTATTTTCTTTTCTTGTTCATTGCTTTAGGTGAAATCTCAGGACTGGTTTGATGCATGGGTCTCCAGACTGCGCCATCATCGACTGTATCGGCAGAATGAAATTGTCAGGTCACCAAGAGATGCTAGTTTTCACATATTTCCTTCAACTTCCACGGCTGAATCCTCACCAGCTGCTACTGTTTCTGTTGTGGATGGAAAGGTGTGTCTTTGTTATATAAAAGTCAGCCCAGAAATTGCCTGGCCAGGCGGTGACACAGTGGATAGAGCATCAGACTGGAATGTGGAGGACCCAGGTTCAAAACTCCGATGTTGCCAGCTTGCATGTGGGCTCACTAGCTGAGTGTGGGCTCACTAGCTTGAGCACGGGGTCGCTGCCTTGAGCATGGGATTATACACGTGACCCCATGGTCACTGGTTTAAGCCCATGGGTTGCCAACTTGAAACCCAAGGTAGCTGGCTTGAGCAAGGGGTCACTCATTCTGTGTAGCCCCCTGGTCAAGGCACATATGAGAAAGCAGTCAATGAACAACTAGGGTGCTACAATAAAGAATTGATGCTTCTCATCTCTCTCCCTTCCTGTCTGTTCCTATCTCTCTCTCTCTCTCTCTCTCTCTCTCTCTCTCTCTCTCACACACACACACACACACACACACACACATACACACACAAAAATAATAATAATAATCAGCCCAGAAATTGCTTGGAAAATTATGCAGACATATAACTGAATCTCATTGGACCAACCATAAAAATAAGATTTTCTTTGTAAACTAACCCTCAGAAAACAGTAGTGACATTTATCATTAAAGTTAGTCACCAGTATGGATTAGGTGGCTATGTGAATCACCAAGAGAATTAACAGTTGCTTTTCCTTCTTATGAATGGACTAACATGCTAATTTTGTATGGCTTTTTAAGAATATTGGGAAGTAGAATGACATTTGGTTAATTAGCACTAGAAATGGAGGTCTTCTGGGATGGTCATAAGAAGACTACAGAGTTTTGAAAATGAAACTTGCTTTTTTGCTTTGAGATGTAATATATACATGACCTATGGAGAGATCGGTGAATATCCCCATGAAGTTAATGCAGATGGGCTAGAGAATGTGCCAATAATATGAGCCATAGCCCATTTGAGTAGCCCACTAGTCAAGCAGTGTGTTAAGCATTCAACATGTATTCATCTCTAATCTTTAATATAGCTAACAGGAAAGAATTTTTCCAGAAGTTATGTAACCATTAAACAGCTGAGCCAGGATCTGAATCCTCATCTCTGTTTCCAAAATCCATGCCCTTTCCATTAGATTGATTACCAGGTTGGGGGGGGGGGGACTAAAGTTGTTCTTTGGACTAAAGCTCATTTTCTTTGTTGCTGTAAAACTAGAGGTGTTGCCTGCTGAAAGTCAAGGTTAAGACCACAGGCAAGGAGACAGCTGTTTCTGCCTTTGACTCAATAATTAACTTTTCCGAACTACAGTCATAGTGCCCTGCCCAGGGGTGCTCCAGCTTCCCACCTGGCACCTGACATTGAGAGCAGAGACATCTATGAATAATTGGCTGCCATAAGGAGTTGGGTTCAAGGATATTTCAGTGAAGATTCCTCTTTATTTTTTTATATAAGGACAATTCATGTATCCAAGCTTTCTTTGCAAAACATTGAAAAATCTCATGGAATAACTACTGTATTTTTTATATATTATATATTAGAGCAGTAACTACTGTATTTGGTTTTTGTTATTTCAGGGGAAATTACTCAAGTAATTTTTGTTAATCCCATTAGTTGTATTTCATAAGGCTCTCAAACCTTTGTGATTGTAACATTGCTAAGGACTGTTTAATCAGTCCTAGGAACAGGGTGTTAGGTTAACCCTAATACTAACCAATTCTGAACGAAGGGGAACAAACCAGGAAATCAGGGGCTTAGGAAATACTGAATGACCCAACACAAGGTGTTTCAGCCTGACCAGGCAGTGGCTCAGTGGATAGCAAATTAGACTGGGATTCAGAAGACCCAGGTTTGAAACCCTGATGTCACCAGCTTGAGTGCAGACTCATCTGGTTTGAGCACAGCTCACCAGCTTGAACCCAAGGTCGCTGGCTTGAGCAAGGTGTCACTCGGTCTGCTGTAGCCCACCAGTCAAGGCTCATATGAGAAATCAATGAACAACTAAGGTGCCACAACGAAGAATTGATGCTTCTCATCTCTCTCCTATCTGTCCCTACCTGTCCCTCTCTCTGTCTCTCTCTTTGTCTCTGTCTCTGTCACACACACACACACACACACACACACACACACACACACACACACAAAAGGCCAGCACAAGGTGTTTCAAATAGTCCCCAAGTTTCTCTGGGCCTCCTACCTTCTTAGCACAGAATAGCATGAATCCTGAAGTTAATCCAAGTTAAACAAGCAATGTATCTCATGTGGATGTTTTTAAAATCTAAATGTTTAATCCTCTGATCATGCCAGCTTCTGCCTGAGTTTTTGGCACAGAGTGTTGATAAAAGATATATTATTTTCATCTCTTTTGTTATTTATTGAATAACTTGGGTGATATCCAAGAATGAAGAGCTGAAACCAAATCCTCCCCACTGGTTGCCTTGCAATAAGAAAGCTCTTCAACTCTGGTTTGTATAAAAGATGTATTGCTCTAGTTATGAATGACATACTCTAAAATCTAACTCAGTGAAAAATACCCAATACATTTATCAAAGTGCAATAAAGTCTGGAGAGAGCTTCTTATCACTTTGCTTGCATTCTAAATATCAAATTATGAGACTCCTGTTAGTTGGCCTGTTGCCCTGTGTGGGTAATAAATAAGTCTGGGTTCACTAAGTATGTGCATCCTTCACTTCATAGTGATTTAGAAGAGACACAGCCAGTTGTAATTGAAAATTAAAATCAAATATGGAGTTTAAAAGTTGTTTCAGCTTTTTAGGAAAGTAAGTTTCTGCTGTTTTTTTTTTTTTTCATTGAACATTTACTATACCCACTTTAGTATCTACATAGTTCATACAACTTTAATTTATTTCCCATAAAATGCCTTCAATGGAAAGTCTATCAACTTTAAATAATAACTTGCCAAGACTGCTTTTTTTATAAACTAATTTTCAATACACATTCAAAGCAGTTGCAGGGTTCTGTGCCGGTGGATAATGTACAGTATTGAGGAATCATGGGTGGCTCCCCATAAACCTTGAGCTGATCATAAGGGTCCAGAGAGCTTTTGTAAGGAACAGCTTCAGTCGGGAGCCAGCAGTAAGGACACTGTATCAACTACAGTTTACCGAGTAATTTAAAACTCTTGGGAATTTGAGTTGGCAGGTCCTTGTGAACATAAGGTGTACCGTACTTGAATGTTGTCCCCTTCATTGTATACTGGAGACGGCAACTTATGAGAATGTTGTGAGTGTTTGTGAATTTTGGCTTCACTGAGCACATGTCACATTTAGCCAAGAGGCATCTTCCCTATTTTGATTGTACCCTTTCTTCCTTTCTTTTTTAATGTTGCTTTGAGAATACTGTATTTTTTGAAGTCACTGAAATATACCATTTCTGCTTAACTTCATTCCTTGTTTATTGTAGGTACAGCCAAACAGCTGCCCATGGCAGTCCCCTTTACCAAGCAGCAACAGTCTCCCTGCCACCTGCACGACCGGCCCGAGCAAAGTGGCAGCCTGGTTACAGGACTCCGAAGAAATGGACAGGTGTGCAGAAGGTTAGTCCTGGGCCAGTGCGGCCTTCTCAGACTGAGCCAAGAAACAGAAACAAAGGAGCGAATTGTGCATGCTGTACCTTTCACCTCCCCAGCCCCCTAATTGCCTCGACCTATTTTTCTTTTCCTGATTTTTATACCTCAGATCCTGACTTTCACCCTCTTCAGCCTCCTCACCTCATCTCCTTACCAGTTCCCTTCTGGCTTTGTCAGCCTCCCCACTCCCTGGATCCTCAGGACAATCATGGCGGGGAGTGCTGCCTCCGAAGCACCCTCCACCCTCACTCCTTGACTCTCCACCCCATCGCTCCCTCTCGCCTGCGCGCTGCATTGCTTGCAATAAATGGCAAAACTATACTGTAGCTACATTACCTGTTAGAGGTGCTCCAGGGCAGATCAGTTATTAAATACTCAGAGCCGATACATGGTTCCCGCACTCTGCCACCTCTCAGCTCTAAGTCTCCAGAAACTTCTCCTTCCTGTGTTTAGCCTGAGCATGTGGATCCAGACAGAGTCACAGGCCATGTCCGTTCCACCAATTTCCATGTGACCTTCAAAATGAGAAAAACAAGGATAACACAGAACACATATAATATGGGTAAATCATTGATTCATTTTCAAAAATTATTTTGGGATGGTGTTGGGCCTGACGTTTTTGATACGACTTTTTTTCTTTTATAAAATTATGGTGAAAGTAGATGTTAGATTATTGTTTTTATGTCCTCACTTAGAAAAATTGAAATTTGGCAATCGGTGTTGGCCTCCTCACACACACACACAAAAAAAACCACAAACGTTTTTTGGGGGTGTACACATATAGGAACTCAAAGTCTGCAGTATTTTTATTAATCTTCAACATATCCAAAATTCAGTATTTATGTGAAAATAGGATTTTAAGAGGGATGTTATATTCATAAAGCATGTCCAGTTGAAATTCCATTAAAAAAAGGGTTTTACTTGAATATATTCACCAAACACACAGACATTACACTTCTCTTAGCTTTGGGTTGGGGACTCCGCAGGGCTGCCTCTGCAGCAGTCCTGGGCATTTCAGCCTCTCCTCCAACTTCTGCGGCCTCACATGCGCTTGGGGCCTTAACCTGGCCACCTACATTGCAGAAAAGATTGGGACCCTCCCTGGGGACAAAATCTGTTCTTCTGACTAAAACGCACAGACATCGGCCTGGACTCCAAGCAGGCCCTGGTGGGTGGAAGGACGCATTTGTTTCCCTGGGTGCTGCTTCACAGCAGCCGTGACCCTTTCTCCAGGCTTGTGGGTGATCCTTCTCCATCTGACTGCTCTGCCTGTGTCCTCCGTCCTGCATTGTGTTCCACAGGGTTTAGTGCGTGATTATTACCTCCTCTCTTGGGAACAACTTCAGTTTTCCCCAGTCCCCTCCTTCCAGCTCTCTGCCCATAGACTCTGTGTTCTCTCCCCTATTGTGACTTCTGTCTTTTCTGCTCTATGGAAGGAAGCGTTCTTGGTAGCAGGAGGCCTTCTGAGTTCTGCTGTGTTCTTAGACCTCATCCTCTGGCCTGGCCTGCAGGATGTTCTCTAATGAGCCTCCTCCCTTCAACATCATGACATTTTCTTCTTCTCTGACTGCTCCTCCTCTACTTCATTGGGTTTCTCCTCTGGTCAGACTTAGTTGCAGGATGATCAACATTCAGTCTTCTGCTTTCTACTTCAATCATAATAACTGTTTTTCTGGGTGCTTATTATGGGCCTTGGGACTGAGTTGAACACTTTACATACAGGAATGGGCAAAAGTAGATTTACAGTTGTGAGTACATGAAACAGTTTATTCTTGTATAATTATGTATTAATTATTGTATTATTATTACTTATTATTATTATTAACCTACTTTTGCCCTCCCCTGTATATGGTTTTCTGTAAATCTTTATAATAGTACCAAATAAAGATTATTATATACAGGGAAACCAAAGCTCAAAGAGGTCAAGTAACTGGTCTATGTTACACATCAAGTACTTGGAAGAGCTGGAGGGTTCACCCAGGCCAACTTGATTCTGATAACTATGCTCTGTGCTTTGGAGCTGACAGGCATGCTCATAATTTCCTCTGAAATCTCTATTATGACCGTGATAGTGGTGGTGGTGGCGGCGGCGGTGGGGGTGGTCGCCGACCAGTATTGGGCACTTCCTATGTGACAGACACTATTGTAGGCATTTTATAAGCATTAACTCGTTTAATCCTCTGAACTACATTATGCCAACCTGCAGTGCCTTCTGTGCCCTTCTTCACTTTCCTATGTTGTTCAATTATTTCCATTAATCCTCCACACGTTTCTTAAAAGATTCTACTCTCTTTTAAGTCTGCTCCGAGGACTTCACAACACAGGAACTCTTTCTTTCCTAAACTCCCACAGCACTTTCTTTTTGGTCTGTGCTGATCATTTCATAGGATCTCCAACATTGAGGTTGGTTACATTTCAGAAGTTCATTCTGTAACATCTTCTTGAACCCAGAGCACATCTGGCTTGTAGTTGTAATACTTCAAGTAACCAGCTATTCAGAGATCTCTCAAGTACGTAAGGGAATTAGTTGGCTCTTCTTTTTATTATTATTATTTTTTAAATATTTTTAATTATCTTTATTTATTCATTTTATAGAAGAGAGAGAGAGGGGGAGAGAGAAGTAGGGGAGGCGCAGGAAGAATCAACTCCCATATGTGCCTTGACCAGGCAAGCCCAGGGTTTTGAACTGGGGACCTCAGTGTTCCAGTTTGAAGCTTGATCCACTGCGCCACCACAGGTCAGGCCTAGTTGGCTCTTAGCATTTTCCCCCATAGAAACGAAGTATCACAGTAATATTCTATATGCCATTTTTATATACCAGTATATGTCATTGTGGTTTTTTTATATGCCATTGTTAAAGCCTGAACACACAGATTGTTTTTTGTGTACATTATTTTTAACCAGAATATAAAACCCATGAATCTCACTTGACTGCTGTATTTCCTGTGCTTAGAACTTTGGTGGGCACACAGTCTCCCCAGCCAGTGGCACCTAAAGGAAATAATAAATGGATAGCTTTGTATATACCTTAATTTATTTAACCTTTCCATAATTTTATGACATGTTTCTTTGTGGAACAAACTAAGGTGTGATGAGAAAATAAGTAACTCCTTCAAGATAATTTCTGGTTTTAGTAGCATTTTCTCACCTACCATCTCAGTTGCTACTCTAAGTCAGGAAGTAAATATTAGCATCACCATTTGACAGGTGAGAAAACTAAAACTAAAAAAATGTAAAGTAAATTGGTGACTCCTGAATCAACTGAATTGTAACTCCCAAAGTTTTGAGTCATTTACCTTGAATTGAGTTCATTCACAAAGTTCCCTTTCCATTTGGTTAGAAAGGGTTTTTTAAGCCATGTCTATATTTCTGTGCCACCTACATGCACCATTTGTGTAGAATAATTACAGTTACTAAGAAGAATAAACGTAATATCTACTGGTTAGAAGGCTCAGTAGATAGACAACATTAATGTTCTAGCACCTTGCTTTTGATGTAATTTTGTTATTTAGAAGGCAAGTTAAATTATAGGTCCCTTCTGGCCATCTTCTTTCTCCTCTTCCCTCTCATCCCCTCCTTCCTTCTTTGCACTACTTTTCTTCCTCATTTTTTCCCTTTCATCTTCTGTATTTCCTACCCTTCAGAGCCACTGTCACCTTGTTTTCTACAAAGGGGAGGAGATGGGTCATACAAGGGTGCTGCCTTCCCTGTAAGCAGTGGAAGGGCACTGGCCTTTCCAGTATTCTCCCCACCACCACCTCTATTGGGTGGTCCCCTTATTGATGACCAAGAGCTCCCTGGAAGAACAAGAGCAGCACTTGATCAGCCCCCCTGGGCTTCATCCTGACACAAATGCTTTTATGAGGAGAAGGGACCAAGGTGTGGCCTGGCCTGGCCTCTGATGAATTGCTCTCCGTAAAGTATGCAGAGAGTCTGTCCTCTGTAAAGATTCTCATAGCAGTTACCTCTCTATTTTGTTTCATAGTCACCAAAAAGTCCACCAAAAATGTCCAAAATCCCCAAACACAACTCTTTGTTATTTGACCCAGCTAATCTTTAGCCATATTTAACAGCAATGTTTTGCTACCTATCCCAGATTTGTAACAATTCAGATCTTTGAGATTTAATGTGAAAAAAGGTAAGTTTTCACCAACTGCCACAAAAATAAGAACAATCACTTTACAATTTTACAGATTTATACACATTCCCTGTTGCATCTCTTCATAAAGAGTGCACATGCAAAAGCCATCCCATAACTGGGAGCCATGTTCTAAATATTTATGAATTGAGTAAATAATAGTAATAACTCAATATTCTTTTTTTTCTTTTTTTTAAAAGTAGCATCAATATGCTTTTTTTTTTTTTTTTTTTACAGGGACAGAGAGAGAGTCAGAGAGAGGGATAGAGGGATAGATAGGGACAGACAGACAGAAACAGAGAGGTGAGAAGCATCAATCATTAGTTTTTTGTTGCCGTCCTAACACCTTAGTTGTTCATTGATTGCTTTCTCACATGTGCCTTGACCGTGGGCCTTCAGCAGACTGAGCAATCCCTTGCTGGAGCCAGTGACCTTGGGGCCAAGCTGACGAGCTTTTGCTCAAGCCAGATGGGCCTGCGCTCAAGCTGGCGACCTCGGGGTCTCGAACCTGGGGGTTTTGCATCCCAGCCCGACGCTCTATCCACTGCACTACCACCTGGTCAGGCTAACTCAATATTCTTGACTATATTTAATTTCATATACTAACGGTCAGTTTTTTGTGACATTTTACTATGCAGATCTTTAAAAATTCTCTCTTGTTTAAATATATCAAAAAATTAAAAATAAAATGAAAAGTCATTTCTTTATTCTAAGCAATTCAAACAGAATGAGTTTCATGCCCAGGTGATGCTGAGCTACTGGGCCAAGGGACACACTTTGAGAATCTTTGGTTTTGCTTACTGTAACATCTCTAATAGATTTTAAAGAAATCATGCATTGGCACATTATTAGTGAACTAAATTACAGATACATATGTTCATCTGACTCTGTCTTTCATCTTATTTTTTTGGACTTGACTTTGACTCCACCCCTATTCCAAGTAGCCACCTTATAAACTATTTTGGGAACAGGAATACAGGTTCTTAACAGTAAAACCAGCCTGAACAGGCAGTAGCGCAGCGGAAAGAGTGTTGGCCCAGGACACTGAGGACCCAGGTTCAAAATCCTGAAGTCGCTGGCCTGACTGTGGACTCACCAAATTGAGTGTGGGGTTGTTGCCCTGGGCGTGGGAGCATAGACATGACCCCATGTTTGCTGGCTTGAGCCCAAGGTCACAGGCTTGCAGGGGGTCACTGGCTCAGCTGGAGCCCCTTGGTCAAAACACATGAGAAAGCAATCAATGAACAACTAAGGTGCCGCAACTATGGGTTGCTATTTCTCATCTCTCTCCCTTCCTGTCTGTCTGTCCCTCTCTGTCCTTCCCCCCACCCCTACCCTGCTAAAAACAAACAAACAAACAAAAAACTATAAAACCATTCAACTGCTGAGGTTCCCTTGAGTGTGCTTTTCATGCAACAAGGGCCACCTGAGCAGGAAAGTGAGCACATACAATTTGGCTGAGAATTTAATTGCTCTCTGCACTAATAGCTGTTAATTTGCAGGAGTGCACTTTGAAGTCATCTAATAATAATCTGTGGTTTTATGGTTCTAAATCAAGAGAAAGGTCTGTCTTTTTTTTCTTTTTCCATTTGCTGTTATCATTATTATACATAAACATGGGGCTGCCTAGTCATATTTGCCATCGTTTGAATTGACTCCCTGTTATTACCTCTGCCACCTCTCCCTACTTGGTCCTAACTTCCTTTTATTTCTGATTTTTATTAGACCTTGCACATTGCCAGTCAAACCTTGTGGAACTTAGCAAACTCCTGCAAAGTTTGGAAATACTTCAGAGAACTCAGTCAGCACCTAACTTTACTGACATGCAGGTAAACATTTCTTCTGGTAAAAGGACCTTAAGATAATAACTCAGAATTTTTACTGGATTATTTAAGGTAACATTTAAAGGGAAATAATTAAAATACAAATTAGTTTCTATTCTGGAGTTATTTAAAAAATTTTTTTAATCTTGGTGCCATTGTGTTAAGATGTTTAATTTGTAATGTTTTACAGTTAATACAAACTAGAAATAAAAATCTAAATCAGTCTTCTATATTTGTATTACATTAGAAATGATAGCTTTAAAGATATAACTTAGATGCTTTCAAAATTATTAACATCTTTTCATATAGCAAAAAAAAATGCTGAGGATCGCTAATCCTGTTTTCATTATGTATCGCAGAAAAAGTATATTTTATGAATAAGTTCTTGTCTTTGCTTTTAATGTCCACTATGCATCATATTAATGCCTTCCTTCCCTGGCTGGTTTGCTTTAGGTGTCTACCAACCAGTCTTGACTAACTTGCTATGCTCTCTCTGTCTATGCCCTGTGTGAACTTAATAATACTTTGTATAAACTTAATAATACTTTGTTGCTTTTAACTATTTGTGCAATGTAGGCTAACTGTGTAGATATTTCAAAGAAAGACAAGCGGGTCACAAGAAGATGGAGAACAAAAAGTGTCAGCAAAGATACAAAAATACAACTGCAGGTACAGACTTACTTTTTTACTTTTCGTTCATTCATATTTTTACATACTTGTATAGTGTTTACATATCGGCTCATGGAAGTTAAAAAGTTTACAGCAGTTTAACTGCTTTAAAGCCAGTGCTTTTCAGATTGAGTTATATTCTTTATGATAACTAAAGGGAAATCTATTCTTTTTACTTTGATCTAAGTAATAAGAATTTTTAAAAGAGTAAAAATTATTTAATATGGCTGCAAAGTGGCATTTTAATTCTCAGTTATGACCTTAGATCTATTAAACTATATTTTAAACAAAAATCACCTTAAAAATTTCACCTGAAGATCTAATTATTTGTAATCAACATCAATATTTATATGCTAGATCTTAAAAGAGCCAGCTTTATTCAAATTTTCATCTATCAATAAACAAACGAGGGCTGCAATAGATTGGAAATCAACAAACCTGGGATCTAGCCTAATCACTGTGATTTCCTGGCAGTATAATTTCATGCATTTCTCTCATTTTTTTCTGGGCTTCTATTTGCTCCTAGATAAAGTAAATGAGTTAACTTAATGATCTCTGAATTCCCCTTCAATTCTAAACTTTCATGATTCTACAAAAATAGATATTATATTTGGCCTTCAACAATCACTTTTAAAATCTGAACTAAAGTCTTAATGGCTTATGATAAATTTACTTTAAATTTATTTTTAACAATTCATTTGTTTGAAATGAGTAATTTTATTTAATTTATTTTTTTTTCTAAGTGAGAGGAGGGAAGATAGACAGAATTCCTGCATGCACCCAGACTGGGTTCCACCTGGTGACCCTCATCTGGGGCTGATGCTCCGTCCATCTTGGGCCATGTTTGCAACTGAGCTATTTTTAGCACCTGAGGTAGAGGTTCCATGGAGCCATCCCCTGCACCCAGGGCTGATGCTCTTGAACCAAGCCATGGCTACGGGAAAAGAAGAGTGAGAGAGAAGGGGGAGAAGGGAGGAGTGGAAAATCAGATGTTCACTTCTCCTGTGTGCCCTGACCAGGAATCAAACCCAGAACATCCACACACCAGGCCAACACTCTACCACTGAGCCAACTAGCCAGGACCAAAATAAATAATTTTAAATAAGATCCTATTTTGTAATTTTATTGCATTGCTACTAAATACAATGAATGCCTAAATCTTTATGCTGTAAATCAAATTACTTTTAGATTTTCAAACTAGAAGCTGTACTTCTACAATGCTAGCTATATATTATAAAGGACTCTTGCCCTGCACAATCAAAATGAGACTAATGAGTTTGCTTTTCTTTTTATTGCACTATAAATTAACTTATGTTCTAGTACAAAGGTAAAGGGAACTGCTTTTTAGAATTCTTCAATATCTTCTGAATAACAAAATTCTTCTTTAATTCTCCCTGTATCAGTAACATTTTTTGTGCCATAATTCTGAATGTGTAAATAACAAACTCTTTGTTCATTCTGTTGCTGATCTGATGTATTTGAAAATAAGTTTTCATAAGCACTAAAAATTCATGTTTTATTTTTAATGTCTACATTCTATGAACACAATGTTTTGTGTTCTTTTGTTCGATGTGTTTTTGCATGTTTCCCCCTCTGTTCAGAAAATTAATACTGCAGATATAAATGTGCCAAATGACTTCACGAGAAAATTGCCTAAAACTGCTTTGGGAAATTTCATTTGTTTTGAGTATGTGATTCTCTAGTTTTGTTGCTGTTTTTTAAAAAGCATGTTATCTATGGTTATTATAGCCAGGAAAAAAGAACCATTATAAAAAAGAAAATTATTATTGAGAAAGGTCAGCATTAAGGAAAAAGAACATGTGTGTGTGTATGTGTGTGTGTGTGTGTGTATATATATATATATATATATATATATATATATATATATATATATACATATATATATGTATATATTTGTGATTAGCTATTATTTCAGTCTCGTTTTTATAAGATTGGCCATTGAATAGATGCCAGTCACAGCTGTTGTCTCACATAGATTGCTTCTCTCTGAGTTGGAGTGCAGTGCGCCTGGCCACCCTACTGTGCCCACGAGGCCACCATAGTCCCTGCATTGCTCAGTTTTTCTAAAGAAAAGAGAATGCGACTCTGAAGAGCTCACATATTCACAGGCTGTGCTTTCCAATGTGCAGAAAGTTTATGAAGATTTTTTTGTGTGTCATCAGAAGAAATTACGTACTCGAAAAGCAGGAAAATATTCTTCATTCGTCTGTAACAGTTCGGGGTGGCTTATTTGCCTTTGTTTTTATTTATGCTGTTTTGCTTTGTTTTTGTTTTTCCAAGAGTAGCAAAATAGCCCTTGTGAATCTGGTTTGATTATTTTTGAGGGAAATTGAAATCAGCTCATCTCCACACTCAAAGAAAACTTGAAACTTTCAAAAGTAGGAGATTTAGTTACACCTCCAAATGGAAACAGAGTTGAGGCTAGCGGTAAAGCGTTACTCATTTCCAGAGAAGCCCCACTTCCACAGGGACTGACTGGTAAAACAGAAGGTGTGGTGCGCGAATGCTACAGTATTTGGTCCATGCCTGGACCTTTTCTGCTCACTGACACTAACAGGCTTTCCAGGGTCTTTTAGGCCAAGGAACCATAGAATCAGCCAGGAGTGACTATGACCAATATAAATGCCATTATTCATTTGTATTTTACCTCCAGAAAGACGTAACATTTATTTTTACTGTAGTGGATTAACCACCACCTTCTCCCACCCTAATATACAGGATGTTCCTTCTTGTTTTACGTGACAATGAGATTTCCATCTGATAGTACCACATACTTGTTTTGAGCCCATAATCATCTCAGTAGTTAAATCATTTTCTTTGATGGTCATTGTTGCAGCCAACTTGAGAGGCATTGTAGTGAATGGCTCGTTTTTCATCACCTCTATTGTTTGTAGCTTTCAGTATAGGAGCCATTCATGAATGAACCTAGACTGTCTGGTGGTGGTAGTGGTGCTTATTGTTACTGCTGTTGATGGTGGTAGTGTTTTCACTGCATTTTGCATTCAGCATTCTGTAGCAATTTTCATTTTGAAATAATTATAAAACAGATTATTTTAAAAATTGACCCCAGGAAATTAAAAATGAGCATGTTATAATGATGTTTGAATATTATTATTGAATAGGTAAGATTGTGCTATTGATTTGAATGTGAAGGTTATGGGCATATTTCTATAAGAAGTCATTGGGAAGCTAGCCTCAGAAATCCATTATGCAACTCATTGAAGGCAACATTTGTCCAAGAAAGTTTGGTGGAGATTACCTTTTATAAAAAGGACTTCCTGTATCCCAAACCTCAAATTTTCTAGTTCTAATAAGTCTCAATATCATTGTTGTACAGTAACAACTGGGCTGTGTTTTAAATGCTGTACAAGAAGGCAAGAACAGAATGATTTTTTTAAATTAAGTGAGAGGCAGGGAGGCAGAGAGACAGATTCCTGCATGCACCCTGACCAGGATCTACCCGGAAAGCCCATGAAAGGATGATGCTCTGCCTCTTTGGGCTGCTGCTCTGTTGCTCTGCAACCAAGCTATTTTAGTGCCTGAGTTGAGATCATGGAGCCATCCTCAGTGCCCCAGGCCAACTTTGCTCAAACCATTTGAACCATGGCTGCAGGAGGGAAAGAGAGAGAGAGAGAGAAGGAGGGGGTAGAGTAGAGAAGCAGATGGTAGCTTCTTTTGTGTGCCCTGACTAGGAATCGAACCCTGAACTTCCAACAGAATGATTTTTAAAGAGTTGTTGTGAAAGAGAGAGCTGCTAATTTTCATTGTTGCTGGTAGCATAAATTAAATACTAGATCCCTAGTTGTTGGAGAAAATGAGGAATAGTAGGAATTGTGGAGCAGCAGATAAATGACCCAATGTTGTTCATATGTAGCTCTCCTGGATCTCACAGTTGCTCAAATTATACTGCAGGCTTAAAGTAAGTTCTTTTTTTCTACATTAAACATACAGGGATTTTGTGTACAGTTGTTTTTTTGGTGGAAAACAAATGATGTACATATCTGTGTGTATAATAAACATCACATACATACGCGGAGGATTTTGGAAGATGAAGAGAAATATAGAGTAATTTGGCAAATATAAAGAGTATTGGAGATATAAGAAAGAATTTAAAATATTCTTCTGTTCCAAAAGATTAAAGTAGTCTTGCTTTTTTTTTTTTTCTTCTCTATCTGGACTGTTCTGTGACTCTTAGGTATATCTCAGTTCATCAAATTGAAATTATTGCTCACAACCCTGGAGAGTCAGGATCTGTCAGATGGAGGCAGAGTTGAGGACTTATAGGGAAATGTCATTGTTCCTTAATCCTGTCCACCAGGAAGAGCAGAAAAGAAAGAAAGCTCAAGAATTCTTTTGCTGGTTTATGCACAGGTGCATGTCACTGAATGAAATGTATGCTTTCAGGTTTTCATAGTTGATTTTTGTAGGCATTGTCTCCACACACTGAGAAAATTGAGATTTTTTTTTCTTAAGCAATGGAGCTCTTCTGAAAAAATTCTTCAACCTGAAAATACCAACACCATTCCTAATGTTGAATCCCAGAGAGCTTCGTGGGAAGGAAATAAATGGGGAGTTGAAGATTCCTGCCGTTTATTCCTTCCCCTTACTTTTTTCCTCCCATCAAGAAACAAAACAAAAAATTTTGCCTGGCCAACAGGAAGCTCCCGTTACAACCCATTCATTTTAACCTTTGCACATGATTTATATAATTACTTTTTCCTGAAATTACTCTTTTTTTATTTGTTTCCATTTATTGAGTGCCTTTGACTTCATATAACATAACATTGTGTGAATAAAACAGTATGCAAACGTGTTTTGCCTTGAAATCGCAAGGTATTTCTCAGTTCATACCTCTCCATCTTTTTTGGAGGTAGGAGTTATATTTAGCAATTAGACTCATGTGTTTGGGTGTTCTGCAGCCAGAAGGATGAGCTTTTCTCACAGCCCAAATGCCCCTCACAGCTCTTGGCAATACTAAGATTTAGGTTAAGTCAATTTCAGTTAAAAACTCTCCCTGTTCCTTGTCTGATTATCTTCCGTCCTCCCACATCCTGTCCTCTCTCTGCCTTACCCCATGTTTTTTCCTCCCTCCTTCTCTCATTCACTGTCAGGAAGGGCCATCTGTGAAGGGCCAGTTCAGCACAACTCGGCGCCGGCAGAGGCTAGCAGCAGCAGTGGCTACAACAGTGAGTGGATTTCAATCTCAAGCGGACATTTAATAACAATGAGAAACTGTGTACAAGTGTCACCTCCCCTGTTCTCATGGTGCCACTTGCGTGTGACAGCGTCTTGGCATAGCTTTCGCATGTTCTCTGGCTACCTTTGCATGGCAGGAGTTGACACGGGTGTCGATGTTTGCAATGGAAAACACAAAATCCGGTTCCCTCCTTCTGTCTGTGTAAGAAATCATTTCAGTTCAATGTTGCACAACTGAATACACCCTTTTGTGGTGTGGGATTTCCTTAAGCAATACTGTTTTTTGTTTTTTGTTTTTTGTTTTTGTTTTTGTTTTGCCATACTGATACTGGAAGCTTTGCTAGCTGATTTCTGTTTTTCTAAGAAAAGTCATGTTACTACAGACATAAATTGTGCTTTTTTTTGTAGCGATGTGACTATTTGAACAGGAGGTGAGAATAAAGAAATGCAAGGGTAAGAAAAGGTGAATTTTGATGTCATCTCTAAATGGCTACACAAGTGACATTTAGTAAGGGAAATGGGTTTGCAAGAGTGAATATTGAGCTGAAAATCAGAAAATAAAATGTAGAAAAGCCACCAAAGTTAAATGATCTTTAATTCATATCTAGAGGTTTGTTTACTTTTTTAAAGATAAAATAGAATGGATATTAGGAGGATAGAGGAATAACAAATTTAAAACTGATTAGAAGGTGTTTAGAATAATGAACTGTCCATAGGAAACATAAAATAGACCATGTAAATATAAGAATCCTTTGCTGGATAAAAGTAAATAATAATATTTGTTTAATCATGACACCCTGTCAACTTTTTAAAATAGAATATCAAGTTCATAACAATAATGGGTATTAGTTTTATGGCTATTAGATAATAATTCTTGAATTAATAATAGTTTTACTCTTGCTAGTGGTGGAGTGTATTTTAAGATTAGAATTGCTGAAAATATGGAGAGGTTTTGGTTGTATTGTAGGATAATGGACTCTGGTGCAAAGACCATTGGTTTTTTCTACTTTGAACGGCAGCTGACTCTTGCATTTTTATTTAGGCACTTAGCTGGATTGTTTGAGAGACAGAAGTGCTTTCGATTATAAAATGAACCAGGGACTTGGGATTTATTAGAGGACTGACTCTTAAACTCACATTTTCTGAATATTAGAACAGATTTTTGAAATAGACTTCACAGTTCATTTGTACTTTATGTATATACTCAAACGCCGATGAGTCAAGTATAAAACACCAACATGGTAAGAGATTCTAACAATAAATACAAGTGTAATCAGTTAAATAATTCTTAAATGTAATCTTTCATTTATAAAATTAAGAAATCAAGTGATTTATTAGAGAATAATATCTCAGTGGGGAAAGTAAAATACTAGTGTTTCCTTAAATAATATACTTCTAAGATGGCATACAGGGAAATGAATGTTTCTACTGTGTTCAGTTTTTAATGACAGATACATATTGTGAATATAATAAAACTGGGATTAGAACCTATTAGAATAGAATGGGTTTATATTTTTAAATATTAAGCACAGAAAAAGCTTTTAAAAGGGGAAAGTATTAATGCCTACCTCCCAGAGTAGCTGTGACCATAGAAGTTAAGAATAACTTACATGCATCTAATGAGAAAAGTTACTGGCAATGTTTAGTATTGAATTTAGGAATAACCTGGGGGTGAAAGTTACCCTAAATGCACTAGGATTTATCATTTTAACTGCACACCACAGCATAGCAGCATCTAGCACTGTGATGGCGAACCTATGACACGTGTGTCAGCACTGACAAGCGTAGCCATTTTCGATGACATGTGGCCACATGCGGCCGCATACCAGAGAAGTATGGGGCTGCATGCCGAGAAGGACATTTCATCCTCAGCTCCTGCACGGCCAGGTGCAGTAGCCAAGGATAAAACATTTGCTGTAGTGTAGACACTCTGTGCTGGAGGTCTGTAGGCCAAAACAACAGAACTCCAGCACAGAGCATCTAGTTCTGGGACTTCAGGTTAGGCCGTTTTTTTTGAAGTGACACACCACCCGAGTTATGCTCGGTTTTTTGTCGAATTTTGACACACCAAGCTCAAAAGACTGCCCATCACTGATCTAGCAGGACCATTAGCAAGCTTCCTCAGCTCCTTCATCCATATCTCAGTGACCTGATGCTGGTGACTCAGTGCTCTACTTTTTTTACTGCTGTTGCTCTCCTCAATTCCCAGTCCTTCCTCTTCCCAGCACTAAAGTTATCGCACACATTCTAAGCCCATCTGATCCTGCTAGTACCTTTTACCTATAATTCTTCCAAATGACTCCTACCCACTCATTTTCTTTGTCCTCACTTATTTTTATTTATTTATTTTTGCTCCCTTGGGTGCCTGGGGCAGCTGAGATTGGCTCCTGATCAATAATGCACCCAAGATGTTTCAGAGATTTATTCTTATTGATACTTAGCACTAATATCCAAGGTGGTCCACTTGCAACATCAGCCAGACACAACAGAATAGGGGGTGGGAAAAAAAAGCACTGCCCCTCAGCATGACTGGGAGCTGAGTCCCAGTGCAATCAGCGCTCCCCGTAAGGACCCTGGCACGCATATGCGGAACAGCAGCAGCAGACCTTTCAAGTTGGCTCTGGAAGCCATCTACATGTAGACCTGCTATTGTGTTATATTTTTTGTTGATGTTTACAATTGCTAAATCTCAGTGCCAGTATCTCCATTGTCAATCCATTTGTCTTTTAACTTCTTTCTAGACAAGTATTAAAAGCATCTTCTAAATATCCCAATTCCAAACTGTACTTATTGGTACCAGAATGTTCCAGGATCAGGCCTCTTACCTGGCACAGGATTTCACGGAAGCTTTAGCCTACTTTCTTGAGCAGATGTAAAGGCCAAATCCAGTGCTGAAGGTTTGCAGGACAAACATTGAGAGTGGGAGATGCGAGCTGTAGACGACCCCCACTCCAGCCATCTCAGACAGAAAACCTAGTTACCACTTAAATTTGTTAATCTCATAATACCTAGATTGATGAATAAAATAGTGAGTAAGTCCCCAGAATGGAAAGATACTCAATCAGAGATAGATTAATACATCTCGCTTTGTAGCCTCAATTTCATTTTATGAATTCTTCTATTAAGTGATCGATTCCATATACTTCTTTTTTTTTATTAAATATATATTTTATTATTATTAATTCTAATGGGGTGACACCCATAAATCAGGGTACATATGTACAATGAAAACATCTCCAGGTTATCTTATCATTCAATTGTGTTGCATACCCATCACCAAAAGTCAAATTGTCCTCTGTCACCTTCTATCTGGTTTTCCCTGTGTCCCTCCCCCGATTCCATATACTTCTAACAACAAAAAAGATATCAGTGTGAACATTTTCAGTAGGAATCATATAAAAATTTGTTTTCAATATCCCAGGGGCCTATCTGATTGCAGTTTGAATGGAGTATCCCCTTCTCTTTCTTTGTGGGTTATATACAAACCCATTTTTGCTGGTTTAATTGCCAATTTAAACTTCCATAATGTTCAAAATATGAATTTTTAAGTTAGATTTTTTTTCTGAGCATCTGATATCAAATTTTAATAGTGAGACTGTTATCTCAGGGACAAGTCTGCATTCTTCCTGACCCTCTGGGCTCCACTGCACCATGACCTCCCCTCGCAGCCTCTCCCTCTGCTCTCACTGCCACCTCCCTACACACAAAAGAGAGACACCCCCCCATGCCACACCAGTCCTTGGGGTGTTGAAGGTGCCCTAGTGCAGATAAAACCCCTTCTCTTGATCGTCAACCCATTACCTACCCCATCATCAAACACCCACACTCCTTTTTCGTACTGCTCTTCTAGTTCTTTGCACTGGGAAACCATATCCCTAAACCTGAAACATCCTCACCTGTCCATTTCCTCAAGTTACAGTCTGTCTCCATGACCTAATAATCTTCACCACCCTTCCCATGGATTTTCTGTGTCCCTCCCAGAGGGCTAGGATCTGACTCCTCTTTCTAGATTTATTATCACCATAGCTAAGGTCAGGAATTTCTTTTTTCTACCTTTAAATATTCTTCCATATAAATCCCATTTCTTTATAAGCATCCCCAAAAGAACACAGTCATTGTTCTCACAAAGTTACCTAGACACAATTAGAGCAAAGTATTAAACCCAAGGACTCCATTTTCTTAAATGGCTATCTGTCATTTTGTGTGTGTGTGTGTGTGTGTGTGTGTGTGTGTGTGTGTGTGTGTGTGTGTGTGTGTGTATCTCTTCTGTGGGCAGCCAGAAATTCTAAATTCTGAGCTTGATAAGCTATGCGAGCAGTTGACATCTCCCAGTCCAGTGTGGCCAAGGTCCCCATGGAGGACAAGATAGTTACTTTGATTACTCCAGAGACCAACTGATTCAGATAACATCCATTAGCTACTTAGCATAGCTGAATTTAGGGAGAGAGCTCCATGCTCACTTCCTTCCCCAGGAGGCCTTGGGTATCCTCTGAGATATATAACTCCTTACCATGGCACAGTTCCATTCAGAGGTCCCTTTGTCCAGTCTCCATGACCCTTACCCAGATCCACAAACTATAGCTTGGGTCCGAGTTCTTGGTTCTCTCCAGCCCCGCCTCTTGCCTCTTTGCCCACCGTGCACGTGCACTGGTTTGTGTTCATTCTCTCTTTTTTCCTGTAAGGAAGTTTAAAGCAAATTTTAAAAAATGAAAAAACAAAATAAACAAACCAAAATCATGGTTCCTACCTGCATCTACACCAGGTATTGGTTTCTTCCTTCTATAGCATATTTCCTGTTATATAGAGGTGTGTATTATGCTACAATGTATATAAAATTCAGCTTATGAAAGAGTCTAAGAGTCTGATTATTGAAGATAATTGAATGAACATCTGTGCAGTAAGAATTAGGGAAGGTTTCTGGTAAGCTGATTTACAAGAGGGATTGGCATTCTCATTTTCCAAGAAAGTTTGACTGACATCATTTATAATGGTCACGTAGAATATTCTAGAAGAAGAGGGCAAGAGGCTGTGCCTCCACCCATCACAAGCTTAGCCCAGATCCAACCTGGGCAGGGAAGTGCCTATAGCCTTTTGGAAAAATCTATAGTAATATGACTTTTTTTATTTACTGCTTTTACATATTGGCAAGTTAATTAGCCATGTTCATATATGTAACAGAGTTGTGTGTGATGTACAGAGGTAAAGTTCAGTGTTTTGTATGATACATATTTGCAAACATATTTCAAATCAATTTCAGATTTAATTACAAGGTCTCTTAAAGTCATTACATTTACTATTAAACTTATTTATGTCTTACCTAGTGGCTATGGAACAAGGGAGTTTTCCTGTGTCTGTGCCGCTTGAATGTTTACCTGTTCCATAAGCTCAGAAAGAAATGACCGTACGAAGTCCTCTGAGATGAGTGCTCAGAATCCATAAGAGAAGGCCAGCGTGTCACAGTTTAGTGTTCGCTGCCAGTAATTTTTTAGCTACAGCTGTGGGTTCAGAGCTGAAGCTTATATGGGATTCTACCTTTCTATCCTGTCATTCTGAGGTCCTTTCCCATGTCCAGTGAAGAGCCAGTGAGTCCTCAGCAGTCCTTAATCCCCTGTGGGAGAGGAGGCTTCTTCCCACCCCAGCAACCTGCAAAATAAAGGCATACTGAGTGCTTCTGAGTGTGCCATCAGAGAGGACTCGATTATTTTGAAGAAGAGGAGATCTCTTCTGTGTCAGAGAATATGGAACAGTGCGGTCTTGTTGGTTAATAACCCATGTCTTCCCCTTTCAGGTCCCCTTCAGTGCTACCATGTCACCAGTTCGCTTGCACTCCTCCAACCCCAACCTGTGTGCAGATATTGAATTTCAGACTCCCCCCAGCCACCTCACTGACCCTCTGGAAAGTTCAACAGATTATACAAAACTTCAAGAAGAATTTTGTCTAATTGCACAGAAAGGTAACAATACATTGAATATGCCCTTTGTCTATTTTTAATTTTTTGAGAGAGGCAAGAACATGAAGCTGCTCCTGTATGTGCCCTGACTGGGGAATCAAACCAGCAACATCCACGCTCCAGGGCGATGCTCCAACCAACTAAGCTGTTTGGCCAGGGCTTACTTATTATTGATTTTTAGAGAGAGAGGAAGGAAGAGAGTGGAGAGAGGGAAGAAAAGCATTTGTTGTTTCACTCAGTCGTTCATTCATTGGCTGCTTCCTGTGAGTGCCCTGACTGGGGATCAAACTCGTAACCTTGTTGTTTTGGGATAAAACTCTTAACCAACTGAGCTAACCAGCAAGGGCAGAATGTGCCCTTTTGAGAAGTGCTATTCTTTGGTGGGAGGTTGCCATTTACTCCTTTATCCTTATGTAGGTGGCCGTGGAGAAAGATTAAATGGTTCCTCTGTTGGTTGGAGTTCTATATGCAGAATGCAGTAGGATATGATAACTTGCTTCTTGGAACAACACACATCATAGGTTTTCTGTTTTACCTGAATAGAGAAAGTGTCATTAGTGTGGGTGGGGGGCAGGGAGGGAGGAAAGAAAAAAAGTTTTATCCCAGGTCAGCAGACACCACTGCTCAACATTTTAATTTTGTGTCCTTTTAGTTATCATTTAATATATAATTGTGGGTTATTCTTAGCAAGGAAAAAAAATATGCATTGATTTTAACTTCACAGTACGTAGGCCAGGAATTCAGGCATTGCTCAGCTAGACCGTTCTGTGCCCCCTGGCTTTGACTGAGCCCACTCAGTGCTGTTCTGCTGGAGGCTGGGCTGAGAGGCCCAGGGTGGCTTCACCCATGTGCTTGGCTTGTTGGTTAGACAGTGAAAGGCTGCACCTGGCTCTGTCCTCCCTCTTCATGGCAGTGCAGGGCTCCAAAACAATGGAGTGGACTGGAATGGAAGCTGCCGCTCTTGCTCATGGCCAGCTACTTTACTGGCCCAAGCTTCATAAACCAGTGCAGATTGGACGGGAAGGGGAAATAGACCCCACCTTGGGGCCTCTTCAGTAAGTCATGTGGCATAAGTTCAACTGTTGTCATCAGCCACAGTTGAGTATAGGTGGACTGAGCAGTCCTGTACTTGTTTACCAAGAGCCTCAGTTCCCAAATTACCCCCCACCGCCTTACTGCTATGGTATTTAAATTTTTACCACTGAAATTCACTTTTGGTTTAAGTTAGTACCTTCTAAGACATTGTGCTTTTTCAATGCATAACCTCTTGGAAAAAGATAAGCATTCTGTGGTTTTCAGTCACTAAAACCCACTGTAGATTAATCCCATATATTTCCCTTGAGTTTGCTGGTAATAGGTTATAAAATATTCTTGAAATTATGTGTTAAATAGAACTTCTCAGCCACCCCCACGGCATTCCTCCAGCCCTCCAGCCCGGTGGCTCAGGAGGACAAGAGGAGCAGCACCCTTTGGGCACCACGGGGGACACCGAAGTCAACAGGAAGTTATGCTCTCAAACCGCCAGTGCAGATGTGCTTCAGACAGTTAATTCCATAATTTTCAGACAGTTAAGCTAAATCATCTCCCCACTTTGTTCTGTGGAGTTCTCAGTTGAGATTCTGCAAGGCTAACCCTTTCACCAACTATTTTACTCCTGGCACATTTTTATTACATTTCTTTGCTGGGTGCTAATTATGTCATCAGACTAGAGCAATGGTATTTTGTTTATATAATGACACGGGTTTACAGCCAGTAAAACCAATAACTTTTACTCATATTCAGGGAGGGGTATAGGAGCAGGTAGAATGAGATAACAAATGTTAAGTACAATGCAGCTACCTACTTAAAGGTCTCTGAAGGCTGCGCAGCCCCAGGAAGCTCTGTGTATTTGGTTGCAATCCTGAGGCTTTCAGGAAATCCAAGTTTCAACAGAATTGTAAAGCTTCTGTTGAAACAACATATTCTTTTCAACTATGCTAGAAAAAAAGGGGGGGCTTTTCTATAACGTTTGAGCAAACTCTTTAGAAAGAATCATGGATTTTGAAATGACTGAGAGTCCGCTTTTAGAGCTGCCAGTGGAATTAAGGTATTCCAGCTCTCAAGTGATTGCCTTTCAATTGATGGTGGGAAAAATGTAGGCAGTTAATCAATAGATTGGGAGTTCCTTGAATTCCTGCCATATTTCCTCTTTAATTTGGGTCCCTGTTTTAGGCTAAAATTTTCCACTTTTTTTAAAAATAACCTTTTTCAAATAAGTCAGTTTTTCCTTTTAGAAGCCTTTGCATATTACAAAAATTCTGTTGTTATAAAGATAGGAGTTGGAAATTCAACCTTTTGTAATTTAAAAGTAAAGACTAACTCAAGTTTACCAATGCATGTTGTTAGGTATGCAGGAGTTGAGGAGGGAGGTACTATTTTTATTGTTACTTTTAAATCAAAGCACTTCTGACATCAAAGTATTCCTGGCTAAAAAAGTAATGCAAGTACTTTTTTCTTTCTTCCCTCCCTTTCCTTCCCTTCTCTTTCTTTCTTTTTTTCTTTTCTTTTTTTTTTTAAAGTAAATGAGAGCAGGGGAAGCAGAGAGACAGATTCTGGCATGGATCTTGACCGGGATCCACCCATCAAGCCTCCTACTGGGTGGTGCTTTATTCCATTGCTCAGCAAACAAACTATTTTTAGCACCGGAGGCAGAGGCCATGGAGCCATCCTTAGCACCCAGACCAATGCTCTCAAACCAATTGAGCCATGGATGTGGGAGTGGGGAGAGAGAAAGAGAAAAAGAGAGGAGGGGATGGGGTGAAGAAGTAGATGGTTGCTTCTCTTATGTACCCTGACCAGGACTCGAACCTAGGACATCCACTTGTTGGGCCAATGCTCTACCACTGAGCCAACTGGCCAGAGCAAGTACTCTTCTTAAAATCAAACCAATTCCTAACTCAGAGAACTACTTAGAACTTACTAGATCAGATGCCTGCTTTAGGTTGGCAGAACTCATAAAATGTTCTTTTTTAAGTGCACAATTTGGGAAATAATTTTTGGATCGTTCTAAATGATTTGCATGTGTCTTCATGGTACACAGAACTGCTCAAATGTTTTCATCAACTATGTCAGAGTAAATATTCATATTTAGAATTGATATGCTGTTTCCAAGTCTTTGTTGGCTTGTCTGGTACAAAATGCTAAAACTTTCACTCGATTAATTACTATTACCATATGTTTTTTGTGTACGGATATTATAATAGATTCCCCTTTAAGGCTCACTTTTAATTAGAATGTAATATAACCTTTCCAGAAAATGTCTATGCATGCGTTGAAGTGCTAAAAAGTTTATAATTTTGAATATTCTTTCTGGACACATTTGATCTTTGTTTCTAACTTTTCTCCCCGCCCAGTGCATTCTCTTTTGAAGTCTGCATTTAACAGCATAGCTATAGAGAAGGAAAAGCTTAAGCAGATGGTGTCTGAGCAGGATCACAATAAAGGCCACAGCACTCAGATGGCACGGCTCCGACAGTCACTGTCTCAGGTAAATGAGAATGTGTGTTTCATGCTCAGGACACATTCCCAACCCTTTACAGCCCAAGGTGGGGGTAGAGGCGATTGGTCATGGGGAGCACAAAATCATCTGTAAGTCTCCCAAGACGTTGAGTGTTGCTATTAAATTTTATTTCTTTTCTTCCATTAAATGTCAAGGTAAGAGCAAAATCAGTCAAGCTTACTTGGAAATATTTAATTGTTATTTTGTCTTGTAATGCTTGTCCATGGTCATTAATAATGCAGTTCCTGTTTTTTTTTTAAAAAAAACATGCATTTACACATCTAAAAATGTCAAGAATATAATCAATCCAATGTTAGAGCAAAATCGAAGTCATCCATACTTAAATATTTTTCCCACTTACAAGACATTTCAGTCTGTTGAAAATTACTGATTACTGTTTCCTTTTCTTTTTCAATTGGCACTCTCAGGATTTTCTTTCTGTTCCTTTCCCTCAATTTAGACTTTCATATTTCAATATATATTATATGTATAGTATAAATTATTCAAAACATATTCATATATGGTATTCAGTATATACTATATTTATTTTATGGAGACTTATTAAATCCCTATGTATATCAAGGTTGAAATTTCTGATAAAAATCCTTTAAAACTATTTTTATGATCTTTTACACTGAAGACTTGCTCTGAAACAAATATTTTCTTTTGTCTGTAAATACACTTGTAAAGATACCTTTGAGAATTCAGTGTTGTTATATGACTTTGTGTGAGAACTCAGTGTTTACATAAAATATTGTTCACTTCCTGGTGCCTTGGATCAGAGTGAAGGAGCAAGCAAATCCTGGGTAAGTGGTTTTCTGTGGGATCAGCTCCTGCTTGAACATTTCCCCTCAGTCCCTAGGAATCAGACTTAAACCGTCTCGCCATGTTTTATGTATATAAACTGTCAGCTTATTCTCAGTGTGAAGTTCCATGTTATTGAGTGATGTTATCTGGGCCGTGCTTTCTGCGTTCAGTTAAAGGGAAACCCTGTCAGTTAAGGTGCATATGCTGCTTGTACTGCAAAACCAGGGACTCAGGAGCATGAGCATTAAAAGCAGTCCCTGCTGGGCAGTAGGCAGAGGGTTTTATTTATAAGCACATTAATGGTTTTCCCTTGACTAGTCTCATGCCATGTATTTTATTAATGGACCTTCTAAATCATTATTCTGAAAGTATCATGAATCAGAAGATCAAAATAGTGGAGAGATAAATATGTAGACGTCATCTTGTAAACATGAAATACACTCTTCCCCCCACCGCCACCTGTGGCAGTGTTTGTCTTCAGATGTATTTATTGTTGCAGGTGTAATAATCTAAGCTTGTACTACGAAAAATAAGAAAATGTATTTCTTTCTTGCTTGCTTTTATTTACTCGTTGGTAAGACAGAATAATAAATAGAGATCTGGGTTGGAACATAAAATGAGATTAGAAATAACAGTGAAGAGAAAATTGAAGTTACTCATTTGTTTATTTCTTTATTCATTGTATTTTATTCAACTGACCATATATGAGGTATGGAGCAAGTTGTGGAACAGCAGCATGAAGTAGCCCTGGCCATGTTCCCAGGAAGCTCATGATTGATTTGCGAGATAAGCAATGTTTATCAGGAAACAGTTAAATGGACTATGCTTGTAGTCCATTGAGGTTGGCACATGAACGGCGCAGATTTGCAGGGCTCTGGTCTTTCAGAGAATAGAATAGCTCTGAGCTGTGAGCAGAGCCACAGATCAGGAGAAACGAGCTTTGAATTAGACCTGCGGAGACCACAGCAGCTCACAGGGAAGGGCCTGATATGAATATGTGAAAAGTAAAAGAAAGCAAAATTATATCAACTTTGCATCCTTTGGCTTAAATGTTTTCTTTTCTTGTCAAAATACATTTATTTGCATCTAGACTTAGAGCCTCAATAGATTTAGGGTTGGTTGTTATATTTATTTTTTTAATCAAAAACCTCAATTTTATCTTCAAAAGGTATAAAAACAGTTTGGAATTAGAAAGATGATTAGTTGTACACTATCCACTAGAGAATTCAGTGCTTGCCATTGAGTATTATCACAGCATTTTGACTGTGATCACACTCTTGTGTCTGTCTATACCTTCCGACTGGGCCAGTCTTACCCATATTGACCATCTACTCCTCCCATCAACTCGGAGGCTGGTCTCTTTTTTACAGCTCACTAAGCCTTAGCTTAGGCAACTAAGTTTACTGTCAGTCCACTCTTTAAAGAACCACTATCCATGGTGAGGTCACTGGAGAGGTATCTAGAGAATGACAGTTTATTCACAATGGCTAAAACAAAGGGTAAACAGGAAAAATTAGTATAATAGGTAGGAAGCAGCTCATCAAGAACCACATGAAGGAGTTTAGATTTATCTTCTCAGTGCTGGAAGACCTTCACTTTAACTAATAAGTGATCATTTCAGGAATTGGAAATATTACTACATATTTACGTATATTAGTAAGATTACTGATACATTATGGAGGATGGATGGAATTAAGGCAAAACTAGTTGAGGGGACTCTTTAAGATGCTTGAGATGATGCTGGTCTGAACTATGTACACAAGAAATACATAATTCTGTTATTTTACCTCCATGAAACTTTAAAAGTAACTTTCACACCTAACAGATAGTGTACAGATGCTGGATTTGAGCCTGTAGGACAGAGAATTTTATGTGATATCTATTCCTTTATAAATGACTTTAATTTTATGTTTCATTGAAACCTGAACACCAAAATCAAATAGTATTACTACTACTAAAATCAGCACTCCAGATTACTGTAATAATAAAAAATGCAATTTAACTTGAGCCAGTCTTCAATACATTATACTTTGTCACTCTTACTAATGTGATTCCTGGCCCCAGAATTTGTGCACAGCTTCTGCTAAATGCAGTAGGTGTTGGGTCCATACAAATGTGAGTGGCAGAATATGATCTTTGTACTTTATCTAGAACTACTGATTTATTCATTAAATCCACACTTTCAGTTGTTAGATATATGATCATTCTGTACATTAATAAAAAAAATTGCTGTCAATTAAACTGACTCAGTGCTTCAGAGGTGTTAAATATGGGAAGAAATGTGCATCTTAAAATTAATGAAATGTGTGTATGGGAATGTAAGTAAATCTTTGGCTAACGGCACAGAGTAGCAAAATTAAAATCCCACTCATAGTATTTGTCATCCCTCTTAGCTAGAGCATTCACATACCCCAAATAAGTATTCAGTGTTGAGATAAAAGTTTCATATATATTTGTTCCTGATTTCAACAGTTCCCTAAGACTTGGCCAGATTTGTTCTGTACAAAGATAGTCTTCATAAAATCTTTTACATATTTTTGTTAACCATACAGTAAATTCAAATTAATGTCATTTTGGACATAATTTGGCAATATTTATTAAAACCTTAAAAAGAGTTTATCCTTTGACCTTTTGGTTCATGGCTAATATGTGTAGTCTAAGGAAGTAATACTGAGTGTAGAAAACCCATATGCCCTTAAATATTCATGGCAGGTTCGTTTTTTCTATCAATAGAAAAATTTCTATCAATAGTAAAATTCAGTAACAGCCTCAGTGCCCAATAATAGGAAATAATTGCTTATTATGCAACTATTAAAATCATATTTGTGAAGAATTTGCAACATAAAATGAATGTTTATGTGCAAAGAATAAGTGGCAGACATAGCATATGAAGTATGTACCCATTAAATAATGTGAAAAATGCATAGAAAAAAATATATACCAAGCTATCAATGGTTAGTTGATAAAGTAGTAAGGTGTAATTTAAAAAGATATTTTCCTACTTTCTGCATTTCCCAAATATAATGGTATATATTTATTTTAATTGAAAAGGAAAAAAAAAACAAGGTGATTTTGAAAGTTTAAAGGATTTAATTTTTGGTAGCTCTAAATTTGACAGTTTCTGTACTCATTTTCTCACTCCTGTGAACCAGTTTTGCTTTTACCCAAAGGGTCTAAGTCTCTAATGATTCCATCTTGCCCTGTGTTTTATATCCATCTCCAGCAATCCTGCTTCCCTATTTGTTGCCTTCCGGAACCCACAGTTCCATTCAGAAAAAACATATGCCAAAGTCTCACCTATCTAAAGCAAATTCTCATCCATTTTCTGCCTGGGTAGATGAATGATAACGCATAGCCAGAGAGATGGGGATTGGGGTAATTGATTCTTGCGCAGCTCTTGAAGATGGTAACTTCTTTTACAGATTGGAAAGGAATTGTGTGTTTCTTGTGCATATATTAGACTTGAATGTGTATGAGGTACATGAAATATTGGGGAAATGAGCATAGCATGTAGAGAGTTTTTAGTGCAGTCCAAGTTCACTAACAAAAGCAAGTGGTAAGAATAAGCATAGAACCTGCCTGGCGAAGAAGGCAAGCTGAGTTCCTGAGCCTCCCTGTTAGGCTTTGGTCTGACATGCTACTAGTAGAACAATGTTTTTACTGTCAAGTCTCCATAGCTTTGTTCATTGGCTGACGCAGATGGCTGGTGATCTGCCTCCTTTTTCCTTGTTTCGTCACTCTTCAGGCTCCTTGGATGCATTCCACACATTGTTTCTACCATTACCTGGGCTCTTCTATGTTAATTATTACTAGTAACAGCATGTCACTGAAAATGCTTATATTCCTCAATGTTCCCAAGGTTCTGTGACATCATTACGGAGACAAATAGTTGAGTTTCAGGGAGAAAAATAATCGGTGTGGTTCTGAGCACGACCTCAGAGCTCCACATCACAAAGCTCACTGGTTGTAGCAAACTCCAGGAACCGTCCGTATGATCAAGGCAAAAGGAGGAGTCAGCCGGGGAAGGCGCACAGAAGTGGGCTGTTGCATGCTCGGTTGTATGCTAACACTTTCTACCAGTGGGGGTGCAGAGCTGGAACAGTATTGCCATGTGTGTTTTGTGCTGTGTAACAACTTTTTTCTACCACTGCATATATATTATTAATAAAATATCCTTTTTAAAATTTTAGCTCATTCCTTGTGGATATTAATGATGAGAGGGGACCTTGTGTGCCTTCACACACCCCTGTAGACAGGATCATATTCAATAACTATTGGACAAAATGAGAACTTAAATGAGAATTTAACTTTTTAAATACCCAGAGCAAACAATCTACAAGTCTCCTTATAAATGGAAAACCTGTGTTTAAAACCCCACCACTGAGAAAAATCATTACTTAAATTTGCCCTTGAATTTTTGTGGGGTCATTTCATTAACTCTGTTCCAGTGGCAACATAGGGTACTGTTACTTTAGAGGAATGTTAGTGGGGGATTCTATGAAACTCTGAGGTCAAGACTATTATTCTGCCAATAAAACTATCAGACAACCTACCACAAAGCCTCCAACTTCCAAGACAGCAAAATACATCTGGTTCCAATTAATTTCAGTAACTAAGAGAACTTTCCATATATACTTTAGACAGAGAAATGGTGAAAAAACAAGTAAGCATATGTGTAGTGGTGGCAAAGGATAGGAATAATCCAGTTTTTTTTTTTTCAAATTCGAAGCATTTGAGATTTTACTCCAAGAAAAATTATCCTGGGCACTTTTGCAGAATGTAAGGATATTAGAATTCTTTCTTTGAAGCACATGGTTTATTTACCAAAACTAAACACATATTTCCTGCCATCTGAAAATGTTAATGACTCTATCCACCTTTAATTTATCAGTACTTGACTGCCCACCAGACCAACTGTGTTATATTTTACAAAGATTTTACAAACTAGATCTAAAGAATTTATACAAAATGCAAACGCTATGAGTGAACCATTTTCTTCTCAAAAAGCAGAAGCTGGATTTCAGGGAGAGAAGAGAAACTGTTCTCTGCCCTATGCTCAAGGCCTGTACACTGCCCCATGCGAGTGTGCGGTCAGCCACTGTACTTTACTTTATCCTGGGTGTTTGAGTAGGGACAGAGTTCTAATTGTAATATGACATTTGTAGCTGTTTTGGTTTACTGTATTCACTGACCTCATATGAAGAAAACCAGAATTCTCCTTCCCTGGGGCAGATGTTCTAACAGTTATCTTCAGTAGGTCCTGACACTTGTCTTCCACTCTCTAAAACACTCACTTCCATTTCTCATTGCTGATTTAATGAAAAGGAAAGGAGCTGTCCAGCTTTTCACTGGGCCTTGTCCTTGAAACGTGGTGTAACTACAGTTAGCCACACCTCTTATGTATGTGGACGATGTGCCCATGCCTCGATGTGATCATGCGCCTTGGTCCACAAGGTTTCTGTAGGTACTGTGCTTGTGTGAAGCTGCTCTCTCTCCTTGCTGTGCACACTAAACTGTGTTCTAGCAGGTGGTGTTTTACTGGTGCTGAAAGTAAAGTGATACAGATAACTCACAATTAGTTTATTTTTTCTGTGTTCTGTTCATCATGCTTGTCAGTGTCTGCACTGTTCAATGGAGACTCCTTTTGGTCTGCACTGTCTAGGTATTAATTATGTACTCCTGGAAAATGAAAATAAAACTTTTATTTTGCCAAACTAAAAGATAATTCTATAAAATATAAAACCATTCCATTTTCAAATTATTTTTAAGATAACTCTCTGACTGGGAAACAACTCCCAAGCATTAGAAACTAGAACAAAATAATAGAAAGAATTAATAGTTTTTATCCCAGGGTGTAAATATAATATATGTGTGGTGGTAGATGAGGTTTGGATGTAATGGGAGAGAAAATTCCATGAATCATTTTTATGAAATCCATGAACTCTTTCAACCCGCTCACCTACTGAGTAGTAGTCATGTTACAAAAAGTGAATACCTTAATTCTGAGCCATTTATTTCCTTTTTATGAGTAGGATCTGGCTTGTGATGACTCCAAAAGTTGCAGCTAAGAACACCATAGTTTTTGTTGTCTAAAATACACCTGTGTGCTTGTTTTGTTTTATGCTTGCTTATTAACCTGAAATTACATTTGCAATTTTTGTTGCTTTAAGGCACTCAACCAGAATGCTGAACTAAGGAGTCGGTTGAGCAGAATACATTCAGAATCTATTATTTGTGATCAGGTTGTCAGTGTAAATATTATTCCTAGCCCTGATGAGGTAAGACTCAACTCTACTAGATATACAATACTTAATTTTATAGCATCTAAATCTATTGTGAGTTTTTTTATTTGTATACAGTTTTTTACTGTTAATAAAAAATTTCATGCATAAATATTTGCATTGCTGACAGTCCAGTGCTCTTTGGAGTGAGGGATGTACATGAGCTTGATACCATTTATTCTTGGTGATCAGGGTCTATTTTTATCTATTGCTGTGTTCACTGGACGCCTCTGAATTTTTAGTTTATGTATATTCCATCTTGTGAATTCTCTGGGTCTGTCTCAGTCTTCATTTAAAATGCTCATATTATGAATGGCTCATGGTATGTTTCTAAAAACCATTTTTTAGCTGAAAAAGTGCTAAGTAAAAGTTTTCTTAAGGTTTAGCCTAGAAGTCCTATCTAAGGAGTCCTCTGAGCTTTCTAAGAGAATACTAATTATACTACTGCAGCTATGACTGATGCTGATGATAATTATTAATAGCTAACATGTGTCAAGTGACTGTTTATATGTGCTAGGTGTTATGCTAACCCCTTTATATGTGATACCTCATTTGGCAGTCCCAGTGACCCTCTGAGGTAGGTGTTATTCTTGCTCCATTTTTCAGAAGAATTTTTGAAGAAATGGTAAGAGGAAAGGAGAACATTCAGTATTTGTGCTAAACTTAAGTGTGTAATTCTTTTTATAACCCTTTATAAAATAATTATTTTATCACCATGAGAATGAACACTTCTCAACAGTACTATTAGAGCTTTAGATACAGTGATACATATAGCAAGGTGAGAGTTTTAATTAATATGAAGGTCATATTTGTGCTAAAAACATGTTTTACTGGAAATCTACAGGTACAGTGGTTCTACCATCTAACTACTTAGAAATACCATCTCAAGGCTATTTCTCTTTGATTTAAGTTGCCCACCATATGTCCATTCACCTGCCTGGGTCCCATGGCCTCTGATTACACTAATGTTTTCTTAGCTTCCCAGAATCTAGAAATATTTCTAAAACTTGTCTGTCATTCCAGTATTAGTGAACAGTCTCAATTTGAGTCTTTTTCAACCTGAAATGTGTACTAGAATACGTATATTGAATATATATATTATAGTTCTCTTACATATTTTTCTTATTGAAACAAATAGCTTCCTTGAGAACTATATCACTTACTGAACAAAAAAAATACAGTTTGAAATAAGGCTTAATACTCTAGACATGTTTTATAGGCTAAAGTTCATAATCAGATTGGAAAATGACTTTCATATATTGTCTCAAAAATTATTGTTATAGATTGTTTTCTTAGAATATCTATACTGGTTTCTACAAATACTTCTTGAGGTGTAGTGTATACTAGTTAGAATATAGCTAGTAATGACAGGCCCAAGTATGAGAATGAACTTGTCTCTACAGTCAGTTCGGGGTATTGCTAGAGACCCAACTTGTTAAATTCCACTTAATAGCAACAAAGCATAGATTTAAAATCAAAATGTTGTATCAGCTTTGCCTTTTAGATTCTTTGGACACATTGGAAAGAAATTTATGCCCCTGTCATTATGGAGTTGCAAGTGAAAATCACTTGTGATCAACATTGCTTTACATGTGATGTGAAATTCTCTAGAAATATGGCTAGCACCTTGTGGTCTAATTTGAATACATAGTTATTCTTCGTACCAGTGATGATCAACCATATACTTCTCTCTTCTGTAGGCTGGTGAGCAAATCCATGTCAGTCTCCCTTTGTCACAGCAAGTAGTGAACGAGAGCCGCCTCTCCATGTCAGAGTCCGTCTCTGAGTTCTTTGATGCCCAAGAGGTGCTCCTCTCGGCGAGCTCGTCAGAGAATGAGGTAAGGGCCTTGGTGTGTCCGCCCCAGCTGATTCTGACTGTGAGTTTAGGTTAAAGAGAATAAGACTATGGAACTTTTCTTTAATGTCATAGTAAGATAGCCAAATTGTAACAAAGCCAAAAGCATGCAAACTATGTTGGTTCCCATTTACTGAGTACTTAGCATTTCTGAACATCAACTTACAACTCTTAAATTTGATGAATGAAAGGAAAGAATCAAGCATTTATTCTGATTTTCATGTATGATCCATATTTCAGGGTAACCAGATAGTTGATGACAGAGAATTTTATAGGAGACTAGCCAATAAATGTAGATAGAATGAGAGAATTTGAAAATCATGATTGTATTTTTTATACACACACATACACACAGTGTGTCTGTAAAGTCATGGTGCACTTTTGACCTGTGAGAGAGAAATATATATATTTTTTTCTTTTTTTTTTTGCCAGATATGTGAATTTGAACTTAGAAGGATAAATATCTAGCATTTCTTGTTGGGTAATTATTGTTTTTGGAGGTTACCAGTGGCTATCATGAATATTTTATTGGATTGCTTTTCATGTTCATAATTCTTGGCAAAGTCTTGAAAACAAAGAATCTCTTATTTGGTCAGGTTGCAGAAATTCATTCTCTTACTGAAATTTAGTCAAAACATTTTTTTTAATTGGGAGAAGCAGCCAAAATTCTTCTCACACAGTTGATTAGGAATTTTGTCATTTGAGATTACAGATCTTTAATACAATTTGACATAAAGGAAACAAAATAGTTGCTAAAAGTTATTTTTATATGCATGGAAAATAGAGTGGAAGGAAACATTCTGTAGTTGTTTTTGGATGTTTGTAATTACAAGTGATTTTAGAACCATAAATAAGTAAAAAAGAGAAAGAAATAATGAACATATATATCACTTTTATAATGGAGGAGAGGTAAGCAGAATTCTTGTATCAGGTACACACTGAGCCATGCACCTGCCTCTCAGATCCCTAGTCGTGCATTAACAGATTCACAGACTCCATTCACAAGCCAGAGTACTCGTTTAATTATTCATAATGATAATTGATGCTATCAGATAGACAAAATAATCATGCTTGCTGATTAGTGTCTGTTCCCTGTAGGCAGATCTGCATGGGAAACCTAATTGTAGTCAGAAGGTTGTTTGGCAAGCGAAGAAAGAAGGAGAGTGGGAGAAGTGAGTTGAGTAAACTTGAGACCAGGAGCACCATGATCTAATATCTTCAACCCTTTGTTTCCATTATAAGGATACTCTGCCACATTTGTATTTGTGTCTGTGAGCCAGTCTCTGCAATCCCAGGGCCCTCCACATTGGAGATGTGCTACCAGGATTTTCTTTTCTGACTTCCTTGTCTGAGCTCCCATTGCTGACCAGTCTTCCATCCTTCTTCAATCAGATCACAGTCAAACTTGCCCATACATTATCTGGGTTCTGACCCGTCACCTGATGATGATAGGGTATCTCTTACAATGTAACCTTATTTGTGTTTCCGAGTTCTGGGGCATACCGAACTTGGAGTTCAGTTGCCTCTGGCACTAGACCCTGGCAATGCAGAAATGAGGACATGAACTGGTTACTGCACAAGTTCAAGCAAAAAGATGGTGCCACCCCCATGGGAAGAGTGAACCTAATGGCTGAGGGAGGGACAAGGAAGTAGAGAGCAAAAGGGCATGGAGATGGTATATTCACTCTGAGTCACTGGGATTTTATTAGATTTCAGAGCACATCTGAAGAGTTGGCCCAGGATGCATGTAACAGATGCCTATGAAACCTTTACCTGGGTGCTCTGCAGAACCTCTAATTCAGCATGTCCACAAACAGATTAATCAACAAACCCACTTACAAACACCTGCACGTACACATGGACACGCATGCATACAGGTTTGGGGAAAACCCAAACCTACCCATACCTCTCATATTGCTTATCTAAGTACACTCCTACCCAGGTGTCACATCAGCTACCTGGTTATTTCCTTCACTCCTCTCCCTACTACACCACCACCCACATTGATTCACTCCTCAGGTTCTGTGACTTCTGTCCCCTAAATAGTCCGAGCCGTACATTTTTCTACAGCCTCACTGCCACTATAGTTCAATACTCCATCTCCCCACTGAGATTACTCTATCCATCCCTATAATTGGCTTTCCTGCCTCCCTTCTTGCCTCCTTTAATCCATTTTTCACTGAGCAGCCTGATTAATCTTTCTAAAATGCAAATCTGATCATGTGCCTATTCCCCAGTGTCCTTAGGATAACAATCTAAACTCCTTAGCTCTGATACGAAGATCGTGTACAGATACTTCACTTGATCTTAGCCAAAAGGCCAGAGGAAAAGTGGACAGAGGGAAAGGGGATGATAGGAAGGGATCAGAAAAGGGAAAGAGATTGTTGAAATTATACAAACATAACAGCGTTATAGAGAGCAGAAAATCTAATCCTGGAGGGAAAGGGGGAGGGCATTTCGGGGAGGGGAGCAAGGAGGATGTTGTGGGGAACACAGGAGAGGGGGGATGCATTCGGGGGTACACTAGACTTTATGTAAATACAATAAATTAAAATAAAAAAATAGATCGTGTACACTGATCACTTTCAGCTGAGCCTCTCGCCACGTCTGTCCCTCTGAAGCCCTCCGGTGGCCGAAGGAGTGATTGCTGGAGTTGTTGATCTGCTAAAGACACCCCATGTCCTCCAACGCACACTGGAAAAAAACTGAACCCCCTCCTCTTCCCTGTGCCTGTATCTTAAAGGTTTTCATAAAACTGTTTTTACTTAAAACTTACCCCTTCAGCACAGCAGTCGCTTAAATATTTGAAGAGGCTAAACCAGGAGATAAACCCAAGCGACAGAAGACACGGTGTTCTCAGAGTTGTCCCTACCCTTGGGCTGAGATTGTTACTGAGTCAGCCCACCTGCCAAATCTCTAAGTTCCCCTGTGGTGAGATCTTCCCACATCAACAGACCTGGCTGGTTTTCTTACATTTGGGAACGCTAGCAGCAGCTACAGGGTAGGATCAGGCTGCATGTTCTGCACTACAGCTTCCAAAGATTGGGCCCTGCACTTGCCCTCCGCCCTGGCTGGGACATTTGTCCCCGAGAACCACAAGTTCAACTCCCTCACTTGTTCCGTCCTTTACTCAGGACGGCCCTTCAGAGAAGACTTCCTAGCTGCCCTTACTACAGTATAGAGCTGCCATTTCTTCCTCTCCCCTGACCTTTTCTAGCCCTCTTCTTACCTTATTTTTTTTTCTTAATGCTTAATCACTAACAAAGTGTATGTTTCATTATTTCTTTTGCTGTGTGTCTGCCATACTAGAATATAAGGTTCATGAGAGAGATTTCACCGCTGTGTCCCCAGAACTAGAACAGTTCTGGTGAGCCCAGAACAGGTCCTCAATAAATGTCTGCTAACTGAAGGAAAGAAGGAATGCTGCCAGTACCCTAACACATCGTTAATCTGAGAGCACCTGGCCATTAGCTGCCATACATTGACATTTTCCATGACTGAGTGGAAAATCCTCTTCATGTGAGGATATGTACCAAGGCACCTCACTTCATGAATGCTGGGCTTCTTCTTAAAAGAATCTTCTTGGCAGGTGGGGCTGACTCAGTAACAATCTCAGCCCAAGGGTAGGGACAACTCTGAGAACATCATGTCTTCTGTCGCTTGGGTTTATCTCCTGGTTTAGCCTCTTCAAATATTTAAGACTGACTGCTGTGCTGATGGGGTAAGTTTTAAGTAAAAACAATTTTATGAAAATCTGTAAGATAGAGGCACAGGGAAGAGGAGGGGGTTCAGTTTTTTTCCAGTGTGCATTGGACATGGGGTGTCTTTAGCAAATCAACAACTCTACTACTTGCCTCTGCTTTTAAACTTAATTTTGCAATGGAACATGTCTGATTGCGTTTAGAAAAAAATATATTTTCTTAATTCTTTTGAGTCGCTAAGTCCTTAAAGAAATATTTGGCTCCAGGACTTATTAATCATGGGGAAGAAAATGAGTATATATTCACTGTTTTATTATAAATTGCAAAGCCTTAACTTTTTATAGGATGGGACAAAAGTAGACTTACAGTTCTTCATATGGAAAATAATACAATAATTAATAAATAATAATACAAAAATAAACTGTTTTGCCTACACACAACTGTAAGCCTACTTTTGCTTCATCCTGTATACATACAGGATAACATGAGTGGGTCAGACTCTCAGCCTTAGCGACTGCTCACACGTAGGTCTCATGGCTCACTGTCACTGCAGAATTCATTTTGCAGAATTCATTTACACTCTACAAGGACCATTCTACAAGGATGTGGATAATGAACCATTTCTATCATCTCTTAGTTTGGAGGCAATTAGAACTTGAAGAGGAATAGAATGTGTAAAGCTTCTTGTAAGATAAACATTAGTGTTTTCTTAACAAACATTCAAATAAACTAGCATGCAACATGAATTTGGTTTAGGCAATCATTTGTCTCCTTAAGCATAATTGTGTGTGATTAGAGAAATCACATGGGAGAGTTCTTTTCTATCGGGCCTAAGAAGGTGGATTTTAGGAGGCTGATGGCTAAACCTTCATCTCTGTTGCAGTTAGTAGGAACAGAGCTGAAGCCTGTGGCAGTGGGAAAATATGAATCTGAAAAGGACTTCATTCTCAACTTGCTTTCTTTATAGACTTGTTCAGGATGCAGAAACAAAACTTCCACTATTCATTTATGCAGGCAATTATTCTGTCCATCACTCTATTCTCACTAAATATATGAGCTTTTCTCAGCTCTAGTTTTGAAAATATTAGCATCGAATCCAGAAACCTTAAAGGCAAAGACTAACCATTTTGGCTACATCCAGATTTAAAACTTTAACATGGCACAAAAAGAAAAGGCATAAATTATATTAAAAAATAAATGAAACTAATAAAAATAATGCAATCTATATGACAAACTGAATTTCTGAAATATAAGAAAAGTTAACAAAAGATGAAATTCAGGCTTTAAAAAGAGATCTTTTATGTGTGATATGTAGATGGATACTAAAAAATGTTTGATAATGTGTACAGTTTAAGTGAATGTGAAGAGATGGATGCTCTCGTATACTGCTAGTAAGAACAAAGAATTCTGTCTTTCACAACAATTTGGCGACATGGCACTAAAGCCTAAAAGTGACCCATTTGACCCAGCAATTTCACTTCTAGAAATAAATGTTAACGAAATTGCCAGATTCACCAAAACATATTTACAAGGATGTTCATCCAAGTATTGTCTATAATAATAAAAAGGTGTAAATGCTGGTTAAATTCCTTGTCCAATAAAATACGTTGTCATGCCATATAAAAGTGCAGAGCTGGCCTGACCTGCGGTGGCGCAGTGGATAAAGCGTCGACCTGGGAACACTGAGGTCGCCAGTTCGAAACCCTGCACTGGTCTGGTCAAGGCACGTGTGGGAGTTGAT
Source organism: Rhynchonycteris naso (assembly GCA_037038555.1). Lineage (NCBI taxonomy): Eukaryota > Metazoa > Chordata > Mammalia > Chiroptera > Emballonuridae > Rhynchonycteris > Rhynchonycteris naso. The sequence continues at coordinate 54,716,091 of CM072997.1, read as the reverse complement.
GCTTCCAGCTCCTCCCCCCTTTCTCTCTTTCTCTCTCTCTTTCTGTGTGTGTGTGTGTGTGTGTCTCCTCTCTAAAAAGAATAAAATAAAAATTAAAAAAAAACATAATTTTAAAAAAAAGTGCAGAACTATATTTATTAGAATGGAATATACTTAGAGCACTGTAAAAGAATATGTAAACCGTCTCCTTTTTCAGTATCTAGAGATAGATACTTCAATATGTTTGTATTGACATTTTGAAATTGGATACCTCCACCAAATGTTAAAAGTGGTGATAGAATTATGGGTGATTTTTATATCATCTGTTTACCCTCATGTAATTTCTGATTATTTACAATAAGAATGTTTTGTTTTTATGTGCAGAAAAAAATACAGCACTATTTTTTATTTTGAAGAAAGTCAATAAGAACCAATAGCTTTTCCTGCATTGACTTTTCCCATTCCTCTGAATGGCTCTGCCATACTCTGTTTTCTTATCTGCTCCATTTCTTATTCCCTTAAGAACATATGCTGCCCCTTAATTTTTTTCTCATGCAAAATTTGGTTTCATTTTAGTTTCATGTTTTTCTCATGGAAAGTGGCTTAATTCTTGATTTCTTTTTGTTTTTAATCTTCCTCCCCCAACCCATCTCTCTGCCTAATTTTATTCATTATACAGTGTGTCCGTAAAGTCATGGTGCACTTTTGACCAGTCAAAAGTCAAAAATGCACCATGTCTTTATGGACACACTATACTTCAAATGTGACTCTCAGAACAGCTTTATCCCCGGTTCTCATTGTGTCCATCTTAACCTAAGCTGTCCGTATTTCTTTCCCGCATCTATTCAGGACTCTGTTATCTGGTCTCCTTAGGGAATGCTGTCAAGTATCTTCATAAAACTAAATCTGACTCTGTCACTTTCTTGCATTTAATAACTCTTAAGATTATATGTGAACCCTTTATGTTGACATGAAAAGTCCTTCACAGTGGACCCTTTTCTTCTCCCCACCTTCTGTCACAGCCACGCAACTTCTTAGCGTTTCTAGAATAAATGTTTCTTTCATGGCCATTGCCTTTGCACACTCTCCCTTCTTCCTGTGCTTATCTACGTCCCAACAACTTTCCAACACCCAGTTCAGATGTTATTTCCTCTGGGAAGCTTCTTCTGGTTCCTCTAGGAGGAATCACAGGGCTCCCTTCATTGTACATTCTTATTAAATTGTACCGAAATATTTCTGGTTATATACTAGCCTCCCCGGCCTCCCACCCCAGCTAAGACAGGGAGCTGCTTATTTTGAGCAATTTCATATTCTGGCTCATGGAAGAGCCTCACATGTTCATTGCATATATGTCAAATGCATTTCCCACTATGACCTCTATTGTTCATTTGAGCAACATCTTGTGTTTAATCATTGGCCTTTCTAAACTTCTAATACCGAACAAGAATTCTGATTCTTTCTATGGTCTTTCCTTCCTTAGGCTTCAGATGATGAGTCTTACATCAGTGACGTGAGTGATAATATATCTGAAGACAACACCAGTGTTGCAGACAACATTTCTCGGCAAAGTATGCATCCTTTGAGCCTCCAGGTTGTTCTATCTACATGCCAAATTACTATACTGGTGTTCCAATTAGCAGTCACTTTCCCTGCCTAATTGTTCTTTTTGCAGCTGATTGTTCGATAATTTTGTATTTGTATTATCTGTTGAGGTAAATGGTTCAGAAATCTGTTAGGAAAATGGTGGTGGAAAGGTTTACTTTCTTAAACCAAAAGTTTGAGTCCTTCTTATTAAATATATTCAATTTTTAAAATTGGACTTTTTTTCTTGAATATATTAGTATACTTAATATCCTGTTTAAACAACTATACACTCATATTTTGTGCATTTATTAGCAACCTTGATAATTGAAATAATTCCATTCATTCTTGAGGGAATATAATAAAGGCTTAAAAAATGTATCACAATCAGTATTATTTGAAGGGGTTATTTCCCTCCCAGGTTTTATGGAATCAAAAATCACTGTGATTCTTGTCTTTCTCCCACTTTCAGTCTTGAATGGAGAGCTTACAGGAGGAGCCTTCCGAAATGGACGTCGGACGTGCCTGCCAGCTCCCTGTCCTGACACCAGTAACATTAACTTGTGGAATATCTTGAGGAACAACATTGGTAAAGACCTGTCTAAAGTCTCCATGCCGGTGGAGCTGAATGAACCGCTCAACACCCTGCAGCATCTCTGCGAGGAAATGGAATACAGTGAGCTTCTGGACAAGGCTGCGGAGACCGATGATCCCTATGAGCGCATGGTAATGAATCCCAGAGCGGTGCTCCAGCGCTCCGCAGGGAGTGTTCAACCCCAGGCCTGAGCTAAGGCAAAATTCATTATGATGGATGGCACAATTGGTTTTTGCATAACACTCTCTCTGCCTAGGTAAGAGTTGGTCCATTTGCATAAGTTTTACTAGAAGATGCACACTTTGTGACGTAGGCTTGTTTTGACGTGTTTCTGAAATTAGGATATTAAAAATATCACTCTTATAAGTTGAAGGCATGTGCAGCCTTGCTTTTATTAACTTTTCCTGAATGCCAGGAGAGCCCGTTTGTTCAGGAGCTTAGGTCTGAGAATGTAACCTCCAGTTGGTGCTTTGCCCTGGCCTCTATGCCACATAACTTTCAAAATCTTGACTTTCCCTCAGAAAAGCACCAACAGCCACAGCCCTCTTGCACACGGTGCTAAGATTGTGCAAACGGCATTATCTATAAGCTGGGTTTCAGAAACCTTGAATTTGTGATACTCAGGAAATTGGGTGATGGATGCATGAAAAATACTTGGACTCCATTGCCTGCTAGTTCCCATGAGAGCAACTTTATGTTCTTCCCCCAGGAGTTTCTGAAGAGTGTGCAAATAATAGAAAATGCAAATGCCATTCCATCAGCACCCACAGAAGGGGTGTGCAAAATCTAGAGTACTAAGGGACAAGCAGACCTGGAAGTAGTCTCTCCTATATTATTTTCCTTTCTTAAATGTTTTAACAGGTTCTTATTGCTGCATTTGCGGTTTCAGGATATTGCTCCACCTATTTCAGAGCAGGAAGTAAGCCATTCAACCCTGTCCTCGGGGAGACTTATGAATGCATTAGAGAGGACAAGGGATTCCGCTTTTTCTCAGAACAGGTAAGTCCCTCTGCACTCAGTGAAGTTTCTGTGTAGTAGGAGGGCAGTTTGATGATGAAAATAGTTTGTAAACCTCTGTTTGGGGTGGTTATGATGCCAATTAACAAACGGCAACTCTCTTAGTTCATCTATATCAGTGGTTCTTAACCTTTTTTGAGGTACCGAACCCACCAGTTTCATATGTACATTCACCGAACCCTTCTTTAGTGATAAATAACATATGATTTCTTTTTCCAAATTCAAGACATAGGTGTATGTTTTTTTCCTGGTGCAGAAAATGAGCCGTGCATGAACATCACCTTGCTCAAAGAACAAAACCAACAAAGTGCATGAACTCACAACAAATTACAGTATTACTTTATTCTGGCCTCTGTGGCAGAGGCTTCTCTGAACCCCTGAGACTGACTCATCGAACCCCTAGGGTTTGATAGAACCCAGGTTAAGAACCACTGATCTATATAATTGCCCCCCTCTAAATATACAGGCAGTTCCCAGGTTACAAATGAGATAGGTTCTGTAGGTTTGTTCTTAAGTTGAATTTGTATGTAAGTTGGAACAGGTACATTTACCTATCAAAGGTAACTGAGACAGATGTTTGTCTTAACATAGTATGTATTTTTACCTTACTGTGCATATAAATACTTAACCTATCTCATTTGTAACCCAGGGACTGCCTGGGTATAAGACCTCTGTGTTTAAATATGAAGTCTTAAAAATTAAAGAGTCATTATACGGAGTGAAATAAGTGAATCAGAAAAAAACAAAACAAAACTGAGAACAGCATGATTTTATACATAGGAGGGACATAAAAGTGAGACTATGAGACATGGACAAGATTTCATACATAGGTGGGACATAAAGTGAGACTATGAGACATGGACAAGAGTGTGGTGGTTACGGGATGGGGGGAGGGAAGGGAGGGTGGAATAGAGAGAAGGGGAGGGGTACAGGGAAAACCAGATAGAAGGTGACAGAGGACAATTTGACTTTGGGTAATGGGTATGCAGCACAATTGAATGATAAGATAATCTGGAGATGTTTTCATTGTACATATGTACCCTGATTTATTGGTGTTACCCCATTAAAGTTAATTAAAAAAATAAAAATTAAAAAAAAATTAAAGAGTCAGAAATTTACTTGTACATTTTGAGAATAATTCATTAATAAGGATAGGTGAACCTAATAGTTTTTATTTGGTAGTAGCCAATATATGTTGTAAAAACTTTTTTGTCTATTGAAGTTTTAACACTGATGCATTGCTTTCTGTTTTGTTTTTAATTACCAGGTTAGCCATCATCCACCCATTTCTGCCTGTCACTGTGAATCCAAGAATTTTGTGTTTTGGCAAGGTTTGTTCTTCTGTTAGTACTTAATTATCCAATTGACTATCCTATGAAACAGTTTCTAGTTCCCAAAAGTACAATGTACTCAGTTTACATTTTTACCTTTGGAACTTGGAGAATGTTTGTAATTGATACAGAGTTCAGTTTGAGAAATTAGATTTCCTGATTTAAATATTAAACCATATTATCTAGGAGGGGAGATTGTTTAGGAACAAACCCCGTGAAATAGCAGAGCTCCATGCTGACTGTGCCCGCCCAGCGCTATCACTTTGCCTTGTTGTGCTTCATTGTCTGTATCTGTAACATGGAGATTTCATCTGCTGCCTTCTTGCCTCTTGAGGGTGTGCAAATACATCTTAATCCTGAAGGAAGGCTCTATGGCACATTATCTGTGGTGACAGTCTATTAAATATATACATAAATATTGTAGTGATTTCTGGTCTTTAATTCACTGAGGGGTTTGGATTGAAGTCTATTTAATTAATGCCCATTGTTTAGTCAGAGTGTTACAAACTTGCATGAACTAAAAGGTTTAGAAACCTCTTTAGGAACAATATATAATATTAAGTATAAATAGTTCCTTTAGGCTTGGGAGGGTGCTTCATTTGCTTCTCGTGTATACTTCCTCAACCTGAAAACACACAGAATGATAGAGTGCTGTGACTGCAACTTATTGCAAAATAAGAAAATAACTCATTTCTTGGTCATAACAAAGAGTGAGAAGTTTTGTGGAGGCAGCTTAAGGTCCCTTAGTTCATCAAAATGTTCATCTTAGATCTAGGACTAGGCGGTTATTATAAATGCACCAGGTAAACCTGGTTTCCACAAGTAAACATGTGAGATGAAGTGCTAGGCCCTGAGTCATATCTTAACCAGTATAGAATCATGATCATTAAGTTAAATCTCACTTTCTTATCATCTTACCTATTTGTATCTAGAGATTTTATTTTTGTACTGTTCTCCCAAATCATATAACTCTTCAAATAAATGTGTATATAAATTCATACTGCAATAATTTTGCTATACACCTCACTTATATAAACTATTTGCACTATTAATTAAAACTTTTAACAACATTATCTAGACATTAAAGCTCTTACAACATATATTCATGTATGCTTTCAAGGGTGGGCAAAAGTATCTTAAATTACCACCCAATCTTGCCTAGAAGATAAATCTAAACGAGGATACAAAATAATAACAAAAATAAATGAAGACGACAATACAAATAAATAATACAATAATTCATAAAGAAATAATAATACAAGAATAAACTGTTTCACACACTCACAACTATAAACCTCCTTTTGCCCACCCCTGTATATCTGTACATGAATATGTGCACATATATTCCAAGCTTTTCCCAGTTTTATTAGTTGAAAACAAGTATGAAACATGTATAATGGAGAAATATGGATAGTAGATTTTTCTGGTTTACAATCATTTCATTTTGGATCGTCAACAATTTAGACTCAATTATAATTGGAGAAGTTCTTTGTAAAATGTAAAGTATAATACAAAAGTTAAGTTTTTGTATTATGAATCATTAGATGTTGAGTATGTATTTCTTGTTCTCTATGTCATTTAGATATCAGATGGAAAAACAAGTTTTGGGGGAAGTCAATGGAAATTCTGCCTGTGGGAACACTGAATGTTATGCTTCCAAAGTAGGTTTTTCTCTTCATTCTTTTGGTCTCTTAACTGCTTTTTAAAATCAGAAATGGGTATTTGAAACACTAGAAGGTACCAAAGGTCTATTTTCCTCTATGGCCAAGCATCTGTTAACTTTACCAAAGATTTGAGAATGTTCTCCCACAAAAGTAAATGAAAATTTTAGCATATGTATTAAAGCTTACTATTTATGTTTTCACATCCTCCATTCATCAGTCAATACCAGGTACCTACCTGTCCCTGTCACCATGTTAGTTTGCATTTTACATGAAAGGTTATTTATTTTTACCCATTTGTTCTTCCATACAATTTATAATTTCACTTTGAGTTCATCTTAGACCCAGGGACTATTTTTAATTTCTAAGTTATATTATTATAGAAGAGTGATGGAATTCCTTTAAGGCTATTTTATAGAGAATATAGCCTATAAGTCTTTTGAAATTAAATTGATGTTTTATTGAGGCCAAAGGCTTGGCTAGTTTTGTTTCTGTCTTCATTTGGTTGGTTTGGTTTTGTCTGTTTGAATGACAGAGTTGGCTGATGAATTGGATGCGGAGGAAGGTTAAGGACAGAGGGGCGTTCCTAGGACACAAAATAAACTTTCAATATTTACAAACTCATGAGGAAGAATGACTTTTCCTAGTGGTATATAATGCCTATATATCAATTCATAATTTTTTTAGAAATTTAGAAGCATTTTTTTATTTTGAAGTAACATTTGATTTGAAAACGTACATAACATGCCAATGTGATTTAAAGCTATGCCATCTCGTTCCTTGTCAGAAATTCTGTAGCCTACTCCCTGGATTTTGAATTAGATATATACCATCTTAATTATGCACATCAGTCTTTTCCTAAATAATTATTCACAAATTTGATGTTAAATTTAGAAAATGAAACAACTTAAGAGTAATCTTTTTTAAATGCATGCCGCCATATCTCCCTCTCTTTCACAATGGCCCAGTGACTGCAGAAATAATTCATGGGATGTCTTGAGGGCTTCCCTGCTCTGCCCCATCACTCCTTTATACCTTGCCTCTGGCCACACCCACCCACCTATAGCTCACCACTAGCAGGTCCCCCAGTGTGTCATGGTATTTGCTTTTTTTTTTCTTTAACAGAGACAAAGAGAGGGACAAATAGGGACAGATGGACAGGAAGGGAGAGAGATGAGAAGCATCAATTCTTCATTGGGGCATCTTAGTTGTTCATTGACTGTGTTCTCATATGTGCCTTGATCGGGGGGCTACAGCAGACTGATTGACCCCTTGCTCAAGCCAGAGACCTTGCGTTCAAGCTGGTGAGCTGTGCTTAAACCAGATGAGCTCGCACTCAAGCCGGTGACCTCAGGGTTTCAAACCTGGGTCCTCTGCATCCGAGTCTGATGCTCTATCCACTGTGCCACCGCCTGGTCAGGCTCTTTTGGCTTCTCATGCTTTTCCTCAGCCTCCACTAGCAAGTCTTTCTTGACACTCATCCCACATGTCAGGCAGATCTAAGGCCTGAGGACTCTCCCTCTGTACTCATGCTTCCTTCTAATCTCATTGTGAGTATTTGTTGACATGCCCATCTACCCCTATCAACTGGCTCCAGGAAAGCAAGAAACAGGCCCTATTCAACTTTGTGGCAGTAACACCCGGTGCATAAAAAGCATTGATTTTTTTTCCTAAAATGAATGAATCATATCATAAATGTCCTTGAAAACATAAAAACTTTCAACAAAGAAATGAGAGGAAAATGAGGGAAAAAGAAACTTTGGCCAAAGAATATTCTCATTAACAGAAATAGTAATAGGTATGTGTAACTTCTGCTTTTTTTAATCAATGCTGTATTCCTCATTAGGTATGGAGATTTCTATGTGTGGAATAAAGTCACCACATGCATACACAACATTCTCAGTGGCAGGAGATGGATAGAGCATTATGGAGAAGTAACCATTAGAAATACCAAAAGCAGTGTTTGCATTTGCAAACTCACATTTGTCAAGGTAAGTAATACCTTACAACAGTAAAGAAAAAAAAATAACAGAATATGCTTACTCTAAGGAAGAAGTAAAATGATTACCTTAAACAGCCTTAACTAGGTCTATCCTGTGTCATCGATACTTAAGAACATTTTAGGTAGGAAAGCAGAGCTAGCTGATGGCTTTACTCAAGGTATGCAGACTTCTGACAGTGGAGGTCAACACAGGCACCCTCTCAAAGCAGAAAATAATAATTCTTCTTAAAGAATGTTTTTAGCAACCCATCAGTAGTTCGTTAAGTAAAATTCCAGAAAACACTGATTGCCTATAGCAAATCTTCTGGTTTATATTCCTATTTCTATTTCTGCTTGATTACATATTCAAGGAATCTATTTAGGGATATAATTATATTGCAAATGTCTTTTTCTGAGGATGCAAAAAATGATAGCTTCCAGTCTCACCTAGCTCTGCCACTATTATAATCCAGATAAGTTCAAGAAAAAACATGACCTTTATTAACAAGAAAAGATGTCTGGGATAGAAATGCCTACAGAGCACCATTTCCCCTAGTCTCTGCTGGGGAAGCAGAGCAGCTCCCTGTTTGTTTATGGGGCTACAGCATTCATCGTTGTACAGAAACTCCACCCACCCTCATTATCTCTTCTAGTCCTGCTCTCATTCGGATATGGTAGAAACGGGTAACATAGTTGCAGTCTCAATACTTAAATTTTTCTCTTCTGGTTATATTTGTTTTAATTGAATATATTTATTTTACCTCAAAACATTCTTTTTTTACTTTTTTTTTATAGATTCATTAGGTGGCTCAGAACTGAAGAGCCAGGATCATAATTTGTTCTGACTGAGTGACAACAGTAAATGTATGCATTTAGTTTTGCAGGCAATGAGAAACTTGGACTTAGGTGTGCCCTGATAATATGCAGAGCTCCTGAGTGCAAGGGCAACTTACTTCCTCCCACAAAGAGTCCAAATGAAAGTCCCTATGCCAAAAGTGTAAATATTTGAACTATGTAAATCAAGCCTACAACCTGTCAAAGAAAATATGGTGTATTTTTTTACTTTGACTAACATATACTTTTTATAACAAAGCCTGCGAGGCCAGGTTGGACACTTTGGGACTCAAGCCAGGAAACTGAATGGGGGGCAGGGACCCAAGACAGGTAAATTCACTGACTTCTCACCCTTTGGGGAGGAGCATGGCTGGAAGAAGGCCAGAGCAGGGTCTTCATGATAAAATTTAGCCATCTATGGAGACTGTGAGAAATATTTCACAAACTACTTCCGTAATGTTGCCAATTAAAAATCATAAAATCTGTGAACAAAAGGAAAATTCAAGGCAGGAGTAACTGAGGCAGAAATTACTAACCTATCAATTGATATTTGGGTGAGATAGACACTGAGCCTTTTCTGTAAAATACTACCCTGCGACAGTATGGAGTAGAGATCATCCCTTTCTTGAAAGTGAAGAAGGCCACCCTGCCACACACACCCTTTTGAGATAGAATTCTGAAAATGGTTTGAATAAAAAACTTAAAGGTGCCTGACCTGTGGTGGCGCAGTGGATAAAGCGTCGACCTGGGAACACTGAGGTCGCCAGTTCAAAACCCTACACTGGTCTGGTCAAGGCACATATGGGAGTTGATGCTTCTAGCTCCTCCCCCCTTTCTCTCTCTCTCTCTCTCTCTCTCACTCTCACTGTGTCTCCTCTCTAAAATAAATAAATAAAAAGAAATTTTAAAAAATCTTTAAAAAAAAAACTTAAAGGTTACAGAAATTTTTCTTATGGCGATTATAGGGATTGGTGTTATTAGAGAGATCAGGTGTTTTAATTGGGGTTTGGTTTTTTCCAGGTGAATTATTGGAATTCTAATGTGAATGAAGTCCAGGGGGTTGTGATGGATCAGGAGGGGAAGGTGGTGCACCGGCTCTTCGGGAAATGGCACGAAGGGCTCTACTGCGGCGTGGCGCCTTCTGCCAAGTGTGTCTGGCGACCAGGTGAGACGTGCACAAGAGTGTTGCCTCAGGAACCCTCCTGAGTAACATGACGGGTAGGGAATGTCAGATCATCCTGTGTAGTCCACCATGTATTTTTTTAATAATGAGATTAAAAACCTACATGCGAAAGCAATTGTAGTTCTAATTCTACTTAACATGCAGACTTATAAGTCCCAATATTTGATAATGAGTTATAAAATTTAGGCCAAATCTGACAAGAGGGCTTCATGTAAAATCCACTCTAAGTGCCTACATTTCAGTGCCTACATTTCAAATGCTAAGTATATTTAGTAAAGAGTTTAGTTCATTGGAATTTACAAACTCAGATCCTTATTCATGTTATTTGTTTTGTTTTGATAAAACAAAGGAAAGCCTGTAAACATCTATAATCCACTAATACAATAACTAATGATAATAAGTGATCTTTTTACTTAAGCAGCGAAAAGCTGCAATATGTTGACATTTAATAAAACACATCAAGAGAGTTCTGGTAATACACTAGAATATAATTGAATATCAAGTATAAATAGAACAACTCTCTGTGTGACATTTATTTTCATTGGAATTTTGTCAGTGAAGCCCTAACTTTAAAATTAGTTGTTAGTTTTCTAAATGACCTCATGTGTATTTAAATTTTTTGCCGGTAGAGTGGTTAGTTCATTCTGTGATTATTTACGGAGGACTGTCTGCCTCAAGCTTCACTCGAAGAGCTTGAAATACATCAATGAGGAAAGCATACCAGGATTCTGCCTTTGAGTTTAGTTTCAAAGGATCAATAAATATTAATTTGGATCTGCATCTTTTTCTTTTCTAAAAGGCAGTAAAGTGTTTCTGATGAAATCTTAATCTTCGTAGCTAATCACCCTGTCATTTAGTTACATAACTGAATATAAGGAGAAAAATTATGGCATAGTTAAGCCATTGAAGACTGCTATATGTACAGAGTTTTATTTTAAAGGCTAAATTGTATTTAGATATATGAATCTATCAGTTCTGTTTATCAACATAAAGTTTCCCATCAAGCAAACTATAACCAATTTAAATCACTTGGAAAAAATTACTATAGAATGTTTATGGCTACAAATTTGCTAATAGTGTGTGTAGTAATTAAACACCTGGGTTAAGTCAGCTTCTGCAAGTGTCTTAAATCTCCTTGCCGCTCACAATGGTTCATTGGCCTCATTCCAGGTTCCTTGCCAACCAACCATGAGCTCTATTATGGCTTCACAAGGTTTGCTATTGAGCTCAATGAGTTAGATCCTGTACTAAAAGAGCTCCTGCCACCGACAGACGCCCGATTCCGGCCAGATCAGAGGTGAGCATAGCAGTGGTATTTAAAATGCATAGCCTGTCATTGAGACATATTTACCACCATCATTATTTATTGAATCATTTTTCATTCCCTTATTTACTCAGAAATACTTGAGTTTTCTAACCTTGGTAAAACTGGTCATAAGATGATCAAAACAGATTAACTCAACAAAAAGTTTCCCCTCTCACCCCCAAATTTACCAAAAGTCTGCAAATTCATGAATTCTCACTACTCACCCAATGTTTGTACCTTTTTACTTCTATTACTCTGAAGCATGGAGTATCTTTTAAACTGAAGAATGAGATGAGAATATATGACATAGGGACACCTAGAAATGCTTTTAGTCAAAGTCTGGAGTTTGCGCACTATGGTTTGGATCCCACGGTGTGAGATGTACTCAAAATACTGTACCTTTAATAGCTTCTGATTCTTATGTTTATTTTTATTCTTACATAAGATCTATACTTGTGTTGCCCATTTCTTCAGAATTAGTTTTACTTTCTCTAAAATCTTTATCATACAGATTCCATCCAAGATCTTTTTCTATTTCCAGTGTATTCGTGACTTTATCTGTCTTCTGCCAAAATGTTTCCAGTGTTGAATGTTCTACTATTCAGTTCTCTTATATTCCCTCCTCTCTCCAGAACAGGTAGTCTTACTGTTTGACATTCACACGGGTCAACAAGCTTCCTGTACGATGCGTTCCTTGCCCTCATTTTGAAGTTTAAATATTTGCAAATCACCGTTGGGTCTGCTTTCTCTTTCTCAATTCTATTTCCATATTTCCTTTCTGAATTTCATTTACAATTCATTTTCTTTCTGTGGCCCTTTGTGATTTTCCCCAACTGTTACCTTTTCTTTTTTTTTTTTCTATCAGTTTTATTCTCTCTAGTAGAACAGGAAAACTCCTTCCCTCTCAATCTGTTCTAAAAGTAGATGGAGAACAGCCAGTTACCACCCGCCATTCTGTAGCATTTAATAAGTGCTTTTTGATGATACAGAGAGGGAGTACAACCTGGGACTTGGTGCTGTTCTACCCCTGCGCTCTTCGGTAGTCCTCAAGCTCTCAAGTTGTAGAACCCTAGACAGCACAGAAGAGTCTTCAAGGACAAGCCACTCACCTTTTTCTCCCACCATTATGTTGCCATGTGCAATAATTCAGTTCACATACATAGAAAGTTTGTTCATTGATAGCAGGCAGAGATAGTGTGGCCTGGAGCAGGGGTAAGGGGATACTTATCAGAATGTCACTGTTCTAAAAGAATGTCACTGTTCTAAAAATACTCATGGTTGAGTATTCCATATTATGTTATATGCACAGTGACCAGAATGTCATTTTATGCAACAAAAAAAAAAGACATTTTAATCAGAAAAGAGGGTGATATATTAAAAAGAGTAACTGCTTTCTGCTTAGATTTTTGGAAGAAGGAAATCTAGAAGCTGCAGCAGCAGAGAAGCAAAGGGTAGAGGAACTCCAGAGATCTCGAAGACGATACATGGAAGAAAACAACCTTGAACATATACCAAGATTTTTTAAGTAAGTCAGTTCATTTCTGTAACAAGTTCATGGTTTACAAATGGTTGCCAAAAGCAGTGAGAAACACCAGCTAAAAGAAATAGTTTGGTGTCCGGGGAACAGAAAGGTGGAAAAATTAAAACTGGTTGCAGTAAATGGTTTTGGCAGTGAAAGTAGCAGATCGAATTATGCAGTTGTGGAAAAAGTTTTTGTAAGCCTAAAAACACACTTTCAACACCTCTTTTCTTTTTATGAGCAGCAAAAAGGAGTGAGGGTCTTGCCCAGGACACTCTTTGTTCTTCTGCTCCCCCCTTTCAAATGGTGGAAACTTGTTCCCATTCCCTCATACAGGGACCGGACCTGTCTGCCCACAAGGTCATGCTGGTTTCATTAGTCATCCAGATTTGGTTTCTCTGTGGTGTGATCATGGTTGAGTATTCCAGTATTATTGGCAAGATTATGTAGACATCACATAGATGAAACGGAGGTTTTCAGTTCCATCTGTTGCCCTCCAGAACCAAGGAAGATCAGCTCAGAATAACTTCATATCCTTTATAGCTGCCATCTCCTGGCTGCCCTGAGGAGAAATGCAGCCTTGCCCTTCACAGAGAAAGTACACTTTTTGGACACAGGCCTTGAGGAGACTCTTAGAGTGACTGAGGTTCATGCTATATCCCACAATTGAGGCAGAGACTGTCCGTGTAGGTCTGGGGCCCGAAGCTCTTCATTACAGTAGTTGTACACACTTTGTTTAGAGTACTTTGCTTCTAGTTCTGCCTATGGGCAATATTTTCCTACCCTCAGCCCCTCTCCCCATTACCCTACCCACTTCCATTTCAGATGTTTAACAACAAAAATGAGTTCATTTCTGGTTAAAAATAGTCAAGTCATCAATGGGCGGATAGGACACGAACAGGCTTACAAAGGACTGCTTAGACATCTTACGTACAGGAGAGGGTTCAGTGATCAGGTAGGTGACCTTGATATAATTTGTGCCTAATGTCGATTATTTTCGTTTTCACAGAAAAGTGATTGATGCCAATCAAAGAGAAGCCTGGGTTTCTAACGACACCTACTGGGAGCTGCGGAAGGACCCTGGGTTTAGCAAAGTAGACAGCCCTGTTCTTTGGTAACCCGGGAATATAGAGCTAGCCAACATATCATGCTCTGAATGAATAAATAACTATGCACAATTATGTTTCTTAGAGCTCCACGTGGTTTCTGGGTCGACTAAACACCGACCATTTGCTTTTCTATTCATCTTTATAATGGACTTTCAGAAGTGCATTAGACAAGGCCCCTAACTACTCTTGGATCCTTTCTGTTTTGCTGCAACCATATTCCTTAAAAACACATCCACACCCTCCTCGAAAAGCAGAATTAAAGGAGCGGAATATAAAATCCAAAGTTTGATGAGTGTATAAAGAAAAACAAGCTGTAACTGGTGCTTAAAGCTGATCCAGAGAGTTTAAAGCAACATGACATCAACCACGCATTTAGTCCTTTTTCTGGAAGCACCTTCCCCTCATCGTAGGAGATCCTGGGCCATGGCAGTCGGTCAGCTCAGACTTCAAGTGTGTCTGTTTGATGTGGTGTCCTCGTGCTGGCCTTGTCAATGAAGACCCGATGCTCAACAGAACCTGTTTCATCTGTACGCCATTGTTCATGCCTTAAGAAATGCAAAGATGTACAATAAATCATTTTTTAATGTGTGCTCATAGGTGTTTATGTAAAGGACAGATCTTTTGATTCAGGCATGATTTACTTTCTGGGATCAGAACAATTATGAGTCTAACTTAAATGGATTAAAAAAAAGTAAACAACACGTGCTTTACTTTGATATGTTGGTTACTGTATCGTATATCTGAAGGGCCAGAGGAAATGGTGTGCTAGGTATATGTCTGTATTCACATTGCTTGTCAAGTTCCTGTCCTGCATCCCGAAAATAAACCATCCCTCTTTCACCTAACCTCACAGTGTGCCCTATCATTTGGCAATATCGGTATTTGATTTTGAACACTTGGCATCAGTGTTGAAACCTTAGAAGGAAATAATAGAAAGCAGAGGGGATTTCTGGGTGGGCTAAGGAGTAATGTAAAAGTAACTTTTTGAGTGAAGCGCAATGTAATATGCATTATTATCCTATGCCTAACCCATTGGCTCCAGTGAACATCCCACTGGGAACAAAAGCAAGGAATGCTAGTAGATTATTTGCATTGTTTAAATGAGTTCTATGCAAAATCATATTTTACATTTTCATCAAGTGATTCTGTATGATACATGACCATTTATTTAAGCATTTCTTGCTATTGGCAGAGATATAAAACTTAAATCAAGGAATTTATACATTCCAACAGGGGGAGGGGGGTGCAGAAATGTGTTTTGCATACTTCCGGATTTGTTTTTCCTCCAGTATCCAGAGGCTTTTGTAGAAAACTTGGCATCAGTATTCCTGAGTTTCTGCATGTAGATGACTATATAAATGCTTGTATGTTTTTTTAAAAATCTCTCTAGAGTAATTATAAAATTACATATATTTTATTCTTAGTTAGGTTTTTATTCTAGATTCTTACCATGAGATCTTAAGGGTTACTTTAAAGTCTGATAATGAGGTTACTAACATTTTACATTTTGCTGTAAGGTGTTAATTTTAGTGCTACTTAAAAAGCTTTCCTAATAATGGCTAATCCACTATCAGATCTAAACTGCTTATGAGAGCATAAGGCAAACTCTGAGGATTCTACTAGATGGAGCAAATTTTTAGTTAACCTAAAACTCACCCTTCCTTTGATCTGGGGCCCTACATTATGTGAACAGCATACATTGGTTTAGAATAAAATTTCATTCTCCATATTCCATTACCAGATGTAAATGTTCCATTTAAGCAGCATCCTCCCTAGATTTCTCAATGCCTTTAATTCCCATCTTAAATTTATAGGTGACTTGCTCCGTGGTAGTAAACTTTTCCCCTTGTTATTTATTTATTTTTTTGCTTATTCATCTTGACTCTCTTTTCTCCTCATCTTGAGGTACATTTCTATAATTTTTTATTAGAACTTAATTAGAATTCTATTAACTTCCTTATAAAAGTCTGTTCTCTCCCAACTGGTAAAGTCTTAAATACTGTCTAAAGTGGTTCTGGTCAGAACTTACCAGCACTTCCCTGAACAGTCTCAAAATCGATCACCTAAAGATAAGGAAAGAATTTTGTAAAATAGAGGTGTTCCAAGTAGGTAAGTAGGAACGTGAGCCATCAGTTACCAATGGATATTAGATTGTAATTGAGAAAAAGAATAACTAGTAGAGAGGACCTTTGTTAAATAATAAGTTTAAGCTACAAATCAGGTTAAGTGAATGTTGGTCAGAGCTAGCCTAAAATTGATTAGGATTTTAATATGAGAATGAGAAGAATGTCAAATTAATTAAAATCACCATATTTTATAATATCCCAGATTTAGACTCTCTCTTGAAGTTCATACTTCTTGATTAGACTTCCAATTCAAGTGATCAATTAAATTTTAGATAATACTCCTATAATACCAGATTCACAAGTCTCCTCATCAAATACTTATAATCTAATGGCTTTATCCCCCATTTCTTTTTTTACTTTTGATCTATAAGATGGTCATAGAATTGTGAGACTTACACTGTTTGGGATTTTCATCTGAAAAATTTGGGGGCCTTTGAGACTAGTTTAAAAAGCAAAAGGATAGACTAAATACTAGATCACTCTTGATAATACCTGATTTATTTCTTAGAATTTTATAGAAGTCTTTATTTCAGGGGCACTTTTCTTATTTGTTTTTTCCTAAAACAATCTAGGATAGAGGAGCATTTAATATACCTTTATACCTCCCCTGTGATGTGTTCATAAGCTCCTTCTTCTCTTTGAGCTGGTCATTATGAAAGCAGTAGTAAGTGACAATGGTCCTGTGATGTGGTGGACTGAACAGATCAATGCCACACACACAGCATCACGGAGAGACACTAATTATTTTGCTTCCATATGCTGCTACCAAGGGTCCAATTTACATTTAGGTTTTGCTGTTATTTTATTCATCTTTTTAAGTCATTATTTTTTATGGGTTACTTAAACATTCCTCATAATTTCCATTTAATTGTAAAAATAAACGTCATTTGAGATACCTTTTAACATTACTATATGTCAGCCCTGTCCGGTTGGCTCAGCAGTAGTGTCAGTCCGGTATGTAGAAGTCTCAGGTTCAATTGCCGGTCAGGGCACACAGGAGAAGCAACCATCTGCATCTCCACCTGTCCTCCTCACTCCCCCTCTCCTCTCCTGCAGCTATGGCTTGAATAGTTTGAGCAAGTTGGCGCCAGGCACTGAGGATGGCTCTATGACCTCACCTCAGGCGCTAAAATAGCTCAGTTACTGAGCAATGGAGCAATGGCCCCAGATGAGTAGAGAATCGCCCAGTAGGGGGCTTGCTGGGTAGATCCCAGTCAGGGCTCATGCAGGAGTCTGTCTCTCTGCCTCTCTGCCTCGCTTCTCAATAAATAACTAAATACATTTATATACATGTCAAGTATATGTGACATAAAACTATCAAATTATTTTCTGGGTAAGAGAAATCAAGTGATTTTTTGATACAAGAGATGCCAAGTTGTCAATATTTCAAATCTTTGCTCTTTGTTATTCTAACCTTTCAGTGACTCCACCCATCCATTGTTAGATCCTGCCCTGGCCAAGGTTGCAGGTTCAATCCCCGGTCAAGGCATCCAAAGGAGTCAAGCAGTGAATGCATAGGTAGATGGAAGGGTAAATTGATGTTTCTCTCTCTCTCTCTCTCTCTCTCTCTCTTGCTCTTCCTCCTTCGCTCTAAAATCAGTAAATAAGAATTTTTTTTTAAATCATTAGATACTGTCCTTAGAATCACTGGGGGACAGGGTTAAAGAGGAAACTGATAAAACTTTTTTGCTTAGTTCTGGTTACATCTGTGACTGGAGAAGAGTTTATAATGAATCTATTGTATGTTTTTGTTTTTACCATGTGGATTTTACTTATCCATCTTGTCTAATCTTGTTCTCTGTCATCTTAGATAATGAAATGTTAGTGGGAGCAGAGCTCCTAACACACCAGGGGTGTAAAAATGTTTGCACTTAGCTCAAGTTGATACATTATGAACGTGGCACAGTAAAATAAAACAGTTTGTGTACAAAATATTAGTTTATTTCTATGGGAGCCTTTATGTTCAGGATATATAAAATGTATCTAATTAAACAATTATGAATCTATTTTGTGCTTTAGAAATGTTCTTTTGGGGGAAAGATGGAAAAATGTTATTGGAGCTAAGATTAGAGTGTTTAGGTTTCCCCCCCTTGGTGTTTATTTCAAAAAGATTCCCAGTCACTTAGAATACTGCTTATCAAACTAGGATTAGATCCTCTACGTTTTTTCTTTTCAGTACCAGCTCTTTCCCTGTGCCCCTCCCCTCCTCTCTGTCTCACACTCCCCTCCCTACCCCCACCCCATAACCACCACTCTCTTGTCCATGTCTCATAGTCTCACTTTTATGTCCCACCTATGTATGAAATCATGCTGTTCTCAGTTTTTTTTTTCTGATTTACTTATTTCACTCCGTATAATGTTATCAAGGTCCATCCATTTTGTTGTAAATGATCCGATGTCATAATTTCTTATGGCTGAGTAGTATTCCATAGTATATATGTACCAAAGCTTTTTAATCCACTCATCTTCTGATGGACACTTGGGCTGTTTCCAGATCTTCGCTATTGTGAACAATGCTGCCACGAACATGGGGGCGCATTTCTTCTTTTCAAACAGTGCTATGGTGTTCTTAGGGTATATTCCTATAAGTGGGATAGCTGGGTCAAAAGGCAGATCGATTTTTAATTTTTTGAGGAATCTCCAAACTGTTTTCCACAGTGGCTGCACCAGTCTGCATTCCCACCAGCAGTGCAGAAGTGTTCCCTTTTCTCCACATCTTCGCCAGCACTTATTCTGTGTTGTTTTGCTGATGAGCACCATTCTTACTGGTGTGAGGTGATATCTCATTGTGGTTTTAATTTGCATTTCTCTAATGATTAGTGATGTTGAGCATTTTTTCATATGCCTATTGGCCATCTGTATGTCCTCTTTGAAGAAATTTCTATTCATTTCTTTTGCCCATTTTTTGAGATTGGATTGTTTGTCTTCCTGGAGTTGAGTTTTATAAGTTCTTTATAAATTTTGGTAATTAACCCCTTATTAGATGTGCTGTCAAATATGTTCTCCCATTGTGTGGTTTGTCTTTTTATTAAAAGCAATCCCCTTAAGATCAGGAACCAGGCAGGGGTGCCCCCTTTCACCACTTTTATTTAACATAGTTCTGGAAGTCCTAGCTATAGCAATCAGACAAGAAGAAGAAATAAAGGGCATCCAAATTGGAAAAGAAGAAGTAAAACTGTCATTATTTACAGATGATATGATATTGTATATAGAAAACCCTAAAGTCTCAGTCAAAAAACTACTGGACCTTATAAATGAATTCAGCAAGGTGGCAAGATATAAAATTAGTACTCAGAAATCAGAGGCATTTCTATATACAAACAATGAACTGTCAGCAAAAGAAATTAAGGAAACAATCCCCTTCACTATTGCAGCCAAAAAAATAAAGTACCTAGGAGTAAATTTAACCAAGGAGGTTAAGGACTTGTACTTGGAAAATTATGAAACATTGACAAAAGAAATCAAGGAAGATACAAACAAGTGGAAGCATATACCATGCTCATGGCTAGGAAGAATAAACATCATTAAAATGTCTATATTACCCAAAGCAATTTATAAATTCAATGCAATACCAATTAAAATACCAATGACATACTTCAAAGATATAGAACACATATTCCAAAAATTTATATGGAACCAAAAAAGAACACGAATAGCCTCAGCAATCTTAAAAAGAAAAAATAAAGCAGGAGGTATCACTCTTCCAGATATCAAAGTTTACTACAAGGCCATTATACTCAAGACAGCCTGGTACTGGCATAAGAACAGGTACATAGATCAATGGAACAGAACAGAGAACCCAGAAATAAACCCACAGCTTTATGGACAACTGATATTTGACAAAGGAGGAAAGAACATACAATGGAGTAAAGACAGCCTCTTTAACAAATAGTGTTGGGAAAATTGGACATCTACCTGCAAAAAAATGAAACTAGATCATCAACTTACACCATTCACAAAAACAAACTCAAAATGGATAAAAGACTTAAACGTAAGCCGTGAAACCTTAAGCATCTTAGAAGAAAACATAGGCAGCAAGCTCTCCAACATCTGTAGCAGCAATATATTTGCCGATTTATCTCCACGGGCAACTGAAATAAAAGGCAAGATAAACAAATGGGACTATATCAAACTAAAAAGTTTTTGCACAGCTAAAGACAATAAGAACAGAATAAAAAGATCCTCTAAGTTTTAATTTAATTTCTTTGGTAAAATTGATAGGTTTAAAGTGTAGGAATCATTCTGTTAAACCTGACTTTCCTTAACTTTAATATATAATTTTAAGAACATACATTTGCAGCTGAGTTGCAAGATCTTGTTGCAGCCTTTGCTATTAGAGAAAATGGCAAGTTGTTTTAGCAGAATTTAGCTTTAATTCTTCCAAAATGA
This sequence comes from Rhynchonycteris naso, assembly GCA_037038555.1. Taxonomy (NCBI): domain Eukaryota; kingdom Metazoa; phylum Chordata; class Mammalia; order Chiroptera; family Emballonuridae; genus Rhynchonycteris; species Rhynchonycteris naso. The sequence continues at coordinate 54,695,480 of CM072997.1, read as the reverse complement.
GATCTAAAGAAGAATGAATTCTTTTATTTTCTTTTTTTTTTAAATTTTATTCACTTTAGAGAGTAGACACAGAGTGTGTGAGAGAGAGAGAGAAAGAGAGAAAGGGGGAAGGCGCTGGAAGCATCAACTCCCATATGTGCCTTGACCAGACCAGTGCAGGGTTTTGAACTGGCGACCTCAGTGTTCCCAGGTCGACGCTTTATCCACTGCGCCATCACAGGTCATGCAGAAGAATGAATTCTTTACAAATTGCTGTGATGAATCAGAATGTCAACATCTTAAGCAAATGATGCCCCATGATTAAGGCAACTTGCAGGTGGCAGTTACCTGTCAGTCAAATGCATCCTTTTGTTTTCCAAACAACTATCTGAATCAATTTATTTTCTCCTTTCTTCTCTCATAATTTAATGAGGGGCAGGTGTACATATGTCTATTCTTTTGCCCTTTGCCATTGAGGGTTTGTAACACATACAGTGATTATGCACAGAAGCAAGGTGGTGTATCAATATCGGAACCACTGCATTTAGCCTCCCATGGACACTCTTAAATGATTCATGAATTAAAAATTACCCCAAATTACATAATATTAATTTTCTCAGTATCTCCAGATTAGTGGGGGGAAAACATAAGAATGTCTTTAATGTTTACAAAATTGTTTTTCTATCATGCTTTTCTTCATACCTATGTATAAATTAGGGCAGTTGCAGAGAGGGGAATATTGAGTTATCAGAAAACAAGTTTAATTCTGTTGGAGTTATACCTGTTTCTTTTTATTTTTAAAAGGGTAAGCAACAACTTAATACTATTAGAATAATGCTAAAACTATGACTTCTTTTATCTTAAGTACCAACTTCTTTTAATTACCCTCATCCAGTTATATCTTTGGGAAATAATGTAGTTGCTTGAAACCTCTTTTAGTCATTTCAAGCTTGTTTTAAAAAGCTTTATTGAGGTGTAACTGACAAAATACACACTACATATCTGAACAGTGCAATTTGACAGTTTGACATATGACACACTCATGACATCACAATCACAATAGTGCACTATCCATCACTACCAAATAACCTTCCCCTTCCTTAATCTTCTCCAGCACTTTTCCAAGGCAATCATTGATCTGCTTTTTAACTTTTTAAAAAATCTGCAATTTTTTAATATTTAAAGCATATGGGATTTTTCTAGAAGGTTGTATGCATTTGGGTAGATGTCTGCCTCCAAACTGCTCCCTTGCCAATACCCCGATATCCACCACCAACTAGTAGCATGTTACAAAAGAAAGAGGATGTTTAGTTCTAGTTCTGATAGCCCAGTAAACATTTTAGAGTGTCTAGTTAATGAAATACTTGGAAAACAATAACTTTTTCATATTAAAGTGGCCATGTAAGTTAATGAAGTCATTCCCATCTTTTGGGTGTACAAAATAATGCTAAAACTGAAGTTTCTGGCAACCTTGAGGAAACCCTGGGAAGCATTTCTCTGTTTGTACTGAAAGAATCACTGACAAAACCGTGAGCACCTTGAATGATGCTCTGGAAATTATGTTATTTTAATGACAATGATGACAGAAGTAGTCTAAACTGAGTTGTTTATTATTTTCCTCCCAAGTCCCACGTTTATGTCACAAACCTTTGAAACTTCCAGTGCTCAAAACAGCTGCTTTTCCTTCTCTTCTGTGTCCTCACTTTCTATCTAGAAACAAAGTTACTAAACCTAATTTTGAAAAAGTCTGTACTTCAAAAGTAGAAAACTTTCTAGCCCTTGCCAGTTGGCTCAGCAGTAGAGTGTCAGCCCATCATGTGGAAGTCCCAGGTTCAATTCCTGGTCAGGGCACACAGGAGAAGTGACCATCTGCTTCTCCACCCATCACCTTTTCTCTCTTTATCTCTCTTTTCTCCTCCCGCAGCCATGGCTCAAATGGTTTGAGCAATCTGGCCCCCACTGCGCTGAGGATGGTTGCTGTGACCTCAACTCAGGTACTAAAACAGCTTGGTTGCCAAGCAGCAGAACAGCAGCCCCAGATGAGCAGAGTCCTACCCCATAGGGGGCTTGCCAGATGGATCCCAGTCGGGGTACATGTGGGAGTCTGTTTCTCTGCTCCATTGCCTCTCACTTTATTAAAACAAAAGAAAAAACTTTCCAGAGACTGTCAAATACAGCATGATTGACATTAAGTGCTAGTGAAAAGGCAAGAATGAATAATAAAAAAAATGAAATATAAGAAAGAAAGTAGATTCTCTAAGTGGGGCAAAGCGAAGATCACGCTCCTGTTTGTGTATGGATGGAGCCCTGGGACCACATTATTGTCTCTGAAGTTTGTTTACAGACAGATTGAATCTTCAGCTTCCTTTCCAAGATTCTAAGTTCTTATATGTAAGGTATGGACCAAGAATCTATATTTTAATAAGCACCCTGGGCCCCCAGGGAGTTTTGAGGGAGATGAGAGGACCTCCTGGAGTGTGTGCTGGCCTAACCATACACACCCTCATGCCTGCTCCAACCTCAGTCTTTTGTTTTTTCTCATAGGGACATTCAGTGTTCTGTCAGAAAGTCTAGTAGTTCAAGAAAACTGACTAGAACTCAGGGACGGGTGACTCACTTTGCCATGCATGGCTCCTTGTCAGTTTTGTGACTTCTGTCCCAATGCCAGTGCTATAATGTGGAGGTGAAGAGTAGAGAGGACAAAACTCTGAAACCTAAGTGAGATTGTGTCAAGCCAGACACTGTGAAAGTGTGTTCCTGAAGGCATTCTAACCAGCTCAGATAACTGAAGTCTACTCTTCCAAGTCACAACCAACTTCCCCTGCCCTGCCTTCCGTGCTCTGAGACCTGGTCTATATCTCTAAGAGTTTTCAAATGAGCTGATGGGGTCCTGGCTGGTGCACGCCTGTAGGAAGCTTCCTGGCAAGGCATGCTCTTGGTCCCCTGGCTAGTGATTTCAGAACCAGGTATAGCAGCACGTTCTTTCTCCAGGTCGGTGTTTTCCCCTGAAAAAAATATATATTTAAACTTTTTGTTTGAAAAACTTCCACTGTGAAATTACTCTGCTTATAACTGTATGTACAAAGGCAAAGGCAGCAGTTATGTACTGTTAGTTTGCATATGGTCCTTCTGAGATAGAAAAATTAAATTTTATCTTATATTAAGGATGGACTTTCAAGTAACTTTCTACAGAAAAATAACTTGTAGTTAAATTTCCTTATAATAAAAGAGAAATTACTCATAGGAAAAAATTATGCATCTGTGCCGCCTCAAAATAAGAATTGTGCCTCTTTAGTGAATGTTGTTTACAAGAATGCTACATTTGTAAGAGCACAGGACACTCAATAAATTTTAAATAAACTATATAAAGATGTTTGGTTTTTTTGTGTATAGTATATTCCAATGACATATTCACAAAATTAATATTTTTATCTCTAGCAAGAGACTTTGAATATGAAATAAAGGATATTGAATATTTATCCTGACATTTCCAGCTGTGTGTGTGTGTGTGTGTGTGTGTGTGTGTGTGTGTGTGTGTGTAATAACTATGTAGAAACTGTTTTCAAATCAAGTACTAGAACACAGGACATTTTCCTGAATTTTGAACTTATTTATATTAAAAGATGTAGATCCTGTCAAGATGGCGGCATAGGCAAACTCTGTGCTTGCCTCCTCTCACAACCACATCAAGGTTACATACAAGTGAACTACAGAACTACCTGAAATCTGGCTGACTGGAAGTCCTACAACTAGGGAATTAAAGAAGAAGCCACAATGCCTGACCTGTGGTGGCACAGTGGATAAAGCATCAACCTGGAACACTGAGGTCACCCGTTCAAAACCCTGCACTTGCCTGGTCAAGGCACATATGGGAGTAGATGCTTCCTGCTCCTCTCCCCTTTCTCTCTCTCTCTGTCACTCTCTCTCCTCTCTAAAAAAATGAATAAATAAATTAAGAAAACATAATCACTAGTTTAAATTTCTTTTTTTTTATTTTATTCATTTTAGAGAGGAGACACATAGTGAGAGAGAGAGAGAGAGAGAGAGAGAGAGAGAGAGAAAGGGGAGGAGCTGGAAACTGCGCCACCACAGGTCAGGCCAATAATCACTAGTTTAAGAAAAAAAGAAGCTACATCGAGACTGGTAGGAGGGGTAGAGACTCAGAATGGGCTGGTCCCACACCCACATGTGGTGAATAAAAATTGGGAGGGGCATCTCTGCTGCAGAGATCTCCCATAAGGAGCAAGGGGTCCCAGCCCCACACCAGACTCCCCCATCCAGGATTCCAATGCCAGGAAGAGAAGACCCCATAACCTCTGACTATAAAACCAACAGGGATTAAAAGGCTTAGAGAAACACAGGGCTGCTTAGAGTCCCTGGCAGTTCCTTTTAAAGAACCACACACAGTCTAACTCAAACTCACTCCCTTTGAGCTCCTGCATTAGAGCAGCAGCTCAAAAGGCACCAGAGACATATGGGCAGAACTGAATTGTCTGGCATCAGCTAAGGAGCAGTTTCCTCCCAGACAGAAGTGCTGGCAGAGGCCATTGTTCCCTGATGAGCCCTCCCCTCACAGAGCTGGCAGGTGGATGCCATAGCTGAGACTCCATCAACCTGACTTATGCTGTTTGCCCACCCCACCCCACTCTGATATCCTGAGGCCCCACCTCACCCAACGTTTAGGCTCACCCAATCAGTTTCCAGCGGCTTTTCCATATGAGTCACCTGCCATGGTCAAGGTTCATATTTTCATAAAATCTCTCAAACAAGCAGCATCTGATCTCATTGTGCCTCTTGCTAAGTGGCCCCAGGCCTGGCATTAGCAGCAGCGGGTCTTGGTTCACCACTTGGTCTCACCTGGGCACCTCCAAGCCCAGCACAATTAGCAGCCATCTGCAGATCACCTTGTAGATCATACCAGGTGCCCCTGGGCAGAACATAGACAGTGGCTGACCTTTGCCTAAACCTCCCAGGAGGTCCCAGAGCCAGCCCACCCAGTGGACAGCTTCAGATCATGTGGAAGCACCACCCAACCACCCTGATAAGCAACACACACAGGGCACAAACCCAGCAGGCACCAGAACCCTGCCAAAGGAAGTCCTGCTCTGTGGGGTGAGCCCCTGCACAGCTGATCCTCCATAGCCACCCAAGATCAGGGGTTGGTGGTTATAGGCAATCCTTGTGGCTGATTAGCCTGGAAGTAAATCCCACTCATTGACATGTCAACTAGCTAAGAACTATGAGAAGATAAGTTTCTGTTGTCTAAGGCATCCAGCCTGTACTGTTTTGTTATGGCAGCCCTAGAAAACTTACACAGGTATATACCCAAAAGTGAAATTGTTGAATCATATAGAAATATAATTTTAATTTTTTGGGCTATAACATAATACTCCTTTTAGGCATTTTCACCAGTTCAGCTAAATGTGGAAAAATATCTTTCTAACAGAACAAAATTTTAAAGTTTAGACTATTCTTTTAAATAATATTAAGTTTCTCTTATAATTTGAAAAAAAAATGGTCACAATGGTAAATTTTATGTTACATGTATTTTACAATTTAAAATTTTTTAATTAAAATATAACATAGCTAGCCTGACCTGTGGTGGTGCAGTGGATAAAGCATCGACCTGGAAAGCTAAGGTCGCTGGTTCGTAACCCTGGGCTTGCCTGGTCAAGGCACATGGGGGAGTTGATGGTTCCTGCTCCTCCCCCTTTCTCTCTCTCTCCCTCTCTAAAATGAATAAATAATAAAAATAATGATAACATAGCTATATATGTAATTATTAATTTCCTTGTTTTGATATTATACTATATATTTATGTAAATTCTAATCATAGGTAAAAGGTACAGGGGACCCCTCTGAACTACCTTTGCAACTTCCTATGAATCTATAATTATTTCAAAGCAAAAAGGTTTTTAAAATTGCATTCTTGTGTAAAATAAAATGTAAGAAAGTTATAGACTGCCAATTTAATCTCTTGAACCAGGATAACAGAACTTCATGGAGACATAGATTAAAGAGTCTTTTTAACAACAAGGACTGCCCATGAGGGTAACTTTGATCAGAAAGAAGTTCACAAGCTGGGACCCAGCAGGACCCAGTAACTCACGTAAAGATTATTTCAAGTTATTAGCTTTCAAGGGAAATTGAATTAACAAGCTTTCCTTTTGGCATCTGAGCCTTGGTAATGGCTTCCTATTGAGTAGAGTTCCCAACAATAATTCCTCCATGTGTCAAATGCCACATTCACCCAACAGTGTACCGTAAAGTACAGCCCGGATTCTCTCAGTGTACATTACTCAATATCACACTGTGGGGGCAGGACTGGAAGAGTTGCCTCTGCCCAAAGCCAAATCGCAGGGGCAGATTTTCCCCTCCACATGCAGACACAAGATTTACCCCTTCCTTTGGTCACCCGACTTCTCAGTAATAACTGGGGTCTAAAAAAGTCTAAAAATTATGGGTGCCAATCTGTCTCAACTATCAACTCTCTCAATTTGAGTAGTGACAAATCTTTTAAGGAAAGGGTTGGAAGTGATGTTTAGAAACTTTTATCATGTAGGATTCAAATCCCACATTTTCCACGGTAATGACTGTTTCTGGAAGAAATATTCCTAGTTGCCTGGCTCTAAACTATCACAGAGGCTAGTTATAGAGAAGACTAAGGGAAGAGCTCTTCTTTCAAGGCCAAGTAACCAGGGTTGTTTCACAAAGTAACAAAGGAGAAACAAATTTCCCCACTCAACATGAAAAAACATCCCTATAAAAGGCCCAATACAGCCCTGGCCAGTGGCTCAGTGGATAGCATATCAGCCTGGTGTATGGACGTCCCAAGTTTAATCCCTGGTCAGGGCACACATGAAAAGTGACCATCTACTTCTCTTCTCCTCCCTCTCCATCTTCTTTCCCTCTTTTCCTCCCACAGCCAGTGGCTCGATTGGTTCAAGCATCGCCCTTGGGTTCTGAGGATAGCTCGGTTGGTCCGAGTGCATCAGCCTCAGGCACTGAGGATAGCTCAGTTGATTTGAGCATCGGCTCTAGACAGAGTTTTCTGGGTGGATCCCAGCCTGGGTACATGCAGGAATCTGTCTCCCTATCTCTCCTCTCTCTTCAAAGAAAAACCAACAAATAAAAAAACTGCCCAATACTTTGTGTGATCTTGCAGTGCTATACACTGAATGCCTTTTTTCACCAATCCATGCCAAATTAATATGGGAAACCTCATCCCCAATATGATGGTATCTGGAGATGTGGTCTTTCCATGAAATTAGTACCCTTATAAAGGAGACACCAGAGAGCTCTTTCTACTGGTTACAGTAAGAAGAGGATTGTCAATGAAGACAGGCTCTTATCAGACAGCAAATCTACCAGCACCTTGGTCTTGAACTTCCCAGCCTCCAGAACTGGGTGAACTTTATTGTTTACAAGCCTCCCAGTCTACGGTACTTTGTTATAGCCCTAACTGACCTATTTAGACATGTAGCACATACAAAAAAATTAAGAATTAACATCTAGACTCTGATGATGAAGTATAAACTAATTCTTGGATAACATTATACTAATGTTCAAAATTAAACATTATGACATTTCTTTTATACCGATTTTAAGCCTGCCACAATCATGAGAAGTAGGCTCCCTTTCCTTACCAGCTTACAAACTGTGGTCTGCAATTAAGAGCTTTCAATATTTGTCCAATAACAATAATTAAAAAAAAACTAAACTCTGTGCCAGATACTTTACAACTTTATCTCGTGGTGCCAGGTGGGTACTGGAAATATCAGGGGGAACACTTTGTAAAGTATATGATTGTCTAATCACTAGGATGTATGCCTGAAACTAATAAAAATAATATTTAATATAAACTGTAATTGAAAAAAATTGTTTTAATTTAATAATGTAAATAAAAACATTATCTCTAATGCTTCAACAATATAAAAAAGTGGCATTATTAAGCTCAAGTTATAGAACCTGAGGCTCAAAAGAATTAAATAACTTGTTCAAGTTCACAAGCAGAAAAATAATTCAACAATAGTGAAGGAAAATAAAAAAATTTCAATATTATGTATGGCTGCGGCTACAACAGAAAGAAAAACTATAGGTATAAAAGGAGATTAATTGCCTGACTGGGCGGTGGCACAGTGGATAGAGCATCGGACTGGGATGCGGAGGACCCAGGTTTGAGACCCCGAGGTCACCAGCTTGAGCGTGAGCTCATCTGGCTTGAACAAAAGCTCACCAGCTTGGACCCAAGGTCACTGTCTCCAGGAAGGGGTTACTCGGTCTGCTGAAGACCCGCGGTCAAGGCACATGTGAGAAAGCAATCAATGAACAACTAAGGTGTTGCAATAAAAAACTGATGATTGATGCTTCTCATCTCTCTCCGTTCCTATCTGTCTGTCCCTATCTATCCCTCTCTCTGACTCTCTCTCTATCCCTGTAAAAAACAAACAAACAAAAAAGGAGACAAATTTAAAATGGAAACCATGGCTATTAGGAAAGTTTTTATTTTCTATTGCCACTATACCAAATTACCACAAAATTAGTGGCTTAAAACAACACAAATTTATTGTGTTATAGCTCTGTACATCAGAAATCCTGAAAGAACTCACTGTGCTAAGCTTAAGGTATCAGCAGAGTGCATTCCTTTCTGGAAGCCTCCATTTCCAGGTTCTAGACATGGTCTGCTTTCCTTTGCTCATGGCTCCCTTCCTCCATCTTCAAAGCCAAAAGCATCAAACCCAGTCCTTTTTGCACTGTTGTCTCCCTTCTTTCTCTCTCTTCTGCCTCCCTCCTTCTCTTTTTTAAGGACCCTGTGTTTACATGGGTCCCATCTGGATAATCCACAATATCTTTTTATTTTAAAGTTCTCTGACTAGCAATCTTAATTGCCCTTTGCCATGTAACCTAAGATTGTCACAGAGTTAGGCTGATGAACTTCTTTGAGGAGCCATTATTCTGCCTACCACAGAGAGGTTCAAGGGCTATTGAATAAATATATGCAAACCCGAAAAGTGGGCCTTAGGAATTCACTTCTCCATTTTACCAATATGTATTGTTTACAAGGTTTTAGGAACTATTCTAGGTGCTACAGTTACAATAAAAAGCATGAAGTTTGGACCACTTCTTGAATAGTCACAAGGCTCTCAGGGGGACCCACTATCCGTACATGTCTTCATTGATAGTGCAGTGTTCATAGAGTTATAACAGTTTTTAAATTCCTGTTCAAACAAAACAACAAAATAGCAATATAGTTGACTGTTACTAAAAATATTGAGCTCTACTGGATTCATAAGGGAAATTTTCTTTAACTATCTTTCTTTATATGTCCTTATCTGGCTTGATTTCAAGGTTACATAGTAGTGTTGACACAACTAGTAGTTGAATAGTTTTCATTGTGTCTATTTTACAGAACAACCAATTTAAAATAAATCATTTGTTCTTTAAAATTTTGATTGAATTTCTCTCTACAATTGTTCAGTCCTGGTTAGGCATTTTTTTGGAAAGCGGGTAGGTAGGGGGAGGTGAGGAAGTTTACATTCTCAATTTAATTTCTTTAATGGTTATTAGTTCTTTGAGGTTTCTGGGGTTTTATATGTTATTTTTTAACTCAAGAAACATTTTTATTTTGAAATTAAATTTAGTGGGGTGTCATTGATCAATAAGAGTATACAGATTTCAGTTGAACATCTCTATACCATTTGAACTGTTGATTGCATTGTGAGGTCATCACCCAAAGTTTCCGTAAATCATTTTTGTCCCTCTTTGTTTCCCTCCCCCTCCCCAGGTAACCATTTCACTTTTATCTATGTCCACGAGTCTCAGTTTTGTTTTGTTTTATTTGTTTTTTGTGACAGAGAGAGGGGCTGATAAGGACAGACAGACAGGAAGTGTGAGAGATGAGAAGCATCAATTCTTCACTGCAGCATCCTAGTTGTTCATTGACTTCTTTCTCATATGTGCCTTGACCAGGAGGCTCCAGCCAAGCCAGTGACCCCTTGCTCAAGCCAGCGACCTTGCACCCAAGCCAGTGACCATGGGGTCATGTCTGAGATCTCACACTCAAGCCGATGACCTTGTGCTCAAGCTGGTGAGCCCGCACTCAAGCTGGATGAGCCCACACTCAAGCTGGCAACCTCAGGGTTTCAAACCTGGGTCCTCCGTGTCCCAGTCCAACACTCTAGCCACTGCGCCATTGTCTGGTCAGGCTTGTTTGGTTCTTTTCTTTGTGTTTCTGTCAGTTGTTTTTGTTTGGTGGTAGTCTATCCTCCTTTCCTCTATTTCCTCTTTTTTTAAGCTATGTATTTAGTTTTGTTTTTATCATGGGTGGTTACTGTTAGGTTACTGAGAAATCAGTTTTCATATAAACAAGAGTCCTTTGTTTTATGAGTGCTTTTGCACTCCATCCTTTGCTACTTCAGACTTTTATTTTCTCCCCTTTTATGTTTTTGTCATCACAGATTATCCTTGTTTATATTGTAACCTTGTTGAAGCTTTTACTTTTAGTTTTGCTCTTTGTATCCAGTAGAATAATCCCCTTGAGTATTTCCTCCAGTGGGGTTTTTCTGGTAATAAATTCCCTCAGCTTCTGTATATCTGGAAAAGTTTTTATTTCTCCTTCATATTTGAAGTATAACTGTGATGGATATATTATAGTATTCTTGGCTGCTAAGTCCTCTCTTTCAGTATTTTGAAAGTTTGGGTTTACTCTCTTCTGGCTTGTAGAGTTTCTCCTGAGAATTCTGATAATAACCTGATGGGCCTTCCTTTATATGTTAATTTTTTTTTCTAGCTGCCTTGAAGATTCTTTCTTTGTCATTGATTTTTGACATTTTTATTACAGTGTATTTTGGAGAAAGTTTGCTTGGGTTGAGGTAACTAGGCATTCTGTTTACTTCTTGGATTCAAGAATCTAACTCTTTCCACCGGCTTGGGAAGTTGGAGAGTTCTCGTCAATTATTTGTTTGAATAGGCTCTCCATTTCCGTTTCCCTCTCTTCTTCTGAAATACCCAGTATTCTTATATTGCTCTTTCTGATGTAGTCAGACAATTTTCATAGAGCTCTCTCATTTCTTTTTTTAATTCTTGGATTTCTCTCTTCTTTCCTTTGCATCATCTCTAGTTGCCTGTCTTTGATGTCACTGATTCTCTCTTCTATCTGGCCTGTTTTATTAGCTAAACTCACTAGCTCATTTTTTAATTCATGTATTTTCTTCATCTCTGTGTTTAAAGTTTCAATCTTCTTGGTGAGGTATTTATTTTGTTTCTTAAGCTCATTAAGTTGCCTATTAGTGTTTTCTTGCATCTTGAGTATTTTTAGAACCTCAATTTTGAATTCTCTATTATTTAATTCCAAGGCTTCCATGAGGTTGAGATTGCTTTCTAGAGATTTCTTATTTTCTTTCTGGACTGCTTCTCTTTCTTGGATAGTAATGGCGTTCCATTTTTTCTGCCTTGAGGGCATTTGAGAATGATATTGTTAAGAAATCAAGAAAAAAACCCAACAAAAATTAAGATAAAAATAAGAATTTAAATTAAATTAAAGAATTAAAAATTAAAGAGAAAAGGCACAAACCCCCCCTCCAAATAAATAGAATAAAAGCCAACTTAAAAAAAACCCCAAAAGCTAAAGAACAACAAAAAATTAAAAGATAGTTTCTGAGAGGTTTTGCTTTCTTTTTCAAGTAGGTGGAGCTGGATTACAAATTTTAGCTCTGGAGAATTACAGGCTGAACTCTGCTGAGAAGCCGCTGAGGTGGGGCTGTAGTTACACTGATGGGTGGAACTTGTGTGGCTTTACAGCTTTAGCAATGGTAGTCTCAGGCCTCCCAGTGTTCCTCCCTGTGTTGCACCAGAGCGGGTGACCAGACACAGGGCAGTCTGTTCTTCAGCTATAAGGTATGTCGCTGCCAATCTCCGTACCCACGAGGGGAGGGACGCCATATCTGGGAGGCTGGGGATGAGGAGGGTGCACTTTGTCTTTTTGTGTCTCTGTCTGAGTGTGAGCTGTGGGTGACCATGGGAACAGTGGCAGTGACCCCACACTCTGCTGCTTTGGTTCAGTATCTTACAAAATTTCCCCCAATCTCTCTGTTCCTCCTGGCAGAAGAAGACCTAGTCACTCCAGGTTTCTCCCCTCTCCAGAGCTGACAGCAAGTGCTTCTTATCTCCTACCCACACCCACATCCCCGGTTTCCCACCCTTCCCATCTTTTAGTCCATTGGGTGCACAAATCTTTCAGGCAAGCCTGCGAGCCCAGCTGGTGTTTCTGCACTGAGCTATAGCTGTTTGATTTGTTGAAGTTTCAAGGGGAAAGATCAAGGGTGTTCTCACACTGTCATTACTCTGACGTCATCTTTATATATGGTTTTAATGTTTGTCAATTTCATCTAGGTTTTGAAAGTTATTGTGCATGATTGTTCATAATATTGGCTTATTATGTGCCTAAAATTTGCTGTGTCTGGAATTATTTCACTCTTTTTATTATACATTTTATTTCTTCGCATTTTCTGTCTTTAGGTTCATTTGTTGTGTTTTTTCCTATTTTTTCTTTTTTTATGTATATTTTAACAATTATTTCTAAAGCCAGCAGAACAGTGAACATCCTGACCACAGGGACGGATAAACATGGAGTCTCAATCTGAAGATGAATCAGTAAGTAAGCATGTATATAGCTAAGGAGTAACTCAGCTTTACAGCATCAATAGACATTTTTTTTCTTCTTTTTCATGTAATTATTCCTTTCCTTTTCTTATAAGAGCCCCTTGCCTTTACTCTGCAATTTAGTCACTATTCAGGTTTATGACCGAATCTGTGCTCTTCAAATTGCATTTTTTTAAAATTTCAAATAAACGCTTGTTGCTTCTCATTTCAGCTTTTGACTTTAGGTTAACGGGTGAGTATTGAGATAATTCACATAAAGCACTTGACACAGTAACTGACTCCTAGGAATCACCTGACAATTTAACTATTAGTAGTGGTATTAAATAATATTTGAGTATCATCTAAATTAAGGGTTTACACATAGGTGTAGCAAAATTCTAATACTCTCTATCCTTTAGTATTCCAGTTCAGGAAGTGATTCTTCTGAACACTTTCTGAAACACTGTTGTGGAAATCCCCTTAGTTGATAATAGAGGGTTTTTTTTTAGAATAACTTTGTGAGTATGATGACAGGATTCAGAAAATTATAAATGAATATTCCTTCTTTTCTAGGTAAGGAAATGGTCTTATGTCCTGTATAAACAAAATACTAAATGCTTATTCTGCTTTCTTTGCCATTAAAATCTACCTTTATTAATTAGAAATGGAAGACAAAACAATCTAAGCAATGAGGCACGGATGGATGCTCCCATCAATTTCTGAATTTCGAATCAACAAATACCATGCAGTAACACACTCCTGTGGCCACGAAGGAAACTGCAGCACAGTGAAGACGCGCTCAAGAACAGGAATGCAAGTATTTGTAAGAGAACTCAGCATTTAACCTACCATCTAATTCTTAATCTACCACCTAAATGAGCTCTAATTTTTATCTTATATAAAAATGTCTAATGAAGACATATTTAAGCCCACACATTTCCTTGTTTGCTTCTGTCTTTTGCCTCTTACTTTCTGAGGTGTAGGTGAATCTTTCCCAAACTTTAGTTATATTTACTAGCACAAAATGCAATATACACTTTGCAGTCATCCACTCACTCTGATTAGTAAAGGAAGGAAAACTATCGTTTTTCTATCTTTTATCCATGACATCTCACTCCAGCCCCAGACCAAACGAACAGCAAACAAATACATATTTCGTTCCATTGACTTTGACCTTGGATGTTCAGACTGATTGTAGAGCAGCTACCAGATCTTCACTGCACATGTTCTCTATAGATGCTTCTTTTGATAAGTTCTGACTTAAAAGCAAATTACAAAAGGAAATGCAAAGTTCAGGTAATGGTAATTTAAATATAATAAATGCAAAATTTGATTTATTGCTACCTTTTTTCCAACAAGCCAAAACTTCCCTTTTTTGATATCAGCTTTGTCTATGGCAGAAAGCCAGCATGCTCAGCTCTTCTTCTTTTTTTTTTTTTTTACAGAGACAGAGAGAGAGAAAGAGAGAGGGATAGATAGAGACAGACAGATAGGAATGGAGAGAGATGAGAAGCATCAATCTTCAGTTTTTCGTTGTGACACTTTAGTTGTTCATTGATTGCTTTCTCATATGTGCCTTGACCGTGGGCCTTCAGCAGACCGAGTAACCCCTTGCTCAAGGCAGCAGGCAGCAACCTTGGGTCCAAGCTGGTGAGCTTTGCTCAAATCAGATGATCCCGCGCTCAAGCTGGCAGCCTCTGCATCCCAGTCTGAAGCTATCCACTGTGCCACCACCTGATCAGGCCATGCTCACCTATTTCTGAATAATTTTGAATATGTTGTCAAGCTTGTAAAATCTTCAGAGAGGACAATATCTTCAATAATTTCCACCAATTTACAATTTTTCAGGTAAAGCTATACAGTGTGTCCGTAAAGTCATGGTGCACTTTTGACCGGTCACAGGAAAGCAACAAAAGACGATAGAAATCTGCACCAAATAAAAAGAAAACTCTCCCAGTTTCATACCTATTCAGTGCAGTTCGATGTGGGCTCCATTTGTTGCCCTACACACATCCAAACAATAGTGAAGTTCTTGCCACACACGGGTAAGGACATCTGGTGTAACAGAGTGAATAATGTCTGTGATTCTCAGTTTTAAGTGATTAATGTCGTTGATACGTTCAATGTAAACATGTTGCTTCACATAACCCCAAAAGTAAAAGTCTAAGGGCGTCAGATCCGGGGATCGTGGTGGCCATGGCTTGACAGAACCCCTGATGGCCTACCAGAACGGGGTTTCTCCACCAAACTGCCGGTTTTCTTCAACCGCTTATCCCACCGAGTAATGTTATTCCTATGTGGTGGCGCTTCGTTATAAACGTGCTGATATTCACATTGCACTTTGGCCACGAATTCGAATTTAGAGAGCCACAGAACACATTGAACTTTCCTCTGTACCATCCACATCTTGACTGGCATGGCTGTGGGCTGCTCCGCTGTGTACACGGTGTTACATCATCATCTGCGCATGCGCACATGCTGCCACATCATCCTACAGAAACCGGGAGGGTTTTCTTTTTATTTGGTGCAGATTTCACATTTCTATCTTCTTTTGTTGCTTTCCTGTGACCGGTCAAAAGTGCACCATGACTTTACGGATACACTGTACTTTAATGAATCAAAATAAATTAATTTTTTCCATCTACTAAGAATGGCTGCTAAGTTATAGTATTCAGAAGGTTTCAGGTTTGGAGTTTATACTTTTTTGGAATTCATGTTACAAAATGAACTCTATCAGAATTTTTAACTATTTTTTGGGATAATTTTGAAGGGCCATTCCTCTTCAGAATTTTAGTATTAATCTAGATGTGGCCTTAATCATGGTGGTCTTAGCATTCCAATTAGAATTGTTTCTATTTTATTTCCTACATATCCTTTTATATGTCAAGAGGAAACTTTTCAAAATTTAAATATTCTGCAGCCATACACATGCCACCCACAGAGACCTGCAAAAGAAAAACTGGCTACAAATTTACAACCAGTCTTTCCTCTAGTAAATTTAACAAAAGGCAACAGATATATGATCGAAAGAGAAACCAGAGTATTTTGTATAATTTATAAATTACATAATTTATCTGGTTTTTCTATTAACATCTTTTTGCACTAAACTATATATTCCTCCATAATCTAGATTGGGCATCCCAGGGAGACTGTGGGCAGGAGGGTTATTTTTATTTTTATAAATACTTTATTGATTTTACAGAGACAGGAGAGAAAAGGGAGCACGGAATGGGAAGTAACTCATAGTTGCTTCATGTTAGTTGTTCATTGCTTGCTTGCTGTATGTGCCTTGACCAGGGAAGCCCAGGGTTTTGAACCAGCAACTTTGGCATTCCAGGCCGAGGGTTTATCCACTGCGCCACCACAGGTCAGGCAGGAGGGTTATTAAGGAATGCTTTGGGAATCACCATCTGTGGGAAGAGATTGGGATTTGGCAGAGGAGTGGGGTTTCCATATCATTTCAACCATGTTCTCTGCTGACCCATGGGAAATGCTTCAAAATTGTCCTAAATTGGAGCAAGATGGTCAGGTTTTTTTGACCAGTCATTGGATGCAGCCTGCGGAAAGAAGGGGACATGCTGTTGGAGGAAGTGCTCTTTGGCCATATTTGTGTTTCATCACAAATGTATCTTCCATCTTACTACAGATTGCTACATGACTCTACCCAACCTCATGGCTTGATGGGACTGAGAGAACGCAGCTCACAAACGATAGTTTTGGCTACACAGCTACTGAGCATTCCATTATCAGGTGAAACATTTCTACCTGGGTCCAGTAGCACGTCTGGTCTGGTGTTGAATATTTACTTCTGTACTATAGATGGCATGACCAGAATCCTGGGAGTCTAAATTGTGATTTTCATTGAAACTTGTCATAAACTCCACACAACATCATTTCTTGCCACTGATGTATCGGACAGGTATAGTTGCCTGTTCGACCTTTTCGGGGAACTCACCTAACATGGTTAACAGGTATGACCAGTTAGATTGCTTAAGAGTCTTAACTAAACAGTTAGAAAATCTGGAGTCTGACAGAGGTTACATCTGAACAGATTACATTTCTTCTGGAGTCAGAAGCAGGATCAACGCAGGCAGGAAGAATATGACTTCTGGGCACTTATACTCAGATCTTATTTTATCTTTTTCCCATTTGGACATCACCCTTTATTTCCTTATGAAAATCTCCCCCCGCCCCTCCCCATTTTCTCTTTACAGTTAGCATTCTATTATCTACTATGCAGAAGTTTAATGTCATCTCTTGGAGTGAGTTCATTGTGCCTCTCTATATTCCAGAGCATTCATAAAAACCCAAGAGGAGTCCAATCTTAATGACCCACAAGCTACTATCTACACCTAAACTATTTACATTTTTTGTAGTTCTTAATCTCACCAAAAAGTACATAAATCAGTTAAATGCTCTTAGTAAATTACACGCACTTGATTTTCCTTTATTACGTAGTTTTATTGTCAAAGGGTTTCACTTAGGAATGATTTTGTCTTTCCAGACAGGAAGTATTTGTTACCCATTTCCTGCTGGATTAATATTTGAGATTGTCAAAACCTAGTTACTAAGAGCTCTCTAAGGCCTGAGACTTCCACCTAGAAAGGCAGCACTACCAGCTGGAGCTGACAGAGGGCAGACTTGAGGTGTTAGAAGAGGGCATATGAAAACACAAAGAGCAAAATTAAAATGTGCTCATGACACATTTCTCCATCTTTTAATCATTCACTGCTTGTTTGAAACATTTTCTTGTAACCGGAGTACACTGTAAAGTTTTGTTTTGTCAACTTCAGTACTAATTCATTGACAAATGGTTATGTTAAAGAAAAGGAAACACTGCATTTGCCTAGAGAAAATAAGGAAGTGAGACATCCCATATATATTTGTACATTTTTGGTTAGGCCACAGGTTTTCTTAACCTTTGACTTTCAGAAGTAAACTAGGTACGTATATGTAATAACAGAGGGGCCACATTATGTTCCTCACAAGAATGTCTAAAAAGAACCGGGTCACAGTCAAGTCAGTAACACTTTTAATAAAAATGTGTAGAACCCATTATAACAACTGCTCTTTATTACATGGATTCACATACACAGCAGACCAATCATGTTCCTTGACATTTAACAATCCTGTTCAAAAACAGCCTGTTAGTACATAGCCTCAACACTCTAAGGAGCTTCCTCCGAGCTCCCCTTACAAAGCTTGCATAAAGAGGTTAGGCACCAGTGAGAAAGACTGTTGTTAGTAGCTGTACTTCATCATCTTCAGTAAACATGCAGTTTCTTCCTTCTGTGTACATGGCATTGTCAAATGGGTGCTACACTCTGCCTATGGTACAAAGTTTATAAATAGAACATACCAATACAAAGTTGAAGCCATTAAAAAGAGTTTAATAACAACTAGGAGATAATTAAATCTGGAGTGCTGATGGAATCTATGAAAGAGATTTAGAAACAGCACAAAAACTCAAACATTACAGTACACGTTTTACCTGGGAAGGGGTGAGAAAGTTTTTTGTACTGCTGAAGGGTGGGTGTTCTAAGTTGCTCCCAGTTTACTTTCTTTCTGCAATTATCTTTAAATACTGCAAAGCATTGTGGGCAGCATCACTCTGGGCATTGCCACAGGAGATCCCAGAGCCGTGACAGACTGTGATGGGGCTGGTGGATAGTTCAGCGAGACACTGATACTGTCCGTTGGCACTCAGTTCCTCTGTAATGACATATTCAAACGTGATGGTTATTAAGTGTATATAAAGTAGATCCTTTGTATAAACAGTAGTTTTTATCATTGTTTTTCTCTGGAAACACCACGGTAGACTACTCCACTTACACATCATCTTTGTTCTTCTCATATAAATAAAAAACAAAACACAATGGCTCAGCTATATAAGTTCTCAAACACAGATGTACTTCATAATCATCTAAGGGAACTTTAAAGAAATGCAGGTGTCCCTCACTCCCACCTGCTCAATCATAAATGCAGGGATGGGGGTTAAAAAGGCCAGATTCTTCTTTTTTTTTTTAAAGCTTCCAAGACAATTCTAATATGGCTAGTTCAGTGGTCGGCAAACTCATTAGTGAACAGAGCCAAATATCAACAGTACAACGATTGAAATTTCTTTTGAGAGCCAAATTTTTTAAACTTAAACTATATAGGTAGATACCTTCCTTATCGAGGTAGCGCCCGCATGTGGTATTTTGTGAAAGAGCCACATTCAAGGGGCCAAAGAGCCGCATGTGGCTCGTGAGCTGTGGTTTGCCGACCACTGGGCTAGTTGAACCATGTTTGCAAATTACTGAATCAGCAACTTTTTAAAAGGGAAAAGACCACACTGGCTAGAGAATGGGGAGATTGTATATTTTTCATTATGAAGTCTAGGGTTATTTTCTGTAGACATCTGAACTAGGAAATACATGGTTCAGGGCAAGATCTCCCTGTGCTATTTGGTTATAAACTGTGCAAACAGTCTAGTTCCATCTTGTATATAGCTTAGAATGTTTTAAAAACAATACCTATACTCAGAAAACATGTTCATATCATCAACTGATGAATCTCTTACGGAAGATAAGTAAGACAAAGGGAAGAAGTAGAAATACATGAGTTATGATATGTTAAAAGGGTCATGATTAAATGTTATTTCAGTTAGTCAATAAAGCAGAAAATGTCCAGATACAATGAGATTATCTAATGCCTGAAGAGGCTCTAGTTCTAGCATCTAGGGTCTTTTATTTTTAAAGTGAACTATTCAGTGGCACTTAGTACATTCACAATGTTGTGTAACTACCACCTCTATCTAGTTATAAAACATTTTCATCGTCATTTTATCACCACATGAGGAAATACCAAACCCATTAAACAGCTGTTCCCAACTTGCCTGCCCCCTCTGCCACCCTTTCTGGCCCTCTGTCTGTACTACGGTATATTCCCACATTTGGCCTAATTCTCAGTATATTAAGACACTACACTTGACCCCATCATCATTTGATCCTAAAACACAGAGAAAGTCAGTGGTTCTTTCAATCTCTTTCCCAGTGCTAGTGGCTCTGACAGGCTAGGTCCCACAGCTCAGTGAGTTTGCCATAGGAGACATTGAATTCTTCACATATTATACTGATATAAATCTAGACAATAAACGCATGTGCACACACATATGCACACATTAGCCAGATCTATAAATAGGATTAAAAGAAAATCCACCTGACTTGCTTTCTAGTCTTTCAGCATTTGTCTACCTAGATGATTAAGAGCAGAGAAAATAGAGATGATAAGTGAAGTGAGATAAAGCTATGAATTGACCTGCCCCATGTATCTCCCAGAATTGGCATACAGTGACAAAGTAGGGAGAGAGGTTTGAGACAAGTTTCTGAACCTTTCTGTGCCCAAATATAGAACCTACTTCATAGGGTTAGTTTGTTGTAATGTCCTTAGAACAGTGCTTGCCACACAGTAAAACTATAAATCTGAGCTATTATTGTTTTTATTATTATAACTGTAGAGATGTTAGCTATTGTTAACACTATTAGTAAGAATGGAATATATAAATTATAAACATTACTGCTGTGGTAATTCATATATAGAGTTCCTAATCAATAAAATAAATTATAATAAAAGTTTTTGTTTTTCAAACATAGTCTTAAAAGAAACACTTTTTGGGATAAGCCAGAAAAAAACCTCATACCTATATCCAAATACGTTATAGTAAAACCTTGTTCCTTGGCGATTTCACTAAGCAGTTGGATATAATCTGTATTTGGAATACTAAGAAGGGTTCTTTTCAGGAGGTTGATCTTTTCACCAGGAGAATTCCTCAAGGAATGCCAGGTACATCCTAACGAATGTCCTACTACATTTGTCTGAAAAGCAGAAATGAAGATTGAGACTCTTAATTGGAACTGGATTCCAAACTGTAATTAGAAGTACTTAGAAGGTACTCACATTTAATACTTTATAAAGCATGTTTAAATGGATGTCATTTGGTTAACTTTCTAATTTAAACTAGACAACACTAACAAGCACACACATTTGACAAATACCATGATGTTAAAAAAAAAAGAAGTATGTGCAATACTATACTGGAAGTATTTTAAAGTACTTTTGTATGGTACAAATGTCTCTCAGTCAAATTTTCTGATATTCACATCAGGACATAAGATATTTAAGAGTACTATAACAAATTTGCAAATAATTGCATCTGACTAGCATAGCAATCTACAAATTAAAATATAAAGCAATTTTCATATCTTTATGATTTTTTATATTAAATACCAGTTACTGTAACCAAAAGCTGTAAAATAGAAAACATGGACACTGTAGGAAATGTGAAAAGTACACGTTGGGTTTGAGAAGAACAAGTTGTTCAAATGAATGGCTGAATATTAAAAAGTTCTCAGACTTACCATATCCCAGAACCCAACTGAGCTTGTTTTTTTCTTTATTCTCCCCATATACTTCCCCTTTCACCTGTGCTTAGTGTTTTACATTTTCATGTTAGTTTCTTGGTTCTCAACTTGTTTTCTTATATTATGCCATTTAAAAAACCAAAAACAACTACTCTGAAGCTAAGTAGGGCAACCTGTCCTTAGTCTTATTAATGAGCCCAGACAGAGGTCAAGAAATTTTCAAAAGATCATAGGGAGGGCCATGATATAGAATTGAGTAATTTGTAAAATTTACTAAATAGAATTTTACATTCCTTGATTGAAACTTTAAACAAAATTGTTTTTAAATTATAATTCATTCATATGGTTAAAAAAAACTTTCAATAAGAACAAACAGCAAATGAATAATAGTCTCTTTTCTTACCATCTCTTCCCCAAAGATTTTTTCAAGTACATGTATGTGTGTGTGTGTGTGTGTGTGTGTGTGTGTGTATAATCTTTTTAAACAAAAATGATAGCTTACTCTTCTATATCTTATTCATTCTTCTTCTTATTCATTCAACTTCTCAGTGCATATACATGCACTATATTTTTTATCACACTCCAACTAAGGGTTTTAGGTTGTTTCTGGTTTCTTGCTTTTAATAACAATGTTACAATAAAACTCTCTGTAGATTAGTTTTTAAGAGAATTGCTGAGTCAAAGAACATGCATGATTTTAATTTTGATAAGTATTTCCAAACTGATTTTTGAACCACTTTGTACTCCCATCAAACGTCTTGGAGGGTGCTTGTCTTCCCATACCCTCACCAACACCAGGTATTATCAACCTCTGTAGAGTTTGTCAATCTAAAACGTGAAATTAGTATATTGTTTAACTTGCATGAATGAAGCTGAACATTTTTTAAAATAGCCATTTGTATTTCTTTTACTTGGTTGTCTTTCAAATGCACTATATCCTATATTTAGCTCATTACCTGTTCCTTCTCAAATCTTACTCATTTTCTGTATTCTCTAAGTGAATGAATGGTACTACTATCTACTCAGTTGCCAAGCTGAAAATATTTATTTCCTCCTTTTTCTTTTCTACCCACGTCCAATCAATTACCATGCCCCCTTCACTTTAGTTTCCTAAGTAATTTTAAGTCTACCATTTGTATTGCCACTCTCTTAATCTAGGCCACCATTATTTCTCATCACTTTTTATAACAGCATTCCTACAGGTTTAATAGTCACTAATGCTTCATAACACAGCCAACTTTGATTTCCCTTCTAATGTATAAATTCGATCCTGTCCTTCCAGATTAAACTTCTTTAATGGCTTTGTACTACCCTCACGATAAAGTTTAATTTCCTTAATTCAGCAGTTCCTGCAAGATTTAATCCCTTTTTACCTTTTTGGCCTAACAGTTTGAGACTCCCTTCAACTCTATGCTCTAACCATACCAAATCACTCAGGGTTTCTAGACTGCATATGACATTTCACTCCTGACCTTTCTTTCTGGAATTCTTCCTCCCTAGTCTCTTCCTACAGGTCTCAACTAAGATATTACTTCCTCCAAGAAGCCTTCCCCAAACCCCCAGTCTTAGTTGGATGCCTTCTCCTATGTTTCTACAGCAACCTCTGTAAGGACCAGTCTATAGGCTTCTCTTCTCTCTTTCAGTAGGCTATGAACTCCTTAGGAGCAGGGACTATCTCATTAACTGTATGCCAGTACCCACCACAAAGCTTAGTACAGAGTATATAGCCCACTAAATGTTTACTGAGTGGATAAATGAATGAATAAATGAAGGGATGGAAACAAACTATCAATTTGAAGGCAAAAATAGCACTATGGTCCTATTATCTTTAGATCCCATCATATTCTTAATTTCACTGCGTTTCCTAAGCCCTCGTACCTGCTCACCCCTGTGGCCCTGGCTCACATATAGCAAGCAGATTAAATTGTGTAACTAAACAATGAAAAGATTTTATAAAACTGCAACTCTGAGGTATCTGTACAACATAAAATCTAGGAAAGTTTCCTACAGCAAGAAATGCTTAAAATCACATTAACATCATAGCTGTATGATTACTCACTAAAGAAATGTGGTTCTCTGGAGAAATATTACTGAATTTGGCAAGAAATTTCTCAGCAGCATTTCTCTTGGCTTGTTTTTTTGATGCCCCCTTTCCTAAATAAAGAAAAAGAAATTGTAGGTTTAGAAAAGAAATGTGCCCTGGCCGGATAGCTCAGTGGGTTAGAGTACCGTCCCAAAGTGAAGAGATTGCTGGTTCAATACCCGGTCAGGGCACATACAGGAACAGATGTTACTGTCTCTCCTGTTCTTTCCCTTCCTCTCTTTAAAATCAATAAAATAAACATTTAAATAAAAGAAAAAATATGTATCCACAGAGAATGATCAAATATATATTGTATTTAATGACAGCACAATCTCCTGGTTGCTGACCTGACATTTTGGTTGTTGTGATTCATACAGTTAATATTAATTCTTACATTTTCAAAGGCATTCCTTTTAACAATTTATCTTAAACAGTTACACTTTCTGTTTTTCTTTAACAGTTATATTTCTCTATGTCTACTTTTAAAGAATTCCATTTGGTTTAATTCTGACCAAATATTCAAATTTATCAAGGCATATTTGAATTATAACTTCTTTCTCTCAATGTTTATTTTCTATTTATAATTTCCTATAAATTGACAATTATGTGAAATTTCTCTAACATGAATAAGAAAGGAGATACTGAAGTTGAAAGACACCATATATGTATTTTATTTCCTTCCATGCTTTTGTTAGATTTAAAGACTGAGCCTCAGAGAGACTAAGTAACTTGCAAACCAAGGACTGCATAAACAGAAGATGAGGTTCCTGCTTCTGGCCCAAAGCTTTCTGTACTGGCCCAAACTAGCTTATTAGTTGAAACTAATACATAGCCAAGGTAAAAGTCCCTTTTAAGCCACTTTAAAAATGAAGCAACTATGTTAGAGAAGTTAAAATAGGAATCCTTTATTAAGTGACTTTTTCTCTCTCTCATAGTTAATGGCCTTTACAACACAGAAGTTATTTAATTTAAAAGAACAATTTCTACCTTATTTTTATTTCACTGCAGGGTTTTGTCATCTAGCCTCTTAATTCATCATCTTGTTTTCAAATGTAAACAAGATGTTTTCTAGGCCATAAGAATAGCTTCTGAAACATCAAATGAGATTTTTAAAGTCACTAGTACATCGATGAGAACTGTTTAAAGCATCAATTAGTTATGTCTTTCTGTTAACAACTTATGATTTTTAGAAACATCAAATTAAGAAGTCTAAGTATTCTTTTTTTTTTTAAGTGCGCGGAGGGGAGATAGAAAGACAGACTCCTGCATGTGCCCCAACTGAGATCCATCAGGCAACCCCTGCCTAGGGCTGATGCTGGAACCAACTAACCTATCCTCAGTGCCTGAGGCCAGAGCTTGGACCAACAGAGCCACTGGCTGCAGGAGAGGAAGAGGATGAGAAGAGGGAGAGGGACAAAAAGAGAAGCAGATGGACATTTCTCCTGTGTGCCCTGACTGGGGGTGGAACCCAGGATGTCCACATGCTGGGCAATGCTCTATCCATTGAGCAAACCGGCCAGGGCCATATTCGTAAGCCATATATTTATACTTTATCTGCACAAAGTTAGAGACAGTAGACTAGGAGTGTTAGCAAGTTTTTCTCAACAAAAAATTTTTGTTAAAAGTTATCACAACAGAAATTTCTATGGCCATTCAGCATCTGGAAATACTTCAAATGTCTTCAATTATATGATGGTAAAAAGAAATAAGTACCAGTTTCCATAAATGACTCTAGCTTGCAAATTGTGGTATATTCTCTCTTATGAGCAGGTCCTCCCTCCTGGGAAAGGGTGTATTCAGGAAGTCTCCAGCCATGATGAATAGCTAATTCCTAGAAAATTGAGATGAGGCTTTAGTAGTAATTTTTACTATGCAATGACATAAATAATATTCTTTCATAATTTTGATCCCATTTCTATTTATACGTTTAAAGAAATAATGACATTGTACAATGAAAAAATTAGGGAAGACCCTGTACTTTCCACAGATATTCCTGCATTTCATACCTTGTAAGTCTACAATATCCAAATTGTTTTCTGCTATGAACAGTGTTCTTCCATTACGCCACACTGAGCTGATATCAAAGAGTTCAAAAAGGAAGACAAACTATTATCGCCCTTTTTGGAAACATCCAAGAGGATATCTATATGTCTCACTGACAACAGTTCCTAAAGCCTCTCCACTCCTACATACAGACTTCTATACCCACGGCAGGCTCACTACTGTATTTAATCAAGAGCAAAAGAGGAGCAGAGACAGCAAATGGACCTGAATGAGGTTGAGAAAGAGGAAGAACACTACAGAATGACTCATAGAGCAGGAAAGAGATAAAAAGACTGGCTGGATAATGAGGAGCAGAGTTGTCAAACAGAGCACATGAATAATACTGTCAGGCAAGAAAGATGATCTACATGCAGAAGTTCAAAGCTGAATATATACGTATATATATGTGTATACACACACATATATACCCACATAAACAATAGAATAAAGGAATAAACAGACTACTTCCCTATTCTTTTTTTTTTTTTTTTTACCGGGACAGAGAGAGTCAGAGAGATGGATAGATAGGGACAGACAGACAGGAACGAAGAGAGATGAGAAGCATCAATCATTAGTTTTTCGTTGCCGTTGGGACACCATAGTTGTTCATTGATTGCTTTCTCACATGTGCCTTGACCGTGGGCCTTCAGCAGACCAAGCCACCCGTTGCTGGAGCCAGCGACCTTGGGTCCAAGCTGGTGAGCTTTTACTCAAGCCAGATGGGCCCGCATTCAAGCTGGCGACCTCAAGGTCTCAAACCTGGGTCTTCCGCATCCCAATCCGACGCTCTATCCACTGCACCACCACCTGGTCAGGCTACTTCCCTATTCTTGAATTAGGTACCCAATTTGGGTTTTTTAAAGTCTTCTGTCTCAACAGAAGTAGAAAGAGGTTTGTCACAAGAGTGGCAAGAAATATTCTTAAAATATAAAACACTCTCCCATGTGTACTGATGTCCTGTTGATCTTAAGTGAGAATTCCACAAACCAAAGGCAGATACTATGTATGAAAGAAAATCCAAAAAATAAATAAATAGAAAAATAACTTCAAGTTAGCATTATACTAATGATCATAACTTGGAAAACAAAACATTGTCACATCTTATTTTTAAAATATTAATTCCTTTTCTTAGCTCTTGATCTGATCAATCTATAACATCTTTTTCAGTAGACAAAATGTTAAGTATGGAAAACTGCAACTTACCTGTAATGAACCAATAGGATTAAGCTGGTTCTTTGGTTGCTTGGAAGGGTCAGGCATTAAGGGGTCAGGAACTGCAAAGCTAAACATTTTTTAAAAGAGTTATAAAACCAAATAATTTTCCCCAAATTATTAAACACATGACAAGCATTTTCTATTTAACCCTCTATGCCTCCTTTGCTCTTGCTGTTTCTTCTACCTGAATGCCATTCTCTCCCATCTCTTCCAGAGTCTCTGATCTATCCATCATCCGAGGCATATTTCAAATGCCACTTCCTCTAAAAAGCCTATTGTTTTACCCCAATGGAACATAATCTCTCCCTCCTTTGAACCATTATAACATTTGGTATGAGATTTTCTTAAGTAAACTATTTTATCATAAGTAACACACTCTACAAATACATTTAATTCGTCTATCCCTCACAGCACCTCTCCCCTGTCAGACTATAAAACCTTGATGGTAGGGACTACATATCACTTACTTTCATAATGCTTATAGTACTTTATATATAATTAGTGTTTGATAAAACGTATTTAAACAAAGATTACTGTTATTACAACTACACAAAAAGGGAAGACTAATAATCCGTCAGGAAATTTAACCTGTGAATAATACAAATCATAAATGAACCTTTTTCATTCAGATAATTAAGGAAGAAAAGTCTGTTTGATATATCATCTGCTCTACGCTAGGATAATCCTAAGATTTATGTGCATCCTACGTAAAATAGATGGCCTGCACAAACCTGGTTTTAGCATGTAAAGGTTGTGATTAGAAAAAAAAGAGAACAATTTCTTGTAAGTAGTTTGAAATACTAGTTACTTGGATGTTGGATGTCTGACACTGAATACACTACATTCCAAGGTTACTACCACCTAGGCAAATAAAGAGTTGTTTCTTCCATAACAAGTGAAATTTAGTTACTGTTACTTCCTCAAGTTTCTTTTGGATCAGAATTTCAAGCTTTACACAAGCTAGTGAGATATAAATATTCACTTACAAGGCTGCATGCCTAAGCTACCCCAAAAATTGTGATAAAGAAGTAAGAAAGTTTCTGTATTAAATCAGGTCACTTTAGGCCTCACAATAGCTAAGTAATTCCCATCTTATCTGTTAAGCACAAATATCGTATAGTAAAGTGAGTTAGCCTTTTTTGCTGACAAAATGAAGCGGTCATATGCTGGATGCGCATTACATACACTCATTGCTACAACACTTTGGGTTGATCTTTGGGCTGTACAGAAATAACATGTTCGTCACTAGCTAGGGGAAGATCTAAAATCTGCCATTCCATTTGACATATCTAAAAAGCCAGCATAAAGCAATTACAATGTATGGCACTATACAATCAAGCATCATTTTACGAAACCCAAGGCTCACACTGGTTAGTGCTAAACTATCCCAATTTTTGGCATAACTTAGAAAAAAGGAGCAGCACTGCATGTGAGTCTAAATACATCCCTAAGTCAAAAGTTTTGCTGTTGCTGTAAAGCAAAAACCCATCCTAAAATCCCATGGCCTCTGCTGTCAGCGGTAAACAGATACCAAATTGTATTCTAAATATATTTGAGCTCATGTAGAGAGAAGCAATTGACGGCATACCATACTCCAGGGTGTGCCCATTAGAAACCAAAGGATACCACTGCATGATACATGAGATGTTCCAGGACCAACATTCTTTTCAAAATACCTAAAGTGATAACAAATTTATCTTGGAATGATATGACAAGAATTAACATCCCATTTAATAGCCTCTTGTATTTGGCACACATTCTATAATAAAAGGAAATCTTTTTGTTTCCTTCCAAATCAGAATTCTTTTTTTTAAAATTATTTTTAAATTTCTTTTTATTTATTTATTTATTTTAGAGAGGAGACACAGAGTGAGAGAGAGAGAAAGGGGGAAGGCGCTGGAAGCATCAACTCCCATATGTGCCTTGACCAGACCAGTGCAGGGTTTTGAACTGGCGACCTCAGTGTTCCCAGGTCGACGCTTTATCCACTGCACCACCACAGGTCAGGCCCAAATCAGGATTCTTAAGAGTGCTCTTAGCTAATCTTTCTGCACCTCACACCTTGTTTTCCTCAATGTAGAAGTAATTAGTCTTACTATAGTAAGACATCTGCCAGAAAAACTTTGGTTTTTTCTACTGTTGCACACCATCTGAAAAAAAAAATTCTAGTTCAAAACAGCCTTCATTTAATCATTAACTGCTGGATTTAATTTCTTAAGGATAAAGTTGTCTTTAATAGATGATAGGTTTTCATAAAGAAGTAAAATTTTAGAGCTAGATACTAAAAACTATTCACTCCCTGGCTTTTGTGAACCTTGTGTTCAAACTTTTAATCTTACCTCAGCCATGATATTTTTGAGCTGCAGAATATAAAGAAATTTAGCTCACCAAATACTTGCATTGGCTTTCAAAATGTTTATGGCGGCCTCGGCAGCTCTATGCTTCGCCAGCTTCTTACTTGTACCTTCACCTGAAGTAAGGTTTAACAACAACAAAAAAAGTGTATGCTGTGAAAATGTGAGGCTTGCATGGATGTTTCCACAGCACAAAACAAAATCATTACAGGTTTTACATATACACACTAAGTAATAAAAACATACACTACAAATATACTATAATAAAATATTTACCATGTGAAATACATTTAAAAACCCATGATTTTAAAAGTTCTATGTATTTAATTCTATGCATACCTGTATAAAAAATCCATATTATGTTTATTACATAAAATGGTAATAAAGTAGACCATGCTATACCTTCTGAAGAAAGGCACTTTAGTATTTTACTCTTCCTCCATTCAGAGAGAAATTCTTCTGTAGCATGAAACTTCCTTTAAGGGAGCCACTGACAGCAAAATGTGCACAATTTTATTCTAATAGCCTGTCTTCTACTGAATTATACCCCTTGACTGGCAAAGCAGTCACGGCTATATACTGGGTTCAGTGTGGGAAGAATTATTCAGGGAAGGTGAAAGTTTATGTTACATGTCTTCCATAAATTCTGAATCCCTTACTTGGGTAGCTAAGGGGGTGGCAGGAGATAGGCCTGACTAATCACTGACACTGATACCAAGTTTCAGTAAGTAATTACACCTGACAAAAAGTAAATTCCATCTTTTTCCTTCTGTGTTCAAGCTAGTTGTTGAGAACCCTTTGAAGGTGGTATCAGAATGCTCATTTCCATTCCTCTGGAGTGAAGGAAAGAAAGGAGATGTGGAATAAATTTTAAGTGTGACCTTCAATGCTCAGAAGACACTAGCAGCATACAGATTTATCCACTAACATAGTTATTAGAAATACAGTAGAGAACTAAACAGTCCCTATAGTTAAAGAGCACAGACCCTAGAGTGGAATTTTCTTCTGTAAACAGGTATTTGAAATATGGAATGGAACATGTAATGACAGGCCTAAGTGCAGACTGTAGGGGAGCACACAGAAGAGTAGGAGCAGCTGCCTACTCTTAGTAAGGATTCAGAATGGTTTCGTGAAGGAAGAAAGAGATAACTAAATGAAGACTTGAAAGTCTAGGAAAAACAAGTAACATGAAGAGAGATAGGGGTTTAGAAGAACAATCTAGGTAGAGAAAAGAGCACTGGCCTGACTGGGCGGTGGCGCAGTGAATAGAGCGTCGGACTGGGATGCAGAAGACCCAGGTTCGAAACCCCAAGCCCGCCAACTTGAGCATGGGCCCATCTGGCTTGAGCAAAAAAAGCTCACCAGCTTGAACCCAAGGTCGCTGGCTCCAATAAGGGGTTACTCAGTCTGCTGAAGGCCCGCGGTCAGGGCACATGTGAGAAAGCAATCAATGAACAACTAAGGTGTCGCAACGGCAACGAAAAACTAATGATTGATGCTTCTCACCTCTCTGTTCCTGTCTGTCTGTCCCTATCTATTCCTCTCTCTGTCCCTGTAAAAAAAAAAAAAAAAAAAAAAAAAGAGCACTGCAAAGCCTCGTGGTAAAGAGCATGGTGTTCTCAAGAGCTCTATGTAAAAGGTACAAGAGCTTAAAGGAAGACATTTTGAGATAAAAGAATAGAGTTGGAGGGGAGGGAGGGAAGTCAGAGAACACTCTCCTAAGTTTGTGCTTCTCAAACTCTAATGTGCATAGGAAGTGCCTGGGATTTTTGATGAAGGCATACTCTGATCCAGTAGGTCTGGCAGGGGACCTGATATTCTGTGTTTCCATCAAGTGCCCAGATGATATCAGTGCTGCTGTTGATCACATATTGAGCAGCAAGACTGTAAGTCATTTTAACAAATGTGTATTTATCCAGAGGGTTATGGGGAAACCACTGGATGGATTTTAAGAACAGGAGGTACATGAACAGACTTGAAGGCCAGAAAGAGCACTCTGGTTGCCATGTACAAGATTACAAGCAGAAAGAACAGCCACAAAACTGCAGCCATAATCCAAATGGGCCTGACCAGGTGGTGGCACAGTGAATGGAGCGTCAGACTGGGATGCGAAAGACCCAGGTTCGAGACCCCGAGCTCGCCAGCTTGAGCGTGGGCCCATCTGGCTTGAGCAAAAGCTCATCAGCTTGGACCCAAGGTGGCTGGCTCCAGCAAGGGGTTGCTTGGTCTGCTGAAGGCCTGAGGTCAAGGCACATGTTAGAAAGCAATCAATGAACAACTATGGTGTCTCAACGGCAACGAAAAACTAATGATTGATGCTTTTCACCTCTCTCTGTTCCTGTCTGTCTGTTCCTGTCTATCCCTCTCTGACTCTCTCTCTCTGTCCCTGTAAAAAAAAAAATAAATAAAAAATAACAAAACAACATAATCCAAATGGGAGAACAGTGGCCCAAACATTAGTAATGGGAAGAAGAGAGAAGCAGGATTCAAGAAATACTATTTAGGAAATAAGATTTGGTGACAAAGTTGACAAGAGGCAGAGAATGGGGAAGAAGTTAAGATGAGACCCAAATTTCTATAATGAGCAAATGGGTGATGGTGGTGCCTTTACTGAGTTAGGGAAGGAAGGGAATGAATTTAAGAGAGAAGATGGATTCAGTTTGAGTCAATGAGATACTTAGGTGCCTCTAGGTCATCCAAGCAAAGATGCCCAGCAAGCACAGGCTCATGCAGTGTTCAGTAACTGAGACTGGACTGAAGATAAAGATTTCAGAATTATCAGCCTTTATATAGTATTTGAAGCTGTGGAGGCAGATGACCTTGTCAGGAAGACGGGGTAGTGTGAGAAGAGCAGGAGAGAAGAAGGCCTAGGCAGAATGGTTGCCACAGGTTATTAATCTCTGATCTATATAACACATTAAAGGGGGAAAAGCTACTTTTCCTTGACTTTTTACTGAATATTTAAAAATAGACCAGTTAAAGCAGAAATGCATTGTTGATTCTATGGATCTCATGAAGAATCTTCCAGTTAGCACCTTGTTTGTCAAATAAGTTTGTAAAATATGACTTTTATGTTTGCTTGCTTATAATTTGCATTGGGGGCTAGGCAGGGCCAGGTATATGTCTTCTGTGAAATTGTAAATTAACCTTCCTGCTTGGGAAGGACCATTGTTTTGCTAATGTTTGCTGGAGGAGAGGCTTTAGCACCAGAAAGTTCTGAAAAGAGTAGAGAAGAAGAGTAGGCAGAGAGAGAAGCCATGTTTGCAGAGTGAGAGAGGAGAGAATGCAGGGTGCTGAGGAAGGGGCCATGTTGGCAGGGAAAGAGAAGGTGTGCAGATGGGAAACCAGAGATGAGGGGTTTTTGTGAGCTCCGCTGAGACTGGTGGGGCCTTTGATTCTAGGAGGAACGGGAGAAGATTCTCCTGGTTGTGGAACCGGATAATGTGTCAGTGGCTTTGTGAGCTCTGAACGAAGAGGGAAGTGTTTTCCCTGTGTGTTTGCTTGTCGGCTGGTGCGAGACTTTAATAAAGGAATGGCCTGCCATTTTTTGGCTCCACTCTTTGTTTACTATCTGCCAGAATCCAATGAGAACTTGCATGTGCATGGCCACGATGGCTACGACTAACTGGCCATACACACCTCCAATCCACCTGCCTCATATAGACAAAAAAATACTTGAAAATTGTCTTAAAAGTGGATTCAATAAAAATAGTGGAGTCGAGATTTTCAGAATCAAATGTCACAAACAAATGTCTTCAGATTACCAGATGGTAGAATTTCAGCCTTCTTGCTGAATTCTTTGACATTCTTCCCAATTAAATTTACTATTCATATATTTTGTTTGCAGTTAAATAGATACATAAGTAATAAAATGTCTACACTTACAAATGGGCAGCTTCAGTTATAATTTGCTCAAACTCACAGACCATAATAAGTTGAGTCTGAACTCTGAAACTTCACTGCTGTGTGACCTTGGCATGTTATTTCTAATCTCTCTGAACCTATTTCCTCATGTATTAAAAAAGGAGATAACAGCATATTAAAACACCTGTACAGTATCAGGAACCAGAAGCTGCTTTGTAATCAAGATACAGGATTTGAACCTTTTGCGTTCTTCATTTTGCGTGGGTATAGAATTGAGAGTAGTACAACAGGTTCAAAGTGCCAAATGGGTCCATACAGAACTGGAAGAGACTCGGAAATTTCAGGGGTCGTGCCTCCTGGCATCTGCTATAATCTATGAAACACCTTAACAGCACCTACTGATCCAGCTATGGCTGCTCCAAGAACCTTTCCTGCTTCTCCCTATTCTTGGAAGAACACTAGGAAGATCCTAGGATGTTCCTGAGCTTCTCTTGGTATCTGGGGAAGAGAAAATTAGTGAGACAATCAGATGAAGTTGGAAAGTCCCTATGACCTGAGATGAGAGGTCTCATTTTCAAGAGCCTGTTCCTTGAAACTTTCTGCAGTAAAAAGGGCACTTGTCCAACTAATAAACAATACCAAGTCTTGACCACCAACCCGCATGGTTGTTGGAGGATTAACTGTGTATACAGACCTGTGCAGGTTATGTCACCAACGGTTACTCTGAAGGTGAAAGTGGGCACGTGTATTTGCATATCGGATCTTTCACATTCATAAACCGGGATGTTCTTGGTCTTCATGCCGTACTCGTGTAATACCTGAATCGGTGTTTTCCCTGGTTTAGCTGTAATCATCTTCCCCAAACTGCAAAAAAAACCAAAAACAAAAACATAAAAAGGTGTGCTTTGCATACCAAAGCCGGAAGGGAAGCAGAAGCATAGTGAGGCTGGTTATGACAGCCACCAACAGGTCCGGCGAGCTGACAAGGTGCACCATCTGCCGGCCCCCCTGCAGCGGGCACAGGGCCGGAGCGGGCGGGGTATGGAAGTCTTTAGGGACATAACTTGAATGAAGGCAGAGCGAATTCACAGGGGAACAGAGGTGCTGCAACCTCTCAGGACTAAGCCCACAAATCTCATTCCCTGGAAGGCCTCGAACCACCTGGCCATCCTGGCAGCCACCCGAGGACGCAAGAGGGGCGGGGCCCGGCCGCCGACCCCGGCCCGCGCGCCGCCGAGAGGGCGTGGCCGAGCGCCAGCAGGTCCGCCCGCAGCCGCGGCGACAGCCGCAGGAAGGGACTTTACCCACAATGCCGCTGGACAGCTGGGTCCCACACCCCCGCCATTCCTGGCCCTGCTATGCGCGGCCCCAACTGCCTGCGAGCTGACCTGAAGGTCCCGCTGTCCCCGCGCTCCAAAGGCGGGTCCGCGGCGCGATGCCGGCTCTGGGACATGGCGAGAAGGTAGGGCTGAGCGGCGAGAGGAAGAGCGGTACAGATAGACGTCTTCGCTCCCCGGGTCGGCCGGTCCCCGAGAGGAGCGCTCCAGCGCCGTCACCGCCGCCTCTCCTCCAGGCTCCTCTCCCCGCTTTCCTCCCCCGACTCCCACCCTTTCAGCTCCCCTCCAGTGTCCCTTTTGTGGAGGGGAGGGGGCGGAGGCGGGGCCTCAGTGAGGTAGGGAGGGTCCAGGTTCCGACCACGCCTCCTCGCTCTCCTGGCTTCGGGGCATCTTCAAACTCGCTCCCGCCCACCGGCTCGCAGTCTCCATGGCGTCCGGCCCTGCCTCTCTCCCTCCAGGCTCCGCCCCCTCTTCAGCCCCGGCTCTTCTGTTCCTGCGGGTACCCAATGTCGGCCTCGGGGCTTCTCGGCATCCTGTCCCCCCGCCTTATCGAAGTCGGAGATCTGTGACTTTAAAAGGAGGCCGTTTCCTGCCCGGAGAGGCTTGTCGGGCTGGCAAGCCTCACAGAATCTGTGGGAGCTGAAACCCAGCTTGGAAGGATGAGGGCTGCGTCATTTTAAGAAAAAGATTTCAAAATTCCAAATGCAAAATTTATAGAGAGCATTTATGGCCCTGGCCTGGAAGCTTGAGACTCGCGGTTATCAGCCCCTGAGGGTTGGGTGGGCTCTTCTCTTTGAGCTCTGCCTTTAGGATCTCACGGGGACGTCCAGAAACTCCCCTCCTTCCTTCTCTCCCCGTGGTCTCCATTGTCTTACAGACTTTCGTCGGGAGGTAAATGCTGGGTCTGTGGGTCCCAGCTAGGCCCGTTAGGTGTAAACGAAGGCTTTTCTGTGGACCGGATTCCAATTAAATGCTGTTTCTGCACATCTGTGGTGTTGGTTGTGATGTCATTTCCCTGGGATGCACCCACCTTTGGCAGGGGTCAGACAGTGGGGTTCCGAATTGCTTCTCTAGGGGTTTGTTGGCGACTCATAGAAATGACTCCGTGTGCTTTCTCGGTGTTGTGGAATATTGCTTTGCACAATACTGTTCGCACCAAGGGTCATTAATTAAAAAGTATTTTTTAGAGGTTGCACGGAAACCCTGGGTATTTGAAAGCAAAATTTAAAAGTGTCCAGAATCTAATCAAATTGGTGAATATTATTTGAGGCTTGAATTAAACCTATTTTTTTCTCCCCTACCACTTCTATATATGTATATACAGTGTGTCCATAAAGTCATGGTGCACTTTTGACTTTTGACCAGTGCACCATGACTTTACGGACTTACGGACACAGTGTATATTGATTATTATCCACTAATGTTAAATTTTAATGAGTATCTTATGAGTAGCAAATAGCCCACTATTTCCAAATATATTAACAATCTAACCTGACTAGTGGTGGCGCAGTGGACAGAGGGTAGACCAGACGCTGAGGTCCCCAGGTTTTAACCCGAGGTTGTTAGCTTTAGTTTGGGCTCCGTGGGCTTGAGCAGGGGATCATCCTAATCCAAAGGTTCATGGTTTAAATTTGAAGGTCGCCGGCTCAATTTGTCCACCGCCCCTCAAGGCATGTATGTGGCAATCAAAGAACAACTAAAAGTGAAGCAACGAAGAGTTGAAGTTTCTCATCTCTCTCCTCTCTCCCTGTTTCTCGCTCTCTCAAATCTATAAAATTAAAAAAATAAAAACGTTTGTTTCTAAAATGTATTTTCAGCCACAAAATTGCTTTAAAACAGGCAATTTAAAATCTGATGTAGCTTTCTTTAAAGGTTGAGTTACTGAGGATAATAATGAAACAAAAAGAAAATAAATGCAGTGGGATCCCCTTTCAAAAAGATGCCTGTATGCCAGCTTCAGAGTAAGAAACCCACAGGTCAGAGTTTATCCAGTTATTTATATGTCATGTGCTTTTCATTTAGTAGTTCATATGATCTGCATACAATTGTTTCCTTATAGTCTGTGACTATTTTTTTTTAGGCTGTGACTTTTTATATTAATCAGTTGGTCTTGTAAATGATACAAGGACTGTGAATGAAATGTTCAAACAATAAACAATATGCCATAAGGATTCAAAACAGCAGTTTTCCATTGCCAAAGTTGGCATAATGGACTTGTGAAGGAATTCCCTTTGGACTAGGTACACTGTGGCTGGTGTCCGGGGCTAATACGTATTAGTGCCTAATTGCCTTGTTCCCCCTAGGGCTATATGTTTCCCTTAAAACTGGCAAACTACTATTAATTTTGACCCGCATTAAGGACGTTGGTAGTATTTCAAAATTATTTTCTGTGTATGTTTTAGTTCTATAGACTGCAATTTTAAATTAGACTTACTTTTAGTGTATCATTTTACACTGTTGATCTATAATTTATCACCTGAGCACACTAGGGGAGACAGTGTTGTGAATTGTACACTGTAAACTACTTGGTGGAACCATGCTTTGTATTTTTAATGTGTATAATGATATTTAAAATAAAATAAGGCTTAGTTTTGTGCCTGATATTCTTTGAAAATATGGATTTGTTACCTGAGGGTTGCAGCTGATAACATTTTGATACTATACTAATATGTTTGCTGCCGCTACCAAGAGCTTTGTCAAGCAAGTTGGAGATGGAGGGAGATTAGTTCCTGTTCCAAGCCTCAGTGAGGCTGACAAATACCAACCTCTAAGTCTTGTGGTAAAAAAGAAGCGATGCTTTCTGTTTCCTAGAAATAAATTTACCTCGACACCTTTTACACTGAAAGATATTCTTCTAGGAGACAGAGGAATTTCAGCTGGTAAGTTTAAATGTGTGTTTGGGAGTGACTACTCATTCAGCTATATTATTGATAATCTAAATATAGGTCATATATACTGCTTATGTTTGTAATGCTTACACATTTTTATTAATAAAAACTTTTTATTACTATGGCAATAATTTATGATTAACAGTACCTAAAGTTTATAATAGTGTCATCTGCTATTGGTCAAGTAATTTTCAAGCCGATTTGAAAGATTATTTACTGTATAATATTTCAATTATTTTATGAAGAGTTTCAACCAAATCAACTAATCATATGACATCATAATAATGTATTTCTTCATCTATAAAAATGGGTTATTGTGTAGTCTTAGTCTATCTCATGTGGTCAAATGAGATGAAAGTAACTTGTATTTATTTTTTAATGGTTCACTTATTACAGTTGGCAAGCTGAATATATTACAGGCTTGGTTAGAAAATAAATTGACATTTTGATAAATTATTTCTTACAAGCTCCTTTTCTTTCACTACTGAGGGGATCTTAATGCTTAAGAAGTCCTGTTCAATTTGAGTTCATTTTAAGTACTCTGGCTCTTAATTTCTTCTTGTTTTCTAATTAATTGGATTGTTATTTTTAATCTTGGTATGAAACATTGCCTTTCTCAATAGTTGGGTAATTGAATCTTAAATAGTAAATTAATGTGCTTACTATATATGTAATCTACACTACATGAATGCTTGCCATTTGAAAAGTATTAATTTTCTTTTTTTAAAAGGTATTTCATCTTACCAGTTACTGAATTATGAAGATGAATCAGATGTTTCACTCTATGGAAGGCGAGGCAACCATATTGTGAATGATGTTGGGATTAATGTTACTGGATCAGATTCTGTTGCAGTAAAAGCTTCGTTTGGTGTAGTTACTAAACATGAAGTAGAAGTTTCAACATTACTCAAGGAAATTACTACAAGGTCCGTATAATGATCCTTAATATACTTCAGTGTTTTCATTAATATTTTAATTATATCAACTTCATCATAAATAATGATTGAAAAAAACATTCAGGTTATATTTTACTAATGTAATATATTTGTTTGATTTTTTTGAATTAATACAAATTAGTAATATATTTAAACTTTGCATAAGAGTAGATATCCAACGTCATTTGGTTTAAACAGAGTTTTTAATCGCTCCACATAGTTGCTTTATATTTGAACACATTTGCTAAATTATTAGATTAAAAGAATACAGGAATCTGCTTGCAACAATTATGCTAAGAGAATCTTTCCAACAGACTCCTATATTAAACATGTTTTAAGAAAGTAGAGAGGAGAGGCAGATTATTAAATTTCTTTTGAGCTTACTTTCTGATTTATATTAAGCCTACCTTGATTTATTTTTGGTTAAGGTAAGACATTGAATAAGTAACACATGATAGCAAAAAATGCTCTAGATTATATGCACTCAGATGTTATAGATTCTTGTGAATGTCTCTCTTGTTTATTTTAGAAAAATTAATTTTGACCACAGCTTGATACGTCAGTCAAGGAGCAGCAGAAAGGCAGTATTGTGTGTTGTCATGGAAAGCATTCGAACCACACGGCAGTGCTCACTGTCTGTGCATGCTGGAATTCGTGGGGAATCTATGCGGGTAAACCACATTCATTAGGCTTCTTTACTAAAAAGCTGCAATGGGAATTTTTAAAATGTACTCAGTTTCTAATGAGACTTGTGTATTTTGTCAAATGTTGACATTAAAGAGCTGCAGTGATATATAGGATTTTGCACAGTAATGGTTTTGTTTTAGAATGTGAAAAAATAATCCAAGGAAATTTTTATTCTAAACATGTGTAATATAATGCAAACAAAACAGTAATCCTTGTGAAATAATATGCATACTGGAGTCCCTCCTATTGCTATTTAAATGCTGTTTTATGAATAAAAATTAGATACTTTTGTTGAATTCTTTGATTTTATTTTTAAGTGATGTAGTTTACACTTGAATTTTAAAGGTTAAATTTATATTTTTATATTAAATTAATTTTTCTAAAATAACATTGTCAATGACTAGACATGCTTCATTCAATGTTAAATCCTTTAGAAAAACTTGAAAGTAATTTGTGTTTAATTACCTTAAGTATGATATTTGTCCTGTCATTCACATAATAATGACACATAATAATAACTTGATTGGTTTTATTAAAAACTGTTAGAAAGATAAGGTTCAATTATAATCTGTTCAGGTCTTTGAAAATACAGTAAAGGCTCTGTTCAGTGGCTACATTTAGCTGCCCATTAGATTATTTAATGGAGGATTACTTGCGCATGAACTGAAACAGGGGTCCCCTAACTACCTAGCCCATGGGCCGCACGCGGCCCCCTGAGGCCATTTATCTACCCCACCGCACTTTCGCACTTCCAGAAGGGGCACCTCTTTCATTGGTGGTCA
Source organism: Rhynchonycteris naso (assembly GCA_037038555.1). Classification (NCBI taxonomy): domain Eukaryota; kingdom Metazoa; phylum Chordata; class Mammalia; order Chiroptera; family Emballonuridae; genus Rhynchonycteris; species Rhynchonycteris naso. Next base: position 54,656,272 of record CM072997.1, on the reverse strand, counting down.
GTGAGAAGAGCACAGGATCCATCCGTACCCATAGTTCCCCTTGAAATACTGGTCAGTTTGTTGATTTAAATTTACTTGTTCTTTATTTTAAATATTGTATTTGTTCCGGTTTTGTTTTTTTACTTTAAAATAAGATATGTGCAGTGTGCATAGGGATTTGTTCATAGTTTTTTTTATAGTCCGGCCCTCCAACGGTCTGAGGGACAGTGAACTGGCCCCCTGTGTAAAACGTTTGGGGAACCCTGAACTGAAACATTTACTTGATTTCTTTGGAAAGTTGCTGAAAACTTAGGGGGCTTTGAAACAGTAAACAAGGTAGGACTTAAACACAGTTGGTTTGCAGTTGAAGAAAAACGCTTCTATGGCCAGAGAGCTTTACTGTTGCAGTCATTGGCTCCAATAACAAAGTAAGTGAGAAAGTGGTGAGTAGTATTTCCTAATGTAGATCATGAATTCCCATTGGACCACTTGGACCTCTGCTATACAGTTTATTTTGAGTAGGGTAATTCTTTACTTGGACAAGCATTTTGTTTGTTTTTGGTAGAATTCAGGGAAATGTTTTTTTCTCCAAAAAGCTATCCTTACACATTATGCTCCTTAATAACATTATTTATCTTTTTAATATAGTTTCATTTTATGGATGAAATGAATCCCAAGGGGAGGGACAAAGCTATTGTTTTCCCAGCACACACAACCATTGCTTTCAGTGTTTTCGAACTCTTCATTTACTTGGATGGTGGCTTTGGTGAGTGAGTGACTTGCATGACACACTGAATTGATCAAAGTTTTAGGAATTTCAAAAGGAAACTCTGTCTCTCTCTCAAATTGTAGAAGAATGATTCTGTCAGCATTGTCAATCCTATTTTGGTTGAAGTATTGGGGAAATACCCTCCCCACTTATCCAGGACCTTTTTCCTGCTTCTTGGTGAAGATTTTAGACTCCTGTCACGCCACTTATAATTACAGATAAGAGCTAAAATGCAATCCACTGACAAAAAAGTGTTCCTTGACTTACACTGGGCAATAATACATAAGTAGTTTTTTTATGATGGCAAATAGAGAAACAAGTAGACAGTAAGATACCTGAAGATGTCAGGGCACTGAAACTAGTGTACCCAGAGACAACTTTTCTTTCATTTTACCTTTAATTTTACATAGATAAAGCTTCCTTTCCAGCTCTCTCTACATTAAAAGTACAAATACTTCCCCTAAAATTGTTACCTTATATCAGCCTTTGACATCTCATGGCACATATAAACTAATTACTAAAATTCTACAGCACACCAAAATATATATTTTTTGCTGATCTGAAAAAAAAACAGGTATAATTTTGATTCATTCACACTGGATGGCTATTGTTGTGTTTGTTGGCTGTTACTTTTTTTATTTGACAATTTAAAGGAAAAGAGGTCCGTGCCTCTAACTAATATAGTCAGGTATTGCATGTTTTAAAACTTCCTGTGGCATACCGGTTGAAAATCACTGCATTATATAATACGTCAGTGCAGCTCACTTTAGATTACTATACTTCACAGATCAGTAAGGTTAGGAGGACAGCCTGACCAAGCAGTGGCACAGTGGATAGCGTGTCGGACTGGGACATAGAGGACCAAGGTTCGAAACTCTGGGGTCGCCGTCTTGAGCACGGGCCCACCAGCTTGAGCACGGGCTCACTGGCTTGAGTGTGCAATCATAGACATGACCACATGGTCGCTGGCTTGACCCCAAAGGTTACTGGCTTGAGCAAGGGGTCAGTCGCTCTGCTGTAGCTCCCCCACAAGTCAAGGCACATATGAGAAAGCAATCAATGAACGACTAAGGTGCTCCAACAAAGAATTGATGCTTCTCATCTCTCTCCCTTCCTGTCTGTCTGTTCCTATCTGTCCCTCTATCTGACTCTCAGTCTCTGTCAAAAAAAGAAAAAAAAGGTTATGAGGACAGCCTTTTCAAGTCTAGGCAAGCCAAAGGACCAGGCAAGTGAGCCCCCTGGTAATTTATAAACAGTTTTAGACCTGTTAATACTTGTTTCTTCAGTTCTTAGGCGGAAAGGAATAGGGAGTCTAGAAACAAAAGAAAACACGCAAATTAAATTCTATTTAGCATACTTCAGTTGTAGGTTTTTACAATTATATTGATAAATAGGAGAAGTATGAACTTATAGAACTGATATATCCATCAAAATTTTAAATATGCATATACTTTAGCCTATTTACCCTTTTAGGAATTTATTCTATAAATATACTTACACATGTGTGAAATGATATGGGGATAAAGATATTCAGTTTGTAGTAACAGAAGATTGGAAATAACCTTAAGATCTGTCATCTGCTACTATTTAAATAATGATATATCCATACAACAAAATACTAAGAATGAGATAGCATTATATATCTTGACATTGAATAATCTCTAGGAGATATTTGAAAAAAGATGTGTGTAGCATGTAACTTTTTGAGCCTAAAGAATTTTATGTACATACACATACATATATACATATTCCTTTATGCTTGTAAAATATGAGGAGCATTTCTGGAAGTATACACAAGAGAGTTAACAGGGGTTACCTCTGGGGTGGAAAACTGAGGCTGGCGGGCTATAGAGATTTATTTATCTCTGTATCCCCTTTTAGTACTCTTTGAATTTTGTGGCATGTGAATGTTTTCTAAAAATATCCAAAATTTCTAAAAATATTCAAAATTTAACTTAAAAAGTGCAACAACTATCATATACCAGAATTCATCAACCACAAAATGTGAGTTCAAGTTATAACATCTTCTAAATTTCTTTTATAGACATTTGTGTCACTTCAGTGTCAAAAGGAGGATTTGAAAGGGAAGAAAGGGCAACGTTTGCACTGCTCTACAGATTGAGAAATATACTGTTTGAAAGAAGTATGTCCCTTATGAATGTTTCAAATATATTGTTTTCTTTCTGGGATTAACACTTGAGGTTGTCTATTCTAATCCTGTTTGTTAAGAATTTGAATTTAAAAGCCAAATCATTTCATGACTGATTGTTTAGATTCATGTGATTATAAATGCAGTTTGGTTATATTTTGGTTTTTTTTTATTTGACTTCTGACATATTTCTCTGTTTTTGTCCTTTTAGATAGAAGAGTGATGGACGCTATTTCTCGTTCACAGCTTTACTTAGATGATCTTTTTTCTGATTACCATGACAAACCTTTCAGCATGACAGATATTTCATTCAAAGAAGGGACTCATATCCGAGTTAACCTACTTAATCACAACATTCCAAAGGGACCTTGCATCCTCTGTGGAATGGGGAACTTAAAAAGAGAGACGGTGTATGGTTGCTTTCAGTGCTCTGTTGATGGGCAGAAGTATGTGAGACTTCATGCAGTTCCTTGTTTTGATATTTGGCACAAAAGAATGAAATAAAATGAAAATTGAATGGACTTTGCTGGTGTTTAAGGTGCAGCTGTGCCACACACTGTTCTAAAATTATCTAGGTTCACTTTGATGAATTGTGGCAAATTAAAAAGGAAAAGAGAAATGAACCTGTCTGGGTGTCATTTCCTCCACCCATAAAGTGGAGGTGATAATAATGTCTCCTTATATCTTGTCATGAAGGTTAATATTTTTATATTTAATAAAACCCTTAAATGTAAAATTAAGAATGTAGATTTTCCTCAATAAAATCTGCCAGTCATGTTAGAAGTATTTTGGGGATTTTTTTTTTTTTTTAATTTTTCTTCTTTTTCCAAGTGAGAGGAGGGGAGAAAGAAAGACAGACTCCTGCATATGCCCCGACCAGGATTCACCTGACAATCCCTTGTCTGAAGCCAATGCTCTATCTTGGGCCATGCTCCCAACTAAGCTATTTTTAGCACCTGAGGCAGAGACTCCATGGAGCCATCCTCAGCACCTGGGGTAGATGCACTGGAACCAGTAGAGCCATGGCTGCAGGAGGCGGGAAGTGGGGGTGGAGAAGCAGATGGTTGTTTCTCCTGTGTGCTCTGACTGGGAATCGAACCTAGGACATCCACACGCTGGGCTTGTGCTCTACCAGTGAGTCAATAGGCTAGAGCTGTGATGGTGAACCTATGACACACGTGTCAGCACTGACACACATAGCCATACCAGAGAAGTATGGGGCTGCATGCCAAGAAGGATGTTTCATCTTTGGCTCCTGCATGGCCAGGTGCAGTAGCCGAGGATAAAACATTTGCTGTAGTGTCGACACTCTGTCCCCGAGGTCTGTAGGCCAAAACAACAGAACTCCAGCACAGAGCGTCTAGTTCAGAGACTTCCGGTTAGGCTGTTTTTCTCGAAGTGACACACCACTGAGTTAGGCTCGGTTTTTTGGCGAATTTTGACACATCAAGCTCAAAAGATTGCCCATCACTGGGCTAGAGCCATATTTGGGGGATTTAGCCTATCATTTTAGATAACTTTTTACATAGAGAATTTTTGAAATATCAATTTTATTTTTAACTGGCTTTTAATTAACATTTAAGGATGATAAGAGTGCAATAGAGGTGACTTTATGGTGCTTTAACTCTGTTGGGTAAAATGAGAAAAATGTCTTTAATAATTTAGTGTTAGCCTAAATGTTTAATTGCAGTATCAAATTAAAAGCACACTGAGCTCAGTGTGTACACAGTTGCTAGGGTGAGTGATAATAGTAATGGGATGCCATTCTGTAATGTACATAATGCTTGCTAGTTTTAGCTTTATGACACTACTGTCATTTTAAACTTAAGGCAGTTAGGACATATTTATTTCTTGTCTCCTTTGAAAAAGTTTAAAATATTTAATGTATTTAGTTCTGAGAGATATTTTTCATCTACCCTGTAAGACATCTCTAAAATTTTTCAGTTACTAAATGAATAATTTACTCTATACCCTTATTAATTGCAAAAATAATATGTTCAAATTCTAGAACTCAAAGTATATAAATGCAGCATTCATGACCAGGTATATGCCTATGAAAGCATAACACAATTCTGTAAATATGAAGTACTTTATACAATACCCATGTAGAATGATTGAAATTTTATTTTTTAACTATATAAATGTAATTAATTTCTGAGTAAATCTCCATATTCATTTAATATCATCTATATATTTTTATTTTTTAATTTTATCCAGTGAGAGGAGTGGAGGCAGAGAGACAAACTCCTGCATGTGCCCCAACCGGGATCCACCTGGCAAGCCCACCAGGGCACAATGCTCTGCCCATTAGGGGCATTGTTCTGTTGCTCAGCAACTGAGCTTTTCTTAGCACCTGAGGTAAGGCCATGGAGCCATCCTCAGTGCCTGGACCCAACTTGTTCCAATTGAGCCATGGCTGCAGGAGAAGAGAGAGAGAGAAGTGAGAAGGGGAGGGTTGGAGAAGCAGTTGGGCACTTCTGTGTTCCTTAACTGGGAATTGAACCCAGGACATCCACATGCTGGGCTGACGCTCTACCACTGAGCCAACCAGCCAGGGCCTATCTATAATTTTTTTACCGGGACAGAGATAGAGTCAGAGAGAGGGATAGATAGGGACAAACAGGAACGGAGAGAGATGAGAAGCATCAATCATTAGTTTTTCGTTGCCGTTGCAACACCATAGTTGTTCATTGATTGCTTTCTCACATGTACCTTGACTGTGGGCCTTCAGCAGACCAAGCCACCCCTTGCTGGAGCCAGCGACCTTGGGTCCAAGCTGTCGAGCTTTTGCTCAAGCCAGATGGGCCCGCACTCAAGCTGGCGACCTCCAAGTCTCGAACCTGGGTCTTCTGTATCCCAGTCCGACGCTCTATCCACTGTGCCACTGCCTGCTCAGGCCCTATCTATAATTTTTTAAAACATAAGTTTAAGCACTGGCTTGTGGTGCGGTGTATAGAGCATTGTCCCACAGCACCAATGTTGCTAGTTTGATCCCAACTGCTGGCTTGATTCCGAGGGCTGTGGCTTCATCTCGAAGGTACTGATTTAACCCCAAGGTTGCTGGTTTGAGCCCCGGTCAGGGCATGCCCGAGAAGTAATCAATGGGTGATCAACTAAATGGAATGAGTTGATAGTTCTCCCTCTCTTCCTTCTCTCTCAAGAAAAACCAAACAAACAAAAAAACATAAGTTTAAAAGCACTCTGTATAAAAACAATGGGTAGAGTTTTAAATTATAAAGAGTTGTATTTTCTTTTTTTTTTTTAAATATTATATAAACCATTATCAGGCTTTTTTTTCAAATTTTATTTTTATTTTATTCATTTTAGAGAGGAGACACAGAGTGAGAGAGAGAGAGAGAGAGAGAAAGAGAGAAAGGGGGGAGGAGCTGGAAGCATCAACTCCCATATGTGCCTTGACCAGACCAGTGCAGGGTTTTGAACTGGCGACCTCAGTGTTCCCAGGTCGACGCTTTATCCACTGCGCCACCAGAGGTCAGGCGAGTTATATTTTCTTTTGATTTTATTATGTTTACCTAGATTCTAGTGTTGTCCTGAATGCATCCCCCCTCCCCCGTATTCCCCCCAACATCTCCCTTGCCCCCCTCCTATTGCCCTCCCCCCTTCCCTTCAGGTTTATCCCATCCTATCCCCTTTCCCTCTGTCCACTTTCCCTCTGGACCCTTTGATCCCATCTATTCCATTCCTTAGTTCATATTGTTAATTATATTCCTCAAACGAGTAAAGTCATATGGTATTTTTTTCTTTCTCTGCCTGGCTTATTTCACTTAACATAATAGTTTCCAGGTCCATCCATGTTGTCGCAAAAAGTAAGATTTCCTTCTTTTTCATGGCCACATAGTATTCCATTGTGTATATGTACCACAGCTTTTTACTTATTTTTATTTTATTCATTTTAGAGAGGATACACAGAGTGAGAGAGAAAGAGAGAAAGGGGGGAGGAGCTGGAAGCATCAACTCCCATATGTGCCTTGACCAGACCAGTGCAGGGTTTTGAACTGGCAACCTCAGTGTTCCCAGGTCGATGCTTTATCCACTGCGCCACCACAGGTCAGGCATACCACAGCTTTTTAATCCACTGGTCTACTGATGGACACTTGGGCTGTTTCCAGATCTTAGCTATTGTAAACAATACTGCCATAAACATGGGGGTGTATTTCTCCTTTTGAGTCACTGATGTGGTGTTCTTGGGATATATTCCTAAAAGTGGGTTGGCTGGGTCAAAAGGCAGATCCATTTTTAATTTTTTGAAGAATCTCCTCAATAGACTAAAATTAAAAGCAATCCCCTTAAGATCTGGAACAAGGCAGGGTGACCCCTTTCACCACTCTTATTCAACATAGTTCTGGAAGTCCTAGCCACAGCAATCAGACAAGAAGAAATAAAAGGCATCCAAATTGGAAATGAAGAAGTAAAACTGTCATTATTTGCTGATGACTTGATACTGTACAGAGAAAACCCTAAAGTCACAGTCAAAAACTACTAGACCTGATAAATGAATTCAACAAGGTGGCAGAATATAAAATTAATACTCAGAAATCAGAGGCATTTTGCCCTGGCTGGATAGCTGTGTTGGTTAGAGCATTGCCCCAAAGTGCAGAGGTTGTTGGTTCAATCCCTGGTTGGGGCACATACAGGAATAAATAGATGTTCCTGTCTCTCTCTCTCTCTCTCTCCCACTAAAACCAATAAATAAAAATTAAAAAAAAAAAAAGAAATCAGAAAATCAGAGGCATTTTTATACACCAACAATGATCTAGTGACTTTTTTATGTAAAGAGAATGGGGGCAGTTTCCAAACCAAAATGTGATGATACTTAGTTTACTTCAATTGAGCAAGTTTTTCTGAGGAAAGTAAAGGGATGAAAGTTAATGGTTGAGCAAGTGAGGAGAAGTTATGAAGTTGAACAGAGGAATGATGTGATATTGGGAGGCAAAAAATAGGAAAAGTTTTTGTTTTCTGAAGTGTCAAAGTCTGTTATGCATATGTAACATCCATTAATGTGGTGGGTTTTGTGTTATCCCTACACTTTTAAATATCAGAATTCCTGGTAGTATATCTAAGGAGGTGAAAAGATGAACCATGAAGAATGGTTGGGAAAGAGCATGTTTTGGAAAGGCTTTGTTTTGAATTCATCTGGTTTGAACAGAGCTATTACTGCCTGACCATACCTTCCTACATATGCAGTAGGCAAAACCTTACATGTTCCAGTAAATACATGCTCTGTCTCAGCACCAACATTACCTGACACTAAATTGCCAAGGCACGTTTCCTCCCTCCCTCCTTTCCTTCTTTTTAATGTGTTGACATGTTTCAAGTGTCCCACTCAATATAACACCCTCTACACACTACATCGTGCCCCCCATACTCCATGCAAAGTTTTACACCCCCATTTTCCCCCCTTTGCCCCCTCCCCCTACTTCTACCTCCCCTTTCCCTCTGGCTATTACTACTCTCTTGTCTGTATGTATGTGTTCTGTATAGATGATTTTGGCTAATCCCTTCATCTTTGATTCTGTCCCCTTACCCCTTCCCTCTGACAGCTGTCTGGCACATTTATTTCTTTTCTCCTTTGAGAGTGTTTCAAACATTTTTAACATAGTTCTGAGATATTTCTATATTCTCATTTGTTATTCCTATATATCCTTATGTATAAAATAAATTTTACACATTTATAAAAAATCTGATGGCATACCAGTTTGTAATATTCATTCATGACTAATGACAAAATCATTGTGAAGTGAAGTGACATAGGGTATGACATAGAATAGAGATTCCTAGAGAAAAGGAACTGGAAACCAAGGAATACCATGACATCAATTTAAAATCAAGACAGAAAGTTAGTGATGGTAGATATAAAAGTCTACAAGAAGGAAGAGGACTGTCACATTTATAATGTCTGAAGGAGTACAAGATCATTCTAGTATAGACTATATCATGCAGCTATAAAAGGCACAATGCCTTTGGTCTGATCAAATAGAAATACAGTACTCCCCATCAGAACAAATACCTAGGCCAGACACTTGCATCAAAAAGTACAGAGACCGTGTACACAGTACTCCTCATCAGAACAAATACGTAGGCCAGACACTTGCACCAAAAAGTACAGAGACCGTGTTGAGGCTCTCTGTGGGACAGAGTTCTACAACTCCTATTGTCCTGCATGCATACCAAAGGAAGACTTCAGTCTTATAGTTTTGTTCTACTGCCCACCAGTAATGCTATGAAATGTATAAACATTGAAATGCTAATTTCTCAGTTCCTACTGAATAAAGGATATGCATTTTGACATTTAAAACATAAAAAAATGGTTATTTACATATTTCTACATGTTGCTAAGGTTAGAGTTGGGAAAAGTTTTGTAGATTTTGACCCAGGTGTCCTCTTATTTCCTGAAGGGGGAAAACTGCCCATTGGGACACAGTGGTCGATTTCATGGTGCTGCAACTCATGTTCACCGAATAAAGCAATAGGAAACATATTTCTTGAAAGTTAAATTTGAAAAATAGCGTCACGTTTATTCCAAAATTACATTTATGGAGGAGATCAAAATATGTTCTCATGGGGAAAAATAGAAACTATAACTTGGAGAAAGTGACATTGTTTTATATATAAAGCACAATAAGTAGCTAAGAAAATTGAGAAAAATATGCTATAGTTCATCATGTTGATATACATTGTATTCTTTGGAAGAAATGAAGCCATCACCATCATGGTCGTTCTTCTTAAAAATATCTTCTAGAACTGCATTCTGATAGGACTTGTCTCGTGGATTCTCATCTTTTTCAAAGTCCTTTTTCAGGTAATGGTCTATCTAAAGGACCAAAATAATAGTAATAAAAAGACATCACAATACATTTCTAGTAACTTTTTTTTTAAATTTCTTTTTATTTTATTCATTTTAGAGAGGAGACACAGAGTGACAGAGAGAGAAAGAGAGAAAGAGGGGAGGAGCTGGAAGCATCAACTCCCATATGTGCCTTGACCAGACCAGTGCAGGGTTTTGAACTGGCGACCTCAGTGTTCCCAGGTTGACGCTTTTATCCACTGCGCCACCACAGGTCAGGCCACATTTCTAGTAACTTTGAGGAAATGTTTACATAAACTCATATGTAAGACTGCCTATAAGTAACGCAAAATTTTTAAAAGCTATTTGAGATGGTATTTTTTTAACTTTGGAAGCAATTTTCTGAAGAGAAACATCTTGATTAGCTTCCCCTGAGGTTACAGATGGTTAGTGGTACACACTCAAAGATTAATATCTGAATTGAATTTTGTTGAAGCTAAATGTTTTCCAATAATCTTTATTGTCCCTCAAATCTAGAAACTGTGACAAGCTCTAATAATAATAACAAATAAAGAACAGCTATTCTAAAGTATTTCCTTTATAAAATACATTTCTCTAAGCAAAAACACATTATAAGCCCTGCCTAATATGGCAGCTTCTAGTCACAGGTGACTATTAAATGGGGCTAAATCAAATTGAGATATGCTACATTAAGAGGAAAAAAAATTTTGAAGATAAAATTATCTTGGTAATTTTTATATTTAACGCTGAAATAGTAGTATTTTAGATGTACTGAGTTAAAAGATCATTAAAATAAATTTTTTAAAGATGTGGGTCCTAAAATTTTTAAATTATATATGTGATTCAATTATATTTCCATTGGAAAGTGCTCATATGTATAATAATTAAATCAATGCACAGTCATCTGGAGATAATGTTCAGCAAGAATGGGCACTGTTGAGGCACTTAAGGTTGACCCTGAGTGGTTTGTAGCAATCCATGCCCTAAACTCAATCCATAGCTGGTAGACTTTATTTTAGAAAGATCAGTGGATCATAATGAAGGATATATCAACTGTTATCAAGTGGGGCTCTGGTCCTGTATGATGGAAATACATTTTTTTCTTCCAGTTGAGCTTTAGAAACCCTATGTAGGTGTAAAGAATTTTAAATAGCCTCAAATTTTCCTCAGTTCCTAAGTAAACAAATATATTTTCCTAACCTCTACTGTTGACTCTCAAAATATACTTTTTAATACAGTGAAGTGAAAAGGCAGTGGGAAGCGCTTGCCTTTAATTTTGCTGGCAGTGGCTTCCACGCTATTTACACTTTAATTACTAAAAAACGCTGTATTCCCCTACTCTCCCACCGTACCTTCCCCTGTTGCCTTTTATTACTTAAGTGGTAACAGTTATACATGTTAAACTGCCTCCAAATTGGAGGGGAGACAACTGGGTTACTCAGGTTAAGCAAAAAGAATATTTAGTCAGTGGTACTAAGTAAGGCATCAGGCTTCCATGAAACAAACGTTAACCCTGACACATTCATGATGCAAAGTCCCTGGAAAAGGCAGGGTGGATTCATGGTTAAGAGCACAGCTGTGGGCCAGACTGCTGGGTTTGCAATCTGTTTTTGCCACTTTAGAGCTGTATGACTTTAAGCTAGTTACTTCACCTGTCTGGATGTCATTTGCTCCTATAAAATGGGGATGATAACAGTGTCTACATCATAAATTGTCAAGATTAAGAGGGTTTATATACATGGGACTGAGAAAGTGTGAAAAAACTATTTCAACATTTTTATTAATCTCTCAATTCATATATAAGACTAACTGGGATGCAGAAACTAGGTTGCTGAACTCCTGGGTCCTGTTTACTACCTTTCCAGTCTACACAATTCAAATTCTTGCTAGCTTTTTTTCATAATCTCATGAAATCCTTAAAATCCATGAGGTAGGAATTATTTGCCTTGTTAGAAATTCCTACAGTGCTGCTTGAAAGACATCTGCTTCTGCAGTCTAGGTGCTAGAAATGCCCCCCTAGAAATTAGCTTGGTATTTTAATGATACTTGTAGGGAGAGAAGAAATGAAACAATGACTCAGTTACAAGTTTTTTTCTTTTAATTACATCTTGCAGCTCACATTTTATTTTTTTGTAACCAGCTCTCTTAAAAGCTAAACACTGTAATCAGCCCATACTAGGTAGAAGTAAAAAAATAATAGTTGTAGCAAAGATGTATTTAAACTGTGATAAAAAGAAATTAGTGTACACATGAAATCTGTTTGCATTACCTCCGTTTTAGAGAGTAGGCTGTCATTGTCTGTGTCTATCTGTTTAAATGTTTCAATGCTTCTTGGTCCTTTGGTCACAGCATATAGTTCAATCTCAAAAATCAATGTTGCATCAGGTGGAATCTTGCCTTGTGCAAAAGTATAAATTTTAACAGTTTAACTTACATGAAGATAGTATTCAAATATTTATTCACAAGTAGCAATTATAGCATTATGATTATATTTATATAAAAATGCATTTATATATATATATATATATATATATATATATATATATATATATATACTTTTTTATATGTATATATACTTTTTTTTTTTTTAGAAAGAGAAAGAGAGGAGAGGAGGGAGTGGGAAGCATCAACTTGTAGTTGCTGCTCATATGTGCCTTGACAGGGCAAGCCCAGAGTTTTGAACAGGAGACCTTAGCATTCCAGGTCAATGCTTTATTCACTGTGCCACTATGGGTCAGGCACATTCTAAATACTTTTGAGGAATTTTTACCATGTTTTTAAACCAAGTCAGTTAGGGGATCATTATTTCCTAATTAAATAAAAATAAATATAAATGGTGTAATTTTTATTAATACATCCAATAATTATACAGAAAATGGTGCAGAGAAGAAATGCACAGGCAGAAAAATCTCAAAGCATGTCTCAATAATCTTTTAGAAAAGATTTTGTATAGTTATTTGGGAGCATAAATAAAGCATAAATATATTTGTCTTTCAAATTTGTATAGATGTAAAAAGAATAAGTACAATGATAATAAACCAGTAACAATTTTATGAAGAAATTTTTAAACACAACAAAAAATTTTAATTAATACTTGAATAGTTCTCCTTAATCAAGTAACCTAATAACTGATATTACACGTGATTTTAGCAAGCTATTGGCTATTTCAGGTGATCATTTAATAAAAATGACCTGTAGAAATGACTTGCTACAAGGCAGTGGGTGGCTTGTGTCACTGATATATTCCTAGAGTCTCTCAGCGTACCTGATTCTAGTCATGCAAATACTTGTTGAATGAATGACACCGATCCTTTAAAAATGGCTAATTTTGTTCTTTGAAGAAAATATATAATTTCTTTAATAAAAATAGAGAAGTTTTGTTAAAGTGTTTATATAATCCAAAGAGAAAAGAGTTTGAAAGTTATAGCAAAAGGAGAGAGGACTCAGTCCTTCCCAAAGCCAGGACATATTTACCCATGCATCAAAGGACTAAATGTGACCATCCCGACCAAAGTAGCATATATTACCTGATTTTACAGTAAAAGAGCTTGAGAGAGATTCAACGATCACTTTTACAAAACCAGTTCCTATTCTGTCTAGTTATGATATTCTTATAACAGAAAAATAACTTCTGATGGTAATTAAAACAAATTAAAATTTCTTAAGAAGAAATATTACATGTTGAAGTTTCTGAACAATTCTATAAACAGAAAGTATCGCCTATTAAGTTTTTTCTTGCAAAGAATATAGTATAAAGAAGAAAAATGTGCATTTGCTATAGATTTACTGTATTTAGAGAAGCAGGTCAAAGACATAGGAGTTAATGTAAAGAATCTATACATACCACATGTATTGTTAATTAAAGCTCTAACAAGTCACATGCATTTCAAGACATGCAGGGGTGGCTCTGTGACATGAGGCAAGGACATTACGCAGAAGAAAGACATCTTCAAGTACTACCTAAAACGAAGTTATAACTAATGTTAGTTCTTAATAACAACTTATTTTAAAAAGCTTATTCAATCAAGAAGTTTTGTTAAGCAGTTACATATGTTCTACACCACAGCTTGTAAAATAATCTAATTCAATTTATTGTAGTGCCGGTAAACTAGCAGTTAATTATGTTCTAAAAAACACACTATGTCTGGGCCTCAGTTTCCTTATGTGTAAAATAAAAGTGGTGGTGAAGTTACTAGTGAGATTATTTTTATATTATTGGAGACACTTCAAATAATCTGAACCAACTTTAAGTGAAATTTCAGGTAGCCTGAGTAGTTATTTATATCTAAGCATAAATTTGTTTACAGAAAGGATAAACTAGGTAGTCATTTGCCTTAAGATAATGGGACCCAGGATGAGCTCCAATTAATGAAGGCTGATAGAAGAGTGGGTGCAGTGGCGGTAGGCAGACTATGGAGGCATCTGATGAGGCAACACAAAAAAGGAAAATTCTGAAAACAAGATTAAAGAGACTGAAAGGTAAACTTTGCTTGTTATCATTTCACCTAGAATTGGCTTCAACCTATGGCAACATTTTTAGGACAAGTATTAAATTCAATTTAACTTAAAAAAAATTTTTTTATTATATTTTTTTAGAGAGAGGAAGAGGGGAGAGAGATGAGAAGCATCAACTCATAGTTGCTTCACTTTAATTGTTTTATTGATTATTTCTCATATGTGGCTTGACTGGGGGGTTTGGGAGGGGGGGGGCACAAGCCAAGTGAGTCACCCTTTCCTCAAGCCAGTGACTTTGGGCTCAAGTTAGCAACCTTGGGCTTTAAGCAAGCGACATTTGGGCTTAAGTCAGCTACCTTGGAATTGAGTAGATCAAGGGTCCCCAAACTATGGCCCGCAGGCCACATGCAGCCTCCTGAGGCCATATATCCGCCCCTGCCACACTTCCGGAAGGGGCACCTCTTTCATTGGTGGTCAGTGAGAGGACCACAGGATGCATCCGCACCCATAGTTCCCATTGAAATACTGGTCAGTTTGTTGATTTAAATTTACTTGTTCTTTATTTTAAATATTGTATTTGTTCTGGTTTTGTTTTTTTACTTTAAAATAAGATGTGTGCAGTGTGCATAGGGATTTGTTCATAGTTTTTTTATAGTCCGGCCCTCCAATAGTCTGAGGGACAGTGAACTGACCCCCTGTGTAAAAAGTTTGGGGACCCCTGCCGTAGATTATCCCGCACTCCAGCTGGCAAGGCTGAGCTTAGGCCCAGCTTAAGTCTAAAAGCCGCACTCTAGCCAGCGACCTTGTGTGTGTGTGGGGGGGGGGTTTGAACCAGGACCTTCAGCTTCCTGAGCTGTCACTGGATCTGTTGAGCCACCACTGATGAGGCAATTTAATTTTTTATCTCCAATTTTTTAATTCTTTCCTAGCTTCCTCTATAATTACAAATAGGATTTACAAATTATTGTTCAGAGGGAGCTATTTTTTGGGGACTAAATGACTGGTAAAAAGCATTGAAAATGAAGCTATATATTTATCTGGAACTGTCTCAAGGAGTTTTAAATCTTAATGGGTCAGACTTGCACCATTAACTTTCCTCCAAGCCCGTCTGGAGCAGTGATCCCTTGTTCTTGCTGAGAAGAAAAGGTGAGGGGATCACTACTCTTAATGAGTAAACTAACAGCCTTAAAAGAGAGCCCATTTCAACAAAATATTTGGGAGTTAATGGCAATATCTTATCCTAAAAGATTAATTTTTAATTACTTTCATTGTATACTAAATATTTCAGAGGTGGAGTCGCCAAGGGCTCTAAATGGAATGAATAGGCCAAGATTCTTTATCCTCCTCACTTAGCAATAGGATAAAAGGAACTAATTGAGAATACTCCATCGAAACTGTCCCTCTGACTGACTCCCATTTTCCCCCTTTTTAAAATTTCTCTGTTTGCTCTACTTTTAATTTTAGTGGTTTTTAAATTTTAAATTTTGGAAAAAATAAATGTACATAGTGAAAAAATTACAGTACTATATATTATAGAGAAGAAATTTCACCCCTGACCCTCAGACCTCCTTCTCAGGACCACTTAATGTCACTGGATGACTGTTTATCTTTCCTGATAGTCTATATAGATACATGATGCTTATGTGAGATTTCCTCTCTCACATGTAAGCTCACTGAGGACAGGGAATTGTTTGTTTTGTATACTGCTTTATGCTCATGCTTAGAAGAAAGCTTGGCATCAGCTTAATAAATATTCATGGCATAAATATGTTGTACCCCACTTTATTGTTAACATTATTAATACATATGGCTTTACTTCATTCTTTTTATTGGCTATACAGTAATCCATTTGACAGACATACCATATTTTATTTAACTGGTTTCCTATTGATGGATAATAAGATAGTTTCTTCTTTTACTACCAGAAAAACCTCAATGGACATTCTTTTACATATACTTTTGTGCACATTCCTGGAAATGAAATTACTGGGTCGGGGGACATGTGCATTTTAAATTTTGATAGAAATCACTAGAAAGTTTGATTTACATTTCCAGCAATAATAAATGAGCCTACTGGTTTTTCCATACCTTTGCCAATTTTTATGTCTTTGCAGATAGGAAGAGACATAAAATAGTGTTTTTAGTGAAAATGGTGTCTTACTTTTGATTTAATATTTTTTAAAATTATGAATAAAATTAATTATTCTCATAAATTTAAAAGCAATTTTATTTTTTGTTAGTGGGCCACTTATTTATAAACTTGTGTATTTCTAAGGTTAGGCCATTTTTATTATGTGTTATTAGGAGACTTCATATGTATTGCAAACATTTTCCTTTGTAAATTACTCTACCTAGGTTTTCAGATCTCACTTTAGATTTTAAAAAATAGGTAAGATATTGAAAGAAGCAGTTCAGTTCTTTCGCACTTCAAGGCATCTCCAGAATAATGTGACTGACATTATTCAGTGGTAATAGTGACTGTTTCAGATATTCTTTTTACTATGGCTCAGTGCTATCCTTTTACTCTAAAATTGTATGTTCTAGTTTCTTGAGTTTTAGAATTTGACTTTGGTACGCTTACTGAAGTTTTGCGCTAAATACATTTATGTAAAAACATGTAAACATTATGCTAAAAACAGAAAAATGACAAAGGTAGAGCTTATAGCATAACCACTATGAATGCTGACACTATGTGGAAGGAAAAACTCTGGCTGGAGATCTGTATTCCCACAATAACTTTATATGTAAAAATTGGAGTGGCTGGACTGGATAAGATATAGCTAAAGTTTGTTGTACCCTCTAGTTCCGTAATTATTTCCTCCATGATTTTAACATTTTTAAAAGACTGAAAAATTTTTAATGAGAGAAAATACATGTAACATAAAATTTACCAGTATAGCCTGACCAGGCGGTAGCATAGTGGATAGACCGTCGGACTGGGATGCGGAGGACCCAGGTTCGAGACCCCGAGGTTGCCAGCTTGAGCGTGGGTTCATCTGGTTTGAGCAGGGCTCACCAGCTTGAGCCCAAGATCTCTGGCTTAAGCAAGAGATCACTCTCTCTGTTGACCCCTTCCACCGCCATCAGGACACATATGAGAAAGCAATCAACGAACAATTAAGGTGCCTCAACGAAGAATTGATGCTTCTCATCTCTCTCCCTTCCTGTCTGTCTGTCCCTCTCTTTGTCTCTCTCTGTCTCTGTCACACACACACAAAAATTACCAGTATAACCATTTTAAGTGTACACCTCACTAAACAGTAAAGTATATTCATATTGTTGCGCAACCTCTCTCCAGAAATATTTCAGCTTACTAAACTGAAACTCTATATCCATTAAACAATTAATTCCCTATTACACCCTCTCCCCTGTCCCTGGCAACCACCCTTCTCTTTGTCTCAATGAATTTAGCTATTCAGGTACCTAATTAAAGTGGAATCACACAGTATTTTTTTTTTAAAAAGTGAAATATTAGTTTATTTTACTTAGCATAATATACTCAAGGTTCATCCATGTTATAGCATGTGTCCAAATTTCTTTCCTTTTTAAAGCTGAATAATATTTCCATTGTATGTAAATATCACATTTTGTTCCTCCATTCATCTGCCAATGAACACTTGTGCTAGTTCTACTTTTGGCTTTTGTTAATAGTGCTACTTTGAACAGGGGCATACAAATATCTCTTTGAGACCTTGCTTTCAATTCTTTTAGATACTGTACATATATACCCAGAAGTCTATGATTTATTTTTAAGTATAGCACATAAATATAAATATTAAGACATCTTACCAGAGCCTTCCTTTCCATATGCAAACGAAGGAGGTATTATTACTTTTCGCTTCTCTCCTGGGCACATGTTCATCATAGCAATGTCCAGGCCTTTTATGACTTGCCCAACACCAAGAACAAACCATTTAGGGTGGCCTTCATTTTGTGTCCGGCTATAATAGAAAGCAACAATTAGATTAAATGATTTCAAGAAAAATGAAATCAAACCTTAAAATACAGCTAAGCATTTAGTTGTATTAAAATTGGAGTCCTCTCTTACCATCTTTCCCCCATACTAGTATCACTCATTCTTAACCCCCTGGTGGGCTGTTTGGCCAGAACAGGTATTTTTTGTCCTAAGGTAATCATTAGGAGTCATATCATTTTCTTTTTGTCACCTTTACAAAAACTACTCAACAGTTCACTTTTTAATGGGTCTCCTGCCCCTACTGAGCTGCATGACTTATCCAAATGATACATTTAACCTCTCTGGGTTTGTTCTAAAAGATGATGTTGCAGGTTTAGCCTCAAAAAGTTATTTGAAAGGTATTTAAAATTTGTAACTTTCCTTATCATTAAATTTCTCTATGTTCCTCTAAATAGAAAGAACTAATTTTCCCGATCCTATTTTTATAGGGTAATAGTACAGATGAAGAAAAGGCATTCTCTCTCTGAATATTAAACCATCAATTAAATCAGACTACACATTTGTGGGATGAGTGGTCCGATAGCAGGACATAGGGCCCAGAAATTACCAGGGAAAGTCGTTGTGTCTTCTTCACAAAGTTGGAAAGTGGCCCCCAACCTGTAAATACGATGTTTCTGAAAGCCAGAAAAAAATCCCTTAAACTACCCTACCTTACCCTCTGTAAAGAGACTAGAACACGGCAGAGGAAAAGTGTGACCATCCTTACAGACAGTACCTTGACTTCTATAGGTCCCACGGGTAGTGGTGGTGGTCGGGTTTGTGTGGTAGACATGTGTTCTTTTTATAATTTCTTGGATCAACATTTTAAATAATTTAGAAAGTAATATTCAGTTAAATAGGTAACTACTGCACCTAATATGATTTTCCCAGTAGGAATAAAAGGCTCAAGTTTTAAAAAGCAAGAACCATGGCCTGACCTGTGGTGGTGCAGTGGATAAAGCATCGACCTGGGAACACTGAGGTCGCCAGTTCAAAACCCTGCACTGGTCTGGTCAAGGCACATATGGGAGTTGATGCTTCCAGCTCCTCCCCCTTCCTCTCTCTCTCTCTCTCTCTCTGCTCCTCTCTAAAATGAATAAAATAAAAAAAAATAATAAAATTAAAAAAAAAAAAAAAAAGCAAGAACCAACCAACCAACCAATTAAGCTTCAGCTTGCTAGAGGGAGGCTAGATTTCGCGCATCAACTAGGCGCTAGAGCGGTTCGCTACATTTCCTACCTGCAGTAGAACTTTGAGCCGTCTTTAGCCAAGAAGCCGTCGTAATGGGCATTTAGCAGGTCTCCCTTCTTGCTTGGCTTAGAACAGTTTTCTGGACGATGCAAAACTTCTATTTTCACTTCCTCTGCGCGCTCCTCTTCCTTTTGTCCCTGAGCAGTAAAAATGCCCCACATGTAAAAGAAAACGATTAATCTGGGTAAGAAATGCATCATTCCTAGAGCCGGACCCAGATGACCACTGCGTTCGCGTGTCACTCGTGCGGGGTGACCGTCCAGGCAGCTCAGTTCCGACGCGTGGCAGGCATTATCTTACGACACAAAAGGCCGGGGCGGGGCGGCGCGAGGCCCCGCCCCGTTCCCCCGAGCTGTACGCTCAAACGCGGAATTTTGCCAAGGTTCGGCGGTTGGTGTCTTTGGTACTCCGCGCTTTGATTGACTGTTCTCAGTTGCTAAGGCAACACTGCTCGCTTTCACCGTTTCTCCTCGCTGAGTCTGTTTGTTTTGCAGCGGGTTTCCTCAGGGTTCAGTTGTAATGTTTGCGTTTCCTAAAACGAAACTGGCAAAAGACGACATAAAAAAAAGAGCCTAAAGTAGGGTGTAATCCGAGAACATGAGCGTAAAAGGCTTCTCGTCACACCCGTAGAGAACTAGCGGGCCGGGCATCGGTGGAGGCATCTTGGGATGTCTCTGAGCTCCTTTTTAGGGTTGGAGTCGTGCATTAAGAGGTTCTAGGCTAAGTAAGGTACACACAACCTTAAGATTACCTGGTGGGGAGTAAAGACGGCGCTGTTCTCCACACGGTCACGGAGAGTGGACTCCAGTGATTCTGAAAGGCTGCTGGTTTGCCTTACTTTCTCCCACCACTGGGGGCCGCCCTTGATTTAAAGGCCTATAGCAGCAATGGGCAATCTTTTGAGCTTGGCGTGTCAAAATTCGCCAAAAAACCGAGCATAACTCGGGTGGTGTGTCACTTCGAGAAAAACGGCCTAACCTGAAGTCCCAGAACTAGACGCTCTATGTTGGAGTTCTGTTGTTTTGGCCTACAGACCTCCAACACAGAGTGTCTACACTACAGCAAATGTTTTATCCTTGGCTACTACTTCACCTGGCCGTGCAGGAGCAGAGGATGAAAAACGTCCTTCTCCGCATGCAGCCCCATACTTCTCTGGTATGCAGCCGCATGCAGCCCCGTGTCATCAAAAATGGCTACGCGTGTCAGTGCTGACATGCGTGTCATAGGTTTGCCATCACGGGCCTATAGAAATGCAGGGGTAGAGGGGTGAGGGAAAGCTCTTGACAGTGTCACTTTTCTTGCCGACTCTGCCTGTTCGGTAATTATCCACGTTACACGTGGAGAAAATGAAGTACAGTAGTCCCCTCTTACCTTCCTACCCTCTTATCCTGCAGGGGGGGTGGGGGGTCCAAGACCCCCAATGGATGCCTGAAAGCATACTAGGACTGAACCCTATATATTTTTTCCTATAGTACAGCTATTTTCAACCTTTTTCACCTCATGGCACACATAAACTACTAAAATTCTGCAGCATAAATACCAAAATATATATATTTTTGCTGATCTGACAGTAAAAGTAGTTATAATTTTGATTCATTCCCAAGGGATAGCTATTGTGTTGTCTGGGTTTTTTTTTGTTTTTTTTTTTGACAATCAGAAGTCAGTGCCCCTGACTAATCAGGTATTATTGCATGTTTAAAAATTTTTTGCAGCATACTGGCTGAAAATCGCTATAATACCTATGATAAAGCTTAATAAATTAGGCACAGTAAGTGATTAACAAATAATAAATAAATAAAAGTTAAACAGTAGGCTATAATAAGAGCTTATGGATGTGATCTCTCTCTCTCTCTCTCTGTCTCAAAATATCTCATTGTACTGCACCACAGCATGGCTGTGCTGGATAGAGGGATGACTCATGTTTTGATGGGAGGGAGCAGGACAGCAGATTTCATTAGGCTAGTCAGAGCAGGCATAACTTAAAAGTTAGGAATTGTTTATTTCTGGAATTTTCCATTTAATACTTTCAGACTGTGGTTGACTTCTGATAACTGAAACCTCAGAAAGCAAAAATCCAACTACTACTGAAAAGGTTTGGTATAGGGCATTTTTTTTCCAATCTCACAGCCAATAATAAATAGGCAAGAGGAATTTGAGGAAGTCTTACACAAAGCCAGCCTTACCCCTCAACATTTTAGAATGAAAACCTTTCAAACATACAGAAAAATGGAATTTCACTATACTCTCAGCACGGTCTTACACCTACCACTTGGATTCTATCATTTGACTATGTTTGATTTATTACATCAACTATCCATCTCTCTATCAACTCATCAACTACCTTATTTCCAAGTGAATACCCGGAAAGGCTAAGGCCTAGATTAGCTTCAAGAAGGGGGGATGCTATTCTACCTCACTGATGCTAAGAGAAGCCACAGCACTGAGCCTCCTATAATCTGCTTTGCTTAAAGCCTGCAAAATTCCACGAATCTGAAAATTGCCATTTCTTTGAGATGATGATCATTTCCAAACAGGATTTTTTAAGATCATAAAAGCTAAAGAAAAGACCCCATTTTTAGAATAAAATAAACTCTAAGGCTTGACTCCATGTTTTATATTCTAAATGAAGTTGTGGCTAAGGTTAATTGTTGACCTGATGACAATTCCTTGGGGCCCTGGCTAATTCTTGGCGGGTCTCAGTGGCAAACTGCCTTTCGGGGGGCATAGTTTGTTGGGATCTGTTGGGATCCCTGAACGTGAGGACAGGAAGTAAAATAAATAGAAGTCTGTTATTTTATGGGGGGGGTTTAAAACACCCTCCCCCCAAATAACCCCCCCCCCCCAAAAAAAAACAGCCACTAGAAACAACCTGAGGCTCAGTGATAGCCTGAGCGGCCTAAAGTCACGGCCCACGGGACAACTGCTCTGAGAGCGCATACTTGGCTTGGCCCGGGTCCGAGGTCGCTAGTTCTGGGCCCGGGGCTTCGGCCCCTGGGGAGGGTCGAGCCGGCCTTAGGCGGCCGCGGGGCGAAATCGATGCCAGCCGACCTAAGAGAAGACGAGCGGAGACGGGCGGTGCGGCCGCCTGGCGCCCGCGGGGCAGCTGCAGGCCGCGCCCGCTCCTCCAGCCGCGCCGCCGGGGAGGGGTTTCCCGGGACTCGCAGGCCCCTTTCAACCAGGAAGTGAAAGCGACGTCGGGGTCAATGAAAACAAACGGGAGCCCGGGGGGAAGGAAGGCAGGCGAGCCGGAGGGCCAGCTGGGGCGAGGAAGGCAGCAGGCGGGGCGTGGGAACGCGAGCGGGAAGCCGGCTGCGGTTACGGTTTTGTCGCCGCCCAGGCCCGCCCGGGGATGTGTGAGCCCGCGCCTCGCGGTCGCCGAGCTCCACGCGGCGGCCGCCGTCCCGGCCTCTAAGGCTGCCACGTCCCAGCGGCGCGCGCGGGCTGCCGGGGGACTCGGGGCCCGCCGGGGCCTCCGGGGTCTCCGGGGAGGGGCCGGCGGGCCGGGGGCGCTGTCCAGGCTCTGCGCTTACCCCGTCACCGCGGCGGGAGACGGGCCAGGAGGATGTACGGCGCCGGGCTCTGAAGCATGGAGGGGGTTCTGTACAAGTGGACCAACTATCTCACAGGTTGGAGGGGTCGGGTGCCCCGGTGGCAGCGGGCGGTGGGCCAGGCCAGGCTTAGCCCGGGGGGGGCTGTGGAGAAGGCAGGCCGGGGGCTCCCGCGCCCTCTGCCTGGCCCTCTGTGACCCTCAGCGGATTGGCTCTCGTTGGTTCTCGGGCTTCATCCCTTTGTGTCCCTCGTTAGAGCCCATGCGACCTCTCTCAAGACAGTTCAGGATGGCGCACCTTCCAGAGGGTGAAAGTACACCTGACCGCCACTTCTTTGCCTTTGCCCGTGTAATAATACTGTATATAGTTTCGTCCTGTAGCTTCCTGAATATTTCTCAGTCACTCTACATGTTGTCGCAATCGCGGTCTTCATTCACACTTAATTCAGCGTTTTGTTAGTAACTGAGTTGTCTGGGTGTAAGACTGGAGCGGACCCTGTAAAATCAAGATTTAATTTTAAGAATTTTTTTTTCTATATTTCTTTTCATTTCTTTAGCAACACGATTTTTTTTAACAGTTCTCTTGTTGAAGCTGAAGTGTGGCAAGCATGATACTGGAAGCTGTCCCTAGATAATAGTGTTAGGGTTTGCTTGTCAACGATGTAGCCTTACGGTTTGGAATTCAGGTAAGTATGAGAAATAGAAGAAAGTTCAATACAGAAGGAAAAACTCCAGAGATAAAAGTGTTTCTGTAGAAATGAGACCAGCACCGAGGGCCCTTTAACATAACACTAACAACCTGAGATTAAGAGTTAATTCTAAATTCTAGTTCCATCTCTTCATCAACCAACAGTAAGGATAAGTCATTCTCTCAAGAGCTTGTTTCAAGCCAAGGATGATGGACTAGTTTTCCTGAAGGTGCTTTCGGGTCCAGAGTTCTGTGATCTTACCAAATTAGAGGAAGGGGAATGGATTTTTAAAGAGATTAAATAGCAAACAGATTTCTTGGTCCAGTGTAATAGGCAAATCTTGACTTGCTGCTGCTCACTTCATCATTCTGCCCAAAGTGTTGAACTCCTTAGTAATTGTATGCTACACTTAATTTGTGTCCACCTGATCTTGCGCAAAATCTGCACATAAACATTTTGAGACATAGGCACTGAGGCTACAGTTGCCTCTATTATTTTCTATTAATTATAATGCCAATGACAGATTTATAGCAGAACATACTTTATCGTTTATGATAGACAGAGGAATTTTTTTAATTGCTTTTTTTAGAGAGAGAGGAAAGGAGAGAGACAGAGAGAGAAACATTGACCTGTCCCACCCATTTATGCCATCATTGGTTGATTTTTGTATGTGCCCAGACTGGGGATGGAACCTGTAACCTTGGCATGTTGGGAAGATGCGCTAACTAACCGAGCTACCTGGCCAGGGCCTATGTTTTCTTTTGTTTGCACTAAAATGTCAATTTGTTTCTTTAAATATGATTTAGTAGGAAATATTTAAAATATGAGGCAAACATTTTTTATTAAGCATTTTCATAGTTTAGTTGAGATTTTGTATTAACTTTAAGACTAGTGTGAGATGCAAGTGTTTGTTTATCGCATTGCAAATGTGTATAAGCACAGTACCTTTGGGAGGTGTTTTAGAGAAATAATTTATGCCTAGCCCAGAGTAGTGGGCGATTACTGAGATGAGTCATAAATTATTCCTGTATTGAAATGTGGTCTTGGTGGCTGGCTGTCTTCCTCATCTTCTATGGCATTGAGCACCAGTTAATTGTGCATAAGGTTTTAATCATTGCAGAGCATTTAAGTTAAATGCTAGTATGTAATGCAGAGTTTGATGAAATTAAATCTTTTGTTGGGAAGGATTCCATTTTTAAAATTTAAATTTTGCTGATTATTAATTTTAGTTCATCTTAGGTCAGAAGGATGAGCAGCTATTCATAGTAAGTGCTCTTTAAGGAACCTTCCAGTTCAGTGACAATCCTTTGGGAATCCTTCGTTAGAGAATAAAGATTTCAGTAACATTTGGTAGTTTGAGATAAAAAGAATATGTTTTTTTAAAAAAAAAAATTTAGAAGAGGGAATACCTATGAATCTTTTTCATATATAGAGTCCTCTGTTTTATAAATGTGTAAATCAATCAAATATTGCTTTAAGTATTTCTTTAAGAAGTTGTGAAGAGATAATTAACAGTCTTACATTATTAATTCACCATGGTCACTTTTAAAGTTGTTACATTTTTTTTTTTTAACAATCTAGGCTTTTTTAACAGGCGCTGTTTTTTTATTAAGTTAGAGGTGGGGAGCTTGAGAGACAGACTCCCACATGCTCCTGAACCATGATCCATCTGCAAGCCCCCTACCTGGCGATACTCTGCCCATCAGGGACTGCTGCTCTGTGCTCTGCAACCGATCTATTTTAGTGCCTGAGGCGAGGCCATGGAGCCATCCTCAACACCTGGGGCCAACTTGTTCGAACCATTTGAGCCATGGCTGCAGGAGGAGAAGAGAGAAGGGGGGTGGGATGGAAAAGCAGATGGTTGCTTCTCCTGTGTGCCCTGACTGGGAATCGAACCCAGGACGTCCACATGCTGGGCTGATGCTCTACCACTGAGCAAACTGGTCAGAGCTTGATCAGGCTCTTTTTTTTTAAAAAAAATGTATTCATATTAGAGAGGGAAAAAGAGAGAGAGACAGAAACATCAATCTGTTCCTGTGCATGCTCTGACTAGGGATTGAACCAGCAACTTCTGTACATAAGGACAGTGCTCTAACCAACTGAGCTATCCAGCCAGGGCACAAATTCTGAATGAATACTTTTTCTTAATATTTGTTTTAAAGACATATTGAATCACAATATAGCAAGCTTGCCAAATCATACTGGACCTGGGGTAAAGTGTGTTTCACGTACTCCGCTTGTAATTCATTTGCCAGGGTGAATTAGTGTTTGGAAAGTTAGTGTTTTCATCATTTCTATGCATGCTCAATACAAGATACTATCATGGATATACTGCATATTTGTACTCTCATGGATAACATGTAATATCTCATTTTTCTGCTATTTAGTCATTCATTCAGTCAGTCATGTGAAAAAAAAAAAACATTTTATAGTACCTATATGTGCCAGGCATACTTCTATGTGCTAGAAATACAGTGATTAATAAAATAAAGTTCATGTACTGAAAGAACTTATCTTCTAATTTGCTAGGCCTCATTAGGGAATATAGTGTTTCATAAAAAATTTTTCTAAGCATCTGAAACTTTTTTTTAAGGTATCCATCTCTCTGAACTTATGACATTCCCTACTGTGAAATTTAACCTTTTTATGATGACTCAGTGTTGTCATTTCTAAAGGCTTTGGGGTAGGTACATCCTAGGTCTGTATCAGGATGTAACAATGATTTCTCCCCATCTGTCACTGTCTTGTAATATTTTTCCCTGGCAAAATGAAATTGAGTAATATAGTGGGCTCCAAAACGAGCAGGCTGAATTGTGATTAATAGTCACAGAAAGAACAGGGACACTCTACCTGTAACATGGTCACCATGTTATTAATCACTGAAGTGTTATAAATTGGTAGCATGCTCAGCAGGATTTCAGGGAACACCGTGTTTAGCTTGCAAGAGTGGGAGCTGAGCTCTGAGGGAAGCCATCATCCTTACCCCCAGCTTTGCCTTAGAGTCAAGTCTGTGATAATTGTGTGCTCAGGTCACTGAATAAATGCTAGTTAAATGAATGATTGCAGTTTCTAGCATCTTTGCCAGAGCTGCGCAGCAGCAGAGCAAGGAGGGGTGGGTGGTAGGGGATCCGTGCTCGTGCCACAGGGTATGCAGCTTCTGTGTAATAGACTGGACTTCGTCCAGCAGCGCTCACTGGGTGCAAGGGAGTTTGCTTAGGAAATTCCTTTTATAAGAGACGGTAAGGTCACATTGTAGAATTAGAGGGCCAGGTGGCACCTGAGGATCCTTCTTGTTCAGTCCACTCATTTTAGAGATGGGCATTTTTGATATTTATTGAAATGAAAGATTTGTCTCAGGTTGTCCAACTAAAGCATGGTAGTAGAGCTAGGGCTAGAATCCAGCTTTTCTTTTGTTTTTTCCTGTTATATCATCACCTACCTCTGTTCCCTTTTGGAAAAAATCTTTCATTCTCGTAGAAAGATATTGTAAAGATTGGAAGCTGTACCCTGTGTAGGGCTGTATTTGAGGATGGGTCTTATAAGTTGGTAATGAGAAGGTTGTGAGCCAGAATAAAGTTAGTATTTCCCGTAGTTATGCTATAGATACCAGACCATTTTTGGCAAGTCTTGTCAGTGAAAAAATTCCTTGTCAGAATATAGCCGAAAATGACTTGGATGGTAAGTTTTTAAATCATAGTTTCCCATGTGGTGGAAGAAATTTCTTATTAACTTCTCATTATTTTTGGTTTTGTAGGTTGGCAGCCTCGTTGGTTTGTTTTAGATAATGGAATTCTGTCCTACTATGATTCACAAGATGATGTTTGCAAAGGGAGCAAAGGAAGTATAAAGATGGCAGTTTGTGAAATTAAAGGTAAGTGAATATCTGGAATTAGAAGAATTTGAAGTTAGGTAAAATTACGTGCAGGGGTCTGCAGCATACTCCAAAAACAGGGAAAAAGCATTTCTAACCAAGTGGGGATCTTCTAATACCATTTACTTTCTTGTCATCCAGGAGTGGCGCGTAGCATTTTTAAGCACAGTTCCTGGTATTTCTCTCTATGAACGTACTTTGAATTGAATTTCAAAGTACTAGTGCAGTTCTTCCAATTTGGACTTCAGAAGTTTCTTTGGATGCCACTCAAGTGTCCATGCTGAGTCCACGAGTGTTTCTTTTCATTCTCGTAGAAAGATATTGTAAAGATTGGAAGCTGAATTCTAGAGAAGCTCTGTAGATTTTTTGGTAAAGTATGAAGTCAGTCATTAACTGGTTCTTAGCTAAATCAGTGATAAGCTCTTTTGGGTAATACAGCTGTTGCTTCTTTTCCTTCTTTTTTGATGATCTTCAGAGTTTGAGGAGTACTGGTCAGGAATATTGTAGGAATCCCCTCTGTTGGAATTTGTCCGGCGTTTTCCCCATTATTTGACTGTGGTTATGAGTTTTAGGGAGAAAAATCACAGAGGTAAAGTGCCATTCTCATCACTTATCACCCAACAGTGTACACTATCAACATGAACATGACTTACCACTCTAAATGTTAACCGTGACCACCTGGCGGAGGCAGTGCTTGGCAGGCTTTTTACTGTAGGTAACCTCCCATTTTCCTTTCCATACTGTGTTCTGAATGGGAGAAATACAACAAGCCATGCTGTAATTTTCATGAGAGAAGGGTTGTTTCATGGACCCTTGATCATTTGTATGTGTGGGTGAGGTGTGGAGGTTGGAAGTAGTTAGGGAGGGGAGATCAGGCAGAATGATAATGACAAGTAGTAAATTCTTCAGAGAACTGAAAGAGAACTAGAGCTCCAGGAAGGTAAATGTTAAAGCACCTCAGGGAGTCGTGGCTGTATCTGATTTGGGAACTTAAGCCTGGTGAGTTGTTACTTGAATGTTTCCTGAAATATATGGGGTTAATTTTGTTGTTTTATTTTTATAAATCACACAAGAAAAGTACATTCAAACGCAGGAGGTTTTATCTTTTTAAAAACTGATGGTTTTATCTCATCTTATTCCCTAGATTTAATTCCAAATAAGATTTGATGAGAATCAGAAATCAAACTACATTCAAAGTTCAAAAATTTTCCAACCTTGAAGATTTTAAAAGACAATTAGTGTCAGAATTCTAAGGCAATTCCAAAATGTTTTTAAGCCATGGCAACATTTTTGTTGTTTTCTGTTTAAAGTAATCATTTTATTAAAGAATAATATACACATGGAAAAGGGCACACATCTTAAATATTCAGTTTGAAGGATGTTTACAAAGTGAACCTGCTTGCGTAACCACCACCCACATTAAGAAGTTAGAATGTTATCAGCATCCCAGATGCTGAGATATTATCATGTCCCCTCAGCCACGAATCCCTCTAAAAATTAACCATTACTCTGACTTTTAGGACCATAAATAAGTATTGCCTGCTGTTGGGCAGATAAAATATATTATGCTCACTTTGTTAAAGATGGCGCTGCCCACATGGAAGTTCATTGATATTAATGTGTGTTCTGGAACAGGCTGTGGGCAGGCCGGGTCATTATAGCCTAAGGTTTAGTTTAAGAGTAAGCTCTTCCCTACACCCTTGACTGATTGGATGATGTAGGGTGGTGCACTCTCCTGAGGAATCCCATTATGCCTCGGATGGGTGGCTTTGTATCAGAGACTTTCTTGTCTGTAGATTGGATTAAGGGTTTGGATTTTCTATGCTATAAACTGGGGCAGTCCGGGAGCTTGCTCTCTCTCTTGGTTCTTGGTTCCTGAGGTATTAGAGAGGAGAGCAGATTAAGGCCATGTGGAGGAGAAGTAGCCAAGATGGCAGAGTGCTGAGGAAGAAGCCAGTTTGTTAAGAGTTTGTGCAGGAGGAGATGGGAAACAGAGGTTGTTCGGCAGATAAAATATAATATGCTCACTTTGTTAAAGATGGCGCTGCCCACATGGAAGCCCGTCATCCAGGTGATATTATTTGCCCTTATGCTTGAGATGGCTATGGGGAGAAAAGCTGTAATGTAGGCAGGCCAGGTCATTATAGCCTAAGGCTTAGTTTAAGAGTAAACTCTTCCCCACACCCTTGACTGATTGGATGATGTAGGGTGGTGCACTCTCCTGAGGAATCCCATTATGCCTCAGATGGGTGGCTTTGTATCAGAGACTTTCTTTATGTATAATTGGATTAAAGGTTTGGATTTTCTATGCTATAAACTGGGGCAGTCCGGGAGCTTGCTCTCTCTCTTGGTTCCTGAAGTATTAGAGAGCAGAGCAGATTAAGGCCATGTGGAGGAGAAGTAGCCAAGATGGCAGAATGCTGAGGAAGAAGCCAGTTTGTTAAGAGTTTGTGCAGGAGGAGATGGGAAACAGAGGTGAATAAGTCTGGTGAGCTGGAAAGCTTTGATTCTAGGAAACTCGGATAAGTCAGTAGCTTTGTGAGCACTGAATGTGTGGGTTTTGGAGCCCAGTGTGTGTTTTGCTTGCCTGCCGGGTGCAAGCTAGAATTAAAGTTGATGGCTCACCAGTTTTTGGCTCCTGTGTTTCATTACCGACTGTTCGAATCTAATGTGAACCTGCGTGGGTCAGGCTGCTGTGATGGTGGCCTTGACTACTGGCTTTACAGAGGTGAATAAGTCTGGTGAGCTAGAAACCTTTGATTCTAGGAAACTCGGATAAGTCAGTAGCTTTGTGAGCACTGAATGTGTGGGTTTTGGAGCCCAGTGTGTGTTTTTGCTTGCCCGCCGGGTGCAAGCTAGAATTAAAGCTGATGGCTCACCAGTTTTTGGCTCCTGTGTTTCATTACCGACTGTACGAATCTAATGTGAACCTGCATGGGCCAGGCTGCTGTGATGGTGGCCCTGGCTACTGGCTTTACACCTGCTTTTGAACATGTTATAAATGGGATAAATCAGTATTTTCTACTGTATCTGGTTTCCTTCACTCACCATTATGTTTGTGAACTTCATACTTGTTGTTCTGTGTAACTGTAGTTCAGTCATTTTTATTGAGGTGTAGTATTCC
This sequence comes from Rhynchonycteris naso, assembly GCA_037038555.1. Classification (NCBI taxonomy): domain Eukaryota; kingdom Metazoa; phylum Chordata; class Mammalia; order Chiroptera; family Emballonuridae; genus Rhynchonycteris; species Rhynchonycteris naso. Next base: position 54,625,657 of record CM072997.1, on the reverse strand, counting down.
ATTGTGTGAAATGCCACAGTTTGGCTATCCATTCTGTTATCGATGGATCTGGCTCCACATTTTGGGAATATAATAAATAAAGCTGTCATAAACATTTAACATATTTCTTTTGTTTAACATATTGTAAAGCCAGTAGTCAAGGCTACTATCACAGCAGCCTGACCCATGCAGGTTCACATTGGATTCGAACAGTCGGCAATAAAACACCGGAGCCACAAACTGGTGAGCCATCAGCTTTAATTCTAGCTTGCACCCGGCGAGCAAGCAAAAACACACACTGGGCTCCAAAACCCACACATTCAGTGCTCACAAAGCTACTGATTTATCCGAGTTTCCTAGAATCAAAGGTTTCTAGCTCACCAGACTTATTCACCTCTGTTCCCCATCTCCTCCAGCACAAACTCTTAATAAACTGGCTTCTTCCTCAGCACTCTGCCATCTTGGCTACTTCTCCTGGCCTCCATGTGGCCTTACTCTGCTCTCCTCTCTTCTACCTCCCTCAGGAACTCAGGAACCAAGAGAGAGAGAGAGCGAACTCCCGGACTGCCCCAGTTTATAGCCTAGAAAATCCAAACCTTTAATCCAATTATACATACAAGAAAGTCTCTGATACAAAGCCACCCATCTGAGGCATAATGGGATTCATCATGAGAGTGCACCACCCTACATCATCCAAACAGTCAAGGGTGTGGAGAAGAGCTTACTCTTAAAACTAAGCCTTAGGCTATAACGACCCGGCCTGCCCACAGCCTGTTCCAGAACACACATTAATATCAACGAACTTCCATGTGGGCAGCGCCATCTTTAACAAAGTGAGCATAATATATTTTATCTGCCCAACACTCCACCCTTATGCTCACTTTACTACCCACAATCTACACCACTGGCATCCTTGTGATCAAGGAAATTAGGCACATTACTCAAATTACAACATGACAAATCATAAAATTTCAAAAATTACAAAGGTACACACATTTCACCAGTCTCTAAGCACTTTGCCAAAAGTGCAAAATGTCCTCGGCCTTCTCTCTTGCCATTTGAAAGGCTTCCCGGGGCAGGGGGACAGCCTCCAGCAAAACCACCCCCCACCCCCATCAGGGTATTTCACATTGTCCAAAATCCATAAGTCCATTCAACAAAGGAGCCTGTGCCCATCCGGTCATAGTCCAGGAAATCAGTCCACACACATGGGGTGTTAGCCTCCCCCCTCATCTCTGCCATCCTGGCAGCTCATACACTGTCCCAAAAAGGAGCACGTGGCCATGGCAGTCAGAATTTCCATCTCTGCTCTGGGGAGCATGCTGGCATCCACCCCTATGTCCCAAAATCGCAGACCTACCAGCAGCGTAGCTACTCCTTGCTGCTGGGCTCTCACCTTCTGGAGACTGCAGATTGCAACTCCAGCTTGATTCTCCTCATCCTCCAAAAAGGAACTGAAAACACCAGCTCCTGCTGCTGGGCTTGATCTCCAGGCCACTGCTGCCTTCTGCTCAGCAGGCCTTGGAGCTCCAACCCCGGCCTCAGCCCCAGTCCTGGCCTCAGCTCCGGCCCCGGCCTCAGGCCCGGCCTCATGCCGCTGCTGGCTCTCCACAACATCCAGGGCAATCTCCAACTCACAAACCTGTGATTCCTTCTCCAGCGTCTGCTCCATTTCCAGGTGAATCTCGCAAACCTGGTCAGCCTCCTCCTCCAGCTCTTCCTTCAGCTCCAGGGTCAGCATCTGTTTCTCCCACGTTTCCTCCAGCTCCTTCCGCTGCTCGGCCTGCAGGTCCTGGGCAGCCTCTTCCATAGAGCTCTCGGTTTCCTCACGCATGGCTATAAAAGTCAGCCAGCCTACAGTCCCCCAAAAAACAGCTATGGGAAACCAAAACAGCAACCAGTCCTCTACTCCACCACTCAAAGGTGGTGGTGGCTCCATGCCGAACTGTATTGAATCCTGCCAAAGACTACGCCAAATGTAAAGCCAGTAGTCAAGGCTACTATCACAGCAGCCTGACCCATGCAGGTTCACATTGGATTCGAACAGTCGGCAATAAAACACCGGAGCCACAAACTGGTGAGCCATCAGCTTTAATTCTAGCTTGCACCCGGCGAGCAAGCAAAAACACACACTGGGCTCCAAAACCCACACATTCAGTGCTCACAAAGCTACTGATTTATCCGAGTTTCCTAGAATCAAAGGTTTCTAGCTCACCAGACTTATTCACCTCTGTTCCCCATCTCCTCCAGCACAAACTCTTAATAAACTGGCTTCTTCCTCAGCACTCTGCCATCTTGGCTACTTCTCCTGGCCTCCATGTGGCCTTACTCTGCTCTCCTCTCTTCTACCTCCCTCAGGAACTCAGGAACCAAGAGAGAGAGAGAGCGAACTCCCGGACTGCCCCAGTTTATAGCCTAGAAAATCCAAACCTTTAATCCAATTATACATACAAGAAAGTCTCTGATACAAAGCCACCCATCTGAGGCATAATGGGATTCATCATGAGAGTGCACCACCCTACATCATCCAAACAGTCAAGGGTGTGGAGAAGAGCTTACTCTTAAAACTAAGCCTTAGGCTATAACGACCCGGCCTGCCCACAGCCTGTTCCAGAACACACATTAATATCAACGAACTTCCATGTGGGCAGCGCCACCTTTAACAAAGTGAGCATAATATATTTTATCTGCCCAACACATATGTATGTATTTTTGTTCATTATATGCCTAGAACTAGAATGTAATTGCTGAATCACCTTTAACAGATATTAAGAAAATATTCTTGATATTTGTTAAAATAGACAGGTTTTGGTCAGCCCTATTGTAATAGGTATAGGAATTGCAACAGTGGGGCTTTGCAGTAGGGGAGAGAGATTGGCATCAACTGTAAATACAAGGAAAAGTGGGAATTTATAGCCAAGGAGCAAAGTGGGGGCGGGGCAAGTGGATGGAAAATTACTGAGGAAACTTGAGGGGAGGGGCTACAGGGGGATTCTGTTCAAACTAACCTAACAGGATTCTTGTGAAAGGTAGGCCAGGGTGATCAGATATCACCTGGGGGATGATAGGGAAGAGGAATTTGGTCAGATACCCAGAGTGATCATATATTGATGGGTGCTGGCTCAACTGACTGGGCAGGATTCTTGTTAAAATCGAACTATAAAAAGACAGAGATGGAAGTCCAAGTCCTAGTCAAGCAGTGGCCACAGAGGAACTTGACTAAAGCTTAATTAAAGAGAGAATCTTTATCATAGATAATGCCAAACTGTTTACCAAAGTGGTTGTGCCGATTTATTTTCAACTGGCAGAGTATAAGAATTCCAGTTGCTTTGCATCCTGCCAAAACTTGGTATTAGATAAGATTTTGAATATTTCTAGTGTATAGTGTTATATCATGGCAGTTTTAAGTGGTTTTTCTCCAGTAAATAATGATGTAATTTTTTCTTTTTAGCCATTTGAACATCCTCTTTTGAAGACCCTTTTCAATTCTTTGGCCTATTTTCTAAATTGTGCTATCTTTCATGTTGATTTGTAGTTCTTTACATAGTCTGAATGATTTTTTGTATTGCAAAGGTAGTCTCCCACTATGTAGTTTCATTTTCATTTTGTTAATGATATCTTTTGGTGAACAGTTATTAATTTCAATAAATCCAGTTTGTCAAAATTTTTATTAGAACTTTTTATGCCCCACTTTAGAAATCTTCTGTTACCTCCTTAAAGGTTTATTGTTTTACCTATTCTATTTAGGTTCATGTTAGGTTTGTGATTGGCTTAAAATTTATTTTTATGGTCTCAGATAGAGGTCAAAATTCATCATTTTTGCCCCAATGTGGATATCGGTTGATTGAACACCACTTATTGAAAAGAGCAACCTCTCACCCCCGTAGTGTAAGGAAAGGTTTATCACAAAGTGAGTAACTATGTTTGTATGGGTCCTTTTCTAGTTGTCTTTTGTTCCATGGGCCTGTTTTCCCATGCTTTTGCCAATATCACACTATCTTAATTTCTTTAGCTTTATACTTCTTTGTACCGGAGAGTCTAAGCCTTCTAACTTAGTTCTCTTTTAGGATTCTATTGTCTATTATTGGCTCTTTGCATTTCCTTATACACTTTAGAATCCGCTTGTAAATTTCCACAACTATTTGTTGGAATTTTGATTGGAATTGCATTGAATCTATACCTCAGTTTGGGGAGGATTGTATTGACAATATTGAGTCTTCTAACCATTAATGTGGTGCATTCCTATATTTAATTTGGGTTTTAATTTCTCTCAATAGTGTTTTGCAGTTTTACTTATATAGAGAGGTCTTGTCCATTTTTCCTAGAAGTTTATGTTTTGGAAGCATTGATCATAAGTTTGTTGCCTTTTTTGGTGACTACTTTGGAGAGTACAACCTTGACTGATACATAAAAATGTATGTTTAAAAATGAGTCATCTTATTTTAGTTTCATTTTGTGGAAACATCATTGGAAATTAGAGCATTTTTTTCTTTTAAGGTGGCTACTGATGCTTTTGCTAGTATTAACAAGTAGCAAAAAAAGAGTTACTCTTGGAGCTTTGGGATTTCAGTAATTATAACCTAGCCTAGAAATATTTTGTGCCCATCATGGATTGTTGTCCATTCCTGAATATTATTACTTTGCAATACAAAACACAATGCTCCATTTGGGCCCAGTTAGGTCTCCTGATAGTCTCAGTACATATTTTATTTGTTTCTTCACATAGAACTTTTCTCATGTAGTTTCTGTTACAGTTTTAAGCAGATCCTTCTGTCATCAAATACCTCTTCTTGAAGTCTTTTATATTCTGCCTCTTCTTACTTTTCTCTCATTGTAATTACACATGAAGTCTCTATACCAAAGGGTTCAACATTTAGGTGTTTTGATTGTTTTTAGGGTGTCAGTTTGTTTCCTCCGTTAAATTGTCACTTCTATCAGAATCAAGACTTATTTTTTTCTACTTTTCTATCTTCCCCACTACCATCACAGCTCCGAGCTGAGTTAATACTTGTTGATTAATTACAGTGTAACACAAATTTAGTTTTACAACAAAGATGTAGAATTGACACAGTGTAATTCTTGATTATTTCTCATGTCAAAACGTCAAGGGGGCCTGACCTGTGGTGACGCAGTGGATAAAGCGTCGACCTGGGAACACTGAGGTCGCCAGTTCAAAACCCTGCACTGGTCTGGTCAAGGCACATATGGGAGTTGATGCTTCCAGCTCCTCCCCTCTTTCTCTCTTTTTCTCTCTCTCTCACTCTGTGTCTCCTCTCTAAAATGAATAAAATAAAAAAATAAAAAATTTTAAAAAAGTTAAAAAAAATAACATCAAGGGGGCAGTGTAGGAGAGGAGGAGGAGGATTGCGAGGGAGAGGGTCTCCAAAATACCCGTGCTTTCCAGGTGATTCCGAGAAGTCCATTAGTTGAGAAATTTTGTCCCATGGTAAGATGGCCATAGTTACCATTCATTGAGCTTCATCTGTATGCCGGGCTCTATCCTAGGCTTGGGGGACACCATAGCCCAGACTCTGCTTGCAGAGATCAGTAAAAAACCGTGTGATAAGTATAATAATGCATGTGTACTTAAGGTGGTACAGTTCGCCCCAAGGAAGGGAGTTCGTGGTTCTCATTTTTCAATAGTTAATTTGTTAGTTTTTCTCTTTCATAGGGCACCACTGCTAGCTGGGGTAGATGTGAGAACGGTGGCTTGGGTGCCACTAGGTAGCACCTGAGAGAGCGGAACTGCCTGCAACTTAAGTCATATTTGATTGTTTTACGTGTCTGAAACATCGAACACTGTGTAAGGTTGAGGATTTGATTCTCTCTAACTTAAGTCCATTACTGCATTTCTCCTCTGTTTATCATCTAGTCCATTCAGCAGACAACACAAGAATGGAATTAATCATTCCAGGAGAGCAGCATTTCTACATGAAGGCAGTGAATGCAGCTGAAAGGCAGAGGTGGCTGGTTGCCCTGGGGAGCTCCAAAGCCTGTTTGACTGACACTAGGACTAAAAAAGAAAAAGGTAACTTCCCTTGCAGTGAGAATATTTTCTTAAACATAAATATAACATGTCATGTTTAGCTTATAGTTAACCTATCCCAAATAAATAATGAGAAATGTAAAAGATTTATGTATATACATGTTCGTGGTTTAAAAAAAATGTAAGCAATGCAAAGATTTGAATTCAGCGGAATGGTTCAGCTTCCATAGGCTGATATAGGCAGTGAGATGTTTACAAGGAATTTTAATGATTTGAAGAAATGCCAACGGTTAAATGATTTATCCATTCATTGAACAGCTCAGCAAAGATATGTAAGAATTGGTCAAACTGTTAGCTTTTGGAAAAGGAATTTGTGGAAGGACACCCACTTTTAACTGTTTACCATTTAGCTTTATCATGTACTGACACATTCCCAATTTCAAAGGGCTAAATAAAAATCAAAAGCAAAGCAAATCATTTACGGTATTCAGTTATATGCAGATATAATGTGAAAATAACAATAGCTTGGTGGTGAGATTGTAGATGTTCAAATTTTATGTATTTTTGATTTTCCAAAAAATTTCAATTACCTTATATTACTTTTATAATAAAAGAACAATAGAGGTTATCTAAATTAGTGAAAGTAACTAAATTACAGATATTGAAAAACGAAGGCTAAAGATTGAATTTTCAACATTTCAAATATATGAAAAGAACATCATGGAAAGAGTATGGCCAAAGGTAGGATAAGAAAGAATGAATACTAACAATAGCCAAAAGGTGGAAACAATGAAAGTATCCATAGACAGATGGGTGGATAACATAGTACAGTGTGTACATACAATGGCATATTATTTAGCCTTAAAAAGGAAGGACATTCTGACATATGCTGCAACATGGTTGAATCTTGAAGATATGCTAAGTGAAATAAGCTGGTCACAAAAGGACGAATATTGTATGATTGCACTTAGTATGGGGTACTTAGAATAGTCAAACTCATAGAAACAGCAGAACGGTAGTTGCCAGGGAATAGAGGATGGTAGAATGGGTAGTTAGTGTTTAACCTACACACAGTTTTGGTTGGAGAGGATGAAAAGGTTCTGGAGATGGATGGAGTAATGGTTGTGCAACAATGTGAATGCAATTAATGCCAGCAAACTATATGTTTAAAAATGATGAAAATAGTAATATATTTTACTATAATTAAAAAACAGATGAAGTTAAATTTGGATAGAAAGTTAGATTAAATGGGCAGACACACCTACTTTGGTTGCCTCTGGCAAGAGCGTCTTTGTGGCTAGTACCACATAGCAGTGCCACTGGCTCAGGGATGAAGAAGCCCCAGGATTGCTAAGTGTATTTTTTTTTCTCCTTCTTCTGCTGCTTACACCTCTAGTTTGGAGTAAGTGGCTGAGAGTATGGCTGGATGTTTGGTCTGTCTGGAGATATTAAACAGAAGAACTTAAGCTCCTAATTCAAGAATTCTGAAAAGAATATAATATGAAAATGAAGCTGTGAAAGGAACCAAAGAAAATAGATGAATGTTTAAATACAATAGTTTTAACTACACAAAAATTAAAAACTGTTTTTGCCAAAATATACATTAAAGAAATCTGAGGCCCTGGCTAGATAGCTCGGTTGGTTAGAGCATTGTCCCAAATCTCAGAGGTTGCTGGTTTAATCCCTGGTCAGGGCACATGCAGAAACAGATTGATGTTCCTGTTTCTTCTTTTTTCTTCTTTCCTCTCTAAAGTAAATAAAATAAATAAACATTAAAAAAAAAAAAAGAAAAAGAAAATGAGAGCTGACAGATCTTGAAATATATTTGCAATATATAGGACAGGTGAAAGATTGCTAAATTTAGTGTCTAAGAAATTTTATAAATTTTTACTTACATGTTATTAAGACAAAATCCAGCCTGACCAGGCAGTGGCGCAGTGGAGAGAGTGTCAGATTGGGATGCAGCAGACCCAGGTTTGAGACCCCGAGGTCACCAGCTTGAGCGCAGGTTCATCTGGTTTGAGCAAGGCTTATCAGCTTGAGCCCAACATCACCGGCTTGAGCAAGGGGTCACTCAGTCTGCTGTAGTCCCCCGGTCAAGGCACATAAGAGAAAACAATCGATGAAAAATTAAGGTGCCTCAATGAAGAATTGATGCTTCTCATCTCTCTCCCTTCCTATCTGTCTGTCCCTATCTGTCCCTCTGTCTAACTCTGTCTGTCACACACACAAAAAAACCAAAAAACGCGAATCCAAACATCAGAACTGTAAAAATGAGTTAAGGACAAAAAAAGCCAATTCACAAAAGAAGAAATATAAGCACTTTTCAAATGAAAGATGAATGATGGAATGGAAATATCTTGAATAAGACATTAAGTGGTCGTCACCTTGTCCCTGGAAATGAATCTACCTAATTCATGTTAGACATGACTGTCAGCCCTGGCTGGTTGGCTCAGTGGTAGAGCATTGGCCCAGTGTGTGGAAGCCCCGGGTTCAATTCCCGGCCAGGGCACATAGGAGAAGCACCCATCTGCTTCTCCACCATTCACACACCCCCCTTCTGTCTCTCTCTCCCCTTCCCGCAGCCAAGGCTCCACTGGAGCAAAAGTTGGCTCCAGCGCTGAGGAAGGCTCCATAGCCTCCGCCTTAGGCACAAGAATGGCTCCGGTTGCATTGGAGCAACACCCCAGAGGGGCCGAGCATCACCTCCTGGTGGGCATGCCAGGTGGATCCCAGTTGGGTGCATGCATGTGGGAGTCTGTAGCTCTCTGCCTCCCCGCTTCCCACTTCAGAAAAAAAAGACATATGACTGCCAATTTTTAAAAATTGAATACATATATTGAGATGACATTGGTTTGTAAAACCATACAGATTTCAAGTGTACAACTCAGTAAAACATCCTCTACATCCATGATGGTGAATCTATGACACGCATGTCAGCGACAATTGGCCGCATACCAGAGAAGTATGGGGCTGAATGCCGAGAAGGATGTTTCATCCTCGGCTCCTGCACAGCCATGTGCAGTAGCCAAGGATAAAACATTTGCTGTAGTGTAGACACTCTGTGCCGGAGGTCTGTAGGCCAAAACAACAGAATTCCTACACAGAGCGTCTAGTTCTGGGACTTCCGGTTAGGCCGTTTTTCTCCAAGTGACATACCACCCGAGTTATGCTCTGTTTTTTGGCGAATTTTGACACATCAAGCTCAAAATATTGCCCATCACCGCTCTACATACTGCATTGTGCAGCCATCACCCCAAGCAGAGTCTCTGTCCATCCCCATTTATCCTTACCTTCCCCACCTCCACCTACCCCCACCCCCCTTTCCCTTTGGCTGTCACCACACTGTTGTCTGTGTCTATGTGGTATGTATACCATCTTTTTTTCCCATTTACGTAAAGAGGAGGTGTTTCTTCTGAGCTCTTGTATTCTAGTTCCAAGGTTTCACACTATAGGTATTTATATTGATTGTCTTATCTTTTTCTTTTAACGTGCGTAGGAGAAAGAGGGAGAGAGATGTGTTCCTTGACCAACAGAAAAGGGAGGAGAGGTGGTAGTGTGCTTCTGAAAAGAGAGAGTGAGCTTGCTGGAGGGGGTGGGGGGAAGGGTGTGCTCCATAGAGAGAGCTGCTCTCTTACTTTTTTAATGATTTCATTTTGTTGTTTTGCCCTCAAAACAGGGAAATGATCTAATTGAATGTATATGTATGTTCTTTTCAGAAGTAAGTGAAACCAGTGAATCTCTGAAAACCAAAATGTCTGAACTTCGCCTCTACTGTGACCTTTTAATGCAGCAAGTTCATACGATTCAAGAGTTTGTTCACCATGATGAGACTCATTCATCTCCCAGCATAGAGGTATGTTAAAGACGATCCTTTTGTGTCTGATTGCCCTTTATAGAATGAGTGAGGTTCTTCTCATAAGATGACGGGGAATCATTTTCAAAATGAGTTATTTTCAGCTATTTTGAGCTTTCCATACTGTAGACTTTCTAGATATCTGTAGGATCATCTGGATTACATCTGTACAGGCACAGTATAGCAGGAAGCAGCACACTCCTTCAGGGAATCAAAGCCTATCTTTGCAGCTGATCAATAATTAGGTGGTTCGAGTGGGGAAGAAGCATTCCAGGGTTTGTTCTGCGGGCTTACTACTTGAGTTGATCAGATATTTGCTATTTTCTGTCTTTTGTAATAAGGTCATAACATAATTATGGAGAATTGATAACTTAGCTTCATAATGATATAACTTAAAAAGATTTTCAGAACAGTGATGTAATTATGAAAACTCAGAATTGTGGACCTGGCCGTGAATTAAGCTCACTCTTTCTGATAAATTTGGATCAGTGAACCCTACTGCTCTTGGGTTGAAAGGCCAGAGTGGTTTCCAGTTCCCTTTTGCCTAATTGAGAGAAGTGGGACAAAAAATAGTCCTCCCTCTTCTGTGACCTTCTGTTGGAAAAGAGTCTTGTGTGACGTAGGTCACATGTGGTTGTGGGCATATTAAGTCCTATGGCCGCATACTGTGTCACCATAAGCTTTCTGGAAGTAGGTGCCCTCACATTTGCTCCATAGCTCATGGAAGGTATCAGGGACCCAGGCCTGTTTCAGCTTTCTCCTCTGCCATTCTTGCTCTGTTGGGCTTTTCTGTTCATGTTCCAGGCTTAAAGGTGACTGCCAGTGCCACAGACAGGCAGGAGGCAGTTGGGTAGCCAGGTAGAGAGAGACCTTCTCAACCTGATGACCTTACTTTTTAAGGGAACAGAAATCCCAGAAACTTCCCAGACTTATCATCATTTTTGTCGGGTTAATAGAAACTAGGAAACATGAGTATTTGACAAAGGGTCATGGAATAACCATGACTGGCTTAAACTAGTCTGTATTTATCCCCCAAGGTCAGGGCACTTGCTGTCCTAAAAACAATGAGAAGTTTTTATTCTACTAAAGGAAGAAATGGGAGAATGGACCTGTGATAGACCCGAATCGTGCCTGCCACTGAGCAACTCTCAAGGTGTCCACTGCTGTGATCACCTTCGGAATTCAGATGCTGTAGTTATAAAATCACTGTTTAGGCTAGGTTTATCTAAAATAAATTCCATACAGTTTTTCAATATAATATCTGGTTTAAATGCAAATTTTATTTATTTTTGAAATCTAATTTCATACATTGTTTACCTGAGAGACAGTTATTATTCATGTGTTGCTTTAATTTTCTCATTTAAAGTGTGTTAAACAGATTTGAACATAACCTAGTCAGGTGTCCTGCTCATTGCTTGATTATAAGGAAGTGCGTGATTCCACATAGTTGTGTGTGAGTCTGTTCAACTCTGTGTGTAATTTTTCAGAACATGAATGAAGCGTCTTCTCTGCTTAGTGCTACGTGTAACACGTTCATCACAACTTTGGAGGAATGTGTGAAGATAGCAAACACCAAGTTTAAGCCTGAGATGTTTCAGCTGTCCCATCCGGACCCCTTAGTTTCTCCCGTGTCACCTTCTCCTGTTCAAATGGTTGGAACTTACTATTTTTCTTCTAGTAATCTTGCATGTAGTTCTGTCCTTGTTTTCATTTTTAAGGGTGGAATCTGGCAGTGGAAGGGAAATGGTCAACAAGTTGAAAATAATTTTTTCTGTTGTACGTACTCATATTCCCTTTTGGAGCCTCTGATCTGATGGGTTCAGGTCACGGTCCCCTCCCCTTAGAGGGGCTGTGCCATTTACCCCAGTGCACCAGGAAAATATTATAATGTTCTCTGGGTACTATGGCATGAAAAATGTTGGGGAGAACTGTTCTATTGGGTAAAAACATACAGTGGGGTAATGTTTTACCCACAGTGCGCTAAAATTAAGCTAATCTTTACAAAAGTAAGGAATTTGATACAGCATGTTACAAGGCAAACAGTATTTTGTATTTTGCATTTGGATTTGAACCCTCTGAGTAGAAAAGTTTCTTAATCTCTGGACCTCAAGTGTCTGTAAAATCAAGTGTCTTCTACATTGGGCTCATTGCAAAAGATCTGACATATTTATGTTACACGCTTACTGTTGTTTTCTTATAAGCTGATCATTGAACAAGTGCTTTTAGAACAATTGTAGATATACTGTGAAATGTTAAATAACATGTATAGCTGAACCAAAAAATTGATTTTTTTGACATGGATATTTGATGTTGTGTTCTTGAAATTGAGTTACAAGGGGTATACTGGTTTTCTTGTTTGTTTTGTTTTGTTTTTAAGGTGTACTTTATAGTCAAATGCAATAAAAATATATCTCAAACTTGCCTTGTTTTGCATTGAACATCTGAGGAAAATGCCTCCTGTTACAAATGCTCTACAGTCCAGAGAGGTCATATTATGTATTTATGTATTAGAAACTGTAATAACTGTCACTTTAAACCCAAACCTTTTATCAATGGAAACATTATAGGAAATCCAGTTAGAGGATGCTTATTTTCTCTTGCTATGCCATTTTCCTTCATACATAAAGCACACTTTATGTTTTATGGCAATTAGTTCTGAGACATAGAGTATGGAAGTAAGATCAGACAGTCTTATGGGAAAAGCCTTTATTTTAAAAAAAGAAATAAATGAGTAAATGAAAAATAAAGCTGAAACATTTGAGAATTCTAAAATTAGCCTGATATTTATGACTATTTTATGTAGTTATTTTCATGTTTCCCTCTTAAAATTAATTTGCATTCAATTATATTTCATAGCATTATGGAAGTTCAAACAGTGGTTACTTTGATGCAGATTTAGTGGTAATTGTAGTGAGAATGTCATTGGGTGAGTAATCCTAAAGGAAGTGATTTTCTTTTTGAATTTTTATAATAAGAGTTTGAGTTATATTGACAACATATGCTGGGAAGTGAGATCTCATATGCTTTTTTAAAGGAAGTGATTTCTGTTAAGGGAGATGTTGATATACAGTTACATCATAACATCATTCATATTAGATGTCTCTGGACTACAAATTGGAAGGTTATAACTGTTACTATTTCAGCTGGGATTTCTCAGGGCAACTGGTGGCTCATGTTACAAATGTAGAAGGCATTTATTTTACATAACACAAGTATTGAACTTGGGTTGGACCTGTAAAACTCTTGAGCCCTGTATATAAAAGCAACCATGCCTATCCCTTAGAGAGAATGATTTACTAGAACATTCTCTGGCTTGCCAGGTATACCTTTTAGTCAAAAATATTGTGATTTTTTGGGGGGGACTAGTTAAGTATACTGTTTTTTATATTTAAGTATACATATACACAAACACACATATGATGTAAAAATATAACATTTTGGTTTTAGTTTTGAGAAAAGAATCTAGCATGTTTTTGGTATATGTTGAAAAAGGTCCCCATTAATGGTTATTATGGAGAAAACTTGACATTATGTTAATAATATTACTTGAGTATGTAAAAAATAATTTTTTTGGCCAGCCACCTTTTTCTCTGAATAAAGATAATAGTGTATTAGAGCTGCTGTATTCTATTTCACTAATGAATTATGGTCATTTTTTTTTTTAATTTCTAGATGAAGCGTTCTATCAGTCATCCTGGTTCTTACAGTTCAGAAAGGTAAAATAAACTTTGACCACGTTTTCTTAGAATTATACATACTCAGGGAGATTCTTTGAACCTTTAACATAAACTGGTGGGGAATGTAGATTCTGTGTGGGCAGAGTCTGGTTCTGATTTGCTCAGCATTTTTATTTCTTAATGCTTAGTATAGGGCTTGGCCCCAGTAGGTAGTCAGTAAAGAAAAAAATGAGTGAATAAATTAACCAGCAATGTAAGCACCTTGCCACCTATTATGTACCATTTTTAGATATTTGAAATTATATCAAATAATGGATTATAGAACTCATTTTTTTATATATCTAGGCTCTGAAAATTAGGCTCATTTTGCTACATTTTAAAAAATTTATTTATTTATTATTTATTTTGTGACAGATACAAAGAGAGGGACAAATAGGGACAGACAGGAAGGGAGAGAGATGAGAAGCATCAATTCCTTGTTGTTCATTGATCGCTTTCTCATTCATGCCTTGACTGGGGGGTGGGGGTGGGGCTACAGCACAGCAGACCAAGTGACCCCTCACCCAAGCCAGTGACCTTGGGCTCAAGCTAGTGAGCCTTGCTCAAACCGGATGAGCCTGTGCTCAGGCTGGTGACCTTGAGGTTTCGAACCTGGGTCCTCTGCATCCCAGTCCTACGCTCTATCCACGGTGCCACCTCCTGGTCAGGCTTGCTCCATTTTTTATAGCATCGTGTATTCATGCTGAGCTGTTGTTTTATTAGGAGCTAAATATCCTACTGAAAAGAAAGAAAAACCAAATGATTTTTTTGTGTGTGACAGAGACAGAGAGGGACAAAGAGAGGGAAAGATAGGGACAGACAGACAGGAAGAGAGAGATGAGAAGCATCAGTTCTTTGTTGCAGCATATTAGTTGTTCATTGATTGCTTTCTCACATGTGCCTTGACCAGGGGGTGCTATAGCAGAGTGAGTGACCCCTTGTTCAAGCCAGCGACCTTGGGGTCAAGCCAGCGACCTTAGGCTTCAAGCCAGCGACTATAGGGTCATGTCTATGATCCCATGCTGAAGCCAGTGACCCCTCGCTCAAGCTGGTGAGCCCGTGCTCAAGCCAGTGACCGCGGGGGTTCGAACCTGGTCCTCTGTGTCTTAGTCTGATTCTCTATTCACTGTGCCACTGCCTGGTCAGGCACCAATTGATATTTTAAAGTATATATTCATATCAACATACTAAAAAATTTACCTTCTAGATAGATCTTGCCAATCCCAGGCTATTAGTTTTTATCTTGGTAAGTGATATTCATTTAAATTGTTGTGGTTGTCTTGTTTGGTTCATTGAAAAATGGTAATATTATAGTGACATTATTTGTCTACATTAAGAATAAGTGCTAATAGAACCCTTATGATTGTTTTGTCACCTTTTTTCCTCCCTCTGACAATTATGTAATTTTTGATTGAACTATCATGTATGTGCTCAGAGGAGTTTAGTGATGTATTGTATTGTATGTATCCAATCTTATGGGAAATGAAGAGTTTCACCAACTGAATTTTCCAGAAAAATAGACACTTGATCACTTGGACAAATTTTATAGTTATGATAGAAATTTTTATGAATGGTATTTATACTTTTTACCTTACTAACTAAGATATAAGAATTTAAAAATTTTATTTTCTTCTTGATGAATCAAAGTTGTCATTAAGAACAGTAATGTTGGACTTTCATATAGTGATAGCCAAGATGCTATTGAGTGATGGTGATTTTTTTCTATGCTGAAAATTTTAGATTGATTTTTCTAGTGTTTTTATTTTCTATATATATATATTTAATATTTTATTATTATTAATTTTAATGGGGTGACACCAATAAATCAGGGTACATATGTACAATGAAAACATCTCCAGGTTATCTTATCATTCAATTTTGTTGCATACCCGTCACGCAAAGTCAAATTGTCCTCTGTCACCTTCTATCTGGTTTTCCCTGTGTCCCTCCCCTCCTCCCTATCCCACCCTTCCCTCCCTCCCCCCACCCTGTAACCACCACTCTCTTGTTCATGTCTCATAGTCTCACTTTTATGTCCCACCTATGTATGAAATCATGCTGTTCTCAGTTTTTCTTTTTTTCTGATTTACTTATTTCACTCTGTATAATATTATCAAGGTCCATCCATTTTATTATAAATGATCCGATGTCATCATTTCTTATGGCTGAGTAGTATTCCATAGTATATATGTACCATAGCTTTTTAATCCACTCGTCTTCTGACGGACACTTGGGCTGTTTCCAGATTTTCGCTATTGTTCTATATTTTTAAAGAAGTATTTTAGCCTCTGTTTTCCAAACTTTCTGCCCATCCCCCTTCACTCTACTGATTTTAATCAGATATGGACTGACACTAGATCTGTGCATTTGTTAAATTTGTAACTTGCAGTTTTGAAACATTTGTCAACCATGTGATACATCTATTATCTAGCTGGATCTTCCTTTATAAAAGAATTACTTTCATTGTACGCCTTTTCCATTTAGTTTGACTCAGAGGTTCTATTCTCTAGGTTACCAGCTAGATTCTAAACAATTTGGCTTACTTGTGGTTTGACCTCTGAACAAGTAGAATTTACTAAAAGAGAACTTTGCACATAAAAATAGTTCCTCTTTCATTTAAAGAGAAGTCACTTTAAAACTCCAGATAAATTGAGAATGTTTTCATTTGTTTAAGACCTTAAAGTTTAATGCTTTTTATTTAATTTGCAGGAGTAGCCACTCTATAAGAGAACCAGTGTCTGCACTTCACCGCCTCTCCCAGCGACGCAGAAGAACCTACTCGGACACAGACTCTTACAGTGATATTCCTCCTGAAGACCCAGACAGTAAGTTAGGTTGGGCCTGTCCTTTTCTTAGGTCTATTCAGCTAAGTTATTATAGGGGTTTGTAATTGTTGAAATGAAGAATACTGACAGGTGAACACTGCCCTTGGGCGCTTGGTTTAATTCCATAATTCAGAGATAAGCAAACAGTACAGAGTCGAAAGAAGCTCAAATATCCTCTTACAAACACCTCTGTTATTAACTAAGCAGTGCCGGGTATCTCTTTGTAAATACCATATCTTAGACTTACATATGATACTAAATCTTTTACTCCCACTACATTTTAGTAATCACTTAGTTATTTTTTACTCTCACTACCTTTGCATTTAAAAAAACATTTTAGAAGAAAAATAATAAATTGTAGGTGGGATTTAGAGCAAGTTCAAAGAAGAAAATAAGAAAAAAATAAAGATAAGTTCTAGGTTCAAAGAAAAAAAATCAGCATTGTTACTTAAATAATTGAAATGGCGAAGGAAAATAATTTTATTCTGGTGGTGTTGATGCATTATAGTAGAATTTATTCCTGTATCTTTTTATCCCTTACTATTTAAAGAGGCAGCATACTGTGATTGAATACTTTTGGAAACGTTTTATGATTTATATTAAATATGTTTCTTCTGAAAAAAGCTTTGAAAGCATGTCAGAATATCTAGTTATACAGTAGTGACCATGATTTCCACTTAACACAAATATGGTCTTATTATTATATTTGCACTAATAGGCATAAGTCAGTTGTGTAGAACACAGATTTTGTTTCCTATATAAAAATGACATGAAAAATGGTGCTTTAATTCTTCAGATTGCCTAGAAATGCCCAGCTTATTTATAGTATGGCTAAAATGGGACAAAACAAATGGTGTTGGATTTATAGTATTTGAATATATTAAAAACATTGATTAAAATAGAGTTGTTTTACTTAATCAGGTTAAACAAGTTTATTTAGAGGATCATGAAGATGGTGGAGATTGAAAAAGGATTGCTGGTCATTTTCAGATCTTTAGAGATGATGATATCTTTTTCTTATGCTCATTTTCATTACAGAACTGATAAATCTATTTATTGATATAGAGCAGCAATTTTCAATCAGTGTGCCTCAAGAATTTTTAAAATGTGCAATACCTGACTATTTAGAAAGGGACACTGACCTCTTTTTTCTTCGATTGTCAAGTAAACCATGACAACAGCCAACACAACAATAGCTGTCCGGTGTGAATGAATCAAAATTATACCTATTTTTTTGGTCAGACCAGCAAAATATATTTTTTGGTGTGCTGCTGAATTTTAGTCATTAGTTTATGTGTGCCATGAGATAAAAAAAGGTTGAAAATTGCTGGTATAGAGCAGTACTCTGCTCATTAACATTTTGAATTTAAGTTGGGATTATGGGTAAAGAAATGAAGAAAGGAAAAAGATGAGGGGGATAAGGGGAAGGGAGAAAGGAACTTTCCTGGGCCAATTTAGTACAACTGGAGGAGGTTAGGAAAAGAGAAAGAGGGTTGAAGAGGTTAGGTGTGAGCGGGAAAATGTTACCTGAGGCAGGTAATACGTATTCTGATTGACCTTGTTCATTCTGCCTTCTCTACTTGCCCCTTTTAATCCGGAGCTCATGAAAAAGTTCTATACTGCCTGCACTTTTCTCTAGATGTCACTTCTTCTTCTTCTTCTTTTTTTTTTTAAGGAGAACACTTTCATTTTTGATAGCTAAATTAATTTTTTAAATTTCTTTTTATTTTATTCATTTTAGAGAGGAGACACAGAGTGAGAGAGGGAGAGAGAGAGAGAAAGGGGGGAGGAGCTGGAAGCATCAACTCCATATGTGCCTTGACCAGACCAGTGCAGGGTTTTGAACTGGCGACCTCAGTGTTCCCAGGTCGATGCTTTATCCACTGCGCCACCACAGGTCAGGCGCTAAATTAATTTTTTAAAAGATAGCCATTTCCTTAGCTCTGTTCTGTTGTAGGCACTGTGGTCTTTGAAGACACCTTTTATATAATATCTAAGTATGAAGCTTTATTTCATTTAGCGTTCCCCAGTTTAGTTGTTAAGGAATGTAACAAAACTAGTCACACATACATGCACGCACACGCATGCATATTCATATACATACATATATCTCAGTTCTTCAACATTTTTAAATTGGCAACTGTGGGCTAGGTCAGAAGTTTATCCTTAGATTTCCTTCTGTTTATTCTAAAGTTTAGTGTCTCAGTTGACAAAGCAGAGACTAATTACTGCTTCTTCTTAGAAAGTACATGTTTTACAATTGGCTGTCTTAGTTGAAAGTGTTTATTCCAAAATACTATTTTCTTTGAGAGATGCAGCTGCTCCTATTTTTTACTAAGTAGATTAAAAAAATAAAAAATATAGAAGTTAAGATGCCTTGGAACCGGACCATGGCAATGTGTTTAGCTGTGTTCACTTGCAGCTACAGTGATAGTTTTATGAGTTGCATTCCAAATGGAAATATGGGAAGCTTCAGTGTGAGCTACCTATTCATCTTTGCCCGGAAAGTTTAATGTTGAAAAGAGCAAGACCTGAATTAGTCCTAGTTCTGTTACCAATAGTGTGATCTTGGGTTAGACATGTAACCTTTTTTGGGTCTTGATTTCTTTGACTAAAAGCAAGAAGGTCACTAACAGTACTAAAACTATCAGCCTGAAAGAGCCATAGTTAATTAAGAAAGACTAAATTTAATTCAGCAAATATTTGTCATATGCCATCATGGTTCTACCAGTGAACAAAAGAAATATCTTTTCTTCAGGTAGTTTCATCATTTATTTCATGAACTCTGAAGCTTCTCCTTATGCTTGCCAATACTTGAAAAATTAGATTTTTCTCTGTTAAACAGTAAAAAAAAATTAGCAGGAAACTAAAGGAATTAATGTCTGAATAGAAAACTTAAAACGTTCTTCATAGAGGATTGGAATTATTGATAGGGTGATATGTTTATAGGATGTTTAACCTTTTAATGATTTCTTAATAGGGCCTGTTTACTGTTCAAGAAATACACTTAATGGAGATTTGTCATCAGCAACAATTCCCGAAGAAAGCAGACTCATGGCCAAAAAGAAATCTGACTTGGAAGATCCTCGTTCATCCTTCTCTTCATGAGGAAACAGAAGTGTCCAACTTCCTCTAAGTATTGCTATGCAAAAGCTGCTGTAATTAAACTATGTTATAGGGAGTAGTTTTTCCCTTAGGACTTCTCTGCACTTTATAGACTATTGTAAAACAAACAAACAAATCCACATACCTTTGAAGTGTATTTTATCTTTATATAGTTTATTTGCAAGAGTATTTTCCTAATAACTTCACAGTATGAATGTGCATCCTTTTTCTTTTTAAACAAATGATGGTGTAACATTTTGACATCCATAAGGCCAAATGTAGATATTTTTCTAAAAAACTGTGAGGGACTGACAGTTTAGTCAGTGTATTGTAGCTTATAAACATGAAATCTTATAAACATAAGGTTTCAGTTTAACAGAAGTGTGATATATGTAACTTGTGCCATGGACCAAGTGGTCACTTTATCCCAGCTGAAAATGCGTTATATGATAGGAGCTTGATGGTGATTGTACTGTATTTCGTTAAGCAAAAAGCAAACATTTAATATTTTAAATATTTTTAGCCCAAATACTATGACATTGAGGAATTTTTTATAAACTAGACTGTGCTGTCCTTCATATGTGAAGTTGACACTACTGATTTGTCAATACCAAATGTTGGGTTAAAGTATTTAATTTTTATTTATTTATTTTTCTGTTGCATCAAAAAATGACTTACCAAATTTGTGTATACATTGTTATTTACACTGTTCTTGAAAAGAGGTCAATATTGTAGTGACCTTGCTCACTTCTAACAAATAAATGACTTTCAATGGAAGAGTATTTTAGTGCTTTATTTCCCAATATAGACAAGCTGCTGTTTTAAGGTATTAATATTTGCAGCTCTGTAGAATATCCAGAGACATTTTTAAAATTTATGAATATTTATACAAAAAACGTATTCTGTCAAAGCAACTGCTCTACATCGCTTGAGAATAGCATTATTTAAAACTTTTTATTTTATTCATTTTAGAGAGGATACACAGAGTGAGAGAGAAAGAGAAAAAGGGGGAGGAGCTGGAAGCATCAACTCCCATATGTGTCCTGACCAGACCAGTGCAGGGTTTTGAACTGGCGACCTCACTGTTCCCACGTCAACGCTTTATCCACTGCGCCACCACAGGTCAGGCGAGAATAGCATTATTTAATGAAAGAAAAAGCAGTGTTTTGGGCTAGTTCCTGTCCATATCTCTTGTCAGTGTTTGCCTTATAAACTGTTTCTTTTTTAAATTCACCTTGGAGTGACGGTTTTATCCAAGGTCTTGGATGAGGAGCATTTTAAAACAAACTGGTTTGGTGTTTTTAAGTTAATCATGTGTTTAATAAATATGTGGTTTTTCCATTTAAACTCATGACATAATACATTGTATTTTTATACATTTGTTAATATTCTGTCTAATCTTTATTAACTTTTAATAGTATTCTTTATTGCTTTGATTTTGTTTGTATATTTAGGCGTCATAGTGAAAACACAAATGAGGCATACTTTTAGTTTTGTTGCCTGTGAGCTTAGAATAAGGTAGCCTGTTTCACTTTAAAATTCTCTTATGTTTATGTGAGAATCTTTTTGAGTCAATATTTGGTATTTACTAAGTTAAATCTGTAATTTTAGGCTTTCTCACTTAAGTTTAAAATGGACATGTGCAATCTTTAATCATTAATACGCATTTAGATAAGCTATGCTACTTAAAGTTTTTGTGATTTTAAATAGCACACAAGTCAATTAGACATATTAAGTGGATTCTTTTTCTGCTCATATGTTTTACTTCATATGTCTAATTTGAGAAGAAAAGTTTGATAATGTAGTAAGTTTTCATGTTGAGTCAATAATCAGAATTCTTTTCATTTTCTTTTTCTTCTTATCCTTCTTCTTTCTTCCTTTCTTCTTCTTCTTTTTCTTCTTTTTTTTTGTAGTAAGAATGTGCATGATAGTCCATGGAGTTCAAGGTGCTATGGATAGGGAGTTTTTCTGGTAGATTTTTCTTTTTCTTGCGCCAGTAGTTTTATAATGAAATTATTTAACAAGGTTTTGACCTCCTAGAAAATCAATCTACTTTTTATTGCTTTATCCCAAAAGCTGAGTTCTTGAACAGTTTTCTGTAAATATTTTTAAAATAAAATGGAGTAATTTCTGGTACATAATCATTCTTTTCCTTCTTAAAACAGGTGCTTTCAGCAGGTTTGCTGTATTCCTTAGCTCTTTGTTTCTCTTAGCAGCCAATAGAATGGTGAAATCATTTTTTTGAGGGGATATGATTGTATCCTAAATGACATCTATGTTTTGATCAGTGAATGGGTAGCATGAAGCAACCTATACTGCTTCAGGGAACCTTCCATGTTGCAGAACCCTGTGCATTTTCCGTTGTGCTCAGCTTTCCTGAGTTTTAACAAAAATGTGGAGCAAATAAGAACAATTCTATAATGATTTCAGTTTGTCAGGATTTTTTTTAATAGTGTACAACTATTGGTTGTTCCTGTTCTGCTTTGTCTAGGCCAGGGGTAGTCAACCTTTTAATACCCATCGCCCACTTTTGTATCTTTGTTAGTCGTAAAATTTCTAACCGCCCACTGGGTTCCACAGTAATGGTGATTTATAAAGTAGAGAAGTAACTAACTTTACTTTATAAAAGAGAGTTACAGCAAGTGAAAGCGTATAATAATAACTACTTACCAAGTACTTTATGTTGGATTTTCATTAAGTTTGGCAGAATAAATCTTTATAAAACAACTTACTATAGTTAAATCTATCTTTTTATTTATACTTTGGTTGCTCCGCTACCACCCACCATGAAAGCTGGAACGCCCACTAGTGGGCGCTAGGGACCAGGTTGACTACCACTGGTCTAGGCCATAGGATTATTCAGAAATTTGGAGAGACTTGGTGTATCAGTGATCCAAGTAAAACCAGTACACACATTCCTTTTAAGTACCTGGTTTCTGCCACGTGAGACCACAGACCTCTGTGATTAAAGCACCTTTTATGAGATTTACTTTGTAAATGAACAGAATTTGAGTTTTGTCATATTACATTGAATTATTGTGTTATCTTCAATCAGGACAAGTCCAGACGTGGATATATTTGCTTAAACTTAAGTTCCAAGGCAGGAGATCAAGTATCTTCATTTCCACAGTTGCTGTGAGAGCTTTGACCCTGCATCGTAGTTTTTCACCATGCATTATTACATTTAGTGTTTAGCATTCATCTCAAGATCTCAGTAATGTATCCTTGTAATATGTTACTATTATACCACTGTTTCTACTAATACTATATACATTATAATAGTACTTTGGAGTCTACCAGTTGTTTACTTTTATTAAGTGAAGTGCCTCTGGGTCTGTCCTTTGAGCTTTGCTTATCACTCCTTGGAGCAGGAGCTCCTTTGAGGGGGTCTTTATTATATCCCCGCCTCCTCCAATCCCTCCTCTCAATATAGATTAATCACAACTTGTTAAATCAGTAGATGATAAATGTTTACTGATGAGTCCAGTGATGAACTAGCATTATTTCTTTTCTACTGGAATCTTATTTTCCCCAGATTTTAAAATGTGTGTAGTGTTTTTATGTACCTATCACATGATTACTCAAAGCTTAAATGTTCAAAAACATTCTTACACATACCTTCATCATCCACCATGTGGACCGTTGCTCTATTGCTCTCCAGGCCTGTGCACAGCGCAGTGGACATTCTGGGACCTCCTCCCTCTATTTTCAGCCTCCCTGGGCTCTACCCCACCTGCCCCAGTCATCTTCTATTGTTGGTGGTCCTCAGGATCTTCCTCCTGTGTGGAGCTTGGGGCTGTCTGCCTGTGGAGGGTGGGGAGAGGACCTGGGGTCCAGTTGCTCTTTTTCAGACCTCAAGCCCCAATTTCAGCCCTGTACCTCACTCCTTTTTTCTATAATACCTGGTGCTTCCAAGTCCTGAACTTGTTAGGGGTTTGGTAGGGTGTATTTTGGGGTATTTGGGATTTAACTTTCTCTACTCTGTTAGGTAAGTTATTACACCTCCTCTTGGTTTTTATTTATATACACTTTGTTGAAATCTTAGAGCTATGTAGTCTGTTCTCTGTTTTTGGATTAATAGCATTTATATTCCTTTAATGTCTTTTGGTGAGGTTTTAGAAGTAGAAAAAATAAATACATGTTGCCAATCTATCATATTTAACTGGAAGCCTAGATTTAAATTCTAATAGTGGGTAGAAAGTAAAATTTCTTTTGGTATTCTATAATTAGGCCTTTAATTAATATGGTTTTACTATACTACCTACCTCATAGGATTGTTGTAAGGATTAGAAGAATCAACATGCATAAAACACTTAGAGCAGTACCTGGCACACAGTATGTGTAAAGTGTTGGCTATTATTAATAGTTACCATTATTATTTTTACTACTATCATTCTTAATTCAGTAACTCAGACGTAAATGAAGATGTTTTCACCGTAGGAAGAATTGTTGATACGTGCAAAAACCTAGTGTTTGATCATACTGACCCTACGCTTAATTAGACTTCACATGAAATGTTCAGGTGTTAAATTTTATCTAAGACATACTTAAAGCCTTAAAAAATCCAATCAGTAAATAGTCTAAAAGTTTTTAAAAGTGTATAAAAACAATTTTGATGTGCTTTTAAGTTTTATTGGTAATGTGTTTTGTTTTTGTCATCTAAATATGAAGTTTAGAATTAGGTACTAGAGATACTGTTGATTTTTCCTTATCTACAGACAGTGATGTAACACTGATATAAACAGAGGAGAACTAGAGAAATAGTGGACTCCAGTCACTACATCTGCGACCTTCTTGTGGGTGTCTGTGCACTTCCAAAAATGTGAACTTATATAAAGCAAAATGCCTGTATTTTTAAATTTATTTTAAGTATCTTCCTTGTGTCTGTCTTTTTTTTTAATTTAATTTTTTGTGACAGAGTCAGAGGGACAGATAGGGACAGACAGACAGGAAGGGAGAGAAATGAAGAAGCATCAATTCTTTGTTGTGTCACCTTAGTTTGTTCATTGATTGCTTTCTCATGTGTCTTGACCAGGGGCTACAGCAGAGCGAGTGACTCCTTGCTTGAGCCAGCGAGCTCGAGCTCAAGCTGGTGAGCATGCTCAAACCAGAGGAGCCTGCACTCAAGCTGGCGACCTCAGGGTCTCGAACCTGGGTCTTCTGCATCCCAGTCCGATACTCTATCCACTGCACCACCGCCTGGTCAGGCTTCCTTGTGTCTGTCTTGAGTGTGTGATAACACAGAAGCCAACCTTTCAGAGGTGAAATGGGAGTAGAGGATCCCGCTCTCTTTTTAAGGCTAGTGAGCTGTGTACCTTGGGGGAAGGGATTTATATTTGCAAGGAGATTTGTATTCTCTCTCACTAAAGTAGAGCCCCATGGTTGTGACAAACTACAAATATAATACCACTAGAGATGAGAAGCTTTTCTACAAAAAGAATGGCCGGTTGCTCTGTGTGAATAAACTTGTTTGAAAATTATCAGGATAACCTTGGTGGTACAGATGAAACTAATAGATATGGTTGTGGTAGAACAGTGCCTGCTGTGAGCTCTATGCTGGCATTTCCGCCTCCCTAGATGTGAATATAATCATCTCTATTGTGTCCCCTGACTGCTTTCATATTCCATCTCCAGAGCTTTGATGTCTACATCTTTGCAGCCCTTATACTGCCTCTTCTCCAAATGCAGTAACTAATCTACATTATTTCAAGTGATGGAATTTGCCCTTTCTGTCCCATAATGTGTTCCCCTTCCCCTCAAAACGACTTTTGTTGGTCTCTTTGTAAACATTTTGGAACACTAGTGTGGGCCAGTTGCTTCAGCTCATTTTAGCCTCATAACAAAGATGTTAGAAGTACAAGAATACAAGAGCAAACCTGATGCACAGAATCAGGATGATCTCACATGTGATTGATTAGAATGATGAATGTTTTGTTACTATATCCTGAAATACTAAGTATTTAAATGATTTGTTTATTTCATTTTGTGTTTTAATTCTGGACTAATGTTAATTGCTGATTAAACAACTAACTCAGAATTTAATCACAAAACACAAAATTTCTGGTGGGGCAGATTAAGTTTTAATTAATTGTGATAGGTAAATCAAATGAATTAATGTACAGGGGTATTAACACATTAAGCAATTTTTAACATCAACAAGGGGTACTTTTCATGAATAATGTATTCAAAATATGAAAGATGAGTAAAATATATGACTGTTACAAATTTTCTCCTTAGTTTTATACTTTCAGAGTGAGAGGGGTATACTGTTGATATTCTTTGTTTTGTTATTTTTTAAAGATGTTTAAAATACAACTTTATTCTGATTCTAAACAAAAAGAATGGGAATGACAGTGGCAAACAAGGTTTCCCTCTGAATATTGTGATGTGACTGCAGTAGTCTTAGAGTTGAAACTCAACAAGGAAACAGTACTGTTCCAAAACAGCTAAGTATGCAAGTCCAAAAAATGAAGGTATTTTTCAACTGCCACATTCGCTCTGAAGTCCATTCGTCTCCTTCAGCACCCCGAGAGCAAGCACAGGTTCTGTTTAGTGTTGTAGTAATGTGGCAAACGTGCCGCAACTGATGTCTGCACCACTGGCAGACCCAGCACACTGTCCAGAGCCCCTAACTGGGATGCCTCATCTGGTCTGAGGTCTGAGGATACCAGTCACCTACAACTTCTAATTGTCTTTATTCTTTTTTGGTCTGTTGTGATTGTCCAGAGAGAAATATGTAGCAATAAATGACTATGGGTGTCCTACTATTTTGGGGGGGGTTTTCCCCCCTCTGTACTAACTCTGATTAGTGATGTGACTTCCAAGGATTCTGAGATTGAGGCTAGATCAGTAGAGAGTGACCTACCTACTTGATTAATGATGTTGGCCATGGGCTTCGTGGGAAGGTGTAGAGAATGGTGGCAAGGATATCTGTCATACAGAATATAAGGCAATGATTATGATCTGACTGCATAACTTTGCTAGATTATATTTTTTAAGCACTCATAATAAGCAGAGTACTACAACTCACAATTGATTCCCTTTTTTCAGTTTCTACCATCACACTAGGATGAACTTAATCATTTGTATATTTTTAACATGGAAACAAAAATAGCCCCTCACCTCTATTTCAGGCCAAGTGTGCCTGTGTGCATGAGTAACACATACCACTCACATACCAGCAGTGCCTTTGTGAGTTTGGAGACCTTTACAAAGTTGACATGCTCAGGAAAAGAAAGCACTCTGCATTCTTTAGCAAGTGAAATTAAATAGCATCAGATCTTGACATGTCACCGTTTGTGTTTAGATTACCCTTAGCCATCACCTTTACAGGGATAGAGAGAAAATCAGAGAGAGGGATAGATAGGGACAGACAGGAACGGAAAGAGACGAGAAGCATCAATCATTAGTTTTTCGTTGCCGTTGCGACATCTTAGTTGTTCATTGATTGCTTTCTCACCTGTGCCTTGACCGTGGGCCTTCACAGACCGAGCAACCCCTTGCTGGAGCCAGCGACCTTGGGTTCAATCTTGTGAACTTTTGCTCAAGCCAGATGGACCCTCGCTCAAGCTGGCAACCTTGGGGTCTTGAACCTGGGTCTTCCAAATCCCAGTCCAACTCTCTATCCACTGCACCACCACCTGGTCAGGCAGCCATCACCTTTAGAGAAGCATTGTAGTTCATTTAGGTTTTGTATATGTGTTGGGCAGATAAAATATATTATGCTCAGTTTGTTAAAGATGGAGCTGCCCACATGGAAGCCCGTCACCCAGGTAATATTATTTGCCCTTATGCTTGGGATGGGTGTGGGGAAAAGGCTGTAATGTAAGCAGGCCGGGTCGTTATGGCCTAAGGCTTGGTTTTAAGAGTAAATTCTTCTCCACACCCTTGACTGATTGGATGATGTAGGGTGGTGCACTCTCCTGAGGAATCCCGTTATACAGAGACTTCCTTGTTTGTATAATTGAATTAAAGGTTTTGATTCTACAATATAAAGTGGGAGAGACCAGTAGCTTGATCTCTCTCTCGGTTCCTGAAGTATTAGAAAGGAGAGCAGAGTAAGGCCACATGGAGGAGGGGAAGCAGCCATGATGGTGGACTGCTGAGGGAGAAGCCAGTTTGTGCAGAGTTTGCGTAAAGAGAAGGAGATGGGAAACACAGGTGAATAAGTCTAGTGAGCTAGAAACCTTTGATGCTAGGAAACTCGGATAAGTCAGTAGCTTTGTGAGCACTGAATGTGTGGGTTTTGGAGCCCAGTGTGTGCTTTTGCTTGCCCGCCGGGTGCAAGCTAGAATTAAAGCTGATGGCTCACCAGTTCTTGGCTCCGCTGTTTCATTACCGACTGTCCGAATCTAATGCGAACCTGCACTGGCCAGGCGGCTTTGAAGGTGGCCGCGACTACTGGCTTTACAGTAAGTAGCAAACTTTCTTATGCAGACTAGTTGCACTTTGTAAAGCCAGTAGCCAGTGTCAGGATCACAGCCACCTGACCCATGGCTGGGCAGCTCCATGTATATGTGGTCTGTGAAATTGCAGATTACCTTTCTGCTTGGGAAGGGCCATTGTTTTGCTAATGTTTGCTGGAGGAGAGGTTTTTGCACCAAAAAGTTTTGAAGAAGAAGAGGAAGAGAGAAGCTATGTTTGCAGAGTGAGAGAGAGAGAATGTGCAGATGGGGAACTGTGAGCATAACATATTTTATCTGCCCAACATGTGTATTCACCTTTCTAAATATTTTTGCCCAGTTAACATTCATTGACCACGTACTAAGTGCTAAATTGCTAGTATTCACCTTTGCTTTCTAATTTTTGAGTGCGTTGAACACTTACTGCTCTATTTTTAATAGTTTAAATAGGGTATTGTTGGGCAAATGAGTTTGTAAAATTTGTATTATTTGAGTTTGCTCATTTTTATGGTTAAAAAATAGCGCTGGGCAGCCACGTGTGTGCTTGCCCTCAGAGCAGGGCAGTTGATTGCAAATTGTGGATTGCATTCCTGCTTGGGAGGGGCCATTGTTTTGCTAATGTTTGCTGGAGGAGGGGTCTTTGTGGGCCCAGGCAGTTTTGGAGGAAGAGCAGAGAGAATCCAGAATGGTGAAGAGGAAGCCAGTTTTGCAGGGAGAGAAGGAGGAGTGTAGATGGGGAACCAGAACTCAGGGGCTTTGCGAGCTCCACTGAGACTGGTGGGGCCTTTTATTCCAGGAGGAAGCGGAGAAGATTCTCCTGGTTGTGAAACCAGATAATGTATCAGGGCTTGATAATGTATCAGGGCTTTAGGAGCCCTGAACTAAAGGGAAGTGTTTTCCCTGCCTGTTTTCTCATTGGCCAGTGTGAGACTTTAATAAAGGAATGGCCCACTATGTTTTGGCTCCACTGTTTCTTTACCGTCTGCCCACATCCAATGAGAATTTGCATGGCCACAATCACAGCCACTGGCCATAAAGTATCTTAACTATTATTGGCTTTCCTATATTTTCACCATTTAGTTGAATAGTATTTATTATTCACATTTGCATACCAGCTGTTATTTTTTTAACATAAAGGGGCAAGCATTAGAAAATATCATGTTTGTTTTAAAATAGCTTTATCCTTGTATATTTACATATTATTGAAAACAAGCACATGATATATATTTTTTGCTTTTTAAATGTTTTTATTTTTGGTTAGTCATTATATATATATATATATATAATGGTTCTTGCAACAAGAGTTTGTAGGTGTTTAAACGAACTGTTTTTAACTCTAGAAGTTAAATAAATTGGAATTATCAAAATTGATGGAAAAGCTATTCTCTAAACTTAGTAATCTAATAGCAAATATAGCTTTAAATTGATATAACTAAGATGTTTAATTTTGAAACATCTTCAAAATAGTTTTATTCCCAGGAGAAAAATAAATGTCATTAAAAAATATATGTATACTTGTTGGGCAGATAAAATATATTATGCTCACTTTGTTAAAGATGGTGCTGCCCACGTGGAAGTTCGTTGATATTAATGTGTGTTCTGGAACAGGCTGTGGGCAGGACGGGTCGTTGTAGCCTAAGGCTTAGTTTAAGAGTAAGCTCTTCTCCACACCCTTGACTGATTGGATGATGTAGGGTGGTGCACTCTCCTTAGGAATCCCATTATACAGAGACTTCCTTATTTGTATAATTGGATTAAAGGTTTTGATTCTACGATATAAAGTGGGAGAGACCAGTAGCTTGATCTCTCTCTCTCGGTTCCTGAGGTATTAGAGAGGAGAGCAGAGTAAGGCCACATGGAGGCCAGGAGAAGAAGCCAAGATGGCAGAGTGCTGATGAAGAAGCCAGTTTGTTAAGAGTTTGTGCTGGTGGAGATGGGGAACAGAGGTGAATAAGTCTGGTGAGCTAGAAACCTTTGATTCTAGGAAACTCGGATAAGTCAGTAGCTCTGTGAGCACTGAATGAGTGGGTTTTGGAGCCCAGTGTGTGTTTTTGCTTGCCTGCCGGGTGCAAGCTAGAATTAAAGCTGATGGCTCACCAGTTCTTGGCTCCATTGTTTCATTACTGACTGTTCGAATCTAATGCAAACCTGCGTGGGCCAGGCGGCTGTGATAGTGGCCTTGACTACTGGCTTTACAATACTTATTTTGTGAGTACTTTTTTTTCTCTTCCAAATGCCAGATGCTATACTTTATATTTTGTTATGAAATTTTTGCTTGTTTAAAGTATTGTAGCTGTAAAGCCAGTAGTCAAGGCCACCATCACTGCTGCCTGACCCGTGCAGGTTCACTTTAGATTCGAACAGTCGGTAATGAAACACAGGAGCCACGAACTGGTGAGCCATCAGCTTTAATTCCAGCTTGCACCCGGCGGGCAAGCGAAAACACACACTGGGCTCCAAAACCCACATTCAGTGCTCACAAAGCTACTGACTTATCCGAGTTTCCTAGAATCAAAGGTTTCTAGCTCACCAGACTTATTCACCTCTGTTTCCCATCTCCTCCTGCACAAACTCTGCACAAACTGGCTTCTTCCTCAGCATTCCGCCATCTTGGCTGCCTCCTCTCCTCCTCGTGACCTTACTCTGCTCTCCTTTCTAATATCTCAGGAACCAAGAGAGAGATCAAGCTACTGGTCTCTCCCACTTTATATTATAGAATCAAAACCTTTAATCCAATTATACAAACAAGGAAGTCTCTGTATAATAGGATTCTTCAGGAGAGTGCACCACCCTACATCATCCAATCAGTCAAGGGTGTGGAGAAGAGCTTACTCTTAAAACTAAGCCTTAGGCTACAACGACCCGGCCTGCCCACAGCCGGTTCCAGAACACACATTAATATCAACGAACTTCCATGTGGGCAGCGCCATCTTTAACAAAGTGAGCATATTATATTTTATCTGCCCAACAATCCACCCTTATGCTCACTTTACTACCCACAATCTACACCACTGGCAACCCCGTACAAGGAAATTAGGCACATTACACAAATTACAACATGACAAATCATACAATTTCAAAAATTACAAAGGTACACACATTTCACCAGTCTCTAAGCACTTTGCCAAAAGTGCAAAATGTCCTCGGCCTTCTCTCTTGCCATTTGAAAGGCTTCCCGGGGCAGGGGGAGGGCCTCCAGCAAAGCCACCCCCCACCCCCATCAGGGTATTTCACATTGTCCTAAATCCATAAGTCCATTCAACAAAGGAGCTTGTGCCCATCCGGTCATAGTCCAGGAAATCAGTCCACACACATAGAGCTTTAGCCTCCCCCTCATTCCTGCCATCAGGGCAAGTCTCACACTGTCCTAAAGAGAAGCACGTGGCCATGGCAGTCAGCATTTCCATCTCTACTCTGGAGAGCATGATGGCATCCACCCCTATGTCCCAAAATCGCAGACCTACCAGGAGCATAGCTACTCCTTGCTGCTGGGCTCTCACCTTCTGGAGACTGCGAATTGCAACTCCAGTCTGATTCTCCTCATCCTCTGTTGGGCAGATAAAATATATTATGCTCACTTTGTTAAAGATGGCGCTGCCCACATGGAAGTTCATTGATATTAATGTGTGTTCTGGAACAGGCTGTGGGCAGGCCGGGTCATTATAGCCTAAGGCTTAGTTTAGGAGTAAGCTCTTCCCCACACCCTTGACTGATTGGATAATGTAGGGTGGTGCACTCTCCTGAAGAATCCTTGTTTGTATAATTGGATTAAAGGTTTTGAGTCTATGCTATAAAATGGGAGAGAGCAGTAGCTTGATCTCTCTCTCTTGGTTCCTGAGTTCCTGAGGTTTGTATTAGAGAGGAGAGCAGATTAAGGCCAGGTGAAGGCCAGGAGAAGCAGCCGAGATGGCAGAGTGCTGAGGAAGAAGCCAGTTTGTTAAGAGTTTGTGCAGGAGGAGATGGGAAACAGTGGTGAATAAGACTGGTGAGCTAGAAACCTTTGATTTTAGGAAACTCGGATAAGTCAGTAGCTTTGTGAGCACTGAATGTGTGGGTTTTGGAGCCCAGTGTGTATTTTTGCTTGCCTGCCGGGTGCAAGCTAGAATTAAAGCTGATGGCTCACCAGTTCTTGGCTCCGGTGTTTCATTGCCATCTGTTCGAATCTAATGCGAACCTGCATGGGTCAGGCTGCTGTGATAGCGGCCCTGGCTACTGGCTTTACATCCTCCAAAGAGGAACTGAAAACATCAGCTCCTGCTGCTGGGCTCAAGTCCCGGGCTGCCATCGCCTTCTGCTCAGCAGGTCTTGCAGCTCCAGCCCCGGCCTCAGCTCTGGCCTCATGCCGCTGCTGGCTTTCCACAACATCCAGGGCAATCTCCAACTCACAAACCTGTGATTCCTTCTCCTGTGTCTGCTCCATTTCCAGGTGAATCTCGCAAACCTGGTCAGCCTCCTCCTCCAGCGCTTCCTTCAGCTCCAGGGTCAGCATCTGTTTCTCCCATGTTTCCTCCAGCTCCTTCCACTGCTCAGTCTGCAGGTCCTGGGCAGCCTCTTCCGTAGAGCTCTCGGTTTCCTCACGCATGACTGTAAAAGTCAGCCAGCCTACAGTCCCCCAAAAAACAGCTATGGGAAACCAAAACAGCAACCAGTCCTCTACTCCACCACTCAAAGGTGGTGGTGGCTCAATGCCGATCTGTATCGAATCCTGCCACAGACTATGCCAAATGTAAAGCCAGTAGTCAAGGCCACCATTACTGCTGCCTGACCCGTGCAGGTTCACATTAGATTCGAACAGTCGGTAATGAAACACAGGAGCCACGAACTGGTGAGCCATCAGCTTTAATTCCAGCTTGCACCTGGCGGGCAAGCAAAACCACACACTGGGCTCCAAAACCCACATTCAGTGCTCACAAAGCTACTGACTTATCCGAGTTTCCTAGCATCAACGGTTTCTAGCTCACCAGACTTATTCACCTCTGTTCCCCATCTCCTCCTGCACAAACTCTGCACAAACTGGCTTCTTCCTCAGCACTCTGCCATCTTGGCTGCCTCCTCTCCTCCTCGTGACCTTACTCTGCTCTCCTTTCTAATACCTCAGGAACCAAGAGAGAGATCAAGCTACTGGTCTCTCCCACTTTATATTATAGAATCAAAACCTTTAATCCAATTATACAAACAAGGAAGTCTCTGTATAATAGGATTCTTCAGGAGAGTGTACCACCCTACATCATCCAATCAGTAAAGGGTGTGGAGAAGAGCTTACTCTTAAAACTAAACCTTAGGCTACAACGACCCGGCCTGCCCACAGCCTGTTCCAGAACACACATTAATATCAACGAACTTCCATGTGGGCAGCGCCATCTTTAACAAAGTGAGCATATTATATTTTATCTGCCCAACAGTGGCAATTTTATAAATCAATAAAACTGAGCTATATCAACAGTGTGGGGTGGAAATGTTTAATAAATTTGTCATGTTCATGAGAAAAATTTAAGTATAGCATTTTCTGAAAATTTAAGGAGGGATAACCCTGAGCTTTAAAAAAATAAAAAGACAACTATTTTGCTGCACACTTAAGTGTAAAATCTGATTGGTTAAGTTAAAGTTAGTGAACCTTGACATGGAAACATTTGGGTGAATCATACTTGGCTGGATGAGTGTTCTCCTCAGTGGCTGCACATTAGAAAGCCCCGGGGAGCATTTAAACTTCCTTTTGCCTAGGCTGACTCAGGCAGAATCTCGGGGGTGGAACCCAGGCATCAGTATTTTTTAAAGCTCTCAGTATACTCTAATAGGTATCCAAAGTTGAGAACCAGTGAACTAGGTGGAAACTGTTGTATTGAAGAAGAGGTATACTTATGTAGCATTAAAGGTTGGGGTCATCATCTCACAGCCCGAATGGCCAAACATATTTCCATGTCCCTTGTAGCATGGTCTGAGGATGGGCAGCATCGGCTTCACTTGGGAGCTTGTTAGAAATCCAGACTCCCAAGACCTCACCCCAGATCTGCTGAACCAGATTTTGCATTTGAATAAGGCCCCCAGTCAATTTCTCTGTACTTTAAAGTTTGAGGGGCACGTTGGAGGTGATACTAGGGCAAATGTCCATTTTCATACACCCAGCCTTTTGTTGCTTACTCTGGGTTTCAGTCCTAAGTAAGTCGTGAGTGACATCTTCATACAGGTTTGGAAAATGAAACAAATACTGGGTGCTCCCCTCAGCACGTAAATAGTGAGAGGTGATTCTCTGACCTGGAGCGCAGGTAAGGAAACGACCACTGCCATCACCATCACCACCAAGCTCCGCTCTCCCCAGTATGGGGAACGAGAAAGGAGCTAAAAGAATGGCCACTGGGCTGACAGCCATGCTCGTTCAATCTTTTTCCACAGCTACCTTATATAAAAAGTATTGCCCTTGCAAGGACATTTCTTCACATGTTCATTTACTTTGACAATTCTTTGAAAGCGAGATTCCCCTTTAAGTAAAAAGACATTTACTCATTTTAGTCTCAAATAGAAAACTGAATGCTCTTCGTTCTCTGGAAATCTCCTTTCTCCTGGAGACCGTTCCCACCTTGAACATATTGGAGCTCTCAGCCAGCTTCTCTCTGTTTCACTCAGCACCACCCAGAATCAAGCAGATTGTGTTGTCAGGATACCTGCTTCCTGGAATGTTGGAAAGGTTCTTTTCTGTTATTTCTTTAGAGCTGAGAACCCTATAACATCATTTAAGGAGTCTTTTGGCTGTTCCTCTGTTGTCCGCACGACGTGCTGTCGGAGAAACACCCTATTTCCTGGCATACTGCAGATGCCAACAAAGGGCTCAGCATTTCTGGCTCTGGCTTTCTGAAAATAGGAACTGACAGTGCTGGAACTGAGGGGCCTTTTACGGGGAGTGACCTGAAAAGATGTTGCTGTCTATCCTGTCCTGGAGCTAATGACCCTGAAAGTGGAACAGAGCCTTCTTTTCCCTGCACAGGTGCTGTCTCTCCAGCAGGTTCAATTTTTGGTGTTGTGAAGGCATGACAAGAGGACACTGGCACATGGACACTTGACTTTAGTTCTAGCTCTGCTACTCACTGTATGACTTTGGGCCTGTTATTTGAAAACCCGGGATCTCAATGTTCTCCACTTTCGGCTTTCCTTCCAGTGGATCTCTTTTCCTTCTCTTCCTTGTAGTGGTCCCTCTGTTTCTTAGGACAGGGCATCTCAGTCTCCCATCTGCTCTCAAGCTGATGAACCAGTGGTGTCCCTTCTCTCCAGGTTATCTGGGTTGTTATAGGCAGGAAAGTGAGAGTAGAGGTGGACGGCCTGCCCCCCGCCCCCCATTTAAGAGCCGGGTTCTCAGCAGGTTGGGGAACGAGGCGTACCTGTGTGCCTCACCTGACTACACTCTAAACACATTACGGAAGTTTCAGATGGAGCTGGCTGCTAACAGAAACCTGACTCAGCCATGCATTGCAATTACAGAGAATTCTGTTCCCGTGTTCCTCTCTAAGGCTGAGACTGGTATCAGACAGGGTCCCTCCACATTCTTGGTGATTTCTCTATAACTCAGGGAATTCGAACCTATATATTACATTTTGCAAAAAGCATTTGTCCTTGAGTCTCTGCTGGTCTGGAAGGGCCTTTAGATAAGGCTCAGTAACAGTGACCCCTCCTGTCTATAGAGGAAAAAAATCCTGAGCCTCAGGGCCCCACTGGGTTTCCAAAGTGGAGCTTAGCATGACCCTTTCTTTTTGTTTAATCAAGATCCTTTATGAGCCCTGATTGGGGAACTGAACCAGCAACCTCCACGCTCTGGGAAAATGCTCCAACCAACTGAGCTATCGGCTATCTGGTGGCCAGGGCTTCATTTTTTTTTTTTTTTTAAGAGACAGAGGAAGGAAGAGAGAGGGGACGGGAAAGGGAAGTAGTCATTTGTTGTTCCACTCAGTCATGCATTCATTGGTTGCTTCACATGTGAGCCCTGACCAGTGATCCAACCCGTTGTTATTTTGGGATGATACTCTTAACCAACTGAGCTAACAGGTGATCAGGGCCTATTATGCCCTCTTTTTACAGGGAGCTGTGTGCATCTAGCTGTCTGTCTGCTCCATCTCTGAAACGTGTAGGGCAGTATTTCTTAAACTTTTTGAGTCATTTGCATTTTTAAAAAAGAAATGAAACCTCGAATCATGTCTTTAAAGAATATACATAGGCATAATCTCAAGGAGCTCAGAGACTCCTAAAGATTCTTGGATAAGCACAGATTTTAGGTTTGGAATCTTGACTTTCAGGACATGCTATCTTTTTTACTCTTTTTTTTTTAGAAGATTAAATTTAACAGGGTGATATTGATAAATAAAAATACATAAATTTTGCCTGATCAGGCGGTGGCACAGAGGATAGAGCATCGGACTGGGACGGAGAGGACCCAGGTTCAAAACCCCAAGGTCACCGGCTTGAGTGTGGGATCACCAGCTTAAGCCCAAAGGTCATTGGCTTGAAGCCCAAGTTGCTGGCTTGAGCAAGGGGTCACTAGCTCTGCTGTTGTCAAGGCACATATAAGAAAGCAATCAATGAATAACTAAGGTGCTGCAATGAAGAATTGGTGCTTCTCATCTCTCTCCTTTCCTGTCTGTCTCTCTCACTAAAAAAAAAATAATAATAAAAGGCATTAAATTCTAAGGACAAACTACAGTGGTACCTTGAGATACGAACAGACCAACATATGAATTTTTTTTTTTAAGATATGAGCCACGAATCGGTTGGTATTTTTGTTCAAGATCTGAGCAAAATTCCGAGATATGAGTCATGATTTGGGAAGCTGCCACTAGTTGGCACATTGGCACGCGGGTCCAGTATCAGCAGTTTGATATACGAGTTGACTGACTTACGAGCTCGGTTACAGAATGAATTAATTTCGTATCTCAAGGTACCACTGTATCTTTTTCAGGGAATTCCTGACAGATTAGAAAGCGCTATCAGCCCATTCTACTTACCTGCTTTCTACTTTTTCTAAAGTGCAGCAGGCATGCTTGGAAGTTATCCCTAAGAGCCACATTCCTGACCCCACATCATCAGGAGAACTTGGGTTACTGGGCCGGACTCTTCTACTTCTCCACTACCAATCTCACATAAAAGAAATTGTCATTGAGAAGGCTGTGGGCAGTAAGGTGTCCTCCCATCTCCACAAATTACCCCCTCCCCTCCCCTCCCCTCTTCCTATGCCTAGGGAGTATATCAGCCTGGTTTTATTACATGTATCCTGATGTCTCCAGACAAGCTTAAGAAAAATCCTTCCTCTGATGGTTATAAAACCCCTGAGCTATAACAGGGCCACTATGGGCAAGAAATGTGGTAGTAAGTAATGGTCTTCCTTTCTGTGAGTGGAGTCCCCCATGAGGAAATAAGCTCTTTGATATAGAATGACAAATAAATATCATAGCTTTCTCAGAATAGCTAGAGACCATAAAACAAAAATTTGATCAATAACTAGTTTGTTTAAATCTTTCTCATGGTTTCCCTTACCTCCTAGGGCAGTAATGGGCAATCTTTTGAGCTTGGTGTGGCAAAATTCGATCAAAAATACAACCATAACTCGGGTGATGTGTCACTTTGAGAAAAACGGCCTAACCGGAAGTCCCAGAACTAGACGCTCTGTGCCGGAGTTCTGTTGTTTTGGCCTACAGACCTCCGGCACAGAGTGTCTACACTACAGCAAATGTTTTATCCTAGGCTACTGCACCTGGCCATGCAGGAGCTGAGGATGAAACGTCCTTCTTGGCATGCAGCCCCATACTTCTCTGGTATGCGGCCGCATGTGGCTGCGTGTCATCGATAATGGCTATGTGTGTGTAAAGTCAGTGGCCAAGGCCACCATCAGAACCGCCTGGCCAGTGAAGGTTCTCATTAGATTCGGACAGTCGGTAATAAAACAATGGAGCCAAGAACTGGTGAGCCATCAGCTTTAATTCTAGCTTGCACCCGGTGGGCAAGCAAAAACACGCACTGGGCTCCAAAACCCACTCTTTCAGTGCTCACAAAGCTACTGACTTATCCGAGTTTCCTAGCATCAACGGTTTCTAGCTCACCATCCTTATTCACCTCTGTTTCCCATCTCCTTCTCTCTGCACAAACTGCACAAACTGGCTTCTTCCTCAGCACTCTGCCATCTTGGCTACTTCTCCTGGCCTCCACGTGGCCTTAATTTGCTCTCCTCTCTAATACTAAACTCAGGAACCAAGAGAGCAAGCTCCCGGTCTGCCTCACTTTATAGTGTAGAATCAAAACCCTTAATCCAATTATACAAACAAGAAAGTCTCTGACACAAAAGCCACCCATTTGAGGCATAACGGGAGGATTCCTCATGAGAGTGCACCACCCACATCATCCAATCAGTCAAGGGTGTGGAGAAAAGCTTACTCTTAAAACTTGCACTTGGGCAGCGACATTTTTAACAAAGAGAGCATAATATATTTTATCTGCCCAACAGCATGTTGTAAAGCCAGTAGCCAGGGCCACCATCACAGCAGCCCGACCCTTGCAGGTTCACATTAGATTCAAACAGTTGGTAGTGAAACAAAGGAGCCAAGAACTGGTGAGTCATAAGCTTTAATTCTAGCTTGCACCCGGTGGGCAAGCAAAAACACACAGTGGGCTCCAAAACCCACACATTCAGTGCTCACAAAACTACTGACTTATCCGAGTTTCCTAGCATCAAAGCTTTTCAGCTCACCAGACTTATTCACCTCTGTTTCCCATCTCCTCCTGCACAAACTCCTCAGCACTCTGCCATCTTGGCTGCTTCCTCTCCTCCATGTGGCCTTACTCTGCTCTCCTCTCTAATACTAATCTCAGGAACCCAGGAACCAAGAGAGAGATCAAGCTACTGGTCTCTCCCACTTTATATCGTAGAATCAAAACCTTTAATCTAATTATACAAACAAGGAAGTCTCTGTATAATGGGATTCCTCAGGAGAGTGCACCACCCTACATCATCCAATCAGTCAAGGGTGTAGAGAAGAACTTACTCTTAAAACCAAGCCTTAGGTCATAATGACCCGGCCTGCCCACAGCCTGTCCCAGAACACACATTAATATCAACGAACTTCCATGTGGGCAGCGCCATCTTTAACAAAGTGAGCATAATAAATTTTATCTGCCCAACAATCCACCCTTATGCTCACTTTACTACCCACAATTTACACCACCAGCACTCTTATACAAGGAAATTAAGTACATTACACAAATTACAGCAATAGCACAAATCATACAATTTCAACAATTACAAAGATACATTTCACCAGTCTCTGAGCACTTGGCCAAAAGTGCAAAATGTCCTCGGCCTTTTCTCTAGCCATGGGAAAAGCTTCCCGGGGCAGGGGGGCCTCCAGCAAAGCCATCCCCACCCCCATCAGGGTATTTCACATTGTCCTAAATCCATAAGTCCATTCAACAAAGGAGCTTGTGCCCATCCGGTCATAGTCCAGGAAATCAGTCCACACACATAGGGCTTTAGCCTCCGCCCTCATTCCTGCCATCATGGCAGTTCTCACACTGTCCTAAAGAGAAGCATGTGGCAATTGCAGTCAGCATTTTCATCTCTGCTCTGGGGAGCATGATGGCATCCACCCCTATGTCCCAAAATCGCAGACCTACCAGGAGCATAGCTACTCCTTGCTGCTGGGCTCTCACCTTCTGGAGGCTGTGGATTTCAACTCCAGCCAGATTCTCCTTATCCTCCAAAGAGGAACTGAAAACACCAGCTCCTGCTGCTGGGCTCGAGGTCTGGGCCACCCCTGCCTTCTGCTCAGCAGGCCTTGCAGCTCCAGCCCCAGCCTCAGCCCCGGCCCTGGCCTCCGGCCCAGCCTCATGCCTCTGCTGGCTCTCCACAACATCCGGAGCAATCTCCAACTCACAAACCTGTGATTTCTTCTCTGGCAGCTGCTCCATTTCCAGATGAATCTCGAAAACCTGGTCAGCCTCCTCTTCCAGTGCTTCCTCCAGCTCCTGGGTCAGCATCTTTTTCTCCCACATTTCCTCTAGCTCCTTCCACTGCTCGCTTTGCAGGTCCCGAGCAGCCTCTTCCATAAAGCTCTCAGTTTCCTCACACATGGCTGTAAAAGTCAGCCATCCTACAGTGCCCAGAAGGATAGCCATGGGAAACCATAACAGCAGCCAGTTCTCTACTCCACCGCTCAGAGGTGGCGGTGGCTCCATGCCGATCTGTATCGAATCCTGCCACAGACTACGCCAAATGTAAAGCCAGTAGTCGCGGTCAGGATCAGAGCCGCTTGACCCGTGCAGGTTCACATTAGATTCGAACAGTCGGTAGTGAAACAACAGAGCCAAGAACTGGTGAGCCATAAGCTTTAATTCTAGCTTGCACCCGGTGGGCAAGCAAAAACACACACTGGGCTCCAAAACCCACTCTTTCAGTGCTCACAAAGCTACTGACTTATCCAAGTTTCCTAGCATCAACGGTTTCTAGCTCACCAGACTTATTCACCTCTGTTCCCCATCTCCTCTTGTACAAACTCTGCTCAAACTGCCTTCTTCCTCAGCGCTCTGCCATTTAGGCTGCTTCTCCTGGCCTCCATGTGGCTTTCATCTCCTCTCCTCTCTGATACTAATCTCAGGAACCCAGGAACCGAGAGAGAGACCAAGCTACTGGTCTCTCCCACTTTATACTGTAGAATCAAAACCTTTAATCCAATTATACAAACAAGGAAGTCTCTGTATAATGGGATTCCTCAGGAGAGTGCACCACCCTACATCATCCAATCAGTCAAGGGTGTGGAGAAGAACTTACTCTTAAAACCAAGCCTTAGGCCATAACGACCCGGCCTGCTTACATTACAGCCTTTTCCCCACACCCATCCCAAGCATAAGGGCAAATAATATCACCTGGGTGACGGGCTTCCATGTGGGCAGCTTCATCTTTAACAAAGTGAGCATAATATATTTTATCTGCCCAACAATTACCAACCGTCCTAATCCAATGCGAACCTGCACGGGTCAGGCTGCTGTGATGGTGGCTGCGACTACTGGCTTTACAATGGCGCTTTCCACGTTGAAGCTTGTTGCCCAGGTGATATTAGTTGCCCTTATGCTTGGGATGGGCTTAATTATATTATTGTGTATGGGGGACAGGCTGTAAGTAGGCAGCGTCGTTATCTAAGATTTTCCCCACACCCTTGACTGATTGCATGATTTGTAGATTGGCTTAAAGGATTGTATTGTGCGGATAAAATATATTATGCTCACTTTGTTAAAGATGGCGCTTCCCACGGGGAAGCCTGTTGCCCAGGTGATAACATTAGTTGCCCTGCCCTTCCTGCTTGGGATAGGCGTGATTGTATTAATGTGTTTTGGGGGAGGGCTTTCGTGCCAAAAGATTTTAAAGGAAAGAGAAATCACGTTGTTCGAGAGAAGAGGGATTATGTTCTAGGCAGAGACCAGGGAGGAGAGCAGATTAAGACCACATGGAGAAGAGGAGAAGCAGCCAAGATACGGAGTGCTGAGAGAGAAGCCAGTTAGTGCAGAGTTTGTGCAGAGAGAAATAGATGGGGAACAGAGGTGAATAAGACTGGTGAGCTAGAAGCCTTTGATTCTAGGAAACTCGGATAAGTCAGTAGCTTTGTGAGCACTGAATGAATGGTTTTTGGAGCCCAGTGTGTGTTTTTACTTGCCTGCCATGTGCAAGCTAGGGTTAAAGGTAATGGCCCACCAGTTCTTGGCTCCTGTTGGGTAGATAAAATATAATATGCTCACTTTGTTAAAGATGGAGCTGCCCACATGGAAGCCTGTCACCCAGGTGATATTATTTGCCCTTATGCTTGGGATGGCTGTGGGGGAAAGGCTGTAATGTAAGCAGGCCAGGTCATTATGGCCTAAGGCTTGTTTTTTGTTAATATTTTTAAATTTAAATTTTAATTTTATTCATTTTAGAGAGGAGACACAGAGTGAGAGAGAGAGAGAGAAAGAGAGAAAGGGGGGAGGAGCTGGAAGCTCAACTCCCATATGTGCCTTGACCAGACCAGTGCAGGGTTTTGAACTGGCGACCTCAGTGTTCCTAGGTCGACGCTTTATCCACTGCGCCACCACAGGTCAGGCAAGGCTTGGTTTTAAGAGTAAGCTTTCCCCACACCCTTGACTGATTGGATGATGTTGGGTGGTGCACTCTCCTGAGGAATCCCATTATGCCTCAGATGGGTGACTTTGTACCAGAGACTTCCTTGTCCGTAGATTGGATTAAGGGTTTGGATTTCTACATTATAAAGTGGGGCAGGCCAGGAGCTTGCTCTCTTGGTTCCTGAAGTATTAGAGAGGAGAGCAGATTAAGGCCACGTGGAAGAGGCTAGGAGAAGTAGTCAAGATGGTAGAGTGCTGAGAGAGAAGCCAGTTTGTGCAGAGTTTGTGCAGGAGGAGATGGGAACAGAGGTGAATAAGACTGGTGAGCTAGAAACCTTTGATTCTAGGAAACTCGGATAAGTCAGTAGCTTTGTGAGCACTGAATGTGTGGGTTTTGGAGCCCAGTGTGTGTTTTTGCTTGCCCGCCGGGTACAAGCTAGAGTTAAAGCTGATGGCTCACCAGTTCTTGGCTCCTGTGTTTCATTACCGACTGTTCGAATCTATTGCGAACCTGTACGGGTCAGGCTGCTGTGATGGTAGCCCTGACTACTGGCTTTACAGCTCCGTAGTTTCATTACCGACTATCCGAATCTAATGTGAACC
This sequence comes from Rhynchonycteris naso, assembly GCA_037038555.1. Taxonomy (NCBI): domain Eukaryota; kingdom Metazoa; phylum Chordata; class Mammalia; order Chiroptera; family Emballonuridae; genus Rhynchonycteris; species Rhynchonycteris naso. The sequence continues at coordinate 54,583,067 of CM072997.1, read as the reverse complement.
TGCATGGGCCAGGCGGCTGTGATGTTGGCCGTGGCTACTGGCTTTACAGGATTCCTGGGAAGTTTCTTTTGGTGCGCATGGGTGTGGGCGGTTCCAGCCAAAGTTTCCAGGTCTGGTTCCTCATGTGACCTTTCCCCATTGCCAACGGACCTCACATTCCGACCTTTTATGTTAGATAGGGGTGCCGTTTTTTGTCTAGCTACTTCTTCCTGCTTAGGGCGCTGTGGGGAGGGGAGGTCGGAAGGTGGTGACTGAAAGATTGCCGGGTGCCACCGATGAACGAATGAAGAGCCGAAACAGCCAAATGAGCAAAAGTCAGGCTTTACTGGGAGGACTCCAGGCGAGTTCACTGACCCTCAGATGTGAGTCTGTGAAGGCGCGCCCGGGGAGGGTTTCTGGGTTTTTTATATCTGCAGAGGGGGGAGGATGGTAACGGTCAACCGGTTTGGTGGCGCGTGCAGTTCATGGAACAGCCTTGGGGACAGACAGTTTCGAGAATTTGGGTGTGTGTGGTTTGAGCAAGATTAACAACTGCCGGACAGCTCAGGGCAAGGGAGGGTTTCACTACCTAACCCAGAGGCAACTACTGGACATTCCTGGCTCTTTGGTATAGGGAGTGGGGTGACGTGGTCTTTCTGGCTGCTTCCTGCTGTATGGGGGCATCGTTAGGGGAGGGGTAGGAAAGAGCCAGAGCAGTCCATATCCGCTATGGTGGGCAGGGGTTGGTTCTGTTGCAGCAGCATCTGGTTGACCGCTATCCTGGTGATTTCCTGAAATTGGGTCTGCAGGAAGCGAAAAAGACAAGGGGTAATCAGTAAGATTAGTCTAATTATGAAAATGGGTCCTATGAGTGGAGCTAATAAAGAATACATGGAGGAGTTCCGCCAAGATGAGGCTTCTGCTGAGAATTTTTGCTTCTGGAGATCAGAGCTGAGTTTGTGGAGGGCTTCTACCCTGGTCTCTACAAGGCTGGATTCGTTGATGTAGTAGCAACATTCTTCCCGCAGGAAGACACAGGTGCCCCCGTGCTTGGCCGTAAGCAGGTCCAGGGCTCGCCGGTTCTGTAACGAGACTTGGGCGAGAGAAGTTATTTGTCTCTGTAGGGAGGCTACAGTGGGGGTATCCGTATCCCAGACCTTAGGGTCGACTCCAGGTAGAAGCTGGACTCTGGGGTCCGAGTCAGGCCCGAGGTCGGGATCTGGCACCAGTGCTAATAGGAAGGCTTGCCTGGGGGAGAATGAAATGCTTGCCCGGAGTTTGGACAGAATGTCTCTCCCCAGGAGGCGAACTGGGCAGGAGGGTATGACTAGGAAGGAGTGAGAGAATGGGTAACCCTCAAAGGGTAGTTAAGGAGGGTCGTCCGCCGTGGGGTCGAGGGTGATCCGTCGATTCCCATGACCGAGACCTGGGAAGGAACTGTAAGGCCCGAATGAGAGGGAAGGACAGAGTAGGTAGCCCCCGTGTCTATTAAAAAGGAAACAGACTTACCCGCTACCTGGAGCGTAGCCCTGGGCTCGGTGAGGGTAACCGGAGTCGAAGAGCCAGGGCCCCCTCAGTCGTCCATCAAGCCCAGCAGTTCTGAGACTGGAAGTGCCTGGTTCTCAGTTCCCCAGCATTGAGGTGCCGGAGGCTGAGCCAGGGTCGGGAAGTCCAACTTCCAGTGGCCCATGAGCTTGCATTGTGGGCAAGGCTTGGTGGGGGGCCTTGGTTGCGGACAAGCCTTGGCCCAGTGGCCCTCTTTGCCGCATTTGAAGCAGGCGCCCGGTGGCGTGCGCTGTCCTCCCTTGGAGGCTGGTTTTTTTGTCGGTTCCCCTACCAGCCGGAGGGCCGCTACCAAGGCTTGGGTCCGCTCCTGGCGGGCGGCTTCAGCCGTTTCCTCTCGGACATTAAACATTTTAAAAGCCATTTTTACCAGGTCTTGGATGGGAGTCTCAGGGCCCTCCTCAGCCTTTTTAAGTTTCTAATATCCGGGGCTGACTGAGAGATAAAGTGAGAGGCTAAGACTGTGGCCCCGTTGCGTGACTCTGAGTCTAGGCGGGTATAACGAACAAGGAAGGGCCTCTTGAAGGCAGTTCAGGAAAAGGGCTGGGTTTTTTTCGGGGAATTGGGTAATTTCCCTCAGTTTATCATAAGTTACAACCTTGTTGGAAACTGCATCCATACCTCTGATTAAGTATCGGAGCATAAGGTTTCTACGAGGGATGTTGGACCCTTGGCCAGGTTGATAACTCCAATTGGGGTCTTCCCCGGGTACCGCCTCTGTGCCAAGGGGGATTTGGTCATCCACTAGATGGTCCCTGTCTGCCTGCTGTCTGGCAGCAGTGAGGATGCGTTCATGTTCCTCAGGGGTGAGAGTGGAGGTACAAATTACTTTAATGTCATGCCAGGTCAGGTCATATGTCTGAGTCAAGTACGGGAATTCCTTAATGTAGGTTGAGGGGTCGGCTGAGAAAGATCCTAGCCGTTTCTCAATCTGTGAAAGGTCTTGGAGGGAAAAGGGGACATGTACCTAAACTAGGCCCTCTGCCCCAGCTACTTCGCGGAGAGGGGCGAGGACAACGGATGATGATTGGGGACTGTGCGACCTGGTATGAGCTGCAATGGGAGAGGGGAGAGGGTCAGTGGGAGGTGGGGCAGAAGGAACCAGAGGGATGGAAGGAGCCGGAGGGGCAGATGGAGCCGGAGCCTGGCCCGGGTCTTGGAGGTTTTCGCGGGGGAGAGCCGGAGGAGGAGATAGGTGGTCGGGAAGGTCATCGGGTTGAGAGTAAGGAGGGGGTTCCTGGGAGGAAGTTTTGGGAGGAGGAGAAGTCAGGGCTAGAAAAACTTGGTGGGTAGAACATTGGGAGCAAAGGTCGGGGCGGGAACGAAGGTCCCAGAAAGCCTGAACATAAGGGACCTCAGAATCTTTTCCTGTCCGGCGGCAGAAATTGTCCAGGTCTTGGAGGACGTTAAAATCAAAAGTGCCCATTGGAGGCCAGTGGGACCTATTGTCCAGGTTATATTGAGGCCATGCGACCTGTGACAGAAAAATGAGTTTCTTCCGACGGAGGGTTTGAGTGTACCCCAATTTGGAAAAATTTCGTAGGAGACACCCTAGAGGTGTTTTTGGGTCTATTTTGGATTCAGAGTTCCCCATAATTTGGCCGGCTTTTTGGTCCTAGGCGTCGGAGGAGAGAGAGTATAAGGGAGGCGTCCCTTCCAGATACCTGTCTCCAGACAGGAGACCTAAATGATAGGTCTCAGGATAGAGATAGGAGAGCAGTCGAAAGGCGTCCCTTCTGATTGAACCCCTATAAAGACTCCAGGAGTCGGCGGATGGAGGGTTCTCGGCTCGGCCGAGTCTAGGATGAGAAACCCCGGTGGAGACGCAGGACCAGAGAAAGCGGAAGAGAAACCAGGTTACTCACAATTGGCGATCAAGGTCGTAGGGAACCCAGAGTCCAAAACGACGGGCGGCACGAGGCAAGGGGGATAGAGGGGGGACTCCCGCCTCATCCAGAAGGCCGAGGTGAGTCACAAAAAGCCCCTCTCCCGGGTTTCGGCACCAAATGAAAGATTGCCGGGTGCCGCCGATGAACGAATGAAGAGCCGAAACAGCCAAATGAGCAAAAGTCAGGCTTTACTGGGAGGACTCCGGGCAAGTTCACTGACCCTCAGATGTGAGTCTGTGAAGGCGCGCCCGGGGAGGGTTTCTGGGTTTTTTATATCTGCAGAGGGGGGAGGATGGTAACGGTCAACCGGTTTGGTGGGGCGTGCAGTTCATGGAACAGCCTTGGGGACAGACAGTTTCGAGAATTTGGGTGTGTGCGGTTTGAGCAAGATTAACAACTGCCGGACAGCTCAGGGCAAGGGAGGGTTTCACTACCTAACCCAGAGGCAACTACTGGACAGTGACTTTGAGGGGAGTCACGTATGTGGGTGTAGGAACATCTGTTTGACCGTGACTTGAGAAACTTTGCAGATGCGGTCCTTTAAGAATTTAAAAAAAAGAGGAGCAGCAGGAGGATCTGCAGCGCCCAACCTTTCGGTAAGCTGTAGACAGGTGCGGCCCAGTGGTTCCGACTGCCAGCAGTCCTGTATGGGGGCAAGCTAGAGGTGAGAGACATGGTTAGAAATGAGGGTAGTATTGATTATGGGGGAGCGCTTGGTAGTGAGGAAGATGTTGTCAGGTGGATAGTGGCTCTGAGACTTTGTAGAATGTCCCAAACCAGGAGGGGTACAGGGCATGATGGCATAACTAAGAACAAGTGCGAAAAGGGGATTCCATCCAAACTGCATGTCGGGGGCGGCATGCGAAGAGGAAAAGAAAGGGTCTCATCAACTCCCATAACTGAGAACCATGAGGAAACTAGGGGTCTAGAGTGTGATGGCAAAACAGAGAAGGTAGCCCCCGTGTCCACAAGAAATGAGATGGATTTACTAGCTATTTGTAGCATTACCCTGGGTTCGGTGAGGGTCATGGGGGTCTTTGAGTCTGGGCCATGTCAGTTGTCCATGAGGCCTAGGAGTTTGAGCGATGGGCCCAATTGGCTGGCTTGGCCTCTGTAAAGCCAGTATTTGCAGCCAAGGCCACCATCACAGCCACCTGGCCAGTGCAGGTTCTCATTAGATTAGAACAGACAGTAAAGAAACAATGAAGCCAAGAACTGGTGAGCCATCAACTTCAATCCTAGCTTGCACCCGGTGGGCAAGTAAAAACACACACTGGGCTCCAAAACCCACTCGTTCAGTGCTCACAAAACTACTGACTTATCCGAGTTTCCTAGCATCAAAGGTTTCTAGCTCACCAGTCTTATTCGCCTCTGTTTCCCATCTCCTTCTCGCTGCACAAACTGGCTTCTTCCTCAGCACTCCACTCTCTTGGCTGCTTCTCCTCTCCTCCACGTGGCCTTAATCTGCTCTCCTCTCTAATGCTAACCTCAGGAACTGAGAGAGAGCAAGCTCCCCCCGTCTGCCCCACTTTATAGTGGAAAAATCCAAACCTTTATTTTTATTTATTTATTTATTTATTTTTATTCATTTTAGAGAGGAGACAGAGTGAGTGAGAGAAAGAGAGAAAGGGGGGAGGAGCTGGAAGCATCAACTCCCATATGTGCCTTGACCAGACCAGTGCAGGGTTTTGAACTGGCAACCTCAGTGTTCCCAGGTCAACGCTTTATCCGCTGCACCACCGCCTGGTCAGGCCAAACCTTTAATCCAATCTACAAACAAGGAAGTCTCTGATACAAAGTCATTTATCTGAGGCATAATGGGAGGATTCCTCATGAGAGTGCACCACCCCATATCATCCAATCAGTCAAGGGTGTGGGGAAAAGCTTACTCTTAAAACTGAGCCTTAGGCTAGCTATACCGACCTGGCCTGCCCACAGCCTGTCCCCCAACACACATTAATACCAATGGACTTGAATGTGGGCAGCGCCATCATTAACAAAGTGAGCGTAATATATTTTATCTGCTCAACAGCCTCCCATTTGGGTGGCTTGTCTCCACATAGAGGCTCTGAGGACAAGCCTATTGCCCAAAAGGGGTAATTGCTCTGTCAGTGACCGGGCTGCTTGCAGTTAGGGCAGGGCTTTTTGGGCAGCCTTGGGCAGGGGCACTGTCAGGTCCAGTGATGGGGTTCCTCTTTGCGGCCTGGACTTGGTTCGGGCACCTCCTGTGCCTTGCCCATTACTCTGTGGGCCTCAAGGCTGCCACAAGAACCTGGGTTTGGAGCACTACCTTCTGCTGCATGTGGGCCTGGCAAACAGCCTTGGTCTGTTCCTCCTGATCATTAAAAACTTTAGATGCCATGTTTACAGGTCTCGGATAAGGGTTTGGCTTTGAGAATAAGAAGTGGGCGGCTCCTGGGGAGCCCGGCACCCAGATCCGGCCAGAAAAGCTGGAGCCAGAGGCAGGACAGGGCCAGGCCTTCCTGTAAGAAGATCAGGGTTGAGCTGTGGGGTCAGGAGCCCTGCAAACCAGCATGAGGGCCAATGGCTGTCAGAAGGTGGCTTAATAAGGGTGGGGCTTAAGAGCACAGTGGAGAAGGGTGGGGCCTCTGGCCAGCAGGGGAAGAGAAAGAGGGACTGGTATTTTCAGGTGAATGAAAAACAGGATTTGGCAAAGGAAGAGGAGGAGCCCGATAGGACAGAGGGAGCTGTGCAGGAGGGGAAGAAAGTTGTGGGTCAGCGAAGGAGGAAAGATAAGGAGTGAGGGTTTAGGTGAGGTTTCTTTGGCCAAAAAGGGCCTGTGCTATGTAGCAGGTGGCACAGAGATTAGCACAGGAGCGCAAATACTAGAAGCCCTGAATGTAAGGGATCTCCAACCATTTCCCAGTTCTTTGGCAATACTTAAATTGGTGAGGGTATTAAAATCGAAAGTCCTTTCAGGAGGCCACCTGGTATGGTTATTCAGTGGGTTCTGTGGCCTGGCCACAGTGAAGAAAAAGAATAGTTAAGAAACTTCTTTAGGGTGGGAGAGATTCCGGATAAGGCACTCAGGAGTGTTTTTGGATCAGGTTTAGATTCTTGTGCCTCTATGGCCACCCTTAGTCCTCGGAGTGATCAGAGATGAGAATTGGCATCCAGCAACTCAAGCTCTGGTCACTGGATGGTTAGGTAGAGTGGGAGTGTCCAGGACATCTCCAAAGGGCACACACGCACTCAAAACGAATGAGGTCCCTGATGCAGCTGTGATTATGGACAGGGAGTCTCAGCAGAAAGAACTGAGGGGAGGCTGGAGGCAGGGGACTTACCACACCATGTGCCAAAAGTGGGTGGAAAGTCAGAGGTCCTGGTTCTTCCTTGGAAGGGAAGGGGAGAGGAGCGACCCCAGCTGACTTCAAACTCCTCCTGGATTTTGGCACCAAATGTAAGTTATTTTTCCCCACTGAGGAAGAAGAAAGGGCATAGCCACGAAGTGTGGAATAGCAAAAAGCTTTATTCAGAGTGCTTCCCGGACGATGTTCTCTGGTCTGGGGGACAGGGGCCAGAGAAGTCGCGTGGGGGGATCCGCCTGGGGGTAATTTATAGCATCTGTAGGGTGGTCGGGTTAATATGACATGGCAAAATGTCATTGGCTCACAGATGGTCGTTCTTTTTCAAAGAATTCCTGGGAAATTTCTTTTGGCGTGCATGGGTGTGGGCGGTTCCAGCCAAAGTTCCCAGGTCTGGTTCCTCACGTGACCTTCCCCCATTGCCAACTGACCTCACAGTTACAAAATAGTCAGGAATGTCAAGTACAACATAGGGGATGTAGTCAATAATAATGTAATAATCGTATGGTGCCAGGTGGGTACAGGAAATATTGGGGGAACACATTTTAAAGTTTATGATTGTCTAGCCACTATTCTGTACACCTGAAACTAATATAAAATAATCTTGAATGTAAACTTTAATTTAAAAATAAAATTAAAAGAAGAAAAAGGAAAAAAAGAAGTACAACTATCCAAGTCCTATGTTTACTCAGTTGTGGAACACATTTTTTTCACAGCATTTTCCAATTCCCAAACTCTTGAGTTTGGGAAATATTGACTCAGACATACTGAAAAGCATAAAACTAAACTTTCATTTTTATAACCTTAGAATAAAAATTGATGGGCCAATCTATTTAAAAAGTTTTTCTATTTATCTAGCAGACACTATTATCTCCTATTAGAAGGCAACTGGACTTTCTCTGTCTGAATTTCTCAAAATTTCATTTGGGCAGAGGAAACAAATACAAATTACTTTCTCTTTCTGGAGCATATCATAAAACAGTATTCTTGAACCATTCACCATGGAGACTGCCAATTTAACCTGTACTTTACTGACTGTTTCTAATTTACCTCCCTCCCTACCTCTCCATGGTTTATCTATATAATCAGATATATAATTGGATAGAAATGATAAATTTATCTTTTGAGAAAATCTATCAAAACACTTTGAAAAGATGTGTTGTCCCATGCCCATCATGTCTTGTGTTATGGGTTGAACTCTGTTACCCCAAAAAGATATGAAGTCCCCAATACCTCAGGAAGTAACTTTATTTGGGATAGTGTCTTTACACGGATAATAAAGTTAAACTTGGGTAAAATTAGGGAGTGAGGTACTCACGGTGTGGGGTGTATAAAATATGAAGGATTCAACAAAGGACAGGATAACTAAAGCTTTCTCATGGGTTTTGTCTGTTGATTTCATTGGTTGGAACCAGGAAACCCAGCTTGCTACTCTCTGTCACCCCTTGCCAACACAGGGAGAGAAAAGGTGGTCTGATTTGGAAATGCAATTTTGCCAAGCAATTACAGAGGGCTGCTGTTGGGCAGATAAAATATATTATGCTCACTTTGTTAAAGATGGCGTTGCCCACATGGAAGTTCGTTGATATTAATGTGTGTTCTGGGACAGGCTGTGAGCAGGCCGGGTCGTTATAGTCTAAGGCTTATTTGTAAGAGTAAGCTCTTCTCCACACCCTTGACTGATTGGATGATGTAGGGTGGTGCACTCTCCTGAGGAATCCCATTGTGCCTCGGATGGGTGGCTTTCTATTGGAGACTTCCTTGTTTGTGTAATTGGATTGGAGGTTTTGATTTTACACTATAAAGTGGGAGAGACCGGGAGCTTACTCTCTCTTGGTTCCTGAGGTATTAGAGAGGAAAGCAGATTAAGGCCACACTGGAGGCCAGGAGAAGCAGCTAAGATGGCAGAGTGCTGAGGGAGAAGCCAGTTTGAGCAGTTTGTGCTGGAGAAGGAGATGGGAAACAGGTGAATAAGTCTGGTGAGCTAGAAACCTTTTGATCCTAGGAAACTCGGATAAGTCAGTAGCTTTGTGAGCACTGAATGAGTGGGTTTTGGAGCCCAGTGTGTGTTTTTGCTTGCCCGCCAGGTGCAAGCTAGAATTAAAGCTGATGGGTCACCAGTTCTTGGCTCCGTTGTTTCATTACTGACTGTCCGAATCCAATGTGAACCTGCACGGGTCGGGCTGCTGTGATGGTGGCCGCGACTACTGGCTTTACAGCTGCTAAACTCAGGGCGGTGTGGAGCACGAATCCCCTGACCCTCCGCGTGGGAGCATTATTCCTGGAGGAGCTAGGGGAAAGAGGCTGGCTGGTGAACCCAGGAAGGGGTTCTTGTTGCTCTAGCTGGAGAGTGGAGAGCCTCTGGCAGACTTCCAGGATCCCCCTTTCGCAGTCCTCTCACTTGATCCCAAGTGGCCACACAGAGCCGCTATCCCAGGGCGTGTGCTTCCGTTAATCATAAAAAGAAGTCAACCCTTGCCTTTAGCGGGGACCTCCTTCACAGGACAGAACATCGCCCCTAACCTCTCCCCCAGGCCCACATTGGATCTCATGGCCTGAGAACTGCAACTATGGAAGTGCGAAATCCTTTTGGCTTTAAATTTCTCATCAGCACAGGCTGTATTGCAGCCAGGGATAGGACTTGTTTAAAATATTAGCATGTCAGTGCTGGGACTCATCCTCAGGAATCACCAAATGACTCCTGGCTCTCTCATTTTAAGGTAAAAATATGCATTTCAAGTTGTTAGATGGTGTAGTGTCTGCTGTTGGAACCGCTCAGATTCTGGGAAGTAATATGTACCTGACCTGGTTTCTGGAGTACTTAGCTATTAGTGTAGTTGCTCTTGTCTACAGACATCACTCTGGCCATAGGTCCCTGTTGGGCAGATAAAATATATTATGCTCACTTTGTTAAAGATGGCGCTGCCCACATGGAAGCCCATCACCCAGGTGATGATATTGGTTGACCTTCTTGCATGGGATGGTTGTGATTATATTAATGTGTGTTGGGGACAGGCTGTAAGCAGGCTGGGTCATTATAGCCTAAGGCTTAATTTTAAGACTAAACTTTTCCCCACATCCTTGACTGATTGCATGATGTAGGGTGGTGCACTCTGATGAGGAATCCCATTATGCCTCAGATAAGTGACTTTGTATCAGAGACTTCCTTGTTTGTATATTGCATTAAAGGTTTTGGTTTCTGCACTATAAAGTGAGGCAGACCTGGAGCTTGCTCTCTCTTGGTTCCTGAGATTAGCATTAGAGAGGAGAGCAGAGTAAGTTCACATGGAGGTCAGGAGAAGCAGCCAAGATGGTGGAGTGCTGAGGAAGAAACCAGTTTGTGCAGGGAGAAGGAGATGGGGAACAGAGGTGAATAAGACTGGTGAGCTAGAAACCTTTGATTCTAGGAAACTCTGATGAGTCAGTAGCTTTGTGAGCCTTGAATGAGTGGGTTTTGGAGCCCAGTGTGTGTTTTTACTTGCCTGCCGGGTGCAAGCTAGGATTAAAGCTAATGGCTCACCAGTTCTTGGCTCCATTGTTTCATTAACGACTGTCCGAATCAAATGCGAACCTGCATGGGCCAGGCAGCTGTAATGGTGGCCTCGGCTACTGGCTTTACAGTCCCTTTCACCTGGGAAGTTATTACCCTCATCCCATGCTCCACCCCACCTCACAGCTCACAGCCTGTAGCCACCATCTGACAGGGAAGGGGGTACAAAAAGGTCAGCCCCCTTGTTCCAAAATAGAACTAGAAATTGCTGCTCCCTGTGGGATCAGGCTGAAGCTCTGGCTGAGACTGTATTCATGCTTCCCTTTTGTTGGTGAAATAAGTGTAAATATGATATATATATGTTTACTCACTTATAGTTTGCATTGGGTGTGTGGGACAGGCTGTAAGCAGGCAGGGTCCTTATAGCCTAAGGCTTAGTTTTAAGACTAAGCTTTTTCCCACACCCTTGACTGTTCCATGATAGAGGGTGGTATACTCTCATGAGAAATCCCATTATGCCTCAGATAAGTAACTTTGTATGAGAGACTTCCTTGTTTGTATATGAGATTAAAAGTTTGGATTTGTACATTATAAAATGGGGCAGACCAGGAGCTTGCTCTCTATTGGTTCCTGAGATTAGCATTAGAGGGAAGAGCAGAGAAAGGCCATGTGGAGGAGAGGAGAAGCAGCCAAGATGGCAGAGTGCTGAAGGAGAAGCCAGTTTGTGCAGTTTGTGTAGAAAGAAGGAGATGGGGAACAGAGGTGAATAGGGCTGGTAAGGTTAGAAACATTTGATCCTAGGAAACTCAAATATGTAAGTGGCTTTAGGAGCCCTGAATGGAAAGGGAAGTGTTTTTCCACTGTCTTTCTTGCCTGCCGGGTGCAAGCTAGGATTAAAGATGACGGCCCACCAGTTCTTGGCTCCGTTGTTTCATTACCGTCTGTCTGAATCTAATGCGAACCTGCATGGGCCAGGTGGCTGTGATGGTGGGCGTGGCTACTGGCTTTACACCTTTCTTCCTCTGCCCTGCCTTCCTCACTTTATTTTTCTTGACAGCAGTGACTCAAACACTACTTAAGCAGGAGTCTCTGTTTAGGCTCAGCTTTTAGGGAATTGGACTTAACATAATACTTGCTGAATAAATTAATGAAGACCCAAGATCTGTTTTTGGAGAACAAATGATAGTATATTTGCTTTAGCTTTGCCCACTTGTACTTACATTTAGAAGTAATTGTACTTATATTTACATTTGTAACTTGTACTTGCATTTTAGGAGGTAATTTGAGCAAAGAATCAACTATATAAGTTTATAATTACTGTGATCTCACTGAAGTGGATAAATACAGATATTTCTGACACTAGATATTTTATAATTATAGGTCAGTTATAATTATAGATCAGTTGTTTTAAAAAGCATGGTATTATAGCATTTAAAAGAAATTCTCTAGTTTTGGGGACTGTATGCTCTCTCAGTTTGGAGTTGCAATAGTCAATGTTGGGTGCACAATTAATCATTTTCCTTGAAGTTGATATATTTTCCTTCAGTACACTCCCTGAGGGACAAGGTCTATATCATCTGGCTCATTTTTGCATTGTTCCCTTTGTTATCTAGCATAAAATAGTGTAGATGTTTAACATCTTTAATAGATTTAGTTGAGTCAGCTCCCATGAAAATACTTTTCTTGATAAGTTTAGAAAATTTAATCTATTATTTTGGGAGAGTTTTGTTAACTTTTTGAGTATAAATTTATCCAAGAGAATCATATCTATGTTTTAAAAATTGTTGAGTACAGTCAGCACAATAATTTAAATATGTGCTTTAACAAATTACGAACATGGATTATTTTGAACTTGAGTTGTTTAATTTTATGATTATTTCTGTGATTTGTGAAGGCACATACCTCCCCAACCCGAGTTTCACAGAAAACAACCAAACACATTTTGAGGTGCAGATAGCTTGCTTTATTTTGTTGTTACTATCTCAAGGAGGTCAAACAATTATAACTAACAATTGAATTTATATTTGCATGAAAAGAACTACATCAAATTGATATTTTGGGCAGTTAGTAATGTTGTTGGTTTAACGACAGCATTATATTGTTTTTCTGTTTTTGTTGTTAGTTTTTGCTGTGGCTCATTGCTTAGTTGCCCCAGTTTCTCAAGGTAATTTAAATTTAGAGCTACCACACAAAGGCAATGGCTGCACCCCAGGACCTCCAGGAGTTGGCACTGCTCTGACATAGGAATACTTGAATAGTTTGGTTAAATGAGGGGATGGCCAGGCGATGTTACTTTTCCAAACTACCCAGGCACTCGCTATGGTCAGAGACAGTGAAAAATGAGCGAACAAAGTGTTGGCCGTTACACTTTGCTCTGGTAATAATTGTCATGATAATTTTGAATGTGACATCATCAAAGACAATGTAAGACATTAAAGTGTTGCTTACAGGAGGGTAAATGCAAACATCACCAATGCCTTACATTTCTGATTCAGCAGGTATTGGTGCACATCCCAGGAGATGTGCACAGCATTATCTTTTAGTTGGGTAGGACATCTTCAGTGGGGAATTTCTCAACCCATTGAGGCATACTTAGACATCAACGTTATGTTGAGGCACAAAGATTGATTAAGTGTTGAGCAGGGTAATCGTTCTGCAAGAAACTTTCTCCTACCAACAGTTAGTTTCAGAAGTTACATTGCAAAATGTCATAAAATAATAGTACAAAACTTTATAACCGTTAATCCGGCTATGTACAGTATGTACATGTCAGTAAAAAATGTATAATATTCTTAGGTCAACAATTAGAAAAGATTGAAATGCATATTTTGAACTTTGACTCATTTAGGTTGATACAAAACTACTTTTCTTCTTAATATTTACAGATCAGAAAGATTAGTCCATGTGAATCATTCGTGAATGGTTAATAATAAGTGAGTATGAGAGCACAAGGCCCTCTTAAATGGATCGAATATTTATATTCACAGTAGCAGAGTCAGATCCAAATTCATTCCCTAAGCTAAGGGTATAAAGTCCACCATCCTGTTTCTGTATGTCCATGATGATCAGAGTCGTCAGGTCCTCTGTGCTTTCAATATGGAATCTCCCCTGTTCTTGATTTTGGATTGTTCTTCCACCACATGACCATGTTACTTCTGGGGTAGGCTCACCGGTAAAAGCACAGGCTACTGTTAAAACTTTGCCCTCATCAATGCTGATGTCAGAGGGAAGAGCTTCAATTTTTGGTGGAATTCCTTAATGGAACAACAGCAACAAAAAGTTTTAGGATCATGGAAAAAATAAAGATTTGCTTTCTACTGAATTGTATAAACTACAGACTATTCCATGCTACTAGGCTTGTCTGCCTCTACCAGTAATTTTATTGCTCACCTCTTACGCCTGCTTTAAGCATTCTACTAGTTGAGCTCGCCAGTTGTGTCATACTAGAGTTTCCCATAAAACTGCTGGAACTCATTTCTACAAAGGACTCTTGCATGGAGGACATGCTTTGAGCAGACATGCTTGCAAATTTCATTTCAGTCATGCTGCTAGCACTGCTGCTGCTGAAACTGCTGAAGGAGGCCTCCTGCTTAGAGGCAGACATTTGGACTGACTGAGACGAGAAGCTTCCTTGCAAGCTTGTGTCACCACTTGTCCTCAATACTACCTCTCTGGGAGGTTCTTCAACTAGAGCTGTGGAGCATAGCAGATAACGGTGAACATCAATGACATTTGGTTAATTTGTGACATCTGACACTGACTTACGGAAATGGCAAACTGAAATGCACACAGAAACGTAACCCAAACAATTTGCTGTGGAAGCATAAGCAAATACATACACACATACATACATTTGTCAAGAGCTAGCTCAATGTCTCCAAGAAATGAATCCTTATGTTTCTATCATCACATTACATGCAGGTACTAGAATCACTGGGAGAAAAATGATTGGTCACATAGGAAATAATGTATATATTGCGGATTCTGAAAGATAAATGTCACAGGGCAGTTGGTAGCTTTGCTTTGAAAGTGAATTTATCCATGTTCCTGTTGAACTGTAAAGAAAATGGTTATAGGAATGAATTCACACAGGAGGCCTGTGCCTCTTACACATTGAATTTAATGAGGCTCCTGAGTTTGCTGTGTTTTAGAAAACAAAGGTTAAAATAAACTCCAAAACAAAAACATAAAAACCTTAAATAAATAAGGAAAATGGCAAAGATATACTTACGAAGGACCATTAAGGAGGCGGTAGCTGAACACTGGCCACGGAAATTTTTGGCCTTAATTGTGTATTTCCCACTGTCACTTACTGATGCATTTCGGATTTCAAGAGAATATACATTTCTGGAGCGACTTACGCTGATGTTTGAAGAAACAGAAATCTAAAAAGAAAAACAAAAAGTGTTTCTTGGAGGTCTTCAGGAGTAGATGTGGTACTTAAAATTTTCTTCAATAATAAATTCATAACACTGGGGAACAATTTTTTTTATTTTCTGTTGCATGAGGTTTTAGAAGTATTTCTATATACTTCTGCATCGTTGATTCCAAATCTGAAATTTGTTTTTTGGGGCATGCTCTAGTTTTTATGCAATTTTCTTAATTTCTTTTTGTTACAGTTAATGGCATGCATTGGTTTTTAAATTGGAGTTAAAGAGCAACGACTCTTGGATTGAACATAACCACAAGGCAATTAATGTTTTACAAACATCACTTTTATATAATTGTAGTTGTTTTTAAATGTAAAAATTATTATCTGATAAAAACACCCTCTTATTTTGTTTTAAGATTGAATCATGGCTTCTTCGAGTAGGCATAAATGTAAGAATAGTCCTGACACCTTCTGTTATATATGTGTCTGTTACACACTTCAACATCAAAGGCACAATATTTCATCATTTGTGACATGTGCATATATTGCCTATTTTCAGCGGTTCCAATGGGTTATTCAACTCATCTGTGAGATTATAATGACATAAAAATTGTCCTTGACTTTCTGAAGTATGAGGAGCATAACTGGATCATTTGTGTGGATCTTAAAATGGGAAATTTCCTGCTAAGACAACAGAGAGGTTTCACAAAGTATCCTTGCTTTCTGTGTTTGTAGGACAGCCGAGCTCAGGAGAAACACTAGACACAGAAGGAGTGGCTGAATCGTGAAGCTCTGGAAGTAGGGATGGAAAATATTGTGAATGAACCTGTAGTTAATCGAGACAGGATTATTTTTTCCCCCACTTCATATCAAACTTGGCTTAATTAAGCAGTTTATTCAGTCTTTGAATAGAGAAAGTGAATGCTTTCAACATATTATTTTTGCTTTTCCTGCCTTGTCTTTCGAGAAGATAAAAGCAGGTGTATTTGATGGACCTCAAATTTGAACTCTCATATGTGACGAAGAATTTGCAGGGAAGATGAATAAGGAGGAGAAAGCAGCATAGCTGTCTTTTGTGGCAGTTACAAAGAACTTTCTTGGCAACAAAAGAGCCGAAAACTATGAACTTCTGGTTCAAAGGATGCTGTTGGCTTTTTATGACATTGGATGTAACATGAGCATTAAGATTCACTTCTTGAACAGTCACCTTGATAATTTTCCTGAAAATCTTGGAGCTGTTAGTGATGAGCAGACTACTGCTGGAGCATCAAATAAGATTGTCCTCAATAAGTACACAAACGCAAGAGCTACAAATGCAAATTTTTGCCTGAATAGAATTTAAATAAGTTCAGCACAAATTTTATGATTAAAATAAGTGTTTTAATATGTTCTATTTTGAAATTGTAGGCAAATTCTAATGCATTCATATCTTTTAGCATATTAGTGTATTTATTGCATTTTATAAATTATTATATTTTCACAAAGATGATGCCCAAGAAGACATTCTACTTCATTATGTTAAACTAAATGTTGAAAAATTAACAGTAAGATGAAAACCTAAAATTTTGAATTGCAAAAAAACCTGTAGCATACAGAGAAAAACTAATGTCAGATTTGAGATCAGCACACTCAAATTAGGTAAGAACAAGTGTTTTTGTGGATGCAACAAAAATTTTGTTCCCCAGGGAATTAAACTTACCGGCAGGTTGTCTTTAAACCATTCGATTTCTGGGGAGGGCTCAGCAATGATTTCACAAGAAAAGAGAACATTTTGTCCTTCGTTAACATTTTGAGATCTGGGCTGTGAAAGGAAGGTTGGAGCATCCAAGAGTTCTTTGCTTAGGGTCAAGTCATACTGACCCTTAATGATTCCTTGGCTGGTTTTGCCAATGCAGGTGAGGATTCCTTCATCTTTGGGACTGACCTGCTTGATGGTTAGGGTATGATCGCTGCCCGAGATGCCATATCTGTACTCTTCAGAGTTGGCGAGCTCTATGCCATTTAGTACCCATTTCACATCAGTGGCACCAGCAATGTTGGCTTTCAGTGTCACTTCATGACCATCAGTTATGCTCATCTGAGTAGAAAAGGCTTTAATTTCAGCTTGAGTTCTGATTTCTTCTGATGCCTGTGATGTTTTAATGACTTCTTCATGGACAATGGATTTTTCCAGGGAGGCTGCTTCTGATTTCTTGACTTTTTCAGAAATCATAACCTTTGAAGCTTCCTCTGTGAGGGCTAACTTTTCTTGAGATTTTACCTCTGACTTCTTGATTTCTTCAGAGATTAAGGCTTTTTGGGAAATTTGTTCTTGGACAATTGCCTTCTTTTGGGATGTAATTTCCGACGTCTTTTGCGTAGATTCTTCCTGTTTCTTAGTGTCTTTTACAGCTAAAAAAAAAAAACTTCTGTAAGGCAAACTTAACTGGAAAGAGACCCGACCCTTTACTCTTGTAGACTGTACAAGTGTATATATATATATATATATATATATATATATATAAAATGTTGCCTTCTGTATGCAGTGTCAGCAACACCTAATTCTTTCTCAGTCCCAATCTTAGAAAATTGCCATGCTTGACTTTTAGAATCAATGTAATGATACTTTAACCTAAACTAAATTGAAGATAATTCTATGACTTAAGGAGGAAAATCTTGAAAAGAATAGTAAAAAATTTAGGAGATATGTATGTTTTGATTAATAAAAAATGAATTATGTTTTAGATGACAGTAGACTAATTTTAATTAGAAAAATGAAGATAGCTGTTTCATTAAACTTAGCAAAAATGAAGATTTGGCAAGAAGTACCATTTTGTATATTCATCTGACTTTATTTTTAAATATTCCTAGGAGCAGGGGGCTGGCCCTATGGAATCTTATATTATACCACATACAATTAGGTATTTAATAATTTTTATGTGGATATAAAGTATATGCTAATTTTGGATATGTATATTTCTACATCTGTGTACAAATAGTATTCTGAAATTTTGGAAAAAAGTTTTAATACTTTCTTGTGTGTGAGTAGGTGTGCATAAGGGAGAGTGTTTAGAAGTGTTTCCTTAATAATATTTTCTGAAAAATGTTGGTAAGAACAAAAGCCAACCTACCTTTTATGGTTAATTTGCAGCTAGAGGACACAGATCCAGCCGAGTTTGTTACTGTACACGTATAAAGCCCACTGTCAGAAGTATCAGTCTTATGAATTTCTAAGAGAAATCCTCCTTTGTCTTCAGAGAGTTTATACTTATCTCCTTGTATAATAGCCTGTAGAATGCAAGTGATTTGAGTTTTAAAGAGTGATTTAATTTTCAACTTTATTTGGGAGATGGGGATGAGGGAAAGTTTAGTTTTTTTAGAAGATAAAATTAAAGGACATTCAAGAACTGGTTACCTTTCCATCCTTTGTCCAGACGACAGTCATTTGGGGTTCTCCAGTAGCTTTAACTGTAAACTTAGCAATGCTGTCTGAAGAAACAGTTGTATCCTGCAGCCCAGTAACAATGACTGGTTTCGAGGATACTGACTCTGGAGCTTTTGTTTCTATTTTCTTGGTTTCTGTTGACTCAGCAGTTTTCTGAGCTGATGTCTTGGTTTCTGTTGACTCAGCAGTTTTCTGAGCTGATATCTTGGTTTCGGTTGACTCAGCAGTTTTCTGAGCTGATGTCTTGGTTTCTGTTGACTCAGCAGTTTTCTGAGCTGATGTCTTGGTTTCTGTTGACTCAGCAGTTTTCTGAGCTGATGTCTTGGTTTCTGTTGACTCAGCAGTTTTCTGAGCTGATGTCTTGGTTTCTGATATTCTTGACACCTGCTCATGGATGCTCTTAAAGGTTTGTCCCATAAACTGTAAGTTAGTTTTGGAAGTTCCACCTTCACCAGAAATCTCACAAACGTATTCTCCACAATCGGATTGAGTGAGGTTATGAATTTTGAGTTCATAGGTACCATCTGCTGAATAATGAAACTGGAAATGCCCATTTTCCTTCAGTTTCTTGCCATCTTTATACCAGGTGACCTCTTTTGCAGATAATACGGTACTCTCGACTGCACAGGTCAGTTTTGCAATGTCTTTAACAGCTTCTGCTTTCAGGGACTGAGATACCTTGGGTGGGCCAGAGGCTGGTAGCTGCCCCACTTTCTCTGTTGCTGTGGGTTTTGTCTCTGTGGGTGAGACAGCTTTTGGTTGAGGAGTCACCAGTTCTGGGGATTTCACTCGTTTTGGAGACTTAACTCCTTCTGGGGATTTCACCCTAGGCTCTGGGGATTTGACCTTCGGTGGTGATGTCACAGCCTTTTCAGTAACCCTGGACTTTTGAATAGTCAGAGTAAACTGTGCTTCTTGCCTCCCTTCACTGTTTTCTACCACCACGCTGTAGTCACCTTCATCGGAAGCCTGGACTGAAGAGATCTCAAAGGTCGATTTGTATTTTGTGGTGGTCACTTGTTGGCGGGTGGAAGTAGTGATCATTTGCCCTCCACGTAGCCAGGTCACAGTTGGTACTGGCTCACCATCTGTGTCACAAGAAAACCTTGCAGATTCTCCCTCAGAGACAGTTATGGACCTTGGTTTGGTTAGAATTCTTGCCTCCAAGGTGGACTTGATCTTCCTGTGTGTGGATTTTTCTTCCAGTGACTTTTCTTCTACTGCAGCCCTTCTCATCTCTGCAGATGCATGGTGTTCATATGATGATAAACTTTCCCTCTTCTCTGTCATCTGTGATTTCACTTCCCTGACCGAAGAAGAAGCTTCCATCTCAGATGTTTTCTTAAAAGATGAAACTGCATATGCCTCTGTTTTTGTCAGCTCAGGGAAAATGGATCTGGGAACATCCTCATCTCTGCGCTGGGAAGCGTAGGTGGTATAATCCCCTCCTGTTACATCCAAGGTTGCATAGTCAGAAGCTTCACCTTTGTAGTTGGTGCACACAGCACGGTATGTTCCACTGTCATCAATATGACAGTCTAGAATTTCCAGGGTTAGGACCCCACTCATGTTGGTGTAATGAATCTTACTGCTCTCTTGAAGTTCTACACCATTGTGGTACCATTTAACTTCGGCAGTAGGCTTAGACTGAACGTTTAAGATAAACCGTGTATTCTGGCCACACGGTACCCTATGGGAGCGCATTCTTAGCGTGATTCGAGGGGCATGGTCCAGTGTGAAAGGTTGCTGACTCAAAACTTCATACTTCCTTTCTGATGTTTTCTGAGTCTTTAAAGCAGCTTTCATGGACTCATACCTAGAAAAGATATCAAATCTTGCCGACCTCTCAAATCTTGAGAGTGATCTCTCACTGGACACGGGGCTGGGGGAACGTGGGCGAGTTCTCTCTGGAGTGGGAGACCTTCTTTCTGTGTCCTCTTCATATTCCTCAGCTGGTTGTGGATGAGTTCGTATCAGCTCGGACACCGGCCTCATTAATTCAATATAAGTTGGAGACAGGGAACGCCGTCGTCTCAGGAACCTAGACACAGATGAGGATGACTCCCTTTGAGCACGTTTTGTGATTTCATATTCTTCCTCAATTTCTGTTATTTCTGTCACTTCTCTCTGTCGTCTTGATTTCTTTTTAGACTTTTGCTCTTTTGACATGAGGTCAAGCTCACTTCTGTATTCTGAGAGGCGCTGGGTGGTGGTGACAGGACGAAGCAGTTCCTCATCCTCTCTCTCAGCCATGATCCTCTGCCGTTGTTTGGGCTGTCGGTATGAGGCCTGGGCATGCCGCTCCCGCAGCTCTCCATAACTTGTGCTTATCTCAGTCTTCGTGGGGATGTGATAGGTTGAATATCTGAAATCTTTTCTAGCCCCTTCCACCTTGACATGAGCTTGGGGTGAAGAGTAACGCAGGCTCGAAAGCTCAAAATGTGGAGGGCTTCGGCTTGGCGGTGAAGCTGAGAAACCTAATTCAAGCTCCTCTTCAAGACGCAGCCTCTCTTCCTCTGTTCTCTTCATCGCCAAGTAATCATCGATGGGAAGAAGTAATTCTTCATCTGAGATGTCACCAAGAGAACGCCTTCTAGGTCTGTAGTAGAAGGTGTAATCAGGAGAAGGGGTACGCCGGCGAGCTGGTCTCACCATTTCAAGATCATCTTGGGTCAGTTTGGGAATACGCCATTTAGGTCTGTATTGATCTGTAAAGCGTGGAAGGGGTGTCACGTAGAACTGTTCCCATCGTGAAAGGCGGATGCGCTTGGGTCTTTTCTGGACAACTCTGTCAATTTTCCCAGGCATTTCATACTGATCACGTATCTTTTTGTACCATTTCATGTCAGACATGGGCACAAAATGCTTAATGTGGTGGTCTTCTTCCACGACGGTCTGTTTGTACTTGCGTGGCTCTGGTACTTCATAAGGCATACGGAGTTTTCTCTCTTCCTTCTTTTCTTCCGTCTCAAGGCGGAACTCCCCTTTTACGGTTTTGGTGCTTACCGCTGGTTTGTAAAGGATGGCAGCTTCTCTCAGAGCCTGCTGGGCTACCTGTGTTAGTGGCACACTTTCCGTTCCAGAAAGAATTTCAGCCATTCTCAGTGTCTTGTCAATTTGCTTTCGTACGTGTTGTTCACGCTCCTCTTTACTCTTGAATTCTTTTTTGACATACCTCAGGCGTTCCACTTGTAGGTGAGCCTGGCAGCTGGTGGATCCAGCAGTGTTTGTAGCTGTGACCCTGTAATAACCAGTGTCTTCAGGCAGAGTATCCCGGATGTGCAAAGCATAATAATCCAAGCCTTCATGGATAATTTCAATGTTAGGCCCAAGGGACAGTGGCTGACCATCTTTCTCCCATTTTAATGTTGGTGGGGGGATGCCAGAAACTCTGATCTCAAAGCAGATACTTTGGCCTTCTTGGCATTCTGCATTTGCCAGTAGCCGTTTGAACATGGGTCTTAAGGTTGTATCTGTTGGAGGTGGATGTGGGGTTACAGTCAGCTTTGCCTTACAGCTGTCCTCACCATATTTGTTCCTTGCCACAATGGTATATTCAGCATCATCATCTGTTGTGACACTATTGATTGTTAATTGGTAAAGACCCTTGTCAGACTCAAATGTGTACTTCTTCTCATCATCACCTGGTTTAATTTTCTGACCTGATTTATACCATGTAACACGAGGCTCTGGGTGGACAGTTATAGTTACTCCAAACCGGACATTTTCACCCGTGTAAGCTGTCTTGTTATAGAGAGGCAGGGTAAATTCTGGTGGCCTTTCCAGCAGTCTCATGGTATCTGTTCTGCGCTTAACTTTCTTCATGGTCCTACGACAGTAATAGTCATAAACTTCTCTTACACCTTTAACAAATAGCTCTGCATAGGAACTGTCTTCACCGTAGTCATTGACTGCTTTGCATCTGTAGGTGCCATCATCAAATTTGGTAATGTCTTTGACGTACATGGTAGCCACTCCATCTTCATAGCTGATTTCATATTTCTCACTGTTCTCCAGCTGTCTGACACCAAAGTACCAGGTCACTTGGGTAGACTGATCATAATTTTCAATTTTGCAGACATATTTGACATATCCTCCTTCTTCGCCAACTGCATGCATTATCTGCCCAGAAATTGGTCCAATTTCAATGGATGCAACCTTAACTTTAGCAACGGTCACGCCCCTCTGAGATCGAATTGCACCACCACAGGAGATCCGGGCTGCTGACACAACCATGTTGAGGTCTTTCTTGACCAGAGTGTGGTAGTAACGCCGATGTTTTAATGTTCTGATAACTTTAGTACTGACTCTTTCTGTCTTCTGCTTCAGCCACGGGTGCTGGAGTGCTTCAGATGCTGTCATGCGAGATTTTCTCTCTTTTACTAACAGCCGGTCAATGAAATCCATGGCTTCGAGACTGATGTCTTTGAATGCCTCCTCATCAAAAGTATATTCAGCATTCATGATGTTCTCAATTACCTGTTGGTTAGTTTCAGCCAGGAATGGATTGATACCACTCAAAAGCACATACACCAGTGTTCCAAGTGACCACATGTCTGTGGCTGTGCTGACAACATCATGCTGGTGTACTTCAGGTGCATAGTATTCAGGGGCAGTGAACAGAAGCCTAAAGGTGTCCCCTGGCTTCAGCTGACGGGCTTGACCAAATTCTATGATTTTAATGACGGAGCTTCTTCTTGTTTGGTAAATGATATTATCTGGTCTAATGTCAAAGTGTCCAATACTCTTACTATGTAAGAACTCAAGAGCTTCGCAGACTTGGCGAACATAACTTATAATTTCTCTTTCATTAAGTTCAAAAGCACTAGTGTTAATGCGTTCGAATATATCAAGTCCTGATATGAACTCAAAGATCATAACTAATTCTTCCATGCTTTCAAATGATTCATGGAGGTATAAGATGTTTCTGTGCCTAGCGATATTTAGAATGGAAATTTCCTTCTTTACCAAAACCTGATCAGTCCCTTTGACTTTAACAAATTTAGCCATGTATGTCTTTTTTGAGGATGTTTCAACACAACGGTGGACAATTCCAAATTGACCGCGTCCAAGATCTTCAGCAATCATATATTTTTCATAGAGTTCCTTGGTTGACGAGTGAGATGCTTTAGTCATGGAAACTTCCATGGTTTCATCTACCTCTTCATCATAGTTCATAGCTCTGGTCTTGTCTTCTTTGGTTATGGTCGGTTCTGAAGGCTCAGAAGGCTTGCTTAGGCCAAATTTATTTTCAGCTATTACACGGAACTGGTAACTTGTTTTTCCAAATAAGTTAATCACAGTATAACGTGTTTCTCGGGCCTGTCCTACACGGAGCCATCTTTCTGCAGTTGTTGCACATTTTTCAACAATGTAGTTGGTGATTTTGCTGCCCCCATCAGAAGCTGGCTCAGTCCAGGTTAAGTTGACAGAATCTCGTGAGATGTCACTCACTTTGACTCCTCTGGGTGGGTCAGGAACATCGGCCACATCCAGTTCCACTGTCTTCTGATCAATTCCAAATCTGTTTTTAGCACAGACCACATAGAAACCAGCATCTTTTCTCTCCACTCCATTGGGGAAAACAAGTGATGTGAAAGATCTTGTGACAATAACTTGGTAGTGGCCATTGTTGTCGATGAGATCTTGTCCTTTCTGCCAGGTGATCACCGGATCTGGTTTGCCACTGAAGGGGATCTTGATGCTGACCACCTCACCTCGGAGAGCATGAACAGCTCCCATGCCTTCAAGGGTTTTAGGCAAGTGTATCTTAGCTGGAACTGTATGGGAATAAAAGGAAAAAAGAATATAGTTTAGCAATGCCTAACCTTATGTAAGTGCAACAGCCCCCCTCCAACTAATAATGTGTCATTTAGCAACAAACATATGTTTACTAAGTTTTTACCTTCCACTTCCAAGGAGGCAGTGCCAGATACAGATCCCCCTTGGTTGGTAGCTCTGACTTGGTAAACTGTAGCATCATCATCCGTGACACTTGCAATAATGAGTTGATGGTAGCCACCCTTAAACTCTTGAATACTGTACTTTAATCCATCTGCAATGATTTCTTTGCCTTGTCTGTACCATTTCACAACAGGTTTTGGATGGCCAGTCACTTTGCAGACCAAAGTAGCATTGCTCTGATATCTGACATTCAGATTTCTTAGTTCCTCTTTAAAGTGTGGTGCCTGAATTGGGACATCAGATTTGGGAGTAACAGGTTCTGATATTTCACTCCATTCACTTTCTCCACCTAGGTTTTCACACTTCACACGGAACTCATATTCAAGACCTTCAATAAGGTTTTGCACTGAGAAGACAGTTTCTCGAATTTCTTCTGTTGTCACTGCAATCCATTTATTCTGCTTCTTTTCACGCTTCTCAAGATAGTAATTTCTAACTTTTGCACCACCATCACTGGCAGGTGGCTTCCAAGCCACAACACAAGAGTCTTTTGTGATAGCAGTAATAGCTGGCTTGCCAGGAGCACCTGGCTTTTCTATTTAAAACAGACAAAAAGGAGTTGAGTCATAAGGTGAAATGTGCAGCTTTATTAAAAGCTTATTTAAAATAAAGTTATAAATTCAAAATTCTATCAAGAATAACTGTTCTAGAAAAATGAATTTTTTTATGCTAAGAGAGTTATCCAAACACAGAGTTCCTTTTCTAAATAAGAAGGAATAGGGTATATACAGGGGTGGGAAAAAGTAGGTTTACAGTTGTGAGTACGCAAAATATTATTGAATTATTACTTATCAATTATTGTATTATTTTCCATACAAAGAACTGCAAAGCTACTTTTGACAACCCCGTTTTTGCTTTTTAGATATGCATCAATTCAAACTAAGTGAAATAAAAGGTTCTTGTGCTTTACTTGAATCTTTGTTATTTCCTTCCAAAATTTATTTCTGTTAAAGTTTTATGTAAAGATATTTTTATGTAAAGAATTTGGCCATATGAAGATTGTAGAAGTTATACAGGAAGTTGTACTCACCAAATGGACTTTTAATGATCACAACTGAGGAGACTTCTAGAGGTTCACTAATGCCAAAAGTGTTCTGAGCCGAAACCCGGAAGTAGTAGCCAGCATTTTCTGTGAGGTTTACAATTCTACAGGTTGTCACGGAGATGGCTGAAGACACCAATTGCCATTCAGCCCCTTCCTTGGCCTCACATTTCTCCACCACATAATTGGTGATCCAGGAGCCTCCATCATCTTCTGGTGGCTTCCAGGTGATCACTACAGAGTTCTTTAATAGAGCTTCAATCACAATAGGTCCTACAGGTTTGTCTGGTTTATCTGTTGGAGAAAAATACAGTAGTAGTGGTTTTTGTAGTGTGTCTCCCAGGATTGTTCCCTTTTAAAACAAAAATCCCAATGAAAATGAAAATCAAATACCTTGTATTTCCACATCAAGGATAGCATCAACCGTTCCAAAGACATTGCTGAGCTGGACTTTGTATTTCCCAGCGTGGGTCTTCCGTTGGACATTCTTCATGACGAGATGAGTGTAGTGCTCAGTGTTTTCAATAGCAGTGTTTTCTGTGTTTTGCAAAAGTTTTTGGCCACGGAACCAAGTGATGGCAGGTACTGGACGACCAATATACATAACATGCAGTCGAAGTGTTGAACCCACAGCGCCATAATATTTGTCTTTCAGTGGGTAACCGGGATGGAACTGTGGTGTAGCTTGCAAGAGAAGCTTACTACTAGTTTCTACCTCTCCAACCTCATTAGTAGCTATGCAAGTATAAATGCCTTCATCTTCCTGTTCCTCTGTCATTACTGTCAGGGTATGTGTACGTCCATCTGAAGACATTTTGTACTTCCGGCTTTGTACAAGCTCCTTACCAAATCGGTACCATTTAATGTCGGGAAGAGGCCTTCCAATGATCTGGCATGAGAGTTGAGCAGCTTCACCCAGTTTGGTGGTAACATCCTCCATTTCTTTGCGTACTCCTGGGGCCTCTCCAGCTGAAGGAAAGATAATGGTAATGTGTTATTGTTACCACTGTTGCTATAATCTTCTGTCCTTGTATATCAGAATGAATTTATCCTATTGAGTAACACTTTATTAGAAACCATGATTCACATGAGTCTAATTCTTAAAAACTCTTTGCAGTGATTTTCCTGGGGTCCTATGGGAAGTAGGGATTCTGTGAGCACATTATTATGCAGAGTAACTTTTCTCTTTATGATTGGAAGCCATTAACGATGCATAAGAGTTTTGGGAAGTAAGAATTCTTTCTATAAATCTGTAGTATCTTTGCCCTTACTTAGGTTCACTGAAGTGAGGTACATTTGTTGATTCTTCAAGTCTTGTTTGGACTATAAAAACACCCCATTGCATTTGAGGGAGATATTGCTCTTGTAATGTTCTCAGTTCACTGCTCTGAACGCCTAATGAGTTTATGTTCTTGGAATGTCTTCCTATAGAACCTAGCTGTGACTCCCTGTGCATGCATATGCCAGCGTGAGTGATTCTTTCCAAACACTTGCTCACCAATAAAGCTTTCTGGAGATCTATTTAGCATAGAGGAAGAATTAGCCATAACATGTTACTTCGTTTGTAACCCATAAGCAGATAAGTAATAGCTACTTACATGTTAGTTTGGTCTTTACAGACATAGCAGTTCTTCGAGGTCTGCTAAGCCCAGCCTCATTCTCAGCAAAAACTCTGAATTCATATTCAGTAGCTTCCAGCAAACCCCCTATTGTGAATTGCCTGTCCTTGATTCGGTCCTTATTGCTCTTCTTCCAGGCGCTGTCTCCAGATTGTCTATATTCAACCCAGTATCCAAGAATGTCTTTGCCACCATCACATTCAGGTTTCTCCCACTGTAGAGTGACACTATCCTTGGATATTGAAAGAATCTCAAGTTCTCCAGGTTGGCTTGGCTTATCTGGAAGATTTAAAAACAATCGAAAAGAGAATCAGCTATACTTCCGAAAAAAAAAAGCAAAAGACCGAAGATGGTTTGCCTCTTTGATTTTAACCCTTCAGAATTCTCTCCTTACCAAATGGATCTTTGCAAATCACTGGTTCAGATGCAGGGCTGGTCTCACTGAGGCCAACATCATTCTGTGCAATAATGCGGAACTGATATTCAGCATCAGGAACAAGCCCGGTGACAGTGTACATTGTGGTCGTTATCTGAGTCTTGTTGTGCCTGACCCACTTTTCAGTGGACGTCTCCTTACGTTCGATGTAGTAGCCTGTGACTCGAGACCCACCATCATCTTTGGGACGGGACCAGGACAGGCTGACAGAACTCTTGGTCACGTCAAGTATCTCTGGAGGATTGCTTGGAGGCTCTGGAGGATCTAAGGATATAAGTGGAAAATATAACATGTGTTAGAGTCTAGTCCCAAATTTTGTAAGGTGATAGCTTTTATTTCAAAACAAATGAGAACTGAAAGAATTTTTGCAATGTTGTGGTTGGAAGAGCACTTACTGAGGGGTGTTTTTGGTATGACTGGTTCCTCAGATTTCAGGGGTTTGCTGATGCCAAATTGGTTTTCTGCTGAAACACGAAAATGGTATTCCACATTTTCTTTGAGGCCTTTTACCACCAGAGATGTACCTTTGACTCTGGAATCAACAGTATACCAGGCGGCTTTAGGTACTTCTCGTCTCTCGAGGATGTAGCCTAAGATGTCGGCACCACCATCATCGGCAGGGGGTCTCCAGCTGACCCTTACAGAGC
The DNA here is from genome assembly GCA_037038555.1 of Rhynchonycteris naso. Classification (NCBI taxonomy): domain Eukaryota; kingdom Metazoa; phylum Chordata; class Mammalia; order Chiroptera; family Emballonuridae; genus Rhynchonycteris; species Rhynchonycteris naso. The sequence goes on along the minus strand of CM072997.1, from coordinate 54,555,316 downwards.
GAGCTTGTATGTCGTCATATTCAAGTGGTCCTTCTGGAGTGTTAGGGCTTCCTATCACCCTAACCTTGATATAAACAGTCTTCTTGCCACATTTGTTTTCCAGAACCAGGTCATAAGTGCCAGAGTCATCCCTGACTGCTTCTTTGATTACAAGGTCAGTGTGTGTTTCAGAGGTTGCAATCATGGCACGCTTACTAATATCTTGGCCTTCTTTGGTCCATTTACATATTGGGTATGGTTTTCCTTTGATTGGAATGGTAAGTCTGATGACTCCGCCTTGTCTTACAAAGATACCTTCTTGGTATCTTTCATCAAGTTCATAATCAGGATATTCTGGGGGAAAAAGGTAGGGCTACAATTAGCATTTTTTGGGGGGGCTCAGGGAGGGAAGAGGAAGTAAGTCTTAAGGCAATCATCACAGAAAGCAATTGACTGTATCTCTTACCAAGCATTTCAGTGATCTTGACTGTGCCTGGTACCTCAGCAGGCTCCCCAGGTCCACCAGCATTACAGGCTAGTACACGGAATCTGTATTCAGCGCCCTGAGGTAGGTGTGTTAGAGTATATTCCCGAATCTTGGTTGGGGTGGTGTTACATTTGGTCCATTCATGTTGATCTACTTTTTGCATTTCAATCAAGTAGCCTGTAACTTTAGACCCTCCTTCATCGTCCGGAACACTCCAGGCCAGGGAAACTGATGTCCTTGTTGTATCAGTAACTCTTGGGTTTTGTGGCTTTCCTGGAGGAGCTGGGAATAAGAATAAGATGACAATATACTTGTTAAAGTTGCTACCTGAAACATCCACTGAGTTGTGGAAATGTGGTCTCTTAGTTTTAGAATATATTTTGTTTTGTAAAAAAAAATTCATTCATTTTATAAATAAAATTCTTATTTTTCCTTTGTCTTAAATACACTTTATTTATAATCACTACTACTACTTTACATTTATCATCAGTTCTTAATGTGCTTTCTGCTTTAAAATTTTAACTGGAGTTCCAGTGTAAAGAGGGGAAAACAGGTTCAAGAGAAGACTATAAAAATTATTTGCCAAAAGCTCCTAGGAACTGAAGTAGATAGGGAATTGAAGACAAAGAGATATAAGCAAACTTTTTGGACTGATGGATGTATTCTATATTTTGATTGTAGTGGTGGTGATACAATAGTGCAACTTTCAAAACTTACAGACTTTCAGAAGGGTGAATTTTGCTATGTTAAATTATACCTCAATAACCTTGACTATACAAAATGTATTACCAATTGGATCCATGGCAACGACGGGCTTGGAAGGACGACTTGGTTTTCCAGTCCCTCTCATATTAATGGCTGTGACACGGTGTTCATATTCTAAGCCTTCAATAAGACCTGTGGAGCGGTACCGTGTCATCGTCACTGGTACTTTATTTGCACGAACCCATCGGTCTGCTCTCACTTCTTTGCGCTCCACAATATATCCAGTCACTTGGGAGCCACCGTCATCTTCTGGTGGATACCAGGTAAGTGTCATGCCATCACGGGAGACGTCAAATATCTGCAATGTTTCTGGAGGTCCAGGAATACCTGCAGCAAGATGTAGTTGAACACATTATGGCAATATGAATAAATTAAAATAAAGACTCATACATATGTATTAGTGTTACCTTCTTAAATGGTATATAGGACTCCTCTATTTTCCTGTGTTTTCAGTTTTGTACTTTTCATGCTGTTCTTCATTTTCTTTAATTTTATAAACATTTTTAAGCATGCATTCTTTGTTTTTTCTCAATTTAACATAGCCAGTCTACCCTTCCTTTCCTCCCTCCCTCCCTTCCATTTACCCTTTTCCTCAATTTCTTTTATGAAAGAAAGAAAGAATGAAAGAAAGAAAGAAAGAAAGAAAGAAAGAAAGAAAGAAAGAAAGAAAGAAAGAAGGAAAGAAATCTAACCATGTTGACAACCTTCAAGAAAAGAGGTAGAAACTTTAGAAAGACCATGGGTTAATTTTGTGACCTATTTTTACTTACATTGGGGCATGTTAAAAGCAGATTTCTTTTTGTTAACACTCAGAATCAGAGGTAGGGAGAATGGAGGAAAGGTTCAAGAACTTACTGATGCTGCTGCGACATTCTATGACCTCAGACTGCAAGTAAGAGCCAATTCCGAAGCGGTTTGTTGCAGCCACACGGAACACATACTCATTTCCTTCTGTAAGTCTGGTAAACTTAAATGTTGTTCTAGTCACTGATTCAGACACTGGCAGCCATCCAGGACGATGGGCATCACGTTGTTCTACCACATAACCACTCAGTGGAGCACCACCATCCAATTCAGGTGGTTCCCAGGAAACAGTAACTGAAGTAGCATCAATTTCATCAACCTTGATAGGCCCAGTTGGTGGACCAGGCTTGTCTATGAAAGGAAAAGAAATCCAAGAAATTTTCACTTCAGATCAAACTTGGGTGACTGAACATCAACAACAGCATGCATTTGGTTTTGTTACACTTCCTTACCAAGAATGATAACTTTAATGGTCTCTGAAGTAGTTCCAGTTACATTTTTCAATTCAAGAGTATATTCTCCAGTGTCTCTGATAGTAGTTTCACGGATGGTTAATTTTGTTTCTTTTGTATGAGTTTCGACTGTGACCCGGTCTGATTCTTTAAGTTTAGAACCAGCGAAGAACCATGAAGCCGCAGGAGGTGGACGACCAGCAATTGGTATCACCAACTCTATTGGTCTGCCAGCTGGGACGTGAATGGTCTTTTGAGGCATTGTAGAAAGATCAATTGTTGGTAACACTATGAGAGAGAAATTAGGAATTTATTCTTAAGCATTATTTCTAATGACAAAGTGTCATGAAGTCTGAATGCTTTCTTTACTTTACTATTACCATTTTATGATGATTTGGTACATACCTCTGAGGTCATGTACAGTTACGGCGGTGACGATCTCTCTTGGTTCTGACACGCCTTTCTCATTTTGTGCCCTTACTCTAAATAAGTACTCTTCACCTTCATTTAGGGAAGTAACAGTGTGTTCCAGGACTGTGGGTTTTAAGGTGACAACTTTCATCCATCTCTCAGTGCCAGGTTTGCAGGCCTCAAGAACATATCCAGTGAGTCGGCTGCCACCATCATAGAGTGGTTTTTCCCAGGCGAGGGTCACAGTTGATTTGGTGACATCTGCCACTTCCAGTTTTGTAGGTACTGTAGGCACTTCTGAGACCAGAATGGCATCAGATGTTTCACACGGCTCTCCGATACCATAAATATTTTCTGGCAACACTCTGAAATAGTACATGGTTCCTTCTATAAGTCCAGAAATGCGGTAAATTGTCTTGCTGCATTTGGTAGTTATTGTTTTGAATGCTCTCATGGCAGCTTCCCGCTTCTCAATAATGTAGTTGTTGACTGGAGCTCCGCCATCAATTGTGGGGATTTCCCAAGTAATGGTTGCAGAATCTCGTGATACTTCCTTAACTTTAACCGAAGGACAGGGACCGGGAGTATCTAAAACATAGAAGAAAAGATACATACTTCTTATTTGCTTGATTGGTTGATGGATTCTTTTTCTTTTTTTGCAGGACACTATACTCAACATAGTTCCTCTCTAGAGTGGTGACCAATCATAGGTCAAGGTATATCGTTTTTAGAGAATCTACTCATAGCATCATCATTTTCAGACAAATACTTACCATATACTTTAACAAGGACTGTTGCTGATTTCTTGCCTGACTGATTTTCAGCTTCAATAGTGTATTTCCCAGCATCGTACCGGTTGACTTTGTCCACAATGAGTAAAGAGTAGCTCTCAGTGGTGTCAATAATTGCCCGGTTTGCAAGGTCAATGCCCTTCTTGTTCCAGGTTATGACAGGAGGTGGTCTTCCAGATACAGACACCATCAGGCGCAACGAGGCTCCAGCTCTGATGGTCACAGTCTTCTTTAAGTCATCTGCAAGCTCAAGATCTGGTATTTCTGGAAAGTAAATGTCAAAACTTAATTAATTCACGAACAGGTATAATGAGAAAACAATTCACCTAAAAGCCTATATGATAAATACCTAGTCTTTCCACAGGCTCAATTTCGGCAGTTGACTCGCTGTATTCACTCATACCCTTCACATTTACAGCAGCAACTCTGAAGGAGTATTTCTGGCCCATTTTAAGATCGGTCACAGTGAATTCAGTATTTCTTATTGTGGCATTGGTATGCACTCGGTACCACTGATCAGTGTCCTTCTCTTGCATCTCAAGAACATATCCTATGATGTCAGCACCACCATCATACATGGGTTTGGTCCATGCCAAACTAATGCTGTGCTTGGTGGTATCCACAACTCTTGGAGCAGAAGGTGGTCCAGGGGTATCTATGGAATTTTGAAAGGGGGATGCAGGTATTATACAATAAGAAAGCTTTGAGATTTGTATTTTTGGTTTTCAAGAGTCACACACACTATTGTTCTTTGTCCACACCCACCAAGATAACCTTTGTAACTGGGTCCTTCTGACATTACAGGGAAGCATTGTCTGCTATATTATCACTGTTATTATTAAGAATTAAACTTCTTTGAAAAGATAAATGTTTCTTTCATGTTACTTTGCTAGCTATGCTGTGTTCTTCTAGCTAAGCTGACTGTTGCAGTATCCATTCTCAGGGACTTTTCTTTAGTTGCTCAGCTTACACAGGGTTACTATCACTTGTCACCTCTATAGGTGACAATGAGTACAGAAATCAGTTTCTTCTACTTCTCCTATTCAGTCCCAGTGATTTATTCTTTGGTTCTTGGGCTCTAACTCTAACTCTAACAGGGATTTAACATTTCTTTTTGAAGCTCTTCTGAGAATTATTTTGTTAGATACTTATTAAAGTACTAGAAACTATGCTCTGCTAAGCCTTTTCTTAAAATAGACCTTGTCTTTTTTCCTTTCAGTAACTATTATCACCACAGTGCATTTTCTCCATTCTTTGGGAGATTTATAAAATACAGCCTTTTCATATTGGTAGTAGAACAATTTATTTTTCTCATAGATTGGAAAATACTGCAACAATTTTCAGCTGTTGCTAACTTATCAACAGAAGTAGTAAACATGTTCTCTTGACTTAGGTTATATTTAAAATCCTTCTAATAAGCATATGTTTTTCTAGACTATTTTATAAGTTCTAGGAAGTGGCATTTCAGGAAATTATTTATAATAAGGTTTCGATGGGTATTAGGTTTATATATGATTCTTGGAACTCACATGATGGTTCTCTGCATGAGATAAAGTTGGAAGCTTCACTGGGTTCACTGTTACCAGCAGCATTCACTGCGGTCACCCGGAATTGGTAATCACATCCTTCCATCAGGCCAGTGACCTTCAGCCTGGTATCATACACCACATAGTCTTTGTTGACACGTGTCCAACGCAAGCTCTTCTTCTCACGTTTGTCCACTAGGTAGTTGCTAATTTCATTGCCACCATCAGATTCAGGTTTTAGCCACTGAATAATGATATGCTCTTTGCCAGCTCCAACTTCTTCAGGTATGCCAGGTTGTGATGGAATAGCTGTTTATATTTTTACGGAAAAAAGTATAATCAGAGTTGCACCAAGTCACTATTGACATGGCTGCCCCCCCCCCTGACCCCCACCTGCTGGTCCCATTACAATTCAACTTCCAAGTTGTTTAAAAGTCTTAATACTCACTGAAGGAGTTTCTGGCTATAATTGGTTGTGATTCAGTAGGCACACCAGGGCCATATTTGTTTACTGCCCGCACTCGGAATAGGTATTCATTGTTCTTGATGAGTCTGGTAACTACATAGGAGAGGGTGGAACATTCGCCTTCAACAATCACCCAGTTGAGTCTGCTAGTCTCGCGTCTTTCTACAATGTAGTGAGTTATTGCTGCTCCTCCATCTTCCTGGGGAAGGCTCCAGGCTAATGTGCACTTCTCCTCTGTTACTCTGCTGATGATGAAGTTTCCACATGGGCCAGGGGAATCTGAAACAGATGTAATGACAAGCCGTGATGAATATCTTTCTTTCTGCCCATCCTTGAAAGCACTATTCAAATAAAGGACATTTGACATGCTTACCAAGCACTTTGACCAGGACAGACACGGCCTTGGTCCCACTGGCATTCTTTACTGTTAAGGTGTATTTCCCACTGTCACTTCTGTCACAGAACTTGATCACAGCAGTTGCTCGTTTGCCAGTATACTGTAAAGAGACCTTTTCACAGAGATCTAGTTCCTTGTCCCCTTTGGTCCAGATAATTTTGGGTTCAGGTTTGCCACCAACGGCAGCATCAAGAACAAGATCTGAGCCTGCTCGGATGGTCACCAGATCACCCTGTAACCTGGCGTCTAGTTCAGCCTTTGGTGGAGCTGTCATAGGCAAAACAGATGTGAATGAACATATGGCAGTTTATTTTCACATAAATTGTGATAAGTTTAAAAGGAGAACATTGATCATTTTTTACCGTATTCATCTCGGCAAGTGATGGGGCCTGTCGATTCTGATCCTTTGCTAATTACGCCGGCTGCATTCTTGGCCAACACACGGAATTCGTAAGTATCTCCTTCACTTAGAGCGGTCACAGTGAAGAAATTGTCAGATACGATGGTATAGTTGCATTTCAGCCAGCGACCATCTCCAACCTCACTGACTGGCTTACGCTCTATGATGTAGCCCACAACCTTGCTGCCTCCATCATATATTGGGGCGGACCAAATCAGTGACACTGTCGATCTGGTGACATCTGTCACCTCAGGTCTTCCTGGTGCATCTGGAAGGGATGCAAAAATAATGTTAAAAAATACAACTCTGAATTCTACCAGTACTACTAATCATAATGCTAATAACAATAAACAAATGTACCCTTAAATTTGGACACATACCAACTGGGTTTTGAGCCATCACAGGTCTTGAGGCTTCGCTGGCTTTGCTAACACCTGCAGCATTGAGTGCATACGTTCTGAACTGATATTCCAGTCCTTCTACCAAACTGGTCACTTTGTAGTTGCACTCTAAGCATGGCACTTTGTTTTCTTTCACCCAAAGAATGGTGTTACGTTCTTTCTTCTCCACCCAGTAGCCAATGATTTTACTGCCGCCATCATGATAGGGTTCTTCCCAACGGATAGACATGGCATTGGCTGACACGTAGGTGACTTCAGGTCTGGTAGGAGCACTTGGTGGAACTAAATATAAACAGAGGTATCGAATAAGAATACAATTTTTTCAACTCAGGGGAAATGTTTAATAATAGAGACTTTGAAGTATGCTTTTTATTTTTCTTACCAAATGGATGCTCAGCAACTATTGGTGCTGATTCTACAGGCTTGCTGACACCAAATCTGTTCTCTGAACTGACCCGGAAACAATATTCCATGTATTTGGTTAGATGAGTGATTTTAATCTGAGTGCGCTTGACACTGGAATTGACAAGCTGCCAGGCTGTAGTGCCTGACTCACGCTTTTCAACGATGTAATTGGTTATCTCGGTGCCTCCATCGTCTTTAGGTTCAGCCCATGAAAGGACACATGATTCAGCTGAGACGGATGAAACTTCAATAGGGCCGGTTACTGGACCTGGCCTTCCGATGATCACAACTGTGATGGTAAATGTTTTAACACCAGCTGTGTTTTCTAGGGTCAAGAAGTATCTTCCAGAGTCACCTCTCATGCTGTCCTTTACAGACAAGGTGGTTCTGTCTTTTGTTGTTGTGATACTCATTCGATCTGTCTCCTTAAGTCTCATTTCTTCCAGCTTCCATATTACTTTGGGGGCAGGACGACCACCGATTGGCACATCAATGGTAAAGGTACTTCCTGCTTTGCAAGTTATGAGCTGATTGGTAATTCCGGTGAGGTCAGCAGTGGGCTCAATTTGAGGTTCCTTGATGATGACGGAAGAGAAGGCTTCCCTGGGTTCACTGTAGCCAGCGTCATTCTTGGCCTTCACACGGAACTCATACTCAGTGTTCTCAACCAGGTGCTCCACTGTGAAAGTCAGCAGTTTGGTGTGACCAGCTTCAACCCAGAAGTCAGATCCCTTTTGTCTCATTTCGAGCAGGTAGCCAGTGATCCGGCTGCCTCCATCATGGTCAGGTTTAAGCCAAGCTAAGACTGCAGAGGATTTGCTTGTGTCAACGACATCAAGTCTCCTCGGTGGAGCAGGCTGTTCTGTGGCTATGATTGGTTCTGGCATTTCATAGGGTTCACCAACACCATACTCATTTTCTGCAGAAACACGGAAATAGTATGGAACACCTTCTGCCAGGTCACTGACCTTGAGGATCTGACGAGTGCATTTTTCACTGATAACCTGCCAGCTACGGCGACTTGCTTCTCGTTTCTCTACCACATAGTGATGGATTCGGGCACCACCATCAAGGAGAGGGGCATCCCACATCAGTGTTACAGAACCCCGGGTCACATCCTTGAAGGTAATCGGGCCAGGTGGCCCCGGAGTGTCTAGCACCTTGACGGTGAATGTGATTGACTTACTGCCGCTGCTGTTTTCCACAGTAAGGGTATATTTGCCTGCGTCATTTCTGTTGCAGTTTTCCACGGTAAGGGTGCTGAAGGAGTCTGTCATATGGATATCAGCCCGAATGCTAAGGTCAGAGTCGGGTTTGCTCCACACAGCTGTAGGAGCTGGTCTACCTTGGTAGGCAATGAAGAGGCGGATACTGGCCCCAGCTCTAACAATATGAGTCTGCTTGAAGTTTGCGTCGATGTCTAACTCAGGGGCTGTTAATCGGTCGACTGCTTTAATTGTGCCAGTTACTTCACAGCTGTCTCCTCTCCCAGCACCATTGATGGCACTGACCCGGAATTTATATTCTTGACCTGCTTCTAGATCTGTGACTGTGTATCTTGTTTTCACGCATGCCTCTGTATTCACCTTGTGCCAGTCTCCCAAGTCAGCTTTGCACATTTCAATAATATACCCAATTATTTCCATGCCTCCATCAAACACGGGCTTAGACCATTCTAAGCTCACCGTTGTCTTTGATGTGTCTGTCACCTTGACCACACTGGGAGCACTTGGTGGGCTGACTGGCTCCCTACATTTGATTAGTCTTGAGATATCACTGGCCGGTCCTACTCCTGCAGCATTTTCAGCCATGACACGGAATTCATATTCATTGCCTTCTATCAGACCAGTGACTTTGAATCTTGTCTCAGAGATTGGTCGTTTGCTCACCACTTTTACCCATCGCGTGCTTTTCTTTTCTCTCCTTTCAAGGATATAATGTTGAATTTCATTGCCACCATCTGATTCTGGCCTTGCCCATGTCAGGGTAATGCTATTGCCTGTTATGTTACTTGGTTCTGGAATGCCAGGGGCATCAGGAATAGCTGTAAAATTAAGAAAAAGCAAGAAAGAAAAAAGAAAGAAAGAAAGAAAGAGAAAGAAAGAAAATAGAAACCAATTAGACATGTTTGCTTGGAAGTTAATCTCATGACATAGTACTAGTTCACAAAAATGCACACTCACTGTATTGTATTTGAGCGACCACTGGGTCAGAATCAAGTGGCCTGCCAACACCAAACTTGTTAACTGCAGAAACACGGAATTGGTATTCATTGCCATTTATTAGTTTAATGGCAGTATAGCTGTGGGCTTCACAATTATCCTCAATTAGTGCCCAAGCAAGTCTGCTGGTTTCCCGCTTTTCAATGACGTAGTGAGTGACGGGAGCACAGCCATCATTGAGTGGAGCATCCCACCACAGGGTCATCTTCTCGCCAGTAATATTAGTGAATCTTATTGGCCCAACTACTTTTCCTGGTGTATCTGTAAGAAAAATATCCACAGTTAGTTCCTTTTTCCTTTTGCATTAGAATGCAATCAGGCCTTCCTCTAATCCAAGTTCCATACATTGTAAGACTAAGAAGCTATTTTAGGAGTACCTTGTACTTTCACTGTAATTTCTGCTTTTGCAGTGCCAGATACATTTTTGGCTTCCACTCTATATATACCGCGATGGTCTCGAGTAGCATCCCTAACAAAGAGGCTGGTGGATCCAAGGACATCGGTTATTTCCATGTTCATCCTCTTTTCAATTTCTATGTTATCTTTGAACCAAGTTACTCGAGGTACTGGTCGACCTTGCACCATAGCTTTCATTCTAAGACTCTCTCCAGCTTTAATAATGATACCATCAAAGTACTCAGGGCCAAACTCCACTCTTGGTGGAACTGTAAAGGAAACAGAAATAATATGTATTGATTTGGCTTAATAATGATATAAATGAACATGTTTTTTATTAGCACCATATCATAAACTTGGAAGGGTAGTGCTTATTCTGTATTACCGAAGGTTATGCTGAAAATAGGATTGATAATTGAGAATGTAGACTATGAAGTTAAACATTTGTATATTATTAGGTTATCGTCTTTGTTATGTATATCACATTATTACTCTTGTGTTGCCATTTGTAAAAAGAGAAACTAAACATTTACAGATTATTTACATTCTAGTACTGCTTCCGTATTCAAACAAGTTCCTGCATGAGGCTATCAGCTGCACTCAAGCAAGGTGCTGATTGTGCTATTGATGTATGCTGTATTTTAGTAACCAGTTATTCTTGAGAGCCTTTTTACATTTATTATAATGTCTAAAGTTACAAAGCTAAAAACTCATTTCCACTTGCATCTATTTATAAGGGAATGGAGTGAAATAATAGACATAGTAAAAAGATGCCAATTACATTTTTTTTTCTTCTCATCATCTAAAAGGTAGACCATCTAATTCATCACATAACAACCTTGGATAAACTATAAGAAATGATGTTCCTGTTCCCATTTTATAGATCAAGGACCAAAAGTATTTTTTAAAAATGTGAATGCTCTTTGCTTTATTTGAAATCAGTTGTAAATGCTTACCATTTTCGTCCCTTGTCATAATAATGCCAGAAGACTGTGAGGGAGGACTTATAGTGCCAACGGCATTTCTTGCAATTATTCTGAACTCATACCGATCCCCAGGACTAAGTCCTGTCACTGTGTACTGACATTCACAGACATCGGTAAAGTTGCATCTAACCCAGCGATCACTCCCTTGCCGTTTCTCAATGCTGTAGGCCACAATCTTACTGCCTCCATCACGCAATGGCGGGTTCCATTTCAGTGTGATGGTTTCTCGGGTGACATCAATGTAGTCAGGTGTGCCAGGTGGGTCTAAAAAATTATAAGGAAGTTAAATACATCATTATTTCTGTAATCACCTCTTCATCATTGATGGAAGAAAATAATAAAATGGAGAAATCCCACAAGCTCATTTTAGTCAATTTCAATTTCTGTTTTGTATTGAATCTTTAAATAGAACTTTAAATTGCTCTATCAGACTAATTTAAAATGACCCCCCCCCCTTGCTCTCTAGTGATATGATCTATATGTGAGAAGTTGATACGTGGAAGAAAAGCAGTGTTAAATATTTACTTGCTACTAACATAATCAGTTGCTGAATTAAGTAGATTTAAATAATACTCAATCACTTACCTACTGGGGAAACAGCTAAGGTAAGTTTGCTTGGGTCACTAGGTGAGCTTAGGCCGGCAGAATTTTCAGCAAACACACGGAACTGGTAATCCAGGCCTTCTAATAGTCCAGTAGCTCTATATTCTCTTCCAGATATGGGTGATGTATTGACTCTTTGCCAAAGGATGCTATTTCTTTCTTTCTTTTCAACATGGAATCCAGTAACTTCTGAACCACCATTATAAACTGGAGCATCCCATGTTAGTGACATGCCATCAGAAGTCACATTGTATATAACTGGCTTTCCTGGGGGGCCAGGAATCCTGAACTGATGTTTTGCCACAATAGTGTTTGAGACAAGAGGCTGGCTGACTCCATATCTGTTTTCTGCCTTCACTCTAAATTGGTATTCAGCATCTTTGACTAGATTAGGAACTTTGAAAGTGGTCCTGGCAACGCTAGAGCACACCATCTTCCAATTGGTTTGTGAAGCTTCTCGTTTCTCGATGCTGTAGCAAGTAATTTCTCCTCCTCCGTCATCTTCAGGCACATCCCATGACATGATGACACTATCGGCTTTGATTTCATCAAATCGAATGGGCCCTTTGGGCTTTGATGGTGGGCCAAGTGTGATGATTGTGATAGGAACTGAGCTTCTACAAACTGCATTATCAAGAATAATGTTGTATTTCCCTCCATTCTCCTTCTTGGCATTCTTAATACTCAAAGTAATTTTGTTTTCAGTTTTACTGAGACGAACATTTTCACTTTCTTTCAACGGCAAACCATCTTTCATCCAACTGATAGATGGTTTGGGTTTTCCTTTATAGGGTAATTCGAGGTGCACATTATGCCCAATTCTCACAGCAACTTGTGCCCCAGGGATATCTGACAGGTCAACTTCAGGTGTAATTATGAGTTCTTTCACTGTAACCGGCCCAATAGTGACAGGATCACTCAGTCCTTTCTCATTTTTGGCAGACACTCTGAATTCCATTTCTGAGTGCTCCTTAAGTTGGCCAACCTCAATTTCACAGGATTTACTTATGCCAGCATGTGACCATGTTTGTTCTGTTTTACCTTTCCTTTCCACAACGTATTCTGTAATGATACTGCCACCATCAAAGTCAGGTTTGGTCCAGCTCAGCATAACGGATGTCTTTGTTGAATCCTTTACTGAGAGATCGCGAACAGGAGCTGGTACCTCAGCGGCCTTCACCGGCTCTGTGGTTTCACATGGTTCCCCAAGTCCAATTTCATTTTCTGCAAGAACTCTGAAGAAGAATGCAGTTTTCTCTGACAAATCTGTTACCTTAAAGGATGTACTAGAACATTTGTGTGCCACTGCAGACCATGTCCTCTTGGTGGCATCTCTCTTTTGAATGACATAATTAATAATGGGAGATCCCCCATCAATGAGAGGAGGATCCCAGAACAAAGTGACCGTGCCTTGTGAAACATGTTTAAGCTGTAGTTTCTGGCAGGCGGCTGGTGTATCAAGTACTTTAACACTCACAGTTGAAGACTTTGGTTCGCCAACTCCATTTTCTATTGTGAGAATATACTTTCCTGTATCATTGCGAGTCACTTGAGGAATAATGAGCAATGAAGATGAATCAGTGTTTTGAATGCTATATCTGGTGTCACTGCCAAGATTCTTCTCATCTTTTCTCCAGGTGACAGTAGGTGGAGGCCTTCCTTTAAAGGGTACAAATACTTGTACCTCTTCACCGGCTTTAGCTATAATGGAGGTTCTGAAAGCCACATCTAGGTCAATCTCTGCTTCCTCTGTAGACAGAAAATGGACATACATAATGAATTTTAAATCAAGAAAATGAATGATTTACTGTAAATACTCTAATAAAACAAAAAGTCAGTCATCCCAGTAGGTACATACCAAGTATATCTTTAGCTTGTGCAGGTTCAGTCATGACTATAGGCTCGCCTTGCCCTGCACAGTTTACTGCAGACACCTGGAAGTAGTAATTGACTCCAGGTTTCAGGTTGGATACCACGTATTCTGTAGTTCTGACTTCTTCTTTGGTAGAGACAATAGTCCACTCCTCTTCCTCTCCTTGTCTCATCTCGACAACATAGCCAGTAATGTCACTGCCCCCGTCATAGACAGGTTTACTCCAGCCAAGAGTGATGGATGATTTGGTTGAATCTGAAATTCTTATCTTAGCCGGTGGGCCTGGAAGATCTGCAAGGACCATTCACAATATAGCAATGACATAATCATGTACAATTGAGTGACACAAGAAAAGCCATGGGTGAAGATGCCGCTTTTATAAGCACTTACCGATAGGATCAGCAGCTTTGTAAAAGTCAGATGGTTCAGAAAATGGGCCTTGTCCAGCAGCGTTTACAGCACAGACTCGGTACTGGTAGTCACTGTTTTCCGTGAGTCCTGTCACTTTTTGTCTGGTGTCACGGATAGTCTCCTTTAGAACTTTAAACCATCCGAGACTCTTCTTGTCTCGTTTCTCAAGGAAATAGCCACTTATTTCACTACCACCATCTGTAACTGGTCTGTTCCAGACAACAGTCATTGAATTTTTGGTACTCTTGGTCACCTCTGGCATGCTTGGAGGCCCTGGTGTAACTATTTAGAAAGAAAAAGGAAAATGACTTCAAAGGGTCAACATTACTGATAAATTCTACTTTCCAATCTTCAAATTTTACTCAAAAATAGTAGTTTCATTTATTATACTTTCCACCTGGTGAAATGGAAGATAATGAGAAGAGATGTAATATAAAAGAAAATTAAAGTCATTCTAAGAAAACATTTACAAGCTAGAATAGCTTTTATTTAGTTTTAAAATATTTAAGTGTTAGCTCTCAGTTTTGTAAGGAAATCATGTCTCACCAAATGCATTCTTAGCTACAATCGGGTCAGATTCCAGTGGGTCACCAATTCCGTATTTGTTCACGGCTCGAACCCGGAAGATGTATTCATTTCCTTTGATAATTTTGGTGGTTGTTATGATGCACTCTTCCAAATTTTCAGACACCATAGACCACACGACACGGCTTGTCTCACGCTTTTCCACAATGTAGTGAGTGATTTTGGCACCGCCATCATCTGCTGGAGGCTGCCAGAGAAGAGTTATCTTTTCAGCAGTAACAGTCTTAAATTCAATTGGTCCGCCTGGGGGTCCTGGTTTGTCTGTTAATGAAAGAATGAAACAACTTGTTTGTAATTTTAGAAAGGCTATTATTTAAAATTACTAAATTCTAGGCCGACAAAAATATGATGTTGGCCTTTATTCAGCACTTACCTAGAATCTGCACTCTGATGGTGGCTGAGGCTGAGCCCATGGCATTCCTTAGTTTTAATTCATAGCTTCCACTATTAAGGCGATTTGCATCTTTGATGAGTATAGATGCAAGATCAGTGGTATTTTCGACAGACACCAGTGCATTGGTTTGTAACTCTTTATCATCTTTATACCACTCTATTGTAGGCTCGGGTTTGCCAGAAATGCCAGCTCTGAGCTTCACAGATGTACCTGCTCTGTATTTGACAACTTCTGTATATTCTAAAGGCAAATCAATTACAGGTCCACCTGCAAACACACACACACACACACACACAAAACAGATGATAAATATTTAAAATATCAAGGGGATGGAAAAAAGAATTGTGAAAACTTGAAAATAAGTTCATTGACATCTATATGCAGTAGTTCCGATCTTATTTACCTATTATTCTAAACATTTAAAATTTATAAGCTGCCTATCTATCCCAAATAAGTAAGAAGGATTGTGAGCAAGCTCTGTATCCCAGTGACACTGTGCTAATTGCACAGGGACTTAAATGCTTTTGAGATATATTTTAAAGTCTATTAAATGTTTGAATGCAGTGATGAAATGCAATATGCTAGTAAAAACATTATTGAAGAATCAGCATTATACATTTTATTTCATTCTAGGTTCTCCTTCCTCTTACTACCTCCTATTATTTTTATTTTTTCTTTCCAGTTTACCAATGTACAGGTGTGGGAGATTCATGCCAGACCCTTAATGTGTGAATTCTCTATTCAAAGAGCCACATACTTCATTGGAAAGATTTCCTGCCATGCTGCTTAGAACTTTTGAAGAGAAGTAGAACTAAATCTGACTGGCTTCCCAGTCTCACAAATGCTGATTCAGGGTCCTCAAGACCTGATTCATAAAGAGCAGCCCCGGGATTCTCAGCATGAGGATAGGAGTGGTTACTTTTGCCCAGACACCATAGAGGCTCCTCCTTGAAAATGGGAAACTTTTGGAAAGTGTCTCTGGTGAAACTCTAATTTTTAAGCCACTGTTGAATTGAATATGCCACTTATTTTCCAGAATGGTCAAGAATGTATATTTTGGACTGACGACAATGTATAGAGAGTTCTAAGTCTTTCTGTTTGAATTCCCACTCTGTCACTAATGAGCTGTTTGATGTTGGAGAAGTTACACAAGTGCTCTAAATCTCAGTTCCTCTTCTGTAAAATGGCTTAATTTTAGGGCTGTTAGAACCAAGGGAGAGAATTCATAGAAAATACCTAGTAAATATTAGCTGATGCTCATACTATCATTAACAATGAGGCTTAGTCTTTCACTTATTTAAGAGGAATAGCCTTCAGGCACTAAACTATGGTCTTAATTATTGACTCTGATAATTTAAAAATGAAGAGTGAAAGCACCAACTTACACAATGAAAGAATCAAAAGAGGTTGAAGTTGGAAAGGCTTTTAGCTATTCTGTAGTCCAGCTCTCATGTTTTACAGTTAAGTCAAGAGGCCTGGGGAGGCTAAGGCATTTCTTTAGACTCCCAGTTAGTTCTTCTTAAGCCTCTCAGCTAATTTCTTCTAAAAAACTAATTAAGGTATATACTAAAAGTTATTCTATAGAGTAGGACCCAAAGGATTAAGGATAACTATTGTGTTAACTATAGTTGGAGTTCAAAGTAATAAAAATACTTACCATAAGAATCGATGCATGTAACGGGGCCTACCACCTCAGATGGGTTGCTGATGGAGCCAACAGCATTTCTAGCAAAGACACGGAATTCGTACTGTGAGTTCTGAGTCAAACCAGAGACAGTGAATTGAGTCTCAAGGACATTGGTGAAGCTGGCTTTGGTCCATCTGCCATTTGGAAGGTCGCGTTTCTCAACAATGTAACCTGTAATCTTGCTTCCTCCATCAAAAGCTGGTTGTTGCCATGAAAGGTTGACAGAATTCTTTGAAATATCAGTGATACGGACATTTCTTGGTGGTTCTGTGGTAATAAAAGAGAAAGCAGATCAGGAGCAAGCACTATGCCAACATTGTTTTGCTTTGCAGAAACAAGATTTGCATTTCTAAGTATCAGAAACATTTCCCGCATGATAAATACATACCACAGGCATCTATGGCTAGAACTGGCTCAGAAGGATGGCTGGCTTTTCCGACACCAGCAGCATTTTCTGCATACACCCTGAATTCATAAATAAGTCCAGCACTGATTGTTGTGACTTTGAAGTGAGTTGTGCGAATGAGCATTTTGTTGGCTTTCTGCCATAAAATACTGTTTCTATCTTTCATTTCCAGGTGATAGCCTATAACTGCATTGCCTCCATTGGACACTGGTTCATGCCAGGCCACGGTGATGCTTTCTCGAGTAACATTAGTGACCCATGGTGTAGATGGTGGTCCAGGTGTTGCTACAAAAGAGAGAAATACCATAAGTTAATAGACATTTGAAACATTTATGTAAACGAAAACTTGGGATCTTGGACAAATTTGACAACTTACTGTATGGTAGTTTGACAGTCACACAAGCTGAATCTATGTGATCACTGATGCCAAAGCGGTTTTCTGCCTTAATGCGGAATTGGTATTCTTCTCCTGTGGTCAGTTTCATGACTTTAATCATGGTTCTTGCAACTGTTGCAGACACTTCGGTCCATACTGCCGTACTTGTCTCTCTCTTGAGGACAATGTAATTGGTAACATGAGTTCCACCATCATACTTAGGTGGCTCCCATTTGAGAGTCACAGTTTCTTCAGTTACATCACTAATAACAACAGGGCCAGTTGGGGGACCAGGCCTGTCCAGTACAACGATGTTAATAAAAGCTTTGGTTGTTCCGCTAGAGTTGGCAGCCGTAATCTCGTATTTTCCAGCATCAGCAGCAACACTTTCTTTGAGATTAATGGTCAGGTTCTCAGCAGTAACTTCAGTATTAAATCTCATAGTTGCTTTCAGAGGGACACCATCTCTTGATAAGG
Organism: Rhynchonycteris naso; assembly: GCA_037038555.1. NCBI lineage: Eukaryota > Metazoa > Chordata > Mammalia > Chiroptera > Emballonuridae > Rhynchonycteris > Rhynchonycteris naso. The sequence goes on along the minus strand of CM072997.1, from coordinate 54,537,616 downwards.
TTACTTTGGGCAGTGGTTTTCCAGAAATCGGAATGTCAACTTTAAGGTTTGAACCAGCTCTGACATACACAGTATGACTTGGGAAATGTTTCATGTCAATTTCAGGTGGTTCTAAAAAAAAAAGAGTGTGTTTGATGAAGATGAAAAAGAAGTTTTAAAAATCAACTCAGGGCAACTAATTTCAGATTTTGCTTCTGCATAAAATTGGACTTACCTAGTTGCTCCTTAACAAGAACTGGAAGAAGCAGCTCCCTTGGGTCACTCAAGCCAGCTTGGTTTTCAGCAAATACCCGGAAAAAGTATTCAGAATTCTCCCTCAGACTAGAAACAACATGATGGGTTGACTTTACCACGGCACATTTAACCCAATTTTTCTGCCCCTTTTCCAGCGCTTCAATGATGTAGTGTACTATTCTGCTTCCACCATCATGTTCTGGCTTCAGCCAGGCCAAGGACACACTATCTTTGGATACACTTGTTACTCCAAGTCTTTCAGGTGGGCTGGGTTTTTCTAAGAAAGTAAAACATCAAAAGAAAGGGAAGATTATGACAACATTTTTATCCATGTATGTTCTCCTTGCATTGTCAAGAGAAGGATTTTAAATGAAGGCCATATATTTGCTCTGATTTGAGTCTTTCTTACTTTTATATAGCCAGTTTGGCTTTTGAGCTTTTGCTATTAATTACGCATCATATAGCATGTCATAGCTTTCAAATTCAAATTCAGTGTCAAATGATCAGATTAAATGATAAAATTTATGCCAAGTTTATCATGGGCATAAAATTGAAGAATTAGATGAATAATCTTTTAAGAAATTTCATCATATAATTTCTGCACACACACATTATATACATAGTCAAATTCAATTATACTTAAATTTAACATGTATTATCCAATTCCAGCTATGGAAATTCCTACTTATATTTTTATCAACAAAAATTTTCTTGGGGAGAGAGATGTGGGGAAGGGGGTGAGGAAAGGGTGTAAAGAGGGACAAATATAAGGTGACAGAAAATGATTTGACTTTGGGCGATGGGTATACAACATAATCAACAGTTCAAATGCTATAGAAATGTTTACCTGAAACCTATATACTCTTATTGATCAATGTCACTGTGTTAAATTTAATGAACTGTTTGAGGTGTGAACCAAAGGTATTTAAGATTAATCAGTAATTAGAATGATTCACACTATTTTAGGAAATTTAGCATGAATTTGTAGATTTTCTTTTTTTTAAAAACATACCTGTTATTTTTATTCCTTCCTTTGTTTCAGCTGGTGCACCAACGCCAAACTCATTTTCTCCAGAGACTCTGAAGTAGTAAATTGCTCCTTCTTGTAGGTTGGTAACTTTGTAGGAGAGGCGGTTACAGTTGTTGGTTACAGAGACCCATGCTTTCTTGCTGGCCTCACGCTTTTCTATGTGATAGTTCTTCACTGGTGCTCCACCATCGTTTTCAGGAACATCCCAGGATAACGCAGCAGACTCTTTGGTGACATCATGTACAGAAATATTGGCTGGAGGACCAGGAGAATCTAAAACTTTGACAACTAAGGTCAGTGAAGCAGCATTCAAATTATTCTGAATTGTTAATGTGTATTTTCCAGAATCATTTCTGTTGGCATTTTCAATAGTAAGGGATGTACGAGAGTCATTAGAATCAATATAAGCTCGAGTGCGGAGGTCAGTGTCTGGCTTACTCCAGGAAACATTGGGTACTGGTCTTCCTCGGAAAGGCACAGTCATGGTAAATGAGGCACCAGCCTTGACAATCAAGGTCTTCTTCATTTCACTGTCAATATCAAATACAGGTTCTTCTTCTCTTTCTTTTGCTATCTGAGGATCAGAATTATCACTGGGATCACTAGCACCCATCTTATTGACAGATCTTACTCTAAAAACATATTCGGCACCTGTTGTGAGTGCACTTATTGTATACTCTGTGCCTCTTAAGCTCTGAATGGCAGTTTTCCAGTCAGTTTCATCAGATGTTTTGTATTCTATAGTGTATCCAATTATTGGGGCCCCACCATCAAACAAAGGTTTAACCCAGCTAATAGTTATATTTGTCTTGCCTGAGTCTACAATTCTTGGTTTGGATGGAGGAGATGGTAAGAACACTGGATCTTCTGCCCGAATTAGGGGAGAGGTTTCACTTGGAAGGCTTAAGCCAGCAGCATTTTCTGCAAAAACCCGATATTCATATTCGCATCCTTCCCGAAGTCCTGCTGATTTCACTCTCAAATCATAAACTGGTTTTTTGTTGACACGCACCCACCGTACGCTGTTCTTCTCTCGTCTTTCAATTATATATCCAGAGATCTCACTGCCTCCATCACTCTCAGGTCTGGACCAGCAAAGTGTCATGAACTCTTTGGTCACAGATGTAATTTCCAAAGATGTGGGTGGACTTGGAACTGTAAATGGATCTAGTGCCTTTACAGCCATACTCTCTAGGGGCTCACCAACACCATATTTATTAACACCTGTTACTCTAAAGATGTATTCATTGCCTTTGAGTAACTTGGTTACTTTACAGGATGTAGTCTTTAACTCTCCTTCACATATTGTCCATGCAAGGCGACTTGTTTCGCGTTTTTCTACAATGTAATAGTCGATACTTGCACCACCATCTTCTTGGGGAGGTCCCCAGGAAAGAGAGCATTTCTCAGCAGTGAGGCCACTTATCTCAATAGGTCCTGCTGGTGGGCCAGGCTTATCAAGTACCTTGCAATTAACTGCCATCGACCGAGTTCCTGCAACATTCTTCAGTGTTAGTATATACTGCCCAGTGTCTCGTCTAACACAGTCTTTTACTGTTAACATAGTAGTAAAGTCTGTTGAGACAATTTCTGTTCTTGCCCTTTCTTCAATTTCTACACCATCCTTGGTCCAGGAAACTAGTGGCAGAGGTCGCCCTGCAATGTCTGCATTTATCTTAAGGACCTCTCCAGCTTTAACAACAATGACATCTCGGAATTTGACATCCATCATAATTCTTGGAGCCTCAACATCGTCTTTAACTGTAATAGGTCCAGTGGATTCAGATGGTTCACTCACTGAGTCAGCAGCATTCCTTGCAAAAACCCGGAATTCATAACGCTGATCTTCAGTAAGTTCAGTTACTTCAAAGTATGTCTCTTGTATGTTAGTAAAATTGCACTTCAGCCACCGGCCATCTGGTAGTTCTCTGCGTTCAATGATGTATCCTGTGATCTTAGCTCCACCATCATAACGTGGTTTAGACCATTTAAGTGACACTGATTTTCGTGTGATATTTGTGACTTCAGGTTGTCCAGGAGGATCACAGGGATCTCGTGCAGGAACTGGTTCACAAGCCTTACTGCATTTACCAATTCCAGCAATATTCACAGCATATACACGATACTCATACATCAGTCCTTCATCAAGGCCGGAGACTTTCATTTGAGTATGGGGGATGAGAATTTTATTTGCTTTTGACCAAAGAATGCTGCTCCTTTCTTTATACTCAAGGTGATAGCCAATTACTTGACTTCCTCCATCATTGACTGGTACTTGCCAGCTGACAATCATGGTAGATTTTGTGGCATGCACAACTTTGGGAGTGCCAGGAGGCCCTGGGGGGCTGAATGGATACTCTGCAACAACAGCTGAAGATTCACTGTACGAGCTCTTTCCATAGCGGTTTTCTGCACAAACACGGAACTGATACTCGCTTCCTGTTGTCAGACGCACTATTTTAATGGATGTTCTTGCAACTGCTTGGGAAACTATGTGCCATGTTGTAGAAGTGGTGTCTCTCTTTTCAACGATGTAATTGCTAATTTGGCAGCCACCATCATATTCTGGAGGATCCCAAGAAATGGTTATATTGTCACAACTAACCTCATCAATACGTATCGGTCCTGGAGGTCCTGGTTTGTCAAGGACAATTACTGAAATAGGGACTGTTATGGATCCAGCACTGTTTGAAACACATAATTCATAAATTCCCACATCTTCCCTAGAAGCTTCCTTAATAGACAGTGATGTTACAGTCTTTGAAGAAGAAACATTGACTCTAGTTGTCTCCTTGAGAGTCTGACCATCTTTTTTCCAGCTTATAGTGGCTTGAGGTCTTCCTTTGAATGGCACATCAATCCTAAGTTGGTCTCCAGCTTTTACATTGAAAGTATTAAAAGGAAGCTCAACTGAAGGCTCTATTTCAATATCCCTTGCAATTACTGGCACTCCAAGTTGTCTTGGATCACTTCTTCCTTTTTCATTAACTGCAGCTACCCTGAAGACATACTCTTCTCCTGCAGTTAGGCCAGATATAGTTGCTTCTAGAGCCTTAACTTGTGTGCAAGTGCTCCATTTTTCACTCCCTTTAGTCTGCATTTCAACTACATAACCGGTAATTTTGCTGCCACCATCACTTTCTGGTTTTTCCCACTTAATTGTAGCAGTGTTACGGGTCACATCAACAAGGGTTACTCTTCCAGGTGGGAGGGGTGGTTCAGAAGCTTTAATGGGTTCAGTTGTTTCAGCTGGTAAGCCAATCCCATATTCATTGGAAGCCAAGACTCGGAAGTAGTAAGAACATCCCTCTTGAAGATTTTCGATTTTAAAAGTGTTCTTAGTGCAATTGCTTGTTACAGTAGCATATGCTTTTCTTGTAGCTTCTCGTTTTTCAACAATGTAGTTTGTAATCTTAGCTCCTCCATCAATAAGTGGTGGTTCCCAAGACAATGTCACTGAGTCTTTCTTCACTTCTCTTACAGTCAAATTCACAGGGGCACTTGGTGAATCAAGAACTCTAACATTAACAAAAGCTGTTTTGGAGCCACTGTAGTTTTCTAGTGTCAGATTATACCGACCACTGTCAAATCTGGTAACATTATCAATTACCAACATTGTATATGAGCTGGTCACCTCAATCTGGGCCCTCTCAGTCAAAATGGCATCAGCCTTTTCCCATTTAACTTCAGGTTCTGGTCGACCTTTGATAGTGACAAATAAGCGTAAAGTAGTACTTGCACGCAGAATGACCACCTTTCTGAGATCAGCATCAAGTTCTATCTCTGGTGGTTCTAGCCGATCCTGAGCAACAACTGAACCAGGTATAGTTGCAGGTTCACCTACACCTTCAGAGTTGATGGCACAAATACGGAAATTATATTCAGTATTTTCTTTAAGCTCGGTCACTGTGAACTGCTTTCCTTGTAATCCTGTTGGTGGAGTGCACGTTGTCCATTCATCAGCAGTGGTTTCTTTGACTTCAATGACATAGCCCTTAACAGGTGCACCACCATCATAAATTGGCTTATTCCATGCCAGGGAGACAGAAGATCTGGAAGTGTCCGTCACTTTTGGATTACTTGGTGGGCCTGGTGGATACAAGGCATCACATGCACGATAGAAAACAGATGGTTCGCTAGGTTCACCCACACCAGCTGCATTTTCAGCAGAAACTCTGAATTCATAGGAATGACCTTCAGTAAGGCCAGTTACCCTAAATCGGAGATCTGTTAGTGTTTTCTTATTGCATTTGATCCATCTAATGCCTTCCTTATCTCGTTTTTCGATAATGTAACTCTCAATTTCAGCACCTCCATCATCCACTGGGCGTGCCCATGTTACTACCATAGAATCTTTGGTGATTGCTGAGGCTTCAGGTGGTGAGGGAGGACCTGGTAGTTTATAAGGATTGCAGGCTAACACAGGCTCAGATTCCAAGGGCTCTCCAATGCCATATTTATTCACAGCCATGACACGGAAAATGTACTCATTACCAGGAAGAAGTTTAGTAACTTTGTAGTTAAGGGCCTGCACCTCATTTGAAACCTGGGTCCAGGAAAGTCGGCTTGTCTCTCTCTTTTCAATGATGTAATGTGAAATATTAGCACCGCCATCTTGTAAAGGTGGGTTCCATGCCAGGTAGCATTTTTCAGCAGTAACCCCAGAAACTTTGAGAGGCCCTTCAGGAGGCCCTGGCCTGTCAAGCACCTTTACAGTGATTGGTATAGACTTTGTTCCACCAACGTTGCTCAGTTTCAGAATATATTGTCCTCCATCAGTACGTATACAGTCTTTGACAACAAGAGTTGTTTTCTGAATAGTAGATTTGATTTCCATCCTAGCAGCTGTTTCATCAAGCTCTTTTCCATCTTTTGACCAAACTACATCAGGTATAGGTTTGCCGCGGATATCAGCTTCAAGGACAAAAGTCTCTCCTGCGTGTACAACAATGACATCTTTATATTTGGGATCTAGTGAAGCGTTTGGTGCATCAATTTCATCTCTTGCAGTAATTGCCCCTGTGCTTTCAGATGGTTCACTAAAGTTGCCAGCTGCATTTCTTGCAATTACTCTAAATTCATATCTTTGATCTTCTACAAGTCCACTCACTGCAAACTCAGTTTCTAATACATTGGTGAAGCTGGCTTTCATCCAGCGACCATCAGGTAGGTCTTTCTTTTCTACAATATAACCTGTTATTTTGGAACCGCCATCGTAGGCAGGTTTCTTCCACTGCAGTGTGACACTGTTCCTTGTAATGACAATGGCTTCAGGGCGACCAGGTGGGTCACATGGATCACGAGCAACAAAGCATTCTGACACTTTGCTAGGCTTGCCGATGCCAACAATATTTTCAGCAGAAACTTTGAACTCATACTCAAGGCCTTCTTCAAGCCCTGTTGTTTTGAATTTGGTATCTGGAATGGGGGTCTTGTTTAATTTGATCCATAAAATGCTGTTCTTTTCTTTCTGTTCAAGATGATAGCCAATAATTTTGCTGCCTCCATCATTAACTGGCTCATGCCATTGAACAAGCATTTGATCTTTTGAGATTGATGTCACAAAAGGAGTTCCAGGTGGTCCAGGTACTTTAAATGGATATTGCACAATCACTGATTTAGAATCCAGGGAGGTACTTTTTCCGTACCTGTTTTCTGCAAAAATTCTAAACTGGTACTCTGTGCCTGTTCTCAGTTTTGTTATTTTAATTGTTGTTCTTGCTACTGTTGCTGATACCATCTGCCAGGTGGTGGTGGTTGTATCTCGCTTTTCTACAATGTAGTTGCTTATCTGGCAGCCCCCAGTGTAGGCTGGAGGTTCCCAAGATATGACTACAAAGTCTGCGCTAACTTCATCAAACCGAACTGGTCCAACTGGAGGTCCAGGCTTTTCCAGAACGATAATGCTGAGACTTTCTGTTGCTGTACCTGCACTATTTGTTGCTGTTACAGTGTATTTTCCAAAGTCATCTTTGTTACTTTCTTTAATGTGCAGAAGAGTTGAAGTAGCAGTTTCCTCAATATTGACTCTTGTTGTCTGTTTAAGAGGCTCACCATCTTTGACCCATAAAACTTTAGGTCTTGGTCGGCCAATTACTGGAATTTCAATTTTAAGGTCTTCTCCAGCTTGGACACTATATGTGTTAAATGGCAACTTAAGACTAGGCTGTATAGTCAAGTCCTTGGCTATGACTGGAACACCAAGCACTCTTGGGTCACTTTTTCCTTTGTCATTGTAAGCCTTGACACGGAACTGATACTCTTGTCCAGAACTCAAACCAGTAACAACTGCATTACAGACTTTGGATTCAGCCACAACACTCCATTTTTCAGTTCCCTTTGACTGCATTTCAACAACATACCCCAGGATTCTGCTACCACCATCATGTTCAGGCTTCTCCCACATAAGTGATGCACTGGTCTGGGACACATCAGTGAGTGTAACCTTTCCTGGTGGGGAAGGAGGCTCAGCAGCTTTCACAGCATCAACAGTTTCCACTGGAACACCAACTCCAAATTCATTTTCAGCCATAACCCTAAAGTAGTAAGTGGCTCCTTCTGTAAGATTCTCAATTTTAAAGCTTGTTTTGCTGCATTTACTGCTCACATTAGCATACGCCTTTCTGGTTGATTCACGTTTGTCAATAACATAATTTTTTACCTTTGAGCCTCCATCAATGATGGGTGGTTCCCATACCAGGATGACAGAGTCTTTTTTTACTTCTTTGACGGCCAAATTCTGTGGTGGTCCTGGGGTATCAAGAACTTTCACAGTTACAAAAGCAGATTTAGACCCACTGCTGTTTTCCAGCTTGAGGATATATTTCCCAGCGTCATTTCTATCACAGTTATCTATTGATAGCTGGGTGTAGTTTACTCCCTTTTCAATTTGAACCTTATCTGTGAATTCACCTTCCTCTCGAGACCATGTGATCTCAGGTGTTGGACGGCCTTTGAATGGAATGTTAATTCTGGCAGATCCACCAGCTCTTATAACAATCCCTTTCCTTAATTCAGAATCAAGGTCAAGTTCAGGTGCTTCAAGTTTATCTTCTGGTTTCACAGTACCAGGAACTGAGGTAGCCTCACCTAAGCCAACTTTATTGAGGGCACAGACGCGTATTTTATACTCTTGATGTTCAGTAAGCTTTGAAATTTCGAATCGAGTAACTTTCAGGCCAGTTGGTGGAGTAACTATTTGCCATTCTTCTTCATCTGCTTTACAGATTTCTACTACATACCCGAGGATCTCACTGCCACCATCATATATAGGTTTACCCCAGGCAACTGTAATTGAATTTTTAGTGGTGTCTACAGTGTGTGCATTGGTGGGTGGGCCAGGTTTAAACACAGGATCACAAGCCTTATAATAAACTGTTGCTGGACTTGGTTCTCCAACTCCAGCAGCATTTTCTGCAGAGACTCGGAATTCATATTCATGATCTTCTGTTAATCCTGTTACTCTTAGACGCAAATCAGTAATGCGGCGTTTATTACATTTTATCCACCTAATGCCACTTCTGTCTCTTTTCTCTACAATGTAACCAATAATCTCACTTCCACCATCACTATCTGGACGGTTCCAACAGACAGTCATGGAGTCCTTAGCAATGTTCGTGACTTCCAAACTCTTTGGTGGTCCAGGAAGCACAAATGGATTTTTCATTAGCACTGGTGCAGATTCCAAAGGCTCTCCAACACCGTATTTGTTGACAGCCATTATACGAAAAATATATTCATTTCCTTCCAAGAGTTTGGTTACTTTCAGAGTGTTGGTCACAACTTCGGAAGCAACAACAGTCCAGGCAAGTCGGCTCGTTTCTCTTTTTTCAACAATATAGTGAGAAATGTCACTGCCACCATCTTGTAGTGGTGGAGACCAGGTTAAAGTGCATTTTTCAGAAGTGACTCCGGTAACCTGGACTGGCCCTTCTGGAGGTCCGGGTCTATCTAGTACTTTCACATTTACTGGGAATGACTTAGAACCTGCTACATTGGAAGCTCTTAAAATATACTGTCCACCATCAATTCTAATTGCGTCTTTGACAATAAGTAAAGCCTTGAAATCTGTGTTTTTAATTTCACATCTAGCAGATTCCTCAACTTCTTTATCGCCTCTTAACCATTCAATGGTAGGCAGGGGCTTTCCATGGACATCAGCCTCAAGCCTGAATGTTTCTCCAGCATTTACCACAATTGTGTCTCTGAATTTTGGATCCATTGAAATTCTTGGGAGTTCAACCTCATCCTTGGCAGTTATTGGTCCAGTACTGTCAGAGGGTTTACTCATTGTACCAGCTGCATTCTTTGCAATGACTCTGAATTCATATCTTTGATCTTCAGTAAGACCCGATACGGTAAATTGAGTTTCAATGACATTTGTGAAACTAGCTTTCATCCAACGACCCTCTGGCAAATCACGTTTTTCTACAATGTAACCCGTAATCATACTTCCACCATCATATATGGGTTTAGTCCATTGTAAAGTGATTTCATTTCTTTTAACAATTATTGCTTCTGGAGTTCCTGGTGGGTCACAGGGATCTCTGGCTACATAGCATTCAGAATTCTTGCTTGCTTTGCCTACACCAACAATATTTTCAGCATAAACTCTGAATTCATATTCAATGCCTTCTTCAAGATTGACTGCTTTAAACTGGGTGTCATGAATAATAGATTTGTTGACTTTTGTCCACAAAATACTATTTCTTTCCTTCTTTTCAAGGTGATAACCTATAACTGGGCTTCCACCATTATTGACTGGTTCATGCCACTGTACGATCATGGAGTCTTTAGTAATGGCTGTGACAAATGGTGTGCCTGGAGGGCCTGGTTCTTTGTAGGGATATTGAGCTACAACTGGCTCAGACTCCAAGGCAAAGCTTTGTCCATATCTGTTTTCAGCAAATATTCTGAATTGGTATTCTGTACCAGTTTTTAGTTTGGTCACTTTGAGTGTAGTTCTGGCAACAGTAGCGGAAACAACATCCCATACGGTGGTGGTTGTATCTCTCTTCTGAACAATGTAATTGGTGATCTGGCAACCCCCAGTATATAATGGAGGGTTCCAAGATAATGTAATACTTTCTGCACTGACTTCATCAAATTTGACAGGTCCTTTTGGAGGATCAGGTTTATCTAGAGTTATAATTTCAATAGATGCTGTTTTCTGACCAACAACATTAGCAACTGTGATTCCATAATGTCCACCATCATCCTTATGAGTTTCTTTAATACTGAGTACAGTGAGGTCAGGTGAATCAGTAACATTGATTCTTGTAGTCTGCTTCAGTGCAAGATCATCTTTAGTCCATGTAATGGTTGGCTTAGGACGTCCAGAAATTGGCACTTCTATTTTCAAATCTTGTCCAACCTGTACATTATAACTGTTGAATGCAGGTCTTACATCTGGCTCAATGACCAGATCTTTGGCAACTATTGGAACTGCAAGGGACCTAGGATCACTTCTTCCCTTCTCATTTACAGCAACAACTCTAAAAAGATATTCTTCTCCCTGAGTGAGGTTGGTAATTACTGCTTCAAGGGTCTTGACTCGAGCACACTCTGACCATTTCTCACTATGCTTAGCTTGCATTTCTACAATATACTGAATTATTTTACTGCCACCATCATGTTCAGGTTTTGTCCAACTCAAGGAGACACTGTTTCTGGTGACATCATCTACAGTTATTTTTCCTGGAGGTTGTGGGACTTCTGCAACCTTAATCGGATCAGCAGTGCGGGCAGGAAGGCCAATACCATACTCGTTCTCAGCTGTGACTCTAAAGTAATAACTGCAACCTTCTTGGAGTTGATCAATTTTCCAAGAATTCTTATGACAATTTGTTACAACTGCAGCATATGCTTTTCTTGTGGCTTCACGTTTCTCAACTATGTAATTTTTTATCTTGGATCCACCATCCAACAAAGGAGGTTCCCATGTAATTGATACCGAGTCTTTAGTGATTTCTGTGACTCTCAGGTTAATAGGTGGACTTGGTGTGTCCAGGACTCTTACAGTAACAAAGGCAGACTTTGTTCCACTGCTGTTTTCTAAGGTGAGAGTATATTTTCCACTATCATATCGGTTGACGTTTTCAAGAACAAGAGAGGTGAAACTGCTAGTGACATCAATTATAGCTGCATCTCTGATTTCACCATCCATTTTCCCCCATTTAACTTCTGGTGTAGGGCGACCTTTAATAGGAACAAATAACCTTAAGGAGCCACCTGCCCTTATATTTATAATTTTTCTTAGTTCTAGGTCAAGATCAATGTCTGGTGCTTCCAATTTTTCTTCAACTATAATGGGTCCAGGGACATCAGCATGTTCTCCAACTCCAGCTTTATTAATAGCACAGATGCGGAAGTTGTACTCATGCTTTTCCAACAACTTCTCTACTTCTATGTTTGTTTTATTGATTCCAGTTGGTGGAGTGCACATTGTCCATTCACCAATGCTCACATCACATGCTTCAACAATGTATCCTTGGATTTCACAGCCACCATCATATATTGGCTTGCTCCAAGAAAGGAAGACAGAAGATCTGGTAATATCCATGACTTTGGGATTGTTTGGAGGTCCTGGTTTATAAATAGGATCACAAGCCTTTTGGTAAGCAGAAGGTGGACTTGGTTCACTCAGTCCAGCAGCATTCTCGGCTGACACTCTGAATTCATAACTGTGATTTTCTATGAGTCCAGTTACCCTCAAGCGCAATTCCCCAATCAAACGTTTGTGGCATCGTGTCCATCTAATGCCCTCTTTATCCCGTTTTTCAAGAACATATCCAAGAATTTCACTGCCACCATCAGATGCTGGCCTTTCCCATACAACAATCATTGAGTCCTTGGTCACTGCTGTGATTTCTGGAGCCTTTGGTGCATCTGGTACTAAAAATGGATTCTTAGCAATTACTGGTTCAGATTCAAGAGGTTCACCAACACCGTATTTGTTTACAGCCATTATACGGAAAATATATTCATTTCCTTCAAGAAGCTTAGTAACCTTGCAGCTGAGAGTCTGCACATTGGCATCAACCACAGTCCAAACTAAGCGGCTGGTTTCTCTCCTTTCCACAATATAATTTATGATATCACTCCCACCATCCTGTAGTGGGGGTTTCCAAGCCAATGTGCATTTTTCTGCTGTAACTCCTGTTATAACCACAGGTCCTTCAGGTGGCCCTGGTCTATCAAGAACTTTGACATTTACAGTAACTGATCTCTCTCCTGCAACATTTTTGGCCTTCAGTATGTAATTTCCACTGTCAACACGTACTGCATCTTTTACACTGAGACTGGTGGCAAAGTCAGTGCTCTTTATTTCTAATCGAGCTGTATTCGAAAGCTCCTGATCACCTTTTACCCATTGAATAGTTGGTATTGGTTTGCCATGAATATCTGCATCAATCTTGAAAAATTCACCAGCATGAACCACAATTGTTTCTTTGTATTTGGGATCCATACTTATTCTTGGTGGATCTACCTCATCTCTTGCTGTGATTGCTCCTGTGCTTTCTGACGGCTCACTCAATACTCCTGCAGCATTTCGAGCTATCACCCGGAACTCGTACCTCTGATCTTCAACGAGGCCAGTTACTTCAAATTGAGTGTCAATGACATTTGTGAAACTGGCTTTCATCCAACGGCCATCCGGTAATTCTTTCTTCTCAACAATATAACCAGTGATCTTGCTTCCACCGTCATAAGTGGGTTTCTTCCACTGAAGAGTCACAGAATTCCGTGTGACAATGATTGCCTCTGGCCGTCCTGGTGGATCACATGGGTCACGAGCTACGTAGCATTCTGACACTTTACTTGGCTTGCCAATGCCCACAATGTTTTCTGCAGAGACTCTAAATTCATATTCAATGCCTTCCTCGAGGCCAGTTGTTTTAAACTTGGTTTGAGGAATAGGTGTTTTATTCAACTTAACCCAGAGGATGCTATTTCTTTCCTTGCGTTCTAGATGATAGCCAATGACTTTGCTACCTCCATCACTGACTGGCTCATTCCACCGTACTTCCATGCTGTCCTTGGAGGAAAGTGTTACGAATGGTGTTCCAGGAGGTCCAGGAACTTTGAATGGATACTGGGCTACAATAGACTCTGAATTGATGTAGGTACTCTTTCCATATCTGTTTTCAGCCGCAATCCTAAACTGATATTCACATCCAGTCTTTAGTCTGCAAGCTTTTATTGTTGTCCTTGCAACAGTAGCTGACACAATTTGCCAGGTGGTGGTGGAAGTGTCCCGTTTTTCTACAATGTAATTATTGATAGAACTTCCACCATCATATTTTGGCGGGCCCCAAGAAAGAGTAATACTATCAGCTGTCACTTCATCCATTTTAACTGGTCCAGTTGGAGGCCCTGGTTTGTCAAGAACAACAATGTTAAGGATCTCTGTAGCTTCACCAGCTGAGTTAGTTAATTTAACTGTGTAATGTCCAACATCTTCTCTGCAAGCTTCCTTTATTGTAAGTAATGAATTATTTTCCGTGCTCTCTGCATTTACTCTAGTTGTCTGCTTCAGTGGCACCTCATCTTTATGCCAGGTTACAGCTGGTGTAGGGCGTCCAATGAATGGAACATCAACCTTTAGGTCTTCACCTGCCAGTACGGTGAATGTATTGAATAGGAGTTTGAAGGCTGGTGGAATGACAAGATCTTTGGCAATCACTGGTACACTCAGTTGTCTAGGATCACTGATTCCCTTTTCATTCTGAGCCAAAACACGGAAAGAGTATTCTTCACCCTGAATTAATCCAGTTATAGTGGCTTCGGTGACCTTGACTGTGGCACATGTGACCCACTTGTCACTGCCTTTGCTCTGCATCTCTACAATATAGCCTAGAATTCGGCTGCCTCCATCGTGCTCTGGCTTCTCCCAAGATAGTGATACGCTATTCCTTGTGACATCCACCAAAGTTATTTTTCCTGGAGGAAGAGGTCGTTCTGATGCTTTCACAGATTCTGCAGTTTCAGCAGGCAGCCCAATGCCATATTCATTTTCAGCGAGAACCCTGAAATAGTAACTACACCCTTCTTGAAGCTGGTCTATCTTCCAGGAAGTCTTGTGGCAATTTGTTGCAACAGTTGAATACGCTTTTCTTGTTGATTCCCGCTTTTCAACAATATAGTTATTTATTTTTGAACCTCCATCAAGGAGAGGAGGCTCCCATGTCAATGTGACAGATGTCTTAGTGACCTCCTTTACCTTCAGATCCTGTGGAGGGCCTGGTGTATCTAGTACTCTAACGTTGACAAATGCGGATTTGCTGCCTGAGCTGTTTTCTACAGTTAGAATGTATTTGCCACTGTCGAATCTGTTTACATTCCCCACAATAAGCAGGGTGTAAGAGCTTGTGGATTCAATGCTAGCTTTATCCAAAGATTCTCCATGTTCCCGGGTCCATTTCACCTCAGGTGCAGGCCTTCCTTTGATTGGAACAAAAAGTCTCAGGGTACAACAAGCTCTGATTGTGACAACTTTGCGCAGGTCAGCATCAAGTTCAATCTCTGGGGGCAGCAACCTGTCTTCAGCCTTTGGAGTTCCAGGAACAAGGGCAGGCTCCCCAATCCCTTCAGAATTCATGGCATAAATGCGGATTTTGTATTCCTGATTCTCTATGAGGTTGGTGATGGTGTAAGACGTTGCCTTGAGCCCAACTGGCGGAGTGACGATCTGCCATTCATCCTCTTCTGGAAGGGCAATCTCTACCATATACCCAGTGATCTCTGAACCACCGTCATAGATAGGTTTATTCCAAGCAATTGAAATAGATGATCTGCTTGAATCTAGAACACGTGGGTTACCTGGTGGGCCAGGTTTAAACACAGCATCACAAGCTTTATAAAATGGACTGGTAGGGCTTGGTGCACTAATTCCAGCAGCGTTTTCAGCCATAATTCTGAACTCATATTCATGGCCTTCTGTCAGTCCAGATACTTTATATCTTAAGTCAGTAACAGTCTTTTTGTTACATTTCACCCAGCGTTGCCCAGCTTTATCACGCCGTTCCACAATATAATTGATGATTTCACTTCCACCATCAGAGTCAGGATGTCCCCAGCAGACAACCATTGAATCTTTAGTAATAGCTGTAACTTCAGGGTTCTTAGGTGGATCAGGGGGTCCGTAAGGATCTACTGCAAGCACAGGTTCAGATTCTAATGGCTCTCCAACACCATATTTATTTACCGCCATGACACGGAATATGTATTCATTGCCTTTCAAAAGTTTAGTGACCTTCAGTTTTGTTACTTGGACTTCTGAGGCTACATTTGTCCATGCCAGTCTGCTCGTCTCACGTTTCTGAACTACATAATAATCAATTTTGGCACCTCCATCATCCAGTGGAGGCAACCAGGACAATACACATTTTTCTGATGTCACTGCAGATACAGCTAAAGGTCCTTCAGGTGGGCCTGGTCTATCAAGAACTTTGACGTTGAAAATGTGTTTGGCAAAACCCCCAGGATTAGTTGCTGTAAGGGTATAGGCACCACCATCCCTTCTGGATGAATCTTTATTTACTAGATTAGTAGAGAAATCTGCAATTTTGATTTCTAACTTTCCTGTGCCTTCAAGCTCCTTTCCATCTTTGGTCCATTCCATTGTTGGAGGTGGGCGACCTGCAACATCAGCTTCCAGCTTGAATGCTTCACCTGCTTTTAGTATAACTGTGTCCTTAAATTTAACATCCACCATGATCCTTGGTGCTTCAATGTCATCCCTGCATGTGATAGCATCTGATGGCTCAGATGGTGGACTAAGAGCACCAGCAGCATTTTTGGCAATCACACGGAATTCATATGCAGCATCTTCTGTCAGGCCACTGACTGTAAATTCATTCTCCAAAATGTTGCTGAAGTTGGCCTTCAGCCACCGCCCATTAGGAAGGTCTCTCTTTTCAACTATATAACTAGTAATTTTAAAGCCTCCGGTATATTCAGGCTTAGCCCATTTAAGTGTCACTGTGTGTCTGGTAATATTTAGAGGAACTGGTTTCCCAGGTGGATCAATGGGATCCAAAGCACACATAGGTTCAGATGGCTTGCTTGGCTTGCTTTTGCCTGCCATGTTTTCTGCAATCACTCGGAATTCATAAGAAATACCATCTGTAAGTCCAGTTGATTTGAAAATGTTGCCTGGTACTAATGCTTTGCTCACAGTCTGCCAGAGAATGCCATTACGTTCTTTTCTTTCAATGTGATATCCTAGAATGGGACTTCCACCATCAGAGACAGGTTCGTGCCAGCTAATTGTCATTGAGTCCTTGGTAACTGCGGTTACCTGAGGGGTACCAGGAGGCCCAGGGACCTTAAATGGATAGTTGGCAACTATGGATGTTGATGTGATGGCTGGTCCAACTCCGTATCTGTTTTGAGCTTTAACTCGGAATTGATACTCCATTCCAGTAGTAAGGCGGGTGGCTTTATAGGTAGTGCGTATAACGGTGCTTGCTAACTCAACCCATGTGGTACTGTCAGTCTGTCGCATTTCTACTACATAGTTGCTTATTGGTACACCTCCGTCGTTCTCAGGTGGGTCCCAAGAGAAGGTTACAAAATCAGATGAAACTTCATCGAATTTGATTGGTCCAGTAGGTGGTCCTGGGATATCATGGACTTGAATGGTGACGACATCACCAACCTCTCCTACGATGTTCCGCGCTGTTAATGGATAGGGCCCACTATCACTTCTTATACATTCACTGATATTTAAGATGGTGGAAGTTGCTGTATTTTCAAAATTAACTCTCTGGGTCTGCTTAAGAATTTGGTCTCCTTTTTTCCATGTAACTGTGGGCTTTGGTCGACCAAGCACTGGAATTTCAACTTTGATGTTGTCACCAGCCCTGGCAATGACTAATTTCTGATAAATGCCACGAAGATCCAATTCTGGAAGCATTGTCTGCTCCTTGACAATGACGGGTCTGCTTTCTCTAGGGGCGCTTCTCCCTGCACTGTTCACGGCCATCACTTGGAAGGTATATTCTTCCCCTTCTGTTAGATTCTGCACAACATATTCTAGCCCCTTCACGGTCGTGATGTGGGTCCACTGGTCAGAGCCCTTCCGCTGGGCTTCAATCACATAGCCAGTAATCTTACTGCCACCATCGTGTTTCGGTTTAGGCCATGCCAGGCTGACTGTGCTCTTAGTTATGTCCATTATGTTCAGACTGTCTGGTGGTAATGGTGCTTCAGAGGCTTTTACCGGCTCTTTTGTTTCTGTTGGCTCACCAATTCCGTATTCATTTTCTGCCATCACTCTGAAGAAGTATTCACATCCTTCAGATAAGCCAGTAACTTTGTATGTACATTTGTGGCACTTGGTAGTAGCCGTGGAGTAAGATTTCCGTGTTGCTTCTCGTTTCTCCACGATATAGTTTGTTATACGTGAGCCCCCATCTACCAGAGGGAGTTCCCATTGCAGGGTGACACTCTCCTTTGTGATGTCAGCAGGCCTCAGGTTAAGGACGGGGCCTGGAGTATCCAAGACTCTGACGTTAACAAACCCACTTTTCTTCCCAGCAAGGTTTTCAACAGTCATCACAAATTTACCAGTGTCATATCTGTTACATTCTGGGATAATCAGAAGAGTAAATGATTCTGTGTTTTCGATGTTAGCTCGGTTTTTAAGGTTGATATTGTCTTTGGTCCATGTCACTTCAGGAGCAGGACGACCTTTAATTGGCACAAATATTCTAATACTGAGTCCTGCTCTAACAACAAGTGTTCTTCGGAGCTCAGCATCTAGTTCGAAATCAGGAGCCATTTCCTTTTCTATGATTTCAACATCTGGAATCACTGCTGGCTCCCCAATACCTGCATCGTTGATGGCACTGATTCTAAAATTGTATTTTTCTTTAGACTGAAGATCAGGGACAACAAATTGAGTGATTCTGAGGGCAGTTCCTGTTGTATCTTTTGTCCAGATGTCCTCTCCTACTTTTTGATGCTCTACGATATAACCAGTGATTTCAAGGCCACCATCATAATGAGGCTTGCCCCATGCTAAAGAAGCAGATTTCTTTGTAGTATCAGTGACATGTGCATTTGAAGGTGGTCCTGGAGGATCTGGAAAAGAAACCAAGACACAAAAATGTACATTAAGAGTTTGACTCTTAGATAAATTATATAAAATATTGGTACTCTCAAATGAGATGAGTTGAAGAGGTTAAATACTAACATGCCACATCTTTCATTAAAACAAGATTTGAAGCATCACTGGGTGGACCAATTCCTGCTTTGTTTTCTGCACTGACACGAAATTCGTAGGTGTTTCCTTCTTGAAGTCCTGTGACTTTGCATCTGAGATCGGAAACTGGCATCTTTGTTGCTCTCACCCACCGCAAGCCTTTCTTTTCTCTCCTTTCTACATGATATCCTGTGATCTCACTACCACCGTCATCAACTGGCCTTTTCCAACTGACAGTAGCAGTGTTTTTAGTGACATTTGATACCTCTGGTTTTTCTGGAGGGCCAGGGGGACCTGAAAACAAAGTAAATTTATGAGAAATACTGTTTTTCTAAAATCAGCTGTAAATATTTTTGTATCAATTTTCTCACATGCTGTACGTACCAAATCTGTCTACCATTTTGACAGGTTCAGACTGTACAGGTTCTCCTTTGCCATACTGGTTTACAGCGGAGACCCGGAAGAGGTACTCATTTCCTTGGATAAGTTTGGTTGCCACATGCCTGCAAGACTGAATATCTTCAGCAACCACTGTCCATAAGAGTCGGCTGGTTTCCCTCTTTTCAAGAATATAGGACTTAATTGGTGAGCCTCCATCTTCCAAGGGAGGTGTCCATGTCAGTGTTGCTTTTTCAGCAGAAACATTACTGATTTCAATGGGACCTGGGGGCCCAGGTACATCGAGAACTGTTACCTTCACATGTTCCTCCTTCGTGCCGAAAGGATTGGTAGCAGTGATGGTGTATTCGCCAGCATCCTTCCTAGTGGCATATTTGACAGTAAGCATGGAAGATGTTGGGGTGGAAGTTATCTGAATGATATCTGATGGTCTCATGTCTTTTCCTTCCCTGGACCAACTTGACTTTGGAAGGGGTTTGCCAATAATTCTAATGGCATTCAAAACAATGGTATCTCCTGCTTTAACTGTTAGCCCATCTTTTATTGTGGGGTCAAGGACAATGGTTGGTGCCTCTGCAAATAAAAAATAATACATTTTCATCAGAAAAGGAGGAGGCCTAACTTGATGCTTGATGTTTTTATGTGCACAAAAAGTAAAGCAGACCTACCATATTCATCTTTGCAAATAATGGTTCCAGTACTTTCCGATGGAGCACTGATAGCACCTGCTGTGTTCTTTGCTCTAATTCTGAATTCATATTTTCCACCCTCAATAAGGTCAGTTACAGTAAAGGCACAATCTGGGACATTAACATGGTTGGCTTTCATCCAAGATTTGGAGGGTAGATCCCGCTTCTCCACTATGTATCCAGTCAACTTATGACCACCATTGTATTTGGGTTCTGTCCAAATGAGAGTCACTGAGCTCCTTGTTACACTGATCACCTCAGGCTTGCCAGGAGGATCTAAAACATGGGGAAAAAACAGTCAAACAAACACCAATCTTTTTTGCACACAGAAAATGCACCAGGGTTTTTCTTTGTATAATGACTTACCAATTGGATCAAGTGCCACAACTGGTTCTGATGGCAGGCTTGGCTTGCCCACTCCTGCTAAATTGATTGCCATAACTCGGAATTCATATTCAAGGCCTTCAGTTAATCCTGTCACTCTGAAGTCTTTCATCCTAATAGGAGTCTTGTTAGCTCTCTTCCACAAAAGGCTGTTTCTTTCTTTGAACTCGATATGATACCCTACAAAAGACCCAATGATGTGTTAGGTCAGGTAGACAATACATATGTAGCCTGATTTTTAAATATATGTTTTTGCTCAAATAATTTATATATGGACATGTGGAATAAATAATCATTCTTGCTAATATCTATACTTATATTCATTAGGCATAAAGACATTTTTTTCTCTTGGAATATACATATTTATTGTACCTTTTGTTGAAAAATTTTGACTTACTAAAATAGATGTTATTTACAAGAAAGCCTTTATGAACAATGATATTAGGAGGTTTTCAATGAAATTAAGCATCAGCCTAATTACTTGGCTTAATTAATGTCCAATGTAATGAATGCTGATGTACTGAAAGGAAAACACATTATTGCATGTGCAGATAGTACCTCACAAATAAGGAGCACATATCCAACTTGTTTTCAGGGAGGAAGATTTGGAAGAAACATTAAAATAAAAGATGTAGGATAAGAACAAAATAAACACCTGTAATTGGAGAGCCACCAGTTCTCCTGGGGTCAGTCCAAGTTAGAGATACCGCATCATGTCTGACATCCACAATACTGGGAGGAGGGGGAGCATCAGGAACATCTAGGAAAACATATGATGATGCAAGATTTATAATAAGAAACTTTCTCAAAACCAATTTTTGCTTTATAGTCTCTGACATTGAGACACTTACCAAATGGATGTTTAGCAACAATTGGCTCTGATTTCAGGCCTTCTCCTACACCGTATTTGTTTTCAGCACTGACCCTGAAGGTATACTCTAGACCCTCATGAAGTCTGGTTACTCTAAAGGTGGTTTTCTGGACAGCTGAGGCACATGTCACCCACTTGTTGTTTACGGAATCTCTCTTCTCTAGGATGTAATTGGTGATTTCAGAACCTCCATCATCTTTTGGAGGACCCCACTTTAAGGTTATGGCTTCTGCTGTGACCTCATCAAATTTGATTGGTCCAGTGGGGATGCCAGGCTTGCCAACAACTTTTATAGAGAGAGTGCCTTCCTTTGTGCCAGCGACATTTTTCAGCGTGATTGTGTATTTTCCAGCATCAGATTTTTGGCAATCACGTACTACAAGAATTGTGTTAACTGCAGATGACTCAACACTGACTCTTGTGTCAGTTGCTAGAGGATCTTCCCCTTTCTTCCAGGTTACTGATGGAGCTGGTTTGCCTTTTATCGGGATCTTGAGACGGAAGTTGCTATTTTCTTTAGCCAAATAGCACAGATCAGGTAGATCCTTTAAGTCAAGGTCAGGAGCCACTGTAAAACAGCAGAGATAAATTGTTACTTTTAAGAGGGGGCAATGAACTTTTTTATAGTTAGAGTTTTTAAAGGATTTATATATAAGTTAGTAGGGCTCAAGAGTGTACTTTGGCTGACAATAATTATTGTCAATTATTCCCATTATAATGGGAAGATGAAGACACGTAGCTAAAGGCTTACCAACATCATCCTTCGCCACAGCCGTGATTTCGCTTGGGGTTCCTTCTCCGTTTTCATTCTCAGCACTCACTCTGAAGGTATATTCCTTCCCTTCAATCAAATCTTTTGCAGCATACTGTAAGCTGAATGATTTCATAACTCGCTGCCACTTATTTTCTTCAGTTAGGAAATCAACCACATATCCGATAATTCGACTTCCACCATCGCTGCGAGGCTTTTTCCACCCGATGGTACAAGTTGACTTAGTTACAGACATCACTTTCAGGTCCACAACTGGTCCAGGGGTTTCTACAACAAAGGAACAATGGTAAGTCTAAACTCCAGATAACCAAGGTAAGCTGTCACTCAAAATGATAGGGTAGTATCTCATTTACTCACCAGAAGCTTTAACGGCATCACGTGTTTCACCAGGATCACCAATGCCGTACTCATTTTCAGCAAACACCCTGAAAAAGTAGGATTTTCCCTCCTCCAAGTTAGATACTCTGAAGCTTGTTTTGGGGCACTCAGTTGCCACTGTAGACCAGGACTTCCTCTCTGCATCACGCTTTTCTACCACATAGTTTATGATGGGGCTTCCACCATCAATAATGGGAGGGTCCCAAGTAATATAAGCAGAATCTTTGGATATTTCTTTAACTGTCACATTGACGGGTGGCCCAGGTGTATCTGATAAGTGGTAAAAAGAAAGAAACATGTAAACAAAATGTATAGAACTACATTATTAACATACATGATTATTTTTTTCCAAACAGACTCACCCAGCACTTTCACTACAATGGTATATTCCTTTTTACCACAGCTATTCTCCAGAGTTAGGATATATTTTCCTGCATCATACTTGTTCACATTTTCACAGCGCAAGAAAGTGTCAAAGTCAGTTGACTTAATGTCCAGTCCAATTCTTTCTCTTAGATTGACATTCGGTTTAGACCAAGTTATCTTTGGAGGTGGGCGTCCTTTTACTGGTACATAGAGTCTCATTGTAACTCCAGCACGTAATATGAGTGTTTTCCTCAACTCAGCATCAAGTTCTCCCTCAGGTGGAACTGTTTAATTTTGGGGTAAAGAAAGGTTAAGAAATAAATTAGTGCTAAAATGTGTCTCCAAGGACTGGACTTATCACCCCTAAAACATATTTCTTTTCTAGAACTGATTTCTTGTTCTTTAAAAAGTCCTTAATATAATTCTCAAAACTTGTGTATTTCAACACTGTAGCAATTGTTGATCTCACTATTTTCTAGTATCCTGTAGGCTAAAACAAGTTCTCCCTGGAGACCTGTACCTCCTCTTCTCATGAATCTTACATACTCTCAAACTCTGCATATTAAAAGTAGATGATTGATTCTTGGCTCTCTTCCATTCTTGGTTCTCTTTTCTACATTCAGTGAAATCACTCTGCTAGATATTCTGACTATCTTTCTTTATTTTATTGTAGGAATAAAAGTACACAGGGGATGAAGTATAATATTCAAAATAAAGGGAAAAATGTTTATGGGCAATACATGAATAGAAAGAAATTAAGATGGGAGCCTACCATCTATAGATATGAAAAAGTGTGAATTAGAAGAGAATTAAAAAAACTGTAAGAATGATAAATAGCTGACTATTTAATAAAAAACTCGCTTATTCTCAGAATACAATTCCTATATTCCATATTCTTTTGAAGACATGAAATTCTCGTCTAAGTATGAAAAACTTTACAAAACCACAAATCACCTTACATTCCATTTTGCTGTTATATCATATCATAAATCACCAACCCAGCTCTCCAAAAATATATTCCCAGAGTTACCAACCCCAAAGCCTGTAATTAGATAAAAGGTCACAAGGGAGTGCTCCATGCTCTCTTACAATACAACTGATGAGAGCACGTTATGTGCTTCTCCTGGTAATGCTTACTTAAGATGTCCTTGGGACAGTGGTTGTCTGGCACATCACTGGGGTCACTGATTCCAACCTTATTAACGGCATACACGCGGAACTGATACTCTATGTTTTCCATCAGGCCAGTCACCTCAAAGCGGGTTTTTTGTAGCTTCTCTGGTAAATTGCACCTCACCCAGTTAGGAGAGTCAGCTCGCTTTACTTCAACGAGGTAACCAATGATAGGGCTGCCGCCATCATAGGCTGGCTTGCCCCAAGAGAGACTCACAGAGCTACGGGTTGTATCATATACTTTAGGAAAAGCTGGTGGGCCAGGAGGATCTGAGGATAAATAATAACAAAATTGTCGTCAAAACCTCATTTCTGGTTGTTCAAAGTTGATTTTAACACAGGATAAGAGATGCTTTCATGACAACTTACACAGTGGGTCCCGAGCATAAACGGCTTTGGATGCATCACTGGGTTTCCCTGGGCCAGCCTTATTTATAGCTGTAACTCGATATTCATATTCGGTGCCTTCTTGGAGACCTGTTGCTTTTATAGTTCTTTCTATAACAGGTTTTCTGTTGACTTTAGTCCAGTTAACTGCCTGGGTTTCTCGTTTTTCAACCAAATAGCCAGTGATGGTTGAGCCGCCGTCATCTGCTGGTGGTTTCCAGCTTACTGTCATATGATCTTTGGTTATGTTGCTAATAACAGGAGGATCACAGCGTCCGGGTGGGTCTGCAAGATTGATTGAAAGGTTAATGTCCCCATCTAAAAGGTAATATTTAACAAGCCAAATGAAAAATATCACAGGAAAATGTTCCTACCATATGGGTTTTTAGCAATTGCTGGTTCAGTGAAGATTGGATCACCCACTCCATATTTATTTTCAGCACAAATTCGGAACTGATACTCATGGCCCTCTATCAGTTTTTCCACGCTGCAGCTAGTGATGGGCACATTAGCAGAAACTTGTGCCCAGTTGGGTCTGCTTGTTTCACGTTTGTCAACGATATAGTTGGTGATTTCTGAGCCTCCATCTTCAAGAGGAGGTTCCCAAGAAAGCATTGCACGATCAGAATACATTTTGTTGATTTTAACAGATGCTGGAGGACCTGGCTTATCTGAAAGAACAAGAGTGAAAAGTGAAGTCTTTCTCTAACATATGTGAAATGGAGAATGCGTAGAATGAAGGTCTGAAAACATGGGCTGCAGTCTTTATATTGTCATTAACTTCTTGTAAGACTTTGGAAGTCATTTAATTTTCTAAAATCTCAATTTCCGCACACATAAAATTACATAAATGGAATATGAAATATCTAATGCTCTTTTCAGCTTTAAAATGCTATTGTTCTATGATGGGAATAATTCTGTGATTACATAATATACATCAAGATATGCATCTTTTCTATTATTCTGTAAATTCTATTGCATCACATTAGCCCAAATAAAGTATGAGATTCTAATTAAGCCCTTTAGTTACCTAACACTTTAAGCTTAATGGTGGCTGATTTGGAACCACTTGAATTTTCGGCAGTAATGGTATAGTCTCCCGAGTCCTTTCGGTTCACGCTGAACAGCTCCAGGGTACACAAGTTCCGCTTCCTGGCTATTTTTATGCCTTCTGCTGGTTTTAGGAGCGTGCCTTCCTTCTTCCAAGAGACAGTTGGTGTTGGTTTCCCAAAAACAGTAGCATCCAGGCAAACGTTAGATCCAGCCTTGACAGTAAGCAACGATTTCATAGCCAAACTCAGGTCTATCCTGGGAGGAACTGGAAAGAAAGAAAATGATTTAATATATGCAAAGCTACATTATATACCTCATTAATAAAAGCAGAATATTCATATGCTCTTTGTCTTTCAAGACAGGATTTCAATTTTATTTATTTTGGTTTTTTTTAGGAGACAGAATTTTTAGAAGTAACATTCATTATAAATGAAATACCAGGTTTAATGCAGAAATTTGATAATGCTAAAACTGTAAAGAAAAAGTAAAGATCGCCCATAATTCCAACATCCTTAAATTTTCATTGTCATTGTTTTGGTGCGTTTCTTTGTCATCTTTCTGTGCAAACGTATGGTTGAAATTATACAGTGCTCACAGTTTTATATCCTTTTTTAGTTTAACATGACATTAAGATTCTCCATAACCACAATTTTTCATGTCTGTACACAAGGTACCTATAATTTTACTTGTTCTATTTTCCATATATGTAGATTTATACTTTTTTAAAGGAGAATTATCATTATAAGTGCTGTCCACTTTTGCCTATGGCACTCAACAGAATCTTACCATTTTCTGCGAGGATGGTCACTGGATCAGAAGGTTCAGAAGGCTGGCTGATATTTACTGCTGTCTTGGCGATTGCTCTGAATTGATACTGAGCATTCTCTTCTAAGTCCGTGGCTGTGTACTCTTCCTGGGGGATCTGGTGAGGTGTAGTATTACACCGTACCCACTTATCACCAGGAAGTTTGCAAGCTTCTACGAAATAGCCAATAATTTTGCTGCCTCCATCATGCTTTGGACGAGCCCAGATGAGGGATACAGTACTCTTGGAAACATCGATAACTTCAGGCTTTCCAGGAGGATCTAAAACAAAAAATGGTAGTCTCAGTGTTTATCATAATAGAAAAAGTTTTAAATTTCCGTATTTCACATTAGCACCCAGAACACATTCCTGAATGAAAGTAGTAATTTTCAGGGACTCCAAGATTTAGATGTGCCTCCCACCATACTAAAATATAGTAATGATAAAAATCTCACCAACGGGCATTCTTGCAGTTACATATTCTGTTGGTTTGCTGGGTGGGCTGGATCCAGCTTTGTTCAGGGCATAGATTCTGAATGAGTATTCAAGACCTTCCACGAGGCCGACGCAGGGATATTCAGTTGACCGGACAGGAGTATCATTAGCTTTTACCCAGAGCAAACTGTTTCTTTCTTTGCGTTCAATCAGGTAACCGGTAATGGGGCTCCCTCCATCACTATCTGGTCTGTCCCAAGCCACAAATATGCAGTCTTTGTTGACTTTAGTGATTCGTGCATTCTTCGGTTCACTAGGAACATCTGGAGACAAAGACAAGGGAAATCTCAGTTTCTCCCATAAGTAACAGACTAGAAAGAAAACAAAGTTTATTTTCTGTTTTGTTTTATCTGAAAGAAACATACCAAATGGGAACTTAGCCAGCATCTTTGGAGATGTGAGAGGCTCTGAAATGCCAAAACGATTTTCAGCACGAACCCGGAAGATATACTCCTGGCCTGGGATCAGTTTCCCAACTCTACAGGAAGTTTTTGTCACTGAAGCTAGAGCTGTCACCCAATCACCTCGGCTGACATCACACTTCTCCACTATGTAATTGGTGATGTTACTGCCTCCATCCTCCAGAGGGATGTGCCATGACAGGGAGCAAGCATCGGCGTCTATGTCAGAAATGTCAAATGGAGGCTGAGGGGGCCCAGGAGCATCTGTGTGAATCAAGAAGAAAGACATATAAGAAAAGAAATATGATTCTGATCTTCCTATTTAGATGTCCATTGGTCTAACACTTAACTTACCCATGACAATAACTCTGACTTTCTGAGTGTCTATCCCAGAACTGTTCTCTGCAGTGAGACTATAGTAACCACTGTCGTTCCTTGTAACGTCTTTTATGATCAGAATTGAAGAAGTCTCTGTTTTATGCACCGCCAGGTGGCTGGATGTGACAACTGCATCTTCTCCTTTTTTCCATTTACAGATTGGATGAGGCTTTCCATACACATGGGCTTCAACTCGGAGTTTCTTTCCAGCTTTAATAGTAATTTGCTCTGGCATAAGGACCTTTGGTGGCACTAAAAGGAAAATAAAAATATGTTAATTTTGTGGGGATGTAATTTTCCTCTGGTGGGGAACTACACTCGTGTTTTTCAAATTGTGGGTCTCAGCTCATTAGTAGATTCAATTTAATGTTGGCATGAAAGCTAATATTTTCTTAAAAAAAATGAGATTTAATTGAATAGAAAGTATGAGCCCGGCATGTGGAAGAGAGGGGTTGCTTCAAGAAAATATTTTTTTAGTTATATATATGTATTGTATTGTAGTAAAAAATGTTGGTACTTTCACATGTGAAAGTTTATTTATGATGTGTTGTGAGCTCAATTGTTTCAAAGCTCCTCTTCTCTACTATTGTTCAAGTATTTTGGAACTATATTCTTCACAGAAAAATATCTACATGTGAAAGGAAAATTTTAATAAACTTTATCACATGATAAAAATAAGACAACGATGGCCTAGCTGGGTGGCTCATTGGATAAAGCACTGTCCCGGTGTGCTGAGGGTGTGGGTTTTATCCCCGGTCAGGTCATGCATGAGAAGCAATCAATGAATACACAACTACATGAAACAACTAAGTGGAAAAAGTTGATGCTTTTCTCTCTTTCTCTCTCCCCCTCCCCTTGCTTTCGGCTCTCTTTCTCTTAAATCATTGGAAAAGTTTTAAAAATGAATGGGATTAGGATAACTTACTTAGCTGTTCTTTGGCTTCATATACTCCTTCTGCTTCTCTTGGCAAACTGACTCCAACTGCATTTCTAGCTGCGACTCTGAATTTGTATTTCTTTCCTTCCTTTAGGCCAGTAACAACAAGACTGAGATCTTTAACCACTGAGTACTCTATCCACTCATCTGCAGGGCGCTCTTCCTCTCTGTAACTTATAATATAGCCATCAATTTTAGCTCCCCCATCACGTAAGGGAGGTAACCAGGCCAATGTAGCACTGTTCTTTGTCATTTCAGTAACTTCTAGTTTCTTTGGAGGATCCGGTTCACCTAGAAGAAAAATGTGACTTAGAAAACTGTTCAGGTAACCCAACCAAATCTATTTCTTAATATACTGAAGTGTTCAGTATGCCACTCACTTCAAAGTATATGGAAAATGTTTTTGGGTATGTTGAAACTAAATATTACAAGATGAGTTAAGCAGTGAGTTAAATATTTATTTGTACTGTTTGGGTTTCTATAAATTAAAACTCTTTCAGTGGGTGATCAAAATGTCATGGTGTCTTGACCTTGCTAAAGTAGGGGCTGGAGTTGAAGAGGAAGAAAGGATGTTACTCACTGAGAGGATCTGATGCAAGCACTGGTTTGGGGATGTCTGTTGGGACGCCGGGGCCATACTCATTGACAGCAGTTACTCTGAAGAAATACTCATTCCCAGGGACAAGATTGGTGACTTGGAAGCTAGTTTTCTTAACTTCTGGGGTAACTGTTGACCATGTCTTTCTTTCTGCCTCACGTTTCTCCACAATATAATGTGTCACTTGGCTCCCACCATCATTCTCAGGAGGGGCCCAGGAAACATGGCATGATGTTTTAGTGACATCTGAAACTTTTAAGTCAGCCACAGGTCCAGGAGTATCTGTAAAGAACCACAAAATCAGATATACATGTCTCCTCAGCCTTCTTCTTAACTAATGTGTTTGTGAAGGGGAGGAAGAAGCTTCTGAGTAACTCACCTAATACTCTGACATTCACGAATACCGCCTTCTCTCCAGCTGGGTTCACAAGTGTCAAAGAATATTTTCCTGAGTCATCACGAGTAGAATTGGGGATGACAAGAAAGGCCATAGTATCAACCATATCAACTTGTCCTTTTCTGACCACATTATCAATACCCACTTTTCGCCAAGTGACCTTAGGAGCTGGTCGCCCTCTCACTATGGCAAACAGTCGAATTGGGCATCCTGCTCTCACTGTGACCAGTTTTCTCATGCTGGCATCCAAATCAATCTCCGGAGGTTCTGCAAATAATGTGAAAGCCATTAGCTGACTTTATAGAATGTGAGGAAATCATATGAGAAGTGAAGTATGAGTGAATGAAGTAATAAAATAGGACCTCACCTAAGATTTCTTTAGGTTTAACAGCATCTTTTAATTCTGCAGGGCGCCCAATGCCAACCTGGTTTTGGGCACACACCCTGAACTCATATTCCTGGTTTTCATCCAAACTGGTAGCAGTGAATTCCATGCGAACAAGTTGTGCTGCAGCATTGCACCTTTTCCAGCCTTCATCAGGAGATGTATCTGTTTTTTTGGGTCTCATTTCCACAACATATCCTATTATCGGTGCACCACCATCGTACACTGGTTTTCCCCACGCAAGAGTTATGGAATTTCTGGTTGTATCAACCACTTTGAGATTGGTTGGTGGGCCAGGTGGTTCTGAAAATAAATTATGTAAGAATGAATTTACACATGGTTAACTACTACTAGTGATACTTTAATGCATAATTTTATACGGTCTATTCTCAATGAAAGATAGTCTTTTCAATATCCAATTACTGAGTACTCTTTATTTTCTTTCATAAAATTAGGATCTATCCTTGTCTGTACATTTCAGGTGATTTGGTAAAAAATCGACTTATAAAAATATTGGCTAAAATAAAGTTTTGATGTTATAGATTTAACTTACTGGTCTAACAACTCTGTACTTGAGATTAAGGGTTGGCATAATATCAGAAAAAACAAGAATATCCTACCTATGGGGTCTTTTGCCACCACTGGTCTTGATGGCAAGGATGGTTCTCCAATTCCAATTTCATTTTCTGCCTTGACACGGAACTGATATTCATGTCCTGGGAAGAGATTCTGTACTTTCAAGCGTCTCTCAGGGATTGCACTCTTGTTAACAGGGACCCATCGTGTAGACAGTCTTTCCTTTTTCTCCAAAAAGTATCCTGTGATGGACTTTCCACCATCATATTCAGGTGGATTCCAAACCACAGTCATTTCTTCTTTGCTTACTTTAGTGACATCTGGGGGGTCAGGGCGACCAGGTCTATCAAATTTGGTTTTTGCAATGACTGGTTTACTTTCTGTTGGAGGCCCTGTGCCTATTTTATTTTCTGCACGGACTCTGAAAATATATTCATTTCCTTCTATGAGACGTGTTACTGTAGCACCGGGTGTTAACACATTAGCAGAATAGGTAGACCAAACCATTCGCTTGCTCTCACATTTTTCTAGAATATAATTTTGGATTTCACAGCCACCATCATCCTCTGGTGGATCCCAGCGAATAGTACACCTAT
Organism: Rhynchonycteris naso; assembly: GCA_037038555.1. Classification (NCBI taxonomy): domain Eukaryota; kingdom Metazoa; phylum Chordata; class Mammalia; order Chiroptera; family Emballonuridae; genus Rhynchonycteris; species Rhynchonycteris naso. Next base: position 54,507,103 of record CM072997.1, on the reverse strand, counting down.
CACTGGACACATCAGAAATTTTCAGATTTCTTACAGGACCAGGCTTATCTAAAACATTGACAGTGGCATAGGCCACAAAGCTGCCAGCTGTGTTGGTTGCTGTGATGACATATTTACCACCATCACTTCGCTTTGCTTTAGTAAGAGAAAATTTAGATGACTCAAAACTGGTGTCAATCTTGACCCTTGGGGATCGTGTTAAGTCTGTAGCATCTTTGTCCTTGGTCCATGAAACTTCTGGGAATGGTTTGCCTCTAACACCTGCCTCAAGTCTAATGGTGTCCCCTGCTTTAACAGTTAGCACACCACTCAATTTCAGATCAAGTACTGGTTTCTGCAAATCTTCTTTCACAACAACTTCTTCTGTCTTTACCCAGTCACTTTCCCCACCTTCATTCTTCGTTTGGACTCTGAACTCATAAATCTGGTTTTCAACACATCTGTCCACCATGTAGTGAGTTTCTTTAATGCTTCCTTTGTGTACTCTTTCCCAGTCAGCAGAACCCTTCAGCCTCCTTTCAACATGATATGACAGATTTGGACTGCCACCATCATAATCAGGCCGCCGCCACTTTAGATAGACAAAGGTCTTTCCTTTATCTGCAATATGAAGGTTTTCAGGCTCACCTGGTCTATCAATTGGGTTAATAGCCAGAATTGGAGTTTTTGTTTCAATGGTTGGCCCAACACCTACTTTATTCTCTGCGCAAACTCGAAAATAGTACTCATTGTTGGCTAATAGATTGGCTTTGATTAGTCGCTTAGTGACATCGGAAGCAACAATTGACCAGCCTTTCTGATTTGGCTTACGATATTCCACTATGAAATTTGTTATCTCTGTGCCACCATTATCTAGTGGGTTTTCCCAAGAAATTGTGCAGTTCTCTTTGTTTACATTGCTAATCCTTAAATTCTGGCAAGGCCCAGGTCTGTCAAGGACATTAACAATAGCGGAACCTTGGGCATGTCCACTGCTGTTTTTAGCTGAAATGATGTACTTGCCATGATCAGCTCTAACAGCTTCTTTAATCTGTAACTCAACCCGAGGTAGATCATGAGTTATGTCAATACGCTTTTCTTGGACCAATACTTTGCCTTCTTTGGACCAAGTTATGTCTGGTTCAGGTCTGCCTTTGACTCGAGCAAGAATACGTATTGTTTGGCCCACTCTAACGGTAATAACATCACGGCAAGTAACATCAAGTTCCACTTCTGGAGGATGAAGGATGTCTTTTGCAATCACAGATTCTGCTAGTTCTCTTGGCTCTCCTTCTCCCACAATATTGGCTGCCTTGATACGAAATCTGTACTCATTTCCTTCAATTAGCCCAGGTACCCTATAGGCACATTGCCTGATGAGTTCATCTTTATTAATCCTGTTCCACTGGGTTGTACCAGCTTTCTGACATTCCACTATATAGCCTAGAATGGGGCTACCACCATCACTGAGAGGCTTTGTCCACACCAAGTCAGCTGTTTCTTTGCTCTTGTCTTTCAGTTTAGGATTAATAGGTGGTCCAGGTGGTTTGATGGGCCGGCAAGCTTTTATTGGGTCAGAACTTGGGGATGGATTGCTTAGTCCTGCAAGATTTTCAGCAAAAACTCTAAACTCATATGTATTTCCATCATAAAGTCCCGTCACTCTAAACTTCAGGTCCGCTATTGGGGTTTTGTTGACTCTCACCCATTTGCCTGTTATTTCTCGACGTTCCACATAGTAACCAATTATTGGACTGCCACCATCAGATTTTGGCAGAGTCCAGGACACTGTTGCAGCATTTTCAGTAATGTCAGTAACCACTGGTTTACCAGGAGGTGATGGAGGATTAAACTTATGCTTAGCAACAGTAGGTGTAGAGTCAAGGGGAGGACCAACACCCATCTTATTCTCTGCTCTAACTCGGAAAACATATTCGCAGCCCTTGTGTAGATGTGGGACTTTCAGCCTTGTCTTACTGCCTCCTGAAGAGACAACACCCCATGTTTCTTTTCTTGTATCTTTTTTCTCAACAATATAATTTATCACAGGGCTTCCTCCATCATCCTTAGGTGGCTGCCATGAGATAGTCATATATTCAGGGGTGATATCCAGAATATCAATAGGTCCTGTTGGTGGTCCAGGAACATCAAGGACAGTAAGATGTACAGCTACTGTTTTGCTGCCTGCTGCATTGGAAACTGTGATTTGGTATTCCCCAGTGTCTTTCCTTAAGCAGTTCTTAATAGTAAGTACTGATGAGAAGCTGTCAGTTTCAACTGTGAAATGTTCATCTGCTGTAATCTCACTCCCATCGGTTGTCCACTTTGCGGTAGGAACGGGTACACCTTTTATAATGGCCGGAAATCTGACTGTAGTTCCAGCTTTTACCACAAGACCCTCGATTAATTTTACATCCAGCTCTACAGATGGAGGCACTAAAAAGTAAACATAAGAAAATTAGTTATATATATTTTTTACAATATGAATTTAAAAAAGAAACAAAATAATGCCAATCCAAAAATCACCTAGTTTTTCTTGACATTCTATTGGAATAGTTGTATCAGGGAGACTAAGACCCACAATATTTTCAGCTTTTACACGGAATCTATAGGTCTTTCCTTGTTGTAGTCCAGTAACAACACATGCTAAGTCTGTCACAGTCTTGAACTTAATCCAGTCTTGGGTTCCTTCTTCTTGATATTCTACCAAATATCCAGTGATTGGAGAACCACCATCACGATCTGGCTTATTCCAAACAAGGGATACTTCAGTCTTGTCAACATCTACATGATGTAGGTCCTTGGGTGGTCCTGGGGGATCTTTTTAAAAGAAGAAGTTATGATGAATAAATGGTATTCTCAAAAATAGTAAAACAATACTTTTGTATTTGGAAAAAGCAACTTACGTAGAGGATCCAGAGCCTTGATGGGTTTAGGTGTTTCAACAAAAGGACCACGACCATACTGATTCTCAGCAGCTACTCGGAAGAGATACTGATTGCCTTCATTAAGGTGTTTAGCCCAGTGACTCTTTTTCTTTGATGTAGTAGAGACAGGTGACCACTGGGCACTGGCAACATCTCTCCTCTCAACCACATAATTTGTAACAACAGAACCACCATCATCCAGCGGTTCCTTCCAGGTAAGGTAGCAAGAATCTTTCCTAATTTCACTGACTTCCAGATCTCGAGGTGGCCCAGGCTTATCTGAAAAGTGTTAAATAATGTAGTTATACGTGACTTAATCCAGATAAGAACTCAAAATGTATCACAATTTACTTTTAATTTGTTATGACATCAAAACACTGGAAGTATTAACATTCTTACCTAATACGACTACTTTTACTGAGACAGTTTTTGAACCAGCTGGATTCTCCACTGTTAGAGAATAAATTCCACCATCTTCATGGGCAGCATTACGAATTTCAAGCTTGCTACCAACTGGAGTAACATCAATTCTTGCTTTAGTTGGAGCCTCTCTGTCCTCTTTTTTCCAAGTTACTTTTGGGAATGGAACTCCTTTGATGATGGCACTAAGTCTTAGAGTATCACCAACCTTTATGTGTTGTTCTCTTGCCATGTTGGCATCAAGAATCAACTCAGGGGGTTCTAGAATAAAGAGAACAGTACTTTCAGGTTTGACTTGCTATTGTTTTTAACAAATAAACATGTATGATGCGACACCTATCTTCCTTGAAAATGCAGCTGAGAGCATTTTACTCACCAAGTCTGTCTTTTACCAGTACAGGTTCAGGAACATGAGCTGGATCCGATTCGCCAGCTTCATTGACTGCTAACACTCTGAACTTATAGGATTGACCATCCCGAAGACCAGTGACTTTATATTTAGTTTCAGGACACGATTCAGGAGTATGGTTGGCTCTTCTCCATTCTTCATCTCCAACTTTCTGGTACTCAACAATATAACCCAGAATTTTGCTCCCACCATCACGACGTGGTGGCTGCCATGTTAGGTCAACTGAATTACATGTTGTATCTATTGCTTCAGGATTAACAGGAGGACTGGGTTTAGCTACATATATAAAAGGAAAAAGTTAAAAAGTGTTAGAATATACATGAAAACAAAGTTGGATAATTTGAGAACTGAATGAATATTTTAATACTATACCAATTGGATCTTTAGCAAAGACTGGTTTGGATGGTGGGCTTGGATCTCCAATACCAATTTCATTTTCTGCAGAAACCCGGAATTCATATTGACACCCTTCCAGAAGATCAGGAACCTTAAATTTAGTGTAGGGATGGATTGGCTCTTTGGTAACTCTAACCCATCGCTTTGACATTGTTTCTCTCTTTTCTAGAATGTAGCTTGTTATGGGCTTTCCTCCATCATTTGGCTTGTTCCAGGTTACTAAGGCAGAGTCTTTGGTAACTTCTGTAACAATTGGCTGGTCAGGTGCATCAGGAACCCCTATAACAAAAATTAGCAGGATGTGTTAGAAATTTAATTTTCTTTCTATTAACAACATCAAACATTAAATCACAAAAATGAAATGTAATGCATACTGAAACGGTCTTTGGCTTTCATTGAATCAGACACCAAAGGATCACTTATTCCATACAGATTTTCAGCATTTATCCGGAAAATATAATCTTTTCCTTCAAGCAGTTTAGAAACTTTGAATGTTGTTTTAGCACATGCAGATGTCACAGGCATCCAAACATCCTTGCCAACTTCCTTCTTCTCAATGACATAATTGGTAATTTCACTGCCTCCATCATCTAAAGGTGGCTTCCAAGAAATAACCATGTACTCTTTGGTTACCTCATCAAATTTAACCGGTCCTACTGGTGGTCCAGGACGGTCTGCAGCAGAAAAAAAATCACAGCACAAAAATGTTATTTCCATTTCTGTTTTGGAAATAACACAATATGTATTCTTCTTTCTAAATAATACTTACCAACAACATTAACTTGACAGAAACCTTTCCTAGAGCCTGTACTATTCTCCACAACCACACAGTATTTGCCTGAGTCTGAACGTTTGGCCTTGATCTTCTCTAGAGCAAGTGTTGTCGGAGTGGTCTTTATATGAGTGCGATCATCCTCCAGCACATCAGCTTCATCTTTGAACCATGAAACCTTAGGCTTTGGTTTGCCTGAATAACGGCCAGTGAGGGCAAAAGCTTCGCCAACTCGAATTGTGATCTTATCTCTGAAGTCGAGGTCGAGTGATGGAGGAGCTAAAATGTATAATTATAAAGGCAGATCAGTTTTACTGATGTTTTATGGTAAATCTATACACGTACAAGTTCTCAAAGCATACACTGAGTTGGACACATACCCAGTTCATCCTTGCAAGTGATTGGCTTGGTGCAAAATGACGGCTTGCCTTGTCCAACAATATTGACGGCACTGACACGGTACTCATAGGTATCCCCTTCTTTTAAGCCTTTAACAGTGTGTTTTCGGCTAAGTAAGTTGTCCTGTGTAACTTTGTGGAACTTCTCAGTTCCAATGAGACGACTTTCTAGGACATAATTAATAATTTCTGATCCACCATCATACTTTGGAGGGTTCCAAGTCAGAGTAACAGAATCTTTAGTAACTTCTTTGACTTCCAGGTCTTCAGGACGCTCTGGTACAGCTGCAAGTGTAAGTAGGGAATTACAGTGAAAAAAAATGTCATGTTCAGAATATAATAGAATGTAGTAACTAATTCTTTCTCAGGGTTGCATTTCAACATTCAGCTCTCTGCTTTGAAAAGCAACAAAAGAAGTCTCATCATAGAATCATTAGAGCTAAAAAGGACCTAATAAAATCTAATTTCCTTTGACAGATGAGGAAATAGAGGTTTATTGAGGCCGAGTAATTTAGAAAAGTTCTCCAGACTTCATAGTATTAGAGTTAGGAAACACTTCATATTTATGCTGTTAAATGGAAATTAAAAAAAATATGTCAATGTAGTACATATGGCAGGATTTGAAGATTCAGATATGTTCCCACAATCTTTTTTTACAAACACATTCAAATATTACCAACATCAGATATTGAGTGTTTGCCTACTGCAGTGATGGGCAATCTTTTGAGCTTGTGTCAAAATTCACCAAAAAACCGAGCATAACTCGGGTGGCATGTCACTTGGAGAAAAATGGCCTAACCAGAAGTCCCAGAACTAGACGCTCTGTGCCGGAGTTCTGTTGTATTGGCCTACAGACCTCCAGCACTGAGTGTCTACGCTACAGCAAATGTTTTATCCTCGGCTATTGCACCTGGCCGTGCAGGAGCAGAGGATGAAACGTCATTCTCGGCATGCGGCCCCATAGTTCTCTGGTATGCAGCCGCATGTTATAAAAAATGGCTACGTGTGTCAGTGCTGACACACGTGTCATAGGTTTGCCATCACGGGCCTAGTGGATGTTTGTCAAATGAACAAAATATTTGGCATTTATAGACATACTTTCTCACCATAGTTTTTAAAATTAACTGGGTGAAGAAACGATTAAGAATGAAGTTGTTTTAACTTGTACTCACTTATTGGATCTCTGATGACAATTTCACTTGGTGTTTCAACAAATGGGCCTATGCCAATACTATTTTCAGCTGCAATTCGGAAAAAGTAGGCTTTTCCTTGAATGAGACCCTGAACAGTAGCATTTTGTCGGGTAACTGTATATGTCACTGGAGTCCAAGCTCTGCGGTCAGCTTCCCGTTTTTGAATGACATAATTGGTGATTGGAGAACCTCCATCATCTTGTGGAGAAAACCACGTCAGTTTGCAGGAGTCATTGGTTAGGTTGTCAGACAGAAATGGTGTTCCAACAGGACCTGGTACATCTAAAAATCAGAGGAAAAGATTTCTAGGTCTTGTCTTCAATGAATGATAGGGCTCAATATTTGTTATCCTCTGTTTTTAAAAGGGACAAAAATGTTGTTATGAAAAATATAATATTTTGTGTTTATTGAGTTGTTTTTCCTCCCCTTGGTATCTATTTTCACCCATATATTTAGATAAAGTAGATTTGCAACTGTTACGGGTTGCTACTGTTTCAGTAGAAGTTGAAGGAAGAGTAATTGTTTTCTCTGTTAGTAATTTGTGAATTGAATAGGATAGGAGGGAGCTGCTGGGAAGAGAATGCCTAGAGGGAGAAAAGAGGGAGTAAGGAGTGACAGCATGGCTATGTTTTTGTATCCGATTTACTCTTCAAAGAAAAAGGGTTATTTCTGGGTCATCAGTGAATCAATGAGGTGCAAGAGGTCCCAAATCTCAGAAAGACCTTTGAGAGAGCAATTTAACCTGGAAGTATACCAGTTGTCAAGTTAAAATAGTAGCCATTGGCCAAAGGAGTGTTTAGTAGCTTGAAACTAATCTAAAATCTTGTAGAGATACTGCTCACTGAGATATTTTCTTTATGTCATTTTCACTAATGAAACCAAAACATGTTTTCATAGCATTAATTATATTCAATGAGAACCAATTATTTTCACATACTAACTGGCTGTGGAATATGGTTGTGCCTAGAGACATGCTGAGAGAGAGATCTGATTGGCGGGGTGGGGGACTTCATTTTCTCAGCAATTCACTGGAATAAAGCAGCCAGTGGAGGCATGAAAAAACTCTGTGGAGTTCAACTCTATATTCAGTGACTATATTCAGTGTATGCAATATTGATTACAAAATATGATGCTTCTCTTCAAATAGAATACAGAAACCCTTCAAAATGATTTTTGCAGTATTATGATAATTAGCAAATTAAGATACAATCCCATGATGTGCAAATGGTCAATCTTAGTATATTGTGAAACATTCATGTACATTTGCAGGGAAGTTACTTTTATGAAAACTGCATAATAGCATAGTAAATGCTATGGTGGCAAAGTTAACATACAAAATTTTATGGTCGAAGCACAACCATATAAAATGTGCCTAAGGATAAAGAAGCAAGGAGAAAATTTTAAAAAATGCTAATAGTGGTCAATGAGATTGGATGTGATTTTTCTTATTTTTGAAAATATTTGTAACAGTTTTATTTCTAATATAGCTTTGTTGTAGATGAAATAAAAATATTATTTTTAAAATGCACAGGCAGATTGAAAGTATTTACCTAATACATCAACGATAATTGTCTTCTTCCTTTCTCCCCCTTCATTCTTGGCAAGAAGAGAATAGACACCTTGGTGGCTCCTCTGGCAATTCTTGATGACCATGGATGAGCTAATGGCTGTGGTCTCAATGGTGGCTTCTGGAGGTAATGCTCTTTCATTCATGTTCCAGGTGACAGTTGGAGGAGGTTTTCCAGACACATAGGCAATGATCCGGATCACCCCTCCAGCATGGACCACAATTCTGTCTCTGACGCTGGCATCTAGCTGCAGATCAGGTGATACTGGAAAACAATTGAAAATTCCAAATGTGATTTTCATTTCCAACCCAAAACATAATTCTATATAAAAGTAACAGAAGTATTAATTACCAATTCTGTCCTTCATTTCAATGGCATCCGTGACTTCTCCAGGTTCCCCAATGCCAGCAATGTTGACTGCTCTAACTCTAAATCTGTAGAATGTTCCTTCTTTCAATTCTGTCACAACAAGTTTTGTTCCTCTCACTTCTTTATCTTTAGCCTAGGGAAGAGTCAAAAGTGTCTTACAATTAGAATAGTTCTTGGTAGCTACTTGTTTTAATAGCTTTCTAAAGTATAACTAATGACATATTTAACTGTCTTTGGGAAACTGTTGCCAGTAGGGGTATAAAGATCAAATATTATCGGTAAGAACGGAATAGAATATTTTGCCAGAAACTATGCTTTAAAATCATTGTTAAATGATTTTAAAAAAACTGTACAGTTCATTTATTTAACCTTTTTAGGATTTATAACCCAAAGATAAGTTAACAATAATATGACAACTTTTTGTTAGATTTTTGACATAACAGAAGTCTGGATTATCAGTTATAATTATGTTATTTTTCTAATTTCTTAGTCCAAAAAATACAGATAGAAGTTAAGAGTCTGAGAAGAACTACTACCTTTTTAGTTTATTCATAGTGCATTTTCATAATGCCAAGTTTTAGTTACCTTTTCCCATTCTTCTTTTCCTTCTTCTTTATATTCAACAATGTATCCAGTTACTTTGGATCCCCCATCTTTTAGTGGGGGAGACCACTCCAAATCTGCAGATGATTTAGTCCAGTCTGTGACTTGGGGAAATGGAGGACCAGGAGGGGCTGGAAAGAACCAGTATACATTAATATGACTTTTCCATGACCCTTTGGAGAAAAAAAAAAAAAGAAATGATTTTAAGGCTTACCAACTGGATCTCTAGCAGTCACTGGGTCTGATGGCAGACTTGCTGGACCCACCCCAGCAGCATTGATTGCGTATACCCGGAACTGATAATCAGAACCTTCAATAAGACCAGTCACTTTATAAGAAACACCCAAAGTCATGGCTTTGATAGGATCTCGGTTAACTCTCTTCCATCTCTTTGAAGTGGTGTCTTTCATTTCTAGCCAGTATCCTGTCACAGGAGAACCTCCATCATACTCTGGCTCTTCCCAGTTGACAGTCATGGAGTTACGAGTCACACTGCTGACTGTCGGTTTATCTGGTGCTCCAGGGACAGCTGTGTAAAAAAAAAAAGCATTGATTTATAAGAAATTATGAAAAGTACAAATAAAAATGACTTTGTATGTGAACCATGTTCTACTTACAGAAGCGGTTTCTTGCTGTTTCAGGTTCACTGTCAAGAGGCTCCCCAATGCCATATTTGTTCTGCGCCATGATTCGGAATACATATTCATGGCCTTCTAGCAATTTGGGAATTGTGTACGTGCACTCTTTGGGTTCACTGGAGACGTGTACCCATGTTTTCCTATTAGCTTCTCTTTTCTCAATTACATAGTTTGTAATCTTAGACCCACCGTCATCTTTAGGTGGAAGCCAAGATAGTGTCATTTGGTCTGCTGAAACAGATTCAAACTTTATTGGTCCCACTGGAGGGCCAGGACGACCTAAAATGGTGTAAAAAGGGAAAACTTCATTAGCAAAATGATTTTAAAGCCAGAGATTATATTTGTGAACAGAAAAACATGTAGATTTCATAAAGCCATGCAATTTTTACCAAGGACATTCAGTCTCATCTCCTTTGAGGCTGTTCCCAGATTATTCACAGCTGTGATGGTATATAAGGCAGTGTCACTTCTGCGCGACTGGGGAATAACTAAGGTGCAAGTATCGTCCACCACCAGTTTGTTGACATGGGTGTCATAGATGACAGGTTCTTTATTATCAGGCTTCAGCGGAGGAGCTTTAAACCATGTCAGTGTTGGAAATGGCACACCTTTAATTTTGGCCACAATGCTAACATCAGTTCCTTCTTCAACCTCCATGAATTCTTTCAGAATAATTGATGGTGGGCCTAGATTATTAAAAACAAAAAGTTGTCATTAGGAACATAAAACAATGAAGGATAGAAAACAGAACTCACAGTGATTATAAAGCTATCTGGATCTACAATAGGCAGGATTTGTAAGCCAGCTCAATATAAAGAACAGATCTGTCTTGAACTAATGTATGCCAGTTTGGGGAGCAGGTACATGTGGTCATCACCCTTTATCTACATGTGGCTATGTATAGCTATTGCCTCTCACTTACCTGGGACTATTATGCATATAGGTATTGAAAGGGGGCAGAGAGAAGTGAAAGTTGTAGTAGCTTAGGCGTTGAAGTTCTTTTATTATATTCCCTTCAGTAATTATGCAGTTATGAGGGACCTACTATGTTAATTCTGAGATGAATTCCCTTTGAAGAAATATATCTGTTAGTAGAGGCAAAGCAAATTTCCATTCTCCATACATTTAGTATAAGAATGTGCAAATAGGGTTGTGACTATAGCCCTCCTAAATTTAGAAGAGAGAATTGAACAAACACACAGCAGTATTAATGGTAACAATTAGAGGAAGAATTATTATCATATTGATATGTATATATTATCTATTAAAATGGATGGGTTTTTTTCTCAGAGAAAAGGAAACTAGATTGTGAAGATAAATGGGTCTCAGCAGTTGCTGAACAAATAAATGAGTGCTTTCTACCCCTTTTGAGGAGAATACAGAGGAAGTGTTCTGATTTCTGATAAGTAAACAGCATGCATGAAGAAAAATTTTCTTAAGGAAATGCCACAAATCATCTTCTTTAAGTAAGGAAAAGGTCATGTGTAAGGAAATACAGTAATTCTATGGAAGTTGAAGGAATGGGTGATTGAATAATGTGCCCACGTCCACACACTCGACCCATGGTAGCTTCCCAATGTATAGATATGTCTCTTTTTATTTTGGACTATTATTTAACATCTAGAAAGACATTCACAGAAAAAGGTACTCTCTATTAACATGTTGGTGCTTACATGTCTGGTCTTTGACGATCACAGGGCCAACAGTGGTTGAAGGTTTGCTGATGCCTGCGGCATTGACAGCTTTGACTCTGAATTCATATTCTCCACCCTCTATGAGGTCTTCAACAGTAAATTCCAGCTCTTCCACATCACGCCTATTACACTGTTTCCATGCTTCTTTCTTTTTCCCAGTAGGGTCCCAGGCAAGGCACTCAACAATATAGTGGGTGACAGGGGAGCCTCCATCATTCTTTGGGGGTTTCCATGACAGGTGTACTGTGCTCTTTGTTATGAGGCCAATCTTGAGTTTAATCGGAGGATCAGGAGGATCTTTAAAAGTAAAGGAAGTAGTACATATTGTTAATAACTATACGATTTTCAAGTTTGAGATGTTATTTTAATCATAGCTTTAAAGGCTTACATATCGGATCTCTGGCGGTGGTCCTCTGAATGGTTTCCACAGGCGCACCAATACCGAAGCGGTTTTCTGCACGGACACGGAAGAAATATTGCTGTTCAGAGATGAGATCAGGAACTACAAAGGAGGTGCTCCCACAGTTTGGATTGACTTTAGTCCAGGCTTTTCCATCCACAGTCTTCTTCTCAATAACATAGCCTTTGATCCTGTCTCCCCCATCATCATCTGGAATCTTCCATGAAAGTCGGCAACTCCCCCTTGTGACATCACTGACTTTCAGATCTTTAGGTGGCCCTGGTACATCTGTTGAATTCATATCATAATATAAGAAATGCTGCTTTTTAAAAATAATTTGTTCTTATTCCATAGTAACTTTTAAAGTCTTCCTTACCCATGACTTTAACTCTGCAGCTTGCAGTCTTTTGTCCTGCTTTGTTCTTGGCTGTGATGCTGTATTTGCCTGAATAAGATCGTATACACTCCGGAATAATAATTATTGATGAGTTTTCAGCAGTTTCCAGCTGTAAAAAACAAACAATCCCCCCCAAAACACAGTAGTTATACATTGAATGAAATAATAGCAGTCTTGAAATTAACTAGATTCTGAATCATTTCAACTTTATTATTACCTGTGCATCTTCAGGTATATCATGAACTCCATCCTGTTAGAAAAGAAGATAATCAGTTGTAATATAAATATTCCTAGTGTGATTCAAGGGGAAACACAGAAAATTACAATTCTTTTTCATTTTTTACCTTCATTGCCTTCTTTGCCTTTCCATCAAATTCCCAAGATGATTTTGGTGTTGGGCGTCCCTTGATGACAGCAGGAATTTTAATCTGTGAGCCAGCTTTACAAACCAGACAGTCCTGTGCTCCAATGTCAATGTAAACTTCTGGTACCTCTGTAACACCGGGAATAATGTAACAGAATTCAGCTCACCATACTTAAAAAATGTAATTTATATACCTTCAGTCAATTAATCAATATCATAATAAGATAAAAAATACATAAATGAAATAGGGACTTGTACCTTGAATATCAGTGGCAATGATCTCTCCAGTTGTATCGCTTGGTTCAGATTCACCAGCTTCATTGACAGCTTTCACTCTGAACTTGTACTTTCTGAGTTCTTTCAAATTCGGCACCACACATTCACAGGCAGTTAAAAGTGCATCTGGTTCATTTACTCTTTTCCAATCGGTAGTACCTTCTTCTTGCATTTCTACAATGTATCCCTTAATTGGACTGCCACCATCTTTGGCTGGAGGTTTCCATGCTAGTGAGATGCTTGACTTTGTTTTATCTTTTACCTCTGGACAGGAAGGTGGCCCAGGTGGATCTAGTAAGAAAAAAAACACAAAGTTTTGAAGCTAATGGAATACTAGTTTTATATACTATAGCAATGTCTTACTATAAATGATCATATTTTATTTTAATCAATGAGAATACTAAAATAGGAATGCCAAAAGAATAGAGCACCTTCTAGAGAAGAAAAATATCAGAAATAGTCTAATTTCATGAACATTAATGCACAAACAAAGAAAGCAAACAAATAACTGGGATTAGAAAGACTACTCGCTATCCGTAGATAGATTTGTATTCTATTTACACGATTGGTGAAAAGCTATTTTATGTTTGCAATCCCTTTTAAGAGATTCTGTAATATTTACTTCACCATAAAATTAAAATAAAAAATAATTTAATCAATAGTTGATTAGCTGGTAGTCCTCTGAACACAAACTAATTTTAATGCCCTATAGAGATGTTGTCAACAATAGTCATATAACAACATTTTACACTTTGACAGTGGTTTACAATTACAGAAATTCTTTTTCACTATTCATTTTTTATAACCATAGTGCTTCCCTCTCCAGTGCATAGTACAGTTACTTGCACACAGCACATGTTCAGTACTAGCTCTCTGAGTAAATGAATGGCTACTATTTCATTTTATACATAAGATTTATATAGAACTTAGAGTATTTTAAGTCCTCTTTAAGACAAATACCTTAACATTTTTCTACAGAGAATCTAATCAGATATATTATGCAATAAGTACAATTAATCATTAAGGCCATGATATTCTGATTTTTGAACTGACCTGCTCAGAGAAGTATTTTTTTCTTTTATTTGCCACCACAGACTGTGCTTGAGAATCTCATAATTCAGTAAATATTACTAAAAAGTTAACAGTATTTTACTTTTTGTTAAACTCCTACTGGAGACTCTGATTGTTTAGTGAGGGAGATAGATTTTCAAAGTATTTAATGAGATAAGGGTTTATGAAGGTATGGGAGCAGGGAGGAGTTTATAGTCCAGGATCATTATTATTGTGATTTCTCATAAAAATAATAGGTTTAATTCAAGAATTCAAAAACTATATGGTCTAATGTTTGTGTGCATATGTATATATGTGTGTGTGTGGATACATACATATATATATATATATATATAGTTGTACATAGTATTTGTATATATATATATATATATATATATACACACACATATACATATGCACTTCAAATAGTCTCTGTTAGTATGAAACTTTTAACTTTAATAAATAAAATAGTTTGGCATAGAAAAATACAAGAAATTTAAAAGCAGAATTATCTATTTAGTGGCTTTGCCCTTTATAAATTCCAGAAATGGAAGCATACTTACATATAGGATCTCCTGCAATAGCTGGATCTGATGGTTCACTGGGAGGGCCAATTCCTACAGCATTTATTGCCATTGCTCTGAACTGGTATTTAGAGTCTTCAATCAAACGGGGAACATTAAATTCCACAACTCCTTTAAATCCCACTTTGGTTATTGGTGCTCGGCTAACACGTGCCCAGTAGGGACTTCCTTCTTCTCTCTTCTCCAGCCAATAGCCAGTAATTGGAGAACCGCCATTGTCCAGAGGAGGAGTCCAGCTCACTAGCATTGATCCCTTGGTACGCTCCAAAACTTTTGGTTTTCCGGGAGGTCCAGGAACGCGATAAGGGTCTTGAATGACCACTTTATCTGTTTTGCATTCATCACTGGCTCCATATTTATTCACTGCCCTGACTCGGAACTCATACTGACCATTGGGGATAAGTTTCCAGATCTAGAAATCAGATGAATAAGAACTTCTTAAAAATAATGAAGTCATGTTGATTTTCACTTATCTTAAAATCAGTTTCTTGGTAAGGAAAGCTATAAAAAGAAATAAGTCTATAAACTCAAACAAATACATAGTTTTAAAATATGTAAACTCTAATATGGAGAAAGCCTTTTTAAAAATGAGAATATGTAAGTTTATTGCACCTAAGAGTAGATCTCTCTAGGAAAAGAGACTCTGTGTATCAAATAATTGTATTTACCAAGAGACCTTATGTGCATGATGCTAAAAACTATAACAAAACTTAAAAAAAAAAATTTTTTTTAATTCATTTTAGAGAGGAGACACAGAGTGAGAGAGAGAGAGAGAAAGAGAGAGAGAGAGAGAGAGAGAAAGGGGGGAGGAGCTGGAAGCATCAACTCCCATAAGTGCCTTGACCGGACCAGTGCAGGGTTTTGAACTGGCGACCTCAGTGTTTCCAGGTCGACACTTTATCCACTGCGCCACCACAGGTCAGGCCTATAACAAAACTTTTTGTGTGTGGTTTTGAGTTTAATCATTAAATTCCAAGGTTATGTTAGAATGGTGTTTATTCAAGGTCTTACCCTTTTAATGTGTATAACAAAAAACTTAAAAGAGTTTACCCCATATCTCTTCTCTACAGCAGTGTTGGTGACTTCTTCCCATTCAGTTTTCTTCCTACTTGCATCACGTTTGTCAATGACATAATGGGTGATTTCACTGCCACCATTGTCTAGAGGGGCATCCCATGTCAAATAGCAAGATTCAGCTTTAATGTCAGTAACAGCAAGATTTCTTGGTGGTGATGGACGATCTGGAAAGGAACCCAAAGAGGAGACTGAGAAGGGAATTCTAAACAGACACTAGATTTTGTTTTGATAAAAGAAAGAATGTTACTTACCATATACTTCAACATGAACATTTCGGAAGACTGAGCCAAGGCGATTGGAAGCCGTGATTGTGTAAGTGCCTTTGTCTTCACGTACAGCTTTGGGAATGCTAACTTCAGTCTTTGCCTCAGTTCGGGATACTTCTTCTGTGGTCATCGTCAGTGCATCAGTGGATTTTTCAATCACGGTGTCATTCTTGGACCACTCAATCTTAGGCATTGGAAGGCCTGTCACATCTGCGGGAATGTTAACAGGTTCTCCTGCCTTAACCTTGATAGTGTCTCCTCGAACAGACAAGCGCAATTTAATAGTTGGAGGCACTGCAAAAAGAAGGGAAAAAGAAAAAAAAATGGCGAAGTCATAAGGATATGTGCTTAACCTATGAGTTAACAGCAATGCTGTAAATTGCATTAAAATTATTATTTTCAGATTCCACACCTTCATCATCTTGTATGACCACATTAAGAGGCAGGGATGGTTCACTTTCACCAATTTCATTGACAGCTTTGACACGAAACTCATACATTTGGTGTTCATCAAGATTGTCAACCAGAAAAGATGTGGTTGGGCAGAGTCGCTTGTTAACTCTTTCAAAGTCAGGTTTGTCATGTCGCCGTTTTTCAATAATATAGCCTTGGATGGGGCTGCCACCATCACTGCGGGGCTCTTTCCAGTCAAGGGTGATAGTGGACTTTGTCCTTTCTGTATATGTCAACCTCTCAGGAGATGTTGGAGGACCTTTAACCAGAAGTAAGTTGAAATGACAAGTATGAAATAAATCATATAAGAAATATTTCACTTCAAATTAATTATGTGAAAAATAAGTTTCTGTTTGGCCTAATCTTTATAACATTTATTTTTAAAATCCTTCTCAAATCATCTCAGCTACCAGAATTATAGGCATTCATATAGGCAGAATTTTTCTTAGTAAACTTTAGCATCAAGATTATTGATTAAAAATAAAATGAGGACATGTATACTTTTTTATATTTAGCATTTTAGATATTTTATCTCTCACTGGGGAGGCTACCAATTTTAATGAACTAGGAGAGCAGGTCTGTGACATTTTGCTTTGAATGACCAATGGAAAGCTTTCTCTTTTACTAACAGACTATGGATATATCTACTGAGCACACTTTGAGTCATGTTCCATCCAGTGTGCAGTTTAAAATGGGGTGGAGGCCCTGGCTGGTGGCTCCGTGGATATATTGTTGGCCCAGCATATGGATGCCCCAGGTTTGATTCCCAGTCAGGGCACACAGGAGAAGTGATCACCTGCTTCTCTCACCCTCTGTCTCTCCCTTCCTTTCCTCCTTCTCTCCCTCTTTCCCTCCTGCAGCCAGTGGCTCAAATGAGTATTGGCCTACGGTGCTAAGAATAGCTTGGTTGGTCTGAGCACATCATCCTCAGGCACTAAAAATAGCTCAGTTCCCCAGCATCAGTCTTAGATGGGGGTTGTCAGGTGAATCTTGGTTGGGCCGCTTGTAGGAGTCTGTCTCACTATCTTCCTTCCTCTCACTTAAAAATAAATAAATAAAATAAAATGGGATGGAAAGAGGATTTATGTAATGATGCTGTAGTTTGGTATCCCGAGGGACAAAACCAAAAGAATAAGCATTGAATGGTAAAACTAGACCCAATCCACTCTTATTGACTATTATTGCAAGCAGAAGCAGAGCTTTGTAGTGGAAGCCCAGATCTGTTCAATCCTCTGACCCAGCCTGAGCTATAGAGAAAATTCTGAAATAAGCTGTTACAATGAGCAGCATAGGATATAATTTTGTTTATTTTTAGGGGATGTGGTGATGGTTTCATCTAAAAATTACAGTGAGCCTGAAATTATATTGATATTATAGCAAATATAGTATTCTTAATGTTGCTAGTAGTTATTTGGTTCACCTTTCTTCTTATTACTCTCTAGCTATAGATCTTGAGAAGGTTGGGAGTGTTAAGTCATAGGCTTAATAAATAAATACCATAACTAGAAACACATAGTATTTACTTTATAAACACAACAAAAACCTTCTCTTTTACCTAGTGGATCAACTGCAAGAATTGGTCCTATTTCAACAGGAGGGCCACATCCAAACTTGTTCTTGGCAATAACACGGAACTTATATTCTTGTCCCTCAAGGAGACCTGTGATATCACATTTAGATCTGTCAGTCTCTATTGGTTGTCTCCAAGTATGCATCTTGGCATCTTTTCTTTCAATAATAAAGCCTGTGATTTCACTTCCTCCATCATCAGCTGGATCACCCCAATTCAGCAGACACATCTTTCTGTTTGTTACGACAGGTTTTAAGTCAAGAACTGGACCAGGGACATCTGAAAGAGAGAGAGAGAGAGTGAAAATCAATCTAATAAGATAGTATCACTTAGGAAAATCCTATAAAAATCTATGTAACATTCTTTACCAAAAACTTCCACCCTGACTGCTGCAGATTTGGAACCACAGTTATTGGTAGCTGTAATCACATATCTGCCATGATCTTTTCTCAATGCTTCCTTGATAATTAGTTCAGATTTGGTTCCAACATTCTCTATTACAACACGGTCTTTATCCAGCTCTCCTTCATCTATAGTCCATACTCTTGTAGGTACTGGACGTCCAGTTACCACAGCTGGAATTCTGAGTGTCTTCCCAGCCATTATCTGTATTCCAGTAGTAACAGAAACTTCTAGTTCCACAGTTGGAGGCTCTGTTGAAAGAGAATGGTCATACATTAGCCCAAGAAAGATGAAAAGAAAGAATCAAACCCCATACTGGGAAAATAGCCATAATCTTTATCATACAACTTTTAAGTACCTTGGGGTTCAGCCACAGTAACAGGTTGTGTTTCTCCAGGTGGTCCTTCACCTGCAGCATTGACGGCACTCACTCGAAGTTTATAATCAGCACCCTCTCGGATTTCTTTGACAGTGTACTTACGGACCTTGATCATCTTCTCTGTGCAGCGTGACCATTCATTTGTGCCAACCAACTGCTTATCGACAAAGTAGCCAATAATTTCCCCACCACCATTGAAAACTGGGGGTTCCCATTCTAGTTCAATAGTTGTGGAGCTTGTGTCAGCGACCCTTGGGACAGGTGGTCCAGGTGGAGCTAGAATGAATGAAGATATATAAATCAAAACTTACTAATAGTTGTGAAATGTGCAGCAGCTTACCGATTCCACCTTTTCCCCCACAGTGCATTGTATGTAATATGGGTAAGTACTGTTTCCTGAAACTTTTAAGTTATATATACAGATGTTTAAAAGTTTACATTGTAACCTCAATATGTGTCCATAGTCCTTGCTAGTATTTTGTTTGGTTTTCCCAGCTTTGTTGAAATATAACTGATGTATTATACAACATATTGACTATTGACATATATGTTGGTTTAGGGTGTACGACATGATATATTGTGAAATAATTACAATAATAAGATTAGCTAGCACCTCCATCCCTTCACACAATTACTCTTTTTGTAGTGATGATATAAAAGATTTGCTGTTTTAACAACTTTTAAGTATATAAGAGTATTATATATGTTATTTAACATATATTATATACGTTATTTATGATCACCATGCTCTACCCCACTTTCTTCTTAAGGAATTACTTACAGATTGGGTCACGTGCTGTTTTAGGATCTGAAGGGGGACTGAACTTTCCAGGTCCAGCTGCATTTTCGGCACATACTCTGAAGACATATGTGAGTCCTTCTAATAGGCCTTCGACATTGGTCTTCAAAGCATTCAGAAGGTTTCTGTTGACGCGAGACCAATGTGTACTATTAACTTCACGTTTTTCAAGCCAGTAACCCAAGATGGGACTTCCGTTATCCTTTGGTTCATTCCATGTCACTAGCATACTGTTGCTGGTAACGTCTTCCACAATGGGCTTCTCGGGTGCATCAGGTGGTTCTGATTTTTTTAAAAAAGGCATATTTGAATTAATTCCCTAGTACGGCATAAAAATTCAAATTTACAAGCTGTGACAATGTATATACAAATGCAATGATAAAAAGCAAAATTTAGATGCTAAAGAAACCTACCAAATGGATCTTTAGCTGTAAGTGGTTTTGATACACAAGGTGGCCCAGGCCCAAACCTATTTTCAGCTCTTACACGGAAGAGGTATTCTTTTCCTTCTATCAATTTTGTCACTGAATATTTGCAATGTCTGAGTGTTGAAGTGATAATAATCCATTCTGAGTCAGGTTTTGTTTTATCTTTCTTTTCCAAAGTGTAGTTTATAATTTCACTGCCACCATCATCAAGGGGTGGTTCCCATTTGCAGAGGACTGAGTTCTTTCTAACATCTTCAAATACAAAGTTGATTGGTGGTCCTGGTGTATCTAATATTTCAAAAGAGAACCATGATTAAAACGTTGTGTAGAAAAAACAGTTGCAACAGAAATTATAAATGTTAGTATGTTCTTTTACATAAAATTTTGTTTTTCCTATGTCTGTCTATCTTTGTATCACATTAGCTAATCAATAACAAGGTGGGTTGATTTCTTTTACATAGCTAGGAGAAAAAAATGGGACTGAGGATACCTTGCTGAAACTATTTTCCACTTCTTTTAACTGCCACCCTAAACTTTATTTTTGTCTTAATAAAACTCTTAGATTGTTGTCCTTTGAGAAGGGGAGTTTTAAGTACTTACCCAGCACACTGACAGTACACGGAACTTTTGCAGTACCATGGTCATTTTCAGCTTTGATCATATATAGGCCATGGTCAGGTCGAAGAGAGTCTCGGACACGTAGCTGAGATTCTCCTTTTTTACTATTGTTTATACTCAAACGCTCCGTCAGAGTCAGGACAAATGGTTCTTCTTCCTGATCTTCACCCTTCTTCTTCCTAACTGTAGGTGCTACTCGCTTCTTAATTTCTTCTGGTGTAATAACGTTTTCATCCTTTAGCCATGTAATAGTTGGGTAAGGCGACCCAGAAATTGTTGCGTCAAGTACTATTTCATCACCTCGTTTTACTTCTAGGCTTGTTCTCATAATGACTTTAGGAGCATCTGCAATGATTAAAAACAGTAATGGTTTTCAATTCTAATAAAAATATCTGCTAAAACATCCTCATTTATTTTATTCTGGGAAAATACAAACTCCATTAAACAAAACTTACCAATAGGATCTACAGCTTTGGTTGGAGGAGTAGCCCTAGAAGGTTCACCAATGCCCGCAGCATTTTCTGCTCGCACACGGAATTGGTATTCTTTTCCCTCTTCAAGTCCTTTTGCTGTGTAGGTCAGAACTGGTACCAGGTGTTCATTGCATCTCTTCCACCTCTCTTCACCCTTAGCAATCTTCTCTATGATGTAACCCATTATCTTGCTTCCTCCATCATACAAAGGTGGCTTCCATGTAATAGTCATTGCCTCAGCTGTAGGATTACTAACTTCAACATCTACAGGTGGATCAGGGGGTTCTGAAGAGCAAGAGAAAAATGGTTAATATAGAGTAGCCCATCTTCTTAAAATAAATTGCACATTAATTTTTGGCTATATTACATTCATGCCCAAACTTACGCTTTGCATCTTGAGCAATGACTGGATTTTTCAGTTCAATATATTCGCCTCCACCAATCTTGTTGACAGCTTTAACCCGGAAGAAGTATTCACCATTTGGTATGAGATCTTTTACAGTCCAGGCCAGTTTATTCTCACCAGACATGACTGGTATATATGTCCTCCTTCCAGCTTCTCTGCGTTCCAGGACATAATGAAGAATTGGGCTTCCACCATCATATTCTGGAGGTTCCCAGGTTAATTTACAAGAACTCTTGGTCACCTCACTTGCTTTAATATCTTTGCATGGTCCAGGTAGACCTATTAGAAATAAAATTTGTAATAACTATCGTAATTTGAAAAGTCAGCACACTACTAGCCTATTTTTTTTTCTCAGTGGGACTATGTATTTTATTTATTTTGGGTGGGATATCTTTGATGTGCAGGAGTGTCCCTATACTGCAGGACATGTAGTATCCTTGGCCCCCAACTACTAAATTTGAGTAGCTCCCCCTGAATCTTTGTTCCATGAAAAAATGGTCCACAAATTTCCAAACATGATCAATCTGTGTGGGAGGAGGGAGCAGAAAATGTTACTACTTCTGGTGAGAACACTATGAATAAAATGTAAATATAATTAATAAAAGAATATTGGTTATTTTAACATTCTTTGGGTATGCTATATTGCCTCTTTACAATTGTTTTGCTTTTCACTGGAAGAAATAATCTAAAAGGACATTTAGTTTACAAATGGTCAATTCATGAAGCCAGTTATACTTTAATTGCAAAATTAACTGATTTTCTCCACATGCGAAGAATGTTTGGTGTTTTATCGAAGAATGCTTACCGATGACTTTGACATTGACTGAGGCTGTTGCTGAGCCGAGATTATTCTCCAGTGTAATGGTATAAACTCCAGCATCTGCATGGACACTCTTGGGAACTTCAAGGAGTGCAGAGATGTGATCACTCTTCATTGTTAGTCTATCACTTGCTTTAACTTCTTTGCCATCTTTATGCCAACTAACGGTTGGAACTGGGACAGCTCTGAAGGGAACAGGGATGCTTAATTTTTCACCTTCAATAACAACAATGTCATGAGTCTCCAGATCGATTGTTGGCTTGCCTATAAGACATAATCCAAAAGAAGATGAAAGAGTATGTGCAAATGCAATGCATGAGTAAGCCTGTTCTATTAATCATAAAAGAAACTGTGTTCTTACAGTCTGGGTCTTTGGCAACCACATTTTCAGAGATTTCAGATGGCTCACTGACACCCACGGCATTGACAGCTCTGACTCGCAGGACATACTCCTTGTCAGGAACAACACCTTCATCAACCTTGAATTTCAAATCTTTTATGGGGCGAGAATTAACTCGCATCCATTTCTCAGTGCCTACTGGACACATTTCAACATGGTATCCTATAATAGGGCTTCCACCATTTTTTTCTGGAGGCTTCCAAGCAATAGCAATGTGTTTTCTTCCAGCATCAGTCACATGCAGGTCAAGGGGAGGTGATGGAGGACCTGGAAAAAGAGTGAAACATTCTCATCCACAACTATCTCATCATTATGCTCTAGTCCCGTGATTTTCAACCTTTTTATTGGGGACTGGCAAAAATAGGAAAGTTAGTTCAGGGACTGCTAAGGTAGATATAATCCTGAGCATAAGCGAATTCAACTAAGATCATTGGGTTTATAATCCTCATACTACATCAGGGTGGTTAACTCTTTCATGAACTGGCACAAAATTTCCGATGGAATGGCTCTGGTCTGCATCCCAGCAGTTGAGAAACAGTGCTCTAGACACTATTCTATGCATAGTCAGCATCACTTACTTGTCGGATCTTCAATCGACAGGATTTCTGTGGGTTCACTTGGGTGACCAACTCCAGCTTCATTTTCTGCCCGAACCTGAAACTGAACTTCTGTGCCTTCAATGACGTCAGTTACTCTGAAGTTACAGTCAGGTCCTGAGGTCTTTCCAGCTTTCACCCAACGGGTACCTAACTTTTCTTTCTTCTCAATGACATATCTGTTCAAATAACAAAGCATTTCATTAGCATTAATAGAAAAAAACAAAGCTAAGAATTTTCAGCTGTTTGTAAATTACTCTTTATGCATTAATTAAAAAGTCTACCTTTGTATTGGTCTTCCACCATCATTTTTAGGTGGTTCCCACTTCAGGTCAACATGACGTTTTGTTACATCAACAACTGTCAGAGCATAGGGTGGTCCAGGGGTGGCTGAAAACAAAATATTCAGTGGTTAGAAAAACCAGAGGGAACAGTGATAATCCACTAGAAATGGGGTGTCATAAAGATTAAGTTAGAGAGCATACTAAAGGTGTCTTTGGCTAGGACAGAGTCCTCAATTTCACAGTAGTCACTTTGTCCTATGGCATTTTCTGCAGCAACTCGGAACACATATAAAGCGCCCTCTGTCAGTGGGGTTACTGTGCATTTGGTGTCCTTGACAGTGGTGTCTACTGTTTGCCAGCCTTTTCGCCTCACGTCTCTCTTTTCCACGATGTAGTTGGTAATGGGGGATCCTCCATCTTTCTCAGGAACGGTCCACTTTAGGTCTGCTGTATTTTTTGTGATATTAATAACTTCAAGCCAGCGAGGTGGTGATGGAGGATCTGAAGAAGAATAAAAATACCCAAATTTAATGTTTTATTGCCCAATATTCAGTTTTTACTAAATTTTCTGGTAATCACTAAGAAATCATAGAGCAAAGAAAAAATAATCTAGTAATGAGTTTTTCATATTTTTTCATATTGTATTTCTCAGATATACTTTGGAAGAATTTATATCCCTAAGCATCAAGAATTACTTACATAGCTTCTCCCGACAAAGCACAGGATCACTGGGTTCGCTGGGTTCACTTTCCCCGGCCTTGTTCACAGCTCTAACTCGGAATGAGTATTCCTGCCCTTCCATGAGCCCTGGGAGCAAATGCTGAGTGGTGGGAACTCCTTCAGCCACTCGAACCCACTCATCTGTTCCAGTCTTTAGCATTTCAATGACATAAGACTCAATCTTTGCCCCTCCATCGTGTTCTGGCTTTGTCCAATTCAGTGTTAATGATGTTTTGCCTACATCTTTCACAGTTGGTTTTCCAGGGGGCCATGGAGGATCTGCAAGTCAATGAAATTAAATTATTCAGGTTTTTAAAAAATAAAGTTATATAAGTTTCAAAAGGAATAACAAGAAATATATAAATAATACCAATGGGATCCTTTATTAAGATTGGTTCAGTCGATCTACTTGGTTTTCCAGGTCCAGCAAGATTTTCAGCCAACACACGGAATCTATATTTCTTTTTATTGGTGAGACCTTTCACTCTGAAATGGGAACAAAGTGCTAACTGAATGCCATGATAAGAAGTGGAAACCTCTGTTTTACATAGAAGAAGCTACTTTATTAAATTGTAAAATATTATTTTGAAATTTTACTGAAAATATTCCAATATAAATTTAAAGTGGCTTTTCAACTATCACACAATTTAGTCTTAGCTAAAATGTAGAACCTAATTGTAATACTGTAATAATGATCATTATATTAATATACTAAAAGACCAAACACTTGGAAACTTCCAGAAAGTTAATATTTTTTAGTAAATTATGAAATGTGGCCTTGGTTGGAACTTATATCATTTTTGAAATTATGTGATTGTAGAAGTCCCGGCTTTGATTCCCAGTAGGGCACACATGAGAAGTGACCATCTTTTTTATCCATACTTCCCCTTTCTTTCTCTGTATCTCTCTCTTCCCCTCCTATAGCCATGGCTCATTCGAGAAAGTTGGCCCCAGATGCTGAGGATGGCACCATGGCCTCGCCTCAGGCACTAAAATAGCTTGGTTGCAAAGCAATGGAGCAGCAGCCCCAGATGGGCAGAACATTGCTCCCTAGTGGGCTTGCTGGGTGGATCCCAGTTGGGGCACATGTGGGAGTCTGTCTCTCTGCCTCCCCACCTCTCACCTAATAATAAAAAAAGAAATTATGTGCTAATGGGAAATATAAGTAAAAATAACTTAAAATTTTAGTAATATATAATCATGTATAATCAAAAAAAATACTAAAGAATGAAAACTGATGGAGATTTTGGGCATACCTGTATGTTATATCCTTTACTGGCATTTTATTGCATCGAACCCATTTATCAGTATCAGGATCTAATTTTTCAACCCAGTATCCAGTGATTGGGCTGCCACCATCATCATCTGGCTCGCACCATGTGAGAGTCACTGCATCTTTAGTGATATCAGAAGGTTCTAAGCGAGTTGGAGGTCCAGGTGGATCTATAGACAGGATAATGATATGTGTTATATGTCATATATATAAATATAACACTTAAATCCAAGTGTGAGACAAGCATCCTCCCCCCCCCCCCAACTTATTAATGAGAAACTTACCAAACTGAAATTTGGCTGTTATTGGAGCGGCTTGAGCTGGCTCGCCAACACCATACATGTTTTCTGCAGCAACTCTGAAGATGTATTCTTTATTGGGTATTAATTTGGTTGCCTTGAAGCTTGTGTCCTTGACAGTAGATGAGAGCTTGTGCCACACTTCACTGTCTGTCGCTTTTTTCTCCACAACATAGTTTGTGACTTTAGATCCACCATCGTCTCGTGGGGGGTTCCATGTCAGAAGACATGACTCATTGGTCACATCTGTGATGTCAAAAGCAGCCGGTGGTCCGGGCTTATCTGTGGATGACATTACACAGGCAGAAAGATAAAAAACATTTAAAAGATGTTTCATGTTAAAAGGTAGCTCCAACAAGTTTGCCTATTTTTTAAAATGAGAGCCTCCCTACCTAGGACATTCACTTCCACCACAGCGGTGGCCCGACCACAGACGTTCACAGCCTCAATGATGTATGTACCAGTGTCGCTCCTCAAACTATCAACGATAGTCACTGTGGATTTCCTAGGAACATTTTCGATGGTGATTCTTTTGTCTGGCTTCAGAAGTATATCAGCCTTCGTCCAAGTTATCTGAGGTTCAGGTTTTCCAGTGACTGTGGCAGGAAGTTCAATCTTAGTTCCTGCTTTTACAGTGAGGCCGGCAAGGAGCTTCACGTCGAGGAAAATTTCTGGAGCCTCTGAATTAGAAAAAGATTATTTAAGATGTTAGCAAGTTCAAGCAGAAGTAAGGTCAGAGGTCTGGTTGCTAAAACAAACAAAGAAACAAAAACAAAAATTAATACCCTGCGTGTCCACCGCCTGGATTTCATCCGTGGGTTTGCTGGGTTTGCTAGCACCTAGCCTGTTCAAGGCCTTGACGCGGTAGGCGTACCATTTGCCTTCTTCAAGACCTGTTACTTCCATTCTTTCAGAAAACAAAATAGGATATTTCACAAAATGCACATAATCTGTTCCACTGTGTAGTGTTCATAATATTTATTCAAATATTCAAATTGCATATTCCTGATATAACAGTATTCTTTAAGTCAATTCTGGATTGCTTCAGTATAGTAACTAAAGAAAACCTTGTGTAGGGAGTAAGTTCAGCAGCAGCACTTTTTAAAATTAGGTACCACAGGGGGTCCTCAGTGAAAAAAAACTTAATATTTAGATTTTCCCAAAAGAAAGCCCATTTTTATTTATTTATTTATTTATTTATTTGCTTATTTCTTTGTTTATTCATCTTCCTTCTTATTGAGAATGCTCATTTTAATAAGAGTAAACATTTATTTTTGTGCCAGATAATTTAAAACATACTTTGTTTCTGGAACTGGTTCTCCACAGGCAACCCATCGATCAGAACCACGTGGACATTTTTCAACTAAATATCCTTTGATTCGTGAACCACCATCATGTTTAGGTGGATCCCACGTTAGGAAGATACTCTTGGCAGTTGGATCTCTCCATTTAACGTTCTCTGGTGGGTCAGGTACCGCTATAATATTGCAAAGAGAGTCAGTCTTAAATAGGCCATCTATGAAATCGTCATATTGCCAACCTGTGCCTTTACCCCATCATTTCAACCCCAAATCTAGAAGTAAAAACAGGTGACAAGAGGCTAAGTGAGAAATTTTCAAGAGTGTACTCACTTGCAGGAGCTGACATATTTATAGGTTCATCGACATACGCAGGTTCTCCAGGGCCACACTTGTTACGAGCACAAACTTTAAATAAATATTCTTTTCCTTGAACAAGATCAGGAACTGTGAATTCTAAGTCAGTCACAAAGTCCATAACCTGGGACAAAGAAATATAGTTAATTGTTTTCCAAAACTGCTTTGCCCAAGTAAAAAAAAAAAAAAAAAATTTAACCATGAGCAGATACAAATGGAAGCTGTTTTCAATGCTAAGGATTATTAATTTAAGATTAGGGAAAAATTGCAAAGTAGGACGCTAAATTTTTGACCCTTAATATAAGGTGAAGCTGTTTCAGTTTGTACACACTGAGAAGGTGGCAAATAAGGTGTTGATTTTTCTTCTGCCAAATTGGTTATTAGAAATATGATTTTAAATCAAGGCAAAAGTCGTAATGAGGAGAAAAAATTGGCAGATTAGACCCTAAGGTAATCAATCTACTAGACTGAGAAGAAGTAATGATTATCAGGGAGTTAAGTACTTAATATTCTTACAACGGCTTATAGCTTAGTAAGGGCATATTGGGTACTTATCAGGTACTAAGTAAGTAGTTAAGGTGTTTTTTGTTTTTGTTTTATTTTTTATTCTTCTTATTTTTAAACAAACTTAGTTGAAAATTTGATAAGGCTCACAAAA
The DNA here is from genome assembly GCA_037038555.1 of Rhynchonycteris naso. Lineage (NCBI taxonomy): Eukaryota > Metazoa > Chordata > Mammalia > Chiroptera > Emballonuridae > Rhynchonycteris > Rhynchonycteris naso. The sequence goes on along the minus strand of CM072997.1, from coordinate 54,479,090 downwards.
TGAGGCAATTATATGAAATCTTGGTTGAACTACCTTAGAAAACATTAGCATCAATGCATTTAAAAAAGCATTTTTAGCAAGGTAAGAGTAAGACATAAAAACTTTTCATGTCATCCCAGAATTCTGGGATTTCTCCATTCTCTCTTATGAAGTTAGTACATCACTACTAAAAACTCACTTTGGTCCATGTTTTCCGACTGACTTCTCGCTTTTCAACAACATATCCAGTTAGTGGACTTCCTCCATCATCATCTGGTGGTTCCCAAGTCAAATGTACTGAGTCCTTGGTTATGTCACCAAACTTCAGTTCTTTGGGTGCACTTGGGCAAGCTGAATAAATGCAGTCAGAAGTCAATATCATAAATAGTTTGAACCAATATTTACTAATTCTGTCAAATCACTTTAGGTAATATAAGTTTAATTCCTTACTAATCACATTGACATCAATTTCCCCAGAAATTGCCTTCACAGGATTTTCCAGTTTCAGGGTATAAATGCCCTTGTCTGAACGTTCACTTGGAGAAATGACGAGTTCGGCATAGGCTGATAAGGTTTTCATTTTGACACGATCTCCTTCTTCTAGTATTTTATCTTCTAGAGACCAGGTTGCAATTGGCCTTGGATAGCCTGTACTTGGAACCAGGATCTTGATAGGATTCGGGACAATAATTTCTAGACCATCTTTAAATGCACTCAAATCCATTGTTGGTTCAACTACCAAGAAGAAAAAATAATGAGTTCCCAGTACTATATTTAAGTCCCTCATATTGCAAAGTAGTTATGTGCTATTTCCAAATCTAAAAAAAAAAAAAAAATATATATATATATATATGTATATTCATTTACCAAAAGTATCATCAGCAGTTAGAGGACCAAGAATTTCAGATGGATCTGAAACACCAGCTTCATTTTCTGCAGATACTCGATACAAATATTTATTTCCTTTTTGTAATCCAGTAACCTAAAATTATGAATCAATATTTGTAAAAAACATATACATTTAAGTCCATGATCATACTCTGAATATTGTTTTTAGATGCAAATGCCCTACCTTGTAGGTGAGTTCAGGGATCAGTCTCATATTGCAACGAACCCAGTTATCCTTTCCTTCTTCACATCGTTCTATTATATAGCCCAGGATCGGGCTTCCTCCATCTTTCAGAGGAGGCTCCCATGTGAGCTGAACGGATGACTGAGTCTGATCTGAGGAATTTAGGTTCACAGGAGGACTTGGCCTCTCTGCAATGGAAGAGTTGGAACATACCATTTAATTCAGTGACAACTTATTAAGAATGCTGTAATCATTTCTACCATTCCCATTAAGATAACAGGTTTACTGAATTCATTAAATAAAACTAAGAGGAACATTTTACATTTTTGTGATTTTCAAATTTTTCTGATGTTCTATCTGTTCATTAACTTTTATTTAATTTGATTTTTTAAATTGATAGGCTTAATTTTGGGATTTCATGAAGGAGTTATTCCCCCCACACTTTTTTTTTTTGGATATGCTTACCAATTGGATCAGTAACTTTGATGAAGGGTGTGGCTGCACTTGGTTTTCCAACTCCAATTCGGTTTTGGGCTCTGACCCGGAAACTGTACTCCTGTCCTTCCACTACATCAGTGACAGTTGCTGATAGGTCTTCAGCTCTTACTGTCATAGCAGTGTCCCATCTGATAGAAGTTTTATCTCTTAATTCAATGACGTAGTTTGTGATCTCAGCACCTCCATCATACTCAGGTGGTTCCCATGTCAGTGAGACACCAAATTTATTCACATCAGTGATGGTTACATTCAAAGGAGGTCCTGGAACATCTGGATTTCATCAGAGAAGAAAACATGGGCTTCGGGTTATATCAGGGATGAAAGCAAAGATTAACGAGTCTGTAATTTATTTTATAAATTCTTACCATATTTGCTCTTTGCTTCCACAGGATTGTCAGTTTCCACTGGTTCACCAGTGCCAACTCTGTTTCTTGCACTCACACGGAATAGATACTCAACTCCTCCTTTTTGTAGTCCAGTGACAGTAAACTCACAACTGTCTGCACGGTCAGTGGCCAGCACCCATGTTTTTCTCTTGATGTCACGTCTTTCAACAACATAACCTATGATTTTGCTTCCCCCATCAGTTAATGGTTCTTCCCAAGCGAGGCCTACTTCACCATCAAATGTTTCTGTCACTTCTAAGTTCCGTACTGGACCAGGAACATCTGAAATTCAAATTAAAAAAAAATTTTGTAGTGTGTAACCATGTTTTTAGTCACGCTTTGCCAATTAAGTCCAAGTGACTCAAGGGCTTACCAATAACTTGTAAATTGATGAACGCTTCTGCTTTCCCATGTTTGTTCTGAAGCACAATTTTATACCTTCCTTTGTCTCCCTTTTTGGCTTCTAAAATTCTGAAAGAAGTTTGTTCAGCTGTAGTATCAACAGTTTTTGAGGACAGAGCTTCATTATCTCTAAACCACTCAGCTTCTGCTTTGGGGTAGGCATCATAGGGCACCACCATTGTCAGAGGCTGGCCAACATCAACCACAAGGTCTTGATCAGCTGTCTTGATTTTAGGTGCAGCTAGTGAGAAAAATAACATGCAAATGTATTTGAGTTATTAATTGTAGTTTGGCTATACCACAGCTTCTTTACTATGCATTTATTGGCAAATAGTGGTTACATAACCTTAGAAGTATACCATAGTAATTTTATAGCAGAGAATACTGAGTTTAGTGTTCTCATATTGCAAAATATCAGATTGGAGAATAGAGAATTAATGATGATATAAAACCATAAAATCTCCATTCTTTGCTAAAAATAATAACAGAGGACTAAATATAGCTTATAACATATTTTAAAAAATAAAGTGGGCATCTCACACATAGTTCAAAACAAACCAGACAAACTTTTTCTTATGTACAAGATGTTCATTTATGGCTTTTTTCATGACCTATAAGGATGTCTTGGAATCTTAGGTTCAAGATAAGAACAGATCTAAGAGGCCTCACAGTGGTTTGGAAAGTAAAAATCTAAAACTTACACAGTATCTGTGATATTGAGGATATTTGAAAATTAAAAGAAAGGGATTTACCTGCCAGTTCAAGCTTAGCTCTGGCTTCTTTGTCTTTGGCAACAAATCTGTATTCACCCTGGTCACGTGGCCTAATGTCACAGATCTGTAGCCTGTGTATCTTTCCTTCACTCATCATCTGGTGTTTGTCACCCTGGACAACAATCATGTTATTTCTCAGCCACTGAACTTCCACTTTATCTTTGTTGAGCTCAGCAAGAAAGATGACATCAGTACCAGGGGCTTCAAGAATATCTTGGGGAGGCCTGATGATCTCAACAGGGATTTCTGAAAAAGAAAATGTGAAACATATACAGATATGCTCGTATTTGGATTAACAACTTTTAAAAATTGATACTAATATTAAAATGGTCCTTTCATGTAATACATACCTTCCACAAAAAGTCTAGCTCGTGACTTCCTGTCTTCTACTCCACAAGAATATTCACATTCATCATCCAACCTGCAATCTTTTATAACGAGTCTATGAACACTTCCATCTTTTTCAAATTTGTATCTAAAAGAAGAGGTTGAATGACTGATTAGTTTGCACAATGACCATTATATTGTCAAAACTGTATCTATAGCTACAGAAGTAGAGATTAATAAGCTTTTGCTTACTTTTTGCCTTCTCTAATTTCTCTCCCATTTCTGTACCATTTTACATTTGCTTTCTCTCTGGAGAGCTGGCAGGAGAAGACAGCATCATCGAACTCAGTGACTGTCTGGTCTTCTAAGTGTTCCACAAATTCTGTAGGAGCTTCTATGATAAGAAGCTCAGCAACAGATTTATCTTGTCCAGCAGTGACGATGTATTCACCCTCATCTGGGAAGCCACTGTCTTTAATGATTAGAGAGTGCTTATATTTATCTATTCGGTATAAAACACGGTTGTCAAAAGTCACTTCTTCTCCATTTCGGGTCCACTTCAGTGTTACATTGAGACGATTGACCTTGCACCAGAATGTGACAGATTTCTTTTCCATTGTTTCAATATCTTTAAGAGGCTCAACAATTCTGAGGTCTTCCTCTGTTGTAAAGGAGAATAATGTTGATTTTAATTGCTTTCATAATAAAAATCAATTTTTAAAATCACTAATGCCATGTAAGTGACTTACCTTCCACTGTTAGATTGGCTGCACTCTTAACATTTTCACCTCTATGATTAGTCAGTGATACACTATAGTTGGCTTGATCATCTAATCGTGCATCTCTAATTCTGAGGGTGTAGACCAGGTCTTTCTGGAGGATAATGTATTTTGAACTATCAAATATGGCTTCTTCATTTCTGAACCATTTGGCTTTTGCACCTTCCGTATTGACTTCACAGTTGAAGACGACTTCTTGCTGTTCTTTCACACGGGTGTCCTTAAGAGGAACTATGATCTTGAGTTTTTCTAAAAGCAATAAACAAGACTTTATAGTATGAAGAAGGACCAAAGATACAAATGTGAATAAACAGTAGAAGCAAAAACAAACTTACCAATTACTGTCAAGTGAGCTGCAGCTCTGGCGGCCCCAACCATGACTACATGAGTGCCCATATCTTGTAATGTGGCATCTTTCACAACTAGAATCCTCTTTTTGCCATCAGCAATAATGTCATATTTGTCTCCAGATTCAAGTGTTTTATCATCCCTCTTCCACTGGACTTCAAAGCTTTCCTTTGATATAGTGCAAACAAATTCAGCCTTTTCTCCTTCAAGTACTTCAAGGTTTTGGGGCTTTGAGATAAATTCAGCAGCAAGTTCTGGAAAGAAAATATTTCAAGATATTGAAAACTTTAGCATTTGTATCTTTAATGAAACAGCATAAATTTCTAAAAATAAAATACTATTCATAGTAATTTTCATACCATGTACTTTGACTTTGCCATCGGTTCGAGAACTTGGGAGCCGGCAGTTGTAGCTGCCAGCATCCTCAAGTTGGGCATTCTGAATGACCAAGATTCTCTTTCGCCCATCAGTAAGTATTTCATATCTTCCTGTTTCAATGATCTCTTCATCCCCTTTGTACCAGATCACTTCTGCTCCAGGCTTGGAAACTTCACAAACCAGTTTTATTGTGTCTGTTTCACTAACTTCAATGTTAGCAAGATTTTTTGTAAAGACAGCTTCTTCTTCTGCAAGAAGAAAAAGAAATAAAAAATAAAACATTGAGCTACAATAGAAATTCTGATTTTTTTTCCAACACAGAAACTTCTGCAAAGAAAGCCTTACCCAGTACTGTCAGCATGCCGGAAGTGCGCGCTGTCCTCACTTCACAGGAGTATTCTGCTTCATCATCCAGCAGACATTTGTTAATGACAAGAATGCGCACTGCTCCCTTAGATATGATGTCATATTTTTTGCCCTTTTTAATTTCAGCACCATCCTTGAACCACTGAACCTATATTTAAGATAAATAAATACCTTTATCAGTATTTCTTGTTGGTCCTTCATGTATGTATCCTCAAGAGGAAATATAATTCTGAGTTTTTCTAAAAGCAACCAACAAGGCTTTAGACTGCGAAGAACCAAAGTGGTAAATACAAATACAACTCAATTCCCAAAAGTAGGTCAATTGTAATTGTAAAATAAAATTTAAAAATAAGCAGGAACAAACTTTTCCAATTATTGTTAAGTGAGCTGCTGTGATTTCATTAAAAATAATGGAATCATACAAGTTTAGAGCCAGAGGAGACTTTAGACATCATACAGACAAACTCCTTTGTTTTCCAGACATGTAAACTGAGATTTAAATGTTAATTAATGGCAAACAGGAGTACTGAGTTGAGACATATGAATTTGCTGATATTTGTTCTTAACCTAAGAAAATAGCAGTTTTATATGGTTCAAACTAACAATGCCTAAAACTCCTGATTGTATGTTCAGTATTTTTCAATAGTAAATGGATAATACTAGAAAGAGAACACTTAAATCAAGTGAGTATTTCATATTAAAGTAATAATCTTTAAGCTAAAAGTAGAATGATTATCAGAGATAGGTAAAATTAATACCCCGCCACAGCCCACTTCGGCTAACCCACCCAAAAGTATACATAAAACTGTTTAACAATATAAGATAGCAACTACTTAATCACAGACCTTCTCACTTTCTCGGGAAATTTCACACTCAAAGCGAGCCATTTCTTTTTCTTTAACTTGAAGATCGGTGAGTGGTCTTAAGAATTCCACATGAGGAGCTGCAAGAGAAGGTCAGCAGAATTCAATATATTTTCTAGAAAATTATTCTGACATTACTCTGGTACATATTAAGAAAAAGTGAGTCATTTAAATGTCTTCCATCTTAATTGGCTACAACTGATTTTGAAATAACTTGGAGCTGCCCTTCAGGTATACTTTACTTTTTATATATCTCTGTAGTTTCATAAAATAATGTGGTATATTATAGGTCCAACTAATTATATCTATCTATCTATCTATCTGTCATCTATCTATCTATCTATCTATCTATCTATCTATCTATCTATCATCTATTATCTATCTGTCATATATCTATCCATCTATCTATCATCTATCTATCTATCATCTCTCTATTACTAGCTCAGTTCTTCTGAATGATAGCTGGGGGAATAATTTCTACTGATACTCTCAAGAGTTGTGAGTTGATATTTGTTGAAGGAGACACAAATAGCAAAGAAACATTTAATGCAGCAAGCATAATCTTTGATAAATTAGAAGAATTCAATAATAATACAGCTTGAAGCACTATGACCAGTCTTGTCCATGGCAGCAAAGAATCGACAATTGAAATAGCATATATTCAGCTCCAAAGATGGCACATATATGTCAGCTATAAAATCTATTAGCATGACAAAGCAATGTATTTTGTATGGGAGGGTCATTTTTAAAAAATCTCTATTTCATTGATTTCCAGAATTAAGTCAGTGCATGTACAGAATTGGAGAGCGGACCCCTTGCCCTTCCTTCTTTTAAAGCTCCTTGTGAATCCTCCTGATCAATGGTTTCCTGAGACATAATATTGGCAAATAGGCTTAAAGATATTGTAGGCTCATTGTAGTTTAGCCTTCATGGATTAGAGACAAAATAGATGACAAACAGAAGGAGGAGACCCAAGAACCTACTTTGCCACAGGTTAAACAAGAACAACCACAGTAGAAAGAACAAAACAGTACAAGATGCATGGAAGAACAATCAAAGCCACTATTGTGTAGCTGTTGACAGAAGAGAAGCAACTAAATCAAGCAGCAAGTACTGCACAAAAACATATACTGAAAAATGTTATCACTGGAAACTTAACGAATGAAAACCTGAGCTAGCATGTGGCATTTTGTACAAAGATGTTTATTTTCACTAGAGGAAGAAGTAATGCTAAAAACCATAGGAGGTCTCTTCATTCACAGCACTCAAAGAATCCAGGCTTCTCTCCATCTTCTTACCCATTCCTATTCTCAGAAAAAGCTCATGTGAGTGGGCTTTATCACATTACAGCAGACCTCTAGCATGCTCCTAGTCAAAGTGAAATTTCACGCTCCTTCTCTAGTTATTGCCTACACTCAAGGATTCATTTTCCTTCCAAGTAGAGATTGCTTTTATTTTATTTCCTTTTTTTTTTTAAAAAAATCATAGCTCCCTTATTGTCTTTTTTATTCTTTTTGTTCTCATCTGGATGAGGATATTCTCACAGTAGGTTTATCTCATGTAGACAAAGAGCACATCTGCTCACTACTCAGTGAGAAGCATGATGAAAAGTGATCAATCTGTCCTTTATCAGACCAGACATATCAGAAGGACTGTTTTTTAAACACATAAAGGATCAGGTTATGTCAGTATCAATATTATAAGTCGCCAAGAAATGCTGTTAGGTCAAGAAGGGCATGCAAAAAGTTGTGGGGTTTTTATTTTTTGTTGTTTTTTGTTCTGATATCAAAGAGTTGCAAATGAAAAGTCCTGTGTAAGAAGAATACTTACGCACGACATTCAGGTTACAGGAAGTTTTAAAATCCTTCGCGTCACAAGTATATGTTTTAATATCTTCTTGGGTACAGCCATGTATGATAAGTTTTCTGACCCTGCCATCAGCAACAATTTCATACTTCTTGCTTTTGAGAATTTCTGTACCATTTTTGAACCATTTCACCTTAGCATTTTCTCTGGATACTTCACACTCCAATATTGCAGTGGCTTGTTCTTCGACCGTCTGGTCCTCAAGAGGCTTAGTGAATTCAACTGGGGGTTCTGAAAGAATCATACTAATTAGCCAAGGCATTTCTCCTTTCCTTCTGGAAGAATTTCAGGACCTCCTCAACTTTCCTCTTGTATCTCCAGGGTTATTCTATTTTTAAGTTTCATTTCTAAGATTTGGTTCTACACAAATGCTTTCCTCTAATAATGTTTTCCTCTAACAAAGTCATCATTATTTATACATACAGAGAAAAAGCATTTTTTAAAAATATGAAACATCAAGGAAATAATAGTCAACTCTTGGTTATTAAAGTGATAGATAGCTAGTTTGATAATAATTATTCTTCCAGGTATTTATTGAATACAATAAAAAGAGTGGGGATAGAAAGAGGAAGTAAAGCCTATGCTAGTCAATTTTGACTTAAAAAAAATAGTCTGTGAACTATTGAATTAGGCCAAAGAGTAAAAATAGAATTTTAAATATTTGATGAATTTTAATTACCTATGCTACTCAACATATAAAGATTAAAGATAACTGAAAGTTGGCATTATTTATGAATTGTTTTAATATACGTAAGAAAAACAACCTTATAATTACCTTTCACAAAGAGGTTGGCTTGAGTTTTGAAACCTTTTGCTGTTAGTTGGACTTCTCCAGCATCTTCTAATTTTACATCCCTCAGAGTGAGTGTATGAACTTTTCCTTCTGAACGTGTGACTACCTAGTTATTGAAAAAATGTGCAGTTTAAGAATATTTGAAATAGCTATCCAATATATATATATATAGGTGCATTTAATTCATTTAGGTAAACAATTTGAAATAGTACTTTCCAAGTTGTTTTATAATCCTTTATAGCACATATGAGCTTGAAAACAATTTTAACTAATAGTTTGGATCTCTAAGGAAATTTTGGGTTTGTCAAATACCCTTAATTATTACTAGGTGGCTTTTATGCTGAAATGCCCAGGCAAATTTCTGTTTATACCTCTGTGTTTGTGTAGTATGTTTGTGTGTGTATTATATTTGCCTCCATTCTGCTACTGGCTTTATATATAAAGGAAGAACATAGAAATCTAAATCATGAGAAGAAGGAAAAAACATTGCATTTGGTAAACCTAAAGTAAACCTTATGTTCTAAATGTAAGGTGTTTGCCATGCAACAAGCAGAAACTTTTCCTTCCACTTATTTTAACAATTAAAATTATTTTGCAAACTAATTTAACCTGTGATCAAAATAATTTGTATAATTCCTTAATATTGTTCAAAAATAAAAACAAAGGTATTGACTCTTCTTTCCTTCTATGTGTCTGCAGCTCAGGACTGGGAAAATCCAGTATGAGACAGGAATACAATTGTCACATAACATTGAACAAAGAGATAAAATAACTTTAGAAATAGTTAAATCAGGAGAGTGCTGTGACAGTAGAGTATCAAGACAAACGCTGCCGTTAATGTTAATATTTGAATGATACTTTCTTATTGTAAATGTAACCTTTGGCGATTTAAAAGGTAGTCTGTAGGAAAATGAATTCTCAAAAAGAACACACCACCTTGACAAAGACTCTTTCCAGGTCCCGTAATTGTGGCTTGCACAACTGAAAGTAAAGCCCCAGGACAGAGCCATCCTAATAGTAAGGGTAAGACATTTGGAGATTCTTCTAGTTCATCGTCTAAATTCTGAAAGATTAGCGTAGGCCATGATGAAGTAACCCACTGAACTAAAGCCAACCTATGTAATTTTATTAAACAGTGTCACCCCAATAAACTCAATTTAAAAAATAAAATAAAATAAAATTCCATAAAATGCTATGTCCTGTCATCAAGATTGATTTTGCCTTGCTTAAGAATTCATTTAAAATTAAGAATAATTTAAAATTTTTTACCAAAGGAACTATTTATTATTCTGATTTAAAGGAAAGACTCATTAGTTAAGTTTCATCTAAAGAGCTGGTCATGGTTATTGATATTGAGACAGGCCAAAAACAAAATAAGAGAAAATAAACAGATGGAAGGAGATTATTAGGATCTGTCCTAGAAACACAACTACTCATTCAAAGATATGGTATTTAAATGGGAAAAAAAGTTTTTGAAATGATAGTTCTAGGTAAATTTTGAAAATATATTTTGGACCATGACTTAGGACTATTTTAAAAAGTATCTCAGGTTTCAACCCACCCACAGGTATATGTTATTTATTAACATGTTGTTTTATACAAATTCCTCTTAAGTTATTCTAGAAAATTCTATTACCAAGACCTGGCTCAGAACACCATGGTTCTCAATTGCTCTTATATAATGTATCTTGATTATGTTTTAAACAAACAAACAAACAACTAACAGGTACCTTATAAAAATAAACCTCTAAAATGAATACTGAATGTTTTATGGTGGATTATGTAAGGTTAATGGTGAATATTATCCTTGAAAAATATTGTTAATTTATAATGCAAGCATATTGCTATAATACTATAGGCATTATGACTGTGACCAAGCTATTAAAATGTAAATATAAAATCATCAAAGACCATTTAGGACTTAGCATTTGGCCACTTCGATTGGTGGCCAAAAAAAAACACAAATAAGTAAAGAACAACAACAGAAAGAAAAATAAAAATCTCCCACAACTCATTTCTAAATTTTTTTCTTTTAATTTTCTTATTCTGGTAACTTGTTTTAGTTTGTTTAATGCAGTTTTTGGAGGTTAATTATTCTGCAGTGTAAATAAAAATCCTCAATTAAACTGGAAGTAGCAAGTTTGTTCTGAAAGATTTAATTTAAACAAAAGCTAGAAAATGTAATAAATGACTTTATTACTTCATAATTTATATATTTTTAAAAAACAGACATATAAATAATATAAGAGCCAGTTTATAAAAAGTTGAAGTATTTTGGGTGGCCAACTAAAGGATTAAAATTCCTGTGCTAAGAGAGATACAAAGAGGCCCTAAAAATCATAGTAAGATGATCCTTTTTAACCCAAGAAAAGTGTTTGGTGACAATAAGATACATATATATATTATTACTAAAAATATATTTTAAGTAAAAAGAAATATAAATAAGATTATTATGAGTCTACATTTTAAATTAAAATAGTGTAGTTTTTATATTCAAACTAATGAGACTTGTCCTTTAATTAAAAAAACTCTTAATTTGACCCAAAGATATTTAGTAGGAAAAGAATAATATAATTTGTTCTTAAGCAGTATTCTTATATTCAAATTATGAATTTACAGATCTAGAAAGGATCTTGAAAAGTCACCCAAACCTTGTCTTTAGATCTGAAAGCAATTAAACCACATTTAATAGGACAAATGTATTATTTTAAGAAAGCAAACTTATCACCTAGTTGAATATTTAGAAGACCTACTGTAAGAAAGATTTCATCTTATATAACCTAATTCTCATGCTGAAATTTGAACATATAGCTGCTTTTTCTATCCGTGGTAACAAAAGAGACCGATTGCTGATTATTTTCTCTGTAGTAGGCAGACTTTATCCCCTAAATCAGTGGCTAGCAAACCGTAGCTTGCGAGCCACATGCAGCTCTTTGGCCCCTTGGCTCCTTGAGTGTGGCCAGCTTAGGAGTACCCTAATTAAGTTAATAACAATGTACCTACCTATATAGTTTAAGTTTAAAAAATTTGGCTTTCAAAAGAAATTTCAATCGTTGTACGGTTGATATTTGGCTCTGTTAACTAATGAATTTGCTGACCACTGCCCTAGATGATTGCTACTGAATTACCCTTCAATCACTTAGGTAGAATATGAGGTTTTTATTTGTTTTAGAACAGCTGTTCAATGGCATTTACCTTCTAATAATTCAACGAACCTTGTGGCTCTTTGTTAAACTGAATTTCTTATTAATTATATACCTTTAAGTCTTAAAAGTTTAATTTGTGTTGAAGCCTTGATGGCCCAGTAAATGGTATTCCTAAAATATTGGGGAAAGAAATGCCGTAGAACTATGAACTGTCCTGTGCTTTATTTTCACGGACATTTTTCATATATTTTATTTGAAAAATTCAAAGTTAATGGTGAATTATCAAGATAATTTAAACACCTACTTTGTTTTGGGGGTAAAATACATAGCTCAATTAAGATAAATTATATTTTAGAGCTATCCAGAAAAAAATCACCTTTTTACTTTCGGGTAAAATCTTAAGCACAGAAAAGCTAACGCTGGGAGCTGGTTAGTTCATAAAACTTGTTAAAATGTATTTGCTCATAAATGTGGCTACCCACTGAGCCCTTCTTTCTTGTCTGTACCATCAGCTGCACTTTAAATAGTCTGCTTGCATTCCAGAATTTGTGCAGCTCAAAGCACTTGAGGGTTAAAAATAGCTTTGGAAAAATGCTTAAAGAGCAATTCTGCCCAGAAGTTATCTCAACTACTTGATCAACTGCCCGTAATGGAATTTCAATCCTCCTCCCTTAATCCCCTTATATGCAGAACATTAGACAGCATGGGGAGGAATTTGTCATAAAATTCAAGGCGCACCATTGCTACAATGCATCCAATCAGAAAGTCTCTTTGATCTTTCCTATCATTGATAAATAATGAATGTTTACCTGTCTTCAGAACAAATAAAAATTGATTGCGCTTTAATTTGTTATTTACATTTCAATGAAAATATCCAGTTAAACCCAACAAAAATGTGAAGAATGTGCTTTGCAATTTCAGCAGAAATCAGGCTAGAGCAGGAAAGACAGAAGGAAAGGGAGAGGGACATGAGAAAGCAAAGAACAAGGACCATGCAAGTGAAGATGGAAGAACCTGACTGCAAAAGTGAGAGCAAGACAAGGCAACCACACTCCTGCTTTTTACCTTATCGCTGGGCTCTAGTTTCTTCCCTTTGAGATGCCATTCCACAGGGATATCCTCATAAGAGAGCTCACAGTCAAAGGTGGCTGTTTCCCCTGCAGTCACTGTGACATCCTTCAGAGGCCTCAGAAGACCAATTACGCGTGCTTTGCGAGAGGAAAGAAGCAGCTTCGGATTACTCATTTTGTAACTCCAAGAGAATAAACACAGACTCAGTTACTCATCTTCATGGTTGCTTTGTTCAAGAAGGAAAAGCCACAGGTCTGGTCACTATCTTAGCTCCCATGTGTACGTGGCCCGGTGGTGCTGGGAAGGGAAGAGCTCATGGCTGGCGAGTGGATATTTGTAGGGTCCCTTTCGCTCTGCTGTACAAGGTCAGTAAGAAATCTCTTCTGCATCTGTCCCTCTGCCAGGCGACAAGTTCCTTTGGCTACATAAGGTATGTGTCTTCTAAAATAACTAAGACTCTGATTGGGAGAGTACAAGGGTCCCTTAATCACATAGCCTGTCCATGTCCATCAAACACTTTGCACCTTCCAAAAATGTTAGCCAAATGCTCTCCTCTCCTCCCTCTTGAGTCTGAAACACCCGCACAGCCAAGTTTTTCTTCAGAGCGCTACAGTTGTATAGGCACTCGAGGATGTGGTCTTTAAGGGTTAAATTTCTGAGTTAAATTCTTATTGTAGGTTTGTTTACTTTGAATGAAGGGATTGCAAAATGGGAAAATCTGACGTGCTTAGTTTTCTTTCGTTCAAATGGCAAGTTCAATGATATGTGTGTATTAGGATGTCCAAGAAGTAAATACAAGAAAGTCTGCTTCTGTACTTTAATCATTTAAAAAATTAATTAAATCATTCTAATTAATTTCTCATTTTCTTCAAAAGTGGACAGCAAATTTTTCAGCAGAAACATAGAATACTTACGTTTCACTCGGAGGTGGGCACTAGATTTAACATTGGCAGCTTGGAAGTCCACCCCACCAGTCTGGTCTAGGCGGCAATTGTGTAAAATAAGCATGTGCACTTTGCCTTCTTCCCTGATCTCACAATCCTGTACCAACAGAGAGAAAAGATTTCATAGGAAATAATTTTCCATGGTTTTTTTTTTCCTGAAGATATAATATCTTAATTAAAGGAAGGCTACTAATAATGAGTGAGTGGGTGAAGAGACTTTATATATCTTTGGGCTCTTTTCTTTGTGTGTGTGTGAAATAAAGCTTACAGATGCCATCCTGAAAGCAATGTATAATTCTGAACAAACTGGCAGCCTCACAGAATATCTACAGCCTTATAATCACTATGCTGGAACAAAAATAATGCAAGGGTACCTGTCGAAGCCCATCCAGGGACCCTAATATCTCTCTCTGGCTTAAGGTCTGATAGAGAACATAATATCCTGTTTTCAATGCCCTGCATGCACTCTGACTTTTTGCCTGTCCTTTTATGTTTCACACAGCTCCTCTAGGTGCTGACAACTTCAGAAATAGCCTTACAGGTGTTTGGAGTAGTGCCTCTCCCTTGAGTTTCCAGTTGGCATGTATGTCATCTTCAGAGATTTCAGTTTCAAAGCGGGCTGTCTCAGTTTCCATCACCTCCACACTGTACAGAGGTCGCACCAGTTTTATTTCCCGATCTAGAAAAGTGAAGGGTTAGCATGTGTCATTAGCCTCTGGCAGAAATAAGCCCAACAACTGTAAGAGTGAAACTCGTGGAAATTTCCCTACCTTCAATGTCAAGTTTTCCTGAAGTCTTATCTGTCCCACAGTCACAGGTGTACTGTCCAATGTCTGATTTCAAGGCTTTCTTTAGGATTAACATTCGCTTCTTGCCATCTGCCTTAATAACAACGTTTTTAGATGGCTTTATTTCCTTTCCATCCTTAAACCATTTCACTGGGGCATCCGCTTTGCTAATTTCACACTGTAGAATCACTTCATCTTTCTCTACAGCGGTATAATCTTGAAGCTTTCCTGTAAAGTATGGATCTCCCTCTGCAAGTAGAATATAAGTGAAAAGATTTCATTAAGCACTGAGGGGAATGGCAATCTCTTGGAAAGTTTAAGAGGCAGCTCACAGAGTTCTGTGCGTATGTTAAATTGCAGTAAATTCTCACTCATTTATTACGTGGAAAAGTTCTCTAAGTGTTAGAAAAGGAAGAAATGTGAGAGATTTCTATGGATCTAATTCATCTGTATTTTAAATTGAAGTATTTAATTTAATTATAGTAGCTTGAAAAACACTATAAAATTTACCTTCAAATATATATTTTTTATTATTTAGCTCCATTTCTAATGTCTTAGCCAATCTATTATATCTAGTTTACTTTTATGCTTTCAGATTTACAGTATTAGTTTTTCTTAATATCAATTAATAGTTTGCCTTTAATAGTTTTTATATATGTCAGACTTGATATGTAATCTGCTTGATATTAAGGAGATAAAAACAATGACACATTAATGTAAGTACTGTGTTTTCTTTCTTGTTAGAAACTTGAAAATGCATTTTGTATGAAATAATTTTGATAGAATAATGAAATAGGAAACATACATATTCTTCAATTAAACATGATAGGGCTCAATTATTATTATTATTATTTTCCAGGTACAGAGAGAAAGTCAGAGAGAGGGACAGATAGGGACAGACAGACAGGAACAGAGAGAGGTGAGACGCATCAATCATTAGTTTTTCGTTGCCATTGCGACACCATAGTTGTTCATTGATTGCTTTCTCACATGTGCCTTGACCGCGGGCCTTTAGCAGACCGAGCAACCCCTTGCTGGAGCCAGCGACCTTGGGTCCAAGCTGATGAGCTTTGGCTCAAGCCAGATGGGCCCGCGCTCAAGCTGGCGAGCTCAGGGTCTCGAACCTGGGTCTTCCGCATCCCAGTCCGATGCTCTATCCACTGCGCCACTGCCTGGTCAGGCATAGGGCACAATTATTAATGGAGAGTTTTAATTCTGATTTTAACTGGCTATTTTGGAGGCACAAGTCTTTATTACTTTAAATCTTAATATTTTTAGGAAAAATATTTTAGAAACAATCCTGATAACATATATAATAGTTTCTTAAGTACAGGGGTTAATTTCATACAATATAACACTTGGAAGACTATTTTAAATACAGGGGGTCCCTGGGTTATGACACAGTTTCATTCTCACAACAGTGACATAACCCAAATTTTGGTGCAAGTCAAAACACATCCTAGTCTAATACAAACAGAAATCTTACACTTTTAACAGTCCAAAATGGTGTAGGTGAGCGTACTGGGGGACTCCAATTCCCTTATTCATATTACGCATTATTGTGTATTCTTCCGCCACACGCAAACAAACTAGTTTGCTCATGTAGTCCATAAGTACAACACTAAGTGTGTAAGCCAAAACACTCATGTCTCAATTTTTAAAGTTTTTATGGGAATAAGCATTGTAAACTTGAAATGTATGTTGAGACTGTTGTAATCTGAAGACCCCCTGTACTAGATACTTCATAGACTAAGTTTCTGCGAAACTTAGTGCAAAATTAAATTGAAAAGAGCACTTACCAAGCACAGTGAGTTTAGCTTCTGAACTTATTCCCATAGCTTCTACTTTAATCTGAGAGGTATCGTCAAGAGTGAGGTCTTTGAATGTGATTGAATGATTTTTCCCTTCATCGTGCATTGCGACCACCTTGCTAGTATGCAGACGCTGGTCGTTCTTGAACCAGCTAACTGGGATGTTATCGTGGGACAGCTCCACAGTAAACACAGCACTTTCTCTCTCTTTGGCTGTCACATCCTTGAGTGGAGTGAGGAATTTGAGCCGGATTCCTATCAAGAAAAAAGCCAAGTTCATTCATTCTAGTCCTTTAAGGGGGAAATATTAAAATAAAAGCAAAAAAGTTTAAATTACAAATGATCTAACTGATAAAAATATTTACCTTCAATGATTAGTTTGCCACTGGTGTGCTTGTCTTCAGCTTCAAAGATGTATTTTGCTTCATCTTCAAAAGCAGCTGATTTGATCACCATTAAATGTTTAGTGCCATCCTTTAAAAGCTCAAATCTGTCATCACCTGTGATTTCCTGGGTTCCTTTCAGCCAACGGAAGGTTTTGGGTTCCCTGGATACTTCACACTCAAACTTAGCCTCATCTTTCTCAAAGACTTTAACGTCACTGAGAGGTGTGATGAAGATGAGTGGCAGTTCTGAAAGAAAAGGTGGTGTGGATGAAGCCAGAATATGCTTCCATTCATGACCCCCGGTCAACTCGGGATCTTATAGGCGGTCTTGCAAAAACAAACAAACAAACAAACAAACAAACAAACAAATAGGAATGGCTGGCAGGCAGAGCATACCTTTCACTTTCAGATTGGCTGCAGATTTAGCATTGGCAGCTTGGAAGGACACCTCTCCTGTCATATCCAGCTGGCAGTTATAAAGGACCAGAACATGCTTCTTCCCATCTTCAATGATCTCACAGTTCTTTGGAATGAGGGTTAGAAGGAAAGAAAAAAAAAAGAAGGTTATTCCTACAAATCAAGAGATTCACACTAAACAACCAAGCAAACCTCCTCTTTTGTGTGATCAGTTAATCTAGACTTACGGGGGACGCAGTTAAAGGCTCTCCTTTCAACATCCACTCGCCATGGACATCTGGTTCAGAAAGTTCAATCTCAAAGCGAGCTGTTTCACCGACAAACAATTCTACTCCATACAGGGGTTTTTCCACTTTTATTAGTCGAGCTGAAATGATTCCAAGGTTTGTTAGATTGCTGGAAAAAATAAACTGAATGTTCAAGTGGGGTAAATTTCGAAGTTGTGAGCAACTCACCCTCAACAGTAACGTTTGCTTTTGTCTTATCTGTGCCACAGTCACACATATATTCGCCTTTATCACTAAGTTCTGCCTTTTTGATTTTTAAGATGCGGCGCAGGCCATCTGACTTGATAGAGTGTTTGGGTGAAGGTACAATCTCTTCACCATCTTTGAACCATTTCACTGGCACATCTTTGCTCACTTCACACTTCAGAATAACCTCATCCTTTTCGACTCCAGTCTTGTCATGTAATTTCACAGTGAAATAGGGATCGGCCTCTGTAAAAGCCATTCAGCAGATAATCAGAGTGTGAAACAGATTATTTATTAAAGTGTTAACAGGTGTCAAAGTATTTAAGTACTACCCACTCCCACCATCTAAAAACTGGCTATTTCATTATACTTGGTCATATTTACCTAAGACCTTTAGGTTTGCTGTGGACTTCAGTTCCTTTACTTGAGCTCGTATCTGGGATATATCATCCAAAGTCACTTCTCTCATTTCCAATTTGTGAGTCTTGCCCTCAGATGAGATGAGTACAGTTCTGCTTGTGTGAAGTTTGGCATCATTTTTGAACCAGACCACGTGCATTTTTTCATGAGAAAGTTCACAAACAAAAGTTGCTGTTTGACCTTCTTTCACTGTTTGATCTTCAAGAGGCGATATGAATTTCAATCTTATACCTGTAGTGCAAGCAGAGATACTATAATGAGAAGACTACTTTACTTTCAGAAATATTTTATTCTAATCTACCCAAGTTAAAAAGATTTCACATGACATTTATATATTCATATTTTCCAATGGTGCTACCCTTCATTTAAAACAAATTCAGGAAGTTGTTTTCAGTGGCAATGTAGAAGTAAAGTAGGCGTGCTAATTGTCACTTATAGCTAGTAGAACTTGGTGATCTATCTTTCAAGTTATATATTTATGTGCCTAAGTATGGGATGTTATAGTCTGATCTCATCAACTCTTACCTGTAACAAATAATTGTGCTGAGGTCTTCTTGCCTTCCACCTCAGCAGTATAGACCCCTTCGTCATCAAATTGAGAGTCATTGATAACAAGAATGTGTTTCTTTCCATCAACAATGATGTCAAACTTGTCAGATGACTTGATTATATCAGGTCCTTTTGACCATATAACATTTGCCTCTCGAGTGAGGACACATTCAAATCGAGCCTGTCGCTTTTCTGGAACAGTGACATCCTTCAGGGGCACAGCAAAGTCAAGTTCAATTTCTGAAAACCAAACAATAAAAATGAGATTTTCCAGAATGCTGAGGGACATGAAATGAAGTTGGACCCACTCCTTGAGTTCTAAAAACCTATATACCTTTTACTGTCAGAATGGCAGTTGTAACAGCATTAAGTGCCTGGTAAAGAACTTCCCCAGCTTGGTCCAGCTTGACTTTGTGCAAAGTTAAGAAACGTTTCCCACCTTCTGCTTTGATGTCACAGGTCTGAAAAAACAGTAGTTTTAGTTAGCATTCAAATGAGATAAATTCCCTAGAGGAGAAGTGTTTCAGATACAGATTTCTATAGAGTTATTAAAATTACTACTAATAAATTTAAGTAAAAACATCTTGTCATAAATATATTTAAAATTGTCCTAGTGGTCTATAAAGAGTGCATTAAATTTCTTCCCCTTTCTGAGACTTAAGAAGCCTGAAGTAACTCTATTATTATTGAGCCATATCTGAATGTCAAACCTGAATAGAGAATGTAGTTATTTTACATGCGTAACAACATAAAATGAGAAAATACTCACAGGCGAGGGTCTTAGGAGTTCTCCCTTCAGTTTCCATTGTCCAGGAATGTCTTCCTCTGAGATTTCCGCATCAAAGCTTGCACTTTCTTTCTCATAAACAGTAACATCCTCTATTGGTTTCAGCAATTCAACGTCACGCTCTGTATAGGTCAGGGATGAAAAACCATAATGCTTTAACAGTCTAACAATACTTCACTTTCAGGTTTTTTAAGGTGTGTTATTTTGCCTTACGCACACACAAAACTTAACTTTTAGAATAAAAGGGGAAAGATTTTTATACCTCCAAGTGTCAGCTTTGCAGGGTATCTTTTCCCTTCAATTTCCACTGCATACTCATCAATATCTTCTGGCACAGCATTCTTAATTTTGAGGTGTACATAATTCCCCTCTTTCACTATCTCAGTCTTGTCGGTTGGTTCCCAGGGGATTTCATCATATCCTTTGAACCACTTAATGTTTGGAGTATCCCTTGCTATGTGACAGGTGAAAACAGCTGTCCCCTTGGGTTTCACATGCTGATCTCGTATGGGTTTTACCAGCCAGTCTCGAATGATTTCTGTATGAAAACGAAGTCAGAAAAATAATGATGATCTGAACAAGTAATATAACTGACTTCCTTAATCAATTTCAGAAATAGGAAGAAAATTTCAAAACTGGACATAATTAATCTGCTATGAGATATTGATATCCCCCTCTTAGGGTATGCGACAGCTGACATTCTGATAATGGAAAATAAAATTCTCTCTCATCCATTTTCTTAATAATAAGCAGAACAAAATTTCCCAGTGAAATACTAACCTACTACTTTTACACAGGATGAACATTCCAGGTTGTTGGCATTTTCCACAGTAACTGTGTATGTTCCAGCATCGAAGTCATCTGCGTCATTGATGGTTAGGGCCCGCATCAAGCCAATGACGCCCGGCACAATTTTGCCAGGTTTCTCCACCACAATCTTCCCATCCCTCCTCCAGACCACATCACGTTCTTTGTTTAACTCACAGCTCAGGTACAACGGCTGCCCTTTGATCACTGTGACTTCCTCTTCAAGCGTTTTCACAAAACGCACAGGAAGTTCTGTGAAGAATTTCAGCAAAGACATTTTAATACATATGATATTTTCAATGAAATAAGACTTAGAAATAGCAGGTTTTGTTGAAAATTACAAGAAAAGGCCCAGGCCAGTTGGCTCAACAGTAGAGCATCAGCCCAGCGTGTGAAGTCCTGGATTCGATTCCTGGTCAGTGTACACAGGAGAAGCGACCATCTACTTCTCCGCCCTTTCCCCTCTCCCTCCTCTCTATCTCTCTCTTCCCCTCCTGTAGCCAAGGCTCCATTGGAGCAAAGTTGGCCTGGGAGCTGAGGACGGCTCCATGGCCTCTGCCTAAGGCACTAGATAGCTCCTGCCACAATGGAGTGATGTCCCAGATGGGCAGAGCATCAACCCCTAGTGGGTATGCTGGGTGGATCCCAGTTGGGTGCATGTGGGAGTCTGTCTGACTGCCTCCCTTCTTCTAACTGGAAAAATACAAAATAAATAAATAAACAAACAAACAAGAAAAATTGGTACTGAGATTTACTGTAATAAAGTTGAATATGGGCCATTTAAAGAAGACTAGAAATTACCTTCTACAATCAGTTTAGCTGTGGAGGTCTTTTCTTTATTTCCCAAACGTAAAACACAGGTGTATTCGCCAGCATCAGAAAGTTGAACGTCAATGATATGCAGCTTTCTGTCTTTACCATCTGCGATGAATCTGTGCTTTGGGCTCTCACGGATACTGCTGCCATCTTTCATCCAGGTTGTAATTGCAGTGGAGGGGGAGACTAAACATTCAAAGATTGCAGAAGAGCCAACTGACTCTGCTTCTGTCAAGACAATATCTTTGATTTCTTTGACAAACTTGAGCGGCACAGCCTTCAGCTGGTAGGTGAATGGGGCTTCATCAGGCGGCTTCTCTCCACCACTTCCTGGTCTCAACTTTTTCCTGTCAGCTTCTATTGGAGAAGGTGTCTTTTTGGCTACACCTAAACAAAATAAAATTAAAAGTTGATTTGGGATTTCCAGAAGGGTCAGAAGTGCATATTTGGCTTCCTGCTGGATGAAAATGAAAGGCTATATGATTGAAAGGTCAATTCAGTATACTGCCTTCTTCCAGATGGGAATATGAGATAGCATGAGGAATCTGTAAATAACAAATGCTCTCCATTTTCTCAAGTTTTCAACCCAAATAATGTCCAGATTAATATGTAATTATTTTATTGGTCATGTATAAACTATCATGTATATGAAGAATGAAGCTAAGAATGTATAGGGTTCATTATACTAAAATATAGTTGGCTGTATATGTAGTACCTACTTGGATAATATTAGAGGTGTATTGTTTGAAATATCAGAAGACATACATACTAGCTCTAGCAGAGTCAATTAGGAACAGCAAAGATAGCCCTGGCCAGTTGGCTCAGTGGATAGAGTGTCGGCCTGGCATATTGACTTCCTGGGTTCGATTCTTGATCAAGTCATACAGGAGAAGTGACCATCTGCTTTTCTCCCCCCTCCATCCCCCTTATCCTCCTTCTCTCTCTCTTCCCCTTTGGCAGCCAGTGGCTCAATTAGTTCAAGCATTGGCCCTGTGTGCTGAGGATGGCTTGGTTGATTCAAGCATCTGCCCTAGATGGGGGTTGCAGGGTGCATGCGGGAGTCTTTCTATGTCCCCTCCTCTCACTTGAAAAAAAAAAGGAATAACAAAGATCTTTATATATTTTGAAAAAGTTTTCCCATTGAATGCAAAATTACCCTTGAACAAAATGTTTTCCAGAGTGATAGCATACAATCAGGTTACCGGGAAATGAATTTTACCTTTGATAGGACCTTTTGGCTTGGCGGCTTCCTCTTTAGGTGTTTTGGCCTCTGAAACAAAAAGGAAAACTCAACATTTAAACAATTTTCAGACTCATTTCATACTTAGTAAACCTGTGAGGAGAATCATGTTCATTATTATAAATATTAACACATAAAGGAACATTTCTTTTAAAAATTTTTCCCATTGATTTGAGAGAGAGACAGAGAAAGAGAGGGAGTAACTTCCTTAGTCAATTTCAGAAATAGAGAAAAACTGAGAGAAAAAGGGGAAGAGGGAGAGAGAGGGAGAAGCATCAACTTGTTGTTCTACTTAATTGTTCCATTCAGTTGTTTACTCACTGATTGCTTCTCATATGCACCCTGACCTGGCATTGAAACCACAACATTGGCATGCTGGGACAACACTCTATCCACTGAGCAACCCAGCCAGGGCCAAGAATAGACATTTCTAATAGATATTTTTGATATTTCCGACAGGCATATTCTGAAGACAATGTGACTAAGCTAAACTGCCAACATATTTAGGATTAAAAAATTATTTTTAGCAAGTGCCTTTATTCTTCTTTCATTTCTACCTAGCTATGCAAAGTATTTTATATGTTTACTTATGTGCTGGTTATGTGAAACAAGGATATGTTTTTGTCAACAAGGAATCTTGTAGGAAAAAGGGAAATAACCTAAAAGTCACTTAAAGCCTTTTTTTCTTTTTTTTTTAACTGGGCAGACAAATGCAGGCAAGATTAAGGGGGAAAAAAAGGTCTATGGGTTACATATATATGGATTCCTTTGAAGATTTCCCCTATTAATACAACAAACTAAAGGAGAAGAAAGGAGGTTCCTATATTTAGAATTTAATTCAATTATTAATGCATGGGGAGTGTAAACTGTAGAACCAGTTTTCTAGCTTCAGCCTCTGGGAATGCAAGGAAAGCTTTATTTTTATACATAATTAATTGACTCAATGACAGCTGCCATTTTTTCTGAAGTAATAGAAGGTATTAGTTGAAATTATAAATTTTAAAAATAAGAATAATGTCCAAATCATAAATATCAGTAACAAACTATATTAAAATAAATGTTAAAATTAGGCTATAGCCAAAGCATATAACATACTGTATCATTTCATTAAATTCAATAAAACCCCAAACATTTCTATAGAGCTTACTATGTGCCAGTCACTATACTAAGTGCTTCATACATATATATTTATTACTGCTCTCAGTAATCCAACAGGGCAAATATAATCATTACTCTTAATTTACATACTAAGAAATTAAAATGTAAAGAAAGTTAGTTACTAGTCAAAGACTAAATAATTAGGATGAGTATTTATCAATGATCAAAACACATTAAATCAGGGGTGCCCACACTTTTTCAGCTTGCGAGCTACTTATAAGATGACCAAGTCAAAATGATCTACCTACAATAAAAATGCAAAACATAAATTTATTTCTTCTATATTATCATTATTTAAGTTACTGTTATTACTATTTAATATTGTGTATTCTTCTTTCACCTTTCTCTTTTTTAGCTCTCTTTTCGGAGGAAAGTCAATGTCATAGTTTTTATGAACAGTCCGAAAAAGCAGCTCCACATTTCCCTTCTTTGGAATAGCAAAGGCACACACACAGATGAGGCAAACACACTTAGAATATGACATAGTGAAAAAAATCCCCTCCCATTCTTTATGAAAGTGGTAGGTTTTAGGCTTCTTACTCGGACCAGCTATGGCACTCATTTTTATACCCTTTGTTGTATTCAGTTTAAATAAATTGAAGGCCAACTATGCAGCAATGGAACTGAACAAGTTAGCGTGGTTTAACGCGCATGCGTAGGGTATCAAAAGTTCAGACGTCAGATTGGCTACCCTGTATGCCAATCAAAAGACAAATGTCTTTTTAATGTCATATGATCTACCCACACTTCCTTCACAATCGACCAGTAGATCACAATCGACGTATTGAGCACCCCTGCATTAAATCATTTCTGGTTTTGAGATTATCACTGAAGTAATGAACTACTGAAAGCACTTTAAGTTTGCACCTGTGATAATTATGTCACTAAGTATATTTAAGAAAATTAGTCCTGGCTGGCTAACTTAGTGGATAGAGCATCAGCCTGATGTATGGACATTCTGGGTTTGATTCCCAGTCAGGGCACATGGGAGAAAAAACAACCATCTGCTTCTCTCCCTCTCTCTCTCCCCCTTCTCTCTCTCTTCCTCTTTTATAGCCAGTGTCTTGATTGGTTCAAGTGTCAGCCCTAGGAGCTGAGGATAGCTTGGTTTGTCCAAGTGTCAGACTAAGGCACTAAGAATAGCTTGGCTGATTTGAGCATTGGCCCCAGACAGGGGTTGCTGGGTGGATCTCAGTCAGGGTGTATGCAAGAGTCTATCTCACTAGTTCCTTTTCTCTCACTTAAAAGAAAAAAGAAAATTATTACTGATCTAAATTCTTATATAGATTTCAAGGCTGAACTATGCAGTCTTTTTTTATTGTGGTAAAATATATTTACTATAAAATTTACCATTTTAACCATTTTAAAATATGCAATTCAGTTGCATTAGGTACATTCACAATGTTATGCAAGCATTAACACTATCCATCTCCAGAACATTTTCATTATCCCAATTTCTCATTTTAAGAAATGAGAAATGAACGTGACCAGGTGGTGCCGCAGTGGATAGAGTGTTGGACTGGGATGCAGGGGACCCAGGTTCAAAACCCTGAGGTCACCTGCTTGAGCGTGGACTTATCTAGCTTGAGTGTGGGCTCACCAGCTTGAGCGTGGGTTGCTGGCTTGACCATGGGCTCACAGACGTTACCCTATGGTCCCTGGCTTGAAGCCCAAAGTTGCTGGTTTGAGCCCAAGGTCACTGACTTGAGCAAGGGGTCTCTCACTCTACTTGAGTCCCCCAGTCAAGGCACATATGAGAAAGCAATCAATGAACAGCTAAAGAGCCACAATGAAGAACTGATGCTTCTCATCTCTCTCCCTTCCTGTCTGTTTGTCTCTCTCTGTCTCCTTCGCTCTGTCACTGTCTTTCTCACAGAGAGAGAGAGAGAGAGAGAGAGAGAGAGAGAGAGAGAGAGAGAGAGAGAGAGAGAGAGAAATGACTCCTGCAGGGAACATGGGAAATCTGAGGCTCCATAGGATTTCTGTATGCATGCCTTTTTCTTTCTTTCTTTTTTTTTTAAATACTTTATTCATATTAGAGAGGAGAGACAGATGATAGATAGATAGATGAGTGGGGGGGAGCAGGAAGTATCAACTCCCATATATGCCTTTACCGGGCAAGCCCAGGGTTTTGAACCAGCAACCTCAGTGTTCCAGGTTGATGCTTTATTCACTGCGCCACCACAGGTCAGGCTGTATGCATGTCCTCAGGAAATGTCTGTCTGTCTCCTTAGTTTTAATCAACCTTGAACATATTCATTACTTACTCTCAAAAGCATATAAGGAAGCGGTGCAACACTGGGATGTACATTCCAATTAAAACAATATGAACCATTAGGTGAGAAATTAGGTAGTAAAAGATATCAGATGAAGAAAGAATAATCAAGAATTTATATTGCCTTGCCAGTGGTGGTGCAGTGGGTAGAGCATCAACCTGGGACACTGAGATCACTGGTTTGAAACCCCGGGTTTGCCCAGGCAAGGCACATACAAAAAGCAATCAATGGAAACTCAAGTGAAGCAATTACGAGTTGATGCTTCTCTCTCTCTTTCTCCCCTTTCTAAAATCAATAAATAAAATCTCTTTAAAAAAAAAAGAATGTATGAACCCCCACAGTTGAAATGATGCCTGGTTTCAATATAATGAGGACTTAAAGTCAGGCATGAA
Organism: Rhynchonycteris naso; assembly: GCA_037038555.1. Lineage (NCBI taxonomy): Eukaryota > Metazoa > Chordata > Mammalia > Chiroptera > Emballonuridae > Rhynchonycteris > Rhynchonycteris naso. The sequence goes on along the minus strand of CM072997.1, from coordinate 54,452,779 downwards.
TATTTTTATTAAGTCATCAAAACAATCAGCAAGAAAACTACAGAAAAATTACCTTTCTTTCCAACTACTGGTACTGTCACGGGGGCAGAGATAGGGGTTGGAGCAGGCTCCACGGGAGGTGGTTTGATTGTTTTCACTTCTGTAAAAAGATATCCATTGCATTATTGTATACGTTTGTCACTTCCTAAAACCTATTTTGGTGGCTTATTTGCTTCTTCTGATGTAACTTGGAAATGTTCAAATATCTAGTTCTTCAGAGAATATTTTCTAATTATAATATAATCCATATGTAATACAATAATATATTCTATATTTCCTATTATAGTAAATAAAAAATGTAATGATAAATTGCAACAGAAATCATTTGCTGTGTACTGACATTTTCTTATAAACTACATGCAAAACATGAAGAAATATGCTGTTGGCATTGAGAATAAGCTTGCTCACCTGGTTCAGGCTTTGGTTTGGGTTCTGATCCAGGGAGAGGTATTGCTGGTTTTATTTCAGGCACTAAAATGTCCACAACAATAAAGCAGCTTAACACAGTATTTTTAAAGTTTTTCACAAAATCAAACCAAAATTAGGCAGACAAGTCTTGGAAGATACTAAAATTGATACATAATCACCTAATCAAGAATTTAATGTAAGTTCATTTCTATTTTAAACAAAATATTTGAAAAATATTAGAAGTCAATTTTATTGGTCCTGGTGTTGTTCTTCTCACTAATCATAAATATATTTTTCCCTAGTGTTTAAAACTTAGCAATTTATTTAAAAAGGGGATGATCATTAGCCAATTGCACATAAGAGTGACACGGTAAAGACAGTTAAACTGACCAGATTAAAGGTCACATGTTCAAATCGTAATGCCAGAGTAATGATATTTTAAATGATGTATATTTACATTTTTAGAAATAATTAAGAAAGTGTCAGTAAGTTTGTACCTTTTGCTGGTTCAGGAATTTTCCTTTCTGTTTTTGTGACTGTGGCTGGAGGTGCTTCAGCCTCTTCAGCTGCTTTTGTAGGTGGTTCTGGTACTTTAAGAAAATAAGGTTATTTTCTAGTGTTATTGTAATACTTAGAAATCAACCGATATGAAATAACTAGATCAAATTGTTTTTCAAAAATTTAACTGATGGCTTTTTACATCTCTAAATCAATCAATTAAAAATTAAAAAAAATTAAAAACCTATATTCTATCAATTAATTTCTATTTCTTTTTGACTCTGCCTTAATTTTCCTTATTTCATCCACTTCTTCCCTTTCCAAGGGAAAGGAAAGAAGTTAGCTCTCCCTTTCCAAGTCACTTTAATAGTTACCAATACCTAAACCTTTCATAATAAGTTAATGATAAAAAAAAACACTTAAAAGCCCCCAAATTTTAAGAAACTTTTGCTGACACCCTCCCATGAAGTTATTCTGCAGTCGACCTGATGATTTCACAGTCATTTCTATTAAAAGAACTTAAGTAGCAAAGCAATCATAACACTAAAATGCAGGGAAATATATGAACAGATTTGAGAATTACTACAAAAATCTCTCTAAAGAAAGCAGACAATGAAAAACACAGATGGGATATGAAGCCATGTATGTAGCTAACTCCACATATGTTTACAAGATAAACCTTTTGTTAAATGTCTATTCTGTTAAAAGATAATATCACAGATTGTGACTGAGATTCCTACCTGTAGGTTTTTTAATTTTTTCTACTTTTTTAGGTTCTACTTTAGGTTCTTCTTCTTCAGGTCTCTTTCTTAGAACTTAAAAGACAAAAAGATTTATATGTAAAGCAAGACAAACAAATGTAGATGTTGAATAAACGTAACAAGCATAAATAACATACAAAGCACAGAAAATGAAAAGCTTGCGACCTGACCTACTACTGCCCTGGGAAATTAGCATTCACACTAAAAGTGTATGTAGCTTTTTAAATCAAAGGTTGTGACGTTAATTTAGAACAGCACTCAGGGTTACTTTATATCAATAGTCTAGTCAGAGACAAGTCTGTGGCAGTAATGACCCAAACACAAAATGAATAATTTGAATAACAACAAACTCTAACCATAATTTATGTTGTAATTTTAATGAGAAGAGGAACATTTAAGTAAGTTTAAAATTTACTGAAGGGGGATAGCTAAAGAAATGTAGCCTAGAGATCAGTAATTCTATGTGAGGACAAAGTTAGAACTTGATTCTTTATTTGAATATCTTGATTTTAATTCTGTATTATCTTATTAGTATAAAATACTAGAAAGGTTCAGTTTTTTAAAAATTATTTTTTATTAGTTGTGGTGATGTGTCATACTTTAAAACTGAATACTGAATTTAGGTTTAAGTAGTTTGGTGTAATTTAGAGGATTTAATAGGTTTAGTATATTTTACTATATAACTTGATCATGAAAATGACAGCTATGGTCATTGATATTAGTTTAGAGTGTTATCAATTTAGTTATGTCTATTAAATAAATTTTAAAATATTGTGAACACTTACAAAATTTCTGTCTTCTTGTAAACAGATATGGAAATTATCAAAATTTTAATACCATTACAAATCAATTTTGATAAATAGGAATCTAATTGAAAGAAAACCAAGGGACAGAAACATTTGTAAAGCTTTCAAGTCTATTTTTATATACCTAAAGCTGAGAGAACGGTTGAAAAATACTATACCGCTTTTGAGAACAACTTCTTCCTTTGGTTCAGGTTTATGTTCAGGAAGTAATTTGCGAACTTTCTTTTCAACTGTAGGCACTTAAAAGAATATAATTTCAAATTTTGAAGTGAATTCATACAACACTCAATTTCAACATTTAAAATGTCGTTTTCAAAACTAGTTAACTATATGTACAATGCATAAGCAATACTTTTTGCCACATGTAAATATCAGAGAACTTAAAAGCAAATAATACACTTCAAGTTCATTCATCTGCAAACTTTTGTATAACTTTGTGATGAAATTCTATTGCATTAACTATAGCTATAAATATATTTATCTTAAGTGAGTGTATAGAAGAGGTTCTATATTAACTTTATAAATTCTTTATCAAATACAGGGTTTTTGACATCTTTACTTCACTCTGCAATTGTAGATTGTACAAATCTACATTGGTATGTCTGTATCTCCCCAAACATTGATTACTTTAAAATAATACTGGAGATATTAGTGTCATTATTCAATCTTCACTGCAGAGAAAAGAAAGCCAAGGGATCTAGTTTATGACCTTGATGGTGGGAAAGGGTTAGAATCTCATTTTACTAGAAGAAGTAATCTTTCTTAATATCTCCTTTTTGAAATAATACTACCTTAAAATTAGAAACCTATTGATTTTGAAAGCTGGTGTTAGAGCTTACTTCCAATGAATAAGAAAATGTTCTTGAATTTAAGAGTAAAAGGGACCAAAGAAATTCTAAATAAATTCCCTCTTGCATCTTTGGTGAATAGTAGACATGGTATATGCTATTATTACATAGAGCAACCTCCTTTCACTACTATAGCCCTCATGGATTGGAATGGAAAAAGAGAAACACTTGGTGATTATTGAACCATTTTCTCTTTCTATTGATGTTGACTAAAAATTAATTTAAAATATTATTTGTATCATGTAACATTAAATTTGTTGACTCATATGCAATTTGAATTTCTAAGATATTTCTATCAAATTTCCCACTTGGTGCTTTAAGCAAGACATTTGTAATTCATTAAATAGTTTTTTTAATGTGACAAAGATAACCACGCCTAACTTTTACTTAAAAATTTAAACATACAAAAGGCAAACATGGAACTATTTCATTTTAAATATTTGGTTCTGCCAAGTATTTTAAGTAGAATTTCACAAACATTAATTTTGTGCTAGCCTTCATACTATTTTAGAGTTACCAATATTCTTAATGTATAACTATTTTCATTGATCAAACTTGGAGAAACCACCATGCATCTAAGTTGGGATGGCATAAGATACTTTACTTATATAATGAACATAATAAAAATATATCAGTGCATTTGTTTTTCCATATTATTTTATTTTTAAGATCTTACTGACATTTGAGACTCAGGTGCAAAATGCACCATCATAGCTATTATTTTTAAAGCCAATATATGTTATTTCATGTCATTGTAATGCTTAGGAGTAGCTTTATAATAATACTTTACCAGCTAGTATCCATAGTAACATCGTTTTGTAATCTTCATTTTATGTCAGGAAATGCATACTTAATACAGGTGATTTCCCAAAATTCCAGGGTGAACCAAGAACCTATCAAATTTCTGGGTCTGAATGCATTGATTACTTCAACAGAAAATTTCTCCCGACTATACTTACTAAAATAATTAGAAACTTATTTTAAATAGATGTTTTCTAGACTGTTACGATTCATTTATTTTTCTTCAGGGTCTAAGTTTAGATAGAAAAAATGTATTGTTCAAAGTGATATTTTGAAAAATGATGTGCAGTGATGATGAAATTTGTGTAAAACATGAGATCTGTACACCTAAAAAAATGTCTTGGAGTCACTGAGAAGAAAGTTGCAGGAAGGCCATGAAAAAATTCCTATGAATCATCTTCATAGAAAGAAGACATGACTTGTTTTTGGTGCTTATAACACTGGCTAAAATACTGCTATTCTGGTGAAATCCCAAAGCTTTCCATTTCTAGCTCCCTACAGTTTAATCTAAGATGTATCCCTATATTAATGTCAGCTAACCAGCAAAATTTTATAGGGAAATTTAATTGCAAGAAGATATATGTAGATGAAACAAAGATAAACAATTTCTATCCATATAATGTATGAAATTGATGAGAGACAAAGAAAGCAACACTCATGAGCCAGGACCATAAAAGGTACAAAAATACAAGAAATGAAAGAGACTGCTGTGATTATTTAAAAATTCTTTTTGAAAAGAGACATTCTAGAAGGCATAAAGAAGAAAGAGTCAGAAGAATGTATGCTGTATAAGAATTCATCTTCCAGAATAAAATACCTTTTACAGGTGTAAGCTCCACTTTCTCTGGAACCTCAGGCTTTTCAAGAACTTTCTTCTTCGGAACAGCTTTAAAGAATATGATCTTGCTTTTATTATTTGTATATACAACTAGACTGAAGCAAATTATTAAACACCGGCTCCAAGAATCATAACCAAGCTTTGGTTATAACCAAAAAGCATTAATAACAGCCAATAACAGCCATCACAGATCACACAAGAAGCGTTCAAACCATGAAAACAGATTGCAGTTTTATCCCAAAGCGGAATAATAAATTAAAGTCTGGCTGAGAAAAAAGATAATTTTATTTTATTTTTTGCAGGAAAAGAAAATTTTCTTTGAGTATAGACTTTAAGAGAAATTTATTTAAGTATGTGTTCCCATGGAGTCAGTCAACACGTGGGTAGCCTTTTAAGTCCCCACTTTTTCTATATCTGACCTAAAATGCTGAGGAGTTCTCCCTACCGGTTGGGTGGGCTGCAGACGGGCAAGAATCACTAGAAGTCAAGTCTTATTCTGGAAGATTCTGGCTTCATACGTGTGTATGGAGAAAGCGTTTATCTAAGATTATATCCAGATAATTGGATATATCCAGATTGGGAAATCTCATGACACCACAAAGACAACATTTTATTAAAATAAGAATAATATGCTTTTGCTAGTTTATTTCAGCTTTTAAAGATGTTCTTAAAAATAAGTAATATTGCATCAATTCAAAGAAAAGTTTAAATAGAAAAAGAATGAAGGTAAGTTTAATGATGGGAAGCAATGCTCGATATCAAATGTATCCATAATCTCTCTGGCTCTGTTGAGGACGACCACAGAATACAACTTTTATTAAATTACACACACAAAAAAAATAGTAGGGGAGCAGTGACAGGCCATTTATACACTTTCCTTTCTTGGTATATAAGCACATATTTGCTATTGGATGCTATAAATATATTACTTATAGTTGAAAGCACATGAAATTCTTTAAGAACAAAGTTTTGGCTTTTGCATAAATTTGTTATTGCAATATTAAAAATATATTGAAAACTTTTCTCATACATTTCACATGCATAAGATCCCAAAGATATGCATAGCAATCAAGCTTTGAAATCAGAAAACTCTTTCTCCACACTCTGCATAAAAAAGTTAGTTGGGCAGATGTCTAGGATGAAGCTTGCAAAAGGCACTTTCTGACATTCGGGGCAGCGGGCACAGCCTGGCAAGGCACCTGGAACAGCATAAACCACAGCTTGATCACGTCTGAAAGCACACACTTTTAAAAGTTCTTGCAAGCACCACTTCAGACAACTGGAGAGCAGGTTAAAAACACTTTGGAAGTGGCATTTTATACCTTTAAGTTGGAATGCTTTCTCCTTCACGTCTTCCTTAGGTGGAGCAGCTGGAGGAGCTGGGGGCTTTGGTTTGATTTTTGGTTTCTCGATACCCTTCTTTTCAGGTTCAGCTTCAGGTTCTTAAAAGAGTATTTCAGGAGTGTTAGTATATGTGCATATTAACTAGTGTGTAGAACATATAGTATATTCAGTGAAAATTTAAATTTATGTGAAATAAATGTTTGTTTTTTGGATACACATTAGTGTCCAACATAAAACATAAAACAGCGTGCAACATAAAACATGACAATATCAACATAGGACACAGATAATGAGAAATACAGCAAAAGAATTAAAAACAACAAAGAAAGCAACCATGGAAGCCACATTTATGTGAGGTAAATGGTACAAATTACATAGAAACATACAAATCAGATGCACATTTAAAACAGTAAATCTTACATATAGGTGCAGAGACCTACTATACATGTAGAATAACATTTATATATATATGCATATAAGATGAAGATATGATGATGAAGATTAAGTCCAATTAATTGAATACCTGGAACTGGTATTTCTTCTGGCTGTGGTTCAGGCTCAGGTTCTTCAGGCTTAATATACTTTTCAATTTCACGTTCTTTAAAGAATGTTGACAAAGGATGTGAGATTGTAAAGTTCTTCACAAAGAGCCACACAAATTTCACACAGATGTAAAGATTATAGTCACAAAGATGAAAATATACAATTCAGACATATTCATTTATACAGAAAAAAAAGGAGAAGATTCCTACTTTCTTATACTTGAACTTTCTGTTAACTACTTTTTGATGTATGTTGATAGCAAATGAGGTGGCTTTTTAAAATTCAATATTGGGTTACCATTTAAGGATCCAATGCAATTAATTATTCAAGTTCTGCCTCATTACTTTTAGAATTTATAATTAATACCAGGAATAATCAAATTAATAACTCAAATTTCACTTCCAAAGAAGCATAACTATTCAAAAAATGAAACGTGCTGGAGTGTCAAGAAGGAATTTCACCTATAAATACTTCTATATTTCTAACAGGAGCTTTCAAGATATTAAAAAATATTTTAATATATATACCTTCAACAGGGGGAGTCACTTTTCTACCAATTGTTATGGATGCCTTTTCTTCATATATTACTTCCTCAGGAGACTCTTCAACTTAAAAACACAGTATCTTATTTTAGAGTGCATTCAGAATAGAATATTGCAACTGCTAAGTTGCAAGATATCAACTTTGTTACACTCTATACTATATTCTTCAAATAACCCCAAAATATCAATAACTTCACTACTTAAGACAGACAACAGATAGCCTGACCAGGTGGTGGTGCAGTGGATAGAGCATTGGCCTGGGATCCTGAGGTCCCAGATTCAAAACCCCGAGGTCCCTTGAGGACAGGCTCACCAGCTTGAGGACAGGCTCACCAGCTTGAGCATGGGTTTACCAGCATGAGTGTGGGGTCAATGGCTCATAGACATGACCCCATGGTCACTGGCTTGAGTCCAAAGATTGCTGGATTGAAGCCCAAGGTCACTGGCTTGAGCAAAGTGGTCACTGGCTCGGTTAGATCCGGTCAAGGCACATATGGGAAAGCAATCAATAAACAACTGAGGTGCCGCAATGAAGAACTGATGCTTCTCATCTCTCTCCCTTCTGGTCTGTCCCTTTCTGTTTGTCTCTCTGCCCCCCACCCCTGCTAAAAAAATAGAAAAGGCAGACAACAGATAAATACATAAGACCCATCTACAACCAAAGAAAGACGATGAAGACAATTGTTATCTTTCCAAGATTTATAGAGAAGCCATATACCTTGAATAGGTGGAGCTTCTGGCTCTTCAGGGAGAGGAATGGACACTTCCATTTCTGGGATGACTTCCTTGGGCACTTCAGGCACTTTAAAGATATTGATTTTGTTTACTATTAAGAATATAAAAGAATTTGCAAGATTCTGCAAAGAGCAGGCAAAGAATAGAAGGTGAAGAACTTCATTTTATAAGCCTTCACTGGGAAGAGAGTTTTGGAGAATGGTATCCCTTTGGACATCCTAATTTTATAAATGAGTCTTCTCAACCTTTTTAATTTGATTCTTTTCTTCTATGTACCCTTAAATGTAGGTGTTCTCCACATTTTGATGCTTTTAAAAATGCATCTGATTTTGATGCTTTGAAAAATGGCTCTACATTCTGTTCCTTGAACAATCACTCCTGCACTCTCAACTCTTATTTCCATATGGAGATTTCTAGACCTGCGTCTCTAACACTGACCTTTTCCCTAAGTTCCACATGTACATTCCCAACTTCAACAAAGGAAAAGTGAAAACTATATTTACGATCTTATTTTTAATATCAGTTCAGGGACCTAATGAACCATTTTCATTGCCATCTGGCTTCAATCCTTACAAATATCTTGGGCTCCATTTTCCTAATTGTTTTGACAACAGATACCAACTTAACCTTCATCACCCACAAATTCAACTTCCTTCTTTCCATTTCTACTACCATTAAACTCATCAAACTCTTAATGACCTTAAATAACTGCAGTGGCTGCTTACTATTATCACTGTCTTCCACTAGCTTGAACTGATGCCAGTTATCTTTTTGAAGCTCAACTCCTATTTATTATACATCTGCTTCAGATTTTTTGAAGCTTCCTATTGCTTATAGAATAAAGTATACACTTTATGCTGACATTCAAAGAACTCCAAAGTATGTATAATATGATCCTCATCTTTGAATTCACCTTTATCTTTCAAATATACCTCATAAGCAATCCATACTCAAATTACACGTTTATTTTTACAGTCTCTGAACTTCTAGAGTCTTCTAACTCAGTGCCTTTGAATACTATTTCCCCTTTCCTAGAATACTATGTCCTCAGTTGCTATATGTAAATATCCATCAAACTTAATATTATATCTTTTTCACATATTTTCCCTCGATGACATGCCTGAAATTGACCTTTCCTTGCTCTATAGTTTCTATAGTCATTTACATTCACTTTGTAGGTGTCTTGTATTAGGGTTGTGCTGGATGTTCTTATCATCAGGTTTAATTTGCTTGAAAACAGTATGAGATATTATCTTTTCTATTACAGTGTCTTGTTAATAATAAAAATTTAACAAAGTACACTGAATTGAGCTGTTCTATACATCAAATGAGGGGAGATCCTTTTCAACCACATGTAACCATGTCATGGCACAACTGAATTTCATTTATCTTTTTTCTGTTGCTTGTCTGTCTCATTTTCTCTCCTCACCCTCATTATTTTCCTCTTTTTACTGTGAAATATAGTTTTTCACAAACTTAAACTACGGTGTTATTTCCCTAAGAAACATTACTGAAGTGCTCAGATAATGTTCAGAGGACCAGAAATTTTTCTTAATACTAGGTACCTTTCTTTGGCCGGACTTCTTGCCTTTTGGTAACAGGCACAGGTTCCTTCTTTACTGGAACAAGTTTCTTGCGCAACTCAGGCACTTTGAAGATATTAGTTTTATTTTAAAAAGAGTACTTAAAAACATTTAAAAGTGTTAAGAATAAAGACTATAATTCATGAAGCAGCATTAAAATTAATGAAAACATAATAAGGACATTTTTTGTCCCTAGTTATGCAATAACAAAGACAATTTATTGGATTTCACTTTAAGATGTCAGAATACAATTTTAAAAAATTATGCTTTCAATGATGATGTGAATACCTTTAATTTCGGGTGTTTCTGGCTTCTTAACGATTGGGACTTTCTTCGGTGGAACAACTTTCTTTGCCATTGCAGGTACTTTAAAGATATTAGTAGCATTTAATAATATAACATTGCAAGATGCAATATTTACAAATTAATTTGACAAGTCTGTTCAACACTATAACATATGGGTAACAGTTAAACACACATTACAATACAATACAAAATAAGTAAAGTGTCAAATTTTAGACAGCACAAGAAAATGAAGTCAATATTGACTGATTTTACTATAAGTACCTTTAGGAGGAGGAGCTTCTGGTTTTTTGATGATAGGAACTTTCTTCTCTGGAACAATCTCCTTGGGCTCTTCAGTTACTTAAAAATAGGATTATTTTTTAGTCAGATGATCATAATGAAAAATTTAATACTAATGAATGAATTAAAAATCACGTCTATTTCTTTGTTAAGTACAGTTTAAAATTTGGTAGGACCAAAGTTTTATGTGCACTCGTACTTTTGTTCTTGCTAATGTAGTCAAATAGCAAGTAAGGAGATTAAAGATTGACATTTTACCTTAAGGAAGATATAAAATGTCATAGAAATGGAATGATGCATTTTCCCATACAGAGGATCTTGCCTTGTACCTGCTGCTGGTGGTGGGGCTTCTGGTTCCTCTTCTTCCACAACAGGAGCTGGTGCTTCCTCTTCAGGAGCAATTTCCTCAGGTTCTTCATACACTTTAAATATATAGTTAATTTTAATTCAGTGTGTGGAACCATGTTCTAAATCACACCAAACACTGAACACACTAAATAGTAATCTCGATTTCTTTCATTGTTTCAATTAATATCTTCTCTTATTTGTTAGGATGAAATCTATCTTATTGCCACTGACTTTTGTTTCTATTAATGTGAATGCTTAGAAAACCTTTTGGTGTCTAATATTTTTCATAGTCATCAGTTCTCCCGTCTTGTGTACACAGGAGAGTGTCATTTAATATGGGTTACAATGCCCTACATACCTGCCACTGACTGATAACTTAAAAGAGAGTTGAGATTAGACCTAATTAAGAATGATGAAGTAAGACAAATAATGAACAAAAAATGATCAAAAGATATTAAATTGGGAAAAAGAAGAAGAACAAGGCTTAAATGAGAAATAGCACCAGTGGCAACTGTGGTCTTATGCGTACCTTCTGGAGGAGGAGACTCCACCTTCTTGGGAACAGGAATGGCTGGTTTCTCTTCAATGAGAGGTTTCTTTGGCACTTCTGGCACTTTAAAGATATTAGTTAGTTTTACTTCTAGGTATTTGGAAGAACATGAAATTTATACCACATCTAGTTCCCATGTAGTTCGATAAAACAGGAACAGATCCAAGAACAAAATTCACAATAAGGTCAATGATCTGTTCTTGGAACTACATAGAAGGAAGGAAAATGTGGCCTATACATATTAACAAAACCATATTAGTAAACTCTTCCAATTCTCACATTAGATACATTAGCTTTTATTTTTTTTTAAATCAATGATGTTATTCAATAAAATGTAAACCCTAAACATCCAGAATATAAGGTTTGTAGTTGTGAATGTAAGAAATTTGACAAACAAAAGAGTTTCATATAATCAGTGACTTTTGAGACAAAGACTGAGCACCTCTGTAGAATCTCATTACTGACATGTACCTTTTGCTGGTGGGATTTCCGGTTTTTTGGGAACAGCTACTTTCTTTTCTGGAACAACTTCTTTTGGAACTTCAGGCACTTTAAAGATATTAGTATTTTAACATTATGAAGAATAGCTAGTAAACATATATAACATTTACACAGAACAGAACATTTTTTAAGAATTAGAAGCTCCATCCGCTTCTATCAGATGGTGACCTCTACATGTACCTTTGGCAGGTGGGACTTCCGGTTTCTTGGGAACCACAGGAGGCACTTTCTTTTCAGGAACAACTTCCTTGGGCATTTTGGGCACTTTAAAAGATATTAGTAGTTTTTAGCTTATAGTTTCAATGACACACAGAAATCATGAAGTAGAGCAGTAAAAAATATGATTTTTAAAGGCAGATATTTTCTTGTAGGAAGTCAGTGGCAGTGAAATATACCTTTTGCTAGTGGTGGTTCAGGTATTTTGGCAATGACAGCAGGTGGTTTCTTTTCTGGGACAGGTTTCTTAGGTGGTACAGTCACTAAAGATTTTAGAATTTATATTTTAGAATAAGAGAAGATGAGTGAGAAACAGAACAAAAGCTCATAATGCCCAGAATTTCCTGGGCAAGGCGAGGGAGTATTGGCTAAGGCCATCTAGCGGGCCAGTACCTGGCGGGGGAGACTCAGGCTCTGGCTCTTCCACAGCTCCAGTGGGAGACTCTTCAAAGACAGTTTCCTCTGGCTCCTCATACACTTTAAAAACACAAGCTCATTTTAACACTAGACTTGACTAAAGAATATGAAATATTTTGCAAGATGTTTATCACACTAAGAAGAGAGTCTTTCTTTTTTAAAAAACACTGGTTTGGATAATTTCATTATTACCTTCAGGGGGAGGACTTTCTGGTTTGGGAGGAATAGCATCAGGCACCTTCTTTTCTGGGACTGCTGCTTTTGGCACCTCAGGTACTTTAAAGATATTAGTATTTTGATGTTTAGACAGAGTAAAGACAAATGAACAGTACTAAACACAGCAAAATGAACAATGTCAAACACAGGGACTACCTTTAGCTGGTGGGACTTCTGGCTTTTTAGGAGGCGCCAAAAGCACTTTCTTTTCAGGGACAACTTCTTCGAGAGCCTCAGGCACTTAAAAGATATTAGTAAAATTATAAACAGGAGTTATGAGACTGCTAGAACAAAGTAATTTCAAGAACAAAAGAGTCCAATGGTCATGACAAATACCTTTAACAGGTGGAACTTTGGACTTTTTAGGAGGAGCCAAAGGCATTTTCTTTTCAGGGACAACTTCTTTGGGAGCCTCGGGCACTTAAAAGATATTAATAAAATTACAAACAGGAGTTATGAGACCTCTAGAACAAAGTAATTCGAAGAGCAGAAGATATATTAGAGAGAGAGAGAGAGACAGAAACGGAGAGAGAGATGAGAAGCATCAATCATCAGTTTTTCATTGCAACACCTTAGTTGTTCATTGATTGCTTTCTCATATATGCCTTGACCGCGGCCTTCAGCAGACCGAGTAACCCCTTGCTGGAGCCAGCGACCTTGGGTCCAAGCTGGTGAGCTTTTGCTCAAACCAGATGAGCCTGTGCTCAAGCTGGCGACCTTGGGGTCTCGAACCTGGGTCCTCTGCATCCCGGTCCGACGCTCTATCCACTGCGCCACCGTCTGGTCAGGCTATTTATGTGTGTGTGTGTGTGTGTGTGTGTGTGTGTGTGTGTGTGTGTGTGTGTAATAATAAAAGCTTTATTCAGAGCGTTCCCGGACAATGTTCTTTGGTCCACAAGACGGGGGCCAGAGAAGTCGCTGAGTTATATCTTTTTAAGTCTAAGGTAAATGACAAGTACCTGTAACAGGTGGCACTTCTGCCTTTTTAGGAGGAGGCACAGGTACTTTCTTTTCAGGGGCAATTTCTTTAGGAGCCTCTGGCACTTAAAAGATATTAATAAAATTACAGTCAGGAGTTATGATTCTACCAGGAGAAAACATTTTCAAGAGCAGAAGAATTATGTCTTTTAAAGCTTAAGATCAGGGACAAATACCTTTAACAGGTGGGACTTCTGGTTCTTTAGGAGGTGCCACAGTCACTTTCTTTACAGGGACAACTTCTTTGGGAGCCTCAGGCACTTAAAAGGTATTAGTAAAGTTACTTTTAATAGTTATGAGACTGCTAGAACAAAATATTTTTAAGATTGAAAGAGCTATATCTTTCTAAATCTCAGGTGAGTGGTAAGTACCTGTAACAGGTGGGACTTCTGGCAGTTTAGGAGGTGCCACTGATGGTGCCTTCTGCTCAGGGACCACCTCTTGAGGAACTTCAGACACTTAAAAGATATTAGTGGTTTACACTTAGGTTAATGAGATCAATGGACTAAAGATATTGCCAAGAGCAAAGTTGTATTTTTATTTTTTCCTGTAGAACAAGGACAGCATAAAAAATACCTGAAACAGGTGGGGCTTCTGGTTTTTTTGGTGGTGCCCTGGGAATTTTCTTTTCTGGGACAACTTCTTGAGGAACTTCAGGCACTTAAAAGATATTAGTAGTTTTACATTTAAGTTAATAAAGACCAGTGGACTATGTTTTCAAAAGAAGAATAGTTCTTTGGCAGAATGAAGTCAGGGCTAACACATACCTATGACAGGTGCAGCTTCCAGTTTTTTGGGTGGTGCCTTGGGAACTTTCTTTTCTGGGACAACTTCTTGGGGAGCTTCAGGCACTTAAAAGATATTAGTAGTTTTATACTTAAGTTAATGAAGAGCAAAGGCCAAAGCTTATTCTCAAGAATGAAAGAGATATTTCTTCTGCAAAATGAGGTCAGGGCTAACATATACCTGTGACAGGCGGGGCTTTTAGGGTTTTGAATGGTGCTTTGGGAATTAACTTTTCTGGGGCAACTTCTTGAGTAGCTCCAAGTACTTAAAAGATATTAATAGTTTTAGAATTTATGGATAGTGAAGGCATATACTGTAATAATTGTTAAGGGTACAGAGCGGTGGGAATAAATACTTTTAGCAGGTAGGGCTTCTGCTTTTTTGCACACAGTCACAGACACTTTCTTTTCAGGTTCAACTTCTTTAGGAGCTTCGGGAATTTTGAAGATATTAGTATGTTTTAGTTAGAAACTATAAATAGGGGAAATGTTGATAACTTATTTACCCAAGCAATACAATTTAGAAGACAGGAGGACACTTCTAAATACGCTCTCCCCAATCCCCTGAAAGGGTGACCAACAAACAACACAGAAGGATAAATACCTTTAGCAGGTGGAGCTTCCGGCTTTCTAGGAGACACAGGCACTTTCTTTTCAGGGACGGCTTCCTTTGGCGGTGGCACCTCAGGCACTTAAAAGATATTGGTAATTTGTGTTTAGAAAAAGTGAAAATAATTGATGACTATCACATGTAATCATACACCAAGATATATTGGCAAACTTCTGATTATTTTTTCTTTAGAGTTATATCACTTTTATGGAGTGGTATTTGTATATATAATTTTCTAGCTAAAAGAGTCGTTATTTTTCTCCCTGGTATAGATAGCTTTGACATTACCTTCAGGGGGAGGACTTTCTGGTTTGGGAGGAATAGCTTCAGTCACCTTCTTTTTTGGGACTGCTGCCTTTGGCACTTCAGGTACTTTAAAGATATTAGTATTTTGATGATTAGACAGAATAAAGACAAGGGGACAGCATCAAACAGCGACACAGAGGTGACTACCTTTAGCTGGTGGAACTTCTGGCTTTTTAGGAGGCGCCAAAGGTACTTTCTTTTCAGGGACAATATCTTCAGGAGCCTCAGGCACTTAAAAGATATTAGTAAAATTATATTCCGAAGTTAGGAAGACCTCTAGAACAAAATATTTTCAAGAGCCAATAAGTTCTGCTTTGTTAAAACCTAAGATCAGGGACGAATACCTTTAACAGGTGGGACTTCTGGCTTTTTAGGAGGCGCCACGGGCACTTGCTTTTCAGGAACAACTTCTTTGGGAGCCTCTGGCACTTAAAAGATATTAGTACAATTACAATGAGGAGTTATGAGACCACTGGAAAAAAATATTTTCAGGAGCAGTTAAGTTATATATTCTTATACCTAAATCCATGACAAATACCTGAAACAGGTGGGACTTCTGGTTTCTTAGGAGGCGCCAAAGGCACTTGCTTTTCAGGGACAACCTCTTGGGGAGCTCTCAGCACTTTGAAGATATTAGTAAATTTACATTGGAGTTACAAGGATTGACACAGACAGAAATTACATTTACACACTGGAAGAACTCTCCAGGCTAGCAAGGTGGTGCTTTCTACTGCCCTCCCTTATCCCACCTTGGAGAGAGGTCAGCAATGTACCTTTGACAAGGACAACTTCAGGCTTTGGGGGAGGATGCACTTTCTTTTCAGGGACAACTTCTTTTGGAGCCTCAGGCACTTTAAAGATATTAATATTTTTACATTTAGGAGTTACAGGAATCAGTACAAACAAGAAAGCACATTTATACAGGAAAAGATATTTTTCCAAATCTCTGAGCTTCTACCAACGTATACCTTCATCAGAGGGGCCTTCAGGCTGTGTGTGAGGAGCCACATATGTTCTCTTTTCAGGGAGACTTTCTTGAGATGCTCCCAGCACTTTAAGAAATTAGTATTTTAATAACATTTAGTGTTATGAAGACCACAAGGAGCAGGCAAATATTTCAAGACAGCAACAGTGATTGCTTCTAGAGCTTGAGGACATGGTAACTTGTACCTTTAACTGATGGAGGTTCTCTTTTTTTGGAAGGAACTCTCTTTGTAGGAACAACTTCTTGAGGAGCTTCAGTCACTTTAAAGATATTAGTAGTGCACATTTAAGGATTAAAATGATTAATAAAAACTGAAATCACAATAAAGTAGCAAATACAGTTTTCTAGAAGTGTCTTTCTTCCCTCCCTCTCTATGTGCTGTTTGCCTCACCAATCGACTAAGTCTGTGGGTTAGTAGGATCTTTGAGAAGAGGGTTCCCCTTCTCCAGCACTGAGCAAAGTTTCTGTGACACTGTAGAACACTCTCTACTAAGTATTTGTTGAATGGATACTTTTAGTTGGAGGGTTTTCTGTTTTGATAAATACAGTCACAAATATTTTCTTTTGAGAGGGTGCTTTAATGACATTAGTATGTTCAGGAGTTAGGGACAACATTGAAAACAATGTTAAGAGCAGAGGACAGATAATTCCTTTAGTACCTATGCAGAAATGACATGCACCTTTCATAGGCAGTGGTTCTGGCTGTTTAGGAACACCCTCAGATACTTGCACATCAGGAGTAACTTTTTTCATAGCTTCTGGCACTTTGAAGACAGAGGTATCTTAGAGATTATGGGATCAGTGGAGACATTAGTCACGTTAACTGAATCAGAGATTATTTTATGGCTAAAAGAGTGCTTTCTTCAAGAATTAGATGAGGTATAAAGAACTGAGGAAAGGGATCATGTCTTTTGTGTCTTTGCTCAGTATTCCCCAGCTCACTAGCACCATGCACAAAATAGGCACTTACTAAATAAATGAAGGAAGAATGAATGATACCTTTAGCAGAAGGTGTTTCAATCTCAGGGGGAGCAGCCACAGGTGTTTCCTTTACAGGGACAACTTCTGGAGGTGACTCAGGCACTTTAAAAATATTAATTTATTGCACTTCAGAGTGATGAAGAGCAGTAAAGAGTTTTAGCCATACCTCCAACTACAGAAATGCGCCAGATTGGGAGACCTCCCTGCTCCTTGAATCTGATCCTTAGGTAACAGTATGAATATTTGATATCAAGAGCTGTTTTCTTGGTCACCTCAGGCACTATCTATATTAGTAATTTTATTGGAATGGTAGATATATAGAAAATTAGATTATGGAAAATTAGCTTCGCATGAAAAAAATTTTTTTTGTTTATAATTAACACTATACCTTTAGTTATTAGTTTGAGGAGAGTAAAACAGTTGCTTTCTTATCTGGATTGGCTTCATTTTGTACCTTCACCTTAAGCACTTTAGAAAAGTGTTTATTTTTCAAGTATAGCAAAGAGGAGAACAACCCAAAGATTCTAGACCGAGAAACCAATGTCAAAGTGTTTAGATAGTCTTTAAAATACAGAAATTGTTATTCTGGATGTTCAGAAATTTCTCATCTTTTGACTTACCTAAAAATATTCAAAATGGAAAAGTGTAGGGCTATTTAAAAATAAAAGACAATGAGAGGAGCTACAAAATATTCAGGGCAGAATTCCAACTTTCACTGCTTTGGTTTTAGAATACTGTCAGGTAGAGATGATATACTAGATAGAAGAGCTCCACATTAAATTTAATTTTTAATGAATGTTTTCTTGAAAATATATCTATACTATTTCAGTCTCATGGGAAATAAGTTATTTCAAATTTATATGCATGGTTTTGGTAGGAAGTTTATTTTAATAAAAAAGCAATTTCAACAGGCAGTTATATTATATTCTGGAATTTCCATCTCATGGAGAGTTGAATTACTGATTTATAGTCTATAGTCAAAAACCTCTGTCATTTGATGACACTAATTTCTGCACTAAAGTGATTGTATTGAGCCACTTTAATCTAATTTTGGAGATATAAATGTTATACCTCATGTAGATTTTTCATAGCTATTCTAATTTTTATTTTTGTGGACACAATAGCTATTTTCTATTGAAAAATCTATCTGGGTTACATCTGCACATTATATATATATACATATTTTCCCCGAAGGTCTCATAGATAAACTTTGTAGCCCAACCATCTCTTATATCTATATCTATATCTATCTATATCTATCTATCTCTCTCTCTATATATAATATTATATATATAATATTTAAATATTATATATTATATATATAATATTTAAATATTATATATTATATATATAATATTTAAATATATATAATATTATAAATATATATAATATTTTCTCCCTCTGTTTTCTCTTAAATGACTCATGGGGACATGTATATACCCAATCAAACTTCTGCTTTGAGGAAGCCACTTCTCTGAAATGACTTCCATAGTAGCCTCTGTGGCTTTCAAGATACTAGTATTTTTACATGTGTTACAAGTGTAATTAGGAGATGAGACAGGCAACTTTCTTCTGGCTGGTACCTTTTGGTGATGGTGTCTTTCTTCCCCTAGCCACAGAAGCTGCCCCCTCCAGAACACTTTCCTTGCAGACTTCCATCTCTTTAAAGATATTAGTAGGTTTTAAATGAGAAAAGGTGAAGAAATGGCATATTAAGAAAGTTAGGTATATCAACAGAGATTGTAACTTTAAATTCAAATTTTAATTTTTGTGCCAATAGTTTATCTTTGTACATTGTATGAGTGGAACTTTTTGGTGAAGAATGCCATAATTCCTTGTCTTGGATACAATAGATGTTCTAAAGATATTAGTATTTTAGTATTAGAGATGGTGAAAATCTGCACAAGACATTAAACATATTTTGTAGACCAAAGAAGAATTTTCTTATTTAGATTTTCATAACTAAGAATTATATTTTGAGTTGGAAGATGCTCTGAAATTTTGGAAACAGCCTCAGTTAACTATATCTGTGAAAAAACTTCTCTGGTCATATTAGGTTCTTTAAAGATATTAGTAGATTTACACTTAGAACTTATAAAAAGAGTGAATTATATAACATGCAATTCTTGAATTTTGAAGGCAAAGATATTCATCCAATTTTGTTTTTGAAATATACCTTTAGTTGCTGGTGTTTTTCTCTTTTTAGGAATAGTCACATATATTTTATCCTCTGGAACAATTTTCTTGGGTGGTTCAGGCACTTAAAAGATATGAGTACGATTATATTTATAAATGGTGAAGTAAACATTGAGATTTTAAAATGAGCTATAAATAAATATTCTTCAGACTGGGTAATTAGTGTTATATACCTTTTGCTAGTTTGAATTTTGTTTTTTGAGGTTGAGTCAAAAGTACTTTTTCTTCTAGGGTTGATTCTTCAGATACTTGATACACTTTAAAGATATTAGTACAGATACAATTAACGTCATTTCAAAGCTGATGGAAGACGGTATTAAGAAAAATGTAACACATAATCATCATATAAATTACTAGTAGTGCATAAACAGAAATTTGTGACAATAACATACTGGCTAGGAAAAAGGCTTATTCCCAGTTATATGATATGAGACTCAGCATTTCTTTATAAACATGGTGATAAAATTGATTAGTTCACTGACAAGAGACTATATAATTATTCTGCTTTTTCTGCAGATATTTACTGGTAAAATTTACCTATTACCCTTGGTTTTTATGGCTTTGTTCATAAAGAACAAGATCAATATTGAGTTGTACTTCAAGAATTCTTCTATATTTGACCTACTGAAAATTTATGTATGCCTTTTTCTTCTCCAAGAACCTAGCTAATCTGTATTTTCAAACCACATCTAGTTTATGTTTTAATATGTTAATATTAATGTGAAAATCATTTAGAGACTGAAGTCAGAAAATAAAAATAAAAATAAATATTTGGAAGGTAAGGCAAATGAAGAAAATAAAGATTTTTTCAGCTTTCAGAAAGAAAGACTGGATGATAGCAACAATGAAATTCAATTATGGAAAGGGTATTCAAAGGAGGGAGTGAGCATATATTTTTATCCCAACTGAGAATTACAAGATGACTAAAAAATTGGGTTTAAACAGGGAACTTTTTAGATTAAAATAAATGGAAGAATATTTGATTACTGGTGCTTTTACTAAGATTATTGTATAGTATTTTATTCAGAATATTTTATTATTCAGATAATAAAAATAATTTTTATCATTTTATTTTAATTCTTAAGTTATTTAATTATAATTTTGCATGAAAGCCCATTAAAAAAATGGCTTAAGAATTCCTTTGGGGTTCTAAATGACTGTGTAAATCTATGGTCATTTCAGCAGCATTGCCAAAATGTTTCTAGAAATTGTTTTGAAGAGTAAAAAGATAATAATAATGGTGGAGCATTTTGATTCTATAAAATCCAATTAAAATGTTATTATGAAGTTAATTAATAGTCTGAGAAAATAAATTGCTTCAAAGCAGAAGACATTTCTACACATAACAGATTAGTAAAACAAGACAACATATTCAACAAGACAAATAACTGTTCTAAACTCGGGCTACGTTTTAAGTACAGGACTACTTATTTTTTAAATTGGTGAGGAAATACTTTGAGGTTAGTAGGCACTTAAATTACTAACTTTTAGCCAAATATTTTTTTGTTGTGTTAGGTTTTTATAAAGTATTAGTTTATTTACTTTTTAAAGCTATAAAGACAAACACAAATGAAACCAAAGAGAACCATCAATATTTCTACACTCACTGTACATCGTTGTGTCTTCAGAAAGAACTATGGGTGATGTCTCTTCTTGAATACTTTCCTTAGGCACCTCAGGAACTTTAAAGATATTAGTATATTAATTATTATATATGATAATGTAAAATATTAAAAATATAAAGAAACACACTGATTTAACCTCCCACACATTCACTTTGAACCATGCATAACTGAGCAGAGAGTCACTTCCTGTTGTGACTAGTGTCAGTGCACACCTTTGGTTGGTGGAGCAGCAGGCTTTTCAGGAACAGCTTTATGAACCTTTTCTTCTGGAACAATTTTCTTGGGTACTTCAGGTGCTTTAAAGATATTTGATTGTTTTATTCTTAAGAATGTCATAATTGGGTATAAAATATCAAGACAAAAAGCATCTAACATGAAAAATACCAAAATTTCAAAATAAGTCAACTAATTATAGTCAATGTATTTCTCAAGATCACATTGTGACTGAATTCTTGATTTGTCATATTAGGAACACTCTGTCCTTTGAGGATAGCATCATTGTCTATTATAATTTGGATCATGTCTATTTGTTTCCAATGGTGCTTGACAATGGCTTCTGGAATTAATTATTTTTGAAAATGAAGTTGAGGGGTCAATATAGGTTAATTATTGTTTAAGATGAGGATCAACACAAACAATAAACTTTTAAGCTACTCTTTTGTTCCCAAAGGAAAGAGTTATGTGATAGAACATAAAGTTTACATTAACCAGTTAAATGGTAGCATTGATATCTGTCTCTTCTCCATAGTAAGAGAATAAAAGAGCTTTTTATATTAGTGATGAATTGGCAAAGGCAAGTACCTTTAGCTGGTGGAAGTTTGGGTTCTTCAGGAACATACACTTTTTCTTCTACCACAATTTTCTTGGGTGCTTCAGGTACTTTAAAGATAGTAGTAATAACGTATTTTACTTTTAAACATTCATAAAGATTTTTAACATGCAGAGCATAAGAGAAATGTAAACACAGAACAACACTACAAAGTACAGACATCACTTTATCAAATACATTACAGTATTTAATGAGAGTTGAATTTTGATAAGAAGTATGAGAACAAATCCAGAGGAATTTCCTTTGTTATAACTTGAGAAGAAAAATTTACAAGACACCTTCAGCTGTTGCTATTTCTGCTTGTTTTGATGGAATAATTGGTACTTTTTGGTGACCATGTTCTTAAATGCTTCACTGATTTTAAAGATATAAGTACACATTATTCTTTAGATAGTATTTTTCTCTACTGTGAAATTCAAGAGGTTTACAAAAATGAACACAGCAAGGACATTAGAACATAGTTACCATGTATTTATACTTAGTAAGTTATTAAAATTAATAACAGAAAAACATGAATTTATAAATAAGCACATTAGTGAATATGTAATCATATACAGTGTGTCCGTAAAGTCATGGTGCATTTTTGACCGATCACAGGTCTGACATGCACCATAACTTTACGAACACACTGTAGTAGCAAAGAAGAAAATGTGAATTCAGTTTTTGGAATAGAGACATTTGCTTTGGGTATTTTAGGTATAACAATAGTGACTTTTTCAAAAATAGAAATTCCTTTGGACCCTCAGCCACTCCTAAGATATTAGTTTGCTTTAAAAATTACCAAAACACAAAAAAAGAAGAAAACATGAAGTAGAATGCAAACTTGTAAAAGAACCAAGGTGCTACTGTACACACAATTAGGTAAGTAATTTTTTGCCAGTGAAATACCTTTAGCTGGTGGCTCTTTTCGAGGAACAACTTTAGTGGGTGGTTTTTTTGGAGGGGTGATTTTCTCAGATATCTCAGGCCCTTCAAAGATATTAGTGTTTTACTTTAGAATGAACCCTTGAAATATTATGAAATATTACCAATATTACCATTTAAGTTAGTATAACAAAGGTTGATAAAATGTTTTATTTATATTTTTTGAACTTATACCACAGCTACTTTAAAAAAACTTGGTTTTGCTAAATTTCACCTATATTGCATATTATATATATATATATATATATATATATATATATATATATATATATATATATATATATAGTGTAAACACACACACACAGTCCTTCGTATCACATACATTATTAATTTGTGCAAGATATGACATGGTATTGCAAAGGATTATTTGTATTACGGTTAATTTTCAGAAGACACTAGAATGCAGGTGCTGTTACCAACATTTCATATATTTCCTTAATGGAATATTTTAAATAAAAAATGGCAGAAGCTTTTGATAAGTAATTATCAGTTTATGAATAGCTGACTGAAATGTTATCAAAGCACTGGTTGTTTTGCCTGAACAAACAAATTCCTCAGTAAACTGAGTTTCTTTTACACTCAACTGATGACACTGGTCAGTTATTTTGACAACTGTATCAATTATGCAACATTCTCAGCTGGATTTTAAAAAGAATCCAAACTGTCATACAGTGACCTCATTGGATAAATAAATATCAAGTATTATCTTGTCTGCTAAAATTACACTCCGTGTAGTTAGTCTCTATATCGATCTTTGTATCAACTTGTTTAAATTATTTGATACAAAGTATAGAGTATTTTATGATTACAAAATGGAAAATAAGTGGGTTTTTAGTATTCCAAACTGAACATTAAATGTACTTAAAACAAAAAGTTAACACAAGATATGGTAATTTGTAATATCTGAAGAATTCCCCTATACCTTTAGGTGGAGCTTTGGGTTTTTCAAATACTTCCACTTCTTCAGCCTCTAAAACTTTTACTACCCTATGAATTTCTTCAACTTTGTGTACTTCTTCTACTCTATATTCTTCTACTTTGAAAAAATCTTCTACTTCATGGAATTCTTCTTCTTCAAAATATTCTTCAACCTCATGGAACTCTTCTTCTTCAAGAGCTTCTTCCACTTCTGCTTCCACTACTTCTAGTTCTGTTCTTTCTTTTACTACTTCCTCTTTGTGGAAGGCAACTGATATTTTTTCTTCAAGAACAGTCCTCCCTGAAAGAGCATCTTTTTTAAGAGATTTTTTTTAAAACACAGAATAAATGAAGATATAATTTCAAAGTATAAAATAAAAACAACAGGAAACAAAGGTTTTCATGCAACAACATGTGAAAATCAAAGATTTTTCCCAAAATACCTTTTGTTGGGGGAATGGCTTCTTTTTTAGGCACAAGGACTTTCTTTTCTGGGATTTTCTTTTCTGGGACTCTCTTTTGTATTTCAGGCACTTTAAAGATATAGTTTTGACATTTAGGAATGTTAAGAGCAAGCTTTCTCAGACAAAACATCAAAAAACATCAAGACACAGAGACATAAAACATAAAAGTCTTAAAGAGAACAAGAATAATAGGAAGTTCAGGTTTAAAAGAGAAGATATACCTTTGGCAGGAGGTGCCTCTTTTTTCTGAACAGGAACAGGTACTTTTTCCTCAGGAACCTTCTTTGGCACTTTAAAGGTATTAGGTGTTTTAGTTAGCTGACAATACTTAATAAAAACATGAAATAAAAACATCAGAAACAACACCAACAATAATCAGAGTCTAAGAAGTTTCTCTGTACTATTAGACACCACTTTGATAGGAAATAACGATATTTTCTCAAATTACTCATTTGTGCTAACCGTACCTTTAGAAGAAGATATGTTTTAAGGAAACTGTGCTGGTTATTTTCTTCCCTTCCCTTCCCTTCCCTTGCCTTGCCTTCCCTTCTCTTTCCTTTCCTTCCTCCCTTCCTCCCTTCCTTCCTTCCTCCCTTCCTTTCATAGCAAGTATTACTAATATTGGGTTTACTGCTACTATTTTTAATTTGATGAAGACATTTTTTTTGGCCTTTTTAAGTCTTGCATAAGTGTTATAGTTTATTGGGCACTATTATATTTGCTGAGAATGCCTACTGTGATAGGGACTGTATAATGTGATCAATTAAGAGAATCACTGAAGCATCAACTTAATTAGGAAGCAATGAAAAATAAACATTTTGTAATAACCTTGAATACTTAGGCCAAATATTACCAAAGGGACATGAAGCTTTTAAAATAGTTGTTATTCAAGCATTAGAACACATTTCCCCTATAAAATAATACAATAGATATAACTATTATAATAATTACATGAATAAACCTTTTTTATGTAATGGAATAAATATTATGAATGAAATGTGGGGAATAAAGAATTCATAGCTATGTATCAAAGTACAGAGAAATGTACTATTGAAGTGTTTAGCTATCTAAAATAAGATACTTCTAGAATAATTCATATACATACACACACATAATCATCCATTAACATCCTGGAAAAGGCTAAATAAATGGAATGAATTATACTTTTACTATTCTTACCCAATTTCATAAGTTTGCTACCTAAATGATCTAAGAAAACAATGAAAGAAGATACTTTGTTTTAAAAAGAAAACTAATGGGAATGTAAAAATATTATTGATTGGACTTTGCTATACCTTTAGCTGGTGGTGCCTCCACTTTTTTAGGAACTGGAGTGGGTGCTTCAGGTACTGCTTTCTTAACCACTTTAGGCACTTAAAAGATAGTTTATGAACATTTTGAAAAATGACATGCAATGAACAAAACAACTCCCATATGCCCTCCCCAAACATTGATTTAAAAAAGATATTAGCAACCTAAATGGTCATTTTATATATATTGCAGTGACTCCAAGAGTGAGAAAAATATTACTTAGAAGTCTTATAAGCAAACGTAACATCAATTATATAAAAGATTGTCATAGTCTTCAGAAATCACAGGTTAAGAATTATTCTAAAAAGTGAACATCACAGAAATGTCCCCCCTCCCATAATATTTAAGAAAAATTAAGGATTGAAAACTAGAAGAAAGTATTACAATAGGGGCTGGCCAGAAAATAAAATGAAAGTGCCAGTAACATAAAAATAATATCTCACTCTAATTGTATTGCAGCTGCAGTAGAAAAAAAGTTGACAGAGGTGAGGGATGGGACAGAAAGCTTCAGCTGCTATAAGATGTGCTATAAGAAATGTATACTGATTAATTCTGGATAAAGACAAATTCTGAGAAGGCTTTGGAATGCGGAATCTTTTAAGTGTCCAACCCATAAAAGCAGCTGTACCTCTAGGTGGCACCACTTCCTCAACCTCCTCTATGCTAGGTGGTTCCTCTGGGATCTCTTCTGGAGTAGGCTCTTCAGGCTCCTCATACACTTTAAAAAGATTGTTATTTTGTAAATTATTTTTGTAATTCTTTTGAATGTTAGACTAAAATGATATATCTGAAACCTGAAGTTGCCTGATCAGTGTAAGTAACTCATAGCTCAGCCTTCCAAAAGTGTATGAAAACTCACTAGTCCTTAAAAAAAAGCTACTGGGTCTTCAAAATATGTTAGGCCCATCACAGAATCTTAGAATTGGAAAGGGCCTCAGAGAGAATTTGATTAATATTATTATTATTTGGTTTTAATGGAAGTGAACTTATATGAAGTTAAATATTCACTTTGGGGTAGAAGTTAGATTTTCTGCACCTGTTACTCAGGCTTAACTAGAATATCTCTAGGCCAAGTTTATCCCACAATTTACAACCAAGTAGTTGATGAAAAACTTATCATGGAAAATATAGTTTCCTTCAAGATTCTTATTAAGATAAAACAAACAACAAGCAAACAAACAATAGGCTAAACATGTATGAAAGGAGATTCAATTGGCTTTAGTTTTTCAGCATAATTTCTACTAGGTTAGTAATAATTAGAGTCTTAATATGTTTATTTTCTGGAGAAAAATGTGCATTGAACCTTTCAAATATTAAACAATGATAAGACAAGGATGACTTTGAAAATTCTATTTTCTCAGAAAGTCATCTACCTTCAACTGGTGGAACTTCCTCTTCTTTAGGGGGAAGGATTCGTCTTTCCTCCACTTTCTTAGGTACCTCAGGAACTTCAAAGATATTGATAGTTTTAGGCAGTTAAAATGTAAGAACCAAAGATGAGTACATAAAAACTAAGTTTTCTGTTTTTCAACACAAGACAGTAAATATCAGAACACACACGCACAAGATGAATCACTGACATATCATGGAATCAGTTAAAGAGACAAAAATAAAGAGGTTGTAGTTTAAGCATAAGGGTCCATTAAAGAGATATTTTATCTTTTACTGTGGTAGCTTCTATATTTTTGGGAGGAAAAATGATACTTTAGGGACTAGTTTCTTAGTTACTTCTGGCTTCTTAAAGATATATGAGTTTAGTATTTTTATTTTTAGAAATAACATACATAGATAATCAACATAAAATACATTAAAGACAAAATGGAAATATTGACAGTACCAACATGGGTGCAACTGAGTCACAAATGACAAATGCAAATGACAGACCACACAATGAAGATGTTTATGTTGAACATCCTTGTGATAGCATCACAGTTTAACATCAGCGCAGCAGACACATCCCTGTTTTGGGTGATGTACCTCTGGCAGGTGGAGCCACTGCTTTCTTAAGATCCGGAGGAGGCACCTTCTTTTCTGGTTCAGGCTTCTTGGGCACCACAGGCACTTTAAAGGTATTATTTAATTTTATAATTTCAGGTTCACAAACACCGAGACAATGAACAAAACAATAGTACAAATTATATTAACCAACACTGAAACCGGACAGTTTGACTTTTACAGGTGATGAAAAGAAATGACAGTGTCTAATTTGCTTGGAAACAGCAATACCTGTGGCAGGGGGAGACTCCTTTTTCTTAGGAATGATCACTTTCTTCTCTGGCACTTTCTTCTTAACCTCAGGCACTTTAAAGACATCATTTCATGATAAGAATTTAGTGGAAGGGGCAAGAAAGAGAGAATACAAGAACACACACAAAGACCAACGTGCAGCACTCTAGATAGGGATGCAATGCAAGTTGGGAGCCCAAATATTATGACCTAATTAGGTTTTGTAGAGCAAGGGATCTGCCACCTATTTAAATATCAGACAGCATATGCAGTCAGTTCATCCATTTAAGTTTTACTAGAAATCATTATCTATAAAGTATTTCTGAATCCTTAAAATTCAATAAAGAATCACCTTTACCATTTTTTGGATAATATGACTAACCTGGTGGAGCGGTTTTGCATATTGCAAGTTGTGGTACCATAACCTTTTGCAGAAAATGGAATTGAACTTTCAGGCATAAATATATTAATTTTGTCTTGTACTATGAGCTGGTTGAATATGTCAGATCTGTACACTTTTCATTCAGAGACAGAGTACTTCTACATACCTTTCTTTATTTTATCCTCACAATAATATCTGAGCCCACAAGGACTGATATTAGTATCCCATTTCATACAAGAGGAACTTGAGGATCAGATTGATTAACGACTTTTTTCAGGATAATACAGCAAGGTACAAAGCCAAAACACAAGGCTAAAATAAAAATCCACTGGTCTGCTATTTATATGTACATATCAGAAGACATAAGTTATTATTCAGTATTTTGAAAAATATAAAATCTTTCTTTTTTTTCATCCTAATGTTAAAAAGGCATTTAACATAAATGGTTGAAAAAATAAAATTTAAGTTGATTTATCAACCATATTTTTCAGGTTTATTTTGTGGAGCTTATTTATCATTGCAAAATATCTATATGAAAATTATAATGTTTAAAAATATTATAGGGAATCAGATAGACCTTTATGGCAGTTTTGGGACATTTCCTTTCATCTTTGTTAATACTGCTTTATATCCAATGAAAAGTAGATGTTAATGCTCCTGAATATTTTTAGAAGTAAAAATGTAACTGTTTATTTTATGTGTAATTTTTTCTTAAACCCCAGTTCCACTATAATTTTTCTGGTGAAGCTATGAATAAAGACTGTGTATTCATTTTTTGGGGAAGTGTACCTTTGGTTGGAGGTTCCACAGTTTTAGGAGCAGGAATTGGGACTTTCTTCTCTGGTATAGGTTTCTTTGGCACTTCAGGCACTTAAAAACATTCATTTTAAGATATTAAAAATCACACGAACAGTATTGTTGTTATAACAAAAAGACATATGAAAATAAGACCACAAACAAATAAATGACTTTTCATATCATCAAATTTGAAAAGAAATTCAGATAATTGACATAAATATAAAAACACAAGACAGACACACATTAATAAGAGTTCACACAAATGGAATGTTTTCTAAGGTTTAGATTGTAGACAACAGAGAGACTAAAGCATTATAGATAAGATGGGAGATGAACAAAAAGATGGAAAGGTAGGATTCAACACAGAAGGGACCTTGATGACTCCAAGAAGAGCTGCTATACCTCGTGCAGGTACTGGCACCTTTGGTTTAATTTCTGGAAGAACTTCCTCTTCAGATACAATTTCTTCCTCAGGTACAAATTCTTCCTCATCAGGAAGAACTTCCTCTTCCACAGGAAGAACTTCCTCTTCCTCTGGAGAAACTTCCACTTCTTCAGGAAGAATTTCTTCTTCCTCTGGCACAACTTCCTCTTCAGGAGAAATTTCTTCTTCAAATGGAACTTCTTCTTCCTGAACTGGAACTGGCTCCCTTTTCTTCAGCACTTTAAGATATTTATTTAACCATAAAAGCATCACTTTTATGTAGAATATTCATAACAACAAGATAACATGAAGAACAAATATTCTGTGATCATAAAGCATCAATTGTCATCAAACTAAATGTCATTAGCATTCGTAATATTTCATGGGGCTGTATAATTTAGTTTTCCTTTTTGCCCTGGTTCCATTAGAGATTAATGTACCTTTGGGTGGTGGAGCTTCCACTTTTTTCACAATAGGTGTTGGTTTCTTTTCTTCTGGAATGAGCTTCTTGGGCACCTCTGGCACTTTAAAGATATTATTTGTTTTTAATAATGTGTTATTTTACAAGGTTTAGTGCAATAGATATTAAAAAGAATCACAAAACATCTGATTTTTATATTCCTAATAAGACAAGTTTTAAAAACATGTAATATTATGGGGGAATTTCTATGTTAATATATGTAAACATGTAAAAAATCAAGTGTTTTTTCACCAAGTACTTTAAATGATGTAGTGTTGTACCTTTCACAGGAGGAGCCTCTACTTTTTCAGGAGCAGGAACTGGCACCTTCTTCTCGGGCACAGGCTTCTTGGGCACTTCTGGTACTTTAAAGAAATAATTCAGAGAAAAATTTTATACAACAAAAAATTTTGAATCCAAGCATAGTCTCAAAAAGATTAAGATAACATAATAAAAATATAACCAAGGTATTTCAAGAAGCATTTTACCCTTAAAATAAAATTTTTCCTTTCTCATAAAGGAATATTAAAGTGTTGCGTTCCCAAAGAGCATTGAATTGAACCAATTAATTTTTACTCACATGCAAATGTGTAACAAAAAATTTTGCAACATTGGAAGTTCATTTACCTTTGACAGGTGGAGCTTCCACCTTTTCAGGAACCAGTATGGGCACTTTCTTCTCTGGTACAGGTTTCTTTGGTACTTCAGGAACTTTAAATATATTAAATAGGGTTAGTGTCACATTTTTACCCATAGATAAGATCCAGCAATTTCAGGATTTCATTGAAGCATCATAGACGTTCTAACAATTTCACTTTAAGATTGAAAATAATAACAGCCACAAACAAAGGAATTAACAAAAATAAAAAGACACTGAAAAAACATGGATTGGTGATAAAGACAACACACAATGTCTGGTAAATAGTGATTTTGTTCATTTTGATGTTATAATAAAAATCTATTTTACACTGAAAACTTTCCACTAAAGAGAAGGAGCCAAGCATCAGCATGCTTTGATGGCAAAATTCAGAGATAGATGTACAGTAAACTGCCCCTATAACCTGCTGGGTAGTCCTTGTCATGTCATTAATATTGTTAATGTCATCATGGGAAAGAACTGATATGGCTCATCAAGTTATACTACATGAGTACATTATTACATTTTCCCCCTGATGGACTACAAAGAGATGTACCTTTAGCTAGTGGAGCTTTCTCTTTTTTAGGAATGGGCACAGGAACTTTCTCCTCTGGCTTCTTAGGAATCTCAGGCACTTTAAAGATATTGTTTATTGGTAAGTTCTAACTACTAGTAACAAAACATCAATACAAAGCACAGTTAACATTTCTAACAACAGATAACAACACATACAGGATTAGAACTCATGAGATGGTTAACTATTTATATGCAGATTAAGGCTTTTATATGCCTATGATATGAATGATGAAGTACCTTTTGCTGGTGGGGCTACCTTCTTTTTGGGAACAGGAACAGGCTTCTTCTCTTCTGGAACAGGTTTCTTGGGTACTTCAGGCACTTTAAAGATATTAATAAGAATTTTGGGAATGTTGTGAAAGGATAAAAAATGTAAGAAACAACTGCAGAAATTATACTTCAGGATCTAAAAGCGTCTGTTTCTAACATAAGCAGAATTTCTCATCTGTGCTGAAAAATCCCCAAATCTGACCAAATTAGACACTCAGACTCCAAAGATGCTGCTGTGTAACCTTTGCAGGAGATGTAATCTACCTTTGACTGGAATTACTGGTGCCACTTCTTCAGTTATGAGTTCCTCTTCTTCATGGAGGTACTCTTCTTCATGGAGGTACTCTTCTTCTTCATGAAAGTACTCTTCTTCATGGACATACTCTTCTTCAAGATATTCCTCTACTTGGTTTATAACTTCCTCCTCAAAGGCAATCTCTTCTGGTTCTGGTCTTTTAGGTACTTCAGGCACTTTAAAGATATTATTTTTAGGTTGGACATTTTCCAAATTCTCAACAAAATTAAGACATGTAAGGAACATACCATTTGTAACAGAAGAACAGACTACCTTTCACACAGAAAAACTTTGCACATAGAACTGAACATAAATTTCATACCAAAGAAGACTAATAACACTTTAAAAAGAGTGGTATTAAGTACCTTTAAGAGATGCTGCTACTTCTTTTTTAGAAATGAGCATTTTTTCTTCTGTGACAACCCTCTTGGGCTTCATGGGCACTTGAAACATTAAGTATAAGAAAATTTAAATATAAGAAACAAGCCATTCAGCCAGTGCTTGCTTTGTTGTTTTTAAACAGAATAATTTTGCAAGTACCTCCTATGTGACAGATATGTAATAGTTCATGTATAAAAACTTTATATATTTTGTGGAAACAATTCTGAACCTTACTGGGATAAAAACAGACAGAAGTACTCAAATAAGTCTGAGGTAGCAGAGCCCAAATGTGAAATCATGTGTAGTGTTCAGGTATCTCTGCCTGAAGGAAATATCCTTTACTGAAGAGCTAAATTTTAGATAAGTATACTTTCTGAAATAGTAGAGAAGTTACTTCACACTTAGTAAAAAGGAGAAAAATTACTAGACACTGAGTTAGTTTTTTTAATTTCAAAATGACTTTAGAATCAATAAACAGTTATTAAACTGTGGTAGTTATTGTTATAACATTACATCAATTTAGATAAACTACGATGGTTAAACTCCAAACATTCTACTTTCTTTATAGTGTAGCCATGTGGCAGGATGCAGCCAGCATATAAAAGGCTATGCTTATGTTTTGAAATGACTTTTTCTTTTAAAGGTAACATCACCTTTTCCTTAAAGATTTTGACATCCAATGTTCTCCAAACAATTAATTTAAAAGATACACAACAATGAAATAAAGTGAAACATAGCTGCCTTAATTTTTCAAGAGACATTATAAAAGACCAAATCCAGGAAGGAAATTATTATACCTTTAGTAGCTGGTTCAGTCACCTGCTCTTTTTCGCGTTTGGTAATTGAAAAGCGTAGTTTTTCCTCAACAATTTTCTTTGATTCTTCGGGCACTTTAAAGATATTAATCATTGAAGAGCATAAAATCAACTACATGAATACAATGCTAACAAAAATACAAAAAAAAAAAACCCTGAAATATCAGAAGCAGGACTATAACAATACATTTAGTGAAAACAAGGAGCAGCAGACAAGGTAGTAGACGTTTATAAAACATAAGCAACAAAGACATTTTGGTTAGATATTACTCTGAAAGTACCTCTGGGTGGTGGAGGTTTGAGTTTCTTAGAAATGGGCACCGGTACTTTATCTTCAGGGACAGCTTTCTTCAGAACTTTAAAATATCAATATTAACAGATTTAAAAACCTGCACCAGATTTCTCAAGAGTAGTAAGAATAAAAACTGAAGAAATACAACGTACAACATAAAATCCCCGAAAAAACACACAATTTGTATACTGCCACTTCGACAGGTATTTATGGTATGACAGACAGGAAGGAAACATGAGTCTGTTAGTACTGATAAAGTTTTTCTCACTCTACCTTTAGTGGGTGGGGCCTTTGGTTTTGTGGGAACTGGTTCTTCTTGGACAGGCTTTACTGGGATAGGCTTCTCAGGTTCTTTAAAAGCATATACAAGGTATTTAATGTTAGATTTGAGAACATAAATTTAAAAAAGTATTTCTTAAATAGACTCAAGAGAATTAAAATGTTATCTTTTATCTGCAGTGTAGCTATAGCCTCTAGATGTGAGTGAGAATCAGAGGTCCAAGAAGATCTAAAAGCCCTAAACAAGCTTACAGTAACTTTTCCTTCTTGCTGTTTATTTTTCTTAGGTTATTATAACTCTCTCTTATGTACTGAAGTTCTCACTTCACTTCAGGTTGACCAAATGATGGTTAAAACTTCTATTTATATAATATTAGCTTTTAATGTCATCTTCAAAACTATACAGAATGACCTCAAAGTTAGGCTCAGAAACATCAGAAATTAAGTGACATAATATACTCATTTCAAAGTTTTAAAAGGAATTTATTAAGTAAGATAAATATTTTTTTTGGAACTGAAATTATATGCCAACATATATGATCTTCATGAGATAAAACACAACTGCTTGAGCTAGCCTTCTTCTCTCCATTCACCTTTGAAGGAGTCTTTGTCAAGTTTGGTGATGGGAACCCAGAGGCTAATATATTTTCTCAATAGCTTATCATGCTTGACCACAACAAGCTTCAGAATGAGAGATATTCAGAAGTTTTTGATCATGAATTAGAATGATCATGGACACTTAGGATAAATTCCTAACCTTTTTGAGAAAGAAACATAGTGACATTTGCTATTTTGTGTATAAGCAAAAAATGAAACGGGAAATAGGTTATTCCAAAAACCCTATCTAAAAGTAATCATAAGATTATCATAAAGATTTTTTTTCTTGGACATTATCCAAGAAAAAAAAATGAAGTTGACAAAGGAAACAAAGCTCTTTCCAAATTTCTTTGGCCAAGCAAAATTATAACCTGTTCTATAAAATTTGTATGTATTTAATGTGGTTTCAAGTTTGCTGTTATGCTCATACCTGTGATATATTCTTCCTGCTCTTTATGCTCTTCATAATGTTCATAGTCTTCATATTGCTCATATTCTTCTGTTGGTTCATACTCCTCAAATTCTTTATAATCATATTCTTCATACTCTTCATATTCCTCTTCCCGTTGTACGGAAACAGTTTCTTCTTGGGTGTAAGACCATTCTTTCTCCTCTGTTACAATTACTTCTAGAATAATATTGACAACAGGCAGCATTTAACTTAAAGCCCATTTAGTGATGAGAATGACAATGTGTTTTCATTTCATCCCTTTGTGATAGTCTCATGCACTGGTTATGGAATACCCTGACTGTACTTTGCTGGTCAAGGTATTACAGATTGCACATTTGCTATTCATGATTATAAATGTTAGATTCCCCACCTCTAGTCAACAATAAGCCAATAAATAATGAGAGTCAAATTAGAAGCTAGTAGGCAAAGAGCTGTGTAGTTTCATGCTTCATTTTATTATTTACTCAAAGCACAATATACCTTTAGTTGGACGAGGTTCTCTTTTTGGAACTTCAATGGATATCTTTTCTTCTTTAACAGCTCTTTTCCTGATTTCAGTCACTTTAAAAGAGTAATTATTAAAAGTGAATCACAAGATATACCTATGTGTTAAGAGAAATTGTGTACGAGCAATCTAAGGACAAAGATGACCACAATCATGGTCGTTGTTCAAATTTTTCATTTAAATGGCAAGAAAAATCAATAGCCTTAGGAATAAATATGATCCAATATACATTTGAATGCTGTTTTCTAAGTTACCTACTGCTTCAAAGACACTGAGTAAGATTAGGAAGATCAAGTAGTAATTATGAGAGTTAAAAAAAAAGAAGATAGACAGCATAAACAAAGACTATGAAACAAGGATAAGACAGAAACTTGTGTCACATAAAAAGTTTCTTCACTTGGATTCTAAGATATTTTTTATAAGCTCTAATGGCACAATGTAGAAAACTCAAGATTTAAAAAAAAAATTAAATTTTGTCAAAGATTGCCACACCAAACAAGGATTTCGGCAGATGAGTTTAGTATATAGACAAAGACATAATAGAAGACATGTGCATTTTAAGGAACAGTATCTACACGTTTGGGGGGAGCGACACATTTTTTTTAAAGTAAAAAGAGAGAGAGAGAAAGGGTACTTTCTGGTATCAGAAATATTTAGTTTTGAAGTGATATGAAATAACATGTGCATATTACGTTATAATAGGTATTTAAATTACTTTCTCTAAGAATCTCAATTTCACTAGGTCAGTTTTAATACCTATCTGCTTATTTTGATTTCTGCAAAAGTTGTATACCTTTTGCTGGTGGCACCTCCTCTTTTTTGGGTTTGAGTCTGAGAACTTTTTCTTCTGGAGCAGCTCTCTTGGGTTCCTCAGGCACTTTAAAGACAGATTTCACTTTAAAGAATTGTTGCCCTCACTCAAACCACAAAAGGGTAGTCATGTAATAGCAACTCAAACATAAAAGACTAGACTTCTCATTATTTCAAACATAAAACAACACCTCTAATAACAACAACCAGCACCCCTAAGCAGTATAGTTGGTAAAGAGAGAGGGTGAGTGCAATATTCTGCATATGAAAGGGCTCCATGTACCTCTGGCTCTTGGAGGCTCCTCTCTTTTAGCAACAGCAACAAGAACTTTTTCTTCCTGGGTAATTTGCATGTGCCTCTCAGTCACTTAAAAGATAATTTTAGGATTAGGGAATTATATTACTAACAGTAAAATTTAAAAAATATATTAGCGAGAAAGCACTGTGAATATATAACGTAACAGGTTACAAGGTACACACAAATAAACTTCACATGAAGTAATACTCCACCCAGAGACAATAATACACCACTGCCAGCAACATACACTAGTAACCTCCATAGAAAAGGTGTGACCCAGAGACAGCAGCAAGAGGACGCAAGACAAGACGAGTCTCTAGCATTTGTGCGAGGGGATTTCGTTTACCTTTGGGAGGGGCAGGTTCGTCTATCTTAGCCACTTTTGGAGGGGCCCTTTTTTCAGGAATTGGTTTCTTTGGCTCTTCTGGCACTTAAAAAACATCAGGCAGCACAGTCAAACATACAATAGGCACACTTATTTCTTTGTTAATGTTACAAAAATTTGAAGAATGTGTCCATATAAAGTTAAAAAAAGACAGGCGTTACATGGGAATGAAGTAAATCCAATGTACCTTTAGCCGCGGGCACCTTTTCCTTTTTAGGAAAAACGGCAGGAATTTTCTTCTCTAGCACAGTTTTCTTAGGTGCTTCAGGAACTTCAGAAAGATGACGTTTAAGAATATTAGTTTGCATTACAGAAGATGTGACGTTGTATTGGGGCAAAGAAGTCACTTTTTGAGAAGACCACACATTTACACAAACATTAATGACTACATTCAGCAAAAATTTGTATACACACGGGCTGACAAAAATTTAAGCAGTTAGATTAAAAGTATTATTGTAGCTATTGGGACAAACAGTATTGTTTGTGAGAACTGTACCTTTAGATGGTAGAGGTTCCTCTATTTTAGCAGGAATTTTTGGTTTGGGGACAATTTTCTTCTCATGCTTTTCAGGCACTTGAAAAGATTATGAAATGCATTTGTAGAAATGTTGATATTTCTTTTTAATAAAAATATAAAGAATCTTTTTATTTAGACACACTATTTGTCAACATTTGTAGTATAGACAATAAACGAGCTACAAGAAAACACAGAGACCGGGACAGACGGGGCTAGAATGATTCAAGAGTCGGAGTACCTTCGGCAGCTTCAGCTTCCACTCTTTGAGAAATAAAGTGCAGCTTTTCTTCTACAACATAGTCTTCAGGCTCTTCCATCACTTTAAAGACATCAATTTTAAAGAAGGTAATTTGTAGTGTTTTCATGTTAAATGTTAGCTGTAAATTTATTGCTCAAAGAGTAATTGAAATGGCAAAAGGTTAACACTTGCAAGTCCTTGATTATTACCATTTAAAATACCAGCGAAGAACATTTTAATCAAAGTGTGTGTCTTATTAAAGAGTATGGGAAATAAATTTCATTAATTTTCAGGTGTTTCATGAAGATGATAATACTTGTATTTACAGGAAGAACAGAAGAAGCACAAGACATAAAAACAGTTCTGGAGGCTTTTAAATATTTAAAGATAAGTTACAAACAAACAAACAAACTGGAACACTCTAGATTCAAAGGCTATGAGGCAGAAACATATACTCAAAGAAGTATAAATAGGTTTATAGAAGAAAAGGCATGTTTCACATATGCAAAACCTATGGAAGACTTGAAGATAAATCCCCCCCCCCAGTTTTGTGGGTATAGGTGTAGTAAAAGAGACAGGCATCTTCACATGATTTGAGCCTATATGTATAAAGTTAATTATAGAATAGAAAACTCTAGCTACAAGCCAATATCTTTACACTAGAAGTAAATTTAACAGGCTATCCAAATTTTCTCTAAATCTTTTGGGCTTAAAGAAAACTCTATTATAGAATGATTTCCTTTTTAGCCAGTTTATATTACTAAAGGAGATTCACAATGCATACTGCCTAAAACTAAAATCAGATTAATGTGATGAGAACTTTCTTTGAATACATGTTGTTTGGTTTCCCAAATATTTCCAGAAGAGATAGAACACTCTGAATCCATCAGATTCCTGACTTATTTCCCACATCTTGGCCTCTCCCAGGAAACATCAGAACTGTTAGGCTTCCTTTTTGGAAAACATATTCTACCTTGCTGATCGAAGCTATTCCATTAAGACTATATACATCTGGGCTCGACCTCATGGCGCAACGGTAGCATGTCTGACTCCAAGACTATACATCTGGGTTTTACATGGACTTTTCTTCCAAGCAGAGAATGGGTGAGGCCCCATTTGTTAGCCAGAGATGCATTTGAGGGCATCTAAATATACAATTCTATTCATCTTTTCATTGGGAAAAAAAGTTAATTTTTTTAAGGAACTTACTGATTTCTCTTTAAAACAGAATTACATTAGAACTATCTTGGGAAAGTTTTTTCAAATAAATAGCTTTAGCCAGAATGCTGGATTTGATCAGTAAATCTAGTGGTGTCTTAATTCATTGAAAAGGAATTCCAACACTGAAATAAAGCTTCTTGTTTAAGCCTTAAGAAACCATAGAGAACTCTCACTACAGTCATGGGAATCTCTGAATAAGAAGTTAATCTAACCAAAGATGTTAAACAGTTGTTTTCTCCGTACATAGAATATAGGAAAGCTTTATGTGTTCAGTGCTTCACTCTCAAACATGTCCTTGATTTCTGTAATGTAATAAGGTAATAAAATTTCTTGTTAATTTTAAAACTGTGGATCTGGGCCCTGGCCGGTTGGCTCAGTGGTAGAGTATTGGCCCAGTGTGTGGATGTCCTGGGTTTGATTCCCAGTCAGGGCACACAGGAGAAGCACCCATCTGTTTCTCCACCTTTCCCCTCCTCCTTTCTCTCTATCTCTCTCTTCCCTGCCCACAGCCAAGGCTCCACTGGAGCAAAGTTTGCCCCGGAACTGAGGATGGTTCCGTGGCCTCCGCCTGAGGTGCTAGAACGGCTCCATTTGCACTCAAGCAATGCCTTAGATGAGCAGATCATCGCCCCCTAGTGGACATGCTGGGTGGATCCTGGTCAGGCACATGAGGCGGTCTGTCTCTTTGCCTCCCTTCTCATTTCAAAAAAAAAAAATGAAAAGTGTGAATCAGGACACATTAGTGAGTTGTATTATCAAAACTGTTTTATCCTATCCCTGTTTTAGCTGATACATCCAATAAGGCCAGTAGATGTTCACTAAATTTGTGTCACTTTTCATTAATTGATAAACAATCTGTGAAAGAAAGCAACTCATCAAGTCTCCAGATCATGTCTAGTTTATTTGAATTGTTTACCTTCATATTCTGTAACTTCCACTTCCTCCTCCTCCTCCTCTCCTTCTTCTTCTCTATATACTGAAATGGACACTCTCTCCTCTTCTGAATAACTCCATTTCTCCTCTGCAGATACTTTAAAAGATAAGTTTTAATTTATATTCAGCCTCCTGAAATATGGATAATAGCCAAGTGTTTCCTACAGATGGTTCTCTCTGCTTAGGCTGTGGCTCCACAATCCTTCTTCATTACAAGGAGGAGAGAGCTGATTTAAGATGAGGGGACAGTACAACTCAAGACTGAGAAGAATATTCAAATTATGTCCAAATGTGGCCACTTTGACAATGATCACATTTTCAGCAACCCATTCACTATCTTAGAGTGATTCAGGGCCAATGTAGACACAAAAGATTCAGTCTCAGAAGTCTACAAGTAGACACTGACAAAGACAACTGGAAAGAATGGGAGACTTCGAGGAAACAGGCGCAAACTTATTTTCCCCCTCACTTCTGGTCATATACCTTCATGTCGTGTGACTTCCACTCTGTGAGGAACTGCAACAGATAGTTTTTCTTCGCCAACAAATCTTTTTTCTTTTGTGACAGTTTTCTTAGAAACTTCAGCTTTAAGAGAGCATTGAAGTGGAAGTTTAAAAATCAAGAATCTTAATTCTCTCAAGAGTTTGGGGAAGATTTGCACAGAACAACAGCACAACACTTTCACTAGCAAAATGAGAAAACAAGTTACATATCACGAGTGTATACACACAAACATTTTACCAGAGGAGAGACAAAGGGTCAGGACAAGAAGAACACAAACAAGAAAGGCAAGAGTTCATAGAATGGACTAAGAGACTTTTGTCAGAGGCTTGAGACAAACCCTACCTTGGGGAGGAGGAGCTTTCTTAGTGACTGGAACTGGTACAGAGACCTTCTCTTCTGGGACTGGTTTCGTAGGTAGAGCTGGCACTTTAAAAACATGCACTTTTAGAACTTCCACATGGTTTCATTGAAGCCCAGCACAAAACATAGATACACACCCACAATGCACCCATATCACAGAACTAACAAAATCATCGTTTGCATTACAACATAATGCAAGATGGTTCTTGGAAAGATGGAGAGACAATACCTTTTGAAGGTGGAGCTTCTTCCACTTTCCGAGAAATAGGTCTTTTTTCTTCGGGAAGTTTCTTCTTTGGTATTTCTGGCACTTAAAGGACATTATTTGATTTTAAAATTCTCAGGAAGGCAAAATCAATGAGCAACATAGAACTGGCAGGCCCATTAAAGAAAACATGCAATTAAAGAAGCTCGAAGGGAAGACAAAGTTATTTCATGAGATAGGATTAAGTACCTGCTGGTGGAGGAGATTCCTCTCTTTGAGTAACAATGGTTATTTTTTCTTCTGTGACAACCCTCTTCTGTATTTCAGGAACTTGAAAAGACATTAATTTTGAGAATTGACTTTATATATTCCAAAGTAGCTAATGTACAGTTATTTTTTAAGAAAGTGGGTAGGTGGACAGACACACTTGTTGAATGCCCATTCACACCATAAAACATTCATTTTGAATTTAACTAAATTAAGAGATAATTA
Source organism: Rhynchonycteris naso (assembly GCA_037038555.1). NCBI lineage: Eukaryota > Metazoa > Chordata > Mammalia > Chiroptera > Emballonuridae > Rhynchonycteris > Rhynchonycteris naso. The sequence goes on along the minus strand of CM072997.1, from coordinate 54,411,937 downwards.
AACACAAAAATGTTTTATACTCAAGATGTATAAATAGGACATTTTACTTCTTTCCTAAGTCACTGTACCTTCAGCTGCTGGAGCTTTCTTCTCCTTTGCAGCAGGAACAGGGATCTTTTCTTCAGGGACAGGTTTCTGTGGCGCCCCTGGGACTTAAAAGTTTTTAAAACAGAATGTTAGTTCAGATATGTTATATCACTCATACGAATGGACACAGGCACATACACAACTCTTTATGCAGTTCATTCATGTTGTTACAAATTTTCTGTGCTTTGGCAAAATAATGAATAAAATTAAACTAAAGTGTTATAAAGGTCACAATGTGATAAATGCCCAAGTGAAGTTACAGAGGCATTTAGACAATGAAAAATAAGGTAAATACACAGAAGGAAGCGTACAGGATTCATTTTTCCTTTAGATAGTGATATGCTTTTGATAAAAACAAATTTTCAGCTATTACAGAGTGTGAATGTAGTATATAAAAACCTCTTTATGCTTTGTGCCGAAAAATGGAATCTATATGACACTAAGAACTCTTTAGGATAGTTGTATCTATATGTTACATTTTCCCCTTTTCTCTTCTGATTTTTTTTATGCCCTTGTAATGTATACAAAATCAGAAACACTATTATTCTAGAGTAAGTCCCTTAATTTGATATCCATGTGTCAACAGCTTTGGAGACTTTCACGTATAAAATTTTGTGGGCATGTGCATACGTGCTTTTCTATAAGAGGCTCAATAGCTTTCAACAGGGTCTCTGACCCAACAAAAGTTTACAGTGCTTTAGTTCATATATTCTAAGTGTTGATGACGTTGAATTTTTAATTGACATGTATTTTAAGAGCCTGCATTATTGGCATTAATTAGTTCCTTTTTGAAAAAGATATTGGAAGTTTTTGCGAACCCCTATGCCTCTCTGTACTTGCATTTGTAAAATCTTGATGTCATTATGCTGATATATACTTATGTTTGTATGAATGTTATTATATACATATGGGGTGGTTTTATATATATGTAACTGTGTATTTGTTGATTTAGAAACAGATATGCCACTTTGTCACTTTTTAATTGTAATCATATTTTATTTTTATATAATCATTGTTTTTTAATGATTAGATCATTAGAAATCATTCTTTAAAAATCACTTGATTAAATAAAGTCCCAGAATTCTGAAAGAGCCAAGGGTTTGATTAAAAAAAGAAGCAAATTAGATTTAGGAAGAAAATGGAAACACTGGGAAGTCAGGTAAATGGGAACTACTTAAAATGTCTAATTTCAGTAAGCCTGATTTCTCCAAAATTAGTTGATGATGAATTCTTACTGAATTTCTCTATAACTGACCTGATGTTCGCAGTTTGTAGCTTCACTGCCTCCATAAAGTCATGTCTTTTGTCACCAAAAACCAAACCAAGCCAAATCAAAACAACAAAATAAACATCAAATCTAGACAGCCAAAACATGGGGTTAGCACATTTGAATCTGAATATACCTATCTGAAAGGTTCCCTATCTAATTAGATGATTGCAACATTTATGACAAATATTGATGTTCAGTTAATGTCTCAAGAAATACGGTGAAAGCAAATGTCAAAAATCAATATATTTCCATTAATTGAAGACTTTGGAGCACTGACTTCTCAGAAGAATGGCAGTTACTAGCAGCACTGCACTGCGTACATCGTTACCTAGTTAACCTTCAGTTCTGCCAAATATTCTACACTTGTCAGTCTTTGTGTCTTGTCAAAATCACAAAACCTTTTTTTTTTTAATTAATAAAAGGTTGCATATATGAGGAGTAAAGCTTTTTCCCAAAAACATGCCTGTAGAAAATGGATTTGCAGATATTTCTTCTTTTTCTAAGAGAGGGAAGATATTAAAAATTTAAGATAGCTGTCTGATATAGTTCCTTCTTTTGAAAACACTCTTTGGTGGTACTTTTGGAATGTTCAATATCACAAATAATGTATGTCAAGAGCACGACTCCTAAACCTGACAAACAAATGAAAACTACATGAAGCATGTAAAAGACATAAAATGGAAAGACAGCACAGTACGTATAAAGAACCACATAAAGCAAGGGACTGGCATTTGGGGCAAAGGGTTACTCATGATCAGTCTGGTGTACCTTTTGGGGGAGTGACAGGTTCCTTCTTGGGTATAAGAACAGGCTTTTTCTTCTCCTCTGGCACAGGTTTCTTGGGAACTTCAGGAACTTTAAAGATACCATTGTTGAAAAAATGTTGAGAATTTCTAGTCTCTTTCTGAGATATTAAAGATTACATTAAAGCAAAGCTCCTCAGTAAGAATGTAAGAATTTAGGGAGTAATTTTATATGCTCTGCTTGCAATGAAAATGTATGCCAAATACATCAATACCATAGAGACATTACATACATTACATGAAGCTGACAAAAACCCATTTAATATAGTCTATAATCTAAAATTGTTACCAATTTTTTAACATCTTACTACAAATTAATGAGCTCAACGTACATGGAATTAAACATATTACTGATGTTTTATAGATGCTCTTTTGTTAATATACAAATCTCACAGAAAAAAATATAAGACAGACATTAAGACATTTTTTCCAAAAATATTATTCTACCTTTGGCTGGTGGGGGCTCCACCTTTTTAGGAATGGGAACAGGAACCACTTCTTCTGGGACTGTTTTCTTAGGTACTTTAAAAAGAATGCACCATTTTTGAGAAATTGTGCATTTTGAGAAGGCATATATTGTTACAAGACAGAATTAAAACAGAGTAGACATTTCTGCTTTATAGCAATGGAATGTAAGAAAATTGTGTGTTAGAAACAAGGGTAAAGGGAAATGGAGAAATGAATGTATACTAACTACAATATGTTGTGACTGTTATTCACCTTTAACTGTAGGAGACCACTTTCCTAGGAGAGGTAGGAGTACCCTTTCCTCAGAGGTGCCAGTGCTTGTTCCTCAGACACTAGTTTTAGAGGCTTAACTTTCATAAAGCAGCTTCATTTGAACAGTAGCATTAGATAGCCTTAAATGTTTTTAGTAGCCTCAGTGTTTAACAATTTGGCCAGAGTGTGGGGGTGGGGGGGAGTAGCAGAGCCCTATTTGTAGCTACTGCCAATTTCTGAGTTCCAATATCATTGTGGAGTAAATACTCCCACCTTGGCTACCAACTGTGGTGTCATTGTTGGGGAGATGGGAAGAGATGCACAGCAGCACACCATTATTTAGTATTCCCACTACAGTGGTATAACTGATGTAAACAGCCTTGGAAATACAAGTTAATAGCAAAAGGCAGTATAATAGGGAGTAATAAGTGTTGAGTATTACCATAGTTTTTAAAATATAATTTAATTGTAAGCTTATATAACATTATTTATTTTATTTTATTTTTTTTTATTTTTAGGTGAGAGGAGAGAAAATAGTGAGGCAGACTCCTGCATACTCCCCAACTGGGGTAGCTGGGTGAATCTGGAGCCAGTGCTACAGTACTGAACTGTTTTTGTGCCTGAGGCTGATGCGCTCAGACCAACTGAGCTACCCTCAGTGCTTGTGGCCATGCTCTAATGAATGAGCCACTGGCTGCAGAAGGGGAAGAGGGAGAGAAGGGGGAAAAGGATGGGGGGGGGGGGAGAAAGAAGCAGATGGTCACTTCTCCTTTGCATCCTAACTGGAAACTGAACCCGGGACATTTATACACTGGGTCGACGCTATGTCCACTGAGCCACCAGCCAGGGTCATTTAACTTTCAATCACAGAGGTATTAAACATAGGGTTGCAAAATTCCTGAAAATGTAATCATCAGCTCTCGTGAGTTGGTAATCTCCAAATAGCTGGTCACTAGATAGTAAGTTCCCTGAAGCAGGGAACAGAGCCTCCAGTAACTTTCATTCCCCACTCCTATATCCTCTGCATGGTCTTCCATCCCACTATCATGTCCTTTGTACACAGTGGCTATAGGTCTACTGGCTGTCCGACTAAATCTATTATTTAGTGTTAACATATTCAGGCGTTTACTATGTGACTTTTAAAAGCTTTAGAAACTTGGAATGAATTATTAATACCTTTTGGTGCAGGCTCCGTCTTTTTGGAAACAGCAACCTGAATTTTCTCTTCGGTAACAGTTTTCTTTTGTACCTCAGGGACTTGGAAAAAATGTACATTTTAATTACTGGTATGTCATATTATGGGTGGTAATTGCAATTTATACAAAATATTGAAACGCCAATTAAAATAGAGTCAAGTGTGAAATGAAAAGATGACAGAATTACAAGGAGAGATGCCTACATAATCACAAATTAGATAAAAAGAAGAGGGAAAAAATTCATTTAAAGTTCTTCTATTTGAGCCCCCAGATTCAAATTTGCCTTATACCTGTTACTGACACCTCCTCCTCGGTGTGAGAAGCAAAGAACATCTTTTCTTCTGAAATAACCATCTTCTTTGTATGCACAGCTGGTACTTTAAAAAGAGTATTTCACATTAGTATTTTTTTCTACAAGACATCAGATCAAATACATAGATGGCACACTGTATTTAAGTGTTTGAACATAGAATGAGTGGGTTAATATGATAGCTTGAGAACAATTTTAGTATTGGCCAAATAAAATCATGTTTGATCTACAGGGACAAACAACCCATGCAGACTTTATCAAACATTGTTAAACGGGAATCAAATAGACACAACTTCTTCACATGTAATGTGGTGCTTTTCCGAATCTGTTAGGGTCTATTCATATTAATGAAGGCATGGGAAATGTTTTATGCATGGAATGCATTGCTTGGTGATATTAGAAGACTATTTATTAAATATAAAACCTTCCTTTAAAAAGTTATGCAATTCTAAAGCAAAACTAGAAACAAAGATAATATTATTTACTTAAGTTATACATTTGTGCAACTCAAAACAAAATGTATATATAAGAATATTTTATTTTGGTGGTTTCAGACTGTGAGTTGTTTAGTAATATATGTATATATGGATTAAAAATAATTAAAATGTGTAGCTGAAAGACAAAGATATATACCTTTCACTTCAACAACTTCTTCCTGCACTGGAGTCCGAGAAGGTTTTTGTGGAACAATCTTCCTGGAAACTTCGGGTACTTAAAAAATATGTACAAATATATTGATATTGTGAAGAATAATGCTTGGCATAAATTTTTAAAATATCTTAGTTTAGGTGACTATATAAATAACTAACGTGAATATATGTCAGTAAACCGGTTATTTGTGTACATGATACTAAACGCGTTTTAAATGATAATACCTTTGGTGACTTGAACTGTTTCTTCCTCCATTCTTCGAGAAGTCTTTTCAATTTTTTCAACTACTGGCTTCTTTACAACTGCAAGTATTTTAAAGAAATTGCAGTACTTTTAGAATGTGTACTAAAATAGTTCTGCTTTCTTTCTAAATATGTGTATATATACTTATATATATGTAATTTTTTAAGAAAGAGACAAGTTTGGTGCTCTGAACTTCAAGTAAAAGTTTCTGTACTCAAGTATTTTGGTTGTATTTTATTCTCTGTTTACCATAACAATCTATTTATCATTAAAATTATTTTTCATCAAGTGAATAAATAGGCTTAGAAAAAACTACAATGATACAGTATAGCTTAGAGAAGAAGTTGTGCCTATTGGATTGAACTGGTGATTTGTATCTATTTGCCAAACAAGCCATGATAATGATGTTGATGCTTTGATTTATTTAAACCATTCCAATTACATACCTTTAGGAGGTGGTGCTTTCTTCTTTTCAGGTACTTTTTCTGGAACTTTTCTCTCATGTGATTCTTTAGCAAAAACACAGGATTAGAAGGGGTACTTAAATAAGTGAGGTCTAATAGGTTGTTCAAATTGTAAATGAAATAAATTAAGAATAACATATAATTGGGCATTGTTTGGGGGATCTTTATTGCTAACATGATTTCTCATGATGTATTTAGAGGCGGGATCTAAAGCAGAGATGCAGTAAGGAGGTGAAAATAAAATTTGTACTTCTGCTTTAGAAACAGCACTTAGAATTTAATCCTTGTAATAGGACTAAATGACTCAACCCACAGTGTCAAAGTATGGAAGTAACTGAAGAATGTGACTCTTTTAAAATTAAGTTTCTAAAGATTTCTAAGCTTAAAAAAAATGGAAATGATCATTTTATCTGTATCTATTACCAACCAGGGGTATAAAATTAGAAATATAATGAACTGAGCAAAATTAAAGAAAAAATCACCCAATTAATACATACCTTCATAAACCTCCTTTTGAACTTGAATTACTTCTCTTTCGCTGTAAGTCTCCTCCCATTCTTCCTCCCCCTCGTCATAACCTTCTTCCCTTTCATAGTATTCCTGCCCTTGTTCAAAATCTTCTTCCCATTCCTCATGAACTTCCCTTTTAGCTTCAACCTTGATCTCTTCATAATCTTCATCTGGTTCTTCATAATAAGGTTCTTCAGCAGGCTCCACATATGGTTCCACTTCTAGCTCATCATAAGGTTCTTCCATAGATTCTATATAAACTTTCTTCTCCTCATAGACTGCTTGCTTTTTTTCATACACAGCTTCTTTTTCTTTCTGAACCTCTTTCTTTCTGGTTATGGTTGTTATTTTCACTTCTTCAGCCTTGGAGGATACATCAACAATTTCAGGAGCTAAAATAAATAAATAAATACATGATAATATTAGCATATCAATTATAGCTATACAATTACTTCACTAAATGAAAGTCAAGTATTACATTAGCATCATAATGAAAATGTGTTTTTCTGTGTGTTGGTTTTATTTAAATTTTTGTTGACTATGGAATACTATCAAGAGTGTTAAGATACACTCAGGCCTGGCCGGTCGGCTCAGTGGTAGAGCCTTAGCCCTTTGTGTGGAAGTCCCAGGTTAGATTGCCGGTCAGGGAACACAGGAGAAGTGACCATCTGCTTCTCCAACTCCATCCCCCAACCTCTCCTTCCACAGCCATGGTTTGAGTGGTTCCAGCAATTTGGCCCCAGGCACTGTGGGTGGCTCCATGACCTCGCCTCCCAGCCTCCCTGCCTCCCCCTTTTCTGCCTCTCGATAAAAAAATAAAATAAAATAAAAGATACACTCTACTCTTAATTTGAGAAACGTTTCAATGTAAAAAAAGTGGCATTCAGCAAATATTTTCATATGAATACATCTTCCACCATTTTATGGGCATTCCAGTCTGTAAAATCTGTAGTTTCTTCCCACGGAGTATTTTAATGTTTAATCATTTTATTGCATATATATTTAATGTTTCTGCAGTTAGTCTCTATTTAAATTTCTAACTTTAAAAACATCCTAATTTCAGAGCTACATTTCTGACAATCAAATATGACTCTAGCCAGTTTGATAAAGATAATATTGAAAATCGTGTGGCCAAATCAGTCAGTTGCTTTTATAATACAACTTTTAAAAACTTTTGAAGGCCAGTATTATTTATATGATCCTAAACATTTGTGTTAGCTGCAATTAGATCAATAAGAAATTACTCCCCTCCCCCTCCTAGCCCTCACCACTTCCTTTCCTGTGTCTATGGCACTGGATCTGCATAAACATCTGCCTGGGTTTCTTTACCTGGGATTGGAGCAATATGAAATAGCCACCATTTCTAATGCTAGTTTTAATATAGTGGAGGAAACTCTACAACTTTAGTTGGAAGCCTATTATGTAAAAATAAAAATACATAACAGAGATGCCAATCTTAGAAGTAAATAGAATAAAATTACTTATTTTCATTTACCTTTTGCTGGAATTAAGGCAGTAGGAGGTGGGGGCTTCTCGACAACCTCTGAGATTTAAAAAAATAAAATTTATGTTTATTTTTATATCATGCATTTCTTAATGCTTACTAAGCCAGTGCAACCTTGTTAGTCATTTGTATAATCTGTGACTACTACTAATATACCAAGTGCTTTCATCATTTCCAAATTTAGCTCACATGAAATACTATGCAATGCCATACTAATGAAAATGCAGGATAGGACATCTGAAATTTTATTTTAGTTTAGGTTGATTTAAAATAATTCAAATTAACATGAAACATAAGACTATTCAATATGTCTAATGCTAAATATTAGTGCATGTTTATTTTTTTCAATGATCAACTGTAAAGTTCAGGAAATAGACATGTTTTCTCAGCTCTCTTTTATTCCATAATATTTCACAAGGATCTCTCAGAAAAAAGTCTCAGTGATTGGTACCCTGGTATCCTTGATTCTCATTCTTTTTGGAGGTTGCTGTACTGTAATCTTAGTCAATGAGTAAATAAATTTACCCCAGTGGGTAAGTAAATTTGCCTATTTGCTGACATTTCATCCCCCTTTTCCTAAAAACATTCCAATATATATAAAAGTTCAAATAACTGAATTGATCCTTCTTCAAAAAGAATTCTTTTTTCTTGTAAATATTGACATTTCCTTAGATGAACCAGGAAGGATGCTGAATTGGGATAGAGCAGCCACCTGAAATTCACATCAGCCCTTGACTTTCTATTGGTGTCATTTGATCAAGACCAGCTATTGGGCCAGAGGGCAAGGCCTTCTTTATATACCATTCAGAGATAACAAGAATTCCCTGGTGTTGCCATTGGTGTTGGTGGGCAGACACAGGAGGATAGGGGAGAAAAAAGAGAGCTGAGAAAGAGAAAATGGGGACTGAGTCAAAGAGGAGGGTGAGAGTAAGTGAAGGAAGAGCTACCATTTTGTGCATTAAAACTCTTACCTTCTCCCACCCTCCACTATTTGAGATAAAAATTCTAATCAAGGGAAAAGCAGTAAGACCATATTTTGTTCAAATAATTATAATACCTTTAGGTGGCGGTGCCTCTTCTTTGGGCTTTGCAACAACTTTTTTGGCATCTTTCTTTACAGCTTTTTTGGTCACTAAAAAATAAGGTGTCAAATGTAAATAAACAAAATGTTATTTTGGAAACTGTGAGGTTTATAAAGGTACTTTTTTCATATGATTTGATGGTAACAAGAGACTCTGCCCATTACTATAAGATTCCTGTTTCAGTAAGATCTTGGACAAGAATGCAGAAGACATTTTTTTTGGAGGGAGATGAAGTATGTAGGGTGATCTTACATCTTAATTGATTTTATGCCCGCTTAAAGTTTTCAAAACATTAAGAATGAACTTAAGTGATATTAATAGAAAAGGTGCACATTTTAATCTTGGTTTCCCTTAGGCAGGAACATTTAAAATTTGTCAGGAAGAATAACGTGAATTAGTAAAATTAAAGTCCCAGCTAAGATATATGTTGGAAATTTTCTTTTGTTGTTGCTGATGCTATATCTGGATCATGGCCCTAATCATAACTCGATTCTAGCTCCTAGTATTCATGAATAAATAACCTTGTTTTCAACATTTAAAATATGATTTAATTTCTCAAGTTTCCCAGTGGCCACTTAAACTTAGCCATGTTGACACTAATCCTCAAAGAATAAATTATTCATTAAGATGAATTATTATTTCTGACATAACTATAAATGGAAATCTAATTTATGATTTTTAACTTTTATTCCTCTTTGCTATCAGAAGTAGATGAAATATATTTGACTATGTTCATATAAATTATAAAAATAGTTTTCTTTGTTATTGGGATTGTTTTAGTCACAAAACTGGAAGGTGTGTGTGTTTTAAACTGAATTTCTGCTGAGCTTGACTGAAAAATAGTTCAAGCTTTTAACACCAATTGTAGTCGATAGTTCGGGACTAGTATGTCAAATGTTGAAAACTGTTATAGTAGTTGTGGCTTGGCTATGAAAAAAATGTGACTTGGACATGCAGAATTGTTTTTGATGATGCTGGGAAAATTCTGACAAAAATTCTGAACTTCCCCAAACTCTAGCAAGTCCCAGAAAATCTATTGATTAATTTAGTTCAACTATTTTTGGGTAGAACTAGTAGTTATTGAAATATTTAAGAGGAGCAATTTCCTGGCACACTCAAGAGCTCCTTGTGAGTTTATTTCTTAGCTTAAAAATTTTTTATTAAAAATATATTAATTCATATTTTTGTAACAAAATCATAAATTTTAAAGAGTATTTGAAACTGTAATTGAGAAAAGAATATAAACTGTAATTTGCAACTTGACAGTAACTTATTATGACTTATTTCCATAAACTTCATTAGAAAGTTTGTAGTAGAAAAATATAAAATGTGAAATCAGCTTGCTATTAATGTTTAAGCAATTCCATTAAAATAAAATATTTTAATATTAAGCATAGTTGTTGATTTGTCTGGTGTTTTCAGACTTATAGGCCCATGTCTTGTACATTGAGTTAGTTAATACTTAGAGGAAATAATTCATATTTTGAAAGGCAATCCAACCTGTTGATCACTAGAGGGCCAATATGTTGCACTACACAGTAGTTTTCAGATCTGCAATAGTTAAATTCTATATTTTTACATGTAGGTAGAAAATATATGATACCTTCAACACGTTTTGCTGGTGGTTTCTTTTCTTCAGGTGATGGTATCAAGAGAGGAATAGGAGGAACAACTGTAGGAGGGATTTCTGAAAAAAATAAATGCCAACACCAGTTATATGGTTTGATTTCCCATTTTGTGCGAAGCATAACAGTCTCATGATTTTCTTTCAGTACTCCAAAGGTGCTATAGTACCAATTCATCAATCAGATAAAATAAAAAGAGCATATATATATAATCATCACTCCTCTTTTGCTTTGATTTTTAGTTACACAGTGATGAACACAACATGAAAGAACCTGTCCTGGCTCTCGGCTATGGGTGGGCATTGGTAATTTTTTAGTGGGAAAACATTGTTGTCCCAAGCCCAAGGTGTTCTGGTCCTGGATCTTACCTTCTGGTGGTACTGCTCTGATAGGCATGGTAGGGATTGGAACTCTGGAGTCAGGAATATCTGAAAAGGGACATGCAATGATAAGCACAGGGGGACTGAAATGACACATATTTATCAGACAACTAATAAATAAGAGGTGTTGGATTGTTACGTATTTCCAGCAGCGGAACCTAACGTATAGACACAAACCATACACAGGCAAGTTTTCTACGCAACGACACAGGCAAGTTTCTTCTTTGTGAAAATATATTTTCTATGGCCATACCATTTGTTATGATCCCAGATATCAGTTGAATGAGACCTTATCTCAAATTTCACATACTCTCAAACCCTAACATTTGTATTATTCCCCTAAAAAATATTTACTGAAAAAAAGATATTTCTATACATTTTGGTTTGACTTATTTATTTATAAAATGATACTGACTGTATTGTTAGCAAGGATTGATTTTCTTAAAAATAAACTTACCAGGAGGCTTCATCTCAAATTTGATTTCTGCAAAAAGAAAATAATACCATTTTTATATTTAGAATTGTGTCGGCAGGGTGTTTTGTTCTAAAGACTGCAATGTGGTCTTAATGGGGTGTGTTCTGACCTTTAGTTGTCAAGTACAGCTCTGCTGTGCTTCTCGCTTCTCCTCTTGGCTCCAGTCGAGCGATTACTGAATAGACACCTAAGGAAAAGGATCAGCAAACTTTTTGTTTTCTGACATATTTGTCAACAACACTTCTTTATATAGACATAGTATGTATTATTTATACTTCTCTTTCCTAAAAAACAATGATTCTATGTAGAATTACAGAGTGTAGATGTAAACAGGTAGAAATATATAAAACAGGTTTTACATTATATATTCACAAGGACACCGTCAATTAAATTACCTTCATCATCTGGGGTCACATTATGGATGGTCATATAGTGGCAGCGACCATCATTCCTAAAGTTGTATTTCTGGCTCTCAATCAGTTCTGTGGGTCCTTTATACCATGTAACAATGGCATCATCAAAGGACACTTCACACTCAAAGGTGGCAGATTGATGCTCGCTCACCACAATGTTCTGTATACGCTTTGTAAACTGAATTGGTTCAGCTGTTTAAGTAAAAAAAGAGCCACAGTTAGACTGTATAGGAAATTTCTCTCACTGTGCTTTCCCCATCTTTTGGGGAATTGGAAAATAGCTGAAAATATAAAACAAGAAGATGATGCACTTCTTTACATCAGAAACAAACAAAAAAAATTAACCCAATACTTAAATGTATTCTTATAGGATTAATGAAGCAAAGTATACAGAAGTCCTTAAAATATTTACAGGAAGGAAATTGTCAAGGGTGCTTATGACCTAAAAGTAAAATGATACAAAATGGATGGTCCTTGATAACATTATACGAAGTGAAATAAGTAAATCAGAAAAAAAGAAAAACTGAGAACAGCATGATTTCATACATAAGTGGGACATAAAAGTGAGACTATGAGACATGGACAAGAAAGTGGTGGTTATGGGGTGGGGGGAGGGAGGGAAGGGTGGGATAGGGAGGAGGGGAGGGACACAGGGAAAACCAGAAAGAAGGTGACAGAAGACAATTTGACTTTTGGTGACGGGTATGCAACACAATTGAATGTTAAGATAACCTGGAGATGTTTACATTAAAAAAAATTAAATTAAAAAAATAAAATAAAAAGTACATTAAAAATTAAAAAAAAGAAATACAAGGCAGCAACAGTTTAAAAAAATATTAGTAAAAATGGAAGTTCAAAATAAAGAAAACATAAACTTAATTTTACTCTATATTCCTTTTTGAAATTCTTCTGTAAAATAATTTTGCTATTTAGGATCTAGAATTGTTTACTATTTGACATGTATAACTTTCTTTGTAAAATAATTTCAAATTCAATAAGAAATATGCACTTCTAAATTTTAGAAGATTCATTTTTAAGAGTTCTGAAACATGCTATGTAAGCACCTGTGGGCGTGCATGAAGGAGACTACCACTGAGCACGACAGGGGTGCTTAGTAGAAGAATGGCTGAAAATTTACGTAAAATTTTATCTGGAAGTCCAGACAATGTGGAACAGCATCATGAACACCTTAGATGTCATATGCACCCTGGTGAGCTTTTATTTGGCAGGATCATAGTGAAATATGGATTGTTTTTTAAAAGATAAATGGTTTCTTTTTCTTTTTAAGTTTTGACCTTATGGGTTTTTAAAAATTATTTTTATTTATTTATTCATTTTAAAGAGGAGAGAGAGAGAGAGAGAGAGAGAGAGAGAGAGAGAGAGAGAGAAATGGGGGAGGAGTAGGAAGCATCAACTCCCATATGTGCCTTGACCAGGCAAGTCCAGGGTTTTGAACTAATGACCTCAGGATTCCAGGTCAATGCTTTATCCACTGACCCACCAAAGGTCACCAGTCGGTGGCTCAGTGGATAGAGCATTGGACTGGGACACAGAGGACCCAGGTTTGAAACCCCAAGGTCTCTCTGCCTAAAAAAAAAAAAAAAAAAGATGAATGGTTTCAACTGGATCCTTTAAAATGAAAACAGTTTAAAATTTTTTAACCTTAAAATACAATCAGGCATTGGTATTCATTGTAAAGCAAGCCGGAGATGTTGAAATGCTTATGTATATAAGAAATCATACAGTCATATTTTAGCAACTATAAATGGGCATCAAAAACTGGACTGGAAGTCAGTGCTATCATTATAGTTAAAATGTTGCTCCATACAGTCCAAAGGTAACTTCAGATAATGCATATAAACAAAGGATTAAGAAATAAATATTTTTGTGTCTAAATCTTGGGTTTCACTTTACTTCAGGAATTTAGAAGTTTGGAATATAATCCTCACATGGAATAATTATTTTTTAAAATTAGCTAGTAATCACACATAAATTCTGTTAATTTTATCTACAAAGTCTCGTTCAGAAAGAGTCAAATTAATTTCTACAAACAAAATATTCAATATTCTAGATATATAGCCATGAAATCTGCTCCTTCCAAAGATTTCTTACTGGGAGTCAGAATCATGAATGTGAGAATTACAAAATTTAGAATTAAAAAGATTTATTAAATTTAGCAGAATTGTGGAATTTAAAAGAAATCACTGTTAGAAAGTCATGTCTTAGCTTAGAGTGAAATTTGCTTCTGGCCTAAAATTGGCACTCATGTGAATATTTCCCTTTTGATTTTGTATGAATGGTGAGACACGAGTGAATACTGTGAGTATGTGTGTCGGGAAATGAAATCACAGCAGCACTGTGAGATGTGCTTGATAGCGGGTTTGAGCAGACCTGCACACCACTTGCCTCTACCTGTGCTGCAATAACTCCAGCCACAGTCTTTCACCCACCTTCAATCCTGAGCTCTGCAGAAGTTTCAAGGTCCTCGTATTTGCAGGTGTACTTCCCCTGGTCTTCTGCTCGAACATCTGCAATGGTCAGTTTGTGGACTTTGTGTTCAACTTCTGTTTTATGTCTACCTTGGGGTTTAAGGATTCTGCCATTTCTGAACCATTCAGATTTAACATTTGGCACAGAAAACTGGCATGTCATGGTGCAAGTCTGGCCTTCTTTCAAAGTAACATCCTGCAGATGCCGTTCCCAAGCAGGCTCTGTTGGTGTGATACAGCACACATTTTGCTTAATATCATAGGCAGATATGCTCAACAGTGAATTAATCCCACAAGTTTATTTTTAAGTAAAACTCTTTACTTACCAATTACAGTTAGTTTAGCACTAGCAATGTGTGGGCCACACACCAGTCTGTAATTTCCCTGATCTTTAAGTTGACAGTTTTTGACTCTGAGTGTGTGTTGATCACCATCAATGCTTATTTCAAACTTATCACTGGGTTCCAGTTTTACAGTCCCTTTGTACCACGAAAGCTTGATTTCTGGATAATTAATCTTAATGTCAATTTCAAACACAGCATCGTTATCTTTCAAAACTGTCTGGTTTTCAATATCCTTGATCAGAGTGACCGGCTAAGAGAATAAAGAATTAAAATGCGTTAGTCATTCCTTCGGTTAGAATTCCTAATAGTTTTCACTTTATTGCCAGCATCCTTAATTTACCTCTGTCTGTGATAGTCTTTGCTGAATAAATGATACAAGTTCTTCAAATTCCTTTTCTTCCTTCTCTGACTTCTCTATTTCCTCAATTTCCTGAGAGGAAGAAAAAAAGGATAAATGTTACATATGAAATAAAATTTGAATTAGAGGATACATGATTATATTCAGTTTCCATTCTTGATGATGCTTAGGTTATATTAGATGATTTTTACAAGTGTAGGGTTCTGGAAATTCAAAACATATATTAGAGGTTTCAGATGTGAATTTTTTTATTCATTTTTTATTTTTTTAGAGAGGAGAGAGAGAGAGAGAGAGAGAGAGAGAGAAAGGGGGGAGGAGCTGGAAGCATCAACTCCCATATGTGCCTTGACCAGACCAGTGCAGGGTTTTGAACTGGCGACCTCAGTGTTCCCAGGTTGACGCTTTATCCACTGCGCCACCACAGGTCAGGCCTCAGATGTGAATTTTTAAAGATGATGCTATCTACAAAAGATCATACCAATCTATGTGTTTCTTCTTCTTGACTTTGTTTTAGCAGTTCAAATGCCTGAAGAAGACCGCGGAAGTCGGTGATTCCATACATGCGAGCATATTTTTCATATTCTTTAGGATCAACATTTTTGAGAAGTTCCAGGATATCAATTTCTTCTTCTTCCCCAGATCCTCTCTTTAAGGCTGGAGTCCTAAGTAAAATAAGAATTAAACATAAATCACCTGTCTTCTACTTATTTTGAATTGTCTATCATTCCAAGATTATAAATATCATTATAAGATTCTTTTCTCACAAAGGAATTGTTCTATGTCCGTTATACAAGAAATATTAATTTTATCATGTTAACTGTGAAACAATAAAAAGTGAGTGTGGAAATTGGAGTAGATTAAGATTGCAACATTGTTTTTAAGTCCAGAAATTTGATCAAAGAGTTTTACTAAGAAGGAAAGAATAGTGGAACATTTTTGTAAACTTTACAACTAAAGAGGCTAAGGAAAGAATTACAAGAAAAAAAATAGCAGCAATAGGAAGCATTAATAAGGGGTAAATCGTGTCATGGGAAAAATATGTGGAAATTAAATGTTGATTAATGTAATAATCCAATTATATTAAAACATAAATTATCTTCAAATTATTGGTAATTATAAAAAATGTTCAAAATAGTTGATCTAGAAAATGATTCAAAGCATGAGAAATCATACATAGAATCAAAAATTTTACACAGGCAGATTTCTATATAGGCCATTTCCTTTGTTTAAAATTTTAAGAAAAATATAATTTTCAAAACTTTCTCATGATTTTTCAGAAATTGATTTTAATGGACCACTAACTTTCACCCAAATATTGTATATTTGCTTATTTTTTTCTGTTAAAATGGCCAGCTGTTATGTTCTTTCTCAATCTGAATTTTGGAGGGGATGGCCCATGGCTTTTGAGAGATCTCTTTCATGAGTGGAAAATTACATTTTTTTATTTTATGAAACTTACTTTTTCAGCATTGCCCTAAGATCTCCTTCAATTTTCTCTTGTTTCTTCCTTTCATCCACCTGTAGGTTAACATTACTTTCAATTTCGCCATGTTTATTAAAAGCAACACATCGGTATAATCCAGAATCAGTCTTTGTGGTGTCTCTAATCTCCAGCTTTGCTTCGTCACCTTTCTGGTGGATAGAAATGCGACCTCCTTGGTTGAGTTGTCTCCATTTCCCTTTTGTCCATTTCACATTAGGAATTGGATCACCGCCAACTTTTGCAATGAATGTTGCAGTGGTTTCTAAGGAATAATGAAAACAAATGAATAAAAACTAAATTTTCCAAAATCACTTTTTCCAAAATTAAATCAGTAGTAAAAATGTACAGAACAGATGAAGATGTGTTTTTCATGAAGTACTTACTTTCTACCACTCTGATACTCTGAGGTTCTGATACAAAGAAGAGTTTCCCATCTATGGCAGCTTTCTTAGCTGCTGGGACGGCAGTTGGTTTATCTACAAAACAAATTTACATGCTTTGGTATCATCGTTACCTTAAAATTGTAGTAAATAACTGACTTTGTAAAGTAAATTTTAGGAGTTTGGCAGAATAAAAAATATATGCATTCTAGGACTCATGATAATGAGAATGGATTACAGAAGATAAAGCAGCTTCACATACATTTATAACTAGTTGTAGCTGTCACATGTAAATTGAATTACAATCATATTAGTAGTATCAAATCTTATATATCTAGGCTTGGCTTTATTATCCAGATTTCTGCTAGGGCTATGACACCAAGCTACCTTATGTCATATAACTATAGCATAATTTTGGAACTTCACTTAATTTTACCTTCTTGTATATGGTGAACACAGGTTCAAGAAATATGATGGTAAACTTGGGGCAATTTCAGACTTTTTTTATTGAAATTATTTCCATTAAATTACCTAATACTTCAATTATGATAAGGAGGCTATCAATTGCAAATGAGCAATAACTGATGTTTATAAAAAGCTAATTTTATTTTTATTTAAATTGTAAAATGCAAGTATGTTAAGTCGTTGGCTTAATCTGAATAATACTTTTGAGGCATCTGTACCTTTAATGGTCACTTTTGATTTGGAAGTGTCACTTCCAGTCACATTTGAAGCTTTACACACATAATCTCCTGCATCGGCTTTGACCACATCTTTGAGTTCCAGCACAGCGGTCCCGTTTGCGAAGCTGAAGCTGCATCTGTCTGAAGGCTTTAGTTCCCTGCCAGCCTTCAACCACTGGATCCTGATCGGCTCTGAACCCTGGACGTGGCAGCTGAACTGCACAAATTCTCCTTCACTCACTGTTACTGGACTAAGGTGCTGATCAAACACAGGTGGCTTCTTAGGTTCTGGAATTCAAAAGGCATTTTTGAACATAAAATAAAAAGGAACACAAAAGGAATGTAAAGGCATATAAATACTAAGTTCTAAAAGGCAAACAGGCTTTGCCTCTAACAGGTAACACTGCTTGCTGAATCATGTGCCCCAGGTGATTTCTCTGTGAAGTCAATAGTTACACTGCTTGAATTAAAAAAAAAAAAAAAAAAAAGATAAAGGATTTAAAACAATCAAAGAACAGATGCCATGCGGGCCATAAATCTCCCAAGCATCTGTGCCCTAAGACATTGCACTGTTGGTTATTATAACTTCTATACACACTACTGATTCTCTCAGACCTGATTATAGCTGCAATTTCACTGAACTCTAAAATCTAAGGGCTCAATGAGGAATTCTGCTCATCTAGATCAGCAATTCCTCCTACCCTCTGTGAAAGAAAGCCAACATTTGAGTAACCCATGAGTCCATATCTTAATATGTGATTTTTCTCTGATGTTCATTTTGGCTATTAAATGCAGCTATAGTAGCATATAAAACCCATTCTTTGCCCAAAGAAATTATGAGTTGAAGTTCAGTGTGCAAATGAAAATCAATGAAAAACACGTAACATGATACAAAGGTCATGCACAACTCAGTGTTATGCAATAATTTTAGTCAGTGGTTCTGACACCTATATATAAGAATAAGGAAATATTCATGATTGTAAAGTTTAAAACTTCTGATGTCTACTCTTTTTTTAAACTCTGTAGATAAATAGCCTCAGAATTCTATAAAAAGTTTTATCTACTTACTGGCGAAACATCAGAAATGCAAATCATGAATATAAGCCACTGCCAAGCACATACTTTTCATTTTTACTAATGATGTTTTAAAACTTAATAAACTTAAATCTTATTAAACAAGTGAAAAAATTTGAATTTTAAGACCAAAACAAGACAACTCTATGATATTAGCCTATTAGTAATATTAACCTACTATATGTGCACCCTTCTATGACCAACTATATCATCAGAGTTGGTAGTGAATTCCAACCTGCTTTTAGAAGGTTAATTTCTAAAATGGTTCTAATGAATCTGCATCATAATCATCTGGGTGACTTCATTACAGTAAGAAGGTCAGGTTGAGAAGATCCCCTTAAACAATAAATTCTACTTCTTTGCCTCAAGCTATGACTAAGTATTTAAATACAACTTCCATAATAATATGCAATAATATTATTCATCTTTTTTTATTTTTCTTTCTTTCCTTTTTTGTCTTTAATTCAGTGAGAGGAAGAGAGACAAATTCCTATATGCACCCAAACATGGATCCACCCAACAAACCCACTAGGGGGCAATGCTCTGACCATCCATTGCTCAGCAACTGAGCTCTTCTTAGTGCCTGAGGTGGAGCCCATGGAGCCATCATCAGTGCCTGGGGCCAACTTGTCCCAATCGAGCCATAGCTGCAAGATGCAAGAGGAGGAGGAAGAGGAGGAAGAGGAGGAGGAGGAAAGAGAGAGAGAGGGAGAGAGAGAGAGAAGCAAGAAGGGAAGGTGTGGAGAAGCTGATGGGCGCTTCTCCTGTGTGCTCTGAATGGAAATTGAACCCAGGACATCAACCTACTGCGCTGATGCTCTACCACTGCATCAAACAGCAAGGGCCTATATTTTCTTTTTAAGCAAATATACTCTTTTATCTAGGATTAATGATCACCTACAGGCTAAAAGCTTTAGACAACATATGTCAAACAATAATCCTTTAAAAATATACTTAGTAAAAAGAATGTTCCAGAATGTGATATAACTTATAACAAGCAAAGTTAACACAATATTCAATGATAAAAATTTAAGAATATATAAAAATAAATGTGCTTCTTAAAAATGTATGTTGTCACTTATGCATGAATTTTAAAGTGGACTTTGACTTCTATCTGAGATAATTTCGGGATGAGAACTACCAGCTAAGATTTTTAGTCTATCTATCTGTGACACCTACTTAGCTGAGCTCTGTACAAATAATATATACTTTAAGTACACATATGGAAGTATGGTAAGCCACTTAATATGTATTTATACCTATTACGACTTACTTGGTCAACAGAGTTGAAGAAATGTACATGACTATTTCATGGACAGTGAAGAGAAACACAATGGCCTAAGGGCCATGAAAAGAACTAACCTTTGATGACAATTGAAGATGTACACAGGGCAGAGCCTGCATCATTTGACACTTTGCACGTGTACAAACCAGCATCCTCCATGCCCGCTTTCTTGACTTGCAGCAGCAGTATGTTGTTCTTGAATATGATTTCACAGTTAGAAGTTGGATGTAGCTCTACATTATTCTTGTACCATGCAACAGTTATAGGCTGGGAACCCGCAACGCGGCCCTCAAGTTTGAAAGAATTCCCTTCTGTTTCTTCCACTGTCTCTGAGAGCTTTTTAGTGAAATTTGGTGGAGTTAGACGCTCTGTAAGAAATTCCAAGAATATATGAAGTGGAATCAGAAGCAGTTATTAAAATGAGGTTTTTTAGTAAAAAAAAAACAACCATATTTTTTTATTGAAAGTCAATGCTGACAAACTAAATACGGAATATCAGTGTGTGTTCCTAAACATTGCAGCTTCATTCCAAAGCTTATTCTAAACTGTTAGCTGATTTGAGAAATAGATAATAAGGATAAATAATGGCTATTTAAGGAATCAGATAGTTGTAAAAAAAGTAATAAAAGTGAGGCTGGTCGTAATAAAAGTGAGGTTGGTCTTAATATTATGTATAATATGTAAAATTTTAGAGAAATACAGATTTAAAAAGATCACAGTTCTATTTATTTATTTATTTATTTAAGTGAGAAGCAGTAAAGCAGAGAAATAGACTCCCATATGTGCTCTGACCGGGATATCCTACCCGGGAATGCTCTGCCCATCTGGGCTGTTGCTCTGTTACTCAACAACCGAATTATTTTAGTGCCTGAGGTGAGGCCATGGAGCCATCCTCAGCACCTGGGGCCAACTTGCTCGAATCATTTGAGCCATAGCTGCAGGAAATGAAGAGAGAAAGAGAGAGAGAAAAGGAAGAGAGAGAGGGGTGAAGAAGCATATGATCACCTCTCCTGTGTGCCCTGACTGGGAATCAAACCCGGACTTCTATATGCTGGGCTGATGCTCTACCACTGAGCCAACCAGCCAGGGCCAAAAAGATCACTTGTTATCTAGAGAAACTTATTTTCTTCTTATCATTTTTATGTCATTTGTTTAAAAATGTGTCCTAAATTTTATTTGCCCAAATGAAAACTACACCCTTAGTATAGAATGTGAAATGATTACATTTTGTCAGACCACATGTAAAATAAACGATACCTTTTATATTAAGCTGAGCTGTGCAGGAGTCCTTTCCCACTTCATTGACAGCAGAGCAGGTGTACTGTCCAGAGTCTCCCTTGTCTACTTTCAGAATTGTCAGATGGGCACTGTTATCCAGAAAACTAATCTGGTAGTTGCCGCCACTTCGTATTTCTCGGTTTTCTTTGGTCCAACTGACCTTGATAGGTTGTGTTCCAGTAACGTGGCACTCAAAGTTTGCACTTTCTCCCACCACGGCATCCACAGGGGCAAGACGGATGTCAAAGAAGGGTGGGTTCTTCCCCTCTAAGAGGAGAGCAGAAAGACAAGATTTCAGTTTCCCTATCGAGACCTCTCCAGTTTACAGAAATCATGATGTGTCTCCATGATTATGTATTTGATTCTAAAAGTTTTAATTCCAGACAAAGAAAGAAGTTTAAAAATCCACAAACCTGTGAGAATGAGTCTGGCATTAGAAGAAGCAGACCCTATGGGATTTGTGGCTGTGCAAGAATACTGGCCTGCAAGGCTCCGTTCTGTTTTAAAAATATTGAGAGTAGCTACATTATCCAAAAATGATGTTTGTACATTTGGGCCATCTTTCAATGGCTTGCCATCTTTATACCAAGACACAGAGATAGGCTCTGATCCATTTATGGCACATTCAAACACAACTGGCAATCCAACCGTTTCTTGAACATCTCTCAACTGTCGAGAAAATGATGGTGGAAGTTTTTGCTCTGTAGGAACAGAATTAAAGTCATAAACACTTTTGGACATATAAGTTCACTGAGTATTCTCACAATACCTATATAGATAATGGTATTACTATAAAAGTATCAGGAGGTATCTCTTGAATTAACTTGGACACAAAGAAAAACATGTAAATTTTTAGAGCAAAAGTTTTACCCTGAGGCCAGCTTAATGCATAATAGGTGTAAAGATATGTACAAAAATACAGAAGCTGACTGGCTTAGGTACATCATCAGGTAGGCATTAGATTCTCCTACTTTTCAAGATTGCTGTCTAGCAATTTGAATAACACACTCATAGGGTGGGATTTTAAAAATATGGTCACTTATTTTTCTTAAAGCTTTAATTATAGACAAAATATTACATCATTTTTCCAACTGAAGGTTTAGTCATCTTAGTCCCTTTCTGTAAAGGCAATAGAAAAAGATAAGCCACTAGCTATAAATGAAATTACGTAAGCAGAAAATTCTGTATTTGGAAAGAATTTTCTAAAAAGAAAGTCCTCACCAGATTGTCTTAAATCTTGTTTAAAAGAAATATAAATTCATTCACTTCTGAAATATTGCAATCACCTTGAACAGTAAGGAAAGTTGATAAAGAAACCTCTCCCACACTGTTTTCAGCTCTGCAGATATATTCTCCACTGTCATTACTGTCAACCTGGTTGAAAACCAGTGTAGCAACGTTGTTCTTAAAATGCATTTTGTAGGTGGTAGTGGGTCTCAACTTTGTATCTCCTTTATACCAGGACACCACAATTTCAGGGGTCCCAGCAAGCTGGCATTGTAAAGAGGCAGAGTCTCCAACAGTCACTTTCACAGGTTCTAGCTGCTTGACAAAATACGGTGGTTCTGTAGGTGAGAGAGACCATGAGTCATGAAGGCA
Organism: Rhynchonycteris naso; assembly: GCA_037038555.1. NCBI lineage: Eukaryota > Metazoa > Chordata > Mammalia > Chiroptera > Emballonuridae > Rhynchonycteris > Rhynchonycteris naso. The sequence goes on along the minus strand of CM072997.1, from coordinate 54,389,231 downwards.
ACAGGCCAGGTGATTAGTTACATGTAAAAATCAGGATTTAAAGTCATAACAAACCTAGGATTAGTATTTGTGCCGAACAGGAATCTTTTCCAGAGGCATTTTCAATGTAACAGTTGTATTGCCCTGCATCCTCTATTGTGGTACTTGGAATTTCCAGGATTGAAGATTTTTCAGTTGTGGTTATATTACACCTCTGAGAGGGAGTTATATTTATGCCATTTTTCTTCCAGGTAGCTGAAATGGGAGGAGTTCCGGTGTATGTGCCCTCTAGGATCAGAGATTTTCCTTTCTCTATGCTGTAATCATTGATCTTCTTCACAAACTTAGCTGGAGCTATAAACAAATAGGAAATGTAAAACCAAACACATATACACACAGATACAGACAGATGTATGAAGTACTATATATTGTGAAATAACTGTTAATTGTGAAAGTGTGGGATAGCAAACAAACCTTTTACGTGGAGACTTGTTGTACAAGAAGCTTTGCCAGCTTCATTGCTAACTATGCAGGTATATTCTCCAGTCTGTGATGTATCTACATCAAACAACTCCAGTTCAGACACTGTATCTTCCAAAGACACATTACATCTGTCCCCTGGCACTAGTTCACTGCTACCCTTGAACCAGCTGACACTGAGAGGAGGTGTTCCTTTTATGATGCTTGTGAAAGTTACGTTGACTCCAGTTAAAACATCCATGGCATCAGGTTTCTGAACAAAAGATGGTGGTTCTAAATAAAAAAGTACAGACCAGAAAAATTTAGTATTTTTGATTTGTGGTGATAAAAAATGCTTATAAATTACAAAACACAATTCTATTTCACTGTATTTTTAACTGACCTCTCACAGTCAAAGGAGCACTGCATTTATCAGAACCAGCCACATTAGTAGCTACACACATGTAGTCCCCAGCGTCTGATTCTTCCAGCATGTTTACAGTTAAGGCACACGTGTTATCTGTCTGGGTGGTCTGGTATTTTCTTCCACTGCTAATCTCATTTCCCTTATGGAACCAGGAAATAGAGATCGGAGGTGACCCATAGACTTTGCACTCCATTACAACTGAGGAACCAGATAGACCATTTGTTTCTTTCAATTTTCTTGTGAATGAAGGAGGAATAGTTCGGTCTAAATGTAATAAAAGTCAAACAAACAAGAAACATAAGTTATAAAACGATTTGAAAAGAGAATTACTGTCTTTCTGATGGAGTACACCTAGATCCATTTGGCTCCTTGGGGAGGGTATCAAAGAATTCTTGAGAGGTTCACACAATTGGAAGCCTTGAGGATCAGTCAACAAGATGTGCTAGTTGACTTCTTAGGGAATTTGGTTTCTTTTTGTTGTGACTCACTATATGATGAGTTACTTCAACATAAGCAATAGTAGAAGACCACTTTATCCTCATCCAGGATGAAATCTTACTTCTGCCATCCTGCATTGTGGAAATTCCTCCGTGAGAAAGATATATAACTTTTGAACTTGGTTTTCTTCTAACTATATACGGTATGCTATTTCTGATTTTACTGATTCGGAGGATGCCATACTCATGTCATGCCGTAGAAGATGGAACTTCTCATACATACATGTGTATGCAAATGAGGAACTACAATATAATTACATTAAAACAAAACCCTAACCAACCAACCTGAAACTTGAACTGAGACTGTGCAGCTGTCTTTGCCAACAGGGTTTTGCACCTCAAAACTGTATACCCCACTGTCACTGGGTGTCACGTTGATAATCTTAAGGCCAGATACTTTGTTGAAGAAGCTTATTTTGTATTTGCTGTCACTTGTCAGTTCTTTTCCATTCTTAAACCACTTAGTACTGAGTTCAGGTGTGCCAGTGACTATGCACTCCAAAGTACAGGTGTCTCCTGTGGTAACATTTATGGATTGTGGCTTTTCTACAATTGCTGCAGGTTCTAAAACAAAATAAAATTGCAACCAGATTTTAAAATCAACTTGAAAAACTAAAGAAAACACAGACTCTGGTAAGTATATGCTTTATGTTCATAATAACTTCCTGTTTGTACTAACCAAGAATGGATAGTGTGGCAAAGCATTCTTGCATTCCAGCATCGTTTTTGATCTGACAGGTGTACTTCCCAGCATTGGCTGTTTCTGCTCTTGAAAACTGTAAGGTTGCAGTATTTTCTGAATAAGAAATCCATATGTTGCCACTTTCTCTGACAATTTCTCCCTTATCTTTGAACCACGCCACTGAAATTGGCTCAGGTCCTTCAACAGTAGTCTGCAATTGGACTTCTTCACCAACAATAGTAGAAATGTCACTGAGCTTCTTCACAAATCTCGGTGGTGCTGATGAAAAGAGGCATATAGTCTATTTATAATGTATGGAATTAATAGTATTTCCTTTAACTTTGAATGCTAGGAATTAATGTAGTGATAATGTATTGTTTCCATACATTAAATAAGAGGCATTTTTGGTGAATGGGAGTGGGGCACATTCAAGTTTGTAGTAAGCAGAAAGAGTTGAACATGATTTCCTCTCCAGCTTTCTAAATCCAATAAAAACCCATTAATAAAAAATATGTCTAAAAGGATATTTGGTAGCATCTAGAAATGACATGCACCTTAAACAAAAAGAGTTAGAAAGAAATAAAAAGAAAAGGGTAAGAGATAGCTTGTAATAAAGAACTGGGCAACAGCTAAGGGGCCAACAGAACATTAATATTAGATATTAGCAGAAGATAGTAAGCAGAAGAGAATGAAGTCACTCTAACCTTTCAGAGTGACAGAACCAACACAAGTGTCACTCCCCACATCATTCGTGGCTTTACACTGATATTCCCCAATGTCTGCAGTGTCGACATTCAGGATATGAATACTCGTAAGGAAGTTCTCAGACATTATCTTGTATTTCTTGCCACTTCTAAGTTCTCTCTTGTCTTTATGCCAAGAAACTTGAAATGGGGGAGTACCCTGAAGCTCACATTCAAGATGAACATCATTTCCTTTTAGGGTCTCAATAGAATGAAGCTTTTTGTAGAAAATGGGTGGTTCTAAAATGGGAAGGTAATTAAGTTAGGAAAAAGAAAAGGGAAAGTTAGGAGTATTCTGCAATTATACAGGTACAAGTAAGAATCAGTTTTCCATTTTATCATAGAGAAAACATCAATTTCACTTTTCTGCTATACCCTTTAAAAGTCTTAAGACATTGATGAAGATCAAACAGAGTTAAGAGGACAACTAGAGAAGAAGCTAGTGTGGAAAACACAAAGGAAGAGTAAGAGCTGACCTTTAACTTTTAAAGAAGTGCTGCTGCTTGCACTGCCCGCTGCATTACGGGCTTCACATGTGTAGTCGCCCGTGTCCTCAACACTGAGCTGGTGCATTTCCAACACCGCCACCGAGTCAAGGAATGACATCCTGAATTTACTGCTCTCTTGAATTTCAGTTTCATCTTTGTACCACAATACTCTGATTTCCGGAGACCCTCCTATTTTACATTCATATCTTGTAGATTCATCCCGTTTCACAATTCTTAAAGGTTCTAGCTTTTTAACGAACCTGGGTGGTTCTATAGAACCAAGAGAGAAAACACAAGGTTAAGGTGTGGAAAAGGCACATATAACTCAAGATGAACTAAAAAGAGGCATGTCTGCCAAACAGAGAGGTTTTTAAGCACATTTATTTTAGCAAGCACACATATCACATATTATTGCAGAAGGAAGGAGGAAAAGACATTAATTACGATTGCATAAGCCTCTTCCAAGCAAAAGAATCACTTTTCCAGTGCAAGATCAGAGGCAGAGTGTGTTGGCAGAAGCACTCTGAGGCTATCAGGGAATGAGTTTTATTGTTTTCTGTATGTGAATCAGTGGAGGAATACTTTCTATGGCTGCAAAAATGGATTATGTATCGTGACAAGTCAGAATAGCAAAATGGGGTCATATATCTTAATATTTTTAAAGTGTCACTTTCTTTTTTAGGTTTTAGATATTTCTTCAACCTTAGTTATTTCCCTTTAAAGTGGGGAGAACAATGCTTTCTTCATTAACCAAAGCAAAAAAAAAAGAAGTCAAGTCTATGGAGATAAAGATGTTTAGCTATATGCCATATAGCAAGTGGGATGCTAAATCTAATTATATTTTAATTTGAGGATATTTATAAACCATCCCCACCACCACTACAAAAATTCCTAATAATGCTCTAATGGGTTGACCAGCAGCCCACTGAGTTAGTATTTAACATCTGAAAATATGACATGTTATAGAAGAAAATGGTTGTCTTCCATAATGTCAGATATTGATATACTCCCCAGATCCCTGGCTTCCATGATTATTTCAATGGGGATAATGGAGGGAAAGATATTGACATAATTAATCTGGACTCTTCTTGAAGGGCTTGATAATGTGGGGCTCTGCTGTCCCTTAAAGGGACAAAATCCATTCATTTAGTAACTGCTCTGAAAAATAAGTCATTTGAGATAACTTTTTTCTTTTTTATTAATTTTAATGGGGTAACACTGATAAATCAGGGCACCTATGTTCAGAGAAAATATGAGATAACTTTTTTTTTGTCCTAGGATAACTTCCTTCAAACTTGGACTTTCTTGCAATTATGTAAAAAGCTTTTGCTTTCTCTCTCTAATTTCTATTTTTAGCCTTTGAAAATGGACTTTTAGTCCATATTTAATAAAAATTTGAAAAATTTGACCTCATTTGGAAGGTCCAGGATCCACACAATCACTTTTAACTACTAGACCATAAGCCTAAACATAACTTTCAAGCATATCCTTCCTCTTAAATGTTAAGATATTGAAAATGTAAAAAAGACCTTGCTAATTTACTCAAACATGTACCTTGTACACCCAGATGAGCAGAGCAAGAATCTTTTCCAGCAACGTTGCTCGCATAGCAGGTATACTGCCCAGCGTCACCTTTCCCTACTTTGAGAACTGTCAGAGTGGCAGTATTCTCAACTAAAGTCATCTTGTAGTTGCCTCCAGGGCGAATCTCTCGGTTATCTTTGGCCCAAGTGATTTTGATTGGTGCAGTTCCAGTTACATGACATTTAAAAGAACCACTTTCTCCAAGAGCAAGATCTACTGATACAGGCTTTAGATCAAAGAAAGGAGGCACTTCATGCTCTGAAAAGAATGAAGACATGGTGACTTCAGATTTCACGCTCCCAGACATGGAGCTGATACAAAGTGACACCAGAACTTGATGGTCTGAAACAGTGAAGCTACTTCATAATGAAGAGGGTGATATGATCAGCTACTCACCTGAGAGAATGAGCTTGGCACTGGATGAAGCGGTCCCAAGAGGATTAGAAGCTGAGCAGTTATACTGACCAACATGGCTCTGGTCAGTTTGCAAAATCTGAAGAGTTGCTACATTATGAATAAAAGATGTTTGCAAATTAGAATCATCTTTCAAAAGTACCCCATCTTTGTACCAAGACACTTGAAGAGGTTCTGAGCCATTGATGCGACATTCAAATGCAACTGCGAAACCAAGAGTCTCATGAACATCCTTCAGTTTTCTTGCAAAAGTAGGTGGAAGTTTGCGCTCTGTAAAGAAATTACAGATAAACCTTATTTACAAGAGAGAAAAATATCTACTACATATTTCAGTCCACTAAAACTTTGATGATTTTAAGAAAATGGATCTGTCAACAGACAGCAAGATTTGTTAGCAAAACAATCATCACCTTTGATAACAAGCACAGCTGAAGAAGCGACTGCCCCCACACTGTTTTCTGCCTTGCACGTATACTCTCCCACATCACTATGGTCCACCTTGTTGATTACTAAGGAGGCAATGTTATTTTTGAATTGCATTTTATATGCAGGAGCTGATCGTAGCTTTGTGTGTTCTTTATACCAAGAAATTCTAATTTCTGGGGTTCCATCCACTTTACACTGTAAAGTTATAGGTTCTCCAATGGCTGCTTCCACATGTTCCAGAGGTTCAATAAAATAAGGTGGTTCTAAGGTACAAAGAATGGTAGTCAATCAATCATGCTAACTAAAAGAAGATGTTTTAAAAGAGAGCACTAAAAAGAGGTAATTGTAACACACCTAAGACAGACACCAGAGCTTCACAAATATCCTGCCCAGCCTCATTTTCTATCAGACAACTGTATTGTGCATAATCTTCTACCGTGCTGTCAAGAATTTCCAGTATAGTTGATTTTTCTGTCATAGTAATACTGCAATTTGGAGACTGTGAAACAGGGAACTCATTCTTCATCCAGCTCACTGAGATGGGAGGTGTGCCAGCATACGTGGCCTCAAGAACTATGGGGCTTCCTGTCTCAACACTGAAATCAGCCAATCTTTTCACAAAGGTGGCTGGTTCTATAAGGAGAAAAGAAGAGGGTAAAACTGACATCCTCAAATGAAGACGTGAGAACAATTTTAAAAGATACGCCAATTGAGAGGAGAGCAAACCTTTCACAAAAAGATGAGTGGTACAGGAAGCAGTTCCAGCATCATTAGCAACAAGGCAAGAATAGTCTCCACTCTGCAATGGCTCCACCTCAGACAACTCCAGTTCTGTGACAGAGTCTTCCAGAGAGATGGTGCATGACTCCCCTGACACCAGTTCCCTGCTGCCTTTAAACCATTTGACCTTGAAAGGAGGGGTGCCTCTAATGACACTGGTGAATGTGAGGCTCATTCCAGGTAAAACTTCCACAGAATCAGGAGTTTGTTCAAAAGATGGTGGTTCTAGATACCCCAGCAGGGAGGGGAAGATCAAGAGAAAAAAAGAAATCCAAGTGAGAAATGCTTTTTGCTTTTAGAAGAAAAGGGAGCCAAGACTAAAAATGAAGACAAAATAAGGAAATTCCATGCAAGGCAGGCACTGAGCCACACGGAAGAGACCTAGAGAAGCAGCAGCTTGATTCTCGCACACTGACCTTGCACAGTCAGGACTGCTGAGCATTCATCTGAACCAGCCACGTTGGCGGCCACACACGTGTATGTGCCTGTGTCAGAAGGCTCCAAGAGGCTCAGAGTCAAAGTACAGACATTTTCCGAAAAGGTGGACTGGCATTTAGGTCCACTAACAATCTCGTTTCCATCCTGAAACCAGCCAACTGAGATGGGAGCCGAGCCTGAGACTCGGCACTCCAAAACCACAGAGGCCCCCAGGGTGGCTTTGGTGTCTTTCAGCTTGCGGATGAAGGAAGGAGGCACAACTCGATCTATGCAAAGAAATGTCGTTTTCTGTTTAAAGAAAAGCTTTATTTTTTTCCCCCAGGAAAACTTATATACTCATAAAAATCTCAGACAACTTACCGGAAACATGAACAGATACAGTGCAGTTACTTTTACCAACACTGTTTTTCACTTCAAAGCTGTACAATCCCTTGTCACTCATTTCTGCACTGGGGATCTTAAGTGAAGCCACTTTGTTGATGAATGTAATGTGATGTTTGCTGTCTGCCGATAATTCTCTTCCATCTTTGAACCACTTGGTTGAAAGTTCTGCTGTCCCAGCCACTACACACTCTAATGCAAAAGGATTTCCAGTCGTGACAGTCATGGGTTCTGGCTTCTCTATGATTCTGGCTGGTTCTAAAAGGAGAAGTAAATTACATTGAAAATAAAGTCACCTGCCAAATGAAGAGTGTAATCAATATAGGTAAGAGTAATATTTGCAGAAAATGATCATGGGTCAATAACTAGAATTTTTTCTCTGGCTGTACTTTGTTACTAACCTAGTACGGTCAAGACTGCTGAACATTCTTTCATTCCAGCATCATTTTTGATTTGGCACACATATTTTCCAGAGTGAGATGCTTCTGGGCTACTAAGTTGGAGGGTTGCAATGTTATCAATGAATGAAATCTTTGTGTTCTCACTCTCTCTGATGACTTCACCTTTATCTTTCAGCCAGACGACAGAAATTGGCTGGAAGCCTTCCACTACAGCCCGTAACTCAACAGCATCCCCAACAAGGGTTGAGACGTCACTTAGCTTTTTCACAAATCGTGGAGGTTCTAATGAAAAAATTTGTGGTTAAAAAAAAATGAGAATTATACCCACATAAATTATTGGTCAAGCAAGAGAAGATGAAAAGAAGAGACATATATGTTTGTGCCTATATATACAAACCTTTGAACTTGACAGTGCAAACACATGTGTCACTTCCCACCTCGTTAGTAGCTTGGCAGTGATATTCTCCTATATCAGAGGCTTCAAGATTAAGGATATGAAGACTTGTGTCAAAATTTTTTGAAGTAATTTTAAATTTCTTGCTGCTTCGAACTTGCTTCCGGTCTTTAACCCATATCACTTCAAATGGGGGGGTTCCCGAAATTTCACATTGTAAGATGACATCAGAACCTTTAAGGGCTCCTACTGGAGAGGGCTTCTGGGTGAAAACAGGAGGTGCTACCAGAAAAAAAGACAAGATTAACAATGAGAACATTTGCTTACTAAAAAGGAAAAAATAATTAGAATCTACATATCATTAAGAATGACTGATGTGACCGCATAACAATATGCTAACCTAAATGACAATTCATAAAAACTAGTTTAAGAATTGCAGACAAATACATTTAACTAGCACTTTTACATTAGAGTTTATAACGTTACTGAGAAGGGATCTTAAACAGAGGAGAACAAAGAAAGAAAGAAGTTGAGTGTGTCTAACCTTTGACTGTCAGTGCTGTGCTGCAGCTGGCATCACCAACACCATTATGAGCTTCACAGATATAGTCTCCACTGTCCTCAGCACTGGCCTCATTGATGGTCAGTAATGCCACAGAATTAATGAATGACATGTTGTATTTCCAACTTTCGTGAAGTTCACTGTCATTTCGGAACCACAAAACTTTGATTTCTGGGGAACCACTTATTTTACATTCGAGTTGGATGGATTCTCCCTGCTTTGCAACTTTTGAAGCTTCTAATTTCTTAACAAACTTTGGAGGTTCTAGTAAATCAAAGGAAAAAAAATAAGATGTTTATAGTTGAAGATACTGTAAGTGCTTATTTAAACTGGTTTCTTAAGGATGTCCTTTCTGAGAATTTTGTGGTAAAATAAGTTGTCTTCTCTATTAAATAACCTTTTAATATTTTTTATTTTTATTCTTTTTAGCAATAGTGAGAGAGTGGTAGACAGACAGAGACAGACAGGTAGGGAGAGAGATGAAAAGCATTAACTCATGGTTACAGCACATTAGTTGTTCATTGATTACTTTCTCATTTGTGACTTGACCAGGGGGCTTCAGTCGAGCCTATGATCCCAGGCTCAAGCCAGTGAGTGACCTTGGGCTCAACCTATCAACCATGGGGTCAAGTCTATGATACTATGCTCAAGCTGGTGACTCTGTGCTCAAGCTGGTGAGCCCGCGCTCAAGCCAGATGAGCCCGTGCTCAAGCCGGTGACCTCGGGGCTTCAAACCTGGGTCTATAGCATCCCAAGTTGATGCTCTACCCACTGCGTCACCACCTGGTCAGGCTCTTTTACTATTTATAAAGAGAATTGAATTGATGTTTATTTTGTAGTTCAAATATATAAGCTAAGACATACAAGTTAATGAGGTATAGAGGTACTTGATTAAAATTTAGTAATGATAAATCAGAATGTCACATAACAGAAAAGAATAGAAAAAGAGAATGGATAGTTGAAACAACATTTAACAAATTTTATTTAAACAATACTTTTTGGAAGAATTACAAGTAGGGATACACTAACTTAAAGAACAATATAGGTGAGATATAAAACTGAGACTCATAAACATAGATGAACATGAAGTGCTTACCAGGGTAGAGGCTCGAGGGGAGGGGAGTAAAGAGGGACAAATATAAGGTGATGGAAAATGATTTGACTTTGAGTGATGGGCACACAACACAATCAACAGTTCAAATGCTGTAGTGATGTGCACCTGAAATCTATGTACTCTTATTAATGTCACCCTAGTAAATTTAATTTCTAAATAAAAAAATATTTTTAGAAAAAGAACAATATAAAGAGAAAAACAGAACTTTGATTTATGTTACTTCCAACACGAACATACAAATACTAACACAATTCAGTTAGTTTACCCCAAACATTTAAAAACTAAAGAAACTCTCAGAAGACGGTAACACAAACGTTAAGAAAGAAAAAAATATTAGTAAATGCCATGTAATGATACCTTTTACACTGAGTTGAGCTGAGCACATGTCCTTGCCAACATCATTGGTTGCTTGGCAAGTATACTGACCAGAATCTCCTTTGCCTACTTTAAGAATTCTCAAGTGGGGAGTGTTTCCCACACATGTGATTGTATAGTTTCCTCCAGGACGGATCTCCTTGTTGTCTTTCGACCAAGTGATTCGCATTGGTTGAGCACCAGTAACATGACACTCAAAGTCAGCACTTTCCCCAGCAATTACATCTATAGATACAGGCTTGATGTCAAAGAAGGGGGATTTCTTAGGTTCTAAAAGATGAGAAGAAAAGGTAATGTGTGTGTGGCTTCTGTTTTGTTTTGTTTTGCTTTTGTCATTGGTTATTTCTACATTGACAATAAACAAGAAGTAATGGTTTGCAAAGAGAAAGGTTAACATGAGAACAAACCTCTTGCTGTCAGTCTAGCACTAGAAGATGCTGTTCCAAGTGAATTGGAAGCTGAGCAAGAGTACTGGCCAGAGTGACTCAAGTCAGTCTGCAAAATTTTCAGAGTTGCCACATTATCTACAAATGATGTCTGTAAATTTTCATCATCTCGCAAAAGGAGCCCATCTCTGTACCAGCACACTTGGATGGGTGCAGAGCCATTTAATCGACAAGTAAATGTAACTGGTAACCCAACAGTTTGTTCAATATCCTTTAATTGTCTTGCAAAGGAAGGTGGGAGTTGACGCTCTGTAGGAAGACAAGTGATATCTGAGGCATTAGTAGATGAAATAAAAATGTCCTTGATAAAGATAAAAGAGTTAAGATAAGAAAAAAGAAATTATTAATTTCTAAAATATCATCCATCACCTTGGATTCTGAAGACAGTCTTAGAAGAAGCAGTTCCTATACTATTTTCTGCCTTACACGTGTACTCTCCACTGTCATTGATATTCACTTTATTGAAAACAAGTGTGGCCACATTGTTTGTAAGGTAGGTCCTATATTCAGGAGTTGCCCGTAACTTGGTGTCTCCTTTATACCAAGATACTGTAATTTCTGGTGTCCCACCAACTTGGCATTGTAAAGAAACTGAATCCCCAACAGATGCCTCCAGAGGTTCCAATTCCGTAACAAAATAAGGTGGTTCTAAAGAAAAAAGACTCACAATTAACAAGTGGAATAAAAGAAAACCAAACAAACCATGCTTCCTTTTAGATGAATGCCAATCATTTAAGACAGACTAAGACAACACACCTAATGTAGATACCAGAGCTTCACAAACATCCCTTCCTGCCTCATTTTCAATCTCGCAGGAATACTGCCCTGCATCTCTTTTTGTGCTGTTCAGAATTTCTAGGATGCAAGTTTTCTCCGTTGTGACTACGTTGCATTTTTCAGATGGAGTTATGCTAACACCATCCTTTTTCCAGGTAACTGAGATTGGAAGTGTTCCAGTGTAGGTGCTCTCCAGAACGATGGACCTTCCTGGTTCTACAGAGTGATCACTTAATTTCTTCACAAATGCAGCTGGTTCTAGTGAGTGACAAAGCACAGCAGTTAAACACAATAAAAATACAAAGAAAGATATCAATATACAGAAAGTAGGAAGATCAAATGCGTTTGAGCAAACCTTTAACAAAAAGACGAGTAGTGCAGGATGTTTTGCCAGCAGTGTTAGAAACCACACAGGTGTATTCCCCACTCTGAGATATGTCGACATTAAATAACTCCAGTTCTGCTACAGTGTCTTCAAAATAGATGTTGCACCTGTCTCCTTTCACTAGTTCTCTGGCACCTCGGAACCAGCCAACCTTGAATGGAGGGGTTCCTCTGATGACACTGGTGAAGGTAACATTCTTGCCTGGTAGGATTTCCAAAGGCTCAGGTTCCTTCACAAAAGAGGGTGGTTCTACACAGACATGGGGGACAATGGAAAGAACCTGTAAACTTCAAATTTAGGTATAATTTTGAATTAAAAAAAAGAAGAGCACTTCTGAATGTGTGTCAGCCTATATGCACACCCAAAGAGGAATTTGTAAGAAAGGGTTTGAGCGTCTAACACTAACCTTGTACAGTCAACACTGTACGACATTCGTCAGACCCAGCGACATTAGCAGCCACACACGTGTAATTGCCCATATCTGATGAGTCCAGAGAATTCAGCTGCAATGTGCAGACATTATCTGAAAATGTGGTCTGGTACTTTGCTCCACTGACAATCTTGGTTTTCTCATGAAACCAGGCAACAGAGATAGGCGATGATCCAGCTACTTTGCACTCCAAGATGCAAGAAGTACCCAGCACCCCAACAATATCTTTTAGCCTTCGTGTGAAAGAGGGAGGAACCATTCGGTCTGTGTGAGGAAAGGCAACAGATGCATTGTGATTCAAAAGAATAGAAGAGTCTTGCAAGAAGAAAACTTTTGAAAGGGATTTGCATAAGCAATGGAAGGAATATATCAGAACTAACCTGAAACATCAACCACAGCTGTGCAGCTGCTTTTTCCAACATTATTTTGAACCTGGAAAGTGTATGTGCCTGCATCTTGCTTTTCAATGGAGAGAATCTTTAAGGAAGAGATTTTGTTGTAGAAGCTAAATTTGTGTTTTTGGCTGCTGGTCAACAGCTTTCCATCCTTGTACCATTCAACTGAGAGTTCAGGAGTGCCAGCCACCTTACACTCCAGAGTGCATGTTTCTCCTACAGTCACTGTCATTGGTCCTGCCTTCTCAACAATGACCGCAGGCTCTGAAATAAAATTTGATAGCCATCTGTCAAAGTCTGTTACATTTACTATACCTCTGCAATCTTTAGCTCTACTATCAACCTCACTAAGATTGGTTATTCCAGTGAGATGCTTATGTTAGGGTTCTCTCTCTCAATTTAAAAATGTGATTTCATAATCACATGCTGTCATAAAATTCTATCAGTTATTATTAAGAAATAAGTTTGTGCACTAGTTGACTTCTAAAACAATTCAGACTGTACAGTAAAATATGTATATTGATTTGCACTTACCCTTTGCCTTTGCTATATTTTATTTTTAATTACTTGGTATTTTTGCTCTACTTTTGGGTACAAAAGATAGTTTTTGAAAGTTGTTATTTAAACAATTCAAAATTAAAGTTTAATATGCCCAAACATGAAAGTGGCAAGTTTCACGTTGATCTCTGCAGTTCTTGTCAGCTTTAACAACTAGTATTTTGGAAATAAAATGTCATGCTGGGCCCCTAATTTTTTTCATGTGTAAGAAGAGATAGTGATGATTACATCAGCTAAGCCATTAAGAAAAGTAGTAAATAAACATTAAAATAGTTGGCTTATTTTTGTTAGAATCATAGAATTTTAGAAGATTTATTAGATTTTTTTAAACCTTTCAAACAGAGAAGGATGGATATAGTTCTAGAAGAAATTCTAAGAAGATTTTTACCAGTAACTCTTAGTAACTCATTTCAGTGTTTGTCACCACTTTCTACCAGGGGACTATTGTACAATACTGTACTAACCTAAAACAGTCAATGTGGCCATGTTCTCCCTCATTCCACCATCATTCTTGATTTGGCAGATATATTTCCCAGCATTAGCTGGTTCTGCTTTTGCAAACTGTAGAGTTGCAACATTTTCCACAAATGTAATTCTGATGTTTTCACTTTCTCTAATCACTTCTTCCTTCTCTTTAAGCCACTGGACAGATATAGGCTGGATGCCTTCTATGGATGCTTGTAACTCAGCGGGCTCCCCAGCTACAACGGTGAGGCTGGTCAGTTTGGAAACAAATCTTGGTGGTTCTGAACATGGAAAGATGGATGGAGTTTGTTGAAAAGATTGTCCAGATAATGGAACAGAATAAAAAATAAGCATTTTGCACATTCCTGCCATTTCTGTCACATGCAGGAAATATGCTTACCTTTTAACTTTACAGTACAAATGCAAGTATCACTTCCCACTTCATTCTGTGCTTTGCAGTGGTATTCCCCAATGTCTGAAGTCTCGACATTGAGAATGTGAATACTTGCATGGAAGTTTTTGGATGAAATCTTGTATTTCTTGCTACTTCGGAGTTGCCGCTTGTCTTTGAACCATACCACCTCAAATGGTGGTGTTCCCGAAAGTTCACACTCAAGACTAACTTCAGTATTTTTAAGGGTTTCTACTATAGGAGGGAAGCTGCTAAAAACAGGTGGTTCTGTAAAAAACAAGAGTTTATCATGAATTGGGTTATTTAATTTTGCAGGGTATTTTTATTTCCTTGTTTTTATATTGAAAGATATTATCATGGGTAAGTGGTCTCAAGTCCCGTCACTTTAGGGTTGGGGAATAGCAGCTTCAGAGAGGCCACCAGACTTTACTGAATCTCTCAGCTTCATGGGCTGAGAACCCTGGCTAGCTGTCCTGAGCATTTCAACATTCTCTCTACTCCACCTTACTTATTTATTTTGGGCTATAAAGATTGTTGCACAAATTATAAAAATAAGAACAAAAGAGAAAAAGAAAACAACTAAACAAAGCCAAAAACACAAGTATATTACTTAAGATGATTTATATGAGGTATGGAATCCTGACCGCATGAATAAATTGTTTGTATATGCTCTACAACTGAGACACTTGGAAGTCATGACAACATTTGTGATCTAAGTCTTCCACTTCAGCAAATGGTTACGGCATTAATTGCCTCACAACATAATAAATCTGGCCTTTGTGAAAAAAATACTGGGAAATGGTAGTAGAAAATACTGGTACTATTTGCACCAAGGTATAGTGATATTATTGTTTTTTAAAAATAGGAACTGATTCTTGAAAAAAAAAAATATAGTTGTTCTGCTTTAAATATAAGGTTAAAACCTCTGTTGCTCACATCTTGTTTACATGTAGTAACTATTCTTTGTTATTAATGATAAATATTAAAGTGAGAATGATATATTTATAAATTGGTTGAAGGTAAAATTAATTTAAAAGTGCCTACTACTTTGGTTTTTTTTACATGTTTCAAAACATCAAATTTGAATTGTTTGGCTAATGTGTTGAGGTAAACAGAATTATGGCATTGGAATAACAAGAAAAATATCTCATATGATTGGCTGGCTACATGTAAACAATCTTATGAAGAAATAAAACCTAAAAAGGGAAATAACACCAGTTTGGAGAAATATTCTATGAGCTCAAATGGAAGCTAAAATGACAGTAAAAGAAGAAAGAGCTATGACACCCAGAGGTGAAGAAGGTAAGTTTCAGGTAATGGACAGAAGAGAGAGATCTCTACCTTTTACCATGACCTTGGTACTGCAGCTTGTGCTGCCAGCAGGATTCTGAGCCTCACAAATGAAATCCCCACCATCCTCAGTACCAAGACTGTTCATCTGTATGACGGCCACTGAATCAATGAAAGTCATTCTATATTTATCACTGGCTGGGATCTCATGTTCATTTCTGTACCACACAACTCTGATTTCTGGGGATCCTGTTATCTTGCATTCGAGTCTTGCCGAGTCACCTGCTTTCACTATTTTGGATGCTTCTAGTTTCTTTACAAACTTTGGTGGTTCTAGAGAGTGAAGGAAAGAAGAGATTATCAGGAAACAAATACAAATAACAGTAGTTCAATCAGGTGGTATGTAGAAAAGAGAAAAATGCATGACCAATTCCTTGCAGATACAGTGGACTGTGTTAGAAAGAAGGGTACTCTCTTGACTAGGCAGGTGCACTGTCACAGATCACGGAAAGGACCAGAGCCACAGGTTAGACAGAAATAGAAAACAATCAAACTTGCACACCTGTCACAAGCAACATTGTTGTACAAGAGTCGCTACCAACATCATTGGTAACTTGGCAAGTATATTGTCCTGTCCTGGAAGCATCCACTGAGTAGAGATTTAAGAAGCTAGTTGACCCTTCCAAGCCAATGAAACATTTAGGTCCAGAGGCAAGTTCCACATCATCCTTAAACCACTTTATTTTAAACGGTGGTGTTCCTTTAAGTACTGCTTTAAATTCCACGATAGAATCAGGTATGGCTTGCTGTCGCTCAGGTTTCACTAGGAAGCTTGGTGGTTCTATGAATTTTTAAGAGAAACATACTGAATTAAATTCCTGTAGTTAAATTATTTTACCAATTTTATGGACATATAAGAAAGCATCACTGAAAAGAGGTAATGACTGAATATTTCTTGAACTCAATAAATAAACATATCTAAAGAAACAGAATTTTTAAGACCTTTAGGTCTAAAGAATACAAGGTAAGAGTGATATACTTCAAAAGCAATTACAAAGAAGTATCAAGAAGGGGTAAAGAAATTCCAACCTTTCACAGTTAAGATGCCACTGCATGCATCGTCCCCTGCTACATTTGAGACTTTGCATGTGTAATTTGCAGTATCTTCTAATTCCAGATTATTAACTTCCAGTGCCACAGTGTTTTCGTGACAGACAAGTCTGTATTTTGCACTTGTAGATATTTCCTTTCCATCCTTAAACCACTGAGCACTAATAGGGAGTGAGCCAGAAACCTTGCACTCCATGTGAATAGAAGAGCCCAGGACTTTATCCATTTTGGCTAATTTTTTGGTGAATGATGGAGGAATATTTTGATCTGTCCAATGCAAACAGCAAAACACATCCATTAACATGTTGTCATTAGTTTACCAAGGACATAATATAAATAACAGAAGCTAACTGGGGCCAAGGTACAAACCTAGCACTCTCAGGTAGGCGTCACAGCTGCTGCTTCCAAAGTCATTTTCCACCTTGAAAGTATATTGCCCGCTGTCTTGCTTCATTACTGACTGGATCCTAAAACTGGCCACATTATTTTCAAAACTCATTGAAAAATATCTACTGGGCACAATTTGTTTCCCATCTTTAAGCCATTTCACTTTGAGTTCTGGCGTTCCAGCCACAACACACTCCAAGGTCACTGGATCTTTCTCAGTGACATCAACAGATTTAGCTTTCTCTAGGATCTGAGCAGGTTCTGCAGTAAGAATTAAAATGTGGATGAGTTTCACTGACAATTCTACTAGAAATAAAGCATGTTTAGGAAATTGTCTGCAGAGTCTAGCTCCGAAAAGGAATAGCTTACAAACCTTGTACTAAAAGGAAAGCATAACACCTCTCAACTCCTGACTCATTCTTGGCTTGACATGTGTATCTCCCACTGTGTCCATTATCCACAGCTCTGATCTGAAGTGTGGCCAAGTTGTTGACAAAGGAAACATGAACATTGTCATCTTCATCAAGAATCTGATCATCCTTTAGCCAGGTTACAGAAATGGGAGGCGAGCCGGCCACAGTACCCTGAAAGGTGGCAGAACTTTTCAAAACAGTGGTGATGTTTTCAATCTTCTTCGTGAACGACGGTGGTTCTGTGATTAGACAGTGTGAAAAGAAGAAGTATATTTGAACTCCTACCCATAATCATAAAATTAAAGAGCATTATGGCATTTTTCTTTGGCAGCCTGCTTCTCGTGCGTGTAACTGACCTTTCAGGGAGACTCTAGCATTGCAAGAGCAGCTGCCACCCTCATTGCGTACAATGCACTGGTATTCCCCGGTGTCTGAAAGGTCACACTTGGTTATGTGGAGACTAAACACTGTCACCTTGCCAGTCAAGGTATATTTTTTGCTGCTGCAAATTTCCTTGTTATTCTTTAGCCAAGTGACTTCAAATGGAGGTGTTCCCATAACTTCACACTCCAGCTCCACGTTGCTATCTCTCACGATTTCCATGGGCTTCAACTCCCTGATAAAGGTGGGAGGTTCTAAAAATTCAAAAGGAAGACAGAGACTAGCTTACTCAAGGGAAGACCCAAGGCTCAGCCAGAAGCACAGTCAGAACAGAAAGTAGATCCAGGAACAAACCTTTCACTTTTAATTCAATGCTGCAGCTTGCTGTGCCTGCATCGTTCCGAGCTTCGCAGACGTAAGTCCCGCTATTTTCTAACCTGGCACCAGAAATTTGGAAAGTGGCTAAACCACTGACGAAGGAAATGCCATGTTTCTCAATGGTTGTTATTTCATTCCCGTCCAGGTACCAAGAAACTCTGATTTCAGGAGTGCCTGTGATTTGGCATTCAAATGTTGTAGACTGTCCATTCCTCAGCACTAATACAGGGCTGGGCTTTTTAATGAATTGAGGAGGCTCTAAAGATGGGGGAAAAGTGTGATTTGAACATTTTTAGCACAAAGGCAAATAAGCAAAATTGGTTTCTAAAGGCTCTTCCCTCCCCCCACAAAAAAATCTAGACAAGCAAGAACGTGAAGAGATGTAAAGACCAGACCTTTTACAAAGAGAGTGGCTTTACTGGTTGCTATGCCAACATCATTGCTTAGTTGACAAATGTAGGTCCCAGAATGAGCAGCTTTGGCTGAAAAGAGCTCTAGCACAGTGGAGGTGTCATCTTTCCAAACCGAACGAGCTGCTCCTGAGTGCAACTCTTTGTTATCTTTGAACCACTTAATTGTCATGGGGGCAGTGCCACCCACAAGAGCTTTTAACTGAACCCTTGTGTTGGGATTGACATCTTGAGACTGTGGCTCTTCCACGAAGTAAGGGGGTTCTGAGGTGAAAGAAAAAGAAGCAAAAGGAGAAAGGAACATTCATTTTAGAATTGAGCAATAAAGTAGGAACTGAGAAATGAGACAGCAATTAGTTATTGATAGATGGAGACAGAAATTGCCAACCTTTGACTGTGAGCTGGCCACTGCACTGGTTGTGTCCTGCCTTATTAGTGGCAGAACAAGTGTATGTCCCACCGTCTGTACTTTCCAGGTGACTGATTTCCAAGAAGGCAGTGTTGTCGTGAAAAGAAAACTTGTATTTTTCACTAGCTGAAATTTCGTGGTCGTCTTTGAACCATTGGATACTTATGGGATGTGACCCAGCCACTATACATTCTAAGTCAATAAAAGACCCTGTAATGCTATCCATTTTCTT
The DNA here is from genome assembly GCA_037038555.1 of Rhynchonycteris naso. NCBI lineage: Eukaryota > Metazoa > Chordata > Mammalia > Chiroptera > Emballonuridae > Rhynchonycteris > Rhynchonycteris naso. Next base: position 54,370,209 of record CM072997.1, on the reverse strand, counting down.
CAGCTTTTTGGTGAATGAGGGAGGTATGATAAGATCTATGCAATGAAAACACAAAACAAAATTGTTATGTCAATCCACCAATTTATATTTAATCTAAAATTGTAAAGTATGAAGAAGCATAGAAATGCCTAGGTCCTCTCCATAGACAAGTAATACTAACCTAATACATTAATGCTAGCCTTGCAGCTGCTTCTCCCAACGTCATTTTGGATCTCAAAAGTATATTCTCCACTATCTTTCTTTTCTGTAGAAATAATCTTCAGTACAGAGACTGTGTCAGTGACGCTGATTTTATATTTTTGACCCAGGGTCAGTTCTTGGCCATCTTTATACCATTTGGCTGTAATCTCTTTAGTCCCTGAAAATTTAACCTGCAAAGTGGCTGGGTCTCCTTGGGTGACGTCAATAGACACAGCCTCCTCGGTGATTGTTGCAGGTTCTGTAGAAAACAAAGGAAAGGTGCGTGGGTTGTGAACTGCTCTATCTGAGGCTTACATCTGCACTTCTTCCTAAAACCCATGGCAGACTTTCTGAACTAACCTTTTACTGAGAGTAATGCAGAACATCTTTGTATTCCTGCATCATTTTTGGCCTGACAGACATATTTCCCATCATGCTTGACTTCGATGCCACTGAGGTAGAGACTGGCCACATTGTTCTCAAAGGTCATTCTGATATTACTGTCTTCAGTGATTTCATCGTTGTCTTTTAACCAAGTCACTGTGATTGGCGAGGAGCCTTTCAGAGTGGCCTGGAAGGCAGCCGTGCCTCCTCGAAGGGAGCTGGTGCTCTCGGTCTTCTTTACAAAGGTTGGTGGTTCTAACAGAAGAATGAATTCTCAATCAATACCAGCTCTATAGAAAAACTGGCTTAAAAAGTGAATTGACTCTGCAGAAGAGCTAGTCCTTCATTTGAACCAACACTAACCTCTTAAAGTGACCCTGGCAGTGCAGGTGCTGCTGCCCACATCGTTGGTCACCCGACACTGGTATTCACCAGCATCTGCGGCTATGAACTTGAAGATCTGCAGGCTAACCAGCTGATCCTGAATAAAGGTTTTATACTTTCTACCACTTCGCAGTGTTGTGTTGTCTTTGAACCACGTGATCTCAAAGGGAGGCGTGCCTGCCACCTCTGCCAACAGCATGACATCATACTCCTTCAACACTTCAACTGGCTTAAATTCTTTGGTAAAGTAAGGTGGTTCTATAGTAGAAAAGGAATCATTTTTAGTTAATGGGGCAGGAATCTGTGCTATGGACCACAATTCTGGTAACATAAGAGGCAACGTGAACACAAACCTTTGACTAATAAAATGCTACCACAGTGGTCACTGCCAGCCTCATTTTGGGCCTCACACATATATTCACCGCTGTCTTCGATGGCAACATCTGTAAGTTTTAGAACTGCGGTGGACTCCATGAAAAACATCTTGTGTTTGCTGCTCTCCTTAATTTCTCTATCATTTGCAAACCATGTTATTTTAATTGGAGGGGTGCCAGTGACCTTACAGGCTAGCTGGGTGGCATCACCTTTCTTTAAGAGCTGTGAAGGCTCTAACTTTTCAACAAATGTGGCAGGTTCTGTGGAAGGAAAATGTCATTAAGAAACATGAGAAAGAGGAAAGAAGTTATAACAATGACAGCACAAAGATGTCCAGAAAACAACTGCAAACCTTTTACAAATAAGTTTGCACTGCACTCCACGGCTCCGGCGACGTTGTTGACTTTACAGGTATATGTGCCTGAATCAGAGGTTTTTACTGAATAGAGTTCCAGGGAACTTCCTAAAGCTTCTTTGGTAATATAGCAGCTTCCACCAGAAACCAGTTCTTTGTCACCCTTAAACCATCTGATTGTGAGAGGAATAGACCCTTGGAAGGTGCTTGTCAGGCAGACAGCTGAGCCGGGCAGAACATCCTTTGAAGCGGGTTTAGTTACAAAACTGGGAGGTTCTAAAGAAGAGGTATAAGAAAGAATTTCAAAGAGTTAAGAGGCACAACCAAAGGGAAGAAGTCTTAAATTTGAACATTGTCTATAGTAAGAATAAAACGCAGTCTCCATCCAACCTTGCACAATCAGGGCCCCGCTGCTGTCCTTGCTCCCCACGGAATTTGTGGCTCGACAAGTGAAATTGCCTGTGTCATTCATGTCTATTCTGCTTATCTCCAAAGAGGCCGTGCCTTCCACAAATGCTATTCTGTATCTGTCAGAAGAGGCTATTTCTTTATCATCCTTAAACCAGGATACCCTCATTGGGAGGGAGCCAGCGATTTTGCAGTCCAGCCTGCAGGTACTGCTAACAACACTATCCACGTTGCGTAGGGGTTTGGTAAAAAATGGAGCAATGTCGCGATCTGTTCATGGCACAAGAAGGGAAGAAAGATCAGTATACAAAGGTGCTCATGGTTTTATTTTTGGCTCTTTGTTGGTTTTCAAAGGAATATGGAGCACAGTACTAACCTAATACAGTAAAAGTTGTCTCACAGGAGCTGCTGCCCACTTCATTGGAAATTTCAAATGTGTATTGGCCACTATCGTGCAGCTCAGCTGAATAAAATTTGAGTTGGGCAACATTGTTTTTAAAACTTATTCGATGCTTTTTACTGGCAACTAAAGGTCTCCCATCTTTGTACCATTTGGGTTTGAGTTCCGGGGTGCCCAAGACTGTATACTCCAGTGTGGCTGGGTCTCCTGCCGTGACCTGGATCAGCTCTGCTCTCTCAACAATTTTGGCAGGTTCTACAATGGTATTAAATAGTTAGAATTCCAAAGTGTGTATTAGGGTTTCATTTTGAAGTGGAAATAATTGATTGAGAGTTAAAACATTCCTACACAAACCTTTTACTATTAATTCCCCAACAGACGTTTGGCTTCCGGCTTCATTTTCAGCCAGACACGTGTATTTGCCACCCAAACTAATCTGAACATCAGGGATAATCAAGACCGCAACACCACTTGAGAAGCTCATTTTGATTTTCCCATCTTCTTTAATGATCTCTTGTCCTTTCATCCACGTGACAGAAATGGGTTCTGACCCTCTCACAGCAGCTTGTAAGGTAACTGTTTGTCCTGCTAGTGCAGTAAAATCGTCTACTTTCTTTACAAAGGTTGGTGGTTCTAGTCAAAGAGAAGAGAGCACGCAAAATTTATCATTCCCAAACACTTTCAACACTGTATGTATTTAAGTGTTTTATCTAGATTACAGTTATCTTCTCCAACACTGCTATCCTATTGTGTTGGTTAATTAAAGAAATAAAATTAAGAAATAAAATTTAAGAAGAATTACAATGTGACCCAAGAGAAAGAAGCATGGGAAGATACATGGTTATCAGCTGACAAAATGGCCTTTGATGTAATTCACTTTTGTTATCAGAGATTAAATATTTACACCAATTTCAGGATCAACACTGGATGAATGTCATGACTTTGTTCCCAAGGTCCCAGGTCAAACCAAAGGAAAAACATTTTGAAACGTTAGGAGAAGAAGGGAAAGTACCAATTTTCTTTCCACAGTTAAGAAAACTATTTTGACAACTTGTTAAAGAGGCATTGATTTTTTGAACACTAACCTTTTAATAAGTGTGTTGCGCTGCAGCCACACTTCCCGACTTCGTTAGCGACAACACATTCGTACTCCCCCACATCTGCACTATTAAAGGAAAAGATCTCCAGAGACACAAGAGACTTCTGAGAGAACAACCTGTACTTTTTACTACTTCGAATTTGCTTCTTATCTTTGAACCAGCTAATTTCAAATGGCCCCGTGCCTGAGATTTCACACTGAAGGAGGGCATTTGTTCCTTTCACTATATCTGCAGGCTCAAGAGTTTTGACGAAAGAAGGAGGTTCTACAAAAGTATGAAAGCATTGTGTAAGTCACGTGTTACCAGCAATTATAAGGAAAATCTTTTCTCAGAATAACAATGAACAGTGACTGAGTAAACAAACCTTTAATAACTATTTCAGAACTGCAGCTGTCGCTACCAACGTCATTCACTGCTTCACATGAGTAACTCCCACTGTCTTCCACTTTTACATCAGTGATATCAAGTACAGCCTCAGAATTGACAAAAGACATTCGGATTGTGTTACTCTCATTAAGTTCTTTGTTATTTTTAAACCAAGTAACCTGGATCACAGGTGAGCCTTTCAGCTTGCAATGGAGGCGGGCTGTTTCACCAGGGAGCATTAAATAAGAGGGATCCACCTTCTTCACAAAGGATGGTGGCTCTATGTGAAGTTAATAAGAAAGAAAAAGGAAAAGACGTCTGAAGCATAAACACCACAAAAGATAAGTAGACACACACAACAGTAAGACAAAAAACACATGTAAAATATCTGCATGAAATTTCTGAAAAGGTTTTGGTGCTTTCAATAGCTTTCCAGGTTTCCATGATTTGAAAACACTTTTCCAGTCACTTGATTAGAAAACAAACAAACAAAACCAAAAACAAGCAAGCTCTACTTGTACAATGAGCAATTTTATGAAAGATTAGTTAAGGATTTCCTAGACCCTTGAAGTTCTTAGAAGAAAGTTTTAAGCGAGTTTTGTTAATGGCAGATAGAAAAACAAAAAGTAAGTGAATTCTGAAGAAGACTGAAAAAACAAAATCAAACAATGCCAGGATTTCCCCAAACCAAAAGGTTTGCTTGGATGAAATTATTTTAATAACAAAATGTACTGATGGCATTGTTTGTAAGCAATTAATTCTACTAGGGCATCCTTTCAAAGAAGAAAGTAGAAAATAATATTCACATATCTCTTACCTCTGATAGTTACTGTTGTTGATGAAGAGCTGCTTCCAGCCTCATTTGAAGCTGTGCAAACATAGGTTCCTGAATCTTTTAATTTGGCAAGAGGGATCTCAAGTGATGCTATTTTATCTTCAAAACAGATCTTATAATCTTTCCCAGCTGGGAGTTTTTGCCCATCTTTATTCCACGTCACTGTGACCTTTCTGTCCTCATCTACTTGGCATTCAAGGTGGATCTTCTTATTGATAGCTGATTGCACAGGTTCTAATTCTTTAATGAAATGCGGCTTGTCGATTACGATCAACTCAGCTTGGCAGATGTCAGCTCCAAACTTGTTAGAAGCCTTACAAGAGTAAACGCCTCGATCTTGAATTGTAAGATTTGAGAGTTCTAAAGAGTGTTTGTTTTCTGCATCTGAAATCTTGCGGTTCGGGGAAGGTGGTAGTGCAGCACCATCCTTCTGCCAAATGGTTTCGATCACGGGGGTGCCTGTCACTGTGCAGAGGAACTTGGCTGTCTTACCCACAAAAGTTGTAACAGACTTAGGTCTGGAGAAAAAGGTTGGTGGATATGCCTCTGCAAAAAAATTGTTTCAGCGTTATATTTTGTTCTCACAAAAGCTCTTACTGTAATGATATATTCCGAGTAAGAAAAGATAGACCACGTTATTTTAAACAGGGTAATGTATAAACAAGATAAAAGTATTTGTCAAAGAAAAGAGACAACAGTGTTCTTTACAGAGGCGCAAGACAGCATGTTAAATGTCTCCATCAAAGGAAAGAATTAATGTGCCTTTATTTAGCAACATTAACTTACTATTACTAAAGATTTGTTCATTTTAGTAGCTGATAAAATTGAATAATTTCACAAGCAGTTCAGTTGATACTTTAATTCTGGCTAATTAGAAGAGTGTAGAAGGAAGACAAAAAAATGTATTTGATTTTTCTGAAGAGTAGAGATACTATGTGGTAAAAAGATTGAGTTGTTTTATAAAGTCTAACTCTCATGTCACCCACCAGCAAATCCTTAAATGGCTCAACTTTGAAACAATCCCTAAGTCATTTCAAACCTGTAAAAATACTTATAGCATATTTTCCCATTTTCATTCTGCATTTTGAAGCAAGTCTTTATGAACCACTCTTTCCAAAAGTGTCATTAAGATTAAGGCCATATATATGGTCACATGGAGACTCTCTGAGCACAAAGTGAAGACCACTGATTGGGTCACTCTGGGCCTGAATTTCAGACTTTCTGATATGTAAAGAAGTAGGAAAGGGAAGCGACAGGAAACACCAAGGTTTTCAAGTCAAACAGATGAACTGCATGTGCCTTCCCCCTTCAGGTTCTCATTGAAAAAGAAGACCAAGGGTCAGTCTCTCCCTGATGTTAGTCCATGGCTCTGTCAACAAAATGAGTTGTCGCTGCCCTGACCCTAAACCACAGTTCACACTTTCCTGCAGGACTAGGGGAAGGAGAAAGAAAGAGAGAGAGAGAGAGAGAGAGAGAGAAGTAGCTACTAATATTGTTTTCTAATGAGGGAATTCAAACACTCGATGAGTGTTAACTACTCAGAAGTCATCCCGTGTGTCAATTTAGATACTGGAACAGAAGATTTGTGTAGTTGCTCTTATTTTTAAATTAGGAATAAAACCTAGTGTGAGAATCCTATAGTCCTGTGCTAGCCCCCCATCTCACATTAGAATCTGTTTAACTTTAGACTTATGCTTTGACATTTCTCAGTTTGCAATTCTGTTCTAAATTGGTTAACTGGTTACAAATTACTAAATACATTGAGATTTCATACTTCTTTAGTGACATCAAAAATTTTGGTGGTCCTGAAATTTTTATATTAAGGGTTAAGCCACTTGTACCTACCCAAGATATATTCACCAAGCTAGCCATTAAAAAGAAGAGAGAGGGAACAAAAACAGACAAAACCCCTCAAAATCAAACTTCTAGGAGCCACACTGCTCATTTGATTCCTTAACATATTTTTAAGTAATAAATTATTTTTATTTTTTATTTAGCTATAGTTAATCAAAATTTAATTAATGATTTGTTATCCCACATAGGTCCTGTGGTCCCTAGCTACCATGTTACCATATTACCATGTTGGCTATTGTTCTCTCCAGCTGGTAGAGCAAGCACTTCCTGTACCTGTATGAAAAACAAATTAGGCAAAAATATGAAATGAGATGAAAACATCAATTCAATGTTCAGCATTTACCTGTCACAGTTAGTGTGGCTGTGCAGCTGACACTGCCATACTCATTGGATGCTTTGCAGGTATACTCGCCACAGTCAACAACCTGGGTTCTCAGGATTTCCAGGCTAGAGACATAATTTGAAGATCTAATAGAACACTTGTCACTGTCGTATATTTCTCGGTCAGCTTTAAACCACTGGAATCGGACGTTGGGGGCACTCTGGATCTCACAGGTGAATTTGGCTAGGTGGCCCAGAGCTACTTCAAGGGGCTCAATTCTTCTCTTGATCACAGGAGCAGCTGTAAAGGGAAGCGGAGTCCATTAGCATGCCCCCTTATCAAACATACCACAATTTTTGTTTCTTTCTCACTTTTGTTTCTGTTAATGAAATAAAACAGTTGAAACTGGTGAGACAGGTTTCAGACAAGTAACTGGAAAATGAGAAAGATCACTGAAGGCAAAAGAAGACAATAAGCAGCTTTCAATGAATTCAATCATTACTTTGCAATGAATTGTGAAAAAAAAGTATTAAAATGTGATGCTATTGGCTTACATGCATAATGGCATGATCTATTCTTTAAATATACCATGCCGACTAGAAACACTGGAAATAATGTGGAAAAAAACACATGATCCACCACAACAATTTTCAACCTTTTCCATCTCATGGCACACATAAACTAATTGCTAAAATTCTGTGGCACACCAAAAAATATATTTTTGCCAATTTGACAAGTAAAATAGGTATAATTTTGATTCATTGACACCAGATGGCTATTGTTATGTTGGTCGTTGTCAGTTTTGTATTTGACAATCTAAGGGAAAAGAGGTCAGTGCCCCTGACTAAATAGTCAGGTATTGCAAATTTAAAAGTGTTTTATAGCACACTGGTTGAAAATTGTTGATCTATTATATAAAGTGATAAGTGAAACAACAGCAAAAAAAAAAAAAAGGAAAATAAATAGAAATAAGAAATACAAATGGACAATTAATCATGGTTATTTCAAATTTAGGGATGAGACTGGTAATTTTAGACTGGCTAGGTGTTCACTGACAGCTTTTTACTACGTGTTATTAAAGTATTTTTATTTTAAAATAAGCTAAAAAGTATATGCATTTGTATAATGAAACATTTAAAAATACATTTTATTTTAAAAATAAATAATGATGTAGAGATAACCTATTATCCAACAAGGTAGTAAGGGAAGAGGAGAAGAGTTAATAACCATGATAATGTCTGTGACTTCATTTTATACTCTAATCAGCTACATTCTGGCAATGGCAGATAAGTGACAATTCAGTGATGAAACCTAAGTCATTACAATCCAGTGAATGTTAGAGCTTGATCTACTTAATCCTTAAAATCCAACCTCTTTTGACTACAGTGAGTTTTGCCGATGTTTCTGTTTTCCCGTGGTCATTCAAGGCCTCACAGGTATACTCTCCTTGATGTTCTTCTTCATTTACTCTGTCAATTACTAGTGTATATGTATTTTGATCTTGTAAACACTTGAACTTTTCAACTGAAGATACCAGTTCACTCTCAAAATACCAATTCACTTCTTTGGCATTTGTTATGGATGACGTGAGGTTCACAGTGTCACCTTCCTCAGCAACAGTGTCTACCAAGGGTGTTTGTATAACAGGAGCATCCTCTTTGATTAAGCTACCCTCAACCTCCTGTATCTCTACTATACCAATCTCCTCAGGACCACTTTCAGAGAACTCTTTTTCCTCAAATGGTTTTGTTATCTCATCCTGTTTTTCATCAGAGATAGCTGTAGCAACCCCATCTGTGAGACTTGTGGTATCTGCAAGTTTGACCTGACTTTCCACATGAAAAGAATTGACTTCTTCTGTTGAGGCAAAATATTTAGATTCAATTTCTGGTTCATTGACTGCTTCAACCTTCTGTGAGTCTGATAAAGAATCCATTTCTTCCTGAAAGCCTCTCTTGGCTTCTTTCTGAATTCTAGGGTCCATGGCTGTTAAGATGTTTACTTCCTCACATATAATAGAACACAAAGCTTCCTTAAATTCAGTTTTCAAGTCAGCCATTTGAGGATCAATGCCTTCAATAGAGATGGTTAATTCTTCTGTTAGAGACTTCACTGAGGTAATAAGGTAGGTGCACATAATGCATTTGGGCTCTTGGGTGACATTTATGACCTTGACCTCCACCTTTTCAATATTGCTTAACCACTCAGAGAAGAGGCTCATTTGCTCACTGGCCACTGCTGCTTGCAAAGCCCTGCGGATCTGAGTTTTCAGGTTTAATCTTTGCTCTTCTGGAATACCAGGGAGCACGCTTTCCTTAGAAAGAATGTCACATCCCTGCACTTCCTGCATGCCTTTTATTGCCATTGGCTCTCTTTTATACTCACTAGTTTGGTTAGGGGGCATTGCCAAGTCATCAGAATGTTCTTCCTTGAGCAGTGCCTGCTTTTCCTCACATGCTGGTGGAAAACTTAGAGACCTGCTCTCCTCAGTCCTGGCCACGGAATCTTGAGCTGTACTTTCCAGCTGGTCTGCATGTTCCATCAAAATTTCACTTTCTTCTGTGCACATGTGCTCTGAAGGGGTCTGGGGCTCATCACTTACCTCAGAGACTACTGCGTCAGGATCCTCAACACTTTCCACGTGCCCCTCATCTAAGCCCTGACTCAGGATGAGGGCACTTGAAGCCTCTTGCTTTTGAACAGTCCCCATTTGCTCTTTGTCCACTGCAGATGTTGCTTTTTCTTTTCGTAAAAGTACGTCCTCAGCCACAGAAGTTGGATATGAATGGGTTGTAGTGTCTATTAAAGGTTGTGGGCAGTTCCCTTCAGGTTCAGTTAACAAAGTTTTCAGAGGCTTGGCTGTTAATGAACTAGTTTCTTTTATGGAAACAGTACTTGGGAAAACGTTTTCGGTATCTGATAGAGCCATTTGTGATGCAGGCTCTTGAAGCATCAGCATATCTCCTTTGGGGAGGATTTTCTGAGCCTGAACCACCTGCAGCTCTGAACAGGGAGGTGGCTCCTTGACCGGCTGACCACTAAGAGCGGTTTGCTCATAAGAAAGCTGCTGTTTTTCTTCCGCAATGAAAGCAGCTTTCGAAACAGTATCCCTTACAAAAGCTGCAATTTCTGTCTCTGAGTCAACTGCAGGGCCCTTTAAGGACATCTGGGGGAAATCTTGAGAAACCTTCGGTGGGGACTTTTCTTCACAGGGTGCATCAGTTCCCTCCATGTCGTCCAGAAGCACCAGCAGCTCTGCAGCACAGGTGGACTCACCCCACACATTCTCTGCCTTACAGACATAGAGGCCACTGTCTTCCCGCTGAGGATCGTTGACAATGAATGTCCCGGAACCATCAGGATTATGAATGATAGTGTAATATACACCGGTACAAAGCTGCTTGTTTTCTTTGAACCACAAAACGGTGGGTGCAGGCTCTCCAAGCACCATGTACTCAAAGATAGCGGGGAGCCCCTGAGCACAGTGAATTGGTTTTAACTCTTTAAGGAAGTAAGGAGGGCAAGAACCTTCAAGCTTTTCCAGGGGTTTCTCCACTGCTGATTCTGGTTCAGTCTTGTTGGACCCCACTCCTTTGAAATTTATTTTTAGATAGGCACTGCACTTTGTCTGGCCATATTCATTACTGGCAATACATGTGTACTCTCCCTCATCTTCAAATTTTGTGAACAGAATAATCAAGCTATAATCGTTACCATCGAAAACAAGCTTGTAGTCAGCAGAAGACACTAACATTACTCCTTTAAAGAACCACTGAATTTTAGGCTTGGGAATGCCAGTGACAGTAACAGACAGTTTAGCTACATCGCCTATGCTTATTTCAGAATTTGATACTTCTTTGATAAAAACTGGGACACTGCCTTTAATTTTGGAATCACATTTTGTTGAGTGAACTGGAGAGTCAGACAAAAGTTCAAGTGTTTCATTTCTTTTAGATAACTGATGGTCAGAGGCATAGGTTTGGAGTCCTTCATCTTCAGTAGTTAGAAGATCATTAGAAAACTCTGTATGGGGAAAAATGATTATTATTTTACCAATAATTTTACTTAACAAAGAGATAAAATTTAAAAAATTATGTACCAATTAATGGTCTTCTGCTTTATTCCTGGAATTACAAGATTATCCTGAGATTATAAAAAAAATCACATTTCTAAATGTTTAACCTTAGTTTATTACATCAAATTATATTGTTATAGTGTACTAATGCAACTTTCAATCCAATTCATTTGCATTAATTTATAAATTTTAAAGATGTTCTTATGAATTTGTCTTTGTGCTATAATCCCAATTTTAAAGTTTCAAAAACTGACAGCTAAATATTTGTAATAAAAAATATCCAGTTACTTAAGTCAATTTCTTCGAAGATCCAGAATTATTATTTATAAAATTTTCTTGAGTTTACAAATATCATCACTATCAAATTGAAGACTGATTTCCAAAATAAATTATCTGTATTTGAGTTACTATTTATAAGGTAAAACCATTATTAAAAATAAGGGCCTACAGGGAATCTTTAATCTGAATTTATAAGAAACTACTGTTTACAGTTACTAGAAATGCAAGCCTACTTTTACTTGTGTAAACTGCCAGAATACTTCAACAAAGCTTTGATCATAAGACTTAACATTAACTCAAGTTAGTCAAGAAAATAGGAGAACTAGAAATGAGAGAAAACAACTCCAACATTAAAAACTTGATTGTGGTTCTTGACTCCCTGCCGCTCCCTCTGTAGGCCTCCTTAGTTCCGCCCTCAATGCTTGGTCCTGCCTCCCCTCTGGGGAGGTGGAAACAAATGTGGGGCCTTCAGGAGGACTACCTAGCATGTGGAAGAGGTGCAGTGTGGTGCGAGAAGCTTCCACCGCTGCCGCTTTAAGAGCATGGTTTGCAGGAAATCTTAAGATAGTACCACAGAGACAATTCATGGACAGGTCTACTGCAAATCCTGCTATATAAAGAACTATGGACCCAAAGGCAACAGCTAAGGCCAGGATGCTGGCATGCTCAGCATGGACTGGGTAGAAACTGGTTATCAAGCTAGAGACTGTTCAGCTTCACAGGCTTGTAACAAATCTAACCACTTATAAATTTGCTCAGAAATCCCAAGATGCTGAGAAATGTTCCAGATGTGGGAATTCTGTTAATGGCACTGAGAAAGTCGTTGGAGCTGGAGGCCCTGGCACAAAAACTGTTTGCAATATGCCAAGTGTGGGAAGAAATCAACAACTCTGAGTGAGAAAGAAAGGGACATTTATTATAAAGAATGCTATTTAAAAACTTTGGGCCCAATGAATTTGTCTGTGGTCAAGGAGCAGGAGCCCTTGTTCACGCTCAGTAAAGGGGCAAACCCAGAACCAAGATCACACACTGAAAATCTCTACATCATCTAGGCACAGATAATCTAACACTAAACTACTGTAAAATTCTACCAACATTACAGTACTCTGAATTACCCTGTCTTTGGATAGGCTGGCTGACTTCTAGGTATATCACACTGTATCCTTTGCTTTTTTCATAAGCATTTTCAAGAACCATTTCTTTTACATTTCAAATAAAACTTTAGGTTAAAAAAAACTTGATTATATTTTATTGTGCAAGAAATATTGTTACAACATTATTGAACAGGAAAACAAAGCAGTGAATAACAGATACACTTTAAATAACATCATGGATGACAGAATAAAAGACTTATAATTGATAACAAGGAATTAGGTTTTTCATTAAATCTGTTAGGTATGCAGAACAGTACCATAAATAATACTTTTATTGCCTTACTCAAAAAGTTTTATTATTTTCTTTAGTTCACTCCACTTGCGTCCTGTGAAAGAGTCTTGTAACGTAATTCTTTTATTTTCTAGTGTATAAGCATTAGAAGGCCAGAATTAGTGTCTGCTAGTTTTAAATGTACTGGTTAAACTCATCAATAGCATGTAGAATACATACTCAGTTATTAATTATTTCAATTTGTAGCCATAAAATCATTGATTCACTTTACATACTAATGCTGACCACTTAACTCTACATTTAATCTATCATGTTATTACTAATATGTCACCTTTTCCTTACTTGAACTGCCAAAGTATCTGTAAAGGGAATGAATCTGAATGTAGTTCCTATACGCCTATCACTAGTGTCTTGAAATATTTTTCCTTACTTCTGAATATCATTTATTAATCATAAAAAAGATAGTAAATGCAATTCAAATGTGCTAAGACATAAAATATGTGGTTAAAAATACATGTAGTAATAGCAGCTAGTAATTATGTCTAATTTTGACAGTGTAATAAATGAGTTCTTTATCCAGCATCAGAGAAATGAATACTTCAGGTTTTTAAGTCATGTATCACTGAGACAGAAAATTTAAAAAAATTTCAACAATTAACAAATAAGCCAAGTGTGAGCAAAGCTTACTTTTCTCTATTCAGTCACTGTTACTCTATATAGTTTCAAGTGTAATGCATTTGAGACTAACAGAATTCTAATAAGCAAAACAAAGCCCTCCTTCTTATGTGAATAGAAGTATATTTTTCAGCACTTCCTCACTTTCTGCAAGTCCAGTAAAGTATTATAACTTTTCTTTCCCTTTCTTACTTTTTTTAACTGTTGCTATTTATGCTCTTTAATATATAATATTTGGGAAAAAATGTGCTTGTCATGTTTTTCATGACCTGAATTTCTAATTTATTTAAACCTCTATTATGTGAATAAGGGTAGAATAAATCCTTATATCCCTAAACTAAAGAATTAGTTTTATTTCAGGGATTTAGGATGTGATATATTTCATTATATCTATAACTGTTATCACAGATATAATATTTACTGGTTGGAACAGAAATGATTGCTCCACAAGAGTGTATCTATCTTGATGAGTTTTGATGACTCAAAAGAAGTAAAGCAAATTTGGGGGGGAGTGAAGGTGAGGGTATATGCCTGATTGGTCCATCTATATTCTGCACATATTCTTAATTGTTTATTAAATTTGGAAGGCTTTTAGAAACTCCTATTGTGGAAATAAAAAAGTAATACAATGTAAAAAATACAGTAAACATATTGGTTATATAAATCCTTTTGAAAATTAAGTTTAAATTAAATGTTTAATTTTTTAGAATTAATAATATTATGTTTAACACAATCACTTAAAATCGCTTAGTGCAGGAGATAAATATAGCCGTTAGGTAACAATGAGTAATTTGAGAGTTGAGGAGAGGAAAAGTTCATAATTTTATTACTATAGTCTATCATTTCTCTCATCATCTGTGGCACAAGTAAAATTTATTTTAATTTAAGTTAAGAAATGTTACCACTGGGATGACACATAGAGCTGAATGATCACCTTTTAGGATTTCTAATACAATCCCTCATTCTCAGATTAAAAAACCAGAACTTCTCTATATTTATTACAATTTATATGAGACGATTTAGGTTAATTTGGAACATAGATATAATGCTAAGAACTTAGTAAATTTATTATAATTTTAATTTTTAAAAACAGAAAATGTCACTTTAGAAAATCTTGAATTTGAATGCTTATTTTTAGTTTTAAAAATGAAATTCAGTGAAAACATTAGGAAAGTTTATTATCTGTTATATACATATACAAATCACCCTATTGCCTCAATTCTAAAAGTATTCCACCTTCTTTTCCCTAATTTGAAAGATTCTGCAATTGGACTGTGGTTTAAATTTTATATAAAAATATAATATGGTAGTTTCTTTTTCCCCCAGGCAAATATTAAATTAATGCTGCATTTTTATACTCAAAGCTATCTCAAAAATTGAGAAATAAGGTATTTTCAAAGTGGAAAGATCTGCATTTTCACATTCTGCAAATGTCCAGACAAACTCTATCCAAACAAAGAGCACCATTAGTCCCTTCAAAACCAGCAAGAGTTAAAATACTTAAGAAGAGGGATATTAATAATTAAAATATTTTTTTAAAGAGCCAAAAAAATTACTAAGAATGCAATGTCAAACATATGATATAGTTAGTTTTCAACTGCGCAAAGTTGGTTTTTGTTTTTTTGTTTTATCTATTTTAAGTCTGAGTAAATAGGTATGGATTTGGCTGCAAACGGGTCATAATTTCAAAAATTAGTTACACTCAGAAGAGAGAGAAGATTGTCTCTTACCAATCTGTCTCTGCGGTCATCTGACATGGTCTTCTATTTTACATTTTACTTTACCTATATAGTTCATCTGCTAAAAGAGAATACATTAGGCTGAAACACTTTGAGGAGGAGAAATGACGGTAAAGTAAAAATACAAACAACTAGGTAGTCAAAGTGATATTTAATTGTGCTTGATTTTTCACAGCATTATTGACATCAGTGATGATTCCACAGTTTAGATAACAGAATATTTACATGTATTACAAATAGGCGATGTCCACATGGATAAACTGTTTTCCCAGGAGTCTTCAATGTAATGCATTCAAATAGAGTTGATGTATTTGGAAATTTATTAGATCTATATAATTTGGAAAATATGGATACACTCAAATCAACTGTAATAATTACTGAGGGACTAAAACATTGTACAAGAGACTTTACGTTAAGATGAGTGCTGCACAGGTCTCGGCCATTCCTATATTGTTAGTAGCCACACACCTATACTCCCCTTCGTCACCTTTTACTAAGTTTGTTATGAATAAGTTGTGAAACCCTATGCCACGTTCTTCAGCACTGAACCTTGCTCCTTGCATCAGTTTCCCATCTTTGTACCAGTAAACTGTGGGTCTTGGAGAGCCACGAACTAAACACTGGAAGTAAGCAGCGGTGCCTAACGGGGCATAACAGTCAGAAATACCTTTGATAAACTTGGGAGGTCCTTCCATCACCTGAAATTCAAAAAAGCTGTCTGAATATTTGCTTCTTAAGACCAACTCTTCCTTCATACTGCTTAAAGTCACTTTACTTTTCTTTGTTATCATAGCCAATATATTGAAATCTCCCATGGTGAGAAAACCCCGGCAGATAGCCTCTCCTACACAATTCACAGCTCTACACCTGTATGTCGCGCTATCCGAAAGACAGACATTGTGAATCTTAAGGGTGTGAGTTCCATTCTCCTCACTAATCACATATTTAACATTATCCGGCTCAATACACATATATTCTTTATACCATTTAACTTCAGGACTAGGGATGCCTATGACTGAACATTTGAACACAGCGTCTGAACTTTCTGGAACTTTAAAATCACAAATAGGCATTATAAAGCGAGGAGGCATTTCAAATGCTTCTAAGTCAATCTTTAAATCTTTGTCTTCTTCCCCTCTTGAAGCCATATTTGGATCTGCTAAATTCAGTGGAAGAACATCTAGACTCACAATCATGCTTTTGTGATCAGGAGTGAATTCAGGAACTGTGACTATTTTCACTTGTTTCTCAAATTCTTTCACATCTTTTTCACTTAATTCAACTTCCAAGACAATTTCTTGTGGAGAAGGTGTTCTTGATGATGAATTGTTTTCCAAATCAAACTCCATGACATGCTGATGTGTCACTGGAGGTGGGAGTGCCACTGTCCTTTCTTTTTGGGGTACCACGTCTACCCTTGCAAAACTTTTTGCTTCCCCTATGATGTTTACAGCATGGCACATGTACTCTCCCCTGTCTGTTTTCTGAATGTTGGAAATTACCAAAGAATGTACATTACCCACTTTTTCTATCTTAATCCTTTCATCTGGCTCTAGCAAAGATTTATTTCTATACCATTTCACACCAGGAACTGGAATGCCCTCAACTTCAATAATGAAGCCTAATGTTGTATTTTCATATATCTTCCTTTTGGTCAGAGGTTCAATAAAAGATGGAGGCATTTCATTGTCTTTTGGTTCAATAGCTTCATTGGGGGTGCCAAATGAATCAGAACGCCATATTTCATATGCTGAACCTCTCTCTCCTGTAGGTGTATGGAAATGATCATTTGGTGTACTGTCCTCCCTTTCTATTTGTGACGAATACCTTTTAAAGTTTCCAGTGGGGTTTGGTCCTCCATTAGGAATAGAATACCTTTCAATTGTCTCTCCTCCTAAAGGTGTAGAATATCTCTCTAGAGTCTCCCCTGGAGGTGTAGAATATCTCTCTAGAGTATCCCCTGGGGGTGTGGAATATCTCTCTAGAGTCTCCCCTGGAGGTGTAGAATATCTCTCTAGAGTCTCTCCTGGGGGTGTGGAATATCTCTCTAGAGTGTCCCCTGGGGGTGTGGAATATCTCTCTAGAGTCTCCCCTGGGGGTGTGGAATATCTCTCTAGAGTCTCCTCTGGGGGCGTGGAATATCTTTCTAGAGTCTCCCCTGTGGGTGTGGAATATCTTTCTGCTATCTCCTCTTCCAAAGGTGTTGAGTACCTTTCAGCAACTTCCTCTAAAGGTGTGGTTCTTTGAATAGTCTCACCTCCTGAATTTGTTGAGGATTGTTTGGTTGTATCAAATGAAGTAAAATATAAATCAGGAGACTTCGGAATTTCAAAATGCTCAACAGAAGATGGGGGGGTATAAAACTGATCTAACTCAGAGATTTCTTCACTGCTTATACTTCCCACATCAATAGAAATATCAGATTCAGGAGAAAATGGGCGACCTAGTGATTCCTGTTGTTGGTTGTAATATTCATACACAGTGTTGAAAGTTACTTCTTCAACTTCCATAGATGTGATTGATTCACTCTGGCCAAGTTTTGCCTTGTCTTTGGTGCCTTTAGTTTCAGGAACTTCATGTTTTCCAGCAGTGAGTAAATATTGTGTTAGAGAGGACACAGAGTTCATTACTTCCATGGTATGTGCTTCATCAAATTTAGGAAGATTTTCAGAAAAACAAGTTTCTATATTTTCTTTAGTAGTGAAGAAAGAAGTTTCATTTTGAACTTGAACTTCTTCGTAACATTTTTCTTCTTCAGAGACATCATTTTTTTCACTTATTTGTTCATTTGGATTCTGCTGTTCCTCAGTTGTCAAGAATGAGAAGCATTGGCTTAGGGAGAGCTTTCTGTGGAGTGTGTCTGCTTCCTGAACAGCACCTTTATGGTCTCCCAAAATTCCAGTGGCATATCCCTGTGTCTCTCCATCCTGCTTTTCAAACGGTGCCAACTCTGGTTCCAAAGTGTGTTCTTCCTTCCTTTCACAAACATCTAAAAGCTTTTCCTCATTTGCTGATTTTTTCAAAAATAAAATAAAACTTTGATCTCCATTTTCTAAAGAACATTTTTCCTCAGAGGTACCAGTTTTTCCTACATCTGCAGCTGAGGTCTGAATTAGGGGGTCTGATTCACTATGGATTTCTTCAGAGGAGAATTTAAGAGAATTATCAGTGTTTAAAATTTCTAAATTTTGTTCCTGTATCTGTTGGACTTCTCTTTCCAAGTAAAAAGTCTTTTCATCAGTACAACTTTTCTCCATCCAGTCCTGATGGGAAGGAATTTCTTCACTGGTAAATATGTTATTCTGCAATATTTTAGATGTAGTCTGTGTATCCAATTGTAATAATTCATGGCTAGGAGTTTCTTCTTTATAAGATGCTTCCTGCTGTTGTGTAGTTTCTTGGAACTCCTTAGCTGGATCTCCTACGTAAGAATACATTTCTTTTAGATCAAATACAATGTTCTCAACATCAGTTGTTTCAGAAATAGGATGATGGATTTTAAAATAATCTTCTGGTTGACCACTATCTAATTCTTGGGATTTTGAATCTGGAATTTCTATTTGAGAGTGAAACTGCTTTAGGTCAAATGTAATAGGTGCTTCATGTTCAGTCCTTTCAGAAACTGCCAACTGTTCTATAAGGCCTATTTCTTTCAGTTGTTCCCTCTCTTGTACTTTAAATTCATCATGAGTTTGAGAAGAAAGCAGCTTTAAATTCATTATGATGTTAGATGAATCTGGTTCAGTGATAGGGGACACTTGCTTTGCCTGGTGCATATTAGCCTTTAGATTACTTGATTGTGATTCTCTTTGAATTAATGAAAAGTCAATGTCATCAGGATTCTTTGGAGGAGGATTAACAAATGATTTCCTGGTAGGTCTCTTCTCTATAACTCCTTTTTCTATATCTTGTAACTTTTCAAATGCAATGATTCGATGCTTTACCTTTCTTCTTGGGTAGCGTCCCTCTTCACCAAGGGGTTCTTCCTGTACAATGATAGATGAGTCTTTTGTATCATAACTCTCAGAAGTTTTCTCAGAGTGGATATTTGAGAAATAGTCATTTTGGGCATAATCTTGTACATGCACCCTTTCTGGTTCGCCAAGTTTTTCAAAATCATTTCTTACCTCTTTCCTAATTTTAACTTTACTGAAATCACCAACAAATGGATATACAGTACCCTCTGCTTGATGAAGCTTTGATTTTTCATTTTCATGTCCTTCTCTCCATTCATCCTGCCATTGTATGAGTTCAGCCTTGATAGGCATATTGGTTTTTATGGACCTAGAAGCCACTTGCATGAATCTGGGTGGTTTTTCTCTAGAAGGTATACAGTGAACATGACCTTTCTGGTGTATCTGCTCAGTTGTCTCAAGGTTTTGGAAATACTCCCTTACAGAATATTCTTTTATGTATGATTGGGCAGTAAAAGGACCAGCTGGATAATCATACAAATGTGCCCTTACAGACTCTCTCTGAATTGGTTGATCTTTGGGATATTCTTCATAAATTCCACCAACATTTTCTAGTTCACTATATTCCCTGTGTGTGACAGTTTCCACTGTTAGATCTGAAATACTCTCAACTTTTCCTGAATTGTTTTCAGCAACACATTTATATTTTCCAGAATCTTGAAAATCAACATCATTGATATATAATCTGTAGCTACAATTATCTTCTTCAAACTGAAATTTTGGGCTCTCCTTTAAAAGAACTCTATTTTGAAACCATGTTACCACTGGCTTAGGCTCACCAGACAGTAAACATTCAAGTACTATGAAATCCCCTTTTCTACATCTAACATGTGTTGGCATTTCTTGTAACACTTTTGGCGGCTCATTAGTAATCTCAGATGAAAATATAAATTTGTGTTTTGGTGACTGAGTAGCCTCATCTCGAGGCATTGCTTTAGGTTCCAACTCTTCAAACTGAAACAATTCTCTTGACTCTTTATCTTGTTCTGGGGTAGGAGTTGCTGCTGTTATCTGAATTTCTACAGGAAAGGAAAGCAATTCTACGTCTGCAGAGGAAGGTGCTGGTGGGTGACTTTGTAACATATAGAGATTTGTTTGGCCGTGTTGTCTCAAAGATTGATGAATGCCTTCTGCTTGGTCAAACACCAATGCTAGCTCTTCTTCCTCATCGCTGTAGTCGTGCAACATTGGAACTTTATGTGCTTTGACACCATGCCTTTGTTTTACTTTCACTTCTAGTATACCAGTAGTCTTTACTGTTCCATATCGGTTAAACAGCACACAGGTAATAGAACCTTCATTTTGAGGAAGAACTGAAGAAAAAGTTAACGTTGAACAGTTTTCCAACGTCTGAGTAATAAAGCCTTGATTATGTGGGATTGGTATATCATTGTTATACCACATCACTATAGGTGGAGGGTATCCTTGAAAGTGACACATAAATTTACAACTCTCACCTTCATGAACCTCTTGAGATTCAATTTCTTGAAGAAATGAAGGTGGACAATGTTGCAGGTGTTTTTGGAAAGAATTTTCAAAAAATCCTGTGGTTTTTCCTTCCTTTTCAGTTTTGTACTCATCAACTCTTGTGGGAAGAGGATGTTGTAATTCTCTCAAATCATCCTTTCTTATTCTTTTACTATCTATTTCTTTGTTTTCTTTAATATATGTAAGTGTATCAGAAGATGCACTGGCAAGTGGTGTAACTTGAGACACCTTTTCAGAAGTCTCATATATTTCCTTGCATACATTAGTGATATATTTAGATGACTCTCCAATTTCAGTTTTGGTCATAAAATCTTCAACTTGTCCTTTTTCTTGGGTATTCTCATTTGCTAGAATTGTATCATATAAACGGTCTTTTTGTAGACTTTCTCTTAGAAATGGTTCTTGGCTCATTCTTATTTTAGTCTGCAGAATTTCTTCATCAGCAGTAGTTAGAAAACTTGTGGGAGATTCTGCAGATTCTATTTGATTAGGATAAGCATATGGATTGTGGACAATCCCCTCAGTTGAATATTCTGCTTTATCCTTATTTTCAGCTAGATCAGATATAGACCTGCTTTTTATTTCCTCTCTAGAGAACAGAATATCTCTATTACTAGCTTCACTTCTCAAAGTTCTTGAGCTCAGTTCAGATGATGTATCCAAAAGAGACAATTTCTTTTTCTCCAGTAATGTTCTTCTAGCCTCCCGTAAACGCTGCAACTTCATTTTGGTCTCCTCATCCAGGAAATTTTCACCTACATTAAAACATCCTCTTATGTCAGATTTACTTTCTAAATAGTCTTCATCATACATAAAATCTGTTTTCTTGCCAGGACTTACTGACTTAAAGTGTATAGTTCTCATCATTCCCTTTTGTTCCATAACTTGCTTTTTGTTAAAGGGAGAGCCAGTAAACCTCAGGTCAACCTTCATCCTGTCCTCTCTCCTTTCAGCTAAAGTCTCTCTGTTTCCATTTGTCTGTTCTGCCTTTTTCAAAAATTCTAAATATTTCTCATCTTGCCCTTTTTGAATAACAAGCAGTGATGCAGTTGATTCAGCACACCCTTCACTACTAGTTGCTAACACTCTATAACTTCCAGAATCTCTGTCTTGGACCCTTTTAATCTCTAAGCTGGAAGAGTGGTCATGTAAATCACTCTCAGTTTTTATAACTCGTCGGAGACCTGTTGGGATAGGCCGATTGTTATGAAACCAAGTCATTTCTGGAGTTGGACAGGCAATTAATCTACATATAAAGACAGCAGTTTCTCCCTCTAAAACATATTTAAATGTAAGTTTTTGGGTAAAAGAGGGCTTGAAATATTCAGGCCAGGAGCTTGTGGATAATATTCTACTTGCATATCTTTTAGCAGCTACAGAGCTGTGGTCTAAATCTTCAGAATCTGAAAAGGCTTCACGTGTATCTCTTTCTGAATGTTCAGATTCCTCTTCGGAGAATAATTCTGAAAAAAAAAATAAAATTATAAAGCATTTTACTATTTTCCATAGTGTTTGAAAAAGTTGAAAATAAATGAAATTGCAAAATAGAAAATGAAATAAAATGCATGCTACAGATTCTCACAAATCCATAAGAAAAGTCACTCACCATATTTGTTCGAATAAACGCAACACCATGCTCTGTTTAAAAGATTCTGACACGAAAATCGTTCGTTGTCTGGTCTTTTCTTCAAACTGTTGAAATTTCTTCTTGAACAAGCAAAAAATGAATTGCAAAATAACATGTTCCTGTGCATATTTATTTTGAGAGCAGGAAAACTTTGTTCCTTTGATGGCTAAGAGGAAAATCTTACCTGACTTGCAGAGAGTGGAATAAACGCCCTTTCTGATTCTTTTGATTGTAGATTAAATTATTATATTTTTGAGAATTAACTATTTTAAATATATATACAAGAACTGTAACCATAAATAGCTAAAATAAAATGAGAAGGCGTTTATTCGAACTAATACAGCCATAAAGTCACAATGTTATACAAAGAAAAGCAGGCAATAAAATGTCACATAAGGCAGCTATCTGCAAGCCAGCGTAAGAGACATATCAATGTTAAAATGATATATGTGCATGAAATGGAGAACAGAATGAGAATGTAACATTTTCACACACCCTAAATAAAGTAGCATTTCAATCATAATTCACTCATGACATTGCATTCTGAGAATGACAGCTAGGGTACCGTCTACCGTTCCACTTAATCCACTGTGATTTTGGACACAAACCTCTATTTCATGATGTCATGCATTAAGATTCCAAGTTTTTCTAATACATACTTTTTAAAAATGGCTGCAAACATGAAATTGAATATGGCTGATAAATTTCAAATTCAAGATTTTAAGTGACTCTAAAACAAATTACTATGAAATGCATGTAACCATCAGCATACTAAACCAGGCATGCGACATAGTAATATATACTCTAAGAGATATATTTGTACATCTATGTCATTTTTTCTCAATGATACTAAAAGAAAGAAGGCAGTTCAAGGATTCTATTAATCCTTCAGAGTTTCTACTCAAGTCTCACATTCAGTTTAATAATACCTTTCATTTCCACCTCAACTTGCTGTTCCATTCTCTCGTGTAAAATGGACTCAGGAGCTAAAATGGAAAAAAAATAAATAAAAGAAAATTTAATGACTAATTCCAGATACTTTCTGCCTCAATTTATGAGTCATTCATACAGTTACAATTTTCTCTTTGTTATAATAGAAAACAACATACCCTAAATGCATCAAAACACTTCATGCCAAATAAATCAGTGAGCTAATAAAGTATGTAACAATGTTGACAGGAAGATTTTAAAACGTTTTATTTTCAGTTTGCCATGAAATTTCCACATTTAGTTCTATAATTCTCCATGCCTTCACATGCATTCAGAATAGCAATCGAAAACATAAAGGAAAGATTTTTTTTGAATGTCTTATTAATCGAACACTGGCTAAGAGATGAAGTCATATTTAGAAGGTACATGCATTTTCTAACATGCCACCTTTAGTTGATGGCTAATCTCAGTTTTTCCTGCAGAATTAAACATTTTGAGCTAGTAAATACTCCTTTGATTTAAACCACCTATAAAACATTAAACTACCCAAAGTTCAATTACATATTAAGAAGCAAAAACAGAGTCATTCACTCAAAATTGCTTTTATTTCATAAGGAAAAGGTACAGTCTTCAGACACAATAGCCTCTGGGGCTGCATCTTCAGGAAGGCAGGCACCTGGGTGCCATGCTCCACCCTCAGCTTCTGGAGCCTCGTGTCAGTGTGCTTGACTCCCTGGCTTCTCCGTCCCTTGTGGTCTTTGTCATGAAGTCAATGACAAACTTGACGTTTTCTTTGATGATTCTCTCTCTACTTCAGGGGTTGTTCTAATTTGTGACTCTTTGAGTGTTTTAATACTTTTAGTCTCTGAACCAAGGGTAATTTTTGAAACTGCTCTGGTTTGCGATTCTTTTGCTAGGTAAGAATAAAGTTAGGAAAAGGAACAAATTAGCTGTGTTCGTAAGGGTGAAAAACATGTTGAATTTAAAGAAGATGGAGTGTCATTAGGATGAGAAGGAAAGCAGCACGTTAGTCCCAAAACTACTAGATGAAATATCTATGCTTACTATGCACGTAACACCTCAACTCAAACTGACTTAAGGGGTTTTACATTCTTAATTGATCTTGGCGGATAACTATGTAGCCTATGTAAAGTCATTAGGCCAAAATAAAAGAGGGACATATTAAAACTGGCCTTATATTAGATAACTGGATAACTGTGCCAGATCCTTCCCTCTTCAAACACTTTAAATTGGTCTACGTTTTAACTTTCTTAAGAACAAGTAAGGCAGTCTGGAGTTTCAAAGAAAAAAATATGGCCATGCTCCAAGAACACTTTAATAATATTTAATTGGAACCAGAATTCCTGAAGCAAAAATGTCTAATTAAATCCCCTCTGGGAACTTGACTTTCAAGCACTGTACTACGGCACTAGATCTTTAGGAAACAAGTTGAAAGACCGACATTTCTAACATTTCCACAGCACAGCTAACTCCTGATTAAATTGCTGCAGAAACGGTCACAGCTGCCATGTACAAGACTTGTAGGTAACTCCAGATAAATAGCAACTCTATGATTACTGTGCTACCCAGCAGCTGCAGTCACCTCTCTGGGTGGTGGAATTTTCCATCTCATTTGCATAACTAGAGCTAAGATCTTGGCATATTTCTCATATGGGCTTTGGAAATATAACCAGAAATAGCTATATAATGAAACGTCAGTTTAAGAGAGAAAAAAGCCTCCTTTTGGGCAGCAAAAAGTGTAGATACATGATTTCAAAATTCAGGGCAGAGATGGCTATGCTCTTATCACTGTATTGGCCTCTGCTCATGTCTAACAACTCAAAAATAGTATGGTCAGATCAGGGAAGAACCTGAGATCACAGCTCTCAATCAACCCTTAGAGATGCTGGAACTTCTACCAGCTTTCTCCCATAGGACTCAGTGAAGCTCCCTTGTCTACAGATACACAGCACAGACGTCTAACACCTTAAGAATAGTTTTCTTATTTATTGGTATCTAAAAGTTTATGATAAGAGGAAAATGTTATCCTTTGCCCAGACAAATTTATTCATGCCTTCCCAGACACAGGGGAGAATTAAGCACAATAACAAAAATAATGATCTTGCCATGAGATAATTCTGTAATGTCAGAGGATCTGAGGCTGTAAATGCAGCATGATTTATTGAGAAATATATAGAGACTACTGATTTTGGTCCACACAGCCCTACTATTTTAAGTGCCCAATTTTTAAAAAATGGCTTCTTGTAAACATTGAGAATCTCCAGATCTGAAAACAAAGGTCAAAAGAGAATTTTTGAGCCTCCTAATACTGAAACATTTAAATTTAAATTTAGCATCAGGTCAGACACAATAGTAATTACTCAAAAAATACTTGAACTCTAATATCTTAACCTTCTGTAGTACAGTTCCTAGGTGGCACATTTTGTAAACATTAGAAAAGAAGTTCATGTGAAATGAACCTTAACTTCTTGAACCTGGATTTGTGAGTTATACTTCCTAAATCTAGACTGGGAACTTAAATGTTCTAACAAGTTTGGCCAGTGACTTGACCGACTTTCAGAAGCCATTTGTGATTATGGTTTTAATTTAAAGATACTTTCATTAATAAATTCATTGATTCACTTTGCAGGGCAGAGAAGCTGCAGAAAGCAATGAGGATGAAATGGAGCAAGTCATAGCTAACAATCAAATAACCACCTTCTACGCTCAGTATGGCTGACGTGGTCTTCTCTCCATGGTCATTGTGTATAATGCAGCTGTACAGTCCTTGGTCTACCAGCTGAACATTGCATATGATGAGAAAATGCATATTTCCATCTTGTGATAGCTTCACTCTCTCAGACTCCTCTATCTTTACACCTTTATGAGTCCAGGTTACAGCCACAGAAGATCCATCTTCTAAAACACAGAGGAATTGAGCAGTGTCGCCACACTTTACAGAGAGATCCTGAAGATGTAGAAGAATCTTTGGGGCCTCCTCCATCGTCTCTTCAGCATAGTTCTCAGATAACTCAGTGCTTTCTGTCACTTGTGAAAGGGATGCAGGATGGTGCAACCCTACATCTCGAACGAATACAGTTGTGTGGGTTGACCTTTGAGATATAGTTTCAAAAACCTGCACTTCACATTCATATGATGATTCTTGAAAGGACTTAATTTCATTTTGGGATATTTTGCTCTCCTGCTTTGTGAAAGAGGACTCTGCCACTGCCTGGGACTTGGTGGACTCTCTTACATCTTTTCCAGAACTTTGTCTAGCTAGGGCGTGCACTGTATAATCAAGTGACAAGAAAAAGAAAAGAATATTAAGATCTATGCTTTGTCACTTGGCTAGGTTAGTAACACAAAATGGCATGGAAGATGAAAATGAAAGATGTCATTGTCACTTGGAAGCAGCATGCCAGATGCAATATACTGTAAGATGTCAGGATCAGACCAAAGAAAATTCATTCTCAGTGATCCAGCAATGAAAGAATGGATGATGAAGGCTCATGCAGATGCCACACAGTATCTGGGTTCTTTCTTCCATTGTCATTGCAGTTATCCAGAGTCAGTCTCTTTCTCTATCTTTCTTTCTGTCTCTCTTCTCTTTCTGAGATAACATTTGCCCTCCCTCCACAATATACTTTGTAAAGAATATACAGCAAATAGAGCATTAATGAGATGTTTAGAAAATTAAAAATGTTAAGTGGAGCTGATACCTAACAAAATTACTGCTAATGCAATGCACAGAACACATTGTCAGAATTAAAGGACACAGGTTAGCCCATAATTGAGAGGTAGGGATAGGAGACTTGTGGGGTATTACTTCATTAGTAGATTATGGACTGACCACAATATGCAGCGAGACAAAGAGCTGAGACTCTCATTAGTAATAGTGGGAGTAGGAAGTAGGCAGCAAATCAAAGTCTTTGGAACAAGATGGGCTTTACCTTCTGGAGTCACTGTGAGTGTTGCTGCACAAGTGGCTTTCCCAGCGCTATTGGCTGCTTTGCAAGAGTACTGCCCAGCATGCTCTGAGTAAGCATCAACTATAAGCATTAAAGCCATGCCTGTGGACTCCTCAAAATGGAAAACTATATCTTTTGCTGGTAGAATTGGCTGCTGGTTATGAAACCACTGGATTTCTGGCTTGGGAATGCCAGATACCCTTGTATAAAATCTGACTGTCTCCCCGCTGTGCACCCTGAGGCTTGATAGAGGCTGGATGAAGACAGGCTTTTGGCCAAGGGACTCCTTCTTAAATGAAAATGATGAAGAAATATGCCATTGGGAGTTTGATGTAACTTCTTCAAGTTTGCTAAGTCCTGAAAAGAAGCATGCCAATCTTTAATGTTGTACCCTGTACTGAAACCAGAACTCATTTGGAGTTGTCTGCAGATCTGTCGCAAATTTCAACAGTGGACTAGAATCCAGTCCGTTCCTAATGCCTTGTCAATGGAAGTCAGTAGGGATTCAATGTCACACAAGTTCACTTCCAGTTTCCAGACAAACAAGCTAAGACCTCAATAGTCTAAAGAACTTCACTATATTGTTTATAAAGGCAGTATTGGAGTATGCAATTGGTATATTTTCTGTTTTTATTTTTACCTTGTGGTTGTAAAACCAGCTTTTCTAGTTTGCAAACCACTTTAAATCGATTATTTTTAAAAATCTGGTTATTATAAGTAATTATAATTGAAGAAAAAATCAAAAGTTGCCCTAAATCCTTATGTATTTGTATATGTTCAATACTATGTAGATTAAATTAGCTCAGGAAAAATACTCTGTAATAAACATTGTTATTTTGAATCAAAGTGATCCTTACCACCCCCATCACCAGAGAAGTGTTTCTGATTATAATTTAAGAGACCCAAGTAATGTAAATGCTAAACCATCTTAGGTCTGGCCCCCTCAACCCTCAGGTATTTTTTGAATGATGGTGAGTACTGCTGCTGGTATACAGAGCTGAAATCTTCCAGTGTTGCTTCTGTAAAATCAGAATTATATCAACACAGTGGGGGCATGGTAACACTCTTAGATTTAATTATTTTTTAATTTTCATCCTAGCCAAATAAAAAAACAAATATACCTATTTCTTTACATACATTTCTCCCCATTCTGATACATGCCGATCAGGAAGCATGAAAGCTGGTGATGAGAGTGATGCTTTACAGAACGTTATGGTGACAAAGCAGGGCAAAATAAAAAAATGATAATGACACATGATTCATCATGACAATGAGTGAATGAAAAATGAAAACATCACATATAACATGAAAACAATTAGTTGCATTAAAGAGAATGATAGGACCAACCATAATTTACATGAAATTTTTAGTGATTGTTACTGACATGAGATTAGATCTACATTGAAATGTGGCTCTAAAACTTGTTTTACTCTACCTTCTAGTCGCAAGTTGGCTGTGCTTGATACTTGGCCTATGGCATTATTAGCAACAAAAGTATATATTCCTTCATCTTCTGGATAAGCTTCAGCAATTTCCAGTTGGTAAGTGTCTTCAAATTGAGTCATTCTAAAGAACCGAGATGGCTTGATTTTCTTGTCTTTGCTGTACCAAGACACTTTTAGATCTGAAGCACAAAAGAAAATGGATATTTAAATCACAAAATCAGGTGGATATTTTTAACTTACCTACAAACACAGTATTGATTATACTAGTGACTATATTTCACGTTTATCTTCATAACATTGTGCTTTTCTTTTAGGCATTGTCATATCTCCATATCTCTTATAGGACTTCTTTTCATCTTTAAGAAGAAAACATGATTCTAGAAAAATGCAGGGTATAGATGGGTTGTAATGTTTGAAAAATTTAAATTTGAATATATTCTTTTAATAAGCCATTTGCATGTCATGTGGTGGAAACAGGGAAAAGATGTTGACATGTTTAGTGACCTTGAGAACAAGATCGTCCAGAGAAAATGTCATCATGAAGAGTTTGATCTGGAATTGTGGTTTCCTACTGGGACAGAAAGTGAAGAAAATCTGACTTCTGATGTACAGAAAGAGCAATCAAAGAGAGAGATAAAAAGATTAACAACCCACAAAATCTAAAATAGACCAAAGAAAGACAAAGCTCTGTATTTTTTAATTACCAAAAAGCAAATATCAAAAACTCCCTGCACCACAGAAAATATTTTTCAAATTGAAAGTAATTTTTAAATGGAAAGAGTCATTGAATTTGGGCATCGTAGATATACCTGGCTTTTGCTAACAAAGAATTGAACCGTTTTAAAACAATAGAAAATAAAACACAAAACAAGAGATAAAATAACATTATTATGTTGTTAAGGTGATAGGCACTTTGGTGGCACAGTGGAGAGAGTGTTGACCTGGGATGCTGAGGACACAGATTCAAAACCCTAAGGTTGCCAGCTTGAGTGCAGGCTCACCAGCCTTAGTGCAGGGGCGCTGGTTTGAGCATGGGATCATTGACATGATCCCAAGATCACTGGCTTGAGCCCAAGGTTGTTGGCTTGAGCGAGAGTCACTGACTCAGCTTGATCCCCTGGTCAAAGTATGTAAGAGAAGCAATCAATTATGCAACTATGAGTTGATGCTTCTCATTTCTCTCCCTTCTGTTTCTCTCTTTCTCTCTCTCTCCCTAAAATAAAAAGAAACTATATATATATATATATATATATATTCCATTAAAACAATAATCCTTGAAGTCAAAAGTGGATTTGAATTTATTTATTTGTTTTAAAAGCCATAGTCAAAGGCATCTTGTTTTTATAATACAGTCCCTATATAACTTCTTCATCTCAGTACCAACCATGGGCATCTTCTAATAGTCCAATCATCTTGCATTTGTTTGTATTTAGTGCAAATATTGGTTTACAAAATTTATCCTCCTTTTCATGATGGTGTGAAGTTGTTTATAAACTAGAGGTTCTTTTAAAGAAAGAAACCACTTCTTTGATAAGGACAAAAACGGTAGGAAATGTAATATTGACATTGCAATTGACCAGCTGTGTGATCTTAGACATGTAATCTCTATGGACCAGTTTTCTCATTTGTAAAATAAAATGCATAATAATCTATGGGCTATTCATGTATAAAATTGGTGTGTGAATTAAATGGCATACATTCTGTAAGGGCCTTATAAACAGCTAGCACAAGTCAGTCATTAAAGCAAGAATGTTTAACATCATGGAAGGAATCAGCATTGCACTAAATAACATGCCAAAAGACAGGTCCATGTGCAATCATCCTACAACTATTCAGTTAATTTGTTTAATCGTCAATGGAAATGGAAGGATAAAGAGTGGGTTTGCATCCTAATTCTCACAACTTCTTTTGGTGAACTGAATGAGCAGTAACACTGACATGAATTGACAACAATAAATGAGCTAACAGTTGAGACCTGTCTTGGCAATAGACTTGTGCTTCTGTCTGGGCTGCCACTATCTGTGTTGGTCATTGGCTTCTTGGGACTTGTATGAGGCCATCCCACTGCCCCTGTTCCTCACCTTCACCACTCCATTATATTTGGTTCCTAAAACTTACTCATTCTGCCTCCTGAATTATATAGTTTATACCTTTCTTTCTTGTGACTGTCCTTGTTGAGGGCCTTTTCAACACTTTCCATTCCTACTGGGAGAGCCTCTCCTCTAGTCCCTTACCTCCAGCCTCATCCTCCACTCTCTGAATTCCTCCTTTTACTAGCACACTATTGTTTCTAAAATGCAAACTTGATCATGTGACCAGGGGTTTAACAATCCTTGATTGGCTTTTCAATGTAAACAAGATAAAATCTAAAATCCTAAGCAGAGAATACCAAATACTTTAGTATCTGGTCCTAGTCATCTTGACTATTCACTACATTACTTTTCTACCATACTTAACCCCCTTGTCATTTCCTGTACACGAAGTGACTTTATGAATGTGATTCTCTGCCTAACACGCCCCTGTGTTCAATGACCCTACTGATTCTTCGATGCTCAATCCATGCATTGTTCTCTGTCTCTTAGATACAGAGCATTATATACAGGGGATGTTACAGTGCTCAGAACCTGAAATATAGTTGTGCATCTCCTCACTTTCACATTGAACTCTAAGAAGGCAAAAGCCAGGTGTTGGCATCCCCAGCGCCTATTGCCTCAATAGCAGGAACACAAATGTTGGGAGAATAAAACTGAATAGATGCCTAAATAAAAATGGGCCTCCATCATTGTCAGAAAAATTAGTGATCACTTCACTTAGCTAGCTTTCATTCTGTAAGCAGCCAAATGATTCTGACTCATCTGCAGAATAAATTCTAGCAAGCACACATTTTACAATTCTATTTTTCCAAATTGCTCTTTTACCAGCAGGTGGCAGCAGAGACCACCAATAGGCATCATTTTTACTGTCATGAAAGCACCACCAGATTGCTCAGGACCATGTTCCAAACTTCAAGTTTTGAGTTCCCCAAAACATGTGACTGAGGCTTCTGAAGCCTTATAATTTTCTTTTCAATTTATATAAGTCAGAGATGCACTTAACGTCTCAAGGTAATGATAGCCAAAAATGGTCAGAGAAAATTCTATAAATATTTTCAGTCCTGGGGGCAAGAAATTATGTAATGTGGTAAGCTTTTAAAAGTGCATTTTATTTAATGAATTTAATTTCTGTCATATAAAAATATTTTTCAAGAGGATGCTAAATCCTGTGCATGTATATAAATATTAACATATATAAGAGAATTAATAATCTCATAAATTAATAAACTCTATTCAAACACTTAAAGGCATCAATCATATAGAAGAGATAGAGATTTTTCTCTTTCTCTTTCTACCTACTTGGAGTCTAACAGAGAGAGGGCTTCCAATGTATTTTTGCAACACCTTAGAGTCAAGACTATAAAATGATTTATAAAGTAAAAAGCACTATACAAATATTGTTAAAAATATTTTACTATTTGGACAATCCACAGATAAGTATATTTGAAATTTTTCTAAAAATTTAATAAACAGATAAATTATTTAGTGCGGCTTTAATAAATTTGATATTAAAACGTATTTTTCTTTATTGTGTTAAAAATTTTATCAAAAAAGTTCTCATTTCTTGGTATTTAGTATTTCTCAAATACTTGCTTTGAAGTGACAAAGGCTATGCTATTTGTCCACACTGGTCATGCAACACCAGAATTCTATGTTTATATAATTCCTCTCTATTGCTATAATAGAATTAATATATTAAGCAGCAGTCCCTTGCCAGCCATGCTTCTAGGTGCTTTGCATACATTATACCCTTTAATTATGCTCATAAAATCAAACAAGTCCATTTGGTTTCTAGATTAATATCTTCATCCCAGAGGAAGAAATCATTAGGACATAGCAGCCCAGTTGAAATATTAACTTGTTCAGAAAGAGAGCTTTCAGCAGTGTAATACTGGGCCATTAACTAATGGAAGAAGCATAATAAACAAAACAATAAAACTTATTAGAAATGCTATGAGATGCCCAGGATTTGAGAATTTTCCTTTGGTGGTAGTATATATAAAACAGGTAGATAAGGGGATGATTTTTATTTTGGATGAAGTTGATTTATTTTGCCCCTATGTGAGGTCAGTCTACAATAATAATTGGCTTCAAATGGCTCCAAACATTTTGTTTCATTCTATCAAGATCATATTCCTGGGGATGGGGAGGTCTCGGTGGTATTTGGGTAGCATGCCCCAATTAAAAATCCTAACTGATTGAGGGATTACTAGATGATGGGTAGTGTGCCAATTGCTGACTTAGGTTATCTAATGTAATCCTGTTAATAGTCTTAAGTGATTGGTATTAATCATCCAACAATCATTAATGTGTCTAATCAATAGTGCTTATTGAGTATCTGCTATGTTCGGAGCTGTTCCAAGACAAAGATCCACTCCTGCTCTCACGGGATTTCCCTAAAAGTCCCTTTGTTACAGGCAGCAGGTTCTAGAGACTAAGACAGAATCCATGGCCTCAGGAAATGTGCATTCTAAGATTGCAGTATTATTTTTATTTATTCATGAGGGAAAGAGAACCAGAGATATCATATATTTCCCTAAGGTCACACAGAGGAGCCAAGATTCAAATCCAACCTGACCATAAAACCTCTACTTTTGACCACTACAGGACAATATAGCTTTTCACACAAATATTGAGATACTTTATAATGTCTTACATATATATAGACCCTTCTTTTGAATCTTTTGCAAATGCTATTATACTTAATTTTAATTATTAATTATAACAATTGTAATTTCTATTATAGTTTCAAGAGCTAAAAGTATGCAACTTATAATCATAAAGAAAACATAAATTTTTTTTGAAGCTTAAAGCACTGAAAAATACTGATCTAATTCTTTTTTTTTCAATGTGGCAAGGAAAAACACATAAAATTTACCACCTTAATCATTTTTAGGTGCACAGTCCAGTATCAGAAAACACTGCTCTAATTATTAATTTGCTATTTCAAGGAAGTCTTCTGGAAGAGTCCCATTAAACTTTAAATTATGCATGAGAGATATTTGTGATAAAGAAAAAGGTGAGAAAACTCCCCTAGCCCTGCCTATCATTCTTTGAAAATATGAGCAATAGTCCTGTTGCTTGTAAACCTACCTGTTCCAGAAACTCTGCACTGAAAACGAGCTGGCCGCCCCTCTGAAGTGACAGTGTCCTGTAGTGGGGTGATGATGGCAGGGGGATAAACTGGCATTTCCTGATCAGGAGACACAACCTCTGGAACTAAAGAGAAGGACCACAAGATTTATCATGACTGAGTCATCATACAGACCTCATAGAATAGAGAATGTCAGTTTATCTAAATTTAGCTCACAGCAGAGCACTTTCAGAGTTTTCCAAGCTGGGTACCAGTCTACCTTTATGAGCTCCTAATTATACACTAGGAGAACACAAAAGCTGGTTCTCAGGTTTTATTATAAGCCGGGAAGTAGCAAGACATCTCTACCTTCCACAGAGAGGGAAGCTGCAGTTGTGACAACCCCATAGTCATTCTTGGCTTCACAGGTATAGACAGCAGCATCCTCCGGGAAGGCTTCAATCAGCAAAAGCGTGTACTCTTGCCCATCGTGGAGAAACTTGCACTTGAAGCCAGTGGAAAGCAGCTGCTCTTCCTTGTACCAGGAAATCTTGGGCTGTGGTCTGCCTGATATGATGGCACAGAATCGGGCAGGCTTGCCAGATTGCACAGTCATAGGCTGGAGCTCCTGCAGAACTTGGGGCGGTTCTGGGGCTGAGAGGAAATGAAAACAAATAGCTCGTGAAAAAATACAAAAACACAGGAGAGCCCATGAAACTCTACATTGATTTGTTTCCAGGTGGTTACGCACCTGAAAATAAAACTTTGGAATTGTGATATCTTTACTTGCCTCAGAATACTACTAGGATATCCTTTGTGCTGGGGGGAGGGAGGGGGGAACCACTTGGAATTGTGTCCTTAAATGGAAGGTAGCTCTAGAAGGATACATTAGATATTTTGCATGGGAAATTAGATATTTTGCATGGGAACAAAGAGTGCTAAAAGTGTTTTCAGCATGATTACCTCTGTTTCTGGGTAGGGTCTGGGTGGTGCTGTAGCAAGAGCCTGTACCCTAAAGAATTCTAGAGCAACTTCCACATCCTATTTATTTTTAAAAGTCATTTAGGCAAATTATGTAGTAAGATGGCTCATCTCATTCAGGTTTGTTTGTTTTGCAAATACTTGTGTATATGTTTATAGGTGTTTCTTTATATACTGGTGCCAGTGAAGTGTATCTGTGAATATGAAAGATGGAATGAAGGTTATTTCAGATCCAGTTAAATGTAATTAGGTAGATTTTTTTTTTTTAAATCAGCTTTCCTGTTATGCTAATGAAGGCATATTCTTAGTGTCATCATGAGGGAGGGGAACTGGGTAATTCATGGAACCCAGAAATGAAGAGAAATGACTTCTGTGGGGCTGGTTTCTAACACCGCCATTAAAAAGACATTTCCTTTCCTGTGCCTCAGTTTCCCCACTACTCATATAGAAATAATAACTGGATACCAGGACCATTTGGTCTCGTAGGCACTGAGGGAATGTTGGCAATATGTTTTGTTTTTGTGAATCTTCAGATTACTTCTCTGGTCCCTCCATGGGTCCCAGGGGTATTTGCTCAGACCACTTCTTATGGCCAAAGATAACAAAGGATTGGAATGGAGGCGTCATTTCTCCGTGTATCTGGGTTAGTCTCGGATCTAGGCCAGCCTCAAATTCAGCTCAAGGTTTCTAATGAGTAAAGTGCATTACTCTTAGGACATGGTAGTATGTGGAATTCCCCCTCCAATATAAGAGCCCCTGGTCCTAAAGCTGGGGCAGAGAGAAACTCGTTCTACATCGCTTGTGGTTCTCTAGGTCCTCTGTGGTCTCAAAGGAGACCTCTGGGTTCCCCAGGCACAGCAGACTAGTGGCTGAAAATGCTTTTATCACTTGGTAGTGTGGCTAGTCCTTAAGCAGTTAGGGTCAAGGACAGACAACTAGAATTGCTGAATGCTATATGTAGAAACCCATTTGGGGTATATTACTTTTTCTTTTTTTAAGTTGGATTTATTGGGGTAATGTTGGTCACAAAGTTATACAGGTTTCAGGTGTGCAATTCTACAACACATCATCAGCACACTGCACCACACATTCACCAGCCAAGTCAAGTCTCCTCCCATCACCATCTATCCCCCTTTACTCTCTTTACCTCCCTCTTAACCACTCCCCCCCCCTGCAATCACCAGACTGTTGTCTGTGTCTGTGAGGTTTTTATCTTTGCTTAATTGCTTCACCTTTTTCATCTAGCCCCCAACCCCCTTCCCCTTATAATTGACATGCAAGGCATGTTAAATAGTGTTGACCAACAAATAAAGATCTAGCCTACAGGTGCATTTTTGGAAATGACATCTTAACAGTTGTTTTAACAGCTGCCACACCTTTTCCATAGGTATAATGTGAAAATGAATACAGATGTAAGCATATGAATACCTTAAGTCCTTTAAGAATTACCCAGAAACTACCAGAACTTTAGTAACTTAAAGGGGAGAGTTATTCCAAGTAGATTTACAAAATATGTTAACATCTAGACCTACCATTGACATAGAGAGTCACAGAACTCCTGTTCCTTCCTGCGACAAAGGTGTATTCACCGGCATCACTGTGTCTAGTCTCAGAGATAAACATCCGGTGGATTCTTCTCTCTATAACATACTGGTGCCGTTCTTGAATTTGAAAATTGATTTCAATGCCATCCTTATACCAGTGGGCATCAACATCATCTTCATTGACCTCAAACTCCACGACAGCACGTTGTTTCTCAATGACCTTTTGATGAAGCAACATAAAAAATAAAGTTGAAGCCCTGGCTTCCTTGCACTTAACCTGTTCTAAAATGTGCTCTCTTGAAAAGCATGTAAACCCTATATATTATGATATAATAACTTGATTGGTTATAGTACATTCTAATGTTTTCCTGTCTAGCCCTGGACAAATGGTACTCAGACTTCTTTGGTAGAGAATCATGCTTACACCTGCATTGAGGAGGTTGCCTAAAGAAGCAATGATTTTATTCTTAAATGTTTGCTTGTTAATTAATAACAACAGAAATAATGATACTTTACATCGGTGGCCTTTTTATTATTTATAAAGCTCTTTTAAGTGAATATTCTATTTGATTTCATGGGATATAAACAATAACCTTGTGGACGAGGTAGGAGCTATGTTAGAAGTGAGGAAGTCAAGGTTCAGAATTGGACAACCAAGGGTGGAGGACATATCCAGGTTGTCTGAACCCTCACTGGAGGCTTTCTCACTATGACCTAAGGCCTGCTTGGTTCTTCTTGGATGAGCAACGTGGTAAAGCTAAACTCAACTGGTATTTTCTTAACATGTTACCTCCATGATATCATGGGGGAAGAATGGCACCCATGAGTGCAGGCTCTGCACATGTAGTAGGCAGCAAAGGTGTTTGATCAGCATACTTGCTAGGAATCCAGCTTTCCTCAAACTGATCTTCCTCTTGGACCTCAGAGTGTTCCCAGCCAAGTCGTTCGATATCTGCCTTGCCATAGTAGGCAGCTTCCGAGAAAATGCTACCTTGTTATAAATTCCCTTAATTCTAGTTGATGTGGGAACACCACCACTTAAATTTTAGTTTTTGTAAGGTTGGTGCTGTTTGGCAAGTAGCCATTTATTGTATTAGACAGGAAGTTTCTACGGCTGTGTTAATTAAATAATTTTGATAGCTGATAAGGGCATACTTATTCCCTAAGTGAGGGGAAACTGTGGCTATATTGATGTCAGTACAAGAATCTATGCTGGTAAGAATCAGCTGAATAATTCATTAGAAGATTGTAGTTAGATAATTTAAAAGTCAATATTTAAAATATAAAATTAGGGATTATGGGCTATTGATGATTTCTCCAAAAATCTGGCATGTATACAATACCTGGACCTCCTTTTTAATACTTCGGATGCGAACATCTCTGCCCTCTACAAAGAGGTGAGCAGTAGACATGTTGCCTCCGGCCACCACTGAGTACTGCCCCGCGTCGGACAGCCGGGTGGACGGGATCAGAAGGCGGTGTACATATTTTTCCTGCTGTGTCTTTATTCTACAAATGAAATGGAAATTGAAGTTTACTGTACAAAGACTCAAAGGAAATTGGGAATTACTGGAATGTAGCAAGATGGAAAACTGACCTGTCCAAAATCTGCAGCTCTTGGCCATCTTTCATCCACTGCACAGTGATGTCAGGTTCCGAAATCTCACACTCAAACATGGCTCGCTTCTTCTCGAGAACCTTAATGTCTTTAATGTGTTTCCTAAATTCTATATGACGAGCTAGAAAACAGCATTGTAAAAATTAACCTTTGTAATAGGCTTTATTAAGATATAATTCACATACTATAATAGTGACCCATTTAAGTATACGATTCAGCGGCTTGTAGTACATTCAGAGTTGTGCAACCATCACCACAATCAATTTCAGGGCATTCATTACCCAAGAAAGAAACTATGAACACTTTATCCATCACCCCCCCCCATGCATCCCTCTTATTGTATGTCCTCATATTCTGGCCAATTCATGTCTCTATAGACTGTGCATTCTGAACATTACATATAAATGGATTAAAACAAAAATGTAATCCTTTGTGACTGTCTTTTTCACTCTGCCTAAAGTTTTCAGGGTTCATCCATCCTGCAGCGTGTATTAGTACTTCCTTTTGATTGCTGAATAATATTTCACAGCATAGATGGATGGCATTTTATTTATCTGTTCATCAATTTATGTGTTAACATTTTATATAGTCTGCTTGACACAACTTGTGTGGTTAGGACCTTTATGAAGCCATACCTTCCACATAAAGGGTGGCTGTCGACGTAGCTTTTCCAGCCGTAAAGGTGTAATCTGCAGCATCTCCAAAATGAACATTCCTGATGTTCAGTGAGTGTGTGAGCTTTTTGGTCCTCATCTGGCATCTATCGGTTGATTTGATTTCCACACCATTCTTTAACCATTTGTAAGAGATGCCTTCATGGTTCACTGTTACCTCAAAGGTAATGGTGTCTTTTTCTTCAGCATTGATGTCCTTCAGCATGGATGTAATCATGATTGCTGCAAAAGGGAAAGAAAAGACATCCAAGGAGACTTTGTGTTAATATAACGTGAGTTATAACAGGTGCAGAAGGGAAACCTGGAATGTATTTAGTATGTCTGTTAAGGTGATTACAGATCAGAGATAGGAGCTATGATCCCTTGCAGGTACCCCTTTCTCTACAGGACAATGCTAACGGTTAGGTGAACACAAATCGCAAGCGACAGACACTGGAACATCCTTCTAAGTAGCCTTTCAATGCTACTCTGGAAATTTTTATACAGGTGGAGATAGTCCTAACTCAGTGTGAACTCTCAGTAGACCTGTCAATCAAGACTTTTTCAGAGGACTAAATCAAGAAGGAAACATGTAGCATATGGAATTACAATGAGCCTACTGGATAGTCTATATAATTTTAACTTACGGGTCACTGTCAGCGTGGCACTGACTTGGTCATTGCCACAGACGAATGTGTATTCTGCCGAGTCCTCTGTGCTGGTGTTCATGATCAACAGCTGGTGGAGTTTTCCCTGCACAACTATCGTGAACTTTTCACTCATCTCAATCTCCACACCATTCTTCAGCCACATGGAGGGGACATTGAAGTGGGACACCTCACACTCAAAGGAGGCAGTTTTGGTCTCAGGCACCTCAATGCTTTTCATGGTTTTTGTAATATGTAATGCTTAGAAAAATCAGAGAGTACTTCAGTTAATATATTTCATTTTTAAAGTAAAGGAATCAAACAAACAACTGAATACATGGCAACCATCTAGGGAAATGCTGGAGGGGCTGCTCAACACTTACTCTCCACGAAGAGTTTGGCTTTGCATTCCAGCTGCCCCACCACAGCTGTGTATTCCCCAGCATCCGAGGGGGAAATGTGCTGTAGCATCAATTTGTGCACCTTCCTTTCTGAGACCAGTCTGTGTCTGTCACTTGGCTTAATCTCCACATTCTTGTGGAACCATTTGACTGGAACCGTGTCATGGGAAACACTAACTTCAAAGGCAACGGTAGCATTTTCCAAGGCGGTCACATCCTTTGGCTTTTTAATGATCTTGACAGCTAATAAGGAAAGTTGAAGTGAGTCAGGGAAATGGTTAACTAAATGGTAACCATGAGATGGCAATTTATAAAGTGTTGCTAAGTCAACTTACTCTCAACATGCAGTCTGGCACTGGCTCCTAGCCTTCCAAGCTTAAAGCCATAAACAGATTCATCGGCAATGGCACAGTTTTTAATTTTCAGAGAGTAAATTGTTCCTTTGACTGAGATATTGTACTTGTCATTAGAGTTCAGCACAACCCCATTTTTGATCCACTGGACACCTTTCACATCAGGGTGTGTTAGCTCAATAGTGAAAACGGCGTCCTGCGTCTCTGTCACTGTGAGATTCTTTAGAGTCTTCTTAATTTTGACAGCTGAAGACAAATTTATGATGGGTTTAGAAAATAAGAATGATATTATCAAATAAAAGAAGTCTTAGATAAGATCATTATCCAGTCATCATGCAAATGAATGGTTATAAAACATTCTGCACTTATGTAGCATCTCTGTTTTAAAAGACACCATGAGATTATTTAGAAAAACCTGGGACATAGTTTGAACTATACATCGTGCAATGATTTTTTTATACTTAATGAGAGGAAATTTGTAGAACCAAATAATAACAGCTTAATAGATTATTGAAGAAGGGCAAAAGAAGGATGGGGAATGAGAACACTTAATTTAGTTGTTCACAGAGCTGAAACCAAAGAAGTGATTCTTCACATAAAGATATCTTAGAAACAATTTTGTGGCTCTGGTCACTTGGCTCAGTGGTGAGCGTCAACCCAGCATATGGACATCCTGGGTTTGACACACAGGAGAAGTGACCATCTGTTTCTGCACCCCTCACCCTCTTCCTTCTCTTTATCTCTCTCTTCCTCTCCCACAGCCATGGCTCAGTTGGAGCAAGTTGGCCTTGGGCACTGAGGATGGCTCCATGGCCTCGCCTCAAGTGATAAAATAGTTTGGTTGGTTGCTGAGCAATGGAGCAGCAGCCCCAGATGGCAGAGAACTCCCTGTAGGGCGCTTGCCAGGTGGATCCTGGTTGGGGTGCATGCAGGTTCTGTCTCTCTGCCTCCCCACTTCCCATTTAAAAAGAAAAGAAAACAATCAATTTTTTACTGTGAAGTACATGGCTCATAAAGTAAGCTTAGAGAGTTTATAATGGTTTTATGAAATAAAGACTTATGGCATCCAAAATAGTTATACCATTTAACTTTTAAAATGGTAACTATCATGAATGTAATATGATTTGAAATGGATAATTATTATATCACTGACCTTCAACTTTGAGTTTAGCAGATGTTTTAGAGGTAGCCACTTTGTAGGTATATTCTCCAATGTCATCTAATTTGGTGATAGCTATGATAAGTCTCCTTTTCTGGCCATCAGATTCACTTTTGATGTTGTTAGTTAGTGGTAGGTGTTTGCCATCTTTCAACCATTCGCCTTCGGAATCAGGGTTGGCGACTTCACATTCAAATACGGCTTCCTGAGACTCAGCTACTGTCTGGTCTGTGAGTGGCTTGGAGATGGCCCCTCCTATGGAATAGAAAAAGTACAAGTATTAGTTCATTAAAATATTTATACAATAAAGAAATATTTGGATTTATCACATTTAAAGTATCAAATTTTAAAACATGAATTTGATCACCATGAAATGTCTAATAAAATGATTTTAACCCATATTAAAAGGTATCAGAAACTCCTATTCTAAAGATGCATGACTGATAACCAGGAAAAATACTGGAATTAGGAAGGTTTTGTAAAGGAAAAGCAATTTTCAACTTAATATGGGATCTGAGAACCATAGTGTGCAGCATACTACATGGATAGCTTCTACTACAATTCCTTCTTCCTCAAAAGCATTGTACTTAGTCTTTTTTAGGATTATTTCCTGGGTACATATCTGATATTTGACTATAAAACAACTTGCTAAACAAAATGTCCAAGTCATCATACTAAAAATCACTGTTTTGACAAATGTCATCTCTCCCATGAAGCTCTTCCCTCCAGTGCTTCCAGTGTCATATTCCAATGACAGAAATAATTACTCCTTCAGCAATTTGTTTATTGATGTCTCTTTCTAAATTGTGAACTCCTCGAGAAAAATATCATGTCTTATTCATTTTTGTGTCCCAAGTTCCTAGGAAGGTCTGGCTATGGTAGATAGTTTAAAAATATTGGGTGAAATCACAGAAGAGCTCATAATATTTTCTTGTTTTCACACATTTATTTATTTATAAATATTAATAATTTGTTATAACTGAATAAATTACATTAACATTGTACTAAAAACTCAATACTCAAAATTGTTTTCTTCTTATTCTCGTTTTAAGCTTCACTGAGGATAACTGACAAAATTGTAACATATTTAAAGTGTGTAACATGATGATTTGATATATATATACTCTGTGAAAGGATTCCCACAATTAAGTTAATTAACACATCTAATACCTCACATGATTTTTTATTTTTGGTGAAAACACTTAAGTTTTACTCTCTTAATAAATTTCAATTATACAACATGAAATCATGCATCATTTAATAATGGGGATACAGTCTGAGACATTAGGTGATTTTATTGTGTGAACATCACAGAGCGCACTTACACAAACCTAGATGGTACAGCTTCCTAAACACCTAGGTTATGTGGTGAATAGTCTATTCCTTGGCTACACACCTGTACAATAATTGCATTGAATACTATAGGCAGTTGTAACATATTTAAAAATATGTATTTTATATTAATTATATCAAAGTTCAGAACCTGAAATTTTGTTTCAGTTTTTTTGTAATCAAATCTCTGGATAAAATCTTATAATGTAATAAACCATGAAACTTTCATATCAAAAAGAGCACAGTACAATTTCATCACAATGTAATATCTCAGCTCCTCAGTACTTAAATTTTAGTGAACCAAACAAATTAATGATGACTTCTAGTTCTTTCCTGACAACTAGTTTATACTTTTTTTGATTGATTCTTTACTTTAAAGCTAAGGATTTTTGCTAAATGAAAGTAGTCTATTTCATGTCAAATGAAAGACAGATGCAGATATATTGAGTTATATTTTTAAAATATTCACTGGGTTTATAAACAGTATGAAGGGAGCAAAGCTTAGAGAAGCAAAGTGATTAAAAAAGAAATATATCTCTTGAGTAGGAAAGTTTAAATAAAGCTCAATTCAACAAACATTTATTGACCATCTCTTATGTGCAATATGTCAGAGTACCCAAAGGAGGGAAAGAAGCAATTCCAGATTTGGGGAGCTTATATGGGGAAAGAGAGAAGTATATGGTAAGGACTATGAAAGAGGCACACATAATGATCTTGAGGTTGGTGGAGTAAGATCTTGTACAAA
Source organism: Rhynchonycteris naso (assembly GCA_037038555.1). Lineage (NCBI taxonomy): Eukaryota > Metazoa > Chordata > Mammalia > Chiroptera > Emballonuridae > Rhynchonycteris > Rhynchonycteris naso. Next base: position 54,327,058 of record CM072997.1, on the reverse strand, counting down.
TGAAGAGCTTAAGGAAGGCTTCACAGAAGAGAAAGCATTTGAGTTAGGTCTATCTGGAAGAACATTTGGAAATCAGGGTGAACATTTGTGACAGTCTTGAGCACATTATTGGCTGTGATAACAGCATAAGCAGAGGCATGGAAGTGAGAAACTGATAGGAATTTGGCAGGAAATGTGAAGCAACTTCTTATGATAGAAACAAACTGTCCCACAAAAGAGCTTAGGTCCATGATAAATGTACCAACCTGCCACAGTGAGTTTTCCAGATGTCCTATTTTCTCCAGCATAAAATGTATATTCTCCTTCATCATCTTTCATCATATTTAGGAGTGTCAACTTATAAATCTTTCCATGAGCTTCAATTTTATATTTAGAACTAGGAGTAATTTCCTTGTCCTTAAAATTCCACAAGACATCAATTCCTGAGTGAGACAGCTCAACCTCAAGGACCACATTTTGGGTTTCCATACAGGTAAGGTCCTGAAGACCTCTTATAATTTTAATTTCTGGGGAAAAGAGAAAATAATCACTTGGTTATTATTATATTGGGGACATAGAATGCTTAAAATAATAATAACTTAAATGGAAGAATCTTTACTTTCTACAGAGAGGTTACAGCTGGTTTCAACTCTGCCAACCATCAACTTGTAAGGTCCTTCATCTGAAGCATGGGTCCGGTTAATCACTAGTCGCTGCTTAGTGCCTTTGACAATGGCATGTACACGATCATCGGGCTTGATTTGTTCATCATTTAAAAACCACTTAACAGAAGTCACGTCAGGAACGGAGACCTTACATTCGAGAACAGCCTTGGTGCCCTCGAGGACATTAACATCCTTTAGAGGAGTCATGACTTCAACACCTGCAGAATTACATGCACACACACACACAAATAAAATGTTTATGAAGATAAATGTTGTTTTAAATGTCTGTTCATTAAAGTTCTCTACCTCACTGACCATGTACACATACACCCATGCAAGCTGCACTCACTATAGACAGAGACGTGCCCACTGGTTGACAGTCCAAGGGCTGGAAGGGTGAAGGAGTAATTTCCAGCATCCTCTTTAGTCATGTCTTCAATGAGCAGCATGTGTGACTGTTTATCTATCACAATGTGAACCCGGTCACTAGGCTGCACTTCTTGGCCATCTTTCATCCAGACTCCTTCTACATTTTCTAAGGAGAGTTTAACTTCAAGCTGAACAATGTCACCTTCACAGACTTTTTGATCACTAAGTCCTTGTAGGATGGCAATGGGACGGGCTGTGAAATATGGGGAGAAAATATTTTATAATCATTGCTTATCAATAAACTATAATGTGCTCACTGCAAGCCAACAGGAATAGGAAAACTTACGTTTCATCTTCAGTTTACAGGTTGTCCTTTTCCCGTCAACAACAAAGCTATATTCTCCCTGGTCCTCTTTGGTCACATCCTTGACTGTGAGGTTCTGACGTCCACGGCGAGAGGTAATTGAGTATTTGCCATTTGATTTAAGCTCCACATCATTGTGATACCATTTGCCTTCTATATTTTCTGGGGATATAATGCACTCTAACTCTCCTGAAAATGATTCTGGAACTTCTATGTCCTCAAGTTCTTTTATAAATTCAATAACTGCACCTGAAACATAAGATAAAAAGAAGATAATTTCTCTGGACAGTTATGCATATGAACTTAGGATAGAGATAATTCATTGTATATCTCTTATCTCTTCCATACTATTAGAAATATTCTTAATATCTACCTGCTGATGGACTCAAAAAATAAACATTCACTTAAAGGAGATAAGTTTAATTTTTAAATTATTTTTTAAACCACACACTTACATTTCAGTGAAAAAATTTAAAAGCAAAACATAAAACCTTGCTCTTTAAAAATCTAAATTGTCAATATTCTTAATCAGTAGTATAAGATTATGATTCTCTTTATAGAGCTTATATCCAATCCCTAACTAATTCTTTTTATGAAGGGAATATTGTATAGTTCATTTATTAGATATTAAGGGTGACTTTATAACCTAAGTCAACACTGAAAGAATTATTTCCTACCTTCAACAATAAGCTTAGCCGTTGTTTTTACATTTTCATCTTCCACAAGTACACAGCTATAGTCTCCAGCATCAGCAGGGTCAATTGTCAGGATGGAGAGGAAGTGTACCTTCCTGTCAGAGTGCATCCTGTATTTATCTCTCGAATGCACCTCCACACCATTTTTATACCATTTCACTTTGATAAATGGCTCTGAAGTTTCACATTCAAAGGTTGCCATGGTATCTTTTTCCTTAGCAGTAACATCCTGTAATTCCTGTGTGAAAGTGATCAATTGCTTGGCTATGAGAAAAAAGAAAAAAACAACACATAATATTAAATTAATTTACAGTTTGCATAATGGGAAGAGAAAATAAAAAGAAATATACTACTGGATATGCATGGATAAAGAGAGACACATCGATAAAATGAAAGAAATTCAGTTTATTCACATTACCTTGGACGAGTAAGAATGCGTGGCTTGAGGTTTCCCCAGCTATATTGATGGCTTTTACCATGATGCTGGCAGAGTCCTCAGCAGTCACATCCCTAATGACCAGTTCACAAACGTTGTCTTCGGGCCAATACCAGTAGATTCGGTCAGAGCGTTCTATTTTGACACCATTTTTGTACCATTCACATTCAGGATCTGGTTTTCCCACAACTCTGACCCGGAAGTGTGCATCAGATCCTTGGCCCACTGTTTGGCTTTGGATTCTTTCAAAGATTTTGGGGGCCTCCATACTAGGACTTAATTCAATTTTATCAGGTTTAAATGTTGGAATAGTGATTTTGCCTTGTTCATCAAGGGCTTTCTTCTCCTCTTCAGTCAGCTCTTTGGTCCAATGGAGAAGTTCATCTTTTGTCTTCTTGAGGAGCTCCTCATAGGATTCATCCTTTTTACGAGACTTGAGCTCCACAGCAGTAATGGCTTCATAATACCCTTCCTCTGTTCTGCGCTTGAACTTACTGCGCAGCTCTTCAGATTCTTCTGACACTTTTTCATGGGTAATTCTCTCAGCCCTTTTCAACTTCACAATTTCCTTGGTTTCGGTGGTGTCAACAGGTCTATCTACTTTTTGTACCTCAAACTGAAGTTTTCCAGGTTCATGTATGTGAAACTCAGGCTTTGGTTCAGGGGCTCGCCTGAGGACAGACCTAAAATCTTCCCTCTGTTGGATCTCAAGTTTCACTTTATGCTCTGTCACACCTTCAGGATTCTCGGCAGTGACTTTGACTTCACCTGTATCATATGACTTGCAGTCCACAATTTCCAGATAGTGAATGCCATCATAGCGAACTCTGAACCTTTTGCTTTTGCGGATGAGCTGTCCATTGAGGTACCAGTTGACTTTGGGCTGAGGGTAACCTGTCACTCGGCAGCGGAATCTAGCAGTCTCCCCCTCAAGTACTCTTATTGGCTCTGGGAACAAGACGATGTCTGGCTTTTGCTTCTCTTTTTGATCTGTTGTCACACCTGTGAGTGCACCTTCATGGGCCATTCTCTCTAACTCTTCAATTCTCTGCAAGCCCTTCCTGCCCTCAGGCAGTTGAGATTCTTCCACAAGACTTTTCTCATCTTTCACAATAAGAGTAGCAGATGTGTGATCTGTTCCGTATTTGTTGGTGGCTCTGCAAGTAATGATGCCACTGTCTCTAGAATATGCTACTCCGTAATCAAGGCTGCAGTACCCAAATTCATTGATCATGCGAAGCCTGTTTGCGGCTTCAAGTGGCTTTCCATCATGGAGCCATTCCACCACCATCGTTGGGTCACCAATTGGTGTTAGCCGGCATTCAAAGTGGGCAGGCCCAAAGCGTTTGAGTCTTAAGGAAGTGAGTTTTTTCTTAAAAAATGGTTTCTGCTGCTTCTCTTTGTCATAGAGGTCCCCCTCCTCCCACTGCTCTTGACCATATCGCAAGTGAAGGGGCTCCAGTTCTGGGGCTGCAATTTCCTTTGCTTTGTATGTCCCTCGTGGGATAATTAATCTTCTCTCTGGTTCGGGCTCTGGAAAGTCAACTTCAACATTTACTTTGCATCTTGTAGTGTCTCGGCCAGCCTTATTAATAGCGGTTGCTGTGTACCAGGCGGAATCTTGGCTGACAGTGGAATCGATTTTAAGGGCAGCTTCTCCCTTGGTGCCTTCAATTCTAAAAAAAAAAGAAAAAAGAAAAAAAAGTGAAAAAATAAACATCAATACAGAAGTAGTTGCTGCTTTCTTGCTTATTGGATTTGCAGAATGAGCTTAGTTATATTACTGCCATGCAAATGTACCTGATTTTTGGATATTTATGAGGTAAAATGATTTCACTGTTTTTCAACCACACAATGTCAGGGTTAGGGTTACCCGTAGCTCTGACTTTCATTTCAAGTCGGGAACCCTCCTTCACATTGACATTTCTCAGTTTTTCCACAAACACTGGTTTAACCTGATGTTCCACAGCTGAAAGAGAGAGGTCAAGATTTAGCGTGGGCAAGGCTGAAATACCTGTTTACAACCTAAGTGATCAGGTAATTTATTATTATTATTATTATTATTATTATTATTATTTTAAAAGCATATACCTTCCACAGTTAAAATCACTGAAATTGAAGATTTGCCTGCCCTGTTTTGGGCAATCACGGTCCATTCCCCAGAATCACTGGGTGATGCAGGGACAATTATCAGTGATTGGGTTCCATCTTCTTTAATGACTACTTTATGGGTATAGTCATTGACAACTTGCTGACCTGTCAAAAATAAGCAAAATAGAAAACAGATTGTTAAAATAGTTTTTTTTTAATTGCTTGGCACACATATAAGTTTATTTGGGGGGTTAATAATTTGTGAGCAAAAACTTATCATACTTACCATTATGAAACCAGAAGGTCTCTGGCATAGGCCTACCTACAACCTTTAAGTCAAATCTGGCAGTTTGTCCTTCTAAACATTTGAAAGAAGCAGGTTTTAACACAAAGACTGGCTTATACAGTCTCTCAAGCTGTGACTCATCTGTTTCCTCAAGCCTACGTCCAGGGGACATTCTTGCTGGGGACATTCGTGCAGGGGACATCCTTGCAGGAGACATCCGTGCAGGAGACATACGTATAGGAGATCTACTCACTGAACGTGGAGAGACAGATCTGAAAAACCAAGGAAAACAACATTTCCATGAGTCATAGAGAAAACTCAGCAAAATGAACAAACTTCTTTATTTCTTGTTCAATGTTATTTTATAATTTAAAATAACATTGTATGTGGCAGAAGTTACCTCAAACTCACTGGGGTCCAAATGGAATATATTAGTATAGCCCCCAAAACTATATTCCTTATGTACCCTCAATCCAGTTAATAGTCATTTAATACAGTCAGGTATCCAGGTATTCAGAATCTTGGGATGATTCTTAATACTGTCTTTTTCTCACCACTTTGATTTAATTAGTCATTAAATCTTTTTCATTCCACTACCAAAACATCTCAATATTGGCTGGTTAAATAAAGCAATTCATAAATTTATGAAGAAAGATAAACATACATTTTTACCCAACAGGAGGAAAAAACGTAGAAATTATATTTGAAAACAAAATCCTATCTGTACATTGCAACCAGACTAGATTGGATTGGATCTCAAGCTCTGGTACCTCCCTTACAGGCTGGGTAAACTAAGGCAGTATTCATAATATGGCAGAGACTCAGTGTTCCCACTTTCAAACTAGAAATAATAATCCCTACATTTCAGTGTTATTGTATAAATTAGGGCTAACATATATAAAATCAGGTGTTAGATAAACCTATAGTCTTTATCATATTAGTTACAACACAGGCAAAATGAGTAGCGTGCTACATTAATGAAATGCTTTGCTCAGAGAGGCAAGAAATAAAAACCCTTGGCAATTATTGGCATTGCTAATGGCAGGTTTCTGTGCTGTCTTAGCCTTCACGCCCTTCCTGTCCACCCACCTACCCAAACACACACACACAGTAGCAGTTTGCTACTAGGATATGTAGTGTTTTAGATAATTTAAATACTAATCAACCTAAATTATTACGAGTCTTACCTGATTCTGCTCACTGACTCTGGTGTAGGCATGTACATTGGAGCGCTAAATGGAGCAGCAGGCTCCACATACAATTTCCCAGAGCAAATTGCATTTCCTTTAATATTGCTGGCAAATGCAGTATAGATGCCCTCATCTTCTGGAATAACAACAGGTATGCGGAGACTAGCCCTGCCATCTTGTAGAAAGTCCATTTGGTATCTTTCTCCGTGTTTGATGCGCTTGCCATCTTTGTACCATGCAATCTGCAAATAATGTGTGAAGTAAATGTAGATTAAAGAGTTACAGTGTAACTTGTCTGTATCTTTATTGTGACATGGATGTATGATAAATGCTCATATTTTACCTTGGGTAATGGATATCCAGACATCTTGCAATGAAAAGTAACACTCATCCCTTCAAGAATTCTATAATTCTTGATTCTTAAATCAAATCCTGCTTCAACAGCTTCAGATTCAGAAATGTCAACTGCCATTTTTTCTTCTCCATCTTCTTCAAGAAGTTCTTCTAATGTGGTTTTTATTATTCTGTATTCAATTTCTTTAATGAGCCTCTCTTCGAAGGAAGAAATGTGGAATTCCTATGAAGTAAAAAAGCTTGTTAAAAAGATATATCCTCTAAGAGCTCATTAAAGTTTTTAACTGGGAGAAAACTTTAGAAAGCTTTTTGTTTGTTTTCTTTTTAATCTGCACTACAGTCATCTTTGCTGATTCGTACAACATCAAGTGGCATCTTGGAGAAATCTTATTCTAAAAGTATGGGTTACAATTGGGATGTCCATCACACAGCTAAAAGGATCTTGGCAATAGTGAATATGGTCATGCTAAAAATTGTTTTTCCTGCATATATGTAATCTCTATATCTAAAGTTGTATTTTGTTATACATGTAATGTTTCTAAAATCATGTGTAACATATGAAAATGAAGAAAAGTTGTCAGCTGTGATCCTGAACCTATTAATAGTAGTCTAACATGACCCCATTCCTTAAAAATGAAAATATCAGATAAAAAGGAGATTGAGGGTGGAAAGTATAATTGATAAAATGGTTCACATGTTCATTATTGTTATACTCACTTGGTCTTCTATAAAAGTTCTGACCATTACAGTGTCTTTGGCCATTTTCTTCCTAATTAAGGCTTGCTCTTTTTCATACTCTTTTTCATAATCAGAGTATAAAAATCCAGGTGCCATTTCTCCAACTTTAGGTTCTTGCATGAATGCAGTCATTTGTGTCTGATAAAGCATTTCTTGCTGGGACTTCATCAGTGACTCATAATCAGCTAGGAGTTAAGCACATAAGTTAATTTTTCACGTTCTTATGTAAAAGCCTTTATCTATCCCATTGCTCATTCAGGCAAGCCCCACACTAAGGAAAGTTGATAACCAAAAGACTGATTTTCCAAATTTTACTATTAAAGTGCTCAATAAAGATTAATTAGATTTGAAATGTTAATTTCAAAACCAAACTTATACTAACAAGTCAAATCAGTCACTGTTATCGTAAAAAGAATTTTATATTAACAGTCAATCCTCTGTGATGTATCTTAGAGGTCTAATTTTCTGTATGGTTTTGGCAATTCATTTACCTTCCTGGGTCTTGAATGCTTTAACTGCTAAAAAGGAGATAATAACCTAACTTTCTCTAAGAAGTGTTGTACAGATCAAATAAGACAGAACCTGGGACAGTCCAATGTAAATGTGAACAGCCAAGCAAAGATAATGCCAACTCACAGATATATTTTGTTTGGCCTGAAGGCTATTACATTTCTTTTTTTCAAATTACTTATAAAATTTGAAAATCGGGACTTCCCGATTTTTCTATAAAATATCAAAAACTCTAGCAACATGGAGCCTGGTACAAGTGTGCCTGGCAACAACACCTTAGAGACAGAACACTACTGCCCCCTGAGGCAGGGCATATACTCTCCAGTTTGCCATTGTCTTCCTTGCACCCACTGACATTATCAGCCTGGATCTGGAAGGCAGCTGGAATTAAGAATCCTTGAACATTCAAAGGTGTGAGATGCACCAAATGAACGCCACCAAATAGAAACTATTAGTAGAAACTAAGAAATTTCGCACCACTTTTGAGCCACGTGGTCTAAAACATTTCCTATTATGATTGAGGCCAACAAAGGGAGGGATCAAGAGAGAACCTGTATCAGAACCAGGGTACCGCAGCAGGTCTCTAGACAAACACACAGACTCCACGCATTTGTGTTCTTACCATGCACTTAGGTACTAGTTAGAGTTGCGCTTACCTTCTCCAAGCAAGGAGGCAGAGGCTGAAGTTTCTCCATGCTTATTACGAATAACAATAGTGTATTCTCCAGCATCATCGGCAAAAGTCATTGAAATGACCAGTTTGCATTCACCAGTTTGTTTGTTGTAAATCACTTTGTATCTTTACAGAAATAAACAAAAAATTCAGTCACATAATAACCTTTATGTGACTAAAATAACCTTTATGTGGATCTGTAGTATAAATGATCCTAACAATGTGACTAAGCTTTACCATAGAACTATAAGATTGCTAAAAATTGAGGAAAATATATGGATATGAGTAATGAGTAACAAACAGGTTAAAAGTTATGAATATTCTTTAAAATAAATAATAGAATATAATAGTGCTAGAATCAGATATGTAAGAAATAAGTGTCTAAATATATATATATTTTGTAAATATATTTAATTGTAGCAAATTTATTGTCATTAATTTTATGTATAACTAACTTCCTTCTTCACTATATGACTCTTACTCTATCTTTTAGAGACTTATGTGTTTTTGTAAAAAGTCTCAGATTCTTTCTGGAAAAATGTGTGTGTGTGTATAAAAATACCTGTAAAAATATATATTTTCTCTAGTTTACTAGCACTATAATTGAATCAAACTAGAATAGCTATACCTTCTAGATATATTTTTTCTCATGGCCTTGTATCACAATAAGACTTTGTACAAACATGTGAAAATGCACTATGAACCTCCATAATAAAAGAGTCTACCTTTAGGGAGTGATGTTGTAAGTATACTTAACTTCTCTCTAGGCTTTACATACATATCATGCAAATCACAGAAACCTCTATCATTCAGCCATCAAAATACCTGTATCCACTGGTTAGAGGAACACCGGATTTTTTCCAGTAGACATGGGGCTTTGGGTTGCCGCCAATCTGGCATTCAAACACAACACTCCCACCTTCCACCAGTTTCTGGACCACTGGCTTTGAAATGAAGAAAGGAGCAGCAGGCTCTCCGGGCTCTGCTCGCTCCTCCATGATGCTAGCATCAGTCATTACCACATCTCTTGACTCCACAAAGCTGGGAAGAGAATTTTTGTCATATTAGCTTCTGGATTACAACATTCCAATACTAAAGGAACTGAAGAAATCAACACAGTGTGGTAAACTCTTGAACGAAGTTGGCGGCCAGGGGTGCCAACACCACACCGTCAAAAATCTCTATATAGTTTTTTACTCTAAAGTCAGCCCTTCCCATCCACAGGTTTCTAGCTCACAGATACAACCAAACACAGATCGAAAACAGCATTTTAATTTAGTTTGCCATAGGGAATCTATGGTTGGGAATATGAAAATACTGTTTTTTCATGGTTGGTTGAATATGCAGATGTGAAAACTAACAGACACGAGGACTGACTCTATTTATCAGGAAGGGATGTGTGTAAATAAACCCACTAAGCTCAAATCCATGCTGTTCAAAGGCCAACTAGAACAAAAACGCATTAGCAAAAAAAAAAAAAACCAACAAAATGTTTTACCGTTTCTCTTCTGTGGTAATTTTCTCAGTCACAGCTGTGGTATCTTTTTCAAACTCTTCCGACACTGAAAAAAAACAGAGGTATCTCACTTAAGTCAGGCATTGAGTCCATTTTGTTAGTTATCCCTGACAATTAAGTTGACTCCATTATCTAACCCCCAATTCCAAAAGGGGACACCATTATGAGATTGCAGGTGATGCGGGAGAGGGATGGTGTGTGTGGGAGGACTGCGGGAGTATGGCCACTAACCCTGCACTGCCAGATAGCAGGATGTGCTGACGGTCCCAGCCTCATTCACAGCACTGCAGGTAAAGCGCCCACTGTCTTCTGCAAAGGCTTCCCGAATCATGAGACGAGCAATTCCACTCTGGAAGGTTATCTGGAAATCAATGGTACTTTCTATTTGGTAGTCTTCCCTGTACCATGTTACTTTGGGGGATGGGTATCCAGAGATGTGGCACTCTAAGGTGACGGATTCACCTTCTATGACAGTCACATTTTTTAATCCCTGAAGAGAGAAGAAAAAGGATACAGTATTGGTACCTGTGCATTTTCATTAATCATCTCTATATGTATGGCAAAAGTGGGGGTTTGAATTTATACATTCTGATTGTCACAAAATGTTTCTTTTTTAAGATCAGGACTCTAGACATATTAGTAAAACTAGACTCTTTTGGAAATTGGAATATTCCCAACCTGAAATAAATGCAAGGTGTTTCCAAACTGGTAAGGTGGAACTATATTAATGCCATATAATGGGGCAACTCTGTACTCTCTGTGGTTACCACAAGTTCAGATCTTAACAAAGCCTGAGGGCTTACCAGCTAATGCAGCCTCTTCAACAAAGCTTCCCATGCTATCCCCAATTTGAAGTAATCTATTCTTCGTCTTTATTCTCTCCTCTATTGAGGTGCTTATCACCTCCTGTATTTTGTCTTGCTTGCAAATACACATTTTTTTTCCTGATAATTAGGCTATCCTTCTATTTCTGAAGGCTGCATCTTTATTTATATATCTCCATATTTTTTAAATAAGGAATTCACTAAATCTGTTCTACATGACTGATGGTTGACATACAGAATCTCCTCTTTTTCTTGCCAACTAATGTATGGTTTTAAAATGAGCATTTGTAAACTCACTGATGCCATTTTCCAGTTTGAGAAACTGATCTCTGCACATGTTAAAAATATGTTTAAATTATTTGCCCAGGTATCCCTATGGTCACCACAATCACTCACCGAGACCAAAGTTGGTGGAGTAACAGGAATTTCAACAGGTGCAGGTACTCTTGCTGTTTCCGTTACCTAGGGATTTTTACAAAGGATGTTGACACAATGCCCATACAATTAGGGAACATCTCATAAATGCTTAGCTCATGATAAATTATAAAAGTCAATTGAGAAAAAGAGCTCTGACCCACTCAAATTAAGTTTGAGCATAGGAAAGGAGAAAGGCCAGACACCTGGCTGACTACTTCTGTAGTACACTCTATCAAATGTCTGGTCCTAATTCCTAGGAATGAATCAAGGAGGAGCATGCACTCCGGTGACCAACCTTTGCTTCACGCTGGTGCAGAACTTCCAGGTGCTCTTCACGGACTGTGCTACCAGCAATGCTCAGCCCAACTTCCTTTTTCACTTCAATGCCAGCTTGACTCTTGTAAGTCTCTGGTATGTCAGCGAAGGGGAACTGGGGTGAGGTGGTGGGCTCTGCTCTTGCTCTAGTCTCAGCAGGCTTCACAGTGGGTGCCTTCACTGATTTGGTAATCTTCTGAGTGGAAGAGGTGGTTGACAATTCTTTTTGTAAAGTGGCAATAGCACTACCGGCTATTGATGCCTTCAACAGAGAGGGAGTCAGAAAATAAAGTCACTTAACTGTCATCTGAGTTGTCATTTAGAAGTGTTTTACCACAAGGATTCCTGTTGTAAGTCTGAGTTCATTTTCTAGATGGCCCATTTTATTAAAATGTTCTCAGAGTCATTGAAAAGTCAGAGATAAGCCAGTTATAAACTCATTGTCATTCCTGCCCCTTTGAAAAATACATTTAAAATACATATTTTAAGAGTTGTATTAATAACTATTTATTTGACACTCATCATAATGGGACTGAGGGTCTTCTAAAGGTCAGTCATGAATTTTCACTTAATTATCCCAATGCTTCATTTGAAAATACTACGTACAGTGAGATGGTCAATATTGAGAAATTAGAATACTTGATAAATTATTAAGAACTATTTTAAAATAGCACATTTAGGTTTCAGTCACAAATCTGTTTGAAAAGTGAAAATGGAGACATTCAGAAAAAATGATTTATAGGTTTCTTGTTTTTATTATGTTGCTGTCTATGATGATTTGTTTTCAATAGTAATTTGGGACTATCTTAAATATAAATAGCAAATGTAACTTACAAGTCTTTGAAAGCATACAAGACTTGAGTTCTATGTCCTAGATGTGTCTAATAAGAACAAGAGTGGCAAATATTGAGGGTTATTATGTGCTATCAACTTGCTAAAGTTTTTTGGTTTTTTTTTTTAGATTTTATTTATTCATTTTTATAGAAAGAGGAGAGAGAGAGAGAGAGAGAGAGAGAGAGAGGGGAAGGGTAGGAGCAGGAAGTATCAACTCTCATATGTGCCTTGACCAGGCAAGTTCGGGGTTGTGAACTGGTGACCTTAGCGTCCCAGGTCGATGCTTTATCCACTGCGCCACCACAGGTCAGGCTGCTAAGGTTTTTATACGCACTAACTTTCCCTGATGACAGAACTAATAAGAGCAGAGCCCAGATATTAATCCAGGGCTGTTTTAGTCCACAATCAAACCCCACCACCACACAATATCACCTCTCCATCTTGCTACACCACTGAGCATATATCATTTCTTAATACCTGTCTTTAATTAATATTTATTCTCAGTTAAGTTACTCTGAAGTATCTCCTAGAATAAGGAAAAGGAAATAGTATAATTGCAAAATGTGAAGCATAGAGAAGCCTGCACGCATTGTGTCCTGTTAGAGCTGTCAGATAACCACCTGCTGCTACTGCTGGCTCACCCTGCAGGGCAAGTGTCAGAAGCCAAACTTTAGGGGCTGAGTCCACTCTGAATGCAAACAGACAGTCCCCCAAAGAGACCACACTGGCCTATACCAAAGATAACTCCATCACACATTAGATACTTAGTTCCTTTGAGCTAAACATTTCTTCATCGTGCTCTTTAACTTCTTACCTCATATCCCTGTTCTGTCCTAGGAACAGAAATTTTTGAAACGGTAAAATGAGGGCTTGCTGTGCGGGGGCGTTTATCCACATGGACTAATCTTTCAGTTGTTACATCTGTAGTTTTCTTGATCTGCATTAAAATGAAACTTGGTGATATCACTGTTTACCAGATGACCACAACAGTTAAGCTTGCTTTCCCATGGTATTAATAAGAGCAGCAAGTACAAACTCACCTGTGATGATACATGCATTCCCATTTGATCAGTAGTTGTGATATGAGTCTCAGAAGGAACTTGGATTACTCTAGGTTTGACTGCTTTAGAAACAACGTGGGGTTCTGAGGCTGGACGCTGGGGTTGCTCAGCTACTTTTGTGGCAGAAACATGCTCCTTATAGCCATACTCTAAAGTCGTCTGCTGAGCATAAGATTCTTCAGAAATCCCAGGCTCTCTGACACGGGCCTGGTCTACTGCAGCAACAACTGTTGCTACGGCTTCTGCCTTTTTCCCAGAGCCCACCTGAAAATAAGGATTCTAGCATTAATACACAGTAATGTAGAAGTCAGGCTGAGCCATCTCCTCCAGGATAGTCATCAAGAACAGACAAATGGCTACAGGCATGATAGTGAGATGGCACCCATGTTATATAGCGGTTAATGTCTCCAGAAAAATAACTCATAAATGTATTTACAAACTTATTTCATTGGTATTATAATATGTGGAAGTCAGTTAGATACACCCTGTATACACCTGATTATTTAGGATAGATGTTAAATCACACACAACACAGGACAACACAACATGTACATGAAATGGTAAGAAGATTTTGAGTTTTCAAGCATTATGTCTGAGGCAGTCAATTAGCACTTGAGAAATCAGAACTTTAGGGGCTGGTTATCTTCTTTGATTCTTTTTATTATCTTCCCAGTCATTTGGTCTCATGTTGACACAATGACAACATGATAAAAATGTTCTCAAATATCATCATAGACCCATCCAGAAAAATTAGTTGCTACAAAGTTATACAGTTGCATGCAAATCTGAAAAAATATGAAAGCTCCTGAACACACAGTGAAGCATATTGATTACTTATGAGTCTGTAGGGAGAAGAAAATTTTAATCTATAAGAAGATATCTCTCCTAAAACACATGAATGAAGATATAGTGATTAACATTTAAAAGTGCTATTTATTATATTTGTATTCAAGAGAACAAACTTTCCCAGGAAAGTTCAATTTAATTTACTTTCATTATTACTGGGAATTAAAGAGAAGAAGGAAACAAAAATGATGCCTTCTCATTTCCATGAATTTTATTAACATAAATGGGAACACCGTATCCAAAGGAGCTTTTCTTTCTAAGATTGATTTTATGCAATAGTTGGAAAGAACATATAAAAATCACATGGCCATGTCCATCAGTGCTGTTTCTGGAATATCTTATTCATGTTCTGGAATATCTTATTCATGTCCAGTTTTTTTTTCTATTGCTGTGAATAGACGCTTGCATCTGAATGTTTCTGAGTATATTAAAGTTGTTGTCTAAACCATTTAAGATCAAAATGAGGGTTTTTCTGAGATGGAATTGGGCCTTTATCACCATGAGCTTTACCTAATGCTTCCTTCTAAGAAGTCACACTCTAATTAACCTGCCTTGAAGAAATATAAATGGCATCTTCAGTTTAGATTTGCAATTTAGAAGAAACTATAAAATATATGTGAAGCTTGGGTGAATTTTGTTCATCTGTTTTTTAAGCCATATAGGCTATTAGTTGACTTTAATTTTATAGATGCTTTAAAATGTTAACATCTTCAACAGATAATATAGAGTACATGTTTATATTATCTTATATATTATATACTATATTAGACATTACATAATATATATTATCTTATATATGTAACTTTGTTTGTAGAATGATTACATTTACATGATATCTCATTTGAACCATTCAACCAATCTATGAGGTAGTCAGGTTGAGTTTTAGTTTTAGTTTAACAATAAGACACTAGGCTCAAAGAAATTGTCTTGCCAACTGAAATACAGAGTTTTAAAGCTTGCACACACATAAAGAAACTTAATTATAGTAGAATATTTTAAATTGGGGGAACATACATATTTCTTCTTGAGTTAATGTACATCAAATCTGTATATGCCATTTGGTATATCACTAAAAATGTGTACTCTGCTGGTAACTGCTTTTATCTCTCAGTGGACTCTAACATCCCTCATTGAACAAGGAGAACCCAAATAATACCAGTTAAATAGTGAGTATTAATTTAGGAGACACAAAGAAAAGTGGTATTCAGGCTTTTCACAAATAAAAATGCTAACTGTTCCACTGGAGGAACTGGATCGAATCTAATGTATCTCTAATGTTTTGTTGATCAGTTAAGTGATTAAATGGAACACTAGGAGCACAACGACTCATGACAAATGAAAGGTTATGAGAGCTAATGATGAAATGGGATGAAACAATGCTTTTCACCTCCACAGCATCAAGTTTTCATCCTTTCACAAAAAAGATGTATTTGTTCGTGCTTACTAGCAAATTGTTCCATAGTCCTTGGCAATGTCGCTGGTTCAGTAGATTTTGCAATGGAACTATTACTTTGGGTATAGACATTTTTTCAGCTTCTAATCTTAGCTTATTTTAACAAAAAAAGGAAGGCAGTCAAATTTGTTTCAGAAATCAAAAAAATGCAAATATAGTCACTCATGAAGTATGTTACATATGTGAATTTCTATCCTCAATGAGACATGAATATTTAATATAGCATTCAATATTAGACTTAGGCAAATGTTTAAAAAGTTGATCTTAAATCATGTCTTAGAAAACACTTCCAAGATGTAGAGACAGAAAACAACACTGACGTAAATATAGACAGGACTCAACCATGACGCTAAAGAAATTGAAAAACTTTTGTTGCTAATTTCTGAACACTGTATTAGCAATAAAGAATAAAATTAGGAAAATAGCTCATTTGGAGTAAATAACAGAGTTATGGAAAATAAGTTAAAACATAGAAATTTTATAGTAACAAATAATGTTTTCATGGCTATGTGTATTTATTCTGGTTGTATAATTCTTTAGATTTTTTTCCTTTTTTTTAAATTCAGTGAGAGGAGGGGAGTCAGAGACAGACTTCTGCGTGTACCCTGACTGGGATCCACCCAGCAAACCCACTAGAGGGTGATGCTCTGCCCATTTGGGGCATTGCTACACTGCTCAGCAACTAAGCTCTTCTTAATGCCTGAGTCAGAGGCTGTGGAGCCATCCTCAGTGCCCAGGACCAACTCGCTCCAATTGAGCCATGACTGTAGAAGAGGAAGAAAGAGATAGAGACAGAGAAGCAAGAAGAGGATGGGTGGAGAAGCAGATGGGCGCTTCTCTTGTATGTCCTGACTGGGAATTGAACCGGGGACATCCACATGCCAAGCCAATGGTCTACCACTGAGCCAGTTAGAAGTCCAGGGTCTAATTCTCTAGATTTTAATATTGTATTTTGTTTAGCTTTAGTGGAACAACTTCAGAAGGCCCTATAATTTTCTCAGTTTCTTTTGTCATCTGATATTTACAGGAGGAAAAAAGATGAATATTTCACATGAAGAAAATTATGGGTAATTTTCTGAAAAAAGTCCACCCTCCATAAAGTAATATGCTGAATTTATGATCCCCTCAAAACATATATCTTCTTAACAGCCAGTAAGATTCATCATTTACTTATAAATATTTTTCTTTATGTTCGTGGAGTATAGTAAAATTAGCCTGCATGCAGTTTCACTCTTTAACTTCTGGAGAATTTCTAGATGTTAATAATAAAAAGTGGAAAACAACAGTGAAGAGATCAATGGGGAAAGAATTATGTAGTAATATTAACAATAATAAATAATTTGACTTTTTAGTTTCCAATTGTTTAATAATCTAAAAAATAAATTAGGTTAATTGTATCTCATACATAAGAAATTCTGAGATTTTGTATTAATGTATTATAATAGGGAACTTCACACTTGGAATAGTCACCTTTCCATGAGTAACTTGGATTTGTTCTTGTCTAGAAGCCATTCCTTCTCTAGTTCTCAGAATTGTTTCTTGTTCTTTGGCTTTAGCAGTAGCAACTGCTATCGTAGACAAGGCAGTTTTTTCAGCTTCCTTTCTCATCTGATTATCACAGTAAAATTAAGGTTTAAATTGTACAGTGCTTCAGATACACATGGTATGACCCATCCCCCCCTCCTAGTTATTCAGGGTTAAGAGTAGTTAACTTGCACTTGGCAATGTTTGTATATAACTGAGTGGAAATCACAAAACTTAGACATGTTAACTATAAAAAAAAACCTCCCAGATGATTTTATATATCGCTTCTTAAAAATTAGGCTAAAAATGCTAATTTTCATGCAAAAAGTAATGGTGAATAAAACTAATTACAAATGTTACAGATTGGTGAAAATTAAATGTGCAGGAAAAATGAATATGGTAAGCTATCACATAATACCATTTTTAGTTTGGGATTTGAAAAGGAAAATAAAGATTAATAATTCATACCACATCATAGTTAATGATTTACTAGAAGTCAGTTTAAAAATAAACTTTTCCCATCTCAAATATCTATATTCACCTTTTCCTGAGTTATTTGAACTTGATCTCTTTTGATAGTGATGCCTTCTCTACTTCTTGATACTAAATCTTGTTCTTTGACTTTGGGTGTGGCAACTATAACTTTAGGTACCACTGTTTTCCTAGTTCCTTTCATTATCTGATCATATGATAAAAAAAATGAGAAAATGGTCATTAAATTTTATACATTCTCTAATAAAAGAAACTGAAGTCAAAACTGAGAAAGTAAAAATTCTTTCTTGTCAAGGGCACTTTAATCAAACTTGAACACATTATTTGAGTTGCTTTGCTCAACCATACAGTTTCACTGGTAAATATATCAAATAAAGAAATAAAATTCAGTTTAATAAAAAACACAATGTGATTAGCAACAAAGGAATAAAAGATGCATTTCTCTTTCTCACATTATTCTTATTGTACTCTATTCTATAGGAAATTTCAGTAGAGCCATAAATAGCACAGACTTTTCCATGTTATCACAAACTTGTACATCACATTCTACTTCAATAGGAAGATATTAAAGTGGATTATAATATCAAGTTAGTAACATTCCAAAGAAAGTGTAACGGTTAGGAGTGAAAGGTGGCAGTGAATTCTAGATTGATGGCTAAAGACTCAAGAGAGATTCTGAAGTTCTTCTATGTGAACTATAAGAGGAAGAGGAGGTGGTAAAGTGATGTTAAGACCTGTGATGACAATGTAGGTAGGTGGCTTGCAAAAGAACAAAAGAGTGAATTTCACACTGGCAGGAAATCATCACCTTTTCATGAGTTATGTGCATTTGATCTCGTTGTGTGGTAATTTCTTCTTGAGCTCCCAGAATTGTTTCTAGGTTTGTGGGTTGTGCAGTGGCAACTACCACCATGGATGCAGCGGTTGTCTCAGCTTTCTGTCTCATCTGATTTTCAGAGTGAAATAAAGATTTGAGTTTCCAAAGGCACAGAAAAAATGGCAAGGTATCTTGCAACAAGCAGGAGAGAAAATATGACATCTCCATTTCAAGGGTCTATACTTGTATTTAAAACACAGAGTTTTGTTTTTTCTGAGGAGTGAGCTTCTTTATTTCCTACTTGCCCTTAGCACACTGTCCTATAACTGAGAAGGTCTCTTCTTTGAGACATGTTGATATGTTATGGAACCCAGTGAGGGGACTGTGGCAAATGGCTGAAAAACTATAGGCAGGTTGAACCTGTCAGTCACTGCTGTAATGGCAACAGGAATTTTTATGCTCCTGTTATGCACTCAAAGTCTCTTACTCACTATAAGGAGAGGGAAATAAATCCAATCATTGGCCACTGGCCAGCCTTTTAAGTATTAAAGCACAGTGTTCTCAGACAGACCTTTTTTAAAAAGTACTTATGGGATGAGCAAAGAGCTTGAGATCAAGAGAAGTGAGCACAGGCAACCCCCAGAACAGAAAGAATTCAAAATAGATGCCTCTTTTCTGACACTTCAGGGTTGGATTTCACACATGAAAAGAAGTACCTTTTGGTGAGGTTAATTTTGTTGCCACCTGGTAGTATGGCATGAAAGCAGAAAACATTTCTAGGTCACTGCTGACCAACCAATAATTAGGGCCTTTTATTGAAGAAGTATTGGTCTTGATATCCGGCATTACCTCACTTTCTTTTGATATTTAGTTGGAGTGCTCATGACTGGTGTGTGTGTGTGTGTGTGTGTGTGTGTGTGTGTGTGTGTGTGTGTATGCTTGTGTCTTACAACTATATAGTCCGTGTGTTACAATTGAAATGTCTGCAAGCTCAGGCTCTGCATGGAAAAACTGACCAATGGGTAACTGGTCTGAGGTGATAGCTATCTCCTATTTAGGCATGCTCTAGAAATGTCATAGATGTGCTCAAACTGTTGTAATAGACAATCTTTCCTAAAATGATCAATTGAGTGGGAAATTATGTAACGAGGACAGAACTTCCATCCTGAAAGAGTTCCAATACCAGACATAGAGAAATGACGAAAAGAAAACACACAAAAAAGACCCCTTCATTTAAAGGTTATGGTTATAGAGTACAAGCAGCTGACTGTATCTGTCCATGAACTACAAAGTGCTGATAAAATTAAACTTACGGTTTCTTGAGTTATTTGTTTCTGTTCTTGCTTTGTAGTAATTTCTCCAGAAATTTTAGTTTCTTGTTCTTTGGCTTTAGCTGTGGAAATTACTACTTTTGGTACAAATGCTTTTTCGGTTTCTTTTCTTATCTAAAATCAAAGATAAAAACAAAACCTTATCGTTTCCTGATTATAAAGGAAGTGACATTCTTATTAAATGTGACAAAATAGAAATTTGAAAAAATATATAAAATCTTTTACCTGGAGATACCACTAAATGAAATAAATTATCTCATTTTCATGAATATGACTATGCTTTTTTTCTGTCTAATTCATAAGTTATATTTCTTAGAGGAAAAAAAAGTTGAATTCAACACTGTTTGCTTTCTTTGAAAAAGACTTCCCATTTTTATAACTAGATATATGGCACTATTATTCCATGCCACTCTGTCATCTAAAAGTAATCCTAGAACATGAATAGAATAGAAGGTCTTAGAAGTAAGTCTGCCTGATTTTTTTATTTTATAAATGAGAAATCAAGTATAAACAATTTACAATCTGCATTTGTACATTTTTTTTGCTTTGAATTTTTTCCTAAATATTATGATAGTTTTAAATATTGAGACTTATTTTTCTAAAATTGAGACATTATGGGGAGAAGATTTATACATATCCCAGGCAAAATGTTTTCCAGGTTCTTAACCCCTGAAGGATGCTGTGTTGGATCCAGATGCCAAAGGCATGTGTATTGGGGTGGGGACAGAGGGCAGTTTTCCCCATTTGCTTCTTTGTTGTTCTCAGACATCATTACTGAAATTCAGGATCACAGGGATAAAAAAACATTGAAGTTCATTTTCTCAAACCACCCAACAATTATCTCCACGAGCCAATAGCCCTACAAGTTGGCTTTATCTAGTCTGTCCCTGAATACCACCAATAATGGAGCTACCCTTTAAGCATAAGGAACTAGATATGAAGCTGTTTTCAAAGCAATGTGTGTTCAGTGCTCCTTCCCACTCTTCCCTGTTCCTATCTATTTCTTCTTCCTTGTGTACCTCCCTCACAATCACGTATGTAGTTGGTGTGCCCCCAGATCAATGGGGATGAGACTCCTTTCTACTCCCAGTACATGTTCACGGGGACCCTTCTGTCTACATGAGGGAAGCACTTGGTGACTCTAAGAGACTTTGGTATATAGTACCCATGTAAACACAAATGCGAGGGGATTTTATTACTGTGATAGCCACTAGGTTACCCAAGAAACAACACCCTTCACGGTAAATAATATTAAATGTGTTGACACAGGTAATAACAGTAATTTCATATCAGAAAACCATTTTTACCTGTTCATGAGTTACATGCACCTGCTCTTGTTTTGTCATAATTACTTCTCTGGTTCTTGATTTTAATTCTTGTTCCTTGGCTTTATCAGCAGCCACTGCTACCTTAGTTATAGCAGTCTTCTCTGCTTCTTTTCTCATCTGATTTTCATAAGAGAGAAAAAGAGGAAATACTTTAAAACACTTCATATAAAAAGTTACAATAATAAATCAGGATAAAGACATAAATATCACACAAGAGAAGATAAAGAGGAAAGCTATAGTGATTTTAAACTACAGCAGAAAATCTATTCAAATATGAGGTAGGAAATTATCCTGGATTTATAACACATTTCAGCCATAAATCAAGTGTCACATTTACTTTGAGGAAAGTAAAAGCAAACATCTTTGGGGGAAGCTTAGAGAAAAGTCTTCCCTGAAATAATGGTTTCCATACCTGGCTCTTGGAGTGCCTGAACTCTTGATTGACTGGTCCAGAATCATATTACTGAATGTGCAGGTACCTACCTGCCTTGTTTAGCTACCTTCCCAGGCTACCCTTTGCCTTTCTTAACCCAGGAGCACTTTGATACTTAGAAAACCTGTCTAACCTCTTGTATTGACATTTTGATATTTAACTCTTGCCTGACTACCTGCCTGACATAGACCAGGTACTTAGGGTACTTATATCTTGCACACCTTTGGTATCTCAGACTACCTTTTGCTAAGAAAGTCCTTAAAGTCTGGGCCACGTTGGGCTGAATGCTATCTTCAGAAGGACTAGAGCATTGACTGGTCACAGGTTCTCTGTGGTGAGAGCTCAGCCTGGCTGGCCTCATGCATACCTGGTCTTGAGCAGGTAGGATGTGTGTAGCAGTCGTGGTTGTCCTCTGAGCACTCTGCTCTACAGCACTGATGACTGGTTCTCTCACTCTGGCCATATCAACAGCAGCAACAACAGTCGCAACAGCTGCACTTTTGTCGGTTTCTTGTTTCGCCTGGATTGGAAATGACCAAGTACCTTACTTTTTTTTTTTAAGTGACAGGAGGGTAGATAGTGAGACAGACTCCCAAACGCCCCCCTACTGGGATCCATCCTGCAACCCCCATCTGAGGCTGATGCTCGAATCAACTAAGCTATCCTCAGCACCCAGGGCTGATGCTGGAATCAATCAGGCCACTGGCTGAAGGAGAAGAAGATGGGAGAAGGTAGAGAGGAAGGGGAAGAGAAGCAGATGGTTGATTCTTTTTTCTGTGTGCCCTGACAGGAAATCGAACCCAGGATGTCCATATGCGTGGCTGATGCACTATCTATTGAGCTAACCGGCCGGTGCCATGTTGTTTTTTAAAATGGCATGTTCCACAGAAAATACAAAAGCACCAAGGAAACTGAGCTACCTAAAATAAAATATACATGCGCCTAAGCATGTATCATTGCCAAGAAAATATGACATAGGTTACTGAAATCTCTATTTTGTCAGCCTCACAGAGTAGAGCCTCGCAAAGCAAAGCCACATTTGGTCTTTGGTTTCTGTATACCCTCATGCTCAGATGTACCACCTGGACAGACTGAGTTTCAGGGCAGTATTCTGGTCGGAGAAGCAAAACACGAGAGGAAGAAAAAGGACAAGACAGGCCACGCAGTAAGTACCTCTGTAACGCCAGAAGCGACAGCCCCTGCCGCGAAGGTCACGCTGGCCGACACACGGGCAGCTGCGTCCGCAGCTCCACTGATGGTCATTTGCTCCTGGACCCCATATCTCCCTTCCCATCTCTCTTCTGTCCTGACCTGAGTGGCACTGGTCACCATAGTTTCTCTCATCTCAGACTCAGAGGAGGCCGCGTAGCCCTCTTGCTTCCAAGGGGGAGGCACTTCGGGGCCTTGGGCCACAGTGGCTGTCTTACGCATGAGCAGTGGAGACTTAACAGATCGGATGGGGGATGTGGATGTGGAGATCCTCCCCGCTGGAGACACAGACCTGAAACCAAATGGCAAAGGTCAAACACCACAGACAGGAAACTCCTCTCTGGGTCATTGTATTTGAATAATGGAAGAAACATCTGGAAGTGTTTGATTTAATACAGGTTTTATCATGTGTGCCTCAATAACCCACTCAGAGGCAAATAATGGACTTGAACATAATTTGTTTTAAATCTCAGCAAGTCTTCCTCTTAACTTGTTGTGACTTGGTAATCACTTAATTCTAAGATAAAGAATTTTGTGCCCTGCTTCACCGCGTCTCACATTTTAAAAAGTGAGAACACCAGAAGGTGCTTTCTTAAAATACAATCAAAGAAAGGCTATGGTAAATAGAGCAAACATAACTCTTTCTCAGTCTCCCAATTCTGGGGAGTGGGGGATATAAAATACACGCTGAACAAAGAAAGGTTTCTATAATCAAAATGCATTAATACCCCTCATATAAAAAGTCACAATAATAAATCAGGATAAAGACATAAATGTCACACAAGAGAGGACGAAGAGGAAAGCTAGAGTGATTTTAAACTATAACAGAAAATCAGTTTAAATACAGGGTAAGAAATTACCCTAGATTTATAACACTTTTCAGCCATGACTCAAATGTCATGTTTATATTGAGGAAAGTGAAACCAAAGACCTTCTGTTTGGCTAGGCCAGGGGTTGTCAACCTTTTTATACCTACCACCCACTTTTGTATCTCTGTTAGTAGTAAAATTTTCTACCTGCCCACCGGTTCCACAGTAATGGTGATTTATAAAGTAGGGAAGTAACTTTACTTTATAAAATTTATTAAGCAGAGTTACAGCAAGTGAAAGCATATAATAATTACTTACAAGTACTTTATGTCAGATTTTCACTAAGTTTGGCAGAATAAATCTTTATAAAACAACTTACTATAGTTAAATCTATACTTTGGTTGCTCTGCTACCACCCACCATGAAAGCTGGAACGCCCACTAGTGGGTGGTAGGGACCAGGTTGACTACCACTGGGCTAGGCTAATCAAGTTAAACCATTTTCATTTTCCTGTGAGACTTCCATTGCCTTCCCCAGGCCCTATGACTTTTGATTTTTCAGGCTAGGAGAAGCTCTATCAGAGCTTTTATAGTGTGTAGGCTGTGCAATGCTTTTGGGAAACTGCTCTTCTAGTCAAAGTGTTGTGGATTGCTCTTTTAAATTGTCTTTGTATTTGTTTACCCTCAGTTTGATTGTATTATACTCTGGAATTCTTATAAATATCTTTGTAGTTACTGTGGTAACTGGTTAATCTGCAACCTGAAGATTCTATGATTTTTAAAAATTAAATTGATAAAGTCGCTTCTTCCAAAATACATAGTATTTATTACTTTTTATGTGTCCAAAATGCAATACATCAGTTGAAGAATCTGCATGTTAAATCCTGGCATTTATAGACAAAAAGTCAGTTCCTGCTCCATAGCAACAATTCTACCGGTTCATTGGTCAGCTATTTTAAGACAAAATTTTTCATAAATTAATTCTTAATCATAAGGTGTATTACATATTCCCCCTAGGTGGCAGTATTACCTTATCATTGCATTTAACTAAATTCCTGTAAGAAAATGTTTATAAAAATATTCTGGTACTACATAGCGTGTTAAACTGATTATAAATAAAATAAATATTCTAATTAAAGCTCAAGATACAGTTGATACCTGCTGTAAATTACAAGTAACAACATAACATTACAATATTAACCAGTTTAAAGCAGAAATGTGTAATCATTTTCTTGAAGAGGAATTTTATTGGTGAAAATCAATTTACATTTTATAAACAAAGTTGTAATCAACTGAAGGGAGATCTAGGGGAATGTGTTTCTATTTGAAAGTGATTGCCTTAGAAATACAACAAAGACCAGCTTAGAATAATTTGGGTCTACACCAATTGAAGAAAAGCAAAATGACATGTACTTTCAAAGTTCAACCTACACCTAGCAAAGTAGGTTTAATTCAAAGAGCTAATGACATGATTAGCATGATGTGAATGATTAGCAGCAGATTGCAGGTAAGCCCATAACTGAAAATCAATGTAATTGGAGCCAATAGGAAAGTGCTTATTTCTGCTCTTACAATAAAAATAATCACCTAGTCAACAGTTGATTTCAATGTACCTTATTCAATAAAATATGTTCGCCTTACTCTACAAGAAAAATCGAAATTAAATGATGAGCAATTTAAGAAGTATTCTATCTTGGATAATCATTTTTTATCTACAAACTGATATTTTTATTTCTTAATTATTTTAAAGCAAATTTTGGGGGCTAAGTAATTGGGATTGTTATTAATGAACTTTCAGAACTGCCAAGACACTTTAAATGCTCTGTGGAATCAGGGAAGCTCTGTGATTCTAAACAACCCTTACGCTTAGATTTAAAATACGGTGAGGTTGTTATATTCGCCCCAAATCATATTTGGCCTGTCTTGTGATTTCATGTTGTGCAAACTGGAGTTAGCCTGAGACAGAACACTTTTTATATTTGTTATCCAGGTATATTTTTTAAACTGAGCTTTTTGTCCAAGGCTTCATATTAGTGTTTGCGAATAACTTTAATTTTTAAAATGGCTAATAAAATAAAAATTGGAAACTATCTAGAATATTTTTAAAATATTTATTGGATATTTAAATTGACTTTTGTGTGAAATGCCTGTCTTCTGGCATTTTTTTCATTTCTGTTGCTTGTTTTTTCCTTTAAAATTAATTTGTGCAAGCTTTTTAATACATTTGGTTTATTAGTTCTTTGTTGGTCATAAGTGTTGCAAACATTTTCCCTATATCTACTGTCTGCATTTTGCTTTTTTATGGGGTCTTATACATCATCAACAGGTACAGTTGTGCAGGTTGTGCAGTTTCTAGGCTTGTACTGTCCACATTGTAGCCACTACATATTTGTTATAACTATTTTATGGCAGAGACAATAAAATATCTTGAAGAAGAGGCCCTTTAAAATGTTTTCATGAATGCCTGTTTGGGTTAACCATGACCTTCCTTTGCCATACATAAATTTTTATTTTTATTTAGTTGCATCTGTAGATCTATTTTTAGAGGCTCTCCTAAATTTTTCCCAAATTTTCTTCTCATTGTTTTGGTTTTTATTTTTTAATTTAGCTCTCTAGTCAAGCTGAGATTTAGTTTATAAATGGTGTAAGGTAGGGGTTAATATATGTTTTCTTCCAAATGGATAGCTAATCAGGTCAGCATTCTTTAATGGCTAGTAAAATAGCCTCTCCTCGCTGAACTGAAAGGTCACTTGGATTAAAAATTAAATTTCCTGAACATTTGTATCTACTTCTGGCCTCTCTATTCTGCTCCCCCAATGTATTTTTTATTCACTTACCAATAGCATACTGCTTTGATTACAGTACCCTCAAAGTAAGTTTGAGTATTTTTTTGCTTGTTATTCTTCTTTTAGAATTTTTATTGGCATGGGTGCTTTCTCTACATTTAAACATTCATTCTTATTGATCAAGAAACACATTTTTGTTTCCTCCAAACCTTGTACATTTTTTAGTTTATCATATTAAAAACCTCAGCATGTTAAGCCAAATTCCAAAGTTTCAAATCTGCTATCTATAATTTATAATTGATTATATTATTTCTGAGCCCTGATAATTCATGTTGACATTCTAAAATACCTCCATTTAAACTACACATAGAAATACATTTATTTTTTTAGATAAAATAACTTAAGTATGAAAAATATTGAGAAGGTTTTTACCTATTCTTGAAGTGTACAAAAAATTGTATAATTACTTTCTATTTGCAAGGTACTTTCACCTAATTATCTTGAATCCTCACAACATACCTTGAGATCATCCTTATTGTTATTCTCTTTAACTTAAAAACTGAAACCTTAAGCCAGTTGTTTAACCTCTTTAGCTTCGGTTGCCTACCTATAAAATTAGAGGTAATAATTCTTTTTTTTTTTTCATTTTTAGAGAGAAAGAGGAGAAAGAGAGAGAGAGAGAGAGAAAGAGAGAGAGAGAGAGAGAGAAGGCAAGGAAGGAGCAGGAAGCATCAACTCCCATATGTGCCTTGACCAGACAAGCTCATGGTTTTGAACCAGCAACCTCAATGTTCCAGGTCTATACTTTATCCACTGTGCCACCACAAGTCAGGCAGGGTTGATAATTCTTAGTGGTTTGCTTTAAATATTTAGTGAGATAATATACATAGAGTACCAATCAAATGTCTAATATAGTGGTCAACATATTGTAGTGACTATTTTTTATTTATTTTTTTACAGAGACAGAGAGAGAGAGAGTCAGAGAGAGGGATATATAGGGACAGACAGATAGGAACGGAGAGAGATGAGAAGCATCAATCATCAGTTTTTCGTTTTGACACCTTAGTTGTTCATTGATTGCTTTCTCATATGTGCCTTGACCGCGGGCCTTCAGCAGACTGAGGAACCCCTTGCTTGAGGCAGCGATCTTGGACTCAAGCTGACGAGCTTTTGCTCAAACCAGATGAGCCGCACCCAAGCTGGTGACCTCGGAGTCTTGAACCTGGGCCCTTCCACATCCCAGTCTGATACTCTGTCCACTGTGCCACCGCCTGGTCAGGCTATAGTAGTGACTATTTAATTATTACAATTATTTTTCTAAATCACATCGGTAGCAATCAGGCTGATTGAATGTGGAGTGTCCAGCCAATTCCTTGCTGTTCTCATGTCACTGTGACTTTTTGAGGGGAGGGTTGGCTCCATGAAGCAGTTGTTTATTATACGGTATATAAATAAGAATTGAGAATTACAGCTTATAAAGATCTCAATTTACCTGTGGACAGTGAGGGTATTTGTGAAAATCATATTTAGGACCCTTTTTTGTTTATCTCTTCTTTATCACATGCTACATTTTTATTGCTTTCTTCCATTTCTCTTCTTATTGGATGAAACCTAATTCAAAAATACGTAATGACCTGATCTCTTTTCAATGATTTTTACCTGACAGGCGATGGAGTCGGTGCTCGCACAGGTCTGACCGGGGAAGGGGAGTGTCTTATCGGCGATGGGGACTGTTGTCGAGCCAACTGCGCTTTTGCAGCTATGGACGGTGGGGTTGGAGACCTTGACTTTGGCTTAGGAGGTATCCTGGGAGGTGTCTTATGTGGCAGCTGTTGCCCGGTGGCTCCATCTATGACCATCTCAACTGTTGCAATTGATCTGGCATCAAAGTGGGCTTCAATCTTCTGTAAAAGATTAGAACAAAGCTCAGGATGAGGAGGAAGTTGTGAAACCACAGTCTGAAAGGCTTGAACACTGATAATATAGAAAAATACCTTTTCAATTCGGGTTTGTCTTGTTTCTGAAATCTGAGCAGTCGAAATAATTGTCTTTGTCTTTTTAGCGGGTACTACTTCTTCACCTAAAGGAAGGGAAAGACGCATAGTCAGGAGGGGATGCCATGTCTCATTTTTAAAGGGGTTGTGTTCATTCTGACAACAGAATCAATATGATTTTCTAGGTGTCCCAATAGAAGAAAATGCAGAAGATTTTGGATTTTTGTATGAATGTCAATTAGGTTTAAAAAATAGAAAATGATCATTATTAGGTAAGATTTTACTTATAACCATTTTTATAATTTTCATTATTTGCCAATAACTAGATGACAACTGAAGTACTTTCCAGCTTCTAATGAGTTAATAACCATAGATGGCTTCAATTATTCTGAGCTCCTACTGAGAATCTCAGAGACTTTTCAAGGGTATTGAAAATCTAGCCTTAATTTTAGCTCACAGCATGGTCAGGACTTAGAAGAGAGGCGGGTGGCACTCAGCCCCACTTTTTCCTAAGTCATCCCTCCCCCCTTCTCCCTATTCCTCAGCCTCCAGCACGTGCCTTGAACCAGCAATTCGGCAGTTGAAGTAGCTCTTCCAACACTATTGGTGGCATTTACTGAATAGGTTCCGGAATCTTCCGGGTACACTTCTGAAATCAGTAAGCTGTAGAGGTCGCCTTCTTGTGAAATTTGGAAATCATGGGAGCTCTGGATTTCAGCTCCATCCCGATAGAACTTCACCACAGGTGTAGGGATTCCAGACACTTTCACTTGGAGTCTTACTTGGCTTCCTTGTCTCACAGTCATGCTCTGCAGTCGTTGAACAAAGTTGGGTGGCGCTGTTTCTGCTGCAGGGGGAAGAGAAGAAAATCAAGAATGCCAGCCAGGGTGCTTCCAAAAGGCTATTTTTAAGGAATCACAGCTCTGCTTCCAAAACCAGGCACTGACTCACTGAACCAAACATCCTTGGCTGTCCTTGTGCCCAGCATATTCAGTAGATGACAGCAAGAACGGAGCCAGGAGATGACAGGAGGCAATCCTGCCACCATATTTTATTTCATTTGTTTTGTTTTGTTTAGCATTTCTAGACCACCACACTTAAAGAAAGAAAGAAAAAAAACGCTTCGTTTTGTTTAGTAATGAAAAGCCTAGATCTTGTTATAACATTTCTAGAGACTCTTTCAGGCACTTTCAGCCTCACATCTCATACAATATTAAATATGTTAAAGAAACTTCATATGTCAGTAAGTTGCAGTAAAATGAATTCCAATTGGAAGGTTGGTCTGAAGGGTCCACCTGGGACTCACAGGATCATTAAATTTTAATGAAATTTAAGAACTCTAAATTGTCTCCAACTTGATCACTATTCAAATAACCCAAATATTTACTTGCATTCCAAATGTTAGTTCAAATACTGACATTATTTAATGTTAGCTATGCTACAGGAAGGGGATTTTTGCTGTTGTTAATGATGTTGAAATGAATTTTTTATAAAATAAACGTGAAGGGCTAATGGGATAAATTTTGATATGTTTTGAGTAATAAACAACAGCAGATGCTGTCAACCCTGTGCATTTTCCATTTCTGAATTTTCTGGATGTATGTTAAAGTTCATACCTGATGTTACCTGATGTGTCTTCTATTTAGGTCAGTGAGAGCCCTATACTTACTTGAACAGTGCTAACAGTATAGCTTATTGTATAAACATATACACCATTATGCAATTCATGAAAGATATTATTATGTAATGAGTCAAGTCATGCAATGTTTCGTGCAATAATGTCTTATCAGGAAGTAAAGAATGGAGAAAATGACAGTGGCTATGGTGACAACTTTTCTAGGGAAACTGCATCTTGCATTTGAATAATAAACAAGCATTTGCCATGTTCTATGCATGGTTACTGTGGAATATTCTTAGAAACTGAAAATAAACGGAGATTATTCAGCTTTATAGCCCAGAGCAGTGTTTCTTAATGAGTGATTTGTGGGCAATTTGCATTATAATCATCTAGGTGCTTATTAAAAGTGAATTCCTAGAGATATGCGTACTGTATTTCCCCATGTATAAGAAGCACCATTTTATGAAAAATTTGGGATCTAACAACTGGGTGTGTCTTACACAGTGGTTGTAGATATTTTTATTTGCATTTTCTGTTTTTTTGTGCTTTTTTTTACGCTCATTGTTGAAGACAGTGATTGGTCATCAGACACAGATGAGGACAAGCTAGTGGATGGGAGTTCTGATAGTGATGAGGAGTTATATGAATTTTATGATGAATAAAACTTGAGTTCAATAACTTTATGTAATACAGTACTTTTTTTTCAGATTTTGGGCCCCAAAATTAAGGTGCGTCTTATACATGGGAGTGTCTACTTCTTTAATAGGTTTAAAAACAAGGCTCTAAGCCATTCTGTTTCCTCAGAAATGTAATTGTTAATATTTCCTTATTATACTTTTGAGTGTTTAGTTCAGTATGTGTATAGAAAAACTGATTCTCAGCTACATTTGTGCTGTATTTTGAGAGGAAAATGAAATTTCACAAGGCAAACAATTTTGCTCTCAATTCAGTCTCCAGTGGGCCCTTCTGGACGCTGAGATGCAGGTACTTGTGCTCAGTAGCTCTTGTGGATGCTCTCCCCCACACCTGTTTTGGAGATGCCCTGTGGGGAACAGGGCTCAGAGAACAGGCCGGTCCCCTCCAGCCTACCTGTCACGAGAAGCTCAGCAGTACTAGTCGCTTGTCCAGATCCATTGGTGGCTCTCAGGGAGTATCTTCCACTGTTGGCTTTAGTCACGGCGGGGATCATCAGTCTAGCGCGGCCATCGCTAAAGGAGATCTGCACGCCGGGCAGAGTGGAAGTGGAAATTGCCTGGCCATCCCGAAACCAGCTCACCTCAGGAACTGGGAAACCTGCAGCGCAGAGACAATTCACCTTTATGTTTGAGCGGGGCACTGCAGAGTCTTCTGCTCTGTCCTGTTAAGTGCACTACTTGTCCTAAACCCCGAAAGCTATTCAGCGCGCAACGCTATTTGACAGCAAACACCTGACAGTCACACAATAAAAGCATAAACTTGCAGACCATTAGAAAAGGCTGTGCGTTCATGTGGAGGCCAGTTCCTTCATTTTACAAGGAGGAAACTGAGGCCTAAAGAGGTGCAATATGTTTTCCAAGGTCCTTTGTTTATCAATGGCACACAGAGGATGAGAATTTCCACCTCTTGCCTTCCTGCCCGGGCAATTGAATAAACATCATTAAAGTCATGAAAGGGATTTATAAAAGTGAAGAACCATGGAAACTCTGAAATAAAATGTGACTATTGTTGTTTTAGAAAATAAGTGAACAGCCTGACCAGGTGGTGGTGCAGTGGCTAGAATGTCGGACTGGGATGCGGAGGACCCAGGTTCAAGACCCAGAGGTCACCAGGTTGAGTGCAGGCTCATTTGGTGTGAGCAAAGCTCACTAGCTTGGACCCAAGGTCTGCTGAAGGCACGCGGTCAAGGCACATATGAGAAAGCAATCAATGAACAACTAAGGTGTCACAACAAAAAACTGATGATTGATGCTTCTCATCTCTCTCCGTTCCTGTCTGTCTGTCCCTATCTATCCCTCTCTCTGACTCTCTCTGTTCCTATTAAAAAAAAAGGTGAACAGCATAAGCAGCAAAGGGATCTAAAAATTCCTCTGAACAAGCCCAAAAGGACCCGCTTGTCTCCCTCCCTAGTCTTGAGGTTACAAGGGCACCGTCTTCTGGAACTCTTTTGCCTTTCAAATGTGCAATCAGTAAACATGCCACGCGTGGAGAGATAGGTTCTCACATAATAAGACAAAGTCGCACCTAGTCTTTCAGAACAACACAGACAGCTGGAGCTGCAGGTAGGAAAACCAGATTCTCTTCACCTGCCCTCCATAAACTGTAGGGCTAAGAACTACATACACGTAGTTTGGTGTTTTAAATGTATTAAAACCGTGCAGGCAGAAGGCATGCAGCAAATTCAGAGCACGGGTTGTTTTGCCTTGTCACCAAGGCTGATGGCCAAACCTTCCATTGAGGAGGTGAAGATCACCATGGAATAGTTTATATTGTCTTTACATTAGCCAGTATCCCATTAGGGACAAGGGAATCATTTATTTGACTAATTCATGGGTATAAAGTATCTTCAGTGGTGCTTTTCTAAGAATTTATTAGCACGTAGTGTGAAGGAATAAGAAGCTACAAAGAAGCCAGATTCCACTACTTGACAATCAGGCAAAATTCCCACTGAAACCACATGTGTTCTGCTCAGTAAGGGACTGAGCCTTACAACGTAAATAAGTGAATTATTTGGGAGCCTGTCAGAGTTTATCATGCACGAGGAGAATTGACTCGGTGGCTATATACATATACAGTAGAAAATGAAGAATGATATATTTGTGCAATGCAAAATAAAGTGTTACCTAATTATGAACAAGATTGGCACATAAAATAGAAAATGGAAAGAGAAATAAAAAGGAAATCTTATTTTATGTCTTTATTATAAGCCATAAAATAAGAGGGACAATATGCTTATGAAGGTATATCAAGCATGATTTTCAATTAAAACCCATATAATTTTATATGACCGGTTATAATATTGCAACAGATAATACTAATTAAATAATTGTGAGATTATTTACAATATAGTTTGTAGATTATCCCCATTTTTCGCAAGATGCTATCATAAATCATGCATTTTATGACACTATTCCTAAACTGAGCTATGAAGAAAACGGAGGAAAAACAAAAACAGAAGAACTTTCTTTCAAATAAAATTCCATGATCATTATTTGCTTCTCTTTGATATATAGACCATAGTAGCTTATATTGTATTTTGTTGTCATTTCAAAATGATCGGAAAAATCCTTGAACTCACTAGAATCACTTAATAGAAATAGGGAAATAAAAGAATTTTTGAAACTTACAGATACAGACAACAGAGGAAAAGGGACTACAGAGGAAAAGGGGGTGGGAAGGTGCAGGTAAATAGAGACAGATGGTGATGGAGGGAGACTTGACTTGGGGTGGGAAACACACAATGCAAATATAGATGATGTATATTACAGAACTGTACACCTGAAACCTATATACTTTTATTAACCAATGTCACCCCAATAAATTCAAAACATTTTTTAAAAAAGACTAAAATAATTAGGACATAGTTCATCACTGAAAGTTCTGCTTCTGAGAAAAATCAGCTGTATTGTGATTTTCTATATAAAACAACAGAGATTCAGGCACACAGACTAGTCAGCCACAGGCTGCCCACCCAGCAGCTCTGCAGCTGGCCCCTCTTGGGCTTGAGTTCTTGGCTTCTAGTCTGGCTCTGTAGCTGAACCCAAAAATAGAATGACCAAATCTGGTCCTACTTAACAGCTGGATTCTGACAGCAATTTTAATCCAATGCTAATTATTTTGCTTTGTAGAATTATAAATAAGAATAAAACATTTCAAACCAGTATATTGTAACATTTTGTCAGTACTCAGTATATCCTTCCTTATAATAATCCTTCCACAGAGTTGGACCAATTTCAAAAAGTGGAAGTCTGTATTGAGTTTGACATGGAAGGAGGCAGAAAAAAAACAAGGAAAGTGGTGATAAGTGTGTGAGCTTACCACTAACATGAGCCTCAAAGGTTGCGGTACTACCCTCCAGTACCACAATGCTTTGTAACGGCTGCTTAAACGTCGGTGCTTGGGTCGTCATCTTTCCAGGCACTCTGAAAATGAAGAGACAATAAATTAGAATGCCACAGCTAAGGGCTACTCTGGAGCTACTGAGACACACATTTTCCAGAGTGCTCCACAGACCATCTGTGGGACTAGTGTGATTGATGGGCAGGACTACTCTTTTATGGCTTGAATTTGAGCAGTCAACCTCTGAGTTTACTTGAAGCCTAACATAGTAGCAAGTGTAAGGGGCTATGGAAAAAACTGTAGGCAAGCAAAGCAGGGAATGTACCCTAGTGCTCAACGATGGAAATACAGGTTTATCAAAGTGAAATTTGGATCAGAGTGGGGATAAAAGGGAAGCTGGAGTAAGAGGGTGGGAGTGGGGGGTTGGAAGTAGTGAAGAATAATAAAAGAGATGTGTGGAAGTGTAAAACAACTATTTGGACCTGTTCAATGTTTAAAAGATAATTGGTAAAAAAAATTTTCTTTCCTCCCAATGTTTTTCACACACTGTAGCTATATAAAGTCGACATACATCAGCCAGTTTTACTTTAAGTAATTTGGGTAATTACTTAAATCCTCAGTGAAACTAACTGAACCTTAGTTTGAACCTTAAAATTTCTTCCCTTACTTAAAATGTTTTGACAAGCCTTAGAAAATTGCAAACCTACTTTCTATTTCTTAGTATTTGTTCATATTGTACGTGCTCAATAAATGTTGCTAGCGCTGGAGTAAATTTTCAGAAAATTTTAAATTTAAGTTAGGAGGCTGAATTTTATTATATGTCTGAAAGAAAATCACTGACTTGAGTTGTTAATGAGGAACAATAACACAAACTCTAAAAGTTGGAAGGCTGGTGTGAAATGTAGATGAAGTAAAAAGATCTGTTTTTATAACATAAATATTCAAAATCAGAGAAGTGAATATGAAAGTTGCAGTAAGTCTTTTTGTTAAGTGGAAGAAAGTACTTTATCAATTTCAGAGAGATTGTGTGAAGAATTTTCTGATGCATAAATACCTTATTATCCAATGTGACTATTCCACTATTCTGATACAAAAGCAGGTTCTCAATTCTCAATTGCTTCATTACTATTTTTCATAACATTCTATGTTCACTGCACGTTTACAGAACAATAATCTTTCTGGTAATAATTCTGTACCTTTTTTAAAATTTGGTATCTTATTTAACTTTTAACTTAGTTAAAAAAAAAAACAAGCCAGTATTCTCTGAGACAATAAAATTTATATTTGGAAAATCCAGGTAATATCTAAACGATTTTTGTGAAACTTTTGTCAAGAACTCCTTATTGTAGCATATTATATTTAGGATAAATTTCATTTTGTATAAAATTTTCTGTTAGCAAGCTAGTGCATCTTCTTTAAAAAGCTGTATTATTTTGCCTCATTTATGCATTTATAGTCATTTGCAATTACTAATTTAATTCCAGGAAGATGAGAAATCACAATGCACTTAGAAATATAAACTCTCTAAAACATTTCTTACTCATCCTAGCATCAGCATTTATCGCATATCGTATAATTTGATTGTGAGTTCAATTAAAATACATAATGAGATTCTGAGCAGTTCAGAAAACAATTATATAGATTTCTCCCCCAAATTTCTAAATATATTGCAATTAATGGCCTAAATTGGTCTTCTATTCCTATTGTCTTGGTGAAGTTTGTTGCTTTAGTACTTGTTCTTCAGAGGCCTTTGTCTAATTAGGGCAGACGGTATGCATCTAAAATGTCAGTCGCCCAAAATAAACTCTCCTGCATTGACTGACAGCAGGCAAGTGTTCTGTCACTGTCCTGCAGCCGATAGCTCAGCAGTTGATTCCCTTAAAAAGTCATCAGGGTGTAGCTGATACCACACACATTTTATCAGAGCTATTCTTGGTGTCTCACTTTGCCACTGAGTAATATAACCTTGAACATTTCCAACAGACAAAAGAAGTCTATAAAAGAAGCAAACATTTCGGTCATCATTTTGGACCTCAACTTGAACAATTTTAGAATATTAGGTGCACTTAAGTAACAGGAGTCATTGACTGTGCTGATATGCTAAAGCATTCAACTTTATAAAGAAAAATGTTCACATAGTTTAAAACAGAATTTAATAAGCAGATTCAAATAACAGATCAGCACCAGCAATGAGTAATTAGACAAACGTCTCCACATAGGCGTTAGCACACAAAGATAAGCAGGAACTGAAAATCAATTAGAAAGGGACTCGACCATTAAAAAAAGGAAAGATGTTGCTCACCTGATTTCTCAAGAGTGCCCAAAAAGAGTGGGACTAAGCCCAAGATTGCTTCTGAAACGACGTCCTATCTAGAGTTGGTTTGTTCGACCATCTCTGACATGAATCGGTGAGCCTCTAAACCTAAAAACAAAACTACACAGTCAGGCTGTGTAGTTTTGCTTTTCTATGCAATCCCTACACCCGAGGCGAGGCTGGGAATGCACGACTGCTCAAGAGGCAGGGTCTGGCCTAGCCCTTATATTTGACAGATCTGCTGACAGCCCCACATGCTTTGGCTGGGCCCGGGGTGATTGGCTCTCCTAGGGAGGCATGATGGGAGAGGGACCTATTTGGTGTGTCACATACCACCTGTTTCCCTGATTAACAGTGCTAAATTTAGCACCCCAGAAGAGGCTTTCCCAAGGAAGTAGAACCGTGTTTAAAGAATAACTGTGCTGAGGCTTAGAGAGAAGCATTTGTTGCCCATGTTAAAGTCTGAAAACACTGGTCTGAGTAGAATTTGTGACAACAGAATACTTGTGAGCAGTCATAAATTAGCCCCAAACCTGAGGACTCTGCCCTGTGAGTCAGGCCTCATTTCTGTTCCCTTCCCCCATAAAACCAACCAAATGGACCCGTCAATCACGACAACAGATAAAAAAATTTAACTCATGCATAAGACTTCACCTCCTCTGAATACTCAGTGGCTGTAAACCTTAGCACTGAAGAAACTTTGTATTATCAATATTCTCCAGAATCCACCTGCACTTCGGGGGGAGTTATGATGTCAATGAGCTAAGTGTTTATACAGCCCTGCAAGAATTAATGTTGAAAGGCCAAATCTGAACTCCGCTTACATTTAGTTTCTATAGTATAATGATTTCGCTTTTGTCAGATTTCATTTTTTTTTCTGGCATTAATATTAACAAATACACATGCACTGTTTTGCAATGAGCAGCCAAGTCTAAATTATCCATAGGTTTTTTGTTTTTTGTTTTCCCCTTGGGCACAGAAAGGCTGCTGTAGGAATCTCTGGAGTTTGCTGTTACTAATGGAAAGTTGTTAGAAGATGATATCGTTGCTATTTTAGGATTTAATCTAATTTCAAGCAAGAGATATTTCAAATACAAAAGAACATACTTTATAATAGTCTACTGGAAGATTTGTAAAACTTTACTAAAAGGAAGAAACTTGATAATGAAATTTTCTTAATAAAATAAATTAAAAATTTTAAATTTGAGTTAAATATATTCATGTCTATAATAAAAATGTTCCCTGTTTTAAAAGAAGTTGATAATGCATTAGACTTTTCAACATTCTATTTCATACTTTGTGATTATTTATATAATGATTAATTTATTAACATTTAACAAAGCTTAAATATACTGGACAACTGATGAACTACAATTACATAGACTATATGGTACCATGTATTTATTTAACAGTTGTCTCCCTTACTTAAGCAATCATATCTGTATTGGTGGCATTATTTTCCCCCATCCACCAACCCCCATAACCTCCAGACTTCATTTGATTGTTTTATTAAAAACAACTAGTTTTATGTTGTGTATCTTAAAAATTATTCCCAATTAGAGAGTCATGTTACAGGAAACCTGCCAGTTGTAAGGCAAAACAAGGCTAGAAGTTTTGTGTGATTTTTCTGATTTGGGGTTTTCATCAATTGTTCATTCAAGTTTCTGTACATGTGTGTGTAGTACATGGTGTGAGTGTGTACATATATTTTTGTTCATTTCACCTAGTATGAAGCATATTGATATCTTATTACATTTCTTGGAATCAAAGTTCACCACTTTAATTCTTATGGAAACTAGGGGAATGAGTGAATAAAATCTTGAAGCTTGTGTTCTTGTGAACCCATACAATACAGAGAGCTCAAGAACCAGAATAGGACGACAGACCATTGCTATGAACATAAGGTCAAGTGTCAGTTTTCTAATGTTGCTTGACTATTCACTGTTCTTGGATATTTCTAGATTACAAGATTCTTGGCATTTGCCATATTTCTCCATGTATAAGATTCACCTTTTTCTGAAAAATTTGGGGTCTAAAAACTGGGTGAGTCTTATACAGTGATTGTAGATTTTTTTACTTGCATTTCCTGGTTTTTCATGCTTGTTTTTGCATTCATTGTTGAAAACAGTGATTCGTTATCAAACATAGATGAGGACAAGCTAATGGATGTGAGTTTTTTTGTTTGTTTGTTTTTTTTAGAGAGGAGACACAGAGTGAGAGAGAGAGAGAGAGAGAGAGAGAGAGAGAAAGGGGGGAGGAGCTGGAAGCTCAACTCCCATATGTGCCTTGACCAGACCAGTGCAGGGTTTTGAACTGGCGACCTCAGTGTTCCCAGGTCGATGCTTTATCCACTGTGACACCACAGGTCAGGCTGGATGTGAGTTTTGACAGTGATGAGGAGTTGTATAAATTTTATGATGAATAAAACTTGAGTTCAATAACTTTACATAATACATTTCTTTTCAAATTTTTGGTCCCAAAATTAAGGCACATCTCATATATGAGATCGTTTTATACATGAAGAAATATGGTACATTATAATAAGACATCCAGAGTTAACACAGAAAGAAGGAAAATAAGAAAGGGGGATGAGGTGAGAAAGGAAGGAAGAAAAGAAGGAAGGAAGGAAGGGAGGAAGGAAAGAAGGAAAAATGAAGAAAGGAAGGAGGAAGGGAGGGAAAGAGAGAAAGGAAGGGAGGGAGAAAAGAAGGAAGAAAGGAAAGAAGGAAGAAAAGAAAAGAAAAAAGAAAAAAGGAAGGTAAAAAGAAGGAAAGAAGAATAAAAGGAAGAAAGGAAGGAAGGAAGGAAGGAAGGAAGGAAGGAAAGGAAGAAAGAAGAGAGGGGAGACAGAAGGAAGAAAGAAAAGAAGGAAAGAAAGAAAGAAGAAAAAAGGAAAAAAGGAAGAAAAAGAAGGAAGGAATAAAGGAAAGAAGGAGGAAAAAAGAAAATGAAGGAAGGAAGAAAGGAAGGAAAAAAGGACAGAAGGAAGAAAAAGAAGGAGGGAATAAAAGAATAAAAGGAAGGAAGGAAGAAAAGGAAGGAAGGAAGGAAAGAAGGAAGGAGGGAAGAAGAGAGGGGAGACCGAAGGAAGAAAGGAGGAAGAAAAGGAGTAGCTAGTAAATAATATAATACTCTGAAAAGGTCATATTGTCGGGTTAGTGAACAATAAGGAACAGTAAGTGATATCATGGTAAACATTAGTTCAAAATGAAATATGGTATAGTTTGAATATAGTAAGCTAGCCAAGTGGAAACCAAATAGTACTCAGATTTGGGGCATTTGCTGATGCAGTAAGATCTTAATTTATCACCCTAACAGTGGTGAGGAGTTCCATAGATAATCCCAAACAGCTGATAATTCAAACATAATGCCTACTTAGTTTTGGAATTCATGGCGTGATTCTGTTTTGGAGCATTACAGTCAAGGCAATTCAATAGTTATTAAGCATATGTTCAGTAACAAACACTGCTAAATTATGGTTTCAGATTGTATCATCCCTTATTAATTTAACAGGTGTCTGAGTGGTGACTTTTTACCAGGCATTGTATTAGATGATGGCTAGACAGTAGTGACCAAGAAGGCAGTTAGGTTTTCTCACTTTAAAAAATTGTGGTCTACAGCCTGACCAGGCAGTGGCACAGTGGATAGAGCGTGGGACTGGGAGCGGAAGACCCAGGTTCGAGACCCCAAGCTCGCCAGCTTGAGCGTGGGCCCATCTGGCTTGAGCAAAAGCTCGTCAGCTTGGACCCAAGGTCGCTGGCTCCAGTAAGGGGCTGCTCGGTCTGCTGAAGGTCCGCGGTCAAGGCACATGTGAGAAAGCAATCAATGAACAACTAAGATGTTGCAATGGCAAAGAAAAACTAATGATTAATGCTTCTCACCTCTCTCTGTTCCTGTCTGTCTGTCCCTATCTATCCCTCTCTCTGACTCTCTGTCCCTGTAAAAAATAAATAAATAAAACATTAAAAAAAATTGTGGTCTACATAAACTTCTTATAAATTGTCAGTAATCTATAAGTGAGACTGAGACTAAGATACGCGTAGAACTCAGGCAATACTCCATAGGCACAGTTGTTATTAGTATCCAACTTGGGCCATCTACTAAAGGAATGACTTACTCGGGGCCGCTGGAGAAATGGGTACAGCTTTTAGGATAACGTAAGAGTCGTTTCTGAGAGAAAAGAGTACAATTTATGTCTTGTAATGCATTAAAATTTTTAGTGTGCATTCTTATTACGTTAAACACAATTCAGACAACGGAATTCTAGCAATGCACACAAAAGACACAAACTGTGGCCCTTATAGAGTTTGCATTTTAGGAAGCACAGTAATATCTAGTAATATAATAACTAAAAAGTCCTGCCCACTTATAAAGTATTTTAAAGCTGAAATATAGGCTCATCATCGAACTTTTTTTAAACAAAGAAATAGAAGAACAAATTCAGGCTATACACAAGGAAACCATGCTGACCCAAACAATTCATTCTAATGCATTATCTCTGTTTTCCTTGATTTATAAAGGCAAGCAAAGCTAAACTGGGGACAAGGAAGGCAAGAAAGTGCTGCTTAAAATTCAAGAAGAGTTGTTCCTTTTTCCCATTTTTACTACCTCCAGTTATAATTGGTAAGATCACATAAAATTATTTTTACCATAATTTATGGGAGTACTAATAGTCACTAGCACATTTCATGCCATATGAAACAGAAGAAACTGTTTTAGACATGTATGATACCAAAACAAGAAAGATCAAAATGTTACTCTTGAATATTTCTGGAGCACTGACTCCAAGGGCACATGAAATTTTGCTCATTCCTTCCATGGGCATAGGCAACTCACTAGAATCTCTGAGTCTCACTTGTCAGTTGTAAATTGGGGATTATGATATTTATGTCAAAGGGTTATTGGAGTGATTAAATGACAGAATAAATATGACAGTGCCCCAGGACAGTAAGATTTGGACACATGCAGGGCATTTAGTTTGTTTGCTGCTGCCAAGCATGACACAAAAAAACTCAATTTCTGTCCTTAGTAATATTAATTTGATTAATTATCTAACTACCTTGTTGAGTATCCAGATAGTTTTTTCTGAGAAATCTTTGGCCTTGGCCAGTTGGCTCAGCAGTAGAGTGTCAGCCCAGATTGTGGAAGTCCCAGTCTTGATTCCCTGTCAAGACACATAGGAGAAGCAACCATCTGTTTCTCCACCCATCCCCTTCCCCTTCTCTCTCTCTCATTCTCTCTTTCCTCTCTTGCAGCTATGGCTGGAATGGTTGAGCAAGTTGGCCCTGGGCACTGAGGATGACTCCATAGCCTTGCTCAGGAGCTAAAATAGCACAGTTTCTGAGCCATGGAGCAGGAGGCCCCAGATGGGCAGAGCATTGTCCTGTAGGGGACTTGATGGGTGGATCCCAGTTGGAATGCATGTGGGAGTCTATCTCTCTGCCTCCCTGCCTTTCACTTAATAAAAAAATAAAAGAAAGAAAACGATATCTTTGAAAAGTCCAAAAGTGAGCTCATAGAAACACACCTTATATTCTTATTTGAAGGACCTCATAAGGTGACATGATGTTTATACATGGAATTAAAGCAAAGTCCAAAGATTACTGCATTCTTAAAGAAGAAATAAGCAGGGTTTATGGAAGCTTAGGACAAGAAACCATTAACCAGGTCAGTTCCAGACACTGGCAGATGCTCCCTGGAGGTGATAATATTGTCAAATAATAAGTTTCACACACAACAAAGGGATCCAGTTGGGCTCATTTTATCCAGTAATCACTGAGGGCTAGGGATTTAGGGCTCCTCCAAGGCCAAAAATGTGTTCAGGAGCTAAAAAATAACTTTTTCTCTGGAATACAAAAAGGAATATGCAGAAATGAAAAGTAATAGATACTTACTGAATGCCTAC
The DNA here is from genome assembly GCA_037038555.1 of Rhynchonycteris naso. Taxonomy (NCBI): domain Eukaryota; kingdom Metazoa; phylum Chordata; class Mammalia; order Chiroptera; family Emballonuridae; genus Rhynchonycteris; species Rhynchonycteris naso. The sequence goes on along the minus strand of CM072997.1, from coordinate 54,284,848 downwards.
AAAAGACGATATGTCAACTAGTTAAGGGCATTTCTGAGGGGTATATTTTAATATGTTTGCTGTGTTAAGGAATGAACCCTCCAAAGTAAGCCTATGTGAGATAAAAATCTAAAAGTGACCCTAAAGGCAGCTTTGCTGTCTCAAAAAACAATAGTAAGCTTTGAAATATGTGAAAGACCCTTTGAGAATTAAATGAGGATTTATATTCATATGGAATTCTGAATATTTTTTTGTGTCTGCTGAAGGGATTTGGCCTTTTTACCTATGTTTCACCGCATTTATTTCAAATTCCGCGTCACTTCACCTAATTATAAATATAAAATCCTTTTGAAGAAAACCCTTACTGTGAAAGCAAAGTGTGGGGCGGTTTTGGTTTTTTTCTGGCTGCCCTGCTTCCACTATTTACTCCTTTCCATTCCATGTGCTTGGGAGGCTGTTCCCTAGAGGGTCCTCCCTTACCCTCTGGCCTCTGAGAAGGCTCAGCCAATAGGAAGTGCTGGCAGGAAAAATGTTTGGGGTATTGATTTCTTTGGCTCCTTCCTTGCCTGACCCTAGTTTGTCATTGTCCTTCCTGTACTTATGAACATAATCCTCCCAGGGATCCCTTTTCTATGGGTACTGTCCTTGGATTTTGGTAACTTGTAGCAATATGCTATGAAGACTTGCAGAGTTATGTAAACAGTTAGAGACAGAGAGGCACCTTAGGGCGAAGGCCCTGAGCAGATGAGAGTCCAGGGGTCTTTCTGACCCATACTGGAAACAGTGCATGCTGGAAACAGCAAAACAGCAGGATGAGATTCAGTAACAGAGAATGTTTATAGACTCTCAGAACAGAGATTAGGAGTCAGCATGTTCCTTGTCCTTTACTTCACCCCCTGAAAACTTTTTCAGTTATACGCTTTCTTGAGTTATTTGTATTGGCTAATAAATATATGAGTAAGTCTGGGGATGGGGCTTCAGTCCTTTGGTCTGCTGACTGGGGCTGTTGCCTCCCCTTGCCCCTCGAAGCATTTTGTCTGGTCTCCAAGTAGTTCATTGTCACCGCAACAGTAACTGCTTTTAGCTAGAACTCTGTATTGCCCTTGTCAGGGCTCTATGCTGTGCCCTGTGAAGTTTCATGAACCTGCCCTCTCTGTGTAGTAGTTAGTGCCTTTGCTCAGCTTTTCAGTTAGACTTTTGAGTTGCATGTGCATCCTGTCCCAACTCTGACCCAACTTATTTGTATGGAGGCCCTAACACAACCCTCAATCTCAACCAACTCAAGCATTTGCCTTCATTGCTAGGTAATTGCTTCAATTTCCTATTGACTTCTTCCCGAACACAGGTGGCAAGTTTTTGGTTTTTTGTTTTCATTTTAGTGAGAGGAGGTGAGGCAGAGACAGACTCCCATATGCACTCCGACTGGGATCCTCCCCGCCAAGCTCAATAGGGGTGATGCTCTGCCCATCTGGGCCCTTGATTGTTTGCAACCAGAGCCATTTTTTAGTGCCTGAGGGAGAGTCCATGGAACCATCCTCAGCAACAGGTGGCAAGTATTTTTAACACGAGGTTCAGTCTTCTGTTTCTTTCCAACTCCCCCCACCCTTTTTCTTCTCTCCTTCATTTCCTTCCCAAGTGGTTGTTGAGTGTATTCCCTGTACCGAGAACTATGGTGGATACGGAAAATGTAAAATCCTTCACTTAGATATTAGTTGGAAAGAAAAGAGCCATATAACAATGCAAGGAGAGACAATGAAAGGTAAGAGCCAAAATGACTTATGGTGACACTAAGTACACAGGAATCCAGAGATGTATATGAGCGTGGGGATGAAGCAGAAATGAAACTCCTCCGGCTGCGAGTTCTCATTTCTCCCACAGAAGAGCAGAGGCTGTGGGATCTGAATCTTTTAAGCAGTACCCCGTCCTGAGACGAGGACTCTTGACACCACAGAAATAGTTCCATGGAAATCATTTTGGGGACTAATTTCTTGGGTCTTGTACTTTGTAGTTAATACATATTATATACATTTTTAAAATTTCTTTTTAATGTTAATAAATTTTTTCCTGGCATAAAAAAAGAATTGAGGCATTTCAGCAAAGGCACATAAAATATAATAAAAAAGAAACAAAAATAATATTTCAGAAATAATAAAGACAAATTAGTAAATGAAAAATACATGTCAAAAAACAATAGAAGTTTGCCAACTAGGAAGGGCACTATATTTGCTAGAGTGAGTTTTAGTTGGATGATGAGCTTCCTGGAAGTTAAAGAAAAAACCAATTAATTCTCAATGTGCACAGGAAAATGTACCAATCCCTTAGGGAAGTACAATTTTACTAACACTGAATTTTAATAATTTATCATGTACTACTTTATAGAAGGACACTGAGTGATATACATTACATAAAGTGTTTTAGAATGTGGCTATAGCAGTGGCCTAATTTATATGTTAAAATTTTTGGTGGAAGCTTTTAACAAAAGTCAAGGTTATAACACTAAAAGGCAACTCACTGAATGTACCTGAATGAGGGGCTAAGGAAATATAGTCCAAGTTTTAAAAGACAGAACAGGGGTAGCATTCCAGCTCCTGATCCATATGTAGAATTTATATTGTCCAAAAGATCTTTGGTAACTGTCACCTCTCTCAGGGATTCCTTTGATAGGAATTTAAACTGAAGGCCAAGAGTACTCTGGCTAAGCTCCCAGTGTTCTATGTGATTGATTGAGAAGTGATTAACATTATCTTTAAGAGTCTTAAACAAAGTTCACATTCCCTGTTGTGATGGAAAGGTTTCCACATTTTCTCACTGCCATTAAAGAGCAACAAAAATCACTACCTTACAAGTGATTTATATTTTTGTGAGTAAATCTACTTCCACTTTGGTAATTATACTCTTGGATTGTAGGATGTCTCTAAAGAATAGGCTTTAGAGACACTGAATGGATCTTCCTTTGTAAGCATGTAAGGAAGCAAGCTAACACTCGGGATGGTTAGCATGAAATGCAAATAACTTTCTCAGTGTCAGAAACTGCTGCTTCATAAGAAGGCTGAAAGCACTAGTTACACATTATTTTTCATGAGTCCCTGACACAAAGGGGCTTTTGAAGGTGAGGCTATGTCATGTGTTATTGTTAGAACCTGTCTAGCCAAGTTGACTGCCTCATACTGTTTCTAAGACACTTGTTTCAAGATTTTAGGGGATAATATTTGGCAGTGGACGTGAGTAGGAATTATCACTAGAAAAAATATTCAAGGGATTATTCAGTTTAGGAATTTGATGTTTAAAGTTCTGATGGTCAGAAGGCTATGCATATCTGTAAAATAAATCCAATAGGGTACAAAGTATTTACATAGTAGATCCCTAGCATTGCAAGGTGTAACATCTGTGGGTTTGACACACTGTGAGTTACACTATGGAGTCATGGCAGATGATTTGGGGGAAATGTGAATTTGAATCATGTGAATAAATCAGCTGTTCTCCAAAGCATCACCTGCTAATAAGTGAACCTATAGCAGATCAGGGACACTTTAAAACCGAAGGTTTTTGTTGGCTTTTTTTTTAATTTCTTTTTATTTTATTCATTTTAGAGAGGAGACACAGAGTGAGAGAGAGAGAGAAAGGGGGGAGGAGCTGGAAGCATCAACTCCCATATATGCCTTGACCAGACCAGTGCAGGGTTTTGAACTGGGGACCTCAGTGTTCCCAGGTCGACGCTTTATCCACTGTGCCACCACAGGTCAGGTGATCAGGGACACTTTAATGTGTGGCTTTAGTCCTCCACTCTTGTGACATAGATTACATTAAATGATGAAAAAACACCTGTTCTAGGAATTTGTAATAGGTTTATAAACTGGAAACAACTTATACATCTACCAACAGGGAGTATTTATACCAATGCGACAGACTATTAGGCCTTTCTTAAAAAATAATAGTAGTGAAAGAGAACTTATCTTGCCAGAAAGTCAACGACAGCAATCAAACTGCAGGTTGTAGTCACAGCACTATAAAAATAAATTATTAATAGAAAAATAGAGTGTCCAGAAATAGATCAAAGCAAATCTGAGGAATTAACCTATGGTGACTTAATTTAATTTATATTGGCACTGGTATAATTGGATATTTATTCAAAAGAAAGCACCTCATACCATGTAAGATAAATCCCAAATGGATTAAATATCTAAAAGTAAAAAGAACATAATAAAATATTATAACAATATATAGGAAATTATCTGTGAAACCTCACGAGGGGGAAATTTACCTTATAAAACACTGGAAACTTAGATGCCCCATGAAAAAACACTGAACAGTTCTCCAAGCAAATAATTTTGGATGGCATAATCTACTGTAGTCAAATTCAAAAGACTGAGGGAAATATTTGCAAGCATATGTCAATAAAGGATAAAATGTCTCAAAACGTAGGAGTATAAAGTTGCTTATTTTACCATTTTTTGAAGTGGAAACGTTTTGGAAACAAACTGAATGTAATCAACTGGGAAATGATTGAATGATTTATAATATAACCATGATATGAACAGTATTTAGCCATAAAAATAATGAGTTAGACCCATATATTGCCCCAGTAAGATGGAAGATAGCCAAGACAATAGGTGAAAGGCAAGTTGCAAAATGATATATAATAATGCATATTATTTTTTTAAATTTTTATTTAGAAAATTAAATTTAACAGGATGACATTCATGAATAAGAGTACATAGGTTTCAGGTGGATGTTTCTATATAGCATGTGAACTGCTGATTATGTTGTATATTCATCACCCAAAGCCAAATCATTCTCTGTCACCTTATATTTGTCCCTCTTTACTTCTGTCCCCAAGCGTATTGATCACAGCTATCTATTTCAGTCACTGTTCTTATTTTCTTGTTATTGTTTGTATGTTTTACTGTTTTCTTGATTATTGCCTGTTTCTCCCACTGGGCTACATATTCTATAAATTTCTTAAGCAACAAAATCTGTTTAGTTGGACTTTAAATCCCTGTTATCTGGGATAGCACTATACTAGATGCTCATTAAATATTTATTTAATAAGAATTCATAGCAAACTTGGAATACTACAGGAAAAAAATCTGTTAAGAGTGATTTTCTATAGATAGTTGGGACTCGATATCTCAATGCGAGGATGAAAAACTTTTAATTTATAACTTATACCTATCTGAAGAGTTTAAATTTTCATCAAGAGCATCTATCACTTTCATTAGATAAATAAATAAATAAGGTACTACATCTAAAACCAGTTGTAAAGTTAAAAAAAATAAAAATTTATCAAATCTAGTTAATAAAAAGCAAAAATAAACAAAAAACTTTCTCCACAAAAGACTCCTCAGTAAGCTGTTATTCTGTGGATGAAAGTGACCAATAGCTCAAAAGTTCTTAACAAGAGAAATCACACAGGTGCAGTGAAAACTGGACCAGAAGAAGGCTCAGTACACTGGTGTTATGTTCTTTAAGTGCAACAAAAATGTATTTCTATAAAGACCAAAAAATTCAAACGCTAACAAAAACCAATTACAACCATCACCCAAATAAATAAGACAGCTGGGGCAGGAAATGAGCCTTCTGAGAAAATCTTTCTTTGCTGTTGGTGCTATGTCTGCCTCTCTTGAACTTGACTTTACTTTCTTCAAGCCCTCTGGCACCTCTATCCTGCTGTCCATAAAGATTCCACATAATGGCTCTTTTCTCAGTGCTTCTGCCACTTTCTTGCTTAGCTGAAATGTGGTCTCGCTGGAGGATGGCGTCTCTGTTGTAGCCTCATCTAGTGGAAACTGCTTAGTATCCATGCAGCTGAGAAATGACTTTCCCTAGCTTTCCTATTCTACCACCAGACATTTACCTTTTTTACTCATGTACAATGTCTGCTCTTCCTTTGAAGCTAAGGTTCTCGGCTACCACTTTTTGATCTTCTCCTGAAGACTTTCATGGTTTTCTGAAACATTCACCAGTGACATCAGCATCTGCACTACTTCCATAAGCCCAGCTATCAACCCGAGGGACTCCATCCCTGTGTAACAACGTACAGGAAAATGATGAACAGCATAGCTTCTAAATCAGACAGACTTTGGATTAAATCTCAGGTGTGCTGGTTATTAGCAGAAAGGCCCTTGGACTAATCATTGAAGTTTAATTTCCTCTGTATAGAACAAGAATACTTGCTCATAGTATTATTTTCTTTATTTTGTTTTTATCAACTAGATTTTGTAAGTGTTCATTTTAATTTAACTTACAAATCGTTTTAGATACATTATCATAATATTTCACCTTTTTGTTTCATAGCACAGTATGTGGTACATGCTCAGTGTGGTTATTGTTGGTATTTGAATGGCCTTTTTCCCATCTTAGCCACACAGTTTCTGTCTTCCAGGTCATGAATGTCATTTGTTTCTTCTTTTCCATTCCACCACTCTTCCTCTCTAGCTATACTTTGGTTCTAGTCCTCCTTAGGTCTCTTCTTTATGGAGCTGCATCTCTTCTAATATCCACAGGCAAGGGGAAGCTCTGTCTCCTATCACCATTACCACAAGCAAAGCCTATCCACTTGATCTATAACCATACATGTGCCCCTCTGGCCTGACATATCTTTTGTGTATGGGAGGAAAAAATAGAGTGATAGTTGGAGAATTCTTCAGGTTGACAATAAAAACATCTACAGATTCTTCCCAGAGCAGTGTAAAAAATCAGCATTTACATGTATAATGAGTGCAATTGTATTTATTTCAGGTATTTAACTCACATTTCACAATGAAAATGTCAAGGACACCCACCTCACAGGACAAGACATATTTAGATACTTAGATAAATAAGGATATACTTCCAAAGACATACTTTGGAATGTCACTTCATGCTTGCTAATGATTCTAGAAAATTAACATTGTAATTAAGCTTTTAATACTGAGTGAGAAATGACTGAATAAGGACTGGGCTCAATAAAGACCTCCATTCACAATGAGTGGGGTAGGTATGGGGGTAGCCACCTGCCTAAGGGGTAACACTGAGGCCATAGCCAGCACTAAACAATGAGGGAAACAGGATTGCTCTTTAGGATTAGACTATTCCTGGATGGTAGGTAAGTTTTCAAAGTTACTTTAATGAGACAGAATGGCTCTTAGGCCAGCATAAAATCCAAGGGAAAGACAGTTCAAATAAGTCATGAACAAGCAGTTCAGATTTGAGTGCAGGAAAAGGAGTTGCCAAGGCCAGTGTTGGCTCTTCTAATCCCTTTCAGTGCCATCTGAAAGGTGGCAGGCAGCGTAGCCCGAAAGGCCCACGTTCACTGAAGCTTCATCATATTGTGAAGATGAGGCACGTCAAGCCATCTGAGCCTAATGATAATGAATTCAAACTTATCCCTCTAACTTCATGCTTTCTGAGCAATCTTGTGAGTGACAATTTGGCTTCCCTCGTAGCTTGCTATAAAAACATATCCACATTTAAAGCAGTGATTAGGTTAAGCAACATATCTGTCATATTAGTGAATGATGATAAATATAATTTTGTTGGTTTTGCTTTATCTTTGATTTGCAGTTTTTTGTACCCTAGTATAATAAACAAGGAATTTTTATTTGGTTTAATATTTGAAAAGATTAAGTAATAAAGTATTAAAATAATATAATCAAAATTCTTGGGTCTTACAATAATATTTTTCTTTAAAATAGATTTATTATTAAAGTTTTAAGAAACAGTATCACTGAAAAAAATCTAAGTGATGCCTACAACTTTAATCACTCTACTTTGCGCCTAAAAACCATAATTTTATTATATTTGACTTTTTATCACTTAAGAAATTATTGGTTTACTTTTCAGAGACATTTTAAAAGGTCAGTAGACTTTCTTTTTTAGAGTAGGTTTAGGCTTACAGAAGTATTGAGCACAAACACCAAGAGTTCTCATATATTTCCTTCCCTTGCATACATTTCCCTAATTAACATCTTACATTAGGGTAGTAAATTTATCACTATTGATAAGCGAATACTGATACACTATTATTAAGTAAAGTTCATACTTTACACTGGGGTTTACTTTTTTTGTGTTGGGTTTTGATAAATGTATGATGACATATATCCACCATTATAGTATCCACAATGCTCTCACTGCCTTAAAAGTCCCCTCTGCTCTACCTAGTCCTTCCTTTCTCCCTCACCCCTGACTCCTGGCAACTACTGATTTTTTTTTTATTGTTTCCATACTTTTGCCTTTCCCAGAATGTCACAGAGTAGGAGTTATAGAAAAATTGACTTTGTTCACTTAACAATATGCATTGGTTTTCTCTGTGAATTTTTGTGGCTTGATAGGTTATTTCTTTTTGTTACTGAATATTTAATTGTCTGGATGAATCTTGGCTTGTTTATCTATCGAAGAACAGCTTGTGTTCTTCCAAGTTAGTAGAACAATATATTAAACTAACAATAAAGGCAAAACCACATGACATACTTTAACATCTCCAGGTGTCACTTGGAAATCTTCTTTGAACCAAATAACAAGTGGTCCCAGCCTTCTGCACACTAGGCAGTGTGGAGACAAATCTCCTTCCTAGAGGGGGGCAGGTCAAACACCTTCTAGGAATGGTGGAATTTTGTCTGCTACTAAAAAACAAAAGGATATTTGAAATTGCTGATATAAGCCACACATGAAATCTTAAATGTGTTCATTTTCAGAAGTATTTATAAACTATCTCAGTTTTCTTTTTACTACATCACTATCCCCTAATATCTAGCAACCACTGATAGTTTGCCTGACTTAAAAAAAAAAAAAAGAAAGAAAAAAACTAAAGTAAAAGCAAAAATAAAACAAGACCCAAAAAGGTGATTTTATTTCAAGACTCATAGACATAGTCATCTTGTTAAAATATACTTTCCTCAGACATGAGGCGGAAAGGAGGCCTGACTGGAGGAGTAGTCAGGTCACTCCATGCTCTATGGGGGACCCGTCAGACTAAGGGCTTCAGAGTAAAAAGCCACATCCTTGCAGACTGCATTATAGGCATAGATTTAAACAGAATCTATATTGATGACACTTAGAACTACACATATTGCCTTTGATTACAAATGTAGCTAGACTTTTAACCAAAAAATTATATCCTCCATATTTTTTTCCAATCAAAATTCAGGAGGATGTATACCCCAATCTGATGAATTTTGTGGGCTTCTATTTGATATACTTGAATGAACATTATCATTATACGGTTCAACTAAAACTATTTGGTAATCTACCCAACATAGAAATTCACTTAAGGAGAAAAAAAATTGGTAAAGGAAAAGGTAAAATAATGAAGCAACAGTAAAATTGCTTCGTGAAAGCTACATTAATAGCTGGATTTTATCTTCTAAATATTGCTGAACAAAACACCGGTGTTTGATCCTGAACAAGTATGTGTATTTTTAGAGCAATGGTTCCCAACCAGGGATAATTTTCTGCCAAGGTGATATTTGGCAATATCTGGAGACATTTTTGTTTTTCACAACTGAGGGTAGGGGTGCTCATGATGTCTAATGGGTAGAGAGGCCAGAGATGCTGCTATTCCTACAATGCACAGGACAGCCTCACAATAAAGATTTACCTGGCCCAACGTTAATAGTGCCAGGGTTGGAAACCCTGCCGTAGAGGAATGCACCATAAAAACTACTTTCTCACCTTTAATAACTTTAATAAATACTGTATGTAGATAGCATATAGAATGCTTTTCCAAAAATCTGAGCAAAATTCTGTTTCTATATAGAACATTTTTAATGTACATACAAATGGAATGTTTTTTAAATAATCATTCCATTAGAGAATATAAGTGGAACATATTTATTGCACATGTTTATTTAACATGTGCATAAGCATATTCACCAAGTAAACCACACCAACAAAACGTCCCTTTGTTTATTTGATACATAATAGAATGCTCATGATTTATTGCAATTCATGTTCTATCTCAGGGTAGCTGATTAGAAAGATGTAGTTATTTTTGTTTGAAGATATAGCTGAATTTTTGTTTGAAGATATAGCTGATGTTCTGCCCTCTGGCTCACTTTGAAAATTGATGGTACTGAAAACATAACAGACTATTTTTACTCCTCTTATTTGACCCTGACTTGTATAACTATGTTCCTGCTTCTTATCTGCCTCAGTTTGGTCACATCAGTAGAGAATGAATGAGTGTGTGTGTGTGTGTGTGTGTGTGTGTGTGTGTGTGTGTGTGTGTGTCTGTGTGTGTGTGTGTGTTTAGGATGGGAAAGGCAGGGTTTTGGTCACTCAGACAAGGCTCAAACCACATCTCTTTCAGGAATATTTCACTCTGAAAACCAGAATTGACAATTTCACAAAATCAGATTTTCCTTTTAGATATGTATTCTTAATTAAACATACAATCTCTTTCTACAAAAAAGTTAAAAACAAGAAAAATTATCTGAATTCAGGGCACTGAAATACTTTTATTCATGCTTACGTTTAATTTAGAAGAAAATTATACATTGTGCTATATTTGTAATTACACTGGATGCAATAAGATATCATTTAAAAGAGTGACTCAAACACAGCTGTTTCTCCCTTGTAATGAGCTGAAAGTAGATCAAAGTGAAATCAAAGAATATTTTTTAAAAAAACATTAATTTATATAATCATCAAGAAGAAAGCATTAAAAACATGTAAACACTTATTTAGAAAAAAGAGATCACCATAGAAAAATAATTGACTTTATTTCAATATAATAAAGATTAAAAAAATTTTTTTTAAAGGCTAGAATTTTTAAATTGCCTAAAGCTGGTTCTGAGCTTTCCTTTAAGGCTGGCATTGATAGATAAAATGGCTACTCAGCTGCCACCTGGAGAACAGTGCCAGCCAGAAGGAGGAGGAAGGGTTCAAAACAGAACATTCTCATCCCCCACTGTGAGGTAGTAGTTAATTTGCTTGCTATTCTCTCTTAATGGCTTCCTGGCCTTTACTTTGAAATGTAGCAAAAAGTTTACCTTTGCAGGAATGCCAGGAAAAACTTACTTTGGGGAGGGACCTGAGGACAATTAGGGGAGTTTAAATCAAAATGATTGTTTGTAAAAGCCTAGCCACAGGCCCTGGGGCACCAGGACCCAGCTGTTTCTGGGAGATACCTGATCTGGCTATCTTCAAGATTTATCAGACAGGACCATGCAGATTAGGCCTGTGCTATATCAGAAAGAACTTGCAGAGTTGTTTCTGCAACTGAAGCCCCTCCTCCTTCTCATTGTCAAGTCAGTGAACAAGGCCACAAACCAAGTTATGTCCAGGTGCACCCAACCCCATGCCAGCAAATGCCTGCAGCAACCCCTATATCTAACATTCTCTCTGTAGAGCCAGTAGTCGGGGTCAGGATCACAGCCTCCTGACCCGTGCAGGTTCGCATTGGATTTGAACAGTCGGTAATGAAACACAGGAGCCACGAACTGGTGAGCCATCAGCTTTAATTCTAGCTTGCACCCAGTGGGCAAGCAAAAACACACACTGGGCTCCAAAACCCACACATTCAGTGCTCACAAAGCTACTGACTTATCCAAGTATCCTAGAATCAAAGGTTTCTAGCTCACCAGACTTATTCACCACTGTTTCCCATCTCCTTCTCTCTACACAAACTCTGCACAAACTGGCTTCTTCCTCAGCATTCTACTATCTTGGCTGCTTCTCCTGGCCTCCATGTGGCCTTACTCTGCTCTCCTCTCTAATACCTCAGGAACCAAGGAACCGAGAGAGAGCAAGCTCCCGGACTGCCCCAGTTTATAGCATAGAAAATCCAAACCTTTAATCCAATTATACATAAAGAAAGTCTCTGATACAAAGCCACCCATCTGAGGCAAAATGGGATTCCTCAGGAGAGTGCACCACCCTACATCATCCAATCAGTCAAGGGTGTGGGGAAGAGCTTACTCTTAAACTAAGCCTTAGGCTATAACGACCTGGCCTGCCCACAGCCTGTTCCAGAACACACATTAATATCAACGAACTTCCATGTGGGCAGCGCCATCTTTAACAAAGTGAGCATAATATATTTTATCTGCCCAACACTCTCCCACAGATTGGGGATGATACCCTTTTCTCAGCCTACCTGCACCCAGGTGTTTTTAAAAATAAATTTTCCTTTTGGAATACACCAGCCTTATGTTTTTGGTTCGGCCTGTGTGTTGGGCAGATAAAATATATTATGCTCACTTTGTTAAAGATGGCGCTGCCCACATGGAAGTTCGTTGATATTAATGTGTGTTCTGAGATAGGCTGTGGGCAGGCTGGGTCGTTGTAGCCTAAGGCTTAGTTTTAAGAGTAAGCTTTTCCCCATACCCTTGACTGATTGGATGATGTAGGGTGGTGCACTCTCCTGAGGAATCCCATTGTGCCTCAGATGGGTGACTTTGTATCAGAGATTTCCTTGTTTATAAATTGGATTAAGGGTTTGGATTTTTACAATATAAAGTGGGACGGACCAGTAGCTTGCTCTCTCTTGGTTCTTGGTTCCTGAGGTTAGTATTAGAAAGGAGAAGAGATTAAGGCCATGTGGAGAAAAGAAGCAGTCAAGATGGCAGAGTGCTGAGGGAGAAGCCAGTTTGTTAAGATTTTGTGCTGGAGGAGATGGGAAACAGTGGTGAATAAGTCTGGTGAGCTAGAAACCTTTGATTCTAGGAAACTCGGATAAGTCAGTAGCTTTGTGAGCACTGAATGAGTGAGTTTTGGAGCCCAGTGTGTGTTTTTGCTTGCCCGCCGGGTGCAAGCTAGAATTAAAGCTGATGGCTCACCAGTTCGTGGCTCCTGTGTTTCATTACTGACTGTCCGAATCTAATGTGAACCTGCACGGGTCAGGCTGCTCTGATCCTGACCCTGGCTACTGGCTTTACACTGTGGTTTCTGCCTTTCAGTATTGTGTGGGTGGCAATGTTGACAGGCCTGTTTAGAGTGCTACATGAAGTCTTATGAAGTTCAAGATTCCACATGCTAAACTTGTCAAAATACTTTTTGTGTTCTATTATACCACTGTGTGTTTTTTATACTTATTCTTCACAAAGAGAATGTTCAACTTGGGTTGGTTTTTTTAGAGGACAAGTTCTATAAATACTGACTTTCTCCTTTCTAATGTGGGGATAATTTTCATCAACTACTATGTGCTATATTCTTAGTTATTTTATCATTCAACTGAGTCATACATACTGCCAACAACATTTCTGCATTAAAGAGCTCTAAGGCAGGGACTTTTGGGGGTTGAATAAGAGCCTTACTGTGTTTGGATATACCAGGCTCTTAGATTACTCTATTTGGAGACCTACAGTTATCCTTTTCTTTTCTTCTCTGTTGACTAAAGAAAACAAGGAGTATACTATTTCCAGCAAAGAAACTTCTTACCTGGCTCTGGCTGGTTGGTTCAGTGGTAGAGCATTGGCCCGGTGTGTGGATGTCCTGGGTTTTATTCCCATCAAGGCACACAGAAGAAGCAACCATCTGCTTCTCCACCCCTCTTCCTCTCCCTCTCGCTTCTCTCTTTCTCTTCCCCTCCTGCAGCAATGGCTTGATTGGAGTGAGTTGACCCCAGGTGCTGAGGATGGCTCCATGGCCTCCTCCTCAGGTGTTAAGAAGAGCTCAGTTGCTGAGCAACAGAGCAATGCCCCAGATGAGCAGATCATTGGCCCCTAGCGGGCTTGCTGGGTGGAGCACATGCAGGAGTCTGTGTCTCTGCCTCCCCTACTCTCACTGAATAAAAAAATATATATATATATATTTCTTATCTGCCTTCTGTTTCCCAGGAAACTCTCTTTAAATTTTATTCTAGGCTTCTCCATCATTTGGCCCCCAAATATTAAGTTCTTGTTAATAGCATCTGCCTACTGTAATGAGAATACCAAGATGCACTTGTGTGGTTAATAACCCTTAGAGATCAGTGGGAGCTGGAAGTACTTTTAGAGATGGTTTAATTTATACCTTCATTCACAGGCAAGGAACATGAGGGTCAGATATTTTAATTGCTTAAATCCTTAGAGCTATTCTGTAGCAGGGCTAGAATTAGAATTTAGGTTTTTAGTTCTTCAAATTAGTAACACTTAAGAGGAATAATACAGAAAAGCCCAAATCTTTAAAACAAACGCTAATTACTATATAAATACAAGATTAAAACAGGCTCAAGGGCATGGTATATTTTATAAAATTGGTGTCCTACTATGTTTCTCCAATTGAAAAGAAATTCAGATACCTCTAGGTTCTCAGAGCAATATCAGTAGAGGTACTAAGTTTTATCTCATCTATTTTATCTCCAAATAACAATTCTAAACTAGACCTGTGAAGTCTATATCCATCATTAAAAAATTAAAATGAAAGTGAACCTTGGCTATAATTTATTCCTAATAATGTATACAGCCAATGTTAAATAATTTAAGTATCAATGATACTCATTTTAAATATGTCAATTTTATTAAAATAGCCATATAAACCTTGTATATGAAGTCAAAAATATACTTTAATGATATAAGAGATCCTTGGTAATCTCTATTTACAGAAATGGCAGTAGTAGGTGTTAATAATCTTCTAAAAATTATATAAGTTACTTTTACTGAAAATGTTTAAGTAAGCACATCATAATTCAAGGTTTAGGTCACTTGAAATAATATGCTCTAGGAACTCGTATAGGAACTTTCCAAAGGGCATTTAATGTTGGCATTGACTTGTTAGCTATTTATGCTCATTGGAGTGCAAATAACTAAGCACAACTGCAAGTGGTTTGTGATTTTTTTCCCCCTATGGGAGTTCTAAATGCAAAGAGTATCATTTTCATCATGAATAAATCTTTGGCATATTTTCAAACAGACAAGCATTCTAGCCATTATATATAACTGCCTGATCTGCTATGGCTCTACGAGGCTTAGTTGGGCAGCACTGTGGGTTTGGAACACAGAAGTTTGTCATTTTTTCTGGTGCTATTTTGCCAAGTTCTTGGAGGTATTGCCTAAAACCCACACATTGTCAAAGCTATCTGATTAAATATGTCATGCCTAAGCCTAAATTTATTTCCAAACAGGACTCTACAGATTTAGGAGTGGTCCATACCATTCTACTTCCTTTTACTGTTTCTACTATAAAAATCTGTCAATCCATCTGAATGTCTACATGTTGCATTCTTCCATTTTGAATCTTACAAACTGGAGCACAGATGTCACCCATATGAAATTACCGCATACAAGGCTTGACCTCTTTAAAAAACAGAATATTGTCTACAACCGTGTTTCTCAAACTTTAATATTCATCAAAATGACCCGAGGATCTTGCTAAAAGCAGATCCTGACTCAGCAGGTCTGGGCTGGAATCTGGGAATCTTCATCAAGCTCCTATTTAATTCGGACATGTCTGGTGCTCTGTAGGAAGGATGTAAAAGACACAGTAGACAAAATCAAGCAGCTGGCTTATATCAACTTATTCTTTAGGATGTGCAGGTCTGCTTTATGTTACCTCTTCATTTAAAGAAAATCAGGAATGAAAGCAAGGGGCTGCCACGTGTGGACACACAATAAAGAAATGTTTCTCTTTTCTACCATTCTGAAACTTTGCAGGCTAGCTCAAACAGGTTAAACCTGAGATATTTACTTGACCGTGTTTGCGTTCTAAACTGGAGGAAACTTCCCTGAAGCTAGACTAAGGAGACTCAGGTGGGATGGTCATATGAAAAGAGATGAGGATGCCTGGAAGGACTTTCCAAAGCAAGTGTTTGTAAGATTTTCAGGGGACACCCATAATGGATAGAGATATAGTTGGACTCACTCATATACAAGTTTGTCAATATATATGGATGTGTATGAATGCGTGTGTGTTTGTGTTTATTCCAAAGCAGAAGAGGGAAAGCACGAGGACACAATTTATCAAAAATGACCACCACAGAAAAGAACATTAACACAGCTGTTTGTATTTCCTCTTCAGCACTGATAATGGTTCTCATCCTCCATCTCATTTATAATTTCTTCATACGGTTACAGCTATTGTTTGCCATCTTCCCTTCATCAAATCTCACCCATTTATTGTCTTAGATCATATTTCCTGTGTGTGTATGACATGGAATTCCATTTAAGTAAATTTTACCAGCACAGTTCCATGAATCTGAAAAATGTTTAATGTGACCCTTGGGTTAAATAATCTATACAATTAAGCACATCATACCAGACAAAACAAATTGTTTATTATTTTATCTTGCTAAACATTTTCCCATTAAAACTAATGACATAGTGAGGATGTATAGAAGAAATAGATTCAGTAGTTAGTACCACAGTGAGAAACCAGCACACTGGACTTTAGAAAACTGTCTTCACTTGCTTTGATCACTGTCCTGTTATAAAACAAAGCACTATTCTGCAATGGGATATGAAATAGAAATATATTCTCTATCAAATATTAACTACCATGATGATTTTTCCTTTTGGAGTAATTTCTTTAGAGAATTTTTTAAGAGCATCTGTGAGTCAATATTCATATAAGAATAAAATAACCCCCAGTTGTGAAAGGTTAAAAGAGATACTCAAATTAAACTTATTACCTTTACAGGGGTTTACTGTTAAATTATATTTTAAAGAATTCCCAACAAAACCAAAAAATAAGGCAATTAAATTCTATTGTTTACAGGTACTTAGTAGACATAATACATTTCATTATCAGTATGTCTAAACTATTAACAATAAAAACGAAATAAATTCCTTCGGTAATCACATATTCTTTAATAACCTTGAAAAATGAACTAGAAAAGTTTGTCTTTAAGAACCTACATTCAGTACTTCATATGAAAAATTCGAATACAATAGCCAGTGAATTAAAAAACCAACAGCTGCTTCTAAAGTATAATTTACAATTATTATATTTAAATAAAAGTAACCTCTAAGTTCTATTTAGACTGCTCTCTCCAAGAAATTTTATGGATTTATATTTGGAGTTGACATATGTATATGCTGATGGATATTTACTTGAATAGTATTTTTCCCTTTTTATCAGATGATTGGGAATCCTGTTTGAAATATACTGTTTTTAATTATACATTTTAAAAACTGGATTCTTGCTGAGCATTTTATCTTGTAGCATACACATAAAAATATGTCTGTATTATATGACTGTTAAAATTAGAAAAACCTAGTTCTTCATTAACTCCTGGCCATAAGTTGTTCATGGCACTGGTACCATTGAAATGAGGTGTTTTGCTAACCTGTTTATATCATATATCACTTGAGCATTTTATATATGTAAGAAGTCATTCTGAGTAGTTTTGTACACACACACACACACTCACATCACCAAAATCCAAAACTCTTGAATTGATTTTTATTAATTCATAATTATATTAATCACATGTGACATGCTGTGCTACAAAATTGTGATTAAGCCAAAAAGAACAATTTTTCATGAAAAAACGATGTAGATTTTTCTAATTCCGCAGCTCTTTGTGAGATGACATTGGCTCTCTGATTGAATTTTGACTCATAGTGGTTAGAGTTAGAACACAGAAGAACAGGAGTCATGCCAAGAAATCCAGCCCCAGCACCTTAGACCGTGGTTGGGACCCACATGTCAATTCTATGAAATCTGGGTCATTCTTCACAGTGTCCATGGTCCATTTTTAATTGTAATATAAAATAAATAGTTGTGTGATTATATAATATGCATCTATAGGTTTAAACAAAATCTACAGTGAGTACTTTGCTTGCATATCCATTAATAAACCTGGATGGTCTTAACAGTGCTCCACAATATATATGATTATATTTACAAAGCCTTTGATAAAATACAAGTTTAATAGTTGGCTTTTGCATTGCATAAGTCAGTTTTCTTTTAAGTGATAAAGTACAATACCATTCTATTTTAGACAAATGGCATATGTGACTAAAAATGACCTTTGAGAACATGAAACTGAAGAAAGCAGTTATAGGTAACATTTAGAAAATACAAAAAAAAAACAGTTGCATTGAAAAGTTTCCAGTGAAATGTATGTGTCAAAATAGTAATTTTTACCCTCATTTAATTAATAGTACATGATATGGTTTTCTGAAATTAAATACCTTTTAAAGTGCAAGACAATGGCTGACATTTTTCTCTGGCTTTGACCAATAAATTCTGGAGATACACTGGCAGCCTGAGCCCATCCTTGCTGATATGGAAGTACTTATTCTTGTAGTGCACTGGAGTACACATTGATAAATCACCACTCTGGGATTTGATGTCAGAGGCCAAAAGGATTTCTTTCCTTCTAATATGTTATTGTTGGGGAAGCTCAGTTCTGCAGTGCTATCTTTACAATGTCTTTCCAATTTTTCTCTTGGTCTATGGATGATGACAATGGCCAGCATATAATCAAATTTGATTTATGTCCCACATCAAATATTTCCTTGCTCTCATGAGCACTGTCCCCTTCAAATAATTTACCTCTTTCAAACCCTCCACAAATATCACAGGGATTTGCAAGAAAAATCAAGTATTAGATGTTGCAACTCTATTAGAAATATCCATGATGTCTGTAACCAATTTCTAGAAAAGGGACAAATTCATGTTGCTTTGGCTTCTGAAGATGTCTGATTCCCTGTGATTTACTTTTTGCCAACTCCCTGCCTTTCTCCTGGATGCAATTGTTGCAGGTTTTCTGCTTTTGATGAACTTGCTATATTCATTTACTAATTTAATTCCAACAGTTTGGGGGGTTTTTTTGTAGGTTTTTGGGATTTTCTACCTAGAAAATCATGCTACTCGTATATGAAGACAATTTTAGTTCTTCTTTTCCAATCTGCGTAACTTTCATTTCCTTCTCTTATCTTACTTGCTAGTGAGGATTTCCGGCACAATGTTGAATGAGAGTCTGAGGTCTTTAGGGAAGATTCTTCTCCACTTCTTCTTGATTTTGGTGGTCACAGCCTCTAAAGCCATGTGGTTCACAGTAGCTGCATGACTCCAGTCTCCGCTGACATTGCCAGATGGTCTTTCCCCCTAGATCTCCTCTTGTCTCCATCCCTACCGTGCCTTCTTATAAGAATACCAGTCACTGGATGTAGGGACCACCCACACACCTTGTTCCACCCAGTACAGTGGGTACAAAATGTCAGGCAGACAGATGTTATTATGGCCTCTAACTTCCTCTTAGAGGATCCCCACAAACATTGCCACCCAGTTTCTTTGCTTTGATGTTTGGCTATTTTTCCCCCTCCTGCTTATGTTTCCCCATACTTAGGGGAACACAGCATATAATCCAAATCTTTCAGGTTTCTGCAGATCCTATTTGTTCACAAAAATCATCATGGGTTGTTTTTTTTTTTTTTTTGAGGTACATTATTCTTTTTTTTCCTTTTTTATCTTTCTTCCAAGGACAGAGAGAGAGTCAGAGAGAGGGATAGATAGGGACAGACAGACAGGAACGGAGAGAGGTGAGAAGCATCAATCATTAGTTTCCCATTGCCATTGTGACACCATAGTTGTTCATTGATTGCTTTCTCACATGTGCCTTGACTGCAGGCCTTCAGCAGACCGAGCAACCCCTTGCTGGAGCCAACGACCTTGGGTCCAAGCTGACGAGCTTTTGCTCAAGCCAGATGGGCCCGCGCTCAAGCTGGCGACCTCGGGGTCTCGAACCTGGGTCTTCCGCATCCCAGTCCAACTCTCTATTCACTGCGCCACTGCCTGGTCAGGCCATGGGTTGTTTGTTTTTGAAGGGAGGAAACACTTTTATTTAATCTGATAACCCAGACCAGGATTTGATAATCAATTCTATTACTCCACTAAGAGTAATAGAAATGAATAAATATGCATTTAAAAAAGATGGTCAATGTCACTAGTCATCAGAGAAATGCAAATTAAAACCACAACAAAATATCAACTCACATCTGTCAGAATGGCTATAATAAATAAATCCACAAACAAGTACTGGTGAAGAAAAGGGAACCTTCATGCACTGCTGGTGGGAAGGCAGATTGGTGCGGCCACTGTAGAAAGCACTATGGAATTACCTCAAAAAATTACAAATGGAACTACCTTATGACCCTGCAATTTCTCTTCTGTGAATATATCCAAAGAAACCCAAAACACTAATTTGAAAGAATACATGCACCCTTATGTTTATTGCAGGATTATTTACAATAGCCATGATATGGAAGCAGCCCAAGTGCCTGCCCATCAGTAGATAAATGGAAAAAAAAGTTGTATATTTACACAATGGAATACTACTTCGCAGTAAAAAAGAAGGAAATCTTACTTTGAGCAACAGCATGAATGGACCTGGAAAGCATTGTGATAAATGAAATAAGCCAGTCAGAGGAAGACAAGTACTTTACAATTTCACTGATGTATGGAATCTAATTAGCAAAATGAACTAACAAACAAAATAGAAACAGACTCATAGATACAGAGAACAGACAAACAGCTGTCAGAGGGGAGGAGGGTTGGGGATGCCAGGTGAAAAAGATGAAGGGATTAAACAAAGAAATAAAGTTCAGAGACACAGACAACAGTATGGTGATCACCAGAGGGAAAGAGGGTGGGGGTAGTAGAGGAGGGTAAGGGGGGATAAATGATGATGAAAGGAGACTAGACTTGGGATGCTGAAGACACAGTGCAATGTATAGATAATTTTTTATGAATTGTACACATGAAACATATAATTTTATTGACCAATGTTACCCCCAATAAGTTCAATCAAAAAATGAAATAAAATATTTGAGAAAAAATGAAAAGAAATAAAAATAAAATAAAAGGTATCTTCTGGAGCTGCATTAACTTTAAGCAAAGGCAGGCCTCTGAGTGGTGGCATGGTGATGGTTGCTACAGGAGACCCATTGGAGCAGATGGACATTTTAGCCTTTCCAATTCTGTCAGGTAACTGGTTTCCTCATTTGTGTTTCCAACCGTTCTTTCTGCCGAAAGCTTGTGTGTGTGTGGGTCTTCGTAATACTTTTTCCACAAAAAGGGGTCTTTCTGGCATCACTAGATTAATATGGGTTAGAGCTTACTTGCCATAAGTAAAGTATGTTTCTTTATAGTTTATCTTGTGAATTCTTATCTTTGAAAGATTTTATTAAAGGATTCTTAATGCCAATGTAAGATAAAAATACCATTTTGTAGTTGTTTTAATCAATCATGTTCTTGGAAAAGTTGTTGAATGACAGAAGGAAAAGATTATTTCATTAGCTAGCTCTGTAGCTATATGTTACAAGTATTGATTTATGTGGATTCTAAGTGGAAAAAAGCAAGAAGCTATCTGAATACAGACTGAAATGTCAAATTATGTAATTATGGTTGTTCTGATTTAAAGGAAAGTCAGGTTGGATCAATGTTTGCCAGCTACTCCTGAAGTCAGAAGATGTTTCAAATGTACCTGTTTTTTATTTTGCTACCTGGACATACATGCACTCACATATTCCTGTCTATACAATTCTTTCTGCTTTCTTGTCTTTTAAGGAAGATAACGTGTTAATTTTATGGCATAAAAAAAGAAAATTTTTTTAATCCTCCATTATAAAAGGAGGGCAAATAAATCATTTTACTTTAAGGAAGAAATAAAATTAAAATATTTCTATTTTATAAAAAGAAGGAAATATCCATTGAACAAAAGGAAGAACTACCTGGCCAAACTCCAGAATCAAAGAATGTTCATTTGGAGGCCTGCCATGTATCCAGCCTTCACCACCAATACTTAGGTGATTCATGATGTTACATATACTCTCACCCACACCAGGAACAGTGGTGTGGAGATTCATGGGTAAAGGCCAAATTAGTAGTTTTGTACTTTCCATTTGAGGTTCAATTTATACACAGCTGATAACATTCAAATCTCATCTTGTGATGAGAGCAGAGAAAACGAATTATTGCTTTAAGTAGGGCACATTCATCTTGTGAATGCAAATCTTTTGGCTCTCTGATGCAGCTCAAGATTCTGCTTATTATAAATGGAAAGCAGTCTGTCATGCGTTGGCATTTGCATTGACAAGCACAATGTCAGAGCATACTAGGAGGAAACATTTTATTTTTTTTCAACTAAACTATTCCATGGATACATTTAAAATACTGTAGGTACAACAGGAATGGCAAAAGCTTCAAATGGCAATCTCCAGTAAGAAATGATCACAAATAAAAACAAAGTGGCACAAGATGCCACAGTATTTCCTTCCTTCATTTGGAATTCAAGTATGCTAAGTTCTTGAATTTGGCATTTAAAAAATATATATCTACACATTGAACGAAAAGCTGATTTCAAATAAGATGTGCTCACAACCAGATTGCTGAGCCCCAGCCACAATAAAAGATCAATAATTGGTGCCGTGTTTTAAAGGACATACATTCTGATTTGGGCAGTGAGGACACACCTTGAGAGTAGAGGCACCCACTTCTACATGGATTGCTGATGTTGATTTATGATTGAGTCCATCTGCCTTAAACCATTGAAACAATGGCTTGGATTTTGCCTCTTCTCTCTTCAGCTTTATTTTGACTACTAGAGCCAGCATCTATCTTTAATTTTCAATTTTCTATCAGGGTCTAACCCAGAGAATTGGGAGGGTTTTCACTCAAGTTTCATAGCTTAGGTAAATGTTTTATACATACTTCACAGCTAGAGCCTGATTATGACTGGGTGATGTTCATAATAAGGAAAATTAATCAGATAACAAATACATCTTTCTTTTTTACATTCCCCTACCCCTTTTCTCAAAAAAAAAAAAAAAAGTGGAGGTAGAAAAAACAAGCTAAGTTTATCTTTGTTTACCTCTAACAACAATTCA
Source organism: Rhynchonycteris naso (assembly GCA_037038555.1). Taxonomy (NCBI): domain Eukaryota; kingdom Metazoa; phylum Chordata; class Mammalia; order Chiroptera; family Emballonuridae; genus Rhynchonycteris; species Rhynchonycteris naso. The sequence continues at coordinate 54,262,142 of CM072997.1, read as the reverse complement.
AGACATATAATATTAAGTGTGACTATGTCTTAGGTGCTGGGAATATAGTGATGAACAAGGCTGTCAAGAGCCTGCTGATAAGGATCTCATACTCTAGCCCAAGGAAACAGATGCTCAAACATGCAATTCTAATGCTGTGCGTTAAAGAACATAAGATGGGCTGCTCTGGCGCTGACAGTGCACATAGCAGGAATATCTGCACTCTACTTAATGGGTAATAAGGCTTCCTTGCAGGGGGGCGGGGAGAGTGGCTCCAATTGAACTGGAAAATTGAGCAGTATTTAAGCTATATGTAAATAGGATAGATCTAGAAAGGGAGTTCTGGGGGGAAAGGACTAGAGAGAAGAAAGAGCACAATAGGGTAAAAACTATAATATTGATTTTAGGGATGGAGAGATTAGAAGGAATGGAACAGAGGCTGGGAAAGGTAGGCCAGGGATGAAAGAGTCTTCTATACTACTTGAAGGAATTTAAACTTAAGTGAGGCATTTAGAAGGTTCCTGAAGTAATCTATTTTAAGCCTGTGGCTTGACTACTATATGTGATGGTTAATATTATTGAATAAAATAGCTTTTTTTCTTGCTTATTTCCCAAACATTTTAGATACTATAAAATATGCTGAGATTTTCCTGGAATTCAGTGTAAGAGAAGCTTTACCACTAAATGTCTATACATCCTTTTATTGGAAATTCAAAACTGGAAAACTCAGTGATTTTTGCCTTATAAGAAAGTTCACATTTTGTTTCACGCCTTTAAGGTGCCGAGTACATAGTCTCTTTACTCTTTCCTTTTATTTTCATTTTGTTGTTGAAAAAAGTGTTTTGATATTAACTGTCCAGAATTTTTTCTAGAAGTAAATGGGTAAAAATAATAATTATATTTTAAAATAGGATCATCATTTGAAGTTCCTAGGTTTTTCCTTTTTAACCCATAATTTTAGTTTATATATTCATAAGGAAAATTCTTTGATCAAGAGAGAAATCCTAGCAAAAAGGAAAATCACACTTGTCTTGAAATTTAAATATAATCAATAGCTAATTATTCTTTACTGCTGTGGGATTACTAAATAATCAATTAATAGCCCAGAAATGTAGGTAGGTAGGTAAGACACATAGTAGACACTGAAAGACACACAGAGAGCTATCTGAAATGCATCTTGAATATCAGCATGCTTTTGCCTAATATTTGAACTCTATGCATGTGTATACATATATGTGCCTATACAAAATAATATATAGTCTTAATTTCATATATACATAAAATATAGCAGGACTTTTATATGCATTATTTGTTTATAACCATTAACATATGTGTATCCTAACCTGCTCCCCAAAGTGGAGCATGTTAACTGGCACGTAACAGGTAAAGCAAATTAGCAAGTGCCTTAACAACCTCAAACCATAAATTCAACCAAATGACAAAATGGGAAAGGAGATCCCACTAAATTAACCAAAAAGAGACAGAGGATGACACAAGAATTTGTCACCTGGTTCTGCCTATCCTCTTTAGACATGAATAGATTTCACTCTTTAGCTTCAACATTGGAATAGAATTAGGCGAGATACGGACCAAAAGGATAGAAGAGTTAAGAGACTATGTACTCTCTGAGGTGCTGAATATATAAGCTTTTAATAGGTTCATGTCAAATTTAGAAGAAAATGAAGAGATTTAATATTTTAATTAAACTGAATATGTAGCACAAGAGAAAATGCAACTTTTACTTGACCACACATTTCACATATTTAGATAACATTTAGTAACTTTTAATATCAACTTGAATATATTACATTTAAATATTTTTATTTGTAGAGTCTTACAGCAACATAATCAAGTCCTTTCAACAAAAAACTATAATGAATTGTTCTTTCAAGTCAAAATTTCATCCTAGCACAACAAGACTAGAGTTAAAAATCTAAAAAACAAATAAATCTCTTATCCACGTTTATTTTTAAAAGAAGCCAGAAAGAAGATCCTTTTTTCTGAATAATATATTTCGTAAGGCACAGAATATTCTTCAAAATTAGTGATAATTATAAGAAAGGATAAGATTCATCTTTATTTTACTATATACTCTTTTTCTTAAGTCACACTAAATGCATCCTCCTGAGTTTAATTTCAAGTCTCTGAAAAGGATGTAGTCTTAACAAATTAGAGAGGAATTTGAACTCCAATTCATAAAACATAATTTTCTCACATGAAAATTGTTGGAGATCACATAATAACACCACTCTTGTAATTTAATATTAAAAAAGAAGGACATCTAAAAGAGAAATAGTGGGTAGGAGGCAGTGTGATAACAAATTGCATCAAACAATATAATTACCCTTAGTCTTCATAGCATGCTTTTCATTTTCCTGATTTTTACAAGACATGATATAAAAGAGGTAAACGATGCACCCATTTTCCAAATGGGAAACTGAAGCACTGATATTCCTTACCATAGGCTACAAAAATGGTCCTCAGCATAATAAAGATTAGGAGCAGGAGGAACTGGTTACAACTGTATACACATGGCTGCCTGAAACATGCCAACAGAATGACAGAAATAATGTTGGTCCCTTCCTACTGCCTGTATTCCATCTTGCTCTATGACACATACAGCTGATGGAAGATTGAAATTCCACTTAAAGTTGATGATACATCTATTCTCCAATGGCAAACCCATGAGGTTGACATGAGGAGCGGTTTTGTACAGTGGCATCCTCAGACTCAGGAATGTTGGCTACATTGAAACCACATAGAGTATATTTCAATAAATGTAATCAAGTATGGAAAACAGTCTGGGGTTTTCTATATACAGGATCATGTCATCTGCAAAAAGTGAAACCTTTATTTCTTTCCAGATATGGATGCCTTTTATTTCTTTCTCTTGCCTGATTGCTCTGACTAAAACCTCCATACTATGTTGAATAAGAATGGAAAGATTTGGCAACCTTGTCTTGTTCTTGATTTTAGAGGAAAAGCCTTCATTTTATCACCATTTAGTATGATTTTAGCTTTTGGTTTGTCTTATAAAACTATTAGAAACAATACACCAATACAGTAAAGTTGCAGGATACAGAATCAATATACAAAAGTCCACTGCTTTCCTATAAGCCAATGATGAAATATCAGAAAATGAACTAAAAAAAACAATTCTTTTTACAATTGCAACAACAACAACAAAAATAAAATACCTAGAAATAAACTTAACAAAGGATGTGAAGAAACTATATACTGAAAACTACAAAACATTATTGAAATAAATTGAAAATAAAACACAATAAAATGGAAAAATATTTCATGTTCATGGATTGGAAGAATAAACGTAGTTAAAATGACTGTATTACCCAAAGCAATGTACATTGAATGCAATCTGCATTAAAATCCCAATGTCATTTTTTAAAGAAATAGAACAAAAAATCACCAGGTTTGTATGGAACCATAAAGAATCCCAAATAACCAAAGTAATCCTGAGGAAAAAAAATAAATATGAAGGTATCACATTACCTGACTTCAAATTATATAACAGAGCCATGAAAACAGCATGGTATTGGCAGAGAAACAGACATAGAGGCCAATGGAACAGAATTGAGAGCTCAGAAATAAAACCACATATATATGGACATATCATCTTTGACAAAGGAGCCAAAAACACACAATGGAGAAAAGAAAGCCTCTTCAATAAATGGTGCTGGGAAAATTGGAAAGCCACATACAAAAGAATAAAATTTGACTACACTTTTTCTCCCTTCACAAAAAATTAATTCAAAATGGACTAAAGGCCTAAATATAAGATATAAAAATATAAATTACATAGAAGAAAACATAGGTACTACACTCATGGACCTTGTCCGTAGAGGGCAATATATGAATTTGACCCAAAGGCAAGGGAAGTAAAGGCAAAAATAAATGAATGGGACTATATCAAACTAAAAAGCTTCTGCACACCAAAAGGAACTGATAATAAAACAAATTGGCAGTCAACTAAATGGGAGATGATATTTGCAAACAACAGTTCCAATAAGGGGTTAATATCCAAAATATATAAAGAATTCAGAAAGCTCAGCAACAAACAAGCAAACAATCCAATTTAAAAATGGGGAGAGGATCTGAACGGACACTTCTCCCAAGAGGACATACAAATGGCCAACAGATACATGAAAAGATGCTCATCTTCACTAGCCATTTGAGAAATGCATATCACAACTGCAATAAGATACCAAATCCCACCTGTTAGATTGGCTATTATCAACAAGACAGGTAATAACAAGTGCTGGAGAGGCTGTGGAGAAAAAGGAATCCTAATTCACTGCTGGTGGGAATGCAATTTAGTACAATCATTATGGAAGAAAGTATGGTGGTTCCTCAAAAAATTAAGAATAGAACTACCATTTGACCCAGCAATCCCTCTGCTGGGTATCTATCCCCAAAACTCGAAAACATTGATACGTAAAGACACATGCACCCTCATGTTCATTGCAATATTATTCACAGTGGCCAAGACATGAAAATAACCAAAGAGTCCCTTGATAGAAGATTGGATAAAGAAGATGTGGTACATATATACATGGAATACTACTCAGCCATAAGAAATGATGACATAGTGACATTTATGACAACATGGATGGACCTTGAGAATATCATACTGAGTGAAATAAGTAGATCAGAAAAATCTAAGACCTGTATGATTTCACACATAGGTGGGGTATACAACTGAGACTCATGAACATAGAAAAAAGTGAAGTGGTTATCAGGGGATGAGAATGAAGAAAAGGGGGTGAGGGCAAGGGTGTAAAGAGGGACAAATATAAGGTGATGGAAAATGATTTGACTTTGGGTGATGGATAGTCAACATAATTGACTATTCAAATGATATAGTGGTATTTACCTGAAATCTATGTATACTTATTGATCAATGTCACCCTGTTAAATTTAATTTTTTAAATAAAATTTAAAAATAAATAATCAGTGTAACACATACATACACACAAAAGACATGAAAACAAAATTAAAGGACACCTAATGCAACAATAAAAATTACAACTTCAGCTCAATATTTCTGTTATTCTACAAAAAGATGTTTATGAGTACAATTAAAAATAAATCTCCAAACAACTGGATTTGAAATTTGACTCACGTCTCTATGCTGTGAGCCTTAATTTGCATGCTCCTAAATTAGGAGGGAATGTGCATAGCATCATTCTGCTGTGTTTTATATTGAATACATCTCTTCCTAGAATATAAAGATGTATCCTTATCTAAAGCACATGATTTGCCAAGCTCCTCAAATCGATTAAAGCACTATAGAAAATGGGATCATTTCACTGAACAATGGTATTAGCCAAACAAGCAACATGGCCAGAATGGAGGTACACTTGGTGGGGCTGCTTTGTGGAGATGCAGGAAAATAAACAAGTGTATTGTCCTTTAGGCTTGTGAGAATGACGTCCATGGGTGACAACCTCACAGTTACTGTACGAGTAGCCAGTACATTAGGAATACACTAACATAGATGACACCCAGTGTTATCCACTTTATTCTTGTGATTGGTGGTCTACGGTTACCTGTCACATGGAGGATGACATTGGAGGAGAGAATGCCACTAGAGTTTTGGGCCTGAGCCACATAGAGGCCTGCGTCTGTCCCGCATGCCTCTGGAATGAACACCGAATGTCTTGTCTCCTTGTGTAAAACCTGTAAGTGTCCATCTGCAGACAATTTCTGGCCCTTCTTGTACCTGAAGCAGAGAGTCAGTTTTTAAAGTCAGGGTCACTGTTTATTCACATCATATCCAATTTCCCAAAACCATTGCAAATAGGCCCATTACCACTGCAATATTCTCTAGCATAAGCAGGAACTTTACAGTTAATACAGATCCCAGTGGGGCTGTATTTCCTTCAAGTAGAGGTTGGAAGCTGGTGGCCAAAGAAGTGCCTGACCAGCTCAGAACATATTTTTTTAAAACCAAATTTTTGACAGCATTTACCAATTGGAATGCTGCATATGAAATTCAGATATCCAACTACTCTCAAAACACCAGACCATCTGGTCACACTGGGGAACCATTTGTTAACAGCAATGATCTGGAATGGGAAATGGTACCCCCCTATTGGGCCTCCTTCATTCTTTCACTGCTGTGGAACAACAGCAGCTTATGACGTCCGAAACCTGTATTGGAGTGACTCTCATTGTCCCTATTATAGTCATCCCATAAAATCCACATGAGAATATCAATGGGCTGTTTCAGAGGAAGGCCCTTTGACAGCATTTGTTGGAGAAGTGAGTTCATTTAAGTAATGAATTAGAAGAACATTATTTCTAATTATAAAAGACATTTATGCAATTTGATCATTACTGTCAATGACACATTTCTAAAAGCTTCCTGTGAACATGAGCACTTAGCTGTATCCTTTTATAAAGCAAATAGTTTGTTTATTATGTATGTTCTAGATTCTTGTGTATGTATTTATATCCACGTTCTTCTACACAAGAAGGGATGACAAGCCTGAGTCACTTCCTGTTCCCATTGCCTAAGTAGTATTAGTCTGGCATTTTTCCGAGGGTCCTAAATTTGCATGCTAGCTTGCCAGTTGTTACTTGAACAAAATGGCAAATCTGAGGACAAGATATTTTTGTCACAATACTTCTTCAGTATTATAATTGCAATAGTTCTTCAATAATATATACTAACCAAGTTACTTGTTATATGGACAAAAACAAGAAACACTTCAGACAACATTTTTTGGGGGGTAAACTGATATTTAATGATGAATATCATTAATGATCAGATTTCCTGTTCTATAAAAACATGCAATTGTAAAAACAACAAAATAGAGCAAAAAGCATAAATGGCTGCACTATCGCACAAATGCGGTTTCTTCCAATAATCTGAGAACCCCCAGTTTTCTCATGAATTCTTTAGAGAGCTGACTCACACTTCAAGTATCTTCAGTGGGCACACACAATAACTGGAACTGATTGGTTAATATCTACTACAGGATTAAAATAAATAAGTACTATTTTACTTAGTTTAGAAGCATAAACCCATTCTCACACATTTGTAACTGTCTTCAAATCAATCTACTTGAGGATGAAAACCGTCTAAATGTTTAAAAGTAATCCAAGCATTGACAAAGTTAGAACTGCTTTTGTAACAACAGTATGTGATTCAAAATCTGTATTCTGCAGTTTACTTTTATTACAACAAATAGGTTAAAAATAATAGTATCTCGAGTGAAATCAGATTGTTCACAGCTCAGTTATTACAACACCTTTGAAAAATGGGTTTATTACCTGTCACTAGGAGTAACTGTGAATTAAATACTTTTATTCTATCTCTCACATTCAAGAAATGTATAAAAAGAAATCTTAGTGAAACAAACAAATACTGCAAAAGTGACATGAGTATCTGTTGGGAAGAGAAAAAAATGAGATAGGTAAATTAAAGAAAAGAAAAAAAATCTCAAATTCTTATGTTTTTTAATTGAACAAGAGATGTTAAATCAAGAAAACTTCATGCTTATGTCAAAATAAACAATAGGAAGGAATTTTAAACCATCATCTCTAGAAATGCGGAATGTTAAACAGACAAACAACACAACTAAGTCAGAGTGCTTTGGGAGTTTGTTAAATTATTATATTATAGGGTTACTTTGTTTTCTTTCAGGGTATTAGCCATGCTGCTACTGAAATGAGAATTGGGGTTTGAAGTGAGGTTGAATCATGCAGAGTTGCAATGTCGCAGAATATTAATCAGCTATCCCTACACCTCTGTGTTAGTGCACATGAATGATTTGCTCAGTCATTCGTCTCTGTTTTACGGCTTGTCATTATAGGCTACCCACCATGTCAGTGTAGGCTCTGGAAATCCTGTTACTTCAACTTCCAAAGTCACTGGAGACCCTTCCGTGACAGTTACATTAGACAGGAGCCTGGAGAAATGAGGTGCCTGGCCAGCGAGGCTGACCACACTGTTCTTTGCTGATGTACTTTTAATCTCTTCTTGGGGAGCCGCATGCCTCTGATAGGCTTGGCTGGGGCCTAATTGAAACCTGAGGCCCGAGAATGCATCCGGGGAAGCATGCAGCCTATCTTGGGTTTTAGTGGCATTATTATCAGCATGCATTTTCTCCCGTGTTTCTAGCAAACTTCCCTGAGCCTGGGGGTGCTGCTGGAAAGCACTCTCATGCACTCCCCTCCGCATGCTCGCAGGATGGTTAGCCCCGGTTTCGTTGATGGTAGCACTCTTTCCCAGAAACCTTCTGGAAGTTAGTGAGGCCTCAGCTTTGAGCTGGGGGTAAGGCTTCTCAAAATGACTTGAAAATGTTTCTCTCTTATCCTCACACGTATCAGCAAATGCAGCAGGTGGTGGAAGGCCAGATGCCTGGGCCTCCCCTGAACTGCTGGCCCCCGGCTGCATCCTGTAGCTGCTTACGTGGAGGCTGAGGGAGGGGCTGGGATGCTCTTCTACCTCCATGTCAGAGGGGGCGAGAGGGGAGTCGGGGCTTCCTGGAAGTGGAGGCAAGGAGATGTCATCAGGGGAGATACTCTCATGTTCTTCTCCTGAAAGCACGTCCGCAGGCAGAAGCAGGCCTTGGACACCACCTTGTTTGCCAGAGGAAAGCTGCTTCAGGTCCGGAGGAAGCTGACCCTCTCCCATTCCTTTGATGGTTAAATTATCTGCTACCTGCGTCTGTTCCTTCAAAAGAGAAAGCCAAAGTTTTGAGTTAGTCATTGAGTTTTCTTTCTCCAGGCCTCAAATTCAACCTCAGAGAGACACCTTGAGGAAACCGAGTGAGTTAAAGCTTGGGGCCCTGGCTTAAGCACTACAGAACTTGAAACCCTGTGTCTATTTAACCTGGGTTCAGTCCAATCTCATGACTAAGGAATCTGTAAACTGACCCCCCCGCCCCGTCTCTGAGTAGAATGAGACTGAGCTTGTGAAATAGGAGAAAGGCCCAGTTATCATCTCTAATGAAGGAGCTGGACTAGATAATGTCTTTTCAAATTATAACCAGAGGAGTGTCCTTTCACCAGCAAATTCAGCTTTGGTTTATTTGTCCACATTCCACATGAACACTGTTCCTAAATGTCAGAGGCTCCCATGTTGGGCGATTCCTTAGACTCTTTTAGAATAATGCGTCTCTTTTCTCAAGAAGCTGATCTTTTTATTTTATTCTGTTTTGTGGTAAAATATATATAACATAAAATTTACCATGTTAGCCATTTTAAGTGTACAGTTAAGTGGCAGTAAATAAATTCACACTGTTGTGCGGCCATCACCACCAGTCACCTCCAGAACATTTTTATCTCTCCAAAGTGAAACTTGGTACCCTTTACAAACTAATTCTCCATTCCTACCCCACCCCTAGCCCCTTTACTTTCTGACTCTATGAATTTGACAACTGCAGGTACTTCATAGAGAGAAACTCATTTTTAATGACTGGCTTTATTTTCTTAAAGCCCCTTAGTTTTATTCACACACTGTAAAATATCTACCGAGAGCCTATGATATACTGGGGACTGTGATAGACATTGGAGAGAGAAAACAGCAAGGAAAAGTAAACACAGTCTCTGCCTTCATGGAGGTGACAGTCTAGTGGGGGATGTAGATATTAATGCAACAGTCACACATTATGACCCTTCAAAACAAAACACACCAAGATATAATAGAGGAACACCAGCTTCTTATCTTCCTGTCCCACGCGGAGTGTCAGTGCTGCTAGGAGACCATGAACAGCAGTACATGCCCTATTGCTCATGCTGTTCTATTATTTCTCCCCACTAATCCACGTCCAGCTCTGGTTTAAAAAGAGGCTCAAATATACCCTCTGGCACAGGCTTAAAAGAACACTAAAGCTAAACGAGATCTCATCTATCCCAGCCTGTTGCCTTACATATACTTCTGTCTTTGCCTTTCCTCAGCATTTCGGGTACATGGTTACTGAATTAACAATTACTGGGTTTTGTCTCATTGCTACAGCTTGCCCATAAAGAAGTTATGTCTTGTCTTAACTTTGAGTTCTTTGTCTTAGCATATAGTCCTGCTCTTGACATACTTCACAGGCAAGTTTTGTTCTGTTTTTTTCTTACAGGGACAGAGAGAGAGTCAGAGAGAGGGATAGATAGGGACAGACAGAAAGGAGAGAGACGAGAAGCATCAATCATTAGTTTTTCATTGCCATTGCGACACCTTAGTTGTTCATTGATTGCTTTCTCACACATGCCTTGACCGCGGGCCTTCAGCAGACTGAGCAACCCCTTACTGGAACCAGCGACCTTGAGTCCAAGCTGGCGAGCTTTTTGCTCAAGTCAGATGGCCCTGCGCTCAAGCTGGCGAGCTCAGGGTCTCGAACCTGGGTCTTCCGCATCCCAGTCCAACGCTCTATCCACTGCACCCCTGCCTGGTCAGGCTTCACAGGTAAGTTTTGAGAAATAAATATGTGTTTAGGTTGAAGATTAGAAGTAAACATAAAACTATGCTCTTTCTACTAACCTACATACATGACTTGTTTTGGGAGACATCATAAACCCCACTTAGAGAAAGTGGTTTCTTTCAACCATTTAATAGAAGTTTAAATTCTAGGTCTAAAAGCCAGAAGTTCTTAGAAGTACCTCTCATTTAAAAAATCAATTAATCAATCAATAAAAACATACCCAGCAGGGAACACCTCTCCTTCTTTTGTCTTTCCTACTGCACTTAGCTTTACCTCTCTTTTTTTCTCTTCCTGAAAGTGCAATGTTTATTTTCCTTTTCATAGGAACATTGGTCCAACTTCTTATTCAGTCTAAAAATTTCCTCTCTGATATCTGGCAGCCTCTGTTTGAACACATTTTCTGAGGGTTGCTTTCTTTGACCATAATTTTATGTTTTACTTGTGTTAAGAATATCTTTTTATATTTAGCAAGACCTGCCTTCCTTCAGTATCCATCAATGGACTCAAATAGGCTTCCTGGAATAACAGAGACCTCCATCTGCTCTCCTCTTAAAGCTGCCTTTAACTGTTTGAAGACTTGGTCCCACATTTCCTCAGCTGCTTTCTTTGTACTAAGAACCTCCAAATGTTCTTCTGCCTGGACTTCTGGAACTTTCATCATCCTGATCACGTTCTGGGAGGGCCTGTTCCTACTGATAAACTGCTTCGCAGGACAGCAGGGACATTTGTTGATCTAAGGATCATCAGGGGCAGGCAACTCTTAATGCTTTGAGTAACCTATGCCTCTCCAGGGAAGAACAATGTTTTAAAAATGTCTAAAATTTTCAAAACCTTAGGTAAGAAGCTTAAATGGAAGTCCAGGCTAATCTCCCCACTGCATGTTCTCTCCTGGAGAGGAACTGACCTACCTAACTGCAGGTTCAGAAGGAGAGACTGAATGGTCTCATCTCTCTCTCTTTGACTTCTCTCTTTTGGATCTGCCTCCCACCAAATGGGTGCATTCACATTGGCTGTAAGGCATAAAAAAGCCTCTATAGGAAGCCTGTGGTTGGCTAGCTATGCACCCAAGTGACAGGGTAGACAAATCCAGCTAAGTCAGAGATGAAGTTTAGGGAAACCCTCTAGGTAAGTCCGAGTCATGTCTTCCAATCCAGCTTTTACTGGTGACTGATTCCTGACTGCTGTGTCTCACTTTTAGATGGTGCCAAACTCAAGAAGGCAATCCAAGAATATCACTTTTCACTCCCTACAGTCCCTAAAGTATAAAAATACTTTCCACAGAAAATAAACTACCAGATAACTTCCACTGACAATAAAAGGAAGGGTTTTCTCAAATCTTTTTTAAGAGACTTCTCAACTTATTAATATTCCTCCTATATATGTTTATTTCCAGGATTTGTTTACTTTCCAGAATAGAAAACAATCAGTGGACTCATCATCTGTTTGCACTATTTCTTTTTAAGTAATTGTATTAGCTCTTTTTTTGTTTTGTTTTGTTTTTTATAAGAACCACATGGGACTATTAATTTATACTGAAATTTTAATCAACTAAAATCTCCTACCATCTCTGTCTGTTAATATCATTGATGAAAATGTTGAACACTGCATAGGTTAGGACAAGGCTAGATGCCTTCTTAAGGCAAGGCAAACTGTCTTCCAGGTTGACAGTGATAGTATAAGTATAACCTAACCAAACTCTTATCAGTTCATGTTCTTCCACTTAACCTTAAGAAAGGTATCATGAGTGTGTTTATCAAATGACTTCCTGACACCATAATAAATTCTCCTTATGCACCAACCTTGAATTACCCAGTAATAATCCTCTCAGAAACAAATAAAATGATTTTTTAAATGTTTTTATTTTATTTTATTCATTTTAGAGAGGAGACACAGAGTGAGAGAGAGAGAGAGAGAGAAAGAGAGAAAGGAGGGAGGAGCTGGAAGCATCAACTCCCGTATGTGCCTTGACCGAACCAGTGCAGGGTTTTGAACTGGCGACCTCAGTGTTCCCAGGTCGACGGCTTTATCCACTGCACCACCACAGGTCAGGCAAATAAAATGATTTTAATACAAGGTTTTCTGAGTAAATAATTTTGACTCTTAGCATTTCTGTCTTTAATTTCAAATGCAAATAAGCTTTCATTTTTTAAATCATTATGGAATTTTATAAAATTCCTTTTAAATCTCACAAGTTATACTTTCTATAATATACTAGCTTTCCCTTATGAAAATTATTCCTAAAAATTCACATATACCAACTATTTTTTTCACATTTCCCCATCATAAAAGCATTTTTGCTGTCAGTAGAAAAAAGTGTGTGCATGTTTCTAGAAAAGGATAGTTAATATACATATCTCAGCACAGATAGGGCATGTTTTCATCAATCTGATGAATTCTGGCAAAAAAAAAAAAGGAAGGGAAATGCTGATCTCAGTCACCAAAACACAGCTCATTCTTGCCTGACCTATGGTGGCACAGTGGATAAAATCTTGACTGAGAATGCTGAGGTCACTGATTCAAAACCCTGGGTTTGCCTGTCAAGGCATATGTGAGAATTATTGCTTCCCATTCCTCCCTTATTTTTATTCTCACTCTCTCCTTTCTGTAAAAAATAAATAAATAAAATATTTTTTTTAAAAAAGAAAAATACATCTCACTCTCAATTTGTTTCTCTTATAGCTTTTGTTGTTTTGTCTTTTTTGTTGATTCTTTTTTTCCCAACATATGAATAATACATGATCTTGACTTTAAGTTCACTAATCTTCTCTATATACTTTCCATTCAAAGATCTCATTTGCTTTCACATCTAATGACCAATTAGCTTTCATTATTTTTTCTTGTTTTTCCAAGTGAGAAAGGGGAGAGAGAGAGACAGACTTCCATATGTGCCCTGACTGTGATCCACCCAACAACCCTTGTCTGGGACTGATGCTCTGCCCATCTGGGGCCACACTAGCACCCAGCTATTTTTATTGCCTGAGGCAGAGGCTCCACAGAGCCATCCTCAACACCTGCAGCTAATGTGCTCGAACCAATTGAGCCATGGTTGAGGGAGGGGAAAAGAGAGAAAAAGAGAGAGAGAAGGGGGAGGGGTGGAGAAGCAAATGGTCACTTCTCCTGTGTGCCCTGACCAGGAATCAAACTTGGGACATCCACATGCTGGGCCAACACTCTACCACTAAGGCAACAGGGTAGGGCCATGACCAGTTAGTTTTTAATTAATTCTGAATCTAGAGATTCAAATCTTATCTCTGTCAGGATTTCTGAACTTTCATTTCTATTGATGAATAAAATCACCTGAGTTTATAATCACTCCCACGTAGGCAAACAAAATGAGTGTCTGGAAGACAGAATATAATGATATTCAATATCCATTGAACCAAGTGTATAGCACCAATCCTCAAAGTACATAGAGTTGAAGCCACCTATGTGATAAATTAAATTAGGGAACACTGCAAGAATTTATCTTCAAAATATCTCAATAGACAGTCTTATCTTGGCTAAATTTTATTTTTTTTATTTATATTTTTTTTACAGAGACAGAGAGAGAGTCAGAGAGAGGGATAGACAGACAGGAACGGAGAGAGATAAGAAGCATTAATCATCAGTTTTTTGTTGCTGGTGCGACATCTTAAGTTGTTCATTGATTGCTTTCTCATATGTGCCTTGACTGTGGGCCTTCAGCAGATTGAGCCACCCCTTGCTGGATTCAGAGACCTTGGGTCCAAGCTAGTGAGCTTTTGCTCAAACCAGATGAGCCCGCACTCAAGCTGGCGACCTCGGGGTCTCGAACCTGGGTACTTCCGCATTCCAGTTTGATGCTCTATCCACTGCGCCAGTGCCTGGTCAGGCTTGGCTAAATAAAATTAAATGAAGCTAAGTAGAAAGTGGAGAAAAAACGATGTTCAATAGGGCTTAGTCTACGAAAGGCATTTCTGGGAGTTTGGAAGGGGTTTTGGACAGCTAAGAAGTGAGTGACCTGGTACTTGTGGGCAGTTGGGGTAGACAAGATAAAAGAGAAGAAAAGGTGGTGAACAATACTTTGTCTCTTTCCATACTTTTTTTCCAAAGCAAGTGTCTCAAGAACGTCTTCCCCTGCCTGCCAAGTGATCAGGGTTAGAAGAGGAGGGCCCAGGGACTGTCTTCTCCCAGTTTGATAAAAGCATTCCACTGAATTGTTTGGTATTAAAGTAATTTTATGCTACTGCTTTATTAGTCATTATGTAAACAGATGAATGCAAAGAAGAAAAAGGTTTGGTGTGGGAATCCATAGTATCATTACAAAACACCTTATGTATATGCAGCAGTTCCTCAGAGCTCCATTTGGTCTTGGTGAAAGAGTTAGTTACATGGTTGAAATTCAGAAGAATGGGACTGCCTGCCCAGCTTTGGCACTCCTTTTCTGTGATTTTTGGAGGGCAAAATATTTAATCTCTTTGGGCCTCAGTTTCCTCAACTGTAAAATGAGATTTGATCAGATGATTGTTAAATCCCTTCTAGCACTAGAATTCTATTGCAAGCCTTCATATTCCACTGAACAGTTCTGTGACTTTAGGCAAGTCGCTTAATACTCTGTGCCTCCATTTACCTTAGAAGTTTTCACATACAGTATTATTGTGAATTTAGTTTCAGTCCTCACCTTGGGTACATAATACCATCACTAATCTGTTAGCAGTGCAATGAGCAATTGCCTAATTCCACCTCCTGCATTTTTAGGTCAGAAAAATGAGAGGCACTTTATTATTTCTGGGAGAAAATCTCGTGATTAATACATTCTTGTATAATAATACATTCTTGGTGGAGTTGTTCTTTCTGACATATAATTTTCTGAGATAGACCAACACAATTTAAGGGTATTAAAACTGAACTCTGTGAACTAAGGAATGAAATAGAGATAGAGGCAGCGTCACAGGGAACAGATGGACAGCTGTCAGAGGAAAGGGGGGAAGAGGGGACTGGATCAAAGAAGGTAAAAGGATTAGCCAAAAACATTTATACATAACACATAGACACAGACAACAGGGAGCAATACCCAGAGGAAAAATGACAGTGGAAAGAGACTTTGCATGGGGCGTGGGGGCATGATGCAGTGTGCAGAGGGTGTTATATTGAGTGGGACACTTGAAACCATGTCAACACAATAAATTTTAAAAATAAGAATTGAACTCTGTGATACTTCAACAACCTTTTTACGTGTTGCTTGTTATCTGCACACATGATGTTTTGAGAATCATTACATTCGACCTATAATATGATGATAGAGACAGTCAGAATGTAAATATGGTTGAGATTTTTAAAAGTGAAAATTACTGCTACCTTTTCATTTCGTTTTCTGTACTTATTGTACCAGAATATATACATGAAATTATGTTAGTGAGGGTTCTTGACAGCTACACTTGTGGACCTTCACTTTTATCCTAAATAACTGATTATCTGTCATAGCTTTTAATTTATAGCAAAATAAAAATGACTTTTCAATAAAAGTAAATCTTTTTTTATTAAAATGAATTGATTCCTTTAACTTATCTTCTAAGAAAAATAAATAAAAGCAAGAAAAACCATGTTTACTAAGTATAAAAAAGTGTGCTTGCTTTGGTAGCAATAACTTTCATCCCTAATCTTAGTAAATATGTGTGGCTGACAATGTAAAAAAATGAGCAGAATTTTTTAAAAATAACATGATGTGGGATTTAGTATCTCTTAGAAACTTAACTAAGAAAATAAAATGAAGGTTAAGGGGCTGGTGAAAAAGGTGAAGGGATTAAGCTCATAGACACAGATAACAATGTGCTGATTACTGTAGAAAAGGGGGTTGAGGGGAGGTAGAAGAAGGTGAAGAAGGGATTAATGGTGATGAAAGGAGACTTGACTTGGGGTGATGAACACACAGTACAATATACAGATGCTGTATTATAGAACTGTATACGTGGAATCTAATTAATAATTTTATTATATAATGTCACCCCAATAAATTCAATTAAAAATAGATTACAGTAAATCAAAAAATGTGATACATTTAATGTTATTCTCTATTATTTTAACTAGTAGATTTCAATTGAGTGTGATTGTGCTCCCCAAGAGATATTTGGCAATTTCTCTAGCCATTCTTGTTTGTCACAGCTGCATGGAGGAGAGCAGCCAACACTGGCATGTGGTGACTAGAGGCCAGGAATGCTGTTCAACACCCTACAATGCACATGACAGCCCAAACAACAAAGGATTCTCTGGGCCAAACTGTCAATAGACAAGGCATAAAATCCCTGATTTAGACCAATTACAATAACCAAAGACTAAGATATAATATTAGGGTCCAACAAGATGACCAAGGTTTGGTAGCTTTCCTTTGCCACAGAGAAGAACCAAGGTTTAAGTACCACAAGGTCACTGCCCAAAAAGAGGCAGTTTGTTTAATGGTTCTTGCTGCCTGATGGTTATGTAATTAAACTAGATCTTTACATACATTTAACCTGTGGAAAAGGACTTATAAACTAGCTCTGAGAACTGTATTGACTTCAAGAAAGGTAACTATTTCTCTATAAGGGCACCACAAGTGGGGAGATTTTTCTTTTCTTAAGTCTCAGATCATAAGATATATATTTTATTTATTTGGAGCCATTTGGAATAGTGTTGATTCTGCTTGTTCCTTCAGTTCTTTGGGAGAGGGGAAAACAGAGGAAGCAGGCAACTTGGCAAAGTAAAAAAGTCCAGCGGTAATTATTGTCCAGGAACTATGAATAAAGAGTGAGCAACTTATGGAAAAAATCCATAATGATGTGATTTAAATAATATGTTTCATACCATGAAATATTTGCATTTTGTGGGTATTTGCAGTTTCTGCTACATGCTAATTTATCTGTAATGCATAGGTTATAAAGTAATTTAAACATTTCTCTAAACTAGTATTCATATTACAGTTGGATTCTGTATTTTAGTGACTGGAAACATCTTAATGGGTACTGTAAACAACAAAAGCATAGCTTGTCCAGATATAATAAAGAGAAAGAAGTAAAATCTGAAGTTGGGATTAAGTAGAAAAGGACAATGGGAAAGGCAGCTAATGGAAGAAATAGAAGTGGTTTGGGGTGACAGTGTTTGAATGGCTGTCCCAATGTCACTGTAAAATGCTCTGGTTGTAGTATTCATTAGGAGGGGCTCAGAAGGAAAGAGCATAGAGCAAAGGACTAAGTAAAGAGTAGAAAGGCATTAAGGGATAAGGACACTCACAGTGTGCATTTACATCCGAAGATTCGATTCAGATAGATAAAAAAGATTCAATTCACTATTATTTTGTTTGTTTGTTGCAATGCACAATAACTTAAATCTCAAAACAGAAGTAATGAGGCTACAGAGTTTTCTTTATCTCATTCATTTCTTCACTGAATACTGTACGCTTGTTTCTCACTGGTTCTTTTAGTAGGTCAATGCAACCATCATAGAAGTCTTCTGAATTCAGATTCATCTTGAAAACATCTTCCTGCTATACCAAGTGGTAATTAGTGAAATACTGGTCCAGCAAAATTGGAGGAACAGTATCACATAATAATCACTTGGACGAAAACAGGCCACTTATAACCTTTCAGTGAATATATTCCACAAGAGACTGATGTACTCCCAACATGTGATTTATGAAATGATCCCATCAAGCTCATAGTTCCTCTCCTACCTCACTCTTTTGATAAAGTTCATTGCCAGTAAAAATTGGTTGTTCAGAGGCCCCGCAGGGAAAAATAGTCATTGTTACAGTAGGATGCACTCAGAGGGACATTCTTCAGAGAAAGTCACGATTTTATGTGGCAGTGTAAGCCACTGGAACAGTCTGGAGGAGCCACGATGCGGCAGAAATGACTATAGATTTCTGGTGTAGGATGGAGTAAAAAATCCAGAGAACTGAAATAAGCAAAATGTTTGGGAGATTTAAGAAAAGAGCAAGTAAATATTACTGAGTGTAGTAAAAAGTGAAAAACAGAATTGAGAACAAAGGATGTTTTGTGTGGTTGATTTTGGTCCTGCATTTCTGGGGCTTTATTTCAGTCATGGAGGTAGAGAGAGTGTGCACACTGCTGTGGAGTTAGTGTGAGGGCCAAGAAGGTTTTGTGGGGGTGAAAGGGGCCAGGGGTATGCCAAGTGACAATACCAGTGTAGAATCAGGAAGACTCTCTCTTCCACCTGGAATATGGCCATTAGAAAAGCCTCAAAGAAACAGGCATGCCCTTCAAAATATACATGCTACACTGACTCAGAGGACTGTGGGGAACACATTTCTGGGGATGCTGATACTTTAGCTTCAACTCTCAAACTCAACCTAGTTTGTGTTACTGATCACTTTGCTTTAGTACACACTCGATACCTAATTTCAAAGGGCAGCTGTTGTGGAAAGAATGTTAAATTTTGAATTGTCTAAATTCAAATTTCAGATCCATCACTACTGACTGTGGGGGTCCCAAGGGAAAAAAACAACTTTTATCCTCTTTGAACTTACTTCTGAAACAAAGAAAACAACATTTGCCTTATCTTTATCACAAGGGTATGTGGAAATTGTTGATGTAATTATAGGTGAAAATCCTTTGTAAACCTCAAATTGCTATATAAATAGAAAGGGTTATTATTACTAATTCAGCCTTCACAAGAATTTCTGGGCCTACTTTTTAATAATCCCTAAAAATGATTCGCAGGATCCCCCTTAAAAACATAAAAACTAGACATATTATGCTTCTCATGCAAACATCTGTAGAGCATTCTCTTTGACAAGGTTTTGTTCAGGTTGTAACTCACAGGGGTAATCCTGATGCTGAGTTTTCTTGCCAGAAAGGCCCTTCCTCATTTCTATCCATGGAAATCAAACCTTTTTGAGTTGCCAAATGAGTTTTCTTTGAGTTTTTCTATAAATGTCAAAACCCTTCCTGGAGAAGCTGCGTTAGGCAAGTCTTTGTGCACATGTGTGGGACACTCTAGTGAAGACAGCCACGGTTTCCTCAGATACAATCAGTAGCAGAGCTGGGACAGGTGGCAGTAGAGATAGGTGACAATTATGCTAGGGAAGAACACGAGTGCGACGAGAGATCAGAGAAGAAGTGACATCTAAAGAAGTGGTGGTGAAGAAGCAGTGTTTGGATTTGGCGCTGAGAGATGATACGGCTTAAATAAGCAGGAGAGAAGGTCATGTATTTGAAGTAAAGGCTGAGAAGCAGGAACCTGGGAATGGGAGGCTAGTAGACCGGCGAGACTGGAATCTACAATGATAGCAGAAGCACAGTGGTTTGGAAAGACAGTCAGCCTCAGCACATCGGAAAACCTTTGATTAAAACTGTCTTTGGTAAGAAGGAAGAAATTGTAGTAAAGTGTTTTGAGTGTAAAAATGACACTAGCAGAACTGTATTTCGGAAGGGCAATCTAGCTGGAGTACATAATTTAGGAGGCTCCTCACTAGTGCTAAAGCGAATCTAAGCAATGGGTAGGGAATAAGAAAGTGAAAGGCTAGAAATGGATATACCTATAAGAGATTAGATTTTATTAAGTGGATCTCATTGAAGCTGTACAACATAAATGGGGGAATGTTGTAGACAAGACGGAGCAGAGCATCAAAGAAGCAGCGATTTTCACGCTGTGTATCAGGAGTCAGGAGAAGAAACCGCTCCTCAGGGGGTGGGGTAGAGGTGGGCAGGAGATGTTAAATGTTGAAAAAGATAATAGAAGATTTATGACATTCATACATTACTAGTGGCATTATAAGTGTTATATTATAAGTGTAAAACATTTATGGAATGCAATATAAATACATATATTAGAAATCTTAATATTGTTTCATATATACATAGTATGTGAAACATTAACAATTTCATACCTATTTACTCAAACCTGAAAAATTTATGCATAGATAATAATATAAAAGAAAGAAAAAGCTATATACATGAAAATGTTTATTGCAGTGTTATTTAGAATGGTATAGAAGTTAATATTTTTTATATTCTTAACCAAAAGAAAAAGATAATCTTGTTGAATTAAAAGGTTACCAGACTATTTTGAATGAAGTTGGTATTCAAAAATACATTTTCTGTATGATTTTCATCTTTGATTTTATTTTTATTTTTATTGAATTTATTGAGGTGATATTAATAAAATTATATGTTTCAGGTGTACAATTCTATAGTACATCTTCTGTATATTGTATTGTGTCTCCTTCCATCACCATTTATCCTCCCTTTACCCTCTTCTACCTCCCCACCCCTTCTCCTTATTGTAATCAACATACTGTGGTTACATCTTCTGTAACACATCTTTGTATATTGTCTGTATCTATTAGGTATTTCTTTTTAATCCCTTCATATTTTCACCGAGCATCCCACCTTCTCTCTTCTGACACCTGTCAGTTTGTTCTCTGTTCTATGAGTCTGTTTCTATTTGTTTGTTTGTTTTTAGTTTAATTTGTTAATTAGATTCCACATATAAGTGAAATCATATGGTACTTGTCTTTCTCTGACTGACTTATTTCACCTAGCATAATAATCTCCAGGCCCATTTATGCTGTCATAAAAGGTAAGATTTCCTTCATTTTTATGGCCAACTATTATTGTATAAATGTACCAAGCATTTTTACTTGTCCAACTACTGATGAGCACTTGGGCTGCTTCCAAAGCTTGGCTATTGTAAATACTACTGCAATGAATGTAGAAATGCATATATTATTTCAAATTAGTATTTTGGGTTTCTTTGGATATATCCCCAGAAGTGGAATCACTGGATCATAGGAAGTTTCATTTTTAATTTTTTGAGGTAACTCCATACTGCTTTCCACAGTGGCTGCACCAATCTGTATTATCAGTTGCATTTTTATACCCCAATAATGAACTATTAGAAAGAGAAACTAAGAAAACAATCCCATTTAAAATTGTATCAAAAAATAACTAGAAGTAAATTTAACCAAATATGTAAGACTTATATTCAGAAAAGTATAAGACACTGAAGAAAGAAAAAGCAGATGATATAAATAAGTAGAAGTATATATCATGTTCATGAACAGGGAGAATTAACATCATTAAAATGTCTATACTACCCAAAGCAACTGATAGATTCAACACAATTCCCATCAATATACCAATGTCATATTTCACAGAACTAGATCATACCCAATGGATAAATATGTGCTATTGAAATAAAAAATTTGTAAGGACTCACAAAAGACCCCAAATAGCCACAACAATCTAGAGATAGAAGAACAAAGTTGCAGGAGTCATGCTTCCTGATATAAAACTATACTACAAGACTATCACAATTCAAATAGCATCAATTTTCTAGTCCATGAATGGTGCTAGTGATTAGTTTGATATTTCCATGAAGTTAAATGTTCAATGAACATAATATCTGAAGATTAGTTTTGTTTTCTCTGGGGCCACAATTTGGAGGGGGAGAATGACACCTTCATTATTTATGAATGAAAAATAAGGCTACTTAGCACACACACTGTAGTTTGATTGTAATGGTCCACATTTATCCTTTAGGATATGATCCATGAAAACATAAAGAAGACACCTTCATTTGTGTTTAACCCTTATCTTCAGCAATGTTTTTTCTCTGCAGTAATGGAAAAGAAACCGAATTAATTATCAGAAACTCTCAGATAATTATGTTAGAAAGTTGTGAAACAAATGTGAACATTATGTTCCTTGCAAATTTCCTTTAGAACATCTTTGCACCAGAAGACACCTGATCAATACATGTTTATTTATACCTTTTGGAAATACATATTCTGAGAAGACATTACCTTTAGCTTTTCTTCAAGCTCTGTGAGAGAGCCACATAATTCAGTAATTGATTCCAGAACTTCCTTGTGTTTTATCACTATTTTCTCAGCATATTTCTGTCCTTCTTCAATACCTGGGAAGGAGAAGGAAAAGAAACTACTTTTTAAATGTCAAATCCGCCTGACCTTGGTGGCGCAGTGGATCAAGTGTTGACCTAGAGTGCTGTGGTCACTGTTCAAAACCCTGGGCTTGCCTGGTCAAGGCATATAATAAGAGAAGCAACTACTACGAGTTGATGCTTCCTGCTCCTTCCTGGCTACCAACCTCTCTCTCTCTCTCTCTCTCTCTCTCTCTTTTTCTCTGTCTCCTCTCAAAAACAAACAAAAAACAATAAATAAAGGTCAAATCTTTGGCAGGAAAAAAACCCCAGGCATTAAATCATCTCCCCAGTGTGTGATGTAAGGTCTGGCAGATAGTAAGTGCTTAATAAATACATGCTAAACAGATAAATAACTTATACAGGAAAAATAGTAAAAATGTGACATCACATTAGTTTTCATTAATTTTTCAATACATATTTTATTATTTTTTATGTTTTTACTCTTTTCTTTTGGAAAATCATTAACAATTCAGTCTTGATAATTTAATATTAGTTAGTGCAATATATATATATATATATATATATATATATATATATATATATATATATATATATATATATATATATATATATGTTCTACATATTTTTATGCCTGTCTATGGATAGTGCTTCATGTCACAAGAGAAAATACCCATCTGGAGCAACTATGGTCAGCCAAATACAACCTTTTGTACCACTAGTTGCTATCTTCTTTATGGGCTGTGTTTGTTTGATCACTGGGAGTAAGTCTTGCAGGTCTCATAGTTAACAAACTCAGAGAATTCATGAAACTTATTCCTCACCGCTCTCAAGGACTGTCATTGCCCAGCAGGCTTCTTAAATGGGGGCCTCCTTTATATAGAAGGACTTCTCAGATAAAACAGCTAACAATTTACCTTTCCCAGTCATGGATAAGAGGAAAGCAGAACCCATGATATGATAATTTGAGTTTTCCCATTTACTCCACAAGTGAGAGGAAGGCAGGAGAAACTTTTCCAGCTCTTTCTTATGTCCACAAACCATAACCCTCATAGAAATGAGAATGCTGTAGACTTCAGTCTTAGTTTGATACTTATTTAAAGTATTATGGGAATTTTCTGTTGTCAAGGAATCATCCTAGTGGAAATTAAATTTGTTGTTGTTTATATAAGCTGATTATTGTCCTAGTGTTATTGCCCTAGAGATGGTCAACAAGAATAGGGAAGACAGAAAGCTTGAGAAGAAAAGTTTACATAAGGTAGTTAAAAATCTGCAGGCTCCATCTCTTCATCTCCTGCAGACAGAAGTTCCTTTCTCTATCCCTAGTGTTCAGTGTTTCTAGTTGTAGGCTCTTATCTTGAGATATTTCCCTGAATAGGCTGGTGTAGAGAGGACCCTGTGAGCTTGCTGTGCTCTGCTTTTTGCTGGATTAGGTTCAATATAGATTTGTTTCATGGGGAACCACTACACATTTTAAAAGAGACCTCACCATATAATCGTTGAGCTAGGTCAATGATCTCCTGAATCCTTTTTTCTTGCTGAGGCACTGAAGGCATGATAAATTTATTGAACTGCTGGTGGAGAATTTCCACAGCTTCCTTTGTCTGGCATTCTGTGGAATATTTCCCAACTCTTACAACTGTGGCACTTGCATCTTCACACCAAAAATGACACTAAATTAAAGGGAAACAAAGCATAGATTAAGGACACCATCACTCTAACATCCTACATTTTGGCTACTGAAGTATCAAATTTAAATTTCCTCAAACTTATATTCACATTAGTTTAACCTCTCTAAGTCTTTTATTGTTTTATTTTTTATTTTTTGGTATTTTTCTGAAGTTAGAAGTGGGGAGGCAGTCAGACAGACTCCCGCATGTGCCCAACCGGAAT
Source organism: Rhynchonycteris naso (assembly GCA_037038555.1). NCBI lineage: Eukaryota > Metazoa > Chordata > Mammalia > Chiroptera > Emballonuridae > Rhynchonycteris > Rhynchonycteris naso. The sequence goes on along the minus strand of CM072997.1, from coordinate 54,237,975 downwards.
CCACCTGGCATGCCCATTAGGGGGCGATGCTCTGCCCATCTGGTGCATTGCTCTATTGTGGCTGGAGCCATTCTAGCACCTGAGGCAGAGGCCATGGAGCCATCCTCAGCACCCAGGCCAACTTTGCTCCAGTTGAGCCTTGGCTATGGGAGGGGAAGAGAGAGAGAGAGAGGAAGGAGAGGGGGAAGGGTGGAGAAGCTGATAGGTGCTTCTCCTGTGTGCCCTGACTGGGTATCAAACCCAGGACTTGCACATGCCGGGCCAACACTCTACCACTGAGCTAACCAGTCAGGGCCTGACCTCTCTAAGTCTTAATAAAAAGAAATCAAAACATAATCATATACTTTGTATTTGGATATTAGAGTCAGATTAGAAAGTAAAAGTTTAGAAATTTATGTGATTTTTCTGCCTTCTTAGATTTGCCTGAAGCACAATTTCTAAGAGGAATGTTGCATATTTACAAGAACAGACAGTATAAAATGTATATGGTACTAAAAGAAATCCAAATGTAAACTAAAAGAAAAATTTTAAAAGCCCAAACACCCAAAATCCAGCCTAATTAATTGAAATCATTAACAATACACGGATAAAGTATTGCCTGATGAGTTTTCTTTTAAGAATGAAATTTAGTCTATGGACTGAAGAAATATTATCTAAATAGCATTTGACATTTTCTAATAGTAGACAGTCATATTTTCAAAGCACAGTGGGAAGCTGAGAGTTTCTTCACTAAAAATAAACAACTGTGATGGAAGAAACATGTCTGACAAACACCACAAGCTCTTACACCAAGTGAGACACCGAAATGCATGACTCTGGTAGGAGCTAGCTTAAATCAGTGTTGCAGAACTATAGCAAACCTATGTATTAGATAGAGAAGAATGATCATCTTGATCCTTCTTAATACAGTGTTAAATCTAAAACTCTCCTGCATTGGTGGTAAAGAGAGATTTTTAAAAAAATAATCTCAGAATAACAGGCTACAAAAAACACTCAAGAAGTTCAAGTGTAGAGTTTCTTCAATTGAAGTGTGCAAATAATAACTAACTTGTCAAATTTCATACAGTTTGTCTACTCTCCCATTTATGCTCTTGACACAAGAAAGATAAAACACCAATAACAATTTTTGTACCTAAAAAATCCTAATATGACCTTTTCTTTCTAAACACTTTAAAATTAGTAAATAACTAAGTAATTTGAGCATTTTAAGTAGCTATCCAGCAGTGAACATGATTCCATAATGGTTAAACATCTCGGGTTGATGGAAGTTATGGACAAATGAGAAACTCTCGTATGCTGCTAGTAAGAAAAAATTAGTAGTCTTTTCTGAAGAGCAATTAAACAATGCAATCAAAATCTTATAACATTCACCCTCTTTGGTTCAGCAATTCTACTTTTCAAAATTGTCCTAAAGAGATAATTATGAAAATGAGCATTACAGATTAATGACAAAAGTAGCTAATGCAACATTTATTTTACAGTGTCAGAGTGATTTTCTAAGACAACTTTACAATATAGATACCACTATAAGGAGAGGATACCTCTTCCATCATCTCCTGGAGATGCTCTGTCAGGTCCAGATTCTTCTTGTAATCTGTTACAACTTTGTCAAATTCATCCACATGTTTTTGCAAATCCTTCATGGCCTCCAAAAGGATAGTAGCTTTATTATTTGGATAATTTAAGAAAAAATCAGAAGTCTTATTCTCAACCTTTTCCATTTTCCTTTTTAAAGCCTGTGCCAAAAAGAAATCTTTTTAATAAAATTCAATTTTTATTTAAGAGGCTAGCTAGTGACTATTGAAAACACACTTGGGAAAACTATTGTAGGTTCCTCCATTATAATGTGTTAAAATCATAATTATTACAAATGTATTTTGGAAAGAATGGGTTTTCTTCTAGATAGTATATTGAGTCAGCATTCAGTAAACATACAGAAAATTAACTATATACCAGGGTCTATTCTGGATTTGAGAATGATAAAAAATAAGACAGTGATCATAAATTCAAATACTTTAATGCTTTCAATACGTTCCCTGTCTCCTGGGAAAGACATTCAAATAATCTAGCCAGTAGATGTAATAATCAATCTAGGTGTAAGGGATGTAAAAAAAAGGGTATGTATGTGCACATGTGCATGTTGAAGGCAAGAATAGAAGCAGAGAGGCTAGGCAGGTTTGGAAGAAACCATTCTAGAGGGGCTTTCAAAGATAAATCAATTTAATATGTATTTTTTATGAAGAATTCAATTGTTATACAAATGGAGAACTACCATTTCAGTCCCAATGCTATGACAAAACCCAAGGATTAAGCATCTAGAATTAAAATGCAAAATGATTTTGCAATAATTGTAGTGTACATCCACACACACACACACACACACACACACACACACACACACACACTTTTTCATTACCTGAATTTTTTCAGCATATGTATCAACTTGTTGAATTTGGTATTTAAGAACCTTCAAATTCTTAGCTTTTTCATTTTTTTTAGAATAATTAAACTTCAAATTGTTAAATTTCTTTTTGATGTCTTTGAATGACTCTCTGAGCTGCAGACCGATAAGAAAAAAAGATGTGATTTCCTTACAAAGAGAACAGTAATGTTCACTTGTGATATTTAAACACGTCAAAGTAATCATAATCTTCAAAATGAATTAGGAGTGATTTTTGATAGAAAAGAAGTCAGCTAAGTGAACATATAAACATATCCCTAAAATATAAGTAATTATGATTTTGTCTTAGTACTTTCTGAGTTGCAATTTATAATTAGCATTACAGTTATAGAACATCTTTTGGCCTCCAATCAATAAAGTTTTTACCATAGCACAAACTTTTTTTTACAGGGACAGTGAGAGTGTCAGAGAGAGAGAGATAGATAGGGACAGACAGAGAGGAACAGAGGGAGATGAGAAGCATCAATCATCAGTTTTTCATTGCGACACCATAGTTGTTCATTGATTGCTTTCTCATATGTGACTTGACCCAGGGTCCTCAGCTGACTGAGTAACCCCTTGCTCCAGCCAGCGACCTTGGGTCCAAGCTGGCGAGCTTTTGCTCAAGCCAGATGGGCCCGCGCTCAAGCTGGTGACCTCGGGGTCTCGAACCTGGGTCCTCCCCATCCTAGTCTGACGCTCTATTCACTGCGCCACCACCTGGTCAGGCACCTTAGCACAAACTTTAAACAACTCTAGTTTCCTCATTCATACTTACTTGATATTATTTTTCCTGTTTATTTTATTCTGCTTGGTAATATTTGTCCCAGCTCTTTCCATCTCTCAAAGCTCCCTTACAACTATTATGGAGAAATTTATTAAGGCTCCAAGGAGCTGTTTGGGTTGAAGAGGTCAATGAAGATTTGACATTGGAACTATCCAGGTTATTAGAAGTGTTAAAGAGGAGATTCACTATGTGATTTAGTAGAAATAGATCTTTTTTTGGCCCAAATTTGGCAAAAATTATTTTTTATGAACAGTTTCCAGAAGAGATTTAATTCTTAGATATAGGCCATTAGCTTCAGGTCTTTTGAAAATGGAAAAGTAAAGTGACAGTTGTCACCAATTATAGCAATACTAACTAGTATGTAAACAAAGTATATGGCTAAATATTAAGAATGACATATGCAGATTATGACAGTCTTAAGATAAAGAGTTCAGTTTTACCAGTGAGCCAAAATTTTAAGCAGTCCAGTTTCATTAAACACATTACTTTCTGTGCCCCTCTCTATATTCAAGAAGAATAAACATACTGACAGACCACTCTCTCTTCATATTATCAGCAAAAATAGTATTGAGAACACATAAACCTCAGATTATATGGAAGCATTTCAACATCAAAAATAAATAATGTTATGACTGATAAATTTAAGCTATGATAAGGAAAGTCAGAAAAACTTTAAAATTACCTTAAATGACAGCAAATAAATTATTCTGGAGAAATAAAGGATGTGTATTTGCTAGATTTTAAACTTCTAACACAGAAAAACATATCTACCTTAGAAAATGCCTGTTTTCTCAAATTGCTTATTTCAAAATGTGCATACTATAAAAACAAAACCTTGCCCTTACCTTTAACACTTCTTGAGACAATGGTCTATAAAGACCTCGTAGAACTGCATACTTGGAAATTATTATACTGATGCAAGTTTTGCATCCGACACAACTGTACTTAATCAGTGTTGCTTATTTTATATGGTAAATTAAAGTGTTGAACATTAGTTTTAAGCTATAAACTAAACCAAGCACAGAAATTACATTAAGCATTTAAACTGGTAAATCAGTAATGTTCTAAAAGAGGGAAACGAACTATAGCTTTACAATTTGAAAATAATTTCTTTATTGTAATTCAGGAAAAACATTTGAAAGATCATATTCTGTTGGAATGTTTATAAAATAATCAATTAATATTTGAATTCATTGGCATTTGATGTTTTAAATGCATGCATTTGATTTTAGTGGGAAAGAACAAATGAGGTAAATTTTATGGGATTGAGGTATAAAGATACTATATCCTGAATAATTCACATAAAACTTTGTGAAAAAATTTTTGCGTGTGTGAAGTCAAAATTCGCAACTCTGGATAAAATAACTACCACATCTAAGGAACTCAGAGACCTTTGTATCTCTAAGAAGTATGTTCTCAATGGACAGTTAGTGTTTAATGAGTACAAAGTTTTTTTGTTTAAGATGATGAAAAAGTTCTGGAGATAAACAGTGGTAATGGTTGTACAACAATGTGAATATATTTAATATCCCCATTGCAGGGTAGCTCAGTTGGTTAGAGTGTCATCCCAATACACCAAGGTTGCAGGTTCAATCACCAGTCAAAGCACATACAAGAATCAATGATTGAATGCATAAATAAGTAAAACAACAAATCAATGTTTCTCTCTCTCTCTCCTTTCCTTCCCCCCTCTTTAAAATCAATAAATAAAAACTTTTAAAAAATACTTAATATCACTGATCTGTATCCTTAAAATGGGTAAGATGGTAAGTTTCATATTATGTGCATTTTACCACAATTAAAAATAAAATTTTTGTTTTAAATAAAAATAAAGGGTAAAATAACATTTCCAATTACTAATGTTTTTCATTAAAAAGTAAAATATTATTCTTTTCCCTTAGTGGAATCTGACATATACAGGGTGGGGTAAAAGTAGGTTTACAGTTGTGAGTATGTGAAACAGTTTATTCTTATATTATTATTTATTAATTCTTATATTATCTTCCATATGAACAACTGTAAACCTCCTCTGCCTACCCTGTATTATATACTTCAGTACAAGAAAAGGAAGAGGGGCCCTGTCTTCAGTCTGATAATCATCGGATTATATCTGCTTGTTTAAATGGGAAAGATCAGCATCAATATGATATCTATGTGATGGAGATAGATTGGACTTTAAGCCTTTGATTTTTTAAAAAACAACAATTAATTTTCTAGAGAGAGGAATAGAGCGAGTAAGAGAGAGAGACTGATTTATTGTTTCACTTACTCATGCATTCACTGATTAATTCATACATGTGCCCTGACCAGGGATCAAACCTGCAACCTTGGTGTATCAGGATGATGTTTTAACCAATTGAGCTACCTGGCCAGGGTCATTAACCCTTTTTTTTTTTTTCAGAAACAGAGAGAGAATCAGAGGAAGGGATAGATAGGGTCAGACAGACAGGAACAGAGAGAGGTGAGAAGCATCAATCACTAGTTTTTCATTGCCATTACGAACGACACCTTAGTTGTTCATTGATTGCTTTCTCACAGGTGCCTTGACCGCGGGCCTTCAGCAGACCGAGCCACCCCTTGCTGGAGCCAGCGACCTTGGGTCCAAGCTGGTGAGCTTTGCTCAAACCAGATGAGCCTGCGCTCAAGCTGGCGAGCTCGGGGTCTCGAACCTGGGTCCTCCGCATCCCAGTCCGATGCTCTATCCTCTGCGCCACTGCCTGGTCAGGTAACCCTTTAATTTTAAACCATAAAATTTTTAGTCTACTTTGGATGAAGAAATTTAAGACTGATAAATGATGAGTGCAATTTTATTTGTGTTTGTTTCAGAATGTATGCACTTCTACTGAAAATAATTCATAAGGCCAAAGAATGTTCATAGCATATGGGCATGTAAAATGGGATCAGCTTCTTTCTGACATATGAACTTCTTTGACAAAGTTGCTGGTATTCTTCTCTATTGGTCCCACTGGAAATCCATCTTAAATTTTGTGCTTTTCCCAGCTCAAATTTAGTTCCACTGCAGATACAAGTGGAAGGCAACATGCATCACCTTCAGAAAAATATACAGATAATGTATATATGTACATTATATATATTCACACACACATATATACATAATCATGCTTAATTTTCTCACCTGCAAATTTCTATATGAAAACGTAACTTCTTGCCTAATCCCCACATAAGTTATGATCATATTTTTAAAGGAACTGAGTGCCATAGTTGCTTGCCTGTGGTATCATTGTTCATGCAGCTGTTTCTAACTTTAGTTAGCTTGTCAACAATGGGAAATGGTGCCGACAGCTAAAACAACTGCTCATCAGGAACACATAAGCCAGGAAAAACATGCGAAACTTGGGGCAAGATAACATTTACTCATCAGAAATATTTAAATGTCGTTATAATTCATATTTATAACATTTATGAAAATCTTAAAAATATCGGGACAGAGATTTTTTTCTCTAGTCAATAGTATAATTTTCCTATCTTCCCATTTGCTCAGCTTTTCTATATTTGCTATGAAATAAGCAGACTACGGTAATGCAGTTATAAGTAGGAAATAATATTAAGACTTTAAAACTATAGTTCTTTAGACACTAACAGAATGATCATCTTCACCAACAATGTCCCAGGGAGCAGTAAGTCTGTCTGAGGGTGAGGAATAAATGAAGCTTATTTGAGAAGAAGCAGATGGGAAAAGGGCCGACGACTGAGGTTGGCCTGCTATTTTTAGTGCTGTTTGAGGCAGCTTTGGCACAAGAATGTATTATTAGTGAGTCTGTTGCTGATAAGGCCAATTTATGTGAGAGACATGGGACATTTTAAAACTAAGGAAATACATTTCAAACAAAAGCCTTTAATTAGAACTATGGCACATGTTTGGCCGGAAGCAAAAACATAAAACAAGTAGTCCATTTCTTTTAATGTCTATTTCTTAAGCTTTATTTCCTGCTCACCATTGTGCCCATTATAGGAAAAGAAAGCTTTCTGAATGATGCTCATTTTTAGTAAGAGAAAGCTGCAATGTTGTCATCTCCAGGGAATCCTTCATTTGAAATGAAGGGACCCAAAGACTCATAATTTAACCAGAATGATTTGTTATACAATTATTAATGGAAGACACTAGTGTTAGCACTGGAGAGATTTGGGGACAAGACTTTCATGCCCTCCTTCAACAAAGTGACTGCATTGCTGTCTTGCTGTGCTTAAGGCCAGTCGTATAGCAGCAGGAAGTAGGGCAGCTTGCAAAGAGAAGACGATACTTTGTTTTAAGTTGTAGGTGGCAGCATGTCCCAGTATTACTTATTTTATCCATTGTGCAAGTTTTGTGTGTTCATAATATATCCAAGTTTTGTTTTCTGGACATGAAACTATGAGTTTACATTTCAGTTCCCTATATTCTTTAGGAAGAAGAGTCATTTTGCATATGTAATACCTGAAACTTTTACCATATTTTAACTCTGTGAGATAGGCATTTTCAGAACAAATTATAATAGTTCCTATTCTCTTACACACACTATCACATGGACCCCAGTGGGGATTGATGAGAAGTGGTGTGACTGAAGTCCCCTGGCCTTTAATATGTCCTAGACTCTGTTTCCTGAGGACTTGTGAGTTCTTCTGACCCACCTGGCACACAATAGCCACACTGATATTTGCTGAATGACAATAATGTAGCTGTTTTCTTAAAACGATAAACTAAGGTAATCGATCTGGAAAAAATAATAATTACCTGTGCTGTCCCTATCAGGTGTATTGCCCATCTATACACTCATTTTCTGCTTCTTTTTCTGTTAGTGGATGGCTGTTCATTGTTCCTTTGTCAATGACAAGTCACGGTACACTGTCAGGGGTTGAATTTCATAATTGTATACGTGTCTCCAGCCACATACATCCCTCCCCCATTGTAATTTATCACTTTTAATCTGCATATGTCTGGGAACTCAGAAGAATTACTTATCCAATCTGACAAAAAAAATTGTGTGATTAAAACACAGACTCTGACATATGGGAAAGAAAAGAAAAGAAAAGAAAGAAAGAAAGAAAGGAAGGAAGGAAGGAAGGAAGGAAGGAAGGAAGGAAGGAAGGAAGGAAGGAAAGAAGGAAGGAAGGAAGGAAGGAAGAAAGAAAAAAAGAAGGAAGAGGAGGAGGAGGAGAAAGGGAGGGAGGGAAGAGGGAGGGATGGATATATGACATACATTTCTGTTTTTTTCCTGATGGGTTAAATGTTGCTACAAGCTAGAGTACAATAATTATATGAAAGTTTCAAACTGCAAAATTTATTCTGAGAAAATAGATACCAACCTAATTCTGTCATTACTATTCATTTCAGCAAAACCATTGTTGGTGGTCCATAATGAGACTCTGGCTACAAATTTCCATTAACATCATGTGAATATAAAGGTAATTTTTTTGGTCAGATTGCAAGAAGAAAACATGCTCAATATTAACTTATTATGTTTCTAAATGAAAACATGTAAAGAATGAGAAAAGATGTTCTGTCATGTAATATGGCATAGAATGTCTATAATGCTCTGCATATTTACAACTTATTCATATTGCCAGGCAAGAAAATACATAATTTAATTCAACATTCATGCATACAAACATATGTTTGTGTGAAATAAGTGAGAAAAAAATCACAAAGTATGTCAATCTGAAGACTATGTTTTCTAGTAGGCAGATGTGGAGAAAAAGCAGTTTTACATTTCCTATGTCATATAAGTATATAAAATTAGAAAATAACAATATTTTACCCAAAGATAATTAAGGCAGAAAACCATAGTTTTTTTGTCTTCATAATGAAAATCTTTAAACAAAATAAACTTTAGAATATCTCACTTTATTTTGCCTTGAGATACCACATCCATTTTTAAGGGATTTTTGTGTAGTTAAAACCATGTAAGTCAGTTATGGCAACATCAAGAAAGTAATTTTGGTTAAAGTAACCATATTAACTGTGTTATTATATCAGACCATACAAACAGCTTATGACATATATGCCATAGAATAAAGATGGAAGAGAAGTGTAGAAAAAGAAAAACATGTACCATCAGATTGTGCAGTGATTGAATGGACTAAAACATTAAGTGAATGGTGTGCTCCAATTTTAGCAAATGACAAGAGTGTTGGTGGCCAATAAATGAGCCTTTGGTACAAAGCTGACTAGCTGAAACTCCAGGAGCTGAAATTCTGCCATCGTGTTACACATGTCAAATGGAAATTGTAAACGCCTCAGTTTTCCCATCTGAAAAATAAGATGTTTAACTAGAGATCCTCCAAAATTCATTTCAACTCAGGGTCTATGGACTTGTAAGAAGCTCTTTAAACATATAAGAAGAAAATCAAAATGTGTTTTCAAATTAATTTATAATGTCAAAAGATATGCATGGCCTAGTTCTCTGGTAAGGTATCTGACTTATTTTATACAGAAAAAAAGTAGTAAAACATATTACTTTTAATTTTATGTAATGTTAGAGGTGCCTCTGCCAAAATTAATGATGATAATCATAATAAAAATGTTTAAGTGTCCAATATAATTACCACTTGAAATCTGGTCATCTGTTTGTACTTCGATATTCATAATACAAACTAGAACACACACATCTTTATTTTATCAAAAGGCACTGAAAATTGTCTTCCTGATTACTTTCCCATGACTCTAAAGTCCAGCATGTAAATACTATACTGTGACATGCCTAATACATCTATACAGGAAAGGAAAGTGGGGAAAGGACCAAAGATTTTCATGTTTTTTTAAAATTTGAAACTATAACCTACATCAAAGATTTGTTGGATTTGAAGCAGAAGCAAATGGGAAGAATAGCTCTCTTAATATTTAAGTTCATGTTACATTGATATCTGATTCCTAAATCAAACCTGCATGTATCTGGTTGCTTATTCCTGCGGGAGTACAGACAATCCTGGGGCACCCCTACTATGACAGAACAGTGACCTGTTGTCCCTGCCATCTGGTGCCCAGCACAACACACATCACAAGGCAGCCTCTATAAACAGAACCAACTGTGGGAAGGGCCTGAACAGGGAAACCCAGCCTTATTAATGCCACAGTGCTTTGGGGAGGTGGAAACTGAGCCACAGGGGACTGCAAATAAACTGTAACCAGCTCCACTTGTGGTTGCAGTAAGTAGAGAGCTGCACAGCATGTCTGAGAGAGCGACTTTCAGCAAGACAAAAAGTTTTCTGTGAAGAAGACCACAAAGAAGAATAGGAGGATGGGGAAGAGGGAAGAAAAGGAGGACAGGAGGAAGAAGCAAGAAAAAGAAAGAAGATAACTTTGGATAAAGATAGTAAACAAATTGTTTTCATGGCTTTGAATCTAAACTTTATTGCTTTGGGGAGAAGTATGCTCTCCTTAAGATTGTTTTCCTTTCCAAGACCTGATGGTTAGCGGTTAGTGGTGTACAGGAACCAGGAGGGCCATTCTACTGCCTACAGGGCAGGATACACTATGGGTTTAACCCCAAATAGATCTCCAGCCCAGAATGGCTGCCTAGAACACAGACTGAACAGAAACTCCCCAGTCCGGCAGCACAGTAGTCCTGCTAAAATGAAGATCATGTTCAATGTTAGTTTCTGCCTGCCCCCCTTGAATGAGAGCCAAGTGGCCTCTCACACTCTCTCTTCCTCTTACTTTCCTGTCTGTCATGCTTGCCTCCTGTTCTTGCCTGTGGTGGGTCCATGGAAGTGTGGCCTGCAGGAAAGGGCACTTCCGAGCTAGACTCCTACCCAAGTTTATCTCCAAATCATTTAGCCCAAGCTCTAACATTGTTTGGTAATGTTTGATGTGAACAGGGTCTAGATTGGGTAAAGAGGTCATAAAAAGAACATTTAAGAGGGTTTACCACTTCCTTTTTCCTCCCCCCACCCTTCTTCTTAATAGATTTGTGACTAATGGACTCAGAGATATTTTATTCTAAATGGGAATAAATCTGAAATTATGGTACCTTGTGTTCTGTCAATTCTCCATCAAGAATGGAGACCCTTGCTATCTTGAACAAGAGAGGCTCTGAATGGAAAGTTTAACTAGGAGAGGGTGGCGATTATAGTTTAGTTTGTATCTGGGGGTTGGGAAGCCGAGTAGAATTGAAGAAGAGGAGGTAGAATTGTATGATAGGGGGTGTATTGATGCTGAGGACAATTTTCATCTGTTATTTATTTTTCTCTAAGAGTTGTTTTGCCATAAAAGCCACTCTGAATAAATACGAAATCAGCCACTTGACTTTGGTGATACTTTGGAGCCTGCTCTCCTGACCCTGAGCATCCACTGCACCATGAGTCAGGGGCACCTAAATAGAATCTCAGCAAGCTGGAGCTGGCGGTGAAGGGACAGTGTCGCCTTTTCTACCCTGACAGGCTGTATTCCCTCAACCAACTAAATGTCATAAGGGCTTGAGTAGGAGAGGGGGGAGAGAAAAAAAGCACACAATAAACTGTAATACTAAATTCTTGGTGTTTCTATGCGCTGATACTATACTGACTTCAACAATTTTGGGAGTTTGATGTTTACTCTAACTTTGAGTTCTGAAGCCATTGCTCCATGGATGAAAGAAAAGTCTAGAGTGCAAAGAAAGGTGATTGTGTGTATGTGTGTGTGTGTGTGTGTGTGTGTGTGAGATTCAAGAGGCTTCTGTAACGTGTCAGCCCTGACCTCGGCCACCCACCTCGTTTATCTCGTCCCTCATGGCACAACACTGCAAGCTGCAGGCCAGGCTCTTCTCATACTCCTCAGCCTTGGCATGCCAGGTTGCGCTCACCCGCTCAAGGACGTCCAGCTGCTGCTGTAGGTTCTTTGCAGACACATTTGAGGAGTTCTAAAAGGGAAAGAAAAGTGGAAGTAACAAAGGGAACGAGCAAAACAACAAGGAGACAAATATGCTATTAACCAGCATTTTGAAAATCATAAATGACATTAGGAACAATAGGCTCCTATTTTATATTACCTTAAGCATATCTGAATATAATGATTTCAGAAAGAAGCCAGACACCCAATATAATGAGAAAGGTGACATGTTAGACTTCCAGTCATAAAACTTAAGTTTTGAAGTTTGTTCATCATACCCAACTCATCAAAGACACTTTTTATTAAAGGCATAATTTTTACTTCAGAAGGCATAAAATATGTATTAGAAACATTCGGCTTCTGCACTGCAATTTTCCTGCCAACTTGAGCTTAACCTCAGGTTCATTATGCAAGTGCTCCAATCTCCACTCAGCAGAGGGCTGCTGAGGCCACAGCCAGATGCGGAGTGGAGAGCAATTTACATTAATTGTGCAAAGTGAGACAGTTTACTTTTTTGCTTTTTAAAATAAATTTACTAATAAAATAAAACTGTTTAAAAAAGAAAGCTCCTCCTTGGTAAAAATAGATTCTATTAACAGTGACAGATATTTTGCACTCCTCTGTCTTTTCATTAAAAAATACTTTAGGTTAGGCCCTGGCCGGTTGGCTCAGTGGTAGAGTGTTGGCCCAGCGTGTGGAAGTTCCAGGTTGGATTCCCCACCAGGGCACACAGGAGAAGCGCCCATCTGCTTCTCCATCCTTCCTCCTCTCCTTTCTCTCTATCTCTCTCTTTCACTCCCATAGCCAAGCTCCATTGGAGTAAAGTTGACCCTGGTGCTGAGGATGGCTCCATGGCCTCCTTTTCAGGTGCTAGAATAGCTCTGGTTGCAATGCAGCAAAGGTCAAGATGGGCAGAGCATCGCCCCTGGTGGGCATGCCGGGTGGATCCTGGTCGGGCGCATGTGGGAGTCTGTCCTTCTGCCTCCCTGCTTCTAACTTCAGAAAAATACAAAAAAAAGAAAACAAAAAATATTTAGGTTCAGTTCATTCCATATAGTTTAGTGGATAACTTAAATAAATTTTAAAATAAAATTGGCCATTATTATTTTATTAATATTATTCATATTGGATAGAATAAACATAATCTTTTCTCCCTGAAATTAGGAATTTGTAGAATGATATACAGTCGTCCCTGGCCATATTGCAGTTCACTTTTTGTGGTCTTATTGTATTGTGGATTTTTAAATTGTATATATTTAATTATGTATTGCAGATTTTTTGCTATATTGCAGGACTTTGCAGTATATAGATATTTTATATATTTATTATTTTAAATATTTTTTCAGTAAAATAAATGTGGGAAAGGTTAATAACAGTGTGGGGAAAGGTTTATAAAGCCTTCAAATATATATAAATAATAAAATAAATATAAGGTCGCTACTTGGCGGATTTTCGCCTATCGCAGGAGTTTTGGAACCTAACCTCTGTGATAGGTGAGGGACCACTATATATCATTTAGAGTTAAAATATAAATATAGTTTAAATCAGGGCCCAAAGTGTTGTTTATGAAAATTCGGTCTAGAATTATGTCCTTGTGTTTCAGACACCTCTGTAAGGTCCATCCAGTAGAACCAATGTCAAGTGCCCAGAACCTTTGGTCTCCACCAGGCAGTTCTTTCATTATGAGCTTTGATAGATAAAGCAGCTCCCTGGACCTCAGACTCCTCATGCTCTTTAGGAGACCTTCCAAATCTGAACTGCTGAAGCAGCACTGCCCAAGACATATAACACAAGCCACATAAATCATTTAAAATTTTCTAGTAGTCGTATTAAAAAGTACAAAGAAACAGGTAAAGGTAATTTGCATAGGAGAGTTTAATCAAATATGTACAGATATCCACATTTTACCATATAACCAAATAATAAAAATATTAATAAGATTTTTTTCCTTTGTACTAAGTTTTTGAAATCTGGGATTTAATTCACACTCACAGCACATCTCAATTTTTGCTAATTTTCTATTGGAAATTTTCACTTGTATTTAAATGTCATAGAATTTATAGTTTATAATGTAGATTACCATATCCAAGTTGTTTTGAACATATTTAAAAGTTTGCCAATAAGTACACTGAGTGTCAATCTTTAAATTAAAATTAAAATTTAGTTCTTTGGTTACGTTAGGCACATGTCAACTGTGGTATGAGACAACACATCTCAACAATTCTTAAACATTAGCGTAAGAATACATGGATTAAACAAGACTTTTATTATCAGCTTTTTTTCTCCTTAAAATGTTTTTCTTTTGTTATAGGCAGTAGAAACTCACCACAAATAACTATGTCTTCATGTATTTTTAAATTTAACATATACACTAGTCAGTCTGCCTGGTTTCTTCCCTATGACATCCCGAATCCCAGCTATAATTAGGAAAGGGTGATGGTATCCTAAGCTGCTTACAGGTCGCTGCACTGATGAGATGATGTCCATTCCCAGGCACAGGGCCAGTTTGTGGAGATGGTCAATGTGTGCTTGCTTTCCCTGAGAGCGATTGAGGTGAGCCTGGGCATCTTGAGTGTTGTCCGGTTCCTCTGGCTGTTCTAGAAATTCCAATTCTCTTGATTTGATGAGGCGTTCCAGCTGGAATATAGGGCATTAAAAAGTAACATGAATTTCATTTTTATGAAGACAAATTTTTAAAGCCCATTTTTCTATAACGTATTTTACTAGCTGATCAAATGCTGCTAGGCCCATCTATAATTATTAGTGCTACAACCAAACAAGAATAACAATGCTGCCAATCAATAAGGTAAAATTAACAAGCTAATGCTGTCATTTCTTTCAAAAAAAACCAAACACTTGTGTTTTTACTTTTCTTTATTGATTTTAGTGAGAGAGGAAAATAGAAAAAGTGAGAAGGGAACATACATCTGTTTCTGTTTGTGCCCTGACCAGGGATTGAAATGGCAACCTCTGTACTTAGTGACGATGCTTGAACCAACTGAGTTATCTGGCCAAGGCTAGAAAATACTTTTCTGGTCATAGCCTAAAACCTTAGGAAGATTTAGATCTATAATCTGAGTAAGTTCAAAGGCTATTTTAAAGGGATGTCAATACATCTCCATTTTCTGTTAATACAGGCTAATAACTATGATTTTTTTTACTGAGTACTCTATGATGTCAAGTATCTGAGATACAAAAATAAAAAAGAATTTGTTTTCTTCCCTTAAGCTTACATTTGGTTTGGGGGTAAAGGTAATTAAAAATTAAGATGCTAAAATGACAGATGTGTGTAGTAATCAATGGGGGTTCTAGAAATGCAGAAGAGAGGAAAGTCACTCCAAGTGAGGTAGAATCTCGGAAGGAAAGATAGGGTTAGACAGAGAGGAAAAGAGAAAAGGACCTGTCAGATAATGGCAGCCTGAGAGTCAGAGTTAGAAATGGGTGTGCCATCTTTGAGGGACAAAGAAGAGCTGTTTGTCTGGAACATAAGGGAGGATAGGGTCATAATGAGAGAAACATTAGAGGCCAGACTCTGGAAAGCATCTAGTATCAGAATAAGCAAAAATGGCTTTTATTTATTATTAAAAAATTTATATTTAATTTCATAGTTTAAAACTGACAGTCTTCCAGATATCTACAAGTCTTACTTCTTCCTTGACTCGGTGGAACTGGACTATCTTGTACAGGATGTCCTCATAGTCCTGAATGCTCTCTTTCTGTTTTTGATGGAGGTGAATGAGGTCCTTCAGATGTTGAGACTTTTCTTTCACAGGGGCTCCTTTGTCATGTAACTCTTCTGATTCTCTTATAAGGTACTGAACCTCATCATTCAGTTGCTAAAATGTTGACAGCAATGGAAAAAGAACACACACACAGATTTTAGAAAACTGTTTACAATAGATTCTCTCCTTTGTTAACAAAAACTCATTGTGATCCTCGCCCTTACCCCTGGGAATCCAGGTATTGCATATTATCCTATCCCTATCTTCTCAGAAAAATGTTTTAAAATTATGAGCAATGGATAAAAAGTATTTCAAAATTGGGTGGTGAAATAGAAAGTCATGTATTTGTATAGCTCACCAAATGTTCTAGTCATCTGCTAAGTAAATGTATTTTAGATAGTTTATGAAGCCATGTTTATCTGATATTTAAAACAGACTAGAATCAGGTGGTATGGTAACAACACCAAAAAAGGACAAGTATAGAAATATATTGGGGAATTACTTGTCCTCTGTGATAAAAGAATACTGAGAAAGAGCCACCGCTGAGTAGCACACTAGGCATGCTGTTTTGAAAGTGGTCATCCCAGAATCCACAATAGTCACCGCATGTAGGGAGGAATAAACTGTCTTCCCTTTTACCCAGCACTATCCACATATCCCTCAGAGGAGTCCAGATCCTGGGGTAGAGTTAGCAAAGTATGGACAACTAACAGAGGAAGCTACTATGATTTCAGGACTGGATCTTATAACAAAGATAAAAGTAATGGATGTGATTTAGGCTAAGGAGATAATTTTCGGAATAGTTACCTAGCAGGGGTCTTCCGGTCAAGCGTGTGGGCACCAAATACATGCATGTCATAGACCCACAGGTAAAGAAGCTATATGGCCCCCCATTTAGAGGAATTTACATATACACATATGCCTGCATGAGCAGGCATGGGCACATGAGCACACATGCAATGCAAATAAGCATACAACACAGGCTACATCAATATCAATAGTCTAGATATGTAGGCTAATTGGATATGCTAAGAGGTCACTGTGGGCTACAATGTTGTGTGTTTTGTGTGTTTCAGGGGGAGGTGATTATATTTTATATTGGCTTGTCTAAAAGGGGGATAAATTAGATATCCCCTAAAGGAACCTTCAGCCTTTTAATTCTGGGACTCTTTAAAGTCAATACTTACAAAGTAGTGACAAACAGAAACACAGGTATTTTAACTTTGCAGCAGAGAACAGGAATCCAGGCTGGAGGATTACGTTACTGGCAACCATTTTGGGCTGTTGTGGCTCGTTTAGGAGTGGTGGGGGAGGGGAGGTTGGTGGTATGGAATGCTTTAATGGTCAGGGCCTGAGAACATGACTCATGGTTTTATCTCTTACATCCTGAGAGCTCTCTGACAGGGAAAACAGGAGAGCACAGCAAAATTCCTGTGAGGGTGGTGGGAGCCTGGGGTGATGGTGGGTGAAGATAGTGACATCACAGTGGCCATTTCTGGGACAGAAGGCAGCAGAGCCTCAGAGGTTGCTCATTCTTTTTCTGAGATGACTTGATATAAAACATGTCTATAACCCTTAGGAAAAGGACAACAGTCAATATATGTGATAAATACATTAATAAGAAAACTATTTAATGTAAATTAAAATAATCTAAGATAGGACTGCTTTAGGACATTCTGTAGCCCAAATGTTTATGTATCATCAAATCCATAATAGTGCAGAATAAAAAGGAAGAAAAGTGTGTTTTTAAGTAGATTATCAGACAAGCATTGGGCACCTAAAACCTGTATAATTATACTAACTAGTGTCAACCCAAAATATTCAAAAATAAATTAATAAAAATGTAAACTGAAAAATAAAATAAAATAATAGTAATTCACCAGTCTGTTAAAATCAATTAGGTAAACTGCAATTGACCAGTTCAACATTTCTTCCGTTCACCCAAGTCTATCAGTTGGTTCTTTACCTGGAATTGAGGCTTCATCACATTCCATTCTTTCCTTAGACCTAAAACGGTCTGGAGGCTCCCTCCAAGGTCCAGCGCAGACACAGGCATAAGTGCTTCCTGAAGCACTTTTAAGTTGTGGGTTGTCTGAAATAAATGTTAGGTTGTTGTATGTTTTCTTTGCCACTACCCACAAATACGTTACGATCGCTACCATGATTCCATCAGACTGTCAATCCCCATGAGAACACCAGCACCTCAAGTGAGCTCCTGATTCTGAACCATCCCAGTGAAGAAAAGCATAGGCCCTGGGTTTCCTTTACTGTTTTGGTTTTATTGTGGTAAAATATACATTAAAATTTTGAGCATTTGAACCATTTCTAAGTGTGCAGTTTGGCAGCATGGAGTACATTCACATCAGTGTGCAGCCATCGCATGTCCATCTCCAGAACCCTTCTATCACCCCTGACTGTGACTCTGCACCCACCAAACACTAATTTCCCTCCCTGCCCCCATTTCAGCCCCTGCTAACCTCTATTATGCTTCCTCTCTCTATGAATTTGGCTATTCCAGGTACTTCACGTAAGTGAAATCATATACCGTATTACCCCATGTATAAGACGCACCCTTTTTCAAAAAAATTGGGGTCTAAAAACTGGGTGCGTCTTATACAGTGGTTGTGGCATTTCAAATGCCATAGATGGAACTGAGGACAAGGCAATATATGAAGATATATATCGTCATCAGACACAGATGAGGACAAGCTAATGGATGGGAGTTTTGACAGTGATGAAGAGTTGTATGAATTTTATGATGAATAATACTTGAGTTGAATAACTTTAAGTATTACATTTTTTTTTCAAATTTTGGGCCCCAAAATTAAGGTGCACCTTATACATGAGAGTGTCTTATATGTGGGGAAATATGATAAAATTTATCCTTTTGTATCTGGCTTATTTCACTTAGCATAATGCTGTCAAGGTTTCTCCATATTGTACAAAGTTCCATAGTTTCATTCTTTTGTTGTTGTTGTCAATGATGACTTTAGTTTTTATTAAATTTATTGCAGTGACATTGGTTAATAAGATTATATAGGTTTCAGGGGTACAATTCCATGATACATCATCTGTCTATTGTATTGTATGCCCACCACTCAAAGTCAAATCTTCTTGTATCACCATTTTAAGGCTGAATAACACCCACTGCATATTCACTCACCTTTCTAAGTTGCTCTTTGAATGCTCCCCACCGCTGTTTCACAGGCTTGCTTGCAGTGGCTTTAAGTTGCCATGCCATCCGAAGCTGGCTGAGTTCTTCCCTTTCTGCCTTCTGGATTTCCATAGTGTTCTCCATAATGCACACTTTATCTTTCACATTTAATATTTCGCTCTCTTTTGCCTGTTAAATTAAGAATCCATCAATGGCTTTTCTTTCCCAAGAAATACAACATTTTTGCATATAACTACTCTAGCAGGCAAATGCTTGATCACAACCAAGGCAGAGCACAGATGATTCTAATATCAAGACAAGTCAGAAAGGTTTGTGCCCAGGCCCAGCTAGGCTCTCAGAACTCATGTTCTACACTGGACATCAGGTCCTGAGTTCTCCAGGACCCCGGCAGTGTTTGAATCACCTGTGAGGGTCTGATTATTTCTCGGTGCTTGAGGGGATGATTGAATGAGCTCCTCAATACAGAAATATTAAAGTCAAGATTATTTTAATGCATAAGTTTTAAGGTGTATTCTACCTTTCATTTTAACACTCAATAGCAGATGTCAAATTCTCAGTATCAGGGAATATAGGGGGCAGACTGACTGTTCTGGGCCATTTTTTTCTTTAAACTATTCCATTGTATATACTATAACTATTTTTAAGTTTCCCTTGTGGACAGTTACTCAAGTTAGTCCCTTTAAGAGAACTGAAATGTGCATTTATATATCTCTCTATTTGTATCTCTATTGTGCACCAGAAGCACAATATCTAAATTAAAAGACCCCCTTTCTTCCCAACTTCTATATGTTCTAGATGACTGATTTGAAATTGTTTAAACAATGGTTTCAAACAAGAGGAAAATTAATTGGAGGCAGAAATAAAAGAGAGATAAAGAGTAAGACCATGTGCTATTTTATGTGCAAATGTCAAATAATGCAGAAGAATATTTCTTTGGTAAAACAATAATTTTTACTTTGATGGCCAGCCTTTCTCAATAAATCCTTGAATTTCTAGGGAGCAAATAAATGTACATGGATTTTTATAATGGCAATGACTGCTCAGTACTATCTAAAAGTCAAAGAACCTTTTAGATTGTAGTCAGAAGAGGGTGTCATTAAAATGTTACAGGTTAAATTAATAGGTTATCGTATTTTAAAATTAATTTAAATTACATATATATTCCATATTTATATTCTTATATTAATTTAGACATTATAAAGAACAAATTAATTGCAAAAACTATCATTGCAGGTCCTAAATGAGATTTTGCCTATAAATTTGGGAATTGAACAATAAAATGATATATTATATAATTATGGTTAACAAGATGGTAAATATTATAAAAGATAGTAGACAACTTCAGCAGGATCCACCCAAAACTATAATCTTTATTCTATAGAGTTAGGTTACCTTTCACATTATTGAGAAACTACTAATCAAAATGTAATATAATATATAATTTAATGTAAATTTGGAAATCACAGCATGCCAAAGACAGCTGCTATCAGCGGGGTCTGTGCTCTGAGTGTGGTCTAGAAGAGTGAGAGAGAGCAGGATTTGTGAACGGCAAGCTGGTAGGATCCAAAAGAGTGATTATGTATTTGGCAGACTTAAGTATTTTGACCTCTCAAGAAGATTAAATAAACTACTGGAGGTCTAGTTAGTAAACACACTATTCATTCTACTTCTGTGTAAGGGCATAAAAAATTTGCCATAATTTCGCCTAATGAGGCACTAAATTGTCTCTTTTCCATTTTGATTTGGGCACAATAAATGGTCTTTGGATATCTTGCTTTGCCGATACCTTGATAACTGGAAGGCAGTATATCAGACGCATTCTTGATATTCACCACTATAAATTTGTAAATAAGCACTTTCATCAGGATGTCTGCCAGATTGCTCACTTAAATTGGCTTTCTCCAATCTTGGTGATTTTTAGATAAACTGAAAAATTTTCATTTTCCAGCTTGAAAACATGAGCCTGGCAACCCAATCAAGAGCAGAACACTCAGTGCAAAATGCCAGCTGGCACTCCCCCTTCTGAACAGCCTAACTGGTTACCACATTTCAACAATAATGTCTGTTTAGAAGCCTAACTGTCCATAAGATATGAAGAGAATAAAAAATGTGTTTCATTTGCTTTGCCAACAATTTCTTATCTCAGGATATTGCTGAACCAATACTATGAAGTTAACTATTATGTGGACCATAATTCTTATCAATAAGGAAGAATTTATTTGTCATATGACAGTAGTAAGAAGCTCAGGATAAAATATGTATTTTTTAAATATAATGCCTGATATTTGATAAATTTCCAGCAGTCCTGCCAAGACAGAACTACATGACAGGAAAGAAAAAGTAAACAATAGAAATAACTCTAGATCCAGAGTTTGAAATTAGCTGACACACACTTTAATGTGCCCATAATTAATATGGTTTAAAAAGTATAGCAAACGGGGAGAGAGGACAAGAAAGAGAATTTCATAAGCAATAAAAGTCTAATTTAAAAAGAACCAAACTAAAACTTCAGAACTGAAAAATAATATTTCTGAAATAAAATGAACAATAAAGAGGCAAAAAATACAGTTTGCAAATATCTAAATTATCTTATGAATGCAAATTAGAGTATATAATCAAGAGATGGAAAAGTATATACTGCACAAAAAATACATGATAGATAACACATTTCCCAAATGAAAAATAACTTAATTATTTTTTACAAGTGCCTGTATAATATAAGAACATGGTCAAACAGCTTAGCAAGCTTCCTCTGATGCTTAAAGATAGCATAAAATATATTAGAACTGTTTAATGTATATTTTGTTTCCACATAAATTGAAGAATGGCCTTCAAACAACAAAGGTTAAAACAAAAAAAGATAATGTCATTATCACCATATTTATTTAATTAAGGAACTCAAGCCCTAGGTCTTGAGATAAAAACAAAGAAGATAAAGAAAAAATTGCCACTAAAAGTAGATGAGAGTAGTAAGACAGAATCTAACTTTTCCAAATGAATTGAGGCTCCAACTGATATTAATCACATCTCAGGGTACTGAGAAAATTGTAGATGCCAGTTATCTTTACAAGTCTACAGAAAATAGGATAAGGGCAAGAATGTTAGAGAAGAAAAATTCTTTGACTTTCAAAGGGTGAAAAGGCTGGGTTACCTAGTTTACAGATTGGAAAGCTTTACAAAGAAAAACATGTAATAAGCTTATTGTTGATCAAGCAGTTTGTGAGCACTTTGGAAAGAATCCCTTGGTCATTACAAGTCATCCTGATTTCTGCCAAATTATTTTTATGCAATTAATAGGATGTTAGGTCGATATAGAATTAAATCCAGGAGAGATGACTAATGTAGCCAATGGTAGATTCAAAATGGGTTCAGCAAGACAGAATCATGGGTGAAGATGAACAAAATGACATTAAGTAAGAAAAAATATAAAGAGCCATGCTTGTATGTAAAAGATAAATAGCTGGCATAGATATAAAATGAAAGAGACCAAGCTTGGCAGGAATTGTAATAAAAATTCATGGAGTTTTATTTAATCACAAGCTCAGTATGAACCAGCAAAGTGAAATCATGGCTGGTAGTGAATGCTGATTCTTAGGTCTCGTTAGTCAAGAATAGTGTCCACTTTGTTGTACTCTGTTTTAAAGTTGTGTTCCACTTTTTGGTTACATTTTATGAATGATTTTGACAAACCATAGACATTTCTGAGTTGGGGGAGAATCAGGATAGGGAGAAAAATGAAGCTACATCATAAATAATAGGAAGGATCTGCATGTGGTTCACTGCAGAAAAGACTCAGATTAAATATAGCAACTATTTCCAATGTTAGAAGGACTTTCATGTGTAAGAGAAATCAAACATAAATACCTTCCCTTGCCATCTGTGTAGCCAGAGGGTTAGAACCAGATATAAAGTCAGATTTGACTTAACATTTTAAAAAATGTATTTTAGAAGCTGGTATTTTCTAACAATGGAATGAGCAGTTTCATTAGGATGATAATTGAAGTATTGGAGGAGAAGTAGACTAGCCATGTTTTAAGAATTCTGTAGAGAACTTTATATTTTACAGATATAAGTGGACAGCTAAAGTTTAGGGTACATTTCTAAGTGAAGAATCAAAATGAAGGTTCATTCTAGATGTTGACTTGAGCCACTAGAAATTTTGTAAGGACCCTGTTTGCATGCTCTTAATGTAACTTAGAACTTTTGGGTGAACGTCTATGTAATAATAAAAATGATGTGTTTAAATTATAGTCACTCTTTCTTCTAGAGCAGGGGTCCCCAAACATTTTACACAGGTGGCCAGTTCACAATGTCCCTCAGACCATTGGAGGGCTGAACTATTAAAAAAAAAATATGAACAAATCCCTATGCGCACTGCACATATCTTATTTTAAAGTAAAATAACAAAATGGGAACAAATACAATACTTAAAATAAAGAACAAGTAAATTTAAACCAACAAACTGGCCAGTATTTCAATGGGAACTATGGGTGCGGATGCATCCTGTGCTCCTCTCACTGACCATCAATGAAAGAGGTGCCCCTTCCGGAAGTGTGGCGGGGGCGGATAAATGGCCTTAGGGGGCTCCATGCGGCCCACCAGCCATAGTTTGGAGACCCCTGTTCTAGAGAGTTAAAGTAACTTTCATGTCATAAACTTATGAGATGTCTAGGACTAAATAAACATAGAAATGTTGGGCTTCAGCACTGCTCTAGGTTGAATAAAGCTACAAAGCACTTTCTAAACCCACACTGCTAATTAATTGATAGCTGAACTTTTGAATTTATGATTCTGACTATGCCAAGTAATCCTTATAGAAGGTATGACTCACATAATGTCATTCTCACCATATTTATTAAATTGAGGAATTCAAGCCCTAGGTCTTGAACTAAAAAACTCCTCTTTAAAAAGAGTGGCCACTGCTTCCCAGCTGAGTCAGACCGATGCTTGGCTTCATTAGTCTCCTCTTCCTTCCGTGGGTTTTCAGTTTGGTAAAAATTCTTCAGGCTCTGACACTGCTCCTCTACCTAAAAAAAAATAAAAAAAATATATATAAATATATATGTATATATATATATACATATATATAAATGCAAGATAAGAACACTTAAAGGCATTCAAAAAAATAACAGTAGAGTTTAATAAAAGCCTATATAAATATTAAATGAAAACTACATTTCAGAATTCTTGAAATAATTATTATTTTTAATTTACTAAAAAGATATGAAACTCTATCTAGGTTGTTTACAGACAGAACTACCACTGGTAATAAATTGAGCTAACAAGTTTATTACCTATAAGACCTACTTACTGTAATCTAAATCATATTTGTATATTTTTTTGTATTTTTATATATGTTTTGCAATTGGGGACAATTTATGACAAATACTGGTTGTCATATTTAAAGCTGAGTTTTACAATTCAGAAAAAAGCCACATATATACATACATAAGCATATATGTATGTAATCAGGGAAATAAATAAGAAATGTAATTCAGTGAAAAATGTTTAGTAAATCACAATTTTCTTTGAATCAGTGATGAAAGAGAATGAGAATATAATTACTAATTCTCCATACAAGTATAAATAGTAAACTGCTCCATGAACTCACCTTATTGAGGCATGTTACTTCACTTCCTTAGAATTATATATTTTTATTTGCTAACCAATGTAAGCAATACTAGATTATTTTCAATCTCTCTCTTTGGAAAGAGTTTATATAAAATCAAATGTGCCTATAGAACAAAAATGAACATGTAATTGGCTGATATAGAAATAGTAAAAAATTTTGACATGTTTTTATACTTTTTGAACAATAATGGCCAATAGGACAGGACTAAAAGAGCTCATAGCTACCAAAACCAATCAAATGGGATGAGAAACTTCAGGCAATGGTTAGACACCGTATTTTAAAGATTGTGACAACATTCTTAATTTTAATGAACTTAATAAGAGAGCCTGGAAATGACACTCAAAGACACAAGTACTCTCCTCATTTCCTAAATTCTATATACTCATGGCCCTGTTTTGCTGATGCTTGTTTCCTCAGCCCAGAATAATCTTTTCTAAATTTTGTGCTCCTACTCATTCTTCATGAGCTATTTAAAATGCTACCTCTTCTATGAAGTTTACTAAGATTTCCCAGTAAGGATTTAGCATTTACTTCCTTGGATATCTAAAGGTAGTTCTGGAAGAGAGGTAACCAAAAGCAAGTTATTACAATACAAGGACAATGTACACACAATGCTCTGGGCACACTGTGGAAGGACCACAAACTCTACATTGAGTAAATAGAGAAGAACTTCTCCAAAGAGGTGACATTTGATTTGTGTCTTTCAGAATTGTCGTCCATAGTGAAAGAGAGTAGAAAAAGGGAATCTTAAGTGGAAGTAATAACATGTCTGAGGCACAAGCGTCAAACTACTGGCACGTTCAGAGCTAGATAAATGATCTCAGAGTGAGTGAAGTTTAGGTTGCACATGTTGAGTGGTAAGAAAGAGGCTAGACGGATAATCGTGTTGGAATAAAACCTGCCCCAGGTTTCAACTCCTCTATTGTAACCAGCATGATGTGACACATTGTCATTAGTTTGAAGCAACCGATAACTACCATGGTGACTCAGAAACAGCATGAGAACCACCAGTGTTCAACAGAACCATGCACTACAGGCTGGGGTGTCAATTTGAGGAGCTGTCGGTTATGTAGCAAGTCTCAAAATATAAACTTTAATCATCTACCTTGTCCAGCTGATCCAAAAAGCCTCTTTGAATGCAAGTGAGAATGATATCATTATAGGAATTCCCTGGAATCTGTACTTGTTTATTTTTTGAGTGAATTAATGATAAACTTTAATACCTTATTCATTTTTGGTAACAATTTTTGGAGCTTGCTTCACAAATTACATTTGCCAAATTGCCTGAATTGCAGGAGCTAAGATGATTAAATTTGCTTTAAAATGACCAAGTTTTGAAAGCAGGAGTGAAGGGGAGAATTATAAAAGGCAGAGAGAACAGGCAGAGGTGACTTCTTTCTGCTTGGCAAGAGATGATGAGGACGTGGACCGAGGAAGGGATGGTGCAAATGAAGAGGAGGCAGACTTCAAAATTAATTTAGGTTGTCTCTACAGACAGGCATAGAATAGCATGGCCTTTGAAATAGGAAAAAACAAAAGGGAGAAAACTGGGGTTAAATTCAGCTTTAATGTTTTCTAGCTGTTTAATCTCATATACCTAACTTTTCAGAGCCTCAGTTTCCCTTATTTGTAAAATGGAAATATTAGTAACTAAACATGAGGTGTTGTAAGGATTAAATAAAATCAGAAATGAAAAATGGTACTAAATAAGTGTACATGAAGAGTCCTAGAAGCTTCTACGTAAGACTTCTGAAAGATGATGGGGTCACTAGCTCAACATCCAAGTACAGAAGGAAAACATGTTTGAGGGAAAAAAGAATCAGTTGTGTTTTGTTGAGTGTTAGGAGCCCACAGGGTTCATAGGTCATTAGTATGACCGGAAGTTGAAAGCATTGGCCTGGAGCTCAGAAGTGTTGGGGCTGAAGAACCATTTTGAGTTATTGGTGAACTGAAACCACAGGCGTGTATGTGTGTGTGTGTGTGTGTGTGTGTGTGTATGTGTGTGTGTGTGTGTGAAATTTTTATAGTAAAAGTGGGTAGAATGTACAAAAGAGATAGCTCTTCAGGAACAGACAACTGAATTAGGAAAAAGGAGAAGGAACAGGTGAAGAAGTAGACAGCGACGTCACTTATGTAAAACATCCAAATAAGGCAAATCAATAGAGAGAAAGCAGGTCAGTGATTGCCTGAGGCTCTTTCTGGGATTCTGGGACTATACTAAAACTGGAGTGCAGTGATGGTGCACAGCTCAGGAAGTATAATAGAAACCATTATACTCTAAAATAGATGAATTTTATGCTATGTAAATTATATCTCAATAAATTTCTTTTTAATCCAAAAGAGGTAAGAGTAACTGGATTAAATGAATGTGGTGAACAGATTAAGCAGGAAGAAGTCTGAAAACAGACCATTTCGTTTATCCATCAGTAAGTAGCCTATAAGGACATTTTTAGTGGAGTGAAGAGATGGCAGATGTCAGGATTAAGAGGAAATAAGCTGAACTGTTGTGGGATGAGGACTGGGGAAGGTGAGCAAGTAGAGACAAGACATTTCATCTTCCCATTGCCAAAACCCAGATGTGAAAGGAAGGAAAATTACAGATGGTTGCCTTCATGAGGGCAAGACCATTTATTTGGGCATGCCTGTAGGCCAAAGGGAAGGAAGTGATGGAAAAAGCAAATGTGAACATCAGAGGCGGTTGGTTGGTGGAGCTAGGTTCTGAAGGCTGTGGGAACATACCAGGAGGGAAGGATTTCCGCTTAGTGCTGGACAGAAGTAGGGACTTCACTTTATTGGCAGCAGTGAGGCGGGGTGAACATATCAATTGGTTTGGAAGTCCAAGGAAGTCAAGATAGGTGCAAGGGGCTTCATTTTATTTTCTTTTTTTCAGTTACATGTGAGGTAAGGACACCAGCTGAGATTTTGGTATGGAAACTGGGATGAGATACTTGAAAATTACTACTGAATGGGCACCAATAGGGAACATATGGGAGACCCAGCTGAGGCAGAGACTCACAAGTTTGTCTCAGTGCCAATCAGCACAATTATGACTTTCTGCAGGAGCGTCTGGAAGCTTGGAAAGAACAGTTAAGTAGAGAGAGTGCTGGACTGGTCTGGCATTGGGAATTGGCAGGGTTACTCAGGGTGGAAGGCAAAAGTGAGTGCGATAGAATGGAATGCAAATGAGTAACCATGAGCTGCGAGGAAGGAGAAAAACCCGAGAGGGTTGGAGAGGCAGTGAGAGCCCTGCCAGGAGTCGGACAGAAGGCTCTGCCAGGTAGGAAAGGAGATTAAGGGAGAGCTGGGAAGATGAAGGGACATAAAGTTCTTCCGAGAAAGTATTGTTTGTAAAACTAGGATATTAGCCTGAACCCCAAAGCTCCAGAGGCCAGAACAGGTTTATTTTTGGCAATCAAGAAGCAGAAAACAAATACTTCCTTGTAGCTTTTCCACCATTTCAAATTCTGAGTCAAAACGTTCATCAACAGGATAATCCTGTCAGTTGTAATACCTCTGCTAAACCCGTGAGAATTTGGAGCTAAAAGACAGAAAAGACAAAAGGTGGAGTAATGATGAGGAAAAGAGAGAGCAGTGACCAGAGATTTCCGGGGACTAGGCATCGCCTTCATTCTGAGGGGCAAGAATTTCAAATATACAGACCGAGAGCTGACAGAGCAATGTGGGCAGGCCAGATGGCAGGCTGTGAGGTAAAGTGAGCATGTTGGGAGGGTTAGAGTGAGAAGGTTGAAATCTCGCATACTGTATAATTTGAGTGCCCCTGCTGGCTCGGCCTCCCACTGAACCAGCGCCTGCTACCTGGAGAGGAGGGTGATCTGCATGCACCTGGGGGCACAGGGATGGGAGTCAAAGGAGCTGGGACCCTTGCACTTTTCTAATACTAACACCATCTTCAGCAAACAGGGACCTAGTCTACTAGAGGGGATTTTACAGACTGCCCAGTATAACCCTGTCAAAGCAGTGTCTCAGAAGGAGCTCTCTGAAGCAATTGGTTAAAAGGCACCAAATGTGACAGCTTTAAGAATGGATCCAATAGCCCATAATTTCCAATTCTGTGTTTTTTAAATGAAGCATGAGAATTGCTTAAGTATTCAAAGAGATCCATGGTTTAGAAGATGACTTATTTTTAAATAATTTTGTTCTATGTTTAGGATACTGTAAATATTTATGGGCCACAGTAAAATGTATTCCAACACAATCCCTTTGCTTATTTGTGTGTATAGCTATTCATACATACAGGAGGTCCTCAGGGTATGACTGTCTCGACATTCGATGTTTTGAGTTCATGACACTCATTCCCATAAATACTTTAAAAAATTGAGACGTGAGTGTTCTGAGTTGCGCCATTAGCATCGTACTTATGTACAATGTGGGCGAACTAGTTTGGAAGAGAAGTAGTCATCGACCCTCCAGACTAGCCTGGAATAATTTTTTAAGAAGATAGAGAGGCCTGTAACAGATCCTGTACCCTTTACATCAGCTGCTTCCCGAGATGAAACACCTGTAGTACAGGTAGAATCCTCTCCAGCGTCTCCTGCGTGTTCCTTAGGCAATCCTGATTCACCTGACCCAGTATCTCCAGCACCTTCTGCAGGTTCTCCTGCCTCTCCAGCTTCCTCTTCCCAATAGGTCACTCTCTCCCACCTTGCAATGCCTCTTTTAGTGTGCAAGCAAACTATAGGCATAAAGGTAAGAAATATTTTTTACACTCATTTTTTTTTCATTTTTTCTGTTACTATAGTACAGTGTACAATACAGTATATTTATGTCCTTTTCCTTTTTCTGTGGCTTCATTGTGTTTTTATGTTCTAGATTATTATTTTACAACTGTGTTAGGATGGGTAAGTGACCTAGGCTAGGGTGTATTTTGACTTACACCAAAATTCGGGTTATGTCACTGTTGTAGGAATGGAATTGTGTTGTAACCCAAAGATTCGCCTGTACTTGTATTACATTTTAGTAAAAACAACTTAGTGTTTTAGAGTTTATATGGTGCTCTGGCGAGGAAAGGTCTATAAGTGAGTACATACACTGGGTCAGGGGAGGACATGAAACAACTCCCCAGGGCTTCCATCCCCATGGACCGCAGGGAGATGGCAGAGGCCACCTTGTTGATAAAGGCCAGCACATAGGTACCGTACCTCCTCTGACAGCTTTAGAAATGCCACATAGGTTCGCAGGACTTGTAACCCGGAGCAGATGCTTTGGCCAAGTATGTTTAATTCTTCCTCTAGCCGTTTAGCTTTAGAAGAAAGTGATGCCACATCTTCAGGTTCAAATTCATTTTTCTCTGTCATAAGTTTTGCAGCTGCTTCCAATTCATGTGATATTTCCTATGAAAGCAAAGCACAGAGGGTCAGAAGCTGACAGGGGAATCATGAACATTCACATTTCATTACCTTTTGCACATCCATTACAATCATTAACTGAACTTGTACCAAGACTCTCCTCAATAAAACAAAGGCACAACGTGCAAAAAATATTTTATATAAAAAGCTGTCTTAAAATAAAAACCATTTCAAGTTATTCTTTCACTCTATCACCTACACTTCTTATTTAGAACATTCTAAACTTTGTGATACAAACAAAAGAAAAGTTGTTCGGTATGAAAAGTGACAGAACAAAGTGGCAGAAATGTTTTTAATAATTTTAATAAAATAATTGTACACCAGAATTGTCTTTGAAATTAACAATAGCTCTCTCAAATTCTTAAATTAATTTTGTCATATACAGGATGGCCAGTTTATAAAAATTGTTAACTCATTTTTTAACTTATGAAAGAAGACGTCAATTATGTAGTCGTATTTGAATTGCTATCGAGAAGGATTTTTAACCAAGTGTAGGGGAAGTACAACATATGAGGTCTAAATAGCCTAAAGAGTTGGAGAACTCGACTTAGTTAGAGTTGTTCTTATGTATTTTATTTTGACTGCAATTTCTGGCATGTGAAATCTAACCACTGATTAAATGAATATGTTGGTAGGTATTATATACACAATTGCTATTGAAAGCCATATACAACCACACTAAGAAACAAAAATAAAAGAAAAATGCTTCATTCTCATTTGCAGTAAGAAAGGACGGCTTCTCTACTTATATTTAATATGCTTCCCAAGTACTCCATTAAATGGCACTAATTATAATTCATGAGTGCTGCTTCCAGACAGCACTCAGGGAAGGAGGAAGCAAGGGAATTTCCCCCTTGTATTTTCTTCTTTAATTCTAAAAATCTTGGACTAAAAAAATGAATTCAGACATACATTCTACTTCAAAGATTTTTTATAATGAATTAAACACACCCCATTCAAAAAATGGGTTTATCTGTTTGGTTTTTTGGGGGCGGGGGGCTCTTCTGCTGAGAACTGATGAGGAGACATGGCCACTTCCTGTTGGCAGTGGTGAACCAGAGGTGCCACTTGACTCACTTTTTTGAAAACCTACTGGGACTCGGTGCAGGTTTGGAGCTGCCGGCAGGAATATTTGAACTTCAGCCCCAAGTGAAAGGGAGTTAGAGAAGGTGCTAAAGAAAGGAGAGTAAATTCTGTCTCTGAAGACTTAGTGTGCAAACAAGATTTGCTTCCTGGAATCTTGAATTAAGCCATGTTGCTTCTGGTCGTTTTCTTTTGTATCTTACTGTAGCAGAAAATCAAAAACAGTCTTATAAAAGCACTCTCTCCCTGCCTCCTCTGGCAACTCAAAAGGAGTTGCTAACATCTTTCAGTCCAGGAAAAGGGGCCATATGAGTGTTTAATACCAGGCTAGAGTGTTGTTTCAGTGAGCTCAAACACCTCAGTAAGTGCATATTCATATAAATAACTCCTACACACATGTAAGAATATAAAATTTTAAGTAATTTGCCACAATATTAATTTAGAGTTGCAACCCTCGGCCCTGGCCAGTGGGCTCAATGGATAGAGTCATTAGCCCCACATATGGACATCCTAGGCTCAATTCCTGGTGAGGCCACAAGAGAAGCAACTATCTGCTTCTCTCCCCTTTCTCTCTCTCTTCCCCTCCCACAGCCAGTGGCTCGACTGGTTCAAGTGTTGGCCCCAGGCACTGAGGATAGTTCAGTTAGTCCAAATACTCCAGCCTCAGGTGCTAAAAAATAGCTTCACTGATTCAAGTATCAGCCCCAAATGGATGTTGCCATGTGGATCCTGTTTGGGGCACATGCATGAGTCTGTCCCTTTATCTCCCCTCCTCTTTACTTAAAAAAAAATGTAACCTGCAGGTAACTAGTATAGCTACCAAATATAAAGAAATCATCTTTACAAAATCATAACCATAGTTCTTATTGTATATACCTTAACTTGGATGTCTATTTCCAAATATTTATTCAAAACCTTCTCTGACTCAGAAAGGCAGGATCCAACATCCATTGCATTGGAAAGTACTGGACTGATTTCTTGAATTGACATTTCCACCTTTAGGAAAAAAATAATATATTGCAACCTTATTAATATGCATTTGCATACATGTATGTCTATGCATAGAGAAGTTAAACATTGTTCTCTACATTCTCATTATACTTGAATATATATCAACATTAATCTAAAAACAGTTTTAAATATTTTAGAATTTCATATTTAAATTAATAATGTTCTTTAAATGAGATAATACTACTGACCTACCAGTAGAGGCTACATGTTTTAAAATATTTCTTTTACTAACAGCAATAAGATAAAAGCAATCATCATATCTTCTAAAAATTTTATCTGTAATATCTAGAAAGGATAATGCACTTGCCAACACATTAGCAGAGATGAATTTATCTGGTTAATTAACTCACAATCACCCAGTGTAAGTTGAATGGGGCCCAATCTGCAGGTGTATTTTGAAGTAGAGGTCTAGAGCATGGGTATTAGATCACCTTATAGGTTGCTAGATTTAGGGTTCGGGGACTCTGGGGCAGCATCAAACACTGTACATGGGATAATAAAACACAGGAACACACTTAGGCAATTTAATTGATGAATGTAAAAGACTATATTTGATTCTCAGTACACATGAATCAATGAATAAAGTGGCCTTTAAAGGTTTTGTTCCAGCCAAGTCACTGCCTTCATCCTGGGCTCTAATTAAAGTCCATATACTTCTCAGGGTCAAGCTGGTTCTAACTTGGCAGTGAGACAGTAGCAACAGCTGTTTGAGGCCCTACAGTGTCTTCCACCACCACCAAATTAACTTGACCCTCAAGCCCTAGGGAATATGGTTCCACAGCTGTCACCGTATTTGGAATCTCCCTGGACCCAGGCATCAGAACAAGGCTCAAATCCCCAAGTTTCTGGACCAATAACAGTTGGGGAGGCAATTTAAATAGAGACATGGTTATCTACTAACTTCTCCTGTGAAGTCCACTAATTCTACTTGTTTAAGTCAGGCATATAAATCCATTGTTTCAAATGAAAACATCATTAAAAATTTGAGCCCCAAGCCATGCAATGAGGTTCATTATCATTCATGTCACTGAGATATTACTAGTTTTTGCTACATATCCCACCTACAAATAAGTAATTTTTTATTTAGTCAAATAGTAGCTGCCTGGCTTTATTCCTCTTTGAAAATAAAAAATAAAATTCTTCCATACCAAGCCATTCTGTTCACTCCAAAAAGAGAATTTCTACCAGTGTGCTGGTATTCAGAATGACCATGTTCAGGGTATTGGCCTAGTTCAATAAAATATGATATGGTAATTTACTCCTGGAATCCCCGAAACTCATCATTTTTTGGTATCTACTTAATGTCTTCATGTTGTGTGGTTCCATGTTAACTAACACTTCTGCATATTGGAACAATACAGAAAATCATGTAAATCAAGGACACCATCCAAATATGCACATGGTTCAATTAACACAGTTCCGTACAATGTAAACACTGCCTTTGTGGTATGTGCTCAGGGCTGAGTGGCAAGTAGGATTTCATATACAGTTTTGGCAACCTGGGGCAGGGATGGTTGATGAGCAATAAGTGAATTGCAACCTTACTCTGTTTAATTATAAAACCCAATGTGGCATGTGAGAGAATCCTAAGACAGACACAGCCCAATTCTCCCCCCGAGGTCCACATGCTGCAGTTGTCACACCGTCTATCATCAGCTAACAGTAGCTTAAGGAGGACATGTTTTATGAAACTACCTTTCTTAGGTAGCCCTCCACAGAGGCTGCTAACTCTTGTTTCTTAAGAGCCAGTTCCTTGTGCGCTGAACACTGTGCGGTCAGGTGATCCACTCTTCTTTGAATGCATCCCATCATCTCCTGGATGCCAGTCACCTGAGAGCTGAATGGAACAAGCCAGCTGTTAGGTCACATCACTCCCCAGACAGAAGTCCCAGGAACAGGGGGCATCTGAAAATAAAGTTGCTCTTTCCTGAGAAGGATGAGTTGATAAAAGTTATCATGCTTTAGGCTTTAGGATAAGAGAAGTTAAGGAGTTATCGCCCTGGTACAGCAAAAAGCAAAATCCAATTATGTTCTTTTGTTTAAGTCAGTCTGGAGGAAAAAGATGAGTTCTGGGTTTTACAACCAGGTCTAATCTTCTTCTCTCCAAGTTTACTTTTTAATATTTCTCCAAGATATTTTAAGAACCTTATGGCAGAAAGCACAGTGTGTTTGCCAAGAGTTTTCCTGGGGGTGCTATTTAAAAGCTTCATTTATCTCAAGAAGCTCTTTAAATAGAAATGTGGATCAGCCAATTAACAAAACATTTACTAATCCAATAGGGTAAAATACTGATGTAACACTAAGGACCTTGTTCTTGATGATTATAAATGCTCGAGGCTGCATTAGAAGAAAACCGAGTTATCACCAACAATTAGGAATCAAATATACTTGCTCATAAAAAAGGAAACAAGACTTGCACTGTCATTATTCACCTGTGCTGGCCTCATAAGAAATCACAAAGCGACAGGAGAGCTCATAAAATATAAATGGCTTTAAAACAACAAATGAATTTAGAATTGAGCCCAATTTGCTTCAGTCTAAAAATAGATGGGCAAGTGTCCTAATCATGTCCAACTCAGGCCTAGTAGCAATGCAGGACAATGAAAGAACATTGCTCTTTTTAACTTTTCAGCCGATTCCTGAGACAGAGCCTTTCCTAGTGTGTAAGAAGTTGAACTTTTTAATTTCCCATCAGTCATTTCCTTCAAATACTAATAAAGATTAACATGATAACTCTTAAATTTAATTACCCAGAGTTTAAAAAAATTCTTGGAATGAGAAACAGATTTCAGTAGTTTTACCTCAAATAATTAATTTGTGACTATGTAAAAATGAATTTAATTGGTAATGAAATGAGGGCAAGATCCCAAATGACGGAGAGGTAAAGTAACTTCACAGGAATGACAGTGAGGCTGCTGAAGAGGTGTGACTTCATCAGGCAGCTGAGAATCTAGTCAAACGAGCTTGGGGTTCAAGTATGTGCTGTTCATATCACTCGAGTCCCAGAGAAGCTTAATTAGGGGGAACCTTATTGCAGACACATAATATTCCACAAACGTTACACTTAAAACAATTGGATTTGTATTTTAACAACACAAAGATAGTGAAGAGTATAATAAAAAAACTCAGGAAAGTTTTAGATATAATTCTTATGATGCTTTTTTTATTGAGAAATTAAATTTAATGGAGTGCCTGACCAGGCAGTGGCACAGTAAATAGAGCGTCAGACTGGGACACAGAGGACCCAGGTTCGAGACCCCGAGGTCGCAAGCTTGAGCGCGGGCTTATCTGGTTTAAACAAGGCTCACCAGCTTGAGCTCAAGGTCACTGGCTAGAGCAAGACGTCACTCTATCTGCTGTAGCCCCCTGGTCAAGGCACATATGAGAAAGCAGTCAATGAACAACTAAGGTGCCGTAACAAAGAATTGATGCTTCTCATCTCTCTCCCCTCCTGTCTGTCTGTCCCTATCTGTCCCTCTGACTATCTCTCTCTGTCCCTGTCACACATACAAAAAAAATTTAATTGATCAATAAAAGTACATAGGTTTCAGGTTTACATCTCTATATCTTATGATGCTTAAGTCCACAATGTTAATCATAGTTTAACTAGGTTTTAGACTTTGAGACATTATATGCCAAAAAGCACTTAAAAGCCCAATTGTCCTATATCTTATACTTTCTGAGTTTTCTATAGGATATGTAAATCTAAAATGAGAAAGACAAATTCTTTTTAAAAAGCGAATAAGTACTATGAAAAGTTGACCCAGAGAACAAAGTTTGTGAAATAAATGGGTAAGCATTTTCTAAACACAGTTATTGAGCACTTACTGTGACAGGTCACCATTTAATTTAATTCTCATAACTGCCTTATGATCTCAGTATGCTGTTCTCTCCATTTAGCAGATGAGCAAACTGAGGAACAGAAAAGCTCAGTAACTAGCCCAGGTCACAATGAAGTGGTCGAGCTGGGATTTGAACCTATATATCTGATCTCAGACCTCACACTCTTTACCACCTCCTAGTACCTTTTCTGGGTCTATAACACATGATAGAGGTATGAGGATATTGTTCCTTTAAAATTTCACTTTTTCCACCTGGCCAGGTAGTGGCGCAGTGGATAGAGCATCGGACTGGGATGCTGAAGACCCAGGTTCAAGATCCCGAGCTTGCCAACTTGAGCGTGGGCCCATCTGGCTTGAGCAAAAAGCTCGTCAGCTTGGACCCAAGGTCGCTGGCTCCAGCAAGGGGGTGCTCGGTCTGCTGAAGGCCCGCGGTCAAGGCACATGTGAGAAAGCAATCAATGAACAATTAAGGTGTCGCAAAGGCAATGGAAAAACTAATGATTGATGTTTCTCACCTCTCTCCGTTCCTGTCTGTCTGTCCCTATCTATCCCTCTGTCTGACTCTCTCTGTCCCTGTAAAAAATAAAAATAAATAAATAAAATTTCCCTTTTCCCACAGGTGTGTGTTGATGGAAACAGGGTTAGCCTGGCTGACATGCTCTCTTGAAATTGGCTGACATCTGTCTGTAGTTTTTGAAGTGGCCACTAGAGGGCCAGGGCACCAGGAAAGAGAGAGAAAACAAGAAAAAATGTGAACATTCGTTCTGTAAAAGTAACACCCTTCAGCAACTCACTATTTCATTGTAGATGAAACACCACCAACAAAACAGGATCTTTCTGTATATGTCTTAGGAAGTACCGTTCATTTTAGATTTTCAA
Source organism: Rhynchonycteris naso (assembly GCA_037038555.1). Taxonomy (NCBI): domain Eukaryota; kingdom Metazoa; phylum Chordata; class Mammalia; order Chiroptera; family Emballonuridae; genus Rhynchonycteris; species Rhynchonycteris naso. The sequence goes on along the minus strand of CM072997.1, from coordinate 54,201,235 downwards.
TGACCCAGGAGATTTGGTCTCATTATGTGGTGATTTGTACCTTATCGTGTATATCAAATGCATTGTAAATGTTTTAAGGGAAAAGACAGCATTCTTTTCATTCAGATATCTCTGTAGCTCTGAGTATATGTCCTTGTAAGTAGCATATTAATGAATGTTTTCAAATTAAATAAAATAGACTTTGACCAACACCTAGGGAAGAGAAGACAGATGTTAAGGAACAAGAACACTTGCACAGATAGTTACTATATAAAAATGTCACTAGTAAGTTTCTGAACAATGATGACTTTGACCACTTATAGAAGTTTTAGGCTATCCAAAGACTGCCCAAATTCTACTTTGATGGTTTATCATTTGTATTTAGGTGGGCGGGTACTTCCCTCCTTTTCTTAAAGCCGTAGATAGACAGACTGAATTCCCTGGCTTCCCTATACATTACTGCCTGTCCACTGGGTGTTCTACTCTCACTTGTGGCTTAGACCCATTCCTCATTATAAGAAACTCTCCATTGTCTAGCTTACCCTCATCAGCTCCTATCTCCCTTTCTCTGCATCCTCAGCTAAATCCTCTGTGTCTGTTCTGGCATTCATCTCTTTCTCTCCCTGATTCCCAGGTAGCCTGTATCTTCACACTCCTAACCCCAGTGCCACTCCCTCTCTATTCCTCCTCAGTGAAAACTTAATCTGCAGGTTATAACCTGCCTTGCTTCCAACATCTTTAGTTTGGAACTTTATATACTGATTCCACATTTTTTCTTTTGAACATTCCAAACATTTTAAAACATGTGTAAAAGAAATATGGGCAATTTTCTCAGAGCCTGTAAAACAGATGGTGTGATCAAAGGGAAAATATGACCTCACTCCGCCAGCAATTCTTCTAGGAACTGAAAATAAATGACTAGATTTCCATCAGTTACCCAGGAATGAGTCTTATTATTTCACAATTATATTAAATAAATGATGAGATAAGAACTAAGAACAAAGGACAGAAACTTGTTGAAAGAAGTCTAAGGCTCTGTGGCTCTGTAATTTCAGTGGAAATACTGAGTGATTTTTTAGCTCTCTCTATAAGAATGTATAAATGGTACCTATCCATACTGTGAGTGTGAGGTTGGTTCATCAGATTATTTCTGATGCTGACTTTGACTTTCCCAAGTATCACTGATATTCAGAAATAACAGACTGGGAAAGTTTCTTCAGACACTTGTTAGAAACTCCATTGTGGGAGCAGTTTCTCCCTTGTTCATTGAGCCAGTAGAGAAAAGGGGGAAGAAAAACAACTGATCCCCCCACCCCCCTGAAATTGCAGAGACATATTGACTTCTGACTTAAAAATAGACTGTTCAATTTGTTGTCTGAAAGCAGTTTCCCTGTCTTTGCATCTGTCACAAACTGGGCCTGGGGAAGGGAGCAAATCCCAGTGTTAATGTGTTCTAATGATTCTTTCCGGAGAACCAAGTTGCTTTCAAACCTTTCATAAATTACTATTGGCAGCCCATCTGGATTAGGAGCTGAACCAGATGGTAAGCACTTGACAGCTTATTCTATCTCATCAGAAGGAATCAGCTGATCATATTTTTCTTTTTGTCCATGAACAAATTATACTTTGAAAATGGAAACATATATATCTTCCTTATCATTAGCTTGCTGCTTCTTTTGACAGGAACCCAAATGGTGTCACTTCATGTTTGTAATCTTCTTTATTTTGGAGGAAACAATCATTGTTCTCTAGTTTTCATATCTACTTTGAAAAAGTGCCATTTGCACTGTAGAAGTGAAATGTATGTTTTTAATTTTTTTTGTCTTTTTTGTTAAATACATTGAGAATTCTTCCCTACCAAACAAAAATCATACACACACACACACACACACACACACACACACACACACACACACTTTTAATATACACTTAACAGTGAAGAAACAGAGGGTAGTAAGTGGGGTTCAAATTACAGAGCCCCTGGGTTCTGGTGCAGATATGTGCAGAGATGGCCACAGGTCCCATTGCTATGTGGTCACAGAGACCTACCTGAGGAACCAAGGCTAGGAGTCTACCTGAAATAAGTAACTGGGGTGAGGTTCTCTCTCCTCATTAAAGGAGAGTGAAAATGCTGCAGCCAAGTGCTATTGGAGCAAGGAAATCAGATATAGCCAGGAAGTCAGGGACCACTCCTCGATCCCCACTTGATTTTGTCAATGCATCTCTGAGAGCCGCCATATCTCATTAGGAGCTACAGTGATCCTGATCAAACATCAGAAGGCTGATTCTAGACTGGAGACCCTGTGAGTTCAGGTCGAAGTCATTGTAAAGCTGATAAAGGTGAAAGGACAAAGAAGAAAAAACAAAACAAGAAAAATCAAGCCCAAAAACAAACACTTCCCACTCCAGATAAGAGTACAATCTAAAATGTCAGAACACACAAAGGAAAATACACCCTAAGAAAAGACACTAAACAGTCAAGAGCTCAATGCACTTTATCTGAGATAAAAATAAGTAGAACAACCTGAAATGACTTTATCATAAATACATCTGAGATCATCAGAGAGGTAAAGGAAAACCCAACACCCACAGTAAAAGAACAAGAAACTCTGAAACCATAACACTCAGAAATAAAAACAAAATTGGATAGGAAACAAATGAGTTAGAAATCCTAAAGATGGAAAAATATAGCTATAAAACTAAAAAACAATCAATGAATAAAAACAAAGGGAAAATTAACAAAAGAGAAAATCATTGGGATTTTCTAAGGGATTCACTGAGACTACAACATGAAGTGCTAAAGGAATGATAAAGACAGAAGAGTTCAGAGACCTGAGTGGCAGACAGAGAGGATCCGACGTTCTATTAACCGTTAGAGGAGCAGAGAACAGAACACAGCAGAAAGTCAATATTTAAAGAGATAAGTGCTAAATATTTTCCCTGCTTGATGACATAAATCCTTAGATAAATAGGACACAGCAAGAACTGAACACGCAGATGTTCTTATCAGAAATAATCTGAAAAATATAAAAATAGAGGTTAACGTGCTTCCTTCCAAAATGTTTTTCTTCTTGCAGTCCTTGCCGGTCAGTCCCCTCCAAAGTTAGTGCAATGCCTCATACACAGCATGGATCTGACTTTGATTCTATCTTTACTAACTCCTCAAACACCACTACTTTCATATGGGCTTAAAATACTTTATGATGTGGTTGCACTTAAAATATTAAAACATTCCCTGATTTTCTGGACTATTTAGGTGGTTTTCAGATTTGCGCGAGTAGAAACAGAACTATGATGAGCATTTATTCATACATATGTCCACTCATCTCTCTCTCTTTTCCGTGTTCTTGACTCCCAAAAGCCTCCAGTCTGAGACCACCTCTCCTGAGCCACCCAGGCATTGATTTCTATGCTGCCCCCTTTGCTGGCCTTCCTCTGTAGACCTGGAGTCCCAGATTTTCCTGTTCTGGGATCCTTGCTACTACTTCACATCACATCATCGCCATCATGAATAAATAAGTTCATATCATAATGAGGGACTCTTAGGTATTTTTAAAAAACCCAATCCAGTCACTCCTAGATTTAATGAAAAGCATGAATGTTGGGTGCCTTCTATGCTAAGCGTTGCAAAATCATGAAAGCCTTGACAATGTTAACAGGTCCAGATTGCAGTTATGACATTTACTCAGCCTCTGAAAAGAGCAGCTTAATATAGATGGGAAAATATTTGAAAAGTGGTTGAGTTAACACTGTCATAAGAACTTAACTTTGTAATTCCCTAAATTTCAGTATCTGACATTTACCATCTAAATGCATGATCAAATCTTTATATATATATATATAAACAGCTATTTTAAATCCTTAACTGCTGAGCAGAATTCCTATAAATGACTCTATTAGGCAAAGGAAATTTGTTTTTCTTTCATTGTTTTGTCTTGTTGAAGAATGGGGATTGTTTTTGTTTGTTTTCCACTTAAGATCTTTAAAAATGTTTTTACTATGACAGAAGCTTTCCTTTGATGTCATACTGAATCCCTTGACATTTCAAACCAAGTCCTCTAATGTGTAAATATTAAGATGAGGAACATAAAAGGGGTTTCACACATAGTTTCAACTCTACAGAGGGATGTCATGGTCTGATAAAGAAATGATACTGTCACAAGTCAAACTAAGGAGTGATTCAGAACATCACAGAATGAAAAGTGAAGAGTGAAACCATGAGACAGAGCTGACCAATACAAAGAATCCAAAAGTATTTATTGTGTGGTACATCCTGATTGTGTTCATCTTTTGGCTAGAGGATGTAGACCTTTCAGCTATATCAGATTTTGAAATTCAACAATGGCCCTCTCAGATCTCACTCCTACCCTTGTCTTATCCCGATCAGGAGCTTGGGAATGCATCTCCCTTCTCTCAAGCAGCTGGCCCCAACATCCAATGTCCCCATGACTTCCTCATGCCCAGAGACAGTCCCTTGGCAAATCATTCCCTGACTGGCTGTTACTAAGGTTCTGGAGACTGAACGCCAGAGATAGATAGATGATAGATAGATAGATAGATAGATAGATAGATAGATAGATAGATGATAAATAGATAGGAGATAGATAGATGATATATAGATATAGATATAGATATAGATATAGATATAGATATAGATATAGATATAGATATAGATATAGATTTGACAGCCCTTAGAGCCTGGCGATGGCATGTCATGTTAGAGGCTTATATGCACATTCAATACATTTTTAAACAAAGTGAAAGACAGAATAACTTTTAGGGAAGGTGAGACTTGACTAGAAACTAGCACAGGGGTCCCCAAACTACAGCCCACGGGCCGCATACGGCCCCCTGAGGCCATTTATCCGGCCCCCACCGCACTTCCAGAATGGGCACCTCTTTCATTGGTGGTCAGTGAGAGGAGCACAGGATGCATCCGCACCCATAGTTCCCATTGAAATACTGGTCAGTTTGTCGATTTAAATTTACTTGTTCTTTATTTTAAATATTGTATTTGTTCCCGGTTTTTTTGTTTGTTTTTCTTTTTTACTTTAAAATAAGATATGTGCAGTGTGCATAGGGATTTGTACATAGTTTTTTTTATAGTCCGGCCCTCCAACCGTCTGAGGGACAGTGAACTGGCCCCCTGTGTAAAAGGTTTGGGGAACCCTGAACTAGAAGATGGATGGAGTACCTTTAAAGCACACTAGAATTAAAAAAATAAAAATAAAAAGAATCCATGTTCACTAAGTGGCCAGACTCCTTGTAATTGATTAAAGTTGAATGAAAGGAGTAAACAGAGAACTAGCAGTTCCTGACGTAGTGGTTCACAGCAGCACTCAGGGTCTCCACCTCTTACTACCATGTGACAAGTAGCAGGGCAAGTTACCCAACCTCTCTGTGCCCCAGTGTCCTCATCTGCAAAAATGGGACAATAATAACAGTAGTACTTCTATTACAGGGTGGTTTTGAGGGTTAAATTCATAATGTCTAGAAACTACATAAGTGTTTGCAATTCTTCCTAAAGACCGTTTGGACAGTCTGACTTCCACCAAACTCTTTGATCCTGGCTATGCCCTACTGCCCTTGCCACCCACACCTCCAGCCACCTTTTCCTTCCTGTTACCCCTCTGCCGCTGCTCTGCCTGGTCCACTCACCTCCCGGAATCCTTCCCCGACTACAAGGTCTAAAATGGGTTTCTCCCCACAGTCACTCTCCATCCCATTTCACTTTTATATGTTTTCATAATACTCATTTCTGTATAAGAGCATCTTATTTATCGATTTATTTGTTAGTCAACTGCTTCTTCCTACTAGTATATGAGCAGCATAAGGAGAGACACTTTGCCTCTCTTACCATTATGCTTGGGAGCACCTGATTTACAAAAGGTGCTCAATAATACTTCTGGAATAAACAAATAGCCATGTTGTGTCTAAGTTCATAATCATCCACAATATCAACTAACGGAAGTAGTGTTTACCACCATAAAAGAAAATCGTGGGAAGAGAACACAAAGTGCTAATTAACTCCTGGTTTTATTTCTCTATAGAATATGAATGTCTGAAGAATTAACATTAAAGAAGGAATAAGTGTTAGATCAAAACAAACAATACTTTAAGTTCTACCAAAGCAAAATATCCAGTCAGGATGAGGTTTTATATGCTTTGTAGACAAAAAGGAATTTAATGGAAAGTAACTTCACACGGTGATCTGATGAGAAATTCCTACCTGGGCGGGCCAAGGTGGTAGGTAGTCATGCCCCCCACACAAAGCTTTTTAGCAAAAGGTTTATCTTTGCCCTAAACAAAACCTATCCATTGTTTCTGTGCTACTAGGTTAACACATCTCTGAGATGCCTCTTTTCATACCCCTCCTAAAAACGTGAACCAGCCTTTCAGACTCCTGTTTTAAGACATAACCTGCTCACGAGAGCACATACTCTTAATTAATCTGTAATCCAATGCATGCCTTGCTTTCTCCGACATGCATGCAATCTTATGCTCCCTCCTTAATTCCCAACGCATAAAAGAAACTACAAACTTTTATTTTCAGGAACATTTGAGAACTTGTTCCCTGGTATATGTCATCAGTTTGGCTCAAATAAATTGTTATAAAAGTCTTCACAGGTTTGAACATCTCTTACATTGACAGCTAAATTCACCACAACAAATTAGAATGAAAAATAGTACAGTCTTTTTCTGTAGGGATAGAAACTGAGTCAATACAGAAGCAAATTTACTTGTAAATTTCAAGTTAATTTCAGTGAACAGAAAACACAGAAGCGGCATGGTTTTGCTGAGTGTTTGCAGGTCTTGGCATTCTGAAGTGGCAGCTACACTGACCAGCAAAAAGGTCCCTCATTTTTGACCAATTATGGAAAACATCACCTTCAAACAAGGTCCCTGTAGTTCCAGTCGCTACAGCTTTCTGTGGCTTAATAAATGCAGACTCCTGCTTGGTAACAGGCCACCTATGGTCTATCTTTAGATTCAGTGCTCAAAGGTGAGTCCACGCTAGGCCTAGGAAGAGCTGAGGAGGCCAGAAGCTAGCAGCTTTCAGCTTCATGGAAAATCTAAGTTTGACCACCATCACTTACTTTTATAGGTAACTTACATGATAGCTAAGTGCAAATGAATGCATGACAATACCTTTCAAATTAAAATGTATTTAGATTGTGACAGATACACTCTGCAAAATAAAAAATGATTTAAAGACTCAGAATTATCACCAGATTATAGGGAGAAAATAGAAAAAGCAAAGAAATATTTAAATAAGCATTATTTATGTTGTGAGGCTGCTCCAACTTCAAAGGTGTTTGATTCCAGCATAGGAAAACAGTATGGACCTGTTTCTAATAAGGTAGTAATTATAGAACAATCATGACAAAGGTCTCAGATTTACTGAGAAGCTGTAAAGCCAGTAGCCACAGCCGCCATCACAGCCACCTGGCCCGTGCAGGTTTGCATTTGATTTAGACAGATGGTAATGAAACTACGAAGCCAAGAACTGGTGGGCCCTCATCTTTATCTTAGCTTGTACCCAGCAGGCAAGAAATACACACAATGGGAAAACACTTCCCTTTCCATTCAGGGCTCCCAAAGCCACTGACTTATCCAAGTTTCCTAGAATCAAAGGTTTCTACCTCACCAGCCATATTCACCTCTGTTCCCCATCTCCTCTCTGCACAAACTGGCTTCTCCTTCAGCACTCTGCCACCTTGGCTGCTTCTCCTCTCCTCCACGTGGCATTTCTCTGCTCTCCTACTGCATGGGCTCCTCCTAGAACGTAATCACTCTTCTTCTGAACAACGTGATCTCTCTTCTTTTTAAAATCTTTCGGCTTGAAAGCCCTCCCCCAACACATATTAACATAATCACGCCCATCCCAAGCAAGAAGGGCAACTAATATTATCACCTGGACAACAGGCTTCCATGTGAGCAGTGCCATTTTTAACAAAGTGAGCATAATATATTTTATCTGCCCAACAGTAGCTTAACCTCAAATAAATGTGAACTTCTGAAGTCCTGTGTTTTTGATTAATAGAAAAAAAAATCAGGTCTAAAGGTCTCTGAAATTCCTATCTGTCCCTATACTAAATTCTGCCCTTTATTACCTTAAGATTAGTGTTTATCTGTCCCAGTTCAAATATAACCTTCCCTAGTTAGTAAAAATGAGTATGACTTGGTGTAGCTGACTCTATTGTAAGCATCTGCAACAACCATGTGACTCAGCATTTATTAGCTTTTAAAACTCTTTGTATAGAAAGTAAAAAATATAAGGGAGCCAATTGTTTATTGGGCACTCTCTATGTGCCAAGGGTGGTGTTACACATCTGATTAAAAAAATAGAACTCGATGAAATATATATCTTCATTTTATAGATGAGGAAACTGAGGATCACAGAAATTAAGTTTTAAAGTCATGTCATTGTTTTGGCTCTCAAAATGCATTAAATAAAACTCCTTTCACACTAAGTCTTATGTTTTTTATCCACACCAGTTTTCAAATGCCTGGTAATAGAAACCTCTGTGTTTTAGAAGTGTATCTGTCATTTGAAAATCTAGGAAGCCATTGTGATGTTCAGTAACAGGGACTTTGCTCTATTGAAATTGCAATTTATTTCCATTGCCACCGATATAAACTTCATTTCACTCCAGCAGTGGCTTAACTTGAAAATTTCTTCTTAGGTTCTACTTCTTTCCTCTACTGGTGACTCAGGTCATTGAACACATAAGTCATTAGGTGAGGAAGAGAGCAAGTCCCCAATGGAATGCATGCAATTGAGGTCAGTAGCTACAGGTGGTTCTAGCTTGCAACTGAGATTCTGATGCATGTCAATTCAGTTTTTAATGAATTTTTATTCAACATCTACCTCCTGAGTAGAAAATGTCCTTTGCCAAGTAACAATTTTATTTTACCTTCAGTTCGTCCTACAAAAATGGAAATAGTATTTATTTGTAAAATGTTGTGAAATCTCAGGGCAATCAAATACCTTGGAACTACTATAGAAGCTCATATATCTAGGACATTAACAGAAACCATACTATGAATTATTTTTTTTTAAATGCAGTTACCTAACCACTAATTAAAGTTTCTTAAAATGGTCCCTAACAATTGTTCTCTTTCTTTCTTTCTTTCTTTCTTTCTTTCTTTTTCTTTCTTTCTTTCTTTCTTTCTTTCTTTCTTTCTTTCTTTCTTTCTTTCTTTCTTTCTTTTTCCTTTTTTGGCTCAGTTTAAATATTGAAAATAAAGTACAGTGTGTCTGTAAAGTCACGGTGCACTTTTGACCGGTCACACAGTCAAAAGTGCACCATGACTTTATGGACAGACTGTATTACTGATTAGGACAAACATGATAAAGTTTACGAGTAATAAATTATGACCAGCTTTCTAGCTACAGGAGTTAAGCTTCAAACTGAACAGAGAACTTTGGTTTCTGGGCAAGAAGCAGAGACTGGATTTACCTTCATGCCTTAAACGACTAGAAAATAAACAAAACATGTGAAACAATGGTTCTCAGACAGTGAACAAGAGATGAGCTTACAGATACATCAGTTTATTGCCTCAAAGATAATTTGCAGGCCAAAGCTCCCGGAGGTAGAACCCAAACAGAGCCCATACATATTGCTGAGTTGAGGGAACAGATATCAGACTTCTAGAAGGCCAAGGCACCTAGAATAGTTGGGGCATCATACTAAAGACAGGTTTCCAGAAATCTGGGGATAAGGCCGTGGCTACCTCCTGCCACCCATGTGTGATAGGAAACTGCCCACACCAGGGAAGGCTTTATAGGCAAAGAGTAGCCTGAACAGAGAAGTAACAGCTGCCTGTGTTTGGAGACACACCTGCTCACCTGATATGGGTCCATTCCCCAATCATAACTGGAGGTCTCACTACTTAATCCAGTTATCAGATGACTCAGAATTCAGATCAATGCCCAGCATGTACCCTGAGTTCAGGCACAAGTGTCTGTGCCACCCCATAGGGTGTAGTAAGATACCAAAGAATTCAAAAATTAATATTGATTTTTTTTTTTTTTTTTTACAGGGCAGAGAGAGAGAGATTCAGATAGGGATAGACAATCAGGAATGAAGAGAGATGAGAAGCATCAATCATCAGTTTTTTGTTGCGACACCTTAGTTGTTCATTAATTGTTTTTTCATATGTGCCTTGACCACGGGCCTTCAACAGACCGAGTAACCCCTTGCTGGAGCCAGCGACCTTGGGTCCAAGCTGGTGAGCTTTTTACTCAAGCCAGATGAATCTGCACTTAAGCTGGCGACCTCGGGGTCTCGAACCTGGGTCCTCCGCATCCCAGTCCGACGCTCTATCCACTGCACCACTGCCTGGTCAGGCTAATATTAATGTTTTAAAGTCAGGTTTGTTGTCCTCTACTTTCTGTAGGGAGTGAAAGTTAAGGGAGGTGGGAGTTTTCTGGCTTGCAGAAACATACTGTATAGGAAACCCCTTTTTACCAGGAAGCTTAAAAAGCATTTTATAATTTAGGTTAGGCATAAAGAGATTTTGTAAACATGATTTTTATACTTGTGTGTGATTTGCACCAACTCAGGTTAGACAACAACATTGTATTGTAAAGAGATTTTGTGCTAGAAGACTTAGATTCCTCTACCTCTGTGAGAAACAGGGTAAACACCTAGCCAGGTATGGGGAGAGGAGGGAGAGATTAAGCAAATCTTTTCCTCTCCTCTTTTTTCTTCTTTAACGGGCCATTTATAAAAGTTTATTCCCTGGCACCATGTAGGTTCCCTGCCTCATCCTGAAAGCATATAGTTAATGCATATACCTCTGGACAAAGGAATAGCAAATAAACACTGAAAAATTTGGAAATGTCTTTTAATATAAAAAGCAACATTTTTCACTATTGTATTACCTTATAAGTTTTGATATATAGGAATATTTTTTCCAAATTTATAGACAAATATTATAAGCTTGCTAATGAATTGTGTCATCACTCCCTCTCCCCCTTTTCCCACCAACCTGTGTATGACCAAAGGTATATAATCTGCCTCAGGGCTGTGCGCAGGGCACATGATTTGAGTCAGCTGTGCCCCGTGTTAGCCATAAGCGGCCGGTTATTAAATTTCCTCCTTTTAATAAAATTTTTTAAAAATTCATTTGGATTTGGTGTCTCTACAGAAACCTGGCGAAACGGTACTTTACAACAGGGTATCTTTGTATTTATACATTCTGGAAGACTTCACCTTTAGCAAGGGAGGGGAAGAAAGGAGCTATTATATCACATTTTTGGGTATGACATGTGCACCCTGGGGCTCCTGGAACCAAGTGTACACTTGACTTGATGTATATGATGTGGAGCTAACATACAGGAAGTTTACTGTAGTAAAACTACCGTGGTAGCTATAATTGGTGTTGTTAGCTTTTCAAAAGGGAGAATCATTTGCCTTTCTCATTGCCTCAGCTTTTTGGCTAGTGCTGGAAGAACTTGGACCATTTCTGTTCTTGGCTTTGTATGATCCCATAGCAACCATCACAAACCCCTGTTAAAGATGTCTGTTGGGATTTACATTGTCTTCTGAAAAGAAAATTCCCTTAACTCAAACTTACCAAAGCATCGTTTTAAACACTTCTAACATAGAGCAGAACAAAACAAAAATAAAATAATTTTATCACATTCCACCTATTTCATTGTTCCTCAAACAGAGTGTTTTTGAGTTTCAAGGAGATTATGGATTGGAAGATAAAATAAAATAAAAACTGGACTTAAGCCATTGGCACAAATCTTTTTGTCTCTCTGTCAATATGTAAGCCCTGCTTTCATTTCTTCCTCATCAATATCTATATCATCATCTGCTCTATCATCCCTCTTTTGTCTTCCAATCCCTGATCTTTATCATACTTCCCTTTCATTCCCTCTCTTTCTCAAGTCCCTTCTCTCTCCTGATTCCCTCTCAAATCTAGACTCACTTTGATACATTGACCAAATGTGCTCATAAAAACGACCAACCCTAGCACACTGGTGAAGAGCATGGGGTATAGTGCCTATCAACTTGGATTGAAATTCTGGATCTGCCACTATCCAGCTGTGTGGCTTTGGAAGTTACTTAACCTCTCTGTGTCTCAGTTACTTGTAAGAGTGGGACATTAGTAGTATGTGCCTTGTAGAGTTGCTGTGAGGCTTAATGAGATAACATTCCTAAAGCACAGTGCCTGGCACACGGTGGGCTCTCAATAAATGTGTGCCATTATTATTAACAATGTCACCTTTTACTTGGGGTGTTTGTCTGGTGAGCCACCAAAATCACTGATGAAAGAGAATTCTGGTACTTTATTTTTTTCTAGAAAAGGAAAAAAATAAACAGGGTAGATTCCAGGCTCATGAATTAATAGGGAAGAAACCCCATGGAGAATATGAAAAGCACTGAGAACCGAGCTTGGTTTCTTCTGTCCTTCCCCTCTACCCTCCTCAGAAACTCATAGAAAGAAAGCTTTAGCACCTTCAGATCCTCAGCCTCAGAATATGGCCTCACTTCCAGCTGAGCCATGCTGTGTTCAGAATCACTGTTGGCCAAAATTCAATAGATCTATTTAAGCCACATCATAATGTAGTAAAGCATCAGAAGCAGAAAAAAAATCACACAACTTATTTTTTAACAAGTTGTGGAAACTGAATAAAACTGGTTACAATGAGGAAGAAATAGACTCTACTCACCTGCAGGAGTCCAGCTGGCTGATTAAGGCTTGTCCTTTTTGCAATGCATCAGCTGTGCAGTCCATAATCTCTCTGTGTAACTCCTCATGCCTCACTGCCAGGACAGGCAGACTGAAACCCTCTGATTTAAGGAGCTTAAGGTAAGCTTCAACTCTTCCAAGTACATCAAATGCCTGCCAAAGAAAACATACTTTCATTTTCTGCTTTCCTAGTTTAAAATCTACATCGATGTGTACATGAAATACTAGAGATTAACCCACCCTATTTAATTTATTAGTTTAATCAAAACCAAAAACAAGTTTGCTCTTGGAAAAGAGCAGTACAGTTTTAAGGCTCCATTTAGAGAAATTTATCACAGCTTAGTTCAGCAAAGATAAGAGTCAACACCTTAAAATTACCAAAATAGTTTGCATTGAGAACGTAGCTATACAACAACAGTTATACCTGTATAGAATTTGGGGGGACAGGCTTTTTTTTTGCACATTCTAAACTTCATACAAATAATGGATGGGATATTTTTCAAATATCACACCAACTTTCATAACCTGAATGTCTCTGTAATTCTTAAAAGGAAATTTCCCAATAAATTGCATTTTCAACCTGAACCACTGTAGGGAAATAGTCAAGAAATGATTAATGTTCTTTTGTCATTGCCTTTCCAAGTAGAAGACCTTCTCCTTACTCCCTCCAAGACACCCATCCCTACGGAGAAGATAAGAATTCAGATCTGAAGCAGTGCACAGATGAAGACAACAACATATAAATAAACTATGCAGGAAAAAACATACCTTTGCAAACCAAGATAGTGAGCAAAGAATTCTGAACTTGTATTTTCTTCCTTTACTGGCCATCAACAACCAAGCATGGGGTAATTAAGTTTATAAAATTAACAGAGTAAGTTTTGGGTCATTAAGGCTTTAATTGGCATTAAGATGGAGAAGTATATGATAAAAAGACAATAAAAGAGGACTGTTGTAATAGAAGGAGAAAAGAGAATGAGAGCAGAGTGCATTGCAATAGTCTTCATAGGTCTTGTGATATCCTATCTCTGGACTTGAGCCTGGAGAACAGGAGATGAATTAGGTAAATTGAAGAAAAGCTAAAGAGCAAGAGGACTCTTGCTACGTTGCCCTTGGGCGCTGTTGGAAGAAGCCACCATACAGGATGCTCCTTGCAAGTCTGGACAGCAGTCCTATCCCAGCACACTGGACAGTGCCATGTCAGCCAGGGCCTTCGAGTCCACCCTTCCCCAATCACTGAGTTGGAAGCCACTGAGCTTGGCAGGGGCTTAACAGGTGGAGCAGGAAGACCCCACAGAAGACTCGAGATCAATGAGAACAAATGGTCTTGTGAGTCTAGCACCAATACCCTAGACATACCAGAGGAGCAAGGCTATGTTGATATTGAGGGGACACAGTTTAAGCCAAATATGGAAGATATAGCTGTGAAACTGTGTAAAAACACCCATGTTCTTACCCTGGCTGCCACGTTAGGGAGTGGGTTTTAATAGCAGAATTAAAACTGGAAAAAATTTGAATTTATAAATGAAATCTCTCAAATATTGCCATAGTACATGTAATTTGATTTTCTATTCTCCCACCAATGTCCTCATGTCTCCTAAATCTGCTCTTTCTGTTTACTTAGAAGATTTAAAACAAAATCATTCCCATTTATTTAGTAGCTAATAGGATGTAATGATAGTAATAACTATGATTTAATGCAAACTATGTGCTTCTTCTATTTTATTTCATAATTATTTTTTATCACTCAGCAAATATTTTTGAGTGTCAGCTGAGTTTCAACAACATTGTACTTACCAGTCCTGGGAAGAAGCAGGAAGTCACTTCCATTATACAACTGGGGAAACTCAGTCCAGAGAGGTAAAATAAATTGCACAAAGTGAGACTTCTACAAAGTGGCAGATTGCTATTGGCACTCAATTTGTCTGGCTCTGAGGTCCTGCTCTTAAACCAAAGGCTATGGCACCGTGTGGCAGAGATTTACTGTGGGAGGCTAAGCAAGAAGGGGCATTTCCGAGAAGCCTGTTAATCTTAGGTGAAAAAGGTGTGAATTTAAAACAATTTAAAACTTGCTTCTTATAAATAAGTGTCTACCTTTCTTTCTTACAGGTGAGAAAAAACACAGAGAAAGGTTGAGTGATTTCTCTTACACTATATTGGACTCTAGAAGAAAGATATTTTTATTAAAGAAACTTTGAACCTGAAGAACCCTTCCTTAGCTAATCCTTTTTCTCCCCTGCAGTTGGCAACAGAGCCAAGATGCTGATATTAGAAAAGATTATTTGAATTACTCTCTTAACCATTACACAACACATTAAAATGCCACTTGGCAGTAACCACTGTTTCTGGAATTTGAGGGTTTTTTGTTTTTTGGGTTTTTTTTTTAGCAAGAGAGACAGAGAGAAACAGACAGACAGGCAGGAAGGGAAAGAGACGAGAGGCATCAATTCTTCCTTGCGGCACCTCAGTTGTTCATTGATTGCTTTCTCATATGTGTCTTGACCAGAAAGAGGGGGCTTCAGCCAAGCTAGTGACCCCTTACTCAAGCCAGTGACCTTGGGCTCAAGCCAGCAACCTGGGGGTCATGACTATGATCCCACGCTCAAGCCAGTAACCCCACACTCAAGCTGGTGAGCCCACGCTCAAGCCAGCAACCTTGGGGTTTCGAACCTGGATCATCTGCGTCCCAGGCCAATGCTCTATCTACTGTGCCTCTGCCTGGTCTGGCTGGAATAGTATTTATATTTAAATTTTGTATTGCTTAGTTGAATAATGTTGAGTTTCTAGTTAATAGTTAATCAAGGGTTAATGTTAAAGTTAGTGCCTAAAGCAAAAACTTGCTGTATTCAAAATTATCATGAACTCCCTTCCATCATAATTAAACTTTAATATATGTGGATTACTGCTTACAGTAATACACACTCACACTTAGGACAGAGAGCTGTCAAGCTAAAGAGAAGGAGGAAATAGAGGAAAAGTCTATGTGCAGATGTCAAGGCATTCACTTCTTTCTTCCTTTAAGATAATTCTCAGCCCTGATCAGTTGGCTCAGTAGTAGAGCATTGACCCCATTTGTGGAAGTCCTGGGTCAGGGCACAGGAGAGGCGCCCATCTACTTCTCCACCTCTCTCCCTCTCACTCTTTCTCTCTTCTCCTCTTGCAGCCATGGCTCTATTGATTTGAGTTCATTGGCCCCAGGCACAGAGGATGGCTACATGGAGCCTCCACCTCAGGAGGTAAAAATAGCTCAGTTGTGAACACATCCCCAAATGGGCAGACCATTGGCCCCAGATGGGTCACTGAATGGATCCTGGTCAGGGCACATGTATGAGCCTGTTTATCTCTCTTCCTCTTACTTAAATTAAAATAAATAGATAAATAAGTAAATAAATAAATTTCAAGTTCCTACTGGGAAATGGGAAAGAATAGAGAATTTCAGTTATTTTCCTTGCCTGTGTGTTTAACTTCTCTTTCTTTCTTTCTTTCTTTCTTTCTTTCTTTCTTTCTTTCTTTCTTTCTTTCTTTCTTTCTCTCTCTCTCTCTCTCTCTCTCTCTCTCTTTCTTTCTTTCTTTCTTTCTTTCTTTCTTTCTTTCTTTCTTTCTTTCTTGTTCAGTAAGAGAAGAGGAGGCAGAGACAGAGACAGACTCCTGTATGCACCCTGATCAGGATCCGCCCTGCAAGCCCACTAGGCAGCTATGCTCTGCCCATCTGGGAGATTGCTCCATTGCTCAGCAACTGTGCTCTTCTTAGCACCTGGAGCAGAGTCCATGAAGCCATCCTCAGTTGGCCAACTCACTCCAATTGAGCCATTGCTGGAAGAGGGGAAGAGAGAGAGAGAGAAGCAAGAGGGAGAGGAGTGGGGAAGTAGATGGGCACCTCTCCTGTGTGCCCTGACCAGGAATTGAACCCGGAACATCCACATGACACTCTAGCACTGAGTCAACTAACCACCCAGGGCTCCACTCTGTTTTAATTTTAAGCCATTAAAGGCTTAATGTGTACCATGTTTGTTGCTATTTTGAAAACTGAAGAAAAAATGTGAAAGTAACTATGGCATGATGGTATATATGTAGTAAGTACTTAGAAAATATTTGCTGGCTATTAGTCTAAATCTCCAGTGATGACTCACATCTTCGAAAAATCACCCACTGACTGTCACTCATCCCATGTGGGTCTTTTCTCTGTGTCCCCATGGAACAGCTGCTACTCTCACATTGTTGGGTTGGGCATTGGTTTCGCCATCACAGGAGTTAGATTCTGAAGCCACGTGTACATTAAATGCATGTGTGATGTGGCTACATGCCATTCTTGAAGTTATCATAAAAGTAGTATCTTCTAATACCATGGAAATAATTTGAAGAGCTATAATTCACTGGAAGAATGTACTATATCAAGGGCCAAAATATCCCATAACTTAGAACCAAAGTGGCCAAATTTTATCCCAGAGTTTTTATCGAAAAGATTAAAGTATTAGGAAAGCATTTACTTATGATATTCTATGT
Organism: Rhynchonycteris naso; assembly: GCA_037038555.1. Lineage (NCBI taxonomy): Eukaryota > Metazoa > Chordata > Mammalia > Chiroptera > Emballonuridae > Rhynchonycteris > Rhynchonycteris naso. The sequence goes on along the minus strand of CM072997.1, from coordinate 54,184,042 downwards.
TTCACACTTAATGGAACGATGGCAGCAAAGAGGGGGTGAGTGATTCCATTCCCTCTTTAGCCCAACAAATATATTTGCAAAATACCTACTATCAGTAAAATAGGACGGACGCTGTTAGAGAGCTTATTCCTTATCCTTAATCCTGACCAAACCATAATGGGAATAATCTATAAACACAAAAGTAGTTAAATTTATTAATTTTAAGAGGCAACTTCTTTCAAGAAGGTTCTTGTCTGTGACTGTCATATGCAAAGCTGATTTCTCTTATCCACATGTAGAATTTGATGAGGAATCCATGTGCCAATTCCAGAAAAGATCTAGGTACCATTGCCTCTCAAGCTACTCCCAAAATAGAACCGATGCTTTACTGCTTATCATATCCATAGGAACCTGATACACTGAGTCCAGCCTGCAGAGATCTCTTTGTTACACAAACGACACACAACAGCTTGTTTCTGGTAAGAACCCGGTGTCCCTCACATAAGATCCTTTGTGATTAATATTTCACCTTTAGTTTTTCTCTTTACATCCCTCTCTTTCTTCCACCCTTGTGTATGCTGGTCAAGTATAGGTTTTATGACTGGTTTAGAAAAAAAGAAAGGATATAAGCACAAGTATAATATTTTCTCCTCCTACGGTCTAGCTCTCATTGACTATTTTATATGGTACCACTCAGTTCTCAGACAGGTAAAGAAGAAATGAACAAGTTTTTTTTGGCCCTGATTTGAAAAAGACTAAGGAGTTGCTTGGTTTCTGTTCTGTAAGATGCTAATAAAGATCTTTCTTTTCCCCTTATAAGTATAAGATCCAAAGCAGGCTGCACCAAATAAAATAGAGATGGTATCAGGACATGGCACACTTTATTCTCCTTAGAACATCTCTGAGATTAATAAATTAAGCAAGAACCACATCCATTCAGCATAATTCTAATGCCATGCTGTTTCACAATGATGTTTAATAAGTAATATTGTTTGCTCCTTGTCTAATTTGAAGAGATTCAATATAAAATGCACAAACAAACAAAAAAACAATACACTGCAGAACCTTGACATTTTCTTACCATGAGTCCAAAGGCCAGAAAATGAGTTTGGTTGGAGTTTTTATAATCACCAAGGACACAAACTCAACTGGCCTTTTTATTAGAGCAGTGGGCTCTGTCTGTGGAGACTCAGATTTCCTCTGGGATCACTGTTTATAAAGACAAATAGGTTTGGTGTTTTTCTAAAGACCACCTGGAATAACTTCTGCTTGCTCCCAATATAACAAGTGAATTCTTAATTTGGGTTCTGTCTAAATGTACCCAGGTTTTTAAATGCCATGAAGGTCAAGGGAAGAAGGGGGATATGGTTTTCAGCTTCCCATTTTTTCTGCTCCCTACAGGTGTTCCGGTTTACTCCTTGCCTCTCCAAGGCCATTGCTGCTGGGCCCAAGGATTCCTTCTATGTCGTCAGTGTAACAAGGTGGATTAGTAGTGTCAATGAGAGCAGTCTAAAATCATGAGTACCTAAAGCAGCTTTTGGCCTCAGAATCTGAAAAGTTGAAGAAACACTAGCAGAGGGAGTCTGGGAGTGAGAAAAGCCGGTACTTGAAACATTTTGTCAATAAGGAATGTGGGAAGTTTATGTATTGACCACCTCTTACTTTCTCTGAGATGAGCCCACCATAGAAATGGGTAGACAAGACCCATAAGTAGAACTTTAGACAGACAGTCACTATTTATAATTTCTGAGTTCTTTTATTCAAATTGACTTAAATGGTTTTAGGATGAACTTGGGAATATTAACATAGAAAAATGTCCTTACAATGTGCAAAGCCTTTTTCTTTTACTTATTCAACAAATATTTATTGAAATCTATAGGGCATATATTCTGCCATGTGCTGGGGCTATGAAAATGAACAAAAGCATTTAAGTCATATTAGAGTGGCTAGTGTAGTATCAAATGCATATATAATGACAAAACAATGGCTAGCACTTAGCTGCTCTATGCACTAATTCTGTATTAATTCATTTAGATAGCACAATGACTCTGTGAAGTACATATAATTATTATTTCTATTTTACGGATGAAAAAGCCAGATGTGCAGGGAAGTTAAGTAACTGTCCAATGTCACACAGCTAATCAATTTCTGAGACCAGATTCATACCCAGGCATCTTGGCTCCAAAATACACTGTTCTATTTCAGAAAAGTGTCATACTAGCCAACATTTTTAAGTTTTCATGTAATACTCCACAATGCCATTTATTTATACTCTAACTCTCTCCAAAAAATATTCTGTACTTTTTTCACCAATTAGAAGAACTTTTATGACAATGATATTCCTTGAAGTAGAGAAGGATTGTTAGACCTATTTTAGAAAAGAGAAAACTCAAACTCAAAATGTAATTGATTTGTCACTTGGTTGTGCATTTTGCAAACAAAATTTTGAACACTAGGTGGCATACAAAGATGATTAAGACGCCATCTCCTTGTAAACAGCACAGATAAATACTCAGGGAATAATAAGAAATTAGCAAACAATGCTGCATGGAGACTTGTCAGAGGAAGTGATTTGTATGATGACCAGTCTCTATACAGCACTACTCTCCTTCTCAGACAAGACACAGAGACTGAAAGTGAAATCTGTAGTCCTTGTGTATTAAAGTAATTAAATTCTCCTTTTTCAAAATGACCTCATCCCAACTACCACGGATCAATATAGTCTCTTATGACAAATGTACTTTGTCTTAAAATGCCACAGTTTCTAATATTTCATTGCTTTCATTCATTCAAATAATTACGGAGCTTTACTACCTGTAAATCACTGTTCTAGGTGTTCTGGAAAAAACAAAGTGAAATGGGCATGTTTCTTAGCCTTGAGGAGTTTTAATTTAGCAAAGGAAAATAAATCTATCTAAAATACCTATAACACAAGGGAGAAAATTGTGCATGAAGGAGAAACCAGTGAATATACTCCAAACTTAGAAGTGACTTGACAGCTTGGTTGTGAAAGAGACTCATGAGAGTAATAATAAAATGAGTGTCTTGATTATAAGATTATTAAATATGGACTGAGTTGTGGGCTCTCATGAGAAGTACAAGATGTTAAAGTATTCCTTGACTTTGATAATTCTTTCTATAATATGTATTTTAGAAACTTTATTCTAATAATTTGGCCATTTTGATCAAATATTTGCTGTGGTTTAAAAAACATGTTCCTGAACTCTAAAATCAAAGGTTTCTAAACAGTGGTGTAATTAAAACAATTTAACAACTGGTTCTCTGCCTTAATGACTTAAGTATAAAAAGCAATATACTGAAAGGTAGTTTATTATTTTATGTATTTAATACCTAAATAAGAACAACAGAAGAGGTGCATAAAACTAGATTATAAGAGCCTGACCAGGTGGTGGCGCAGTGGATAGATCGTCGGACTGAGATACGGAAAACCCAGGTTCGAGACCCCAAGCTCACCAGCTTGAGTGCGGGCCCATCTGGCTCGAGCAAGAGCTCATCAGCTTGGACCCAAGGTCGCTGGCTCTAGCAAGGGGTTGCCCAGTCTGCTGAAGGCCTGCGGTCAAGGCAAGTGTGAGAAAGCAATCAATGAACAACTAAGGTGTTGTGACGGCAATGAAAAACTAATGATTGATGCTTCTCATCTCTCTCCGTTCCTGTCTGTCTGTCCCTATCTATCCCTCTCTCTGACTCTCTCTCTGTCCCTGTAAAAAAAAACAAAAACAAAAACAAAAAACTAGATTATAAGAGATTTAAAATATTAGTGAAAAATATTAAATAATACCTGACAAAAAACAATAAAACTGTTATTTAAGATATTTCCACATTGCTTCTCGATTGGCATCCTCACTTGCAATGTTTTTCACTGTGGATGGAATGAACATTACTGTGGGCTCTTAGAATACACTGTTGCACAAATGAACATTAAAAAGAGTAAGGAATTGAAATTTGTGATTTCCACATTGGGCAGCTGCCCAGGTGCCCACCTCCACATTGGGCAGCTGCCCAGGTGCCCACCTTAGAAAGAACCCTGATTACAAGTGCCATTTTAACAACCAGTTTGTCAAACTCAACAAAAAACTAGTTATCGGTTCTGCTGAACTGGTGTAAACCAGCTGAATCCCACCACTGTTTTTAAACCATTCTCTCAGAGGGAGTATAGAAGGGAGAGTTAATTAAAACATCACCTAATTGTCCATGAAGAGGTTTGCCTCATTGTGACTTTTTCAAATTCTTACTATCTCTGTCTACATGAGGACATGTCCATTCAGCATAAGGTAAAAACTTCCTAGTATGCTATTCAGAACCCTTCCTTGCCTGACCAGGCGGTGGCGCAGTGGGTAGAGCATCCGACTGGGATGTGAATAACCCAGGCTTGAAACCCAGAGGTCGCCGGCTTGAAAGCAAGCTCATCTGGTTTGAGAAAGGCTCACCAGCTTGAGCCCAAGGTCGCTGGCTCAAGCAAGGGGGCAAGGGGTCACTTGGTCTGCTGTAGTCTCCCCCATCAAGGCACATATAAGAAAGCAATCAATGAGAAACTAGGGTGCCACAACGAAGAATTGATGCTTCTCACCTTTCTGTCTGTCTATCTGTCCCTATTTGTTCCTCTCTGTCTCTGTCACCAAAAAAAAAAAAAAAAAAAAAGACCCTTTCTGACAGACCCCTGCCTGCTTCTACCACTTTGGTCTCCTGTCACTCTGAGCTTTCACCCTATATTTTTGGCAAAATGAATTAAATGAGGTTCCCTGAACATGGCATGACTTTGTACCATCCAGTCTTCCCCTAGTCCCTTCCAAATCTAACTCTGTGGTCACCTCCTGTAGAGAATCCTTTCTTAACACGTTTTTCCTTGGGCCAGGTAATGGCTCTCACCTCTTTGTTCCCTGAGGCTGCAGGCTCACTCCATCACATCTTTTCCCACAGAGCACTGGGCCTCTGCTTCCTTGCCTCTTTTCTAAACTAGACCGAAAAAGTCTTGAAGTCAAAGATTGCTCCTTTTGTTACTTTAGTTCAGGCACTCATAGGATGCATGACAACAGCAGATACACAACCTATTAGTTGAATCCAAATATGAAAGAAGGGAAGGAAGGCAGGCAAGCTGCTTTAATTTTGCTAAGAGAAAGAAAAGTTGTTCTGTAAATAAGAAATCTAAGACAGGCTGTCTAAGAATTATGAGACTGAACTTAAGTATGCCTTCCTGGATGACCAGTGACAATTAGCTTAATTCCTTGAATTTATTTATATCATCTCAAATTCCTTCTGGATAATAAGTTATAGGTCTTCCATTTGGACGAGTTTCTTCTTTCAATCCATACAACAACTGGACCATTTTAATTAATAGTTTTCCTTATCTATTTTTTAGAATAGTGTATATATAAATGAAAAATAATGTGCCCAACTCCATGCTTAATTATTTTGTTTTCATCTGTAACAAGAACAATAATGTTGCTGTAGGCATTACTGTTTTGCATCACAGTAAATATCTTGAAAGGGTAACATCACCTTTTTAAAAGATATCAACTTTTTAGCAGTGACTGCAGAAGCAGTCGAAGCCATGACGATTATTACGTTTCAAACTGTTTATGGTACGTTCCCCTTGCTGCCACAACTATCACTTCATCTATGCATTTAGGCTGACCTCCCAAGAACCAGACCATGTAGATTTGGTCTCTCTCCTCTGCTTGATTTCCCCCATGGAATCATGTGCCTGAAAATGGAAAGCATGGAATATATTTTGACTAATCAGCTAGAATTTATAGCTTTGGGTTCAATCATCATTGTCATATAAATACAGCCTCACACTGTTCTGCTCTTGAAACATATTATGTATACGTATCTCCGTTTGATTCACACCACATTTCCTAAACATTGATAAATACATTTTTGGGTAATCAAAGCATACTGACCATATCTTTCTTTTTGTGAACATGCTAGAAATATAATAAATAATAAATAATCATGAAAGATGAAAATCTTGAGGGATCAAGATAAGTTACTACCTTAGGTGCTATGTTCATATTTCATGTCATGTCCTTGTAACTCTTAGCAACATCTAGTAACCAGAGAAACTCTTCCCCAATCAGCTATTATCCAATGCTGACAATCAACCCCTACTTTTACTTCTTGATAAGTGATTTAGCAAATAGGTTCAGCAAACACAATCAATATCTAAAATGGTAAGGAAGTATCTCAGGTTTTTGAGTTAGATGACCCAGTCTCCACTTGACTCCATGAGTGTTAACCTTGCCACCTACTGTTCACTCCAGGTACATCTCAAGTCAAAGGCTAGACATTTGGTAAGAAACAGACTTGACTTTAAATCTTAGGTATTCAGCAGGATTGAGAAGTAGTTAAAGGCAGTGAGTGGGCACTGATGTCAATGTGGGCAATTAGTGATAATTATATTTTATTGAATTTCACAAATTGGAAATATATTGGCTTATAAAATTTTTAATGAATGTTACACCAAAAATTAAAGTAGTGAGAATCTTGTGAAATCAAGAGATTCCACAATAAATAAATCAAAAATAAAAATACCATTTATAAGTTTTGAGAAGAGGTTTCCTCTTTAATTTAAATGAATTTACCCACCACATTATTTCATCATTTATCACTTCTTAATAATACAGTAAATAATTAATTTCAAGTCATAATTAAACATTCTCTTTCCAAACTCCAGCTTCTATTTTTGCTGAGGTAAAAGTATGCATTATCCTTGACATTGAATTCTTAGATCTCTGGAGCTGGAAATTATTTCCTTGGTGCTTAGAAAAGGGTGAGAAAATTCTATACCTTTCCAAGTGCACTTGGAAATAGAGCCTGTTATAGTATGGATAACTACCAACTAAATTTATTACAATTTGAATGCTATGCATTCAAATTATGAAACAGGGGATTAGAAAGCAAGTCTATAGGTTTAAGAAACATGAGTTTTCAGGATCTGACCTGAGTTACGATGACTTTGAGAAAGTAACTACTTTATTATTTATCTTTAGAAATTATATTACAAAAGATATCATTCTTTTTCTCTCAAGCCCAGATATAATATTTGGGGGCGGGGGTGTCTCTCTGGCAAGGTTCCATATAATAAGAGCAGAGAAATCAAGAGCCAGAGAATCATAATGAAAAAGAGAAAAACAACCTCTGACTTTGCAAAGCTTAAGTACACGTTCATACTGGAAGCACTGTTTTGCTGTAGATTGTAACAACAGGTTCTTTAACTGTTTTCCTTAGAAATAGTATCAATTGATTGGCAGATAATCCAATCATTTTAGAATTAGGGTGTAGTGTAAGTTAGGAAGTCTCTTCTTCAGAAAAAGGACTGCTGAAAAGAACCTTAACTAACACCTACCATCTGTTTAGCTCAGTGGTTCTTAACCTGGGTTCTATCAAACCCTAGGGGTTCGAAGAGTCAGTCTCAGGGGTTCAGAGAAGCCTCTGCCGTGCAGGCCAGAATAAAGTAATACCATAATTTGTTGTGAGTTCGTGCACTTTGTTGGCTTTGTTCTTTGAGCAAGGTGATGATCATGCACTGCTCATTTTGTGCACCAGTAATAAAACATATACCTATGTCTTAAATTTGGAAAAAAGTTATATTTTATTTATCACTAAAGAAGGGTTCGGTGAATGCGCATATGAAACTGGTGGGTTTGGTACCTCAAAAAAGGTTAAGAACCACTGGTTTAGCTCAATAGCTCCCGTAATGTGCTATATCTGTTTCTTCTCTTACAACAAAGAAATCCCAAGCAAGAGATAATTTTGCAATAAATATTCTTCAACATTTTTGTACTGTAACTCTAGCACCTCTACTTTGGAATTTTATTATTTAATTCTTTTAAAAATGTTTCTTATTAGGAAAAAAGCACAAACTTTAAATCACACTGTACCTAGCTTCTTAGGGCTGACTCCCCATTCACTTTCTGCCACGTTGTCCAATTTTTAAAACATCATTGAATTTTTTAAGATATTAAAAAATTCCAGCCTGACCAGGCGGTGGTGCAGTGGATAGAGAGTTGGACTGGATGCGGAAGACCCAGGTTCGAGACCCCGAGCTCACCAGCTTGAGCGCGGGGCCCATCTGGCTTGAGCAAAAACTTGCCAGCTTGGACCCAAGGTCGCTGGTTCCAGCAAGGGGTGGCTCGGTCTGCTGAAGGCCCGTGGTCAAGGCACATGTGAGAAAGCAATCAATGAACAACTAAGGTGTCGTACTGGCAATGAAAAATTAATGATTGATGCTTCTCACCTCTCTCCGTTTCTGTTTGTCTGTCCCTATCTATCCCTCTCTCTGACTTTCTCTCTGTTCCAGTAAAAAAAAAAAAAAAAAAAAAACAATAAGACAGCTTGAAAAATTTTTTTCAAATAAGGTCACCAGCCTCAAATACTGAGCCCTTCCCAAGTGATGTGAACAAGTGAAAATTACCATATAGCAAAAGCCACCCACTACAATCAATTTTAAAGGAATCAACCAGGAGAAGCAGAGCACTCCTTCCGTGCAAGAAGACCTGGAGACAGCTCAAAGTGAGATTTCTCTTTGGCTGAATTACAAAAGCAAGACCTAGGCAGGGAAGTCAGGTCAAGTTTTTGTTCTAGATTCAGTTTGCATGATGCAGAAGGCCTGCAATAGTCATGTATCTTTTACCTGATAAATGAAAGAGGATTTTAAAAAAAGAGAAAGACCTTTTGTTAAAGCTTTCAAGGCTTGTTATTTTCTTTCTTTCTTTTTTTTTTTTTTTTTTTGATCTTGGTATATTTCATAATAATTCCCTTCCTCCATGAAAAACACTGCAGAGGTGGGGACAATTATCACCCTCCCCCTCAAATAGATCAATGACAGTTTATAAGATTAAGTCTTCATGGGGGATTTTTAAAAGTGACCCTATAGGCCTGACCTGTGGTGGAGCAGTGGATAAAGCGTCGACCTGGGAACACTGAGGTCGCCAGTTCAAAACCCTGCACTGGTCTGGTCAAGGCACATATGGGAGTTGATGCTTCCAGCTCCTCCCCCCTTTCTCTCTTTCTCTCTCTCTCTCTCTCTCTCTCTCTCTCTCTCTCTCACTCTGTGTCTCCTCTCTAAAATGAATAAAATAAAAATAAAATAAATTAAAAGTGACCCTATACATGTCAAAGTTTGAGTCTCTTAGTTTTAAGAACCAAATAATGACCATAATAAGAATATATTTTAAAAAGCTCTTTTTTTTGCTATCATCCCATGTAAAACCCTTCATGAAATCTTAATTTCTGTGATATGCCTCAGCCTCTTGAAGTAAAGAGACGGTTTATCTAAAATGACCAACTTGATCTCACACTGACCTTGTTGGCGCTGTTAAAAAAATCATTTGCCTTATTTAACCAGGTTTTCCTCTCCACGATGAGCTGAGCAGATTCCTCCTGAAGCCGATGCAGTTTCTTGTGGGAGAGCTGGAGGTGCTCTTTCTGCACGTGGTCCTTGTGGAGCAGAATCTCAAGTGCCTCACTCTTCAGTCTCTCAACAGCAGAACTCCATTCCTGCAAGAGATGGCTCTCTTTAGTTTATTTTACTCATCCTCCCCTATCATCTTTGGTAAGAGTCAGTACATTTAGATGTGTTGGACATTTCATAAATCTGACATTATATTTTCCAAGCATGAAGGATTAAATGCTACATTCCAGGTATGAGTACCAACATGTAGATTAAGAGAGAGAGAGAGAGAGAGAGAGCCCAGAAAAGAAGCTAAAAGGGGAGAGGAGATGCTAATGGAGAGGCATAGGGTGGCTGGGATGTGTGACGGATGAAGTGCCTGCTTTGCCTTAACAGAGGACATTTCCATTCCATAAAAACATACCCAAAGAAAGTCAACAGCGTTTTTCATCTTCTAACTCATTTTCACCTACTTTTACTCAGTGAACAATAAAAAAAGTCTCTCTCCTAGTTCAGTCTCACTGCCAATGTAGGCAAATGTGTACAAGAAAGGAAGGAAAATCTCATATTTTATGATTGTTGCTGTTGCATCTGTGTGCACTTAGAATGGAAATTAACAGCTGTTATTCTCCACAAAATTCACAGTTGTAATTGTTCAGTATTCCCTCCATCTTGACCCATTTCAAATCTCAGTGCTTCACTCTTAATGATATATTATCATTTCAGAAGAAGAAATGAGGTAGCATTTTACTTTCTGTTGCATGAGGATGAAACACAGTGAGGAGAAGAAAGAAAATATGAGTTGCTGTAAACCAAACATTTTAACATTCAATTTAGTTGAAGGGAAATTCATATGTTTTTGCAAAAGAACTGAAACCAGTTACAGTCTCACCAGTGAATTTTCTGGCTTCCTTCTTAACTGAGATTGAGTGCTAAACATGGGCTGTTTATAAAGAATCAGAAATTTAGCATCAAATTTCAAAAATTGCAATCTGACTCCATCCTGGCTTGTTCTCCAGTGCAAAATGTCCTTTTATTAAGGTACATTTGTTAATTATATTGGATAAATCAAGTTTAATTTTACTGCAGTTTACCATTACTATTTCCATTCATTCATTTCACAAGACATGCTAACTACTATGTACCTAGCTCTAGGCTAGAATAGATGTCTTGGGGAATATACATAAAGAATTAAAATGTAGCCTGACCAGGGGGTGGTGCAGTGGATAGAGCATCAGACTGGGACACAGAGAATCCAGGTTTGAAACCTCAAGGTCGCCAGCTTGAGCATGGTTATCCAGCTTCAGTGCAGGATCACCAGCTTGAGCATGGAGTAGCTGGCTTGAGGACGGGATCATAGACATGACCCCATGGTTGCCGGCTTGAGCCCAAAGATTGCAGCCATGAAACCCAAGGTTACTGGCTTGAGCAAGGGGTCACTGGCTTGGCTCTAGACCCCCAGTCAAGGCACACAGGAGAAAGCAATCAAGGAACAACTAAGACACTGCAACAAAGAATTGATGCTTCTCATTTCTCTCCTTCTGGTCTGTCCCTATTGGGCCCTTTCTCTCTCTCTATATATAAAAACAAACAAACAAGAAAAGAAACAAAACTGAAATATAGCCCTTTCCTTTTACAATACATATATAAACTGCTATTTTGTATAATTTCTGTATATACTTACATTATTAAATATATTAAAATATGCAGGTCCTACAAACACATACACACAATCTGGTAACATTTAAATAACAATTAGTGAAGTTGAAGGTAAGAAAGTATACATATTATTTTATGGACACCATAGAACTTATTCTAGTATCTGTACAAGAGAATGATATTTTGATTAATGAATGCAAGAGTAAGGACAGCCTGAGCAGTGGTGGTACAGTAGATTGAGCATTGGTCAGAGACACTGAGGTCCCCAGTTCAAAACCCTGCGGTCGCTAGCTTGAGCACAGATCATCAACAAGATCCTAAGGTGGCTGGCTTGAGCCCAAGGTCACTGGTTTGAAGCTCAAGGTCACTGGATTGAACAAGGAGTCACTGGCTCGGCTTGAGCCCCCCACCCCTGTCAAGGCACATATGGCAAGCAATCATTAAACAACTAAAGTGAAGCAACTATGAGTTGATGCCTCCCATCTCTCTTCCCCCCAACTCTCTCCCTTTCTATCTGCACCCCCCTTTCAAAAAATAAAAGAGTAAGGACAATAGATTAAGAGATTGGTTTTATTTTTAGCATCTGTTATAAACCGGTGGCTTATAAGTATAAACCCACAAACTTAGGTTAGATGTTATTATTTTTCCAGTATTTACATAGGCTCAGAGGATTATTTTACTCAACAAGTAGCAGAATCAGGAGTGGTTCACAGTTGTGCATATAATGTTACATTCCAGGAAAATGAGACTAGAGAAACTACAAAATCTCCAAACCTCTCAATAAGTGCAGAAGCGATACTCTTAGGCATGAATAGGGGCTATGTGAGTTTTCAAGAGCCTTCATTATTTAAAGAGTCATTTTGTCCCCACTTAAGGACAGCTAGTACGTGCCATGACGTTCTTTCATAAAGCGCTGCAAATATCCCTCCCACTTAAAAACCAAGACCTTAACTTTATTAGGAAAGAGCAAATATTTTTTTTCAGACAGTTAGCACCCTTCTGGCACACATAATAGGAGCTCGTTAAATGTTAGTCCCACCTGCTTCCCATCAGTTTTATCATGGTTCATTAGTAACCCAACATTTGTTCTTTATTTATGGGTATTCTTGTTTCCCAATTGTAAAATAACAAGAGTGGGAAGACTCTACAAATGGTATTTATGATGTTCTGTATAGATCAGTACTAAGGAATAAACTAAATAAAGGTTTCTTTACTACAGAATCTTTAATATGTTCATGTGCATTCAGACTCCTGGAGGGAAACATGGTGTGAAATATTTTGAGCACACTTTTTTGACCAAGAAACTATTTGTTTGCTAATCATCTCAGGGAACCCATGCTCCAGTTGGAACAATGCTGGGAAGCACTGCTCTGGTGGCAGTGCTTTCTCCTCCTTATTCATCTTCCTGGCAAATTCTTCGTCACCTACGAGGGTTTGAATTTGAGGTCCATTGCATACACCTGCTTTTATATTCTCGAAAGACAAGGCAAGAAAAGCAGAAATAATATGTTGGAAGAATTTACTTTCTTTATTCAAAGCCTGAACAAACTGCTTCATTAAGCCAAGTTTGATGTGAAGTGGGAGAAAATGATCCTATCTCGATTAACTACAGCTTCATTCACAATATTTTGCATTCCCACTTCCAGAGCTTCACATTTCGGCCACTCCTGGTGTGTCCAGTGTTTCTCCCAAGCTCGGCTCTCCCAAAAACACAGAAAGCAAGGATACTTCGTGAAACCTCTCTGTTGTCCTAGCAGGAAATTTACCATTTTCAGATCCACACAAATGATCCAGTTATGCTCCTCAATACTTCAGAAAGTCAAAGACAATTTTTATGTCATTATGATCTTGCAGATGAGTTGAATAACCAATTGGAACCTCTGCATAAACATTACCGTTGTGTAGGAGAACACATTTCAGACTCTGTTTAGAGCTGTCAAGAAATAGCCGCCATTTTGTTGGACTGTAAGTGGTAACACCTAGCTTGCTGAGAAAACTACTGATATCATGACAGTAAACAAAGTGTTTGTCTTCGGAAAAAAGTCCACAAAAATTTGTTCACGCTTCCTCAAATGAGATACTTTAGCTGACTGTTGAAGAACATTCTTCTCTTGAAGCGTGGAGGCTAATAACTCGGCTGCTTTCTTTGATAGGCCCAAATCCCTTACTAAGTCATTCAATTTGGGTTGGCTAAACTGCTGAGGGGTTAATGACTGCTTGGCATCAGAAGAAAACCCTCAGATTCTACAACCATTTCCTCATGCATCTTATCAAAATACACTTGATCACCATGTTTACTTTCTTCATCCTTAGAAGAAATAATACCATTGAAAACTGGAACTGGGAGAGTCTCAGAGTGTGGGATAGGTCGTACTGCTGAAGGAATATTAGGATATGCGATCATATGCTGTTTTTCTTGCCGATGCCCTTTGTATGGATCAGACAGAAATAGCAGTCACCTCTGTGGTCCTTAGATACACACCAAACCATGGGAATACCAAAAGGCATTCTCTGTGTTTTCCTTTTGTCCAGTCACAAAGCATTTCCTCACAATGATAACACACAATATGAGGATCCCAATTCTTGTCTTGATCGCCAAGGGGAACTTGAAAATAGGCAATATATGCACATGTCACAAATGATGAAATATTGCGCCATAGATGTTGAAGTGTGTAACAGCCACATATATAATAGAAGGTGTCAGGACTATTCTTACTTTTATGCCTACTCGAAGAAGCCATGATTCAATCTTAAAACAAAATAGGTGGGAGTTTTTTATCAGATAATAATTTTTTACATTTAAAAACATCTACAATTATTTAAAAGTGACGTTTGTAAAACATTAATTGCCTTGCAGTTATGTTCAATCCAAGAGTCATTGCCCTTTAACTCCAATTTAAAAAACAATGTATGCCATTAACTGTAACAAAAAGAAATTAAAATTGCATAAAAATTAGAGCATGCACCAAAAAACGGATTTCTGGTTTGGAATCAGCGATGCAGAAGTATATAGAAAAAATTCTAAAACCTCATGCAACAGAAAATGAAAAAAAAGTGTTCCCTAGTGTAATCAACCTTTTTCATCTCAGGGTACACATGCATTAATCCCTAAAATTCTGCAATGCACCAAGAAATATGTCATATTTTCTGCCAAACAAAAATAGGTATAATTTTAATTTATTCACACTGGATGGCTATTGCTGTGTTGGCCGTTGTCATTGTTTTATTTGACAGTTGAAGGGAAAAGAGGTCAGTGCCTCTGACTAAAATTAAACTTTTTGTGGCGCACTAGTTGGAGATCACTGCTCGAGGGGGTGTCATAACTTTGCAGAACAGTAAGAGTTGCTTTTGTGATGCTCTATGCCACCACTGTGCTGGAAGATCTACATGTACGATCTATCTCATTTCATCTTCACCACACTCCTATGCGGTAAGACCTTTTATCATCTTTATTTTACAGATGGGTTAACTGAGGCTCAGGGGAACTTGCCCAATGCCTCATAACAGTACGTGAAAGAGTCACAGTTCAAACTCAGGTAGCTTGATCCTAGAATCTCCTCTCTCAACCAGTATCTAGCCTTTGCTTTTATAGAGGTCACATACAGAGCTGTTTAAAACCAGAGAATGATTAAACATACTAGCTTAGAATTATAGAGGTGAAACTTCCATAAAACCTGGACAAGGCCATGAAAATGATAAAAGTGTTACATGACCCTGTCATTTTCTTCTTTGAAATCAGAAACCTCATTGTTTCAAAATAAACACAATGCTATTAGAGATATAATTGAGAATTTCCAACCCAAATTCAAGCTCACTTTTGATTAGCAACTATACTAAAATAATAAAGCTCTTTTCCGCGAGTAAAGAGAGAAATACCTGTTTTCTGACAGTGTTCATAAATCTGCCTTTGGTATAAATTTTTCAAACAACATTAAAAGAGATCTTTGTGGAACAGAGCCAAGTCTTTGAAAGCCCACTTGAACCTTGTGCTTCACATTGTGTCACAAAACGTGGGCTGTCACCCTCCAGGGAACCTGCAAAGGACCATTCTGCACATCTGATCTTTTCTTATTCTCCATCCCAGTCTTCTTGATTACATTTTCACACAAACTCTGTGGGTATTAAATGAAGCTGGGATTCTTCAATATTTCTATTCAATCTTGGAAGAAATATTAGTTCTGTTTTCTTTGGGCAATCTAGAGGCAGTTTGTGATGCATTTCTTTACCCATTTTGATGATGTATTTCTCCAGTCGTTTTCTTAGGGGACACTCCCACTATTTTATTTTCAAAATAAAACTGTCCAGAGTCACCTGAATCCATCAAACTATTTAAAAATTTTCACTGTCATTGCTGTCAAGGCTGGAGGAACCCAATGGTGATAATCTTGGTCCTTTTTCTCTAAGCCATTGCTGCCTGCGTGCTAAGTGTTAAACCTCTGACTGAGTTTTAGTCACCTTGCAGTAAAATATTTCCAGTAGTTATTCTCACCAACAGAAAGCCAAAGCTTGCCTTTTCCTTGGCTTTTCAGATTGACAGGGAGACATGTATATTTCTGAGCCAATAGGAACATGAGGCACTGTGTGATCCTGGGCTCACAGTGTCTCCACAGGTCACTTCATTATTTTTTTTTTTTTTGCCACTCACAGTAGTAACGCTTTTAAACTGTACATTTCAGTATTCCATTTGCTGAGGAAATTGAGTTTCTCTTCAACCCCTTGAAAAGGTACTTCTAAGGGATTAGTGCTGATAGACAAGAAGGCAAAAATAATTCCTCCCCTCCCCCTTTTATTTTAACGGTCCCAGGTTAGCTCTTCAAATGAAGTTACAGATTTATGGATTGGCATAAAAAAACACCCAGCAAGTGGATTCAAACAGCAAAAACATTAGGTATGCCATTAGAAAAGAAACAGCAGAATCACCATATGTTTTGGAACCATTTTTTTTTCATACGAGAATGTCTCTGTATGCGAGGAGATTTAATGATTCCACACCATGTGGTAAATTATTTCCATCATAAACTTGATTTCAGAATATATTTTTTAAGTGGGAGAAGATGGACAAGAAGTAACAAAAAACATATTTGTAAACTGCAGAGAAAATAGCAGTTGTGAAGAATGCTGGCCCAAATCACATCTGGCAGAAACAAGTGTCAAGCTCTTGTGTAGTTCCTGCTGCATGGCCGTTGCCTAGGACCTCTCATGAGACACAGCCCATGTCTTATTCATTCTCTAAGTCTACAGTCCCCTTTGGTTCAGCACCCAGGAGAATCAACCCATCGACACAAAATCCTAGGATTTTATATGATTGCCTTAACAGATGGTAAAAACAAAATAAATCTGGCAATACTCATCAGAGAACATCTGATGGTGTATTTAGAGCAGGAACTCTTTCAGAAGTAATGTTTATGCTTTTGAAGAGTGGCAGTGAGTCTGTGAAAAGCCGGTACTGATTATGTGGAGTTAGGTGGCAACCTGGGCCCATTTCCTCTCATGCTCCCTTTCCCGGGCTTTTCTACCTTGACTTCAACAAAGCAAGGGTCGTACAGGGGAGATGGGTCTCACCCCACTCTGGCCTGAAGGCAGAGTGCAGTGCCCACAGGCCATTTGAAATCTGCCCTCACTGTGATGCATTTTGGTAGAGGCACAGATTGCAACAGGGAAAATTGAGATACTGTGTAGCTGACTATCTGGTCCCAATTTATATAAATGTTCTCAAAGGAAATGCTTTATTATTTTCTAAAGAATCTATTGGAGATACTTTTATGAACTCAATGTATAATTCAATTGTGGGGAAATTATTACGTTTTGATGTTCACTTCTTATGAAGATTATCCTAAATGAAACAGATTAAGTTGAGAAGGAGGGTGGAATCACATGTTTTACCCACACTGAACATCAAATACAGCCTAGAACAATGGCTCTTTTCTTTTTTTATGTGAGAGGAGGGGAGATAGTAAGGAAGACTCCCACATGCACCCTGACCAGTATCTACTCAGCAACCCCATCTGGTTCTGATGTTCAAGTATCAAACTACTTTTAGCACCTGAGGTTGATGGGCTCCATGGAGCTTTCCTCAGCACTTGGTACCACACTCAAACTAATTGAGCCACTGGCTGCAGAAGGGGAAGAAGAAGAGAAGGAGGGAGAAGCAGATGATCATTTATCCTAGGTGGCCTGACTAGAATCAAACACAGGACGTCCACACACCTAGCAGACACTCTATCCGCTGAGCCACTAGCCAGTGCCTAGAACAATGGCTCTTAAATTTGGCTGTCAGTATCTCCTGGGAAATTTTTTAAAAAACACATTTTCACACTCACCCTGTAAGCCATTGAGTCACAATTATTATCGGTAGGGTGGAAGAATATGTATTTTTAAAAATCTGAAGATTTTAGTTGAAATTAGGGAAAAAATACTTAAAATCAGTCAAATTTTGCAACCATTGGACTAGAATATTCTGGAATGTTTAATAAATAAGTAACACTAAACCTAGAATAGTTTCTGTATAATTATGCCAATAAATAGAGAGGACAGCCTGAGCAGGCGGTGGCACAGTGGATGGATGCGTAAGACCCAGCCAGGTTCGAGACCCCGAGCTCGCCAGCTTGAGCGCAGGCCCATCTGGCTTGAGCAAAAGCTCGGCAGCTTGGACCCAAGGTCTCTGGCTCCGGCAAGGGGTTGCTCGGTCTGCTGAAGGCCTGCGGTCAAGGCACATGTGAGAAAGCAATCAATGAACAACTAAGGTGTCATAACGGCAATGAAAAAAATTAATGATTGATGCTTCTCACCTCTCTCCATCCCTTCTGTCTGTCCCTATCTATCCCTCTCTCTGACTCTCTCTCTGTCCCTGTAAAAAAAAAAAAAATAGAGAGAGGGGCCAGATTATATAATAATAGTTTTCACTTTAAATTTTTAATTAATTTGACTCTGTGAAAATTACATCATTGTATTAATGACTCCCAAATCTAAAGTTTAGTTTCAGTTTTACAAATTACTTCATTCATTTAAAAAGTATTGTGTTAAGCTGTGGCAAATAAACAAAATCTTTACCCTATAGTCCTTGAATGATGATACACCAATCTGTCCTGAATTTAAAACAGCCTTGGTGCAATGTTGGATATCATTAGTCTTAATTCATAAACAAGAGCGTATCTACTTCCTTCACAGTATTGTGTCAAAAGAACTGCTAATTTAAAAACGGAGTAGAGAGGGGTTTTTTGCTTGTTTGTTTTATTAAAGAAGGTAGAAGATACAAAGCTGGTCAGATTTTGCTTTCCCAAACTTCTCTGTATACCTATATGGTTATCTTCAACTTTCATTGCAAACATTTTATAACTATATTTCTAATACTTATATACTAGAACTTTATTGCAGGAAAAATCCTTCTCTCTAATGATTTGGAAGAAATTGACTTTTAACCAAATCTAGTCAAGGCAAAAATTTCTTCAACTCATCTCCCTTTCATAGGTTCTACTTGTTGGCTAGTCACTATGTATATGCACAGGATTCTTAATATGTATTCAATAGTCTGGAAACTGCTGCAAATGATAGTGACATGGGCACTTTATAGTGACATGGGTGCTTTATAACTCTCCTGTACTGAAGGGGATACAATCTAAAAAGCATTACTTTGCACCTCATTCAAAAGAGACTGTTCTAATTTCAAATGGAAAACAAAACATGTGTTAACTGGAAAGAGAAATCAGTTCTGATATGGGGAATCTGGGAGGTCCTCTTGCAGGAGTTAAAGTATGGGCAGGAGTTTCAACTGGTGAGTCTAGAGTGCAACTGAGGAGAAGGTGAGGTGGGAATGAAGACAAAAACGAATTTATTTTATTGTAGGCCTTATGTACTTTTAACTTTTTTAAACCATGGAAATATATGGTCAAAAGGTAAACTAAATATATCGATAAACAAAGACATGTATTCACTAAATAAACAAAATAAAAGAGAAAAACCATTTGATGTTAATCTCAATAGATGCAGAAAAGGACAATAATAAAATTCAGTGTCCATTCATAATTCTTTTTAAAAATCCAGAACGAGAGAAAAATAGAGATAAAAACAAAACAAAAATACTAAAGAACCCAAACTCAGTGAAGAAGCATTTGAAGCATTCTATTTAAACTCAGGAACAAGATAATGATGGCCACTATCACTGTTGCTGGGCTTCATTTTACTGGAGGTCTTATTCAATGCAATTAAACTGAGTAAATAAATGCATTAGAAATAGAAAAAAATGAAACAATATTGCCATTAATCATAATTGTATGATTTTAAATCAAAAGAATTTATCAAAGTTGCTGTATACAGAATCAATATAAGATAATCCATATCATTCTCATATAGCAGAGATTTTTTAACCTTTTATATCTCACAGCACACATAAACTAATTACTAAAATTCTGCAGCACACAAAAAATATGTCATATTTTTTGATCTGACTAAGAAAATGCTATAATTTATAATGGTTTACAAAAATAATAAAAAACAGGTGCCTATCGTTGTATACAAGGATTTCCGGTACCACAAATTAACCAATCAGATGCAACTCTGTTATATGGCTTATATACTTGTGGGTCAAGACAGGGCATTTACATCAGACGGCTACTGTTGTCATTTTTATATTTGACAATTGAAGGGAAAAGAGGTCAGCGCTCCTGACTAAATAGTCAGGTATTGCATGTTTTAAAAATTCTTGCAGCACACAGATTGAAAATCATTCCTACGAAGCAAAAATAGTCCATTATATTTCCTAATAAAGATCCCATTTATAAGAGCAACAAAAACTATGAGGTAGTCACTTGTTCATTTAATCAAGTACTTATTGGACAGGCTTATTCTATGCCAAACATTCTTCTACACAGATCATCCAGGCCAGTGACTACAGTAATGGGATGAAGGGGAGCTCCAAAGTTAGTGATGGTGGTGGTGCACCATGTCTTTTATTCTGTTTATAACCAACAGACATGCTAAAGCAGTACATAATCTAGTTTGTTAGAAAGTGATAAAGTTGTAGAATAAAGACAAGTAGAGCAGGTTAGGAGACTTATGGGCTCCATGCAGAACAGGAGTCCACGTGCAGTAGTAAGTGCGGTGATCTGGGTAGGTCTCTTTGAGTATGAGATTTGAGAAAAGAGGAGGAGGAATTGAGGGGATGAGCCAAGTAGGTCTTTGGAGAAAGAGTTTTCCAGGCAGGGACACAGCTAGAGTGACAGCTCTCCTCTCTGGTGAGTTTTCCTGCCTGGGCAGAGGAAGGGCCAGGAGCCCAGCAGTGAAACTGAGAGAGCAAGAAGGAGAGGAGCAGCCTCAGGGAGAGAGCTCTGTGGGGGCCGAGTGGAGGGGCCCTGTCTGCTGGGGCTTGTAAATGCTGGAGTCTTCTATCCTGAGAAAAGAAGGAAGCCACTGCTGGAGTGGCATGATTGGATTTAACTTTAAAAATAAAACTAAAATAAAACCAGTGGTTGTCATTTGAGAACACAGAGTGAGGGAGGGCTTGCAGGGATGGACGCAGCATGATTCACCAAGAGGCTAGCAATCTGACAGGGAGAGATGGAGGTGGTGCGTGCCCCAGGACAGCGGTGAGATCATGAGAAACAACAGGATCCTGGCTTTATTTAGAAGATACAGCCCAGGTGATTTCCTGTAAGAGGAAGAGGAGCCAAGACTCTTTGACCTGAGTAACTGGAAAGATTGAGTTGAGATGAAATGAGAAAAACTAAGTGAAAGAAATTTTGAGTGGGAAGTTGAGGAAATCAGTTCATGACATCCTGTCATCCCTGTCTGGAAAAACTGTGCTTAATTCCTGAAGTCAATACTCACCACCTGCCTTCACACACACACACACACACACACACACACACACACACACACTCCATTAGCAACTAGTCCCACATATTCCTCCCAAATACTCCATCAGCCTCTTCAATGAGAACAGCTTATTCAAAAAGACTATGAAAAATAGATGTTCCAATTGCCTATAAGAAAAATAAAATTATAAATCTAAATTAGCAAGACCAAACAAAATATCCAGCAGTTTCCAGATACATTTTAAAATGTGCAGACATGTTTAACAAAAACAGCCAGTAGTTCCTTGTTCCTGGAACAGAATGCAGAAACCAAGTAACTGTGAACACCAGCTACCATGTGAGGTAAGGCGAAGCTGCACTTGGATCACAGACGGCAGAAATGCCTCCAGGAAGTGGTTTGAAGGCTTTAACATGTTTAACCACTCAGTTTTCAAAAGTACTGTATAGACATAGGTAAAAAGTGACAGTACTTTTCAAGGTGGGAGCATTTGGGTAGAACATACATGCATTTCCGTAATATCAGGCACAGTGATCCTGTTAAAATCATTTCCCTTGACTGTTTCTTGTGATAATTCACTGAAAGGGTGAGGTGCCCAACCCTTTCTGATTACTCTCTAAAATCCTCCTGTGAGTCAGTAGTTCCTTTAAATGTTTAGCAGTTTGGGTTCCCAGATTCTCAGGGACTCACTGTATATGTAAATGAAAAACTTTAAGTGTCTTTATTGCTTGTATATGGAATCTAAAAAAAAAAAAACGTCAACCTCATAGAAACAGAATATAAAAGTGGATGCCAGGGTCAAGGGTGGGGGAAATAGGGAGTTGTAAAAGAGTTGGCAAACTTTCAGCTATAAGATGAATAATGTCTGAGGATCTAATGTACAACAAACATGTTGACAGCACTGTGTTGTCTAATTGAAATTGGCTTAAAGAGTAGAATTTAAATGTTCTCACATGCAAAGAAGATAATAAATACATGAGGTGATGGATGTGTTAATTAATTGATGGGGGGAATCCTTTCACTGTATATACATATGGTCAATCATCAGGATGTATACTTTAAGCATCTTACAATTTTACATGTCAATTATACCTCAGTAAAACCAAAGAAGAACAGGGAAAATTTTAATCTTTGGATTAGCAGTGCAGTCAATCCTGTATTACAAAAACCAGGTTTATAAAGAATCTGAACAGCCTGTACCGCCCATTCAGTGCCTATAACCCTATCAATGCCCAATCACCATTACAGGAGGGTGCAAGAGTGTGGTTTCTAAGGAAGATAATAATGCTTTAACAGTAGGTGCAATTCAGAGCCAGCATTGCAAACTGGCTACTCTGCAAATCACCTCACTTTTCAGTACTGTCTGAGGCTCTACTTTTGTGTTTGGGTTGATAAACATTCACTTTAAAACATCAGAGGTGGGATGGGGTGCTGAAGAAGAAAATAAAAGGGGTAAACAAAAGAAAAACAAAAGTTAATGATGTTCAAAGAGTTGTGTAACCTGCCAAAACTTCATTTCTTTAATGTGACCTTTTCTCCTTTCTGTCCTTCAGATTCAAACTGGCCTCACCCAGCACTGGGACTTGCCTGTCTCCTTCTCCTTTGTGGGACACCACTCTCCTAATCATTGAACTCTCAGGACACTGAGGTTCTCATCAGCATCTAATAATCTTAGGAACAAAGCCTCGAGTCTGTTGACCCCAGACACAGTTTTGGTCAACTGGCGATAATATCTAGGCCTCAGCTGATTTTCAGCTCCAGGCTCAGAAAAACGGTGAAACCAGATGAAGCAAAAGCATGGCTGGCATCGGGACCAGATGCACTGATCAACTACCTCCTACCCTAGCACGGAGCAGTCAGTAGAGACCACAACCCTAACTCCCTTAGTCACCATGATTAATACTGTTTTTCCCCATATAACCCATGTCCATCAGGGAGCCAGGTCTTTGTCCAGGTATGCACCACTTCCTAAAAATAAACCCTTAATTTCTTTCCTGCGAACTCCTGTTTGTGTCTTATTGGACTTTTGGATGGATGTGTGCAGGCAAACACACCCCTTTAGTGTGGTAACTGTTGGCAGACATTCACACATTAGTGTGAATCAGACTGCTTTCCTCCTAACATTTGAGGACTGTAGCACTGCATTCATCTTTCATGAATTCTGACTATGACTTCTCTGTTGCCTTAGAGCCAAGAGTCTTCCCACAGAATTTTACTTAATCTGTAGTTTTGTGATGATCATGCTGTAGAGAGTGGCTCATGACTTCCCAGCCAAACTGAAAGTCACTTATAAACAACAGCAATTTATAAGTCCAGTAGGTCCAACACAGGGTAACCTTTTGCTGGCAGCTGTCTTTTCAATGGAGTCATCCATTGACCCAACATCACTAGCTGTATTTTATTCCATTATCCCAGACCACTCTACTGAGTATTACAGAAAACCCAGAAATGAATATGCTATGGCTCCCATTTTTGAGAAATTAACAGCTGTGGGGAAATATAACATGCAGTTATCAGACTGAAATAGCAGGAAGGATGGAAAGAATCCTTTAACTGAGCAATAAGCCATGCTCTGTGAGAAAAGGAGAGAAGCACTGAAAAGATAAAAAAACTCCCTAGAGAAGAAATCTTTACTGATGCTTAGACTCAAGAAGGTTGTCAGCTAATATGTGCATAGGTTCACACTCTAGGCTAGACACATAGATCTTTAGATAGATCTTATCTGCCCAATGTACTGACTTCTACTGAAAACAAGACAACAGGCTCAAAGAGTCACTTATGCTACTAAACCCCATGGCACCAAACAAAGGCTAATTACAGTTTCAACTTCTCCTAGAAATGCAATCTTAAACCAGTCAATCAGAAAGTACTTGATCAATACTAGTGAGGAAAACTGCCTGGAAGACCCTGACCATCCCCTAAATGACAGTGACCATGCCATGACCAATCTGCTTTTGCTAGTATAACTTTCTTATCTCTACTCACTCCTGCCGTATAAGTCTTCCATTTTAACAGATAGTTGGAGCTTATTTTTATCTTCTATATGGGGTACTGCCCAAATTATGAATTGTTGAATAAAGCCAACAAGATCTTTAAATGTACTCAGTTGAATTTTGTTTTTTAATACTCAAAATATTATCCAAACATCCTGAATGTGGGTGCTTTGTCTTGCTTCTTGGCCAATTTCTCTTGAACTCAATTTTGAATTACATACCAAACTCTGTTTACATCTTGTTTCTGTTTAGCTTTTCTGACTCAGTTACTAATACTTTGCCCCTGATTTCATGTTGATATCACACACTATTTTTATTTGACTCCTCTTTGGTAACCAAGTTGTGTGACTTTGGGCTATTTTTCTCTTTTGGCTTTACTCTTCCCATGCCAACTCTAACACTATAATTTGTGATTAACTTTGAATAAGAAGAAAAAGAAATTCTATGCTGAGGGGTCAGAATAAACAAGACTCAGAGGTGAGAAAATATGTGGTAGGCATGAGCATGATAAGCAGTCTGTAAGGACTAGTCCAGTAGTTGTGACCGTCATGGCCATTCCCATACAGGTTCTCATTGGATTCAGGCAGATGGTAAAAAACTCTGGAGCCAGAAAATGGCGGATCATTCCTTTATTAAAGTCTCGCACCCGCTAACAAGCAAACACACAGGGAAAACACTTCCCTCTCGTTCAGAGCTCCCAAAGCCCTGACACATTGTCCAGTTCCACAACCAGGAGAATCTTCTCCAGTTTTTCCTAGAATCAAAGGACTTACCAGTCTCAGCAGAGCTCGCAAAGCCCCTCACCTCTGTTTTCTTATTTGTACACCTTCCCTCTCTGTGCACAAACTGGCTTCTTCTTCAGCACTCTGCATTCTCTCTGCTCTCACTCTGCAAACATGACTTCTTTTTCCTTCTCCTCTCTTCAAAATTTTCTGGCATGAAAACCTCTCCTCCAGCAAACATTAGCAAAACAATGGCCCTTCCCAAGCAGGAAGGTAATCTGCAATTTCACAGACCACATATACCTGGTGCTGACCAGCCCCCAATGCAAACTATAAGCGAGCAAACATAAAAATTCTATTTTTACAAACTTATTTGACCAACACAGTCCAAGTTTGGAATCAGGATGATTTACAGGTTGGGGAGAAGGCAAAGGACAGATCAAGGAGGGATTTAAATGCCATTAGAGTCTGACCAGGCAGTGACGCAGTGGATAGAGTGCCGGACTGAGATGCGGAAGGACCCAGGTTTGAGACCCCGAGGTCGCCAGCTTGAGCGCGGGCTCATCTGGTTTGAGCAAAAAGCTCACCAGCTTGGACCCAAGGTCGCTGGCTCCAGCAAGGGGTTACTCGGTCTGCTGAAGGCCCGTGGTCAAGGCACATATTAGACACCAATCAATGAACAACTAAAATGTCGCAACAGCAACAGAAAACTGATGGTGATGCTTCTCATCTCTCTCCATTCCTGTCTGTCTGTCCTTATCTGTCCCTCTCTCTGACTCTCTCTCTGTCTCTGTAAAATAAATAAATAAATAAATAAATAAATAAATAAATAAATAAATGCCATTAGAGTTTGTACTTGTAGATAATTGAGAAAAAATATCCTAGTATCAGCTTGCCCAAAATTATTCATATGACATATAAATAATTAATTGCAAAATGGGAAGACTGGAGACTCAGAAGCCAGGTAGGCAGGTGGCAGGGCCATTTATTGAGTTGTTCCTATATTGTGCTATCAGCCCTGTTTCAAGAAGACAGTATTTTCTTTTGTATTAGTGAAGTTTATATTAGAACCAAAAGCAGAAGTCACCTGCAAACCATTTCCCTTCCTGTATTCTGTAAAAAGATTGAGTCAATTGAAGATATTATGACAGATGTGGTGAAGGAAAAGATAATGATGAGGGCCACTGAAAGACCAGGAGTCCTGGCTAGCACTGGAGAGAAAGCTAGATGGAAGATGAGCTGTGTAGAGATTCATAGCCTTCTCAGAGCAGTGCCATGGGATGGCTGTGTGTTTCTCCCAGGGAGACTGGCCTGGGCCCCAAACAGGCACAGAGGCAGCAGAGCCACTAAAACTGCAGTCTCCATCCAGGCAACACATGATGGTTTCAGAGGGAACCATAGTACATGATGACCAGAGTGCATTGCTGCTATATGGACCCAGGAAGACTTGCAATCCCTGGGGCAAGAGGACTCCAACATGACAGAGATTGAATGTCCCACCAGTCAGAGGATGGGAGCTCAGAATCAGGCTTATATTGATTAAAAACTTTTTAAATTTTAAAACAAGCAAGCAATATTTTATGCAAATATTGTCATTTATAAGCTCAGATTTATACTACTAAAGAACATAATTGCAAAAGCTTCAGTTAAGGATTCTGAGAATGTGAACTAAAGTGGCTGACCTGGAGTGAGAAGACAAGAAGGAAACAAAGAGGTGAGAATTGAAAATAAGAGGAATTAGTTTAGTTGAGTTAGAAGTACCAGTAAGAAATGGGTATGTAAATCTTCAACAGGAATTTAAAAAAAAACAACAAAAAGAATGAGTTTGAGAAAAGGTATATAAGTTGAGATTTTTTTCTTCTTCTTCTTTTCCAAGTTAGAGGAGGAGAGATAGAGAGACAGATTCCCGAATGTGCCCCAACCAGGATCCACCCAAAAACCTCTGTCTGGGCTGATGCTCTGCCCATCTGGGGCCATGCTTACAACCAAGCTACTTTTAGCATCTGAGGCAGAGACTCCATGGAGCCATTCATAGCACCTCAGAACAATGCACTGGAATCAATCAAGCCATAGCTGCAGGAGGGGAAGAGAGAAAGAGAGAGAGGAGAAGGGTGGAGAAGCAGATAGTTGCTTCTCCTTTGTGCTCTAACCAGAAATTGAACCCAGGACTTCCACATGCCAGGTCCATGCTCTACCACTGAACCAACTGACCAGGGCCAAGATTATTTTTTTTAAGTGTCTAGAAATCAAGATAAAAATGATATTGTCATCTACCACTGAGCCAAACAGCCAGGACCGAGATTTTTTTTTTAAGTGTCTAGAAATCAAGATAAAAGTGATATTATCATCATGGGGTTAAATAATTCCACCATGAAAAATATATGAAATGAGAAAAGAGCCAAAGATTAGGCATTATATGCTAAGTGAGGATGGAGGAAGAGAGGGCAATGAAAGATTTAGAAGGAACCATCCCAAATATGGAGGAAGTAGAGAAGGCAGTGCCTCAGAGAACACTAGAGAGCTTCAAGTTGTCAATTACTTCGCAAAGAGCAGCTTCTCATAATGTGGTAAACTGGGTGTGGGGTAAGCAGAGGGAGGCCAAGGAGGCAGAAAATGAATAGTTGTAGTAGTTTCCTAGAGCTGTTGTAACAAAGTACCTCATACTCAGTAGCCTAAACAACAAAATTTTTTCTCACAGTTTCAGAGGCTGGAAGTTTGAAACCATGGTGTCAACATGATGGGTTCTTTCTGAGGACTGTAAGGGAAGGACCTGGTCCAGGCCTCTCTCCTGGCCTTGCACATGGCCACCTTCTCCCTAGATCTCTTCACATTGTCTCCCTTTTTGTGTGTCTACCTCTGTGTTCAAATTTCCCCTTTTTAAAAGTCATATTTAACTAGGGTCCACTTTAATGACATCATCTTAACTAATTATATCTGCAATGACCCTATTTGCAAATAAGATCATGTTCTGAGATATTGGGGGTTAGAACTTCAACATATGAATGTTGGGGGACACAATTCAACCCAGTACAATAGTCAAGAAAAAGGTGGATTAGTGTTTCAAGGATTAAGCAGCAATATCTTTGTTTTCAATTTTGTGGGATTAAAATATCATTGAAGGAAGAAGAGAGAGTAACTGGAAAGTGAAGTATTAGGAATGGAAAAAAGAAAATATAGAGATTAGAAATGTGAAATTTAGAAGAGTGGATGAAGCCTTAAATTTAGAAAGAGGGTAATTGAAAGTAAACAGAGGACCTGGTTGGTTGGCTCAGCAGTAGAGCATCAGCCTGATGTGTGGAAGCCCCAGGTTTGATTCCCAGTTAGGGCACACAGGAGAAGCTACCATCTGCTTCTCCACCCCTCCCCTTACTGCCCCCACTCCCGGCTCAAGCAAAGTTGGTCCTGGGTGCTGAGGATGGTACCATGGCCTCGCCTAAAGTGCTAAAAATAGCTTGGTTGCTAAGAGATGGAACAGTGACCCCCAGATGGGCAGAGTATCACCAGGTACATCCCGATTGGGGCACATGCGAGAGTCTGCCTCACTGCCTCCCCACCTCTCACTTAATAAAAAAATAAAAAGGAAAGAAAAAGAAAGTAAACATAAGATTGCATGACCAGTGGTAGCACAGTGGATAAAGCATCAACCCAGAACACTGAGGTTACTGGGCATGGGCTCATCAGCACGAGGTCACTGGTCAGGAAATCATCCACGCAATCCCAAAGCTCACCAGCTTAAGCCTAAAGGTTGCAGGCATGAAAAGCTCAAAGCCACTGGCTTGAGCAAGGGGACACTGGCTCTGCCCTAATTAAGGCATGTAAGAAAAGTAATCAGCACACAGCTAAAGTGAAAGCAACTACAAGTCCCTCCCTTCATATCTTTCTCTCATTCTCTCTCTCTCTCAAAAAAAGAAAAGAATAAAGAAAGTAAACAGAAGACAAGTGGAAAAAGAGAAAAACAGTGAAGAGGGAAAAAAAAGTCAAGCAATTTTTATTTTGTATGACTAAATGACTCTAAGGTTAAGTAAAGCTTGGTTGAGAATTTTTTTTTTTAAGTTTTGGACTGGTTGTTATAGGGTAGGGAGCAGAGAATTAACAAATAACAAAGAAAAGGAATTTGTAAAGCTAACTGAATAGATCATTTACTTTTTAAACAGATCTAATCCAAAAAATTATTCTAATTGTTTCATCTTCTTTCAGATGTAGGAAGAAACAGAGAAAAGGAGTGATTGAGTTTGCTCACAAATGCCCTTGGCCCATGCTGAGCGGGACAGGGAAGGAAGCCAGGAAAAGATGGCAGGAAAGAGGGTATGATAGGAGCAGTGTTGGGTGAAGCCATGGAACCAAGTGGGGCCACCTGAGTGGGAAACTGAAGTGAAGGCCTTTTGAATAAGAACATCAAGGTAATCTAAGGCCACAGCACAGAATGTCACCAGATGGACACGGAAGTAGCACAGGAAGCTTGTAGAGATTTAGTCTTATGACTGACTATGTTAAGCTATAAAAAAATGCCATCTCAGGTGCTCACTTGAAGTAGATTCAGTTTCACTAGCCCTATTATGATAGTAATATAACCTTGAGTTTCAATAATAGTTACTGTAAAAGCGAGGCATTGTGGAAATTTTTATTTAAGCGATGTCAGATATGAAGAGGAAAAAGAGAAGAAAATATATGTAGGAAGAATTTTGGTGAAAGTCACAACTAAAAGAAATAACAAAGGGAAAAACTTTAAGCACTGAAACTTAACGAGTTGGTGAAGATTCCACAAGCAAAGTAACAGCAGGTAGTTTTAAACCTTGTGATCACAATATTCTTTATTTGCTTTTTTGACTCATTCCCTTCTTAGATGGGCATACGTATTACCAAAGGACTTTGTAAATCAAATTTTCCTTAGAAATGAAAGCATACAGTTCACTAAGCTGTAAATTAACCCACAAGTTAAGGCTATAGTAATGTTACCAATGTAGAAATCCCACTATTTTACAGATGTTCCTAATGCTTGCAGACAAATTCAATACCACATAGGTATACATAGTTTGCCTGTTAGTAATAAAACTGTTTTTAATTTATGTTCTGTGAGAAAGTGACATCTGCTTTTAATTGGGAAGTTCATTAAAGAATCAGACAAGTAAAACAAATTATTCAGTAAACTGAAGACAGAGGAATTGAAATGTACTAATGCAGGTGTCTCTACTGTTTGTAGATTTATTTAATTTCTGCCTTGACACACTGCAGATTCAGACCCCACTTTATTTTTTAAATTAGATAAAACACTATAAAAGAAATAAAATGTGTCATTTCATAAGTTTTCCTTATAGTCATCAGAGGTGTGAGCTGATTTATTGAAGCAATATATTTTAAAGTGGTTTTACCATTTTTTTATATACCTTCAGTGAAGAAATTTGGAGATGTAATAGAAGTTCAAATAGCAGAATAGCCAACTTCTTTATACAGTTACTATATGCCACAATGAGAAAAAATAGCTCAACAATGTTTGTAAAGCACTTGGAAAATATTTGGATAACCCAGAAACTGTTATAAGAACCCTAGATATTGCTATGCACGCCCTGAACCACTCAAGAAACCTATAAGTAGCTCCTTTTGTACTAAATAGTTCATGTGAGTGCTATTTCTGAGGAAATATTTATATTCTTAAAAAGGCACAATCAGAAAATTTAAATACTTGTTTTTTGATCTTCAATCACCTGAGTAATGGCTCTAAGAAGAAATGCAAACAATAAGAAGAAATCAAGTACTAAGCTCAGGCAATCATATATACCTTAAGAGACTCAAAGTTTTCTTTAGACTTAAATCTTTCCAGTTCTCACTATGACCCAATATTTCTTTCTACGCCATTTCTTTACATTTTTTCATTTATATTTACTCATTCCCCTTATAACCTGTGTTACACAAGTGAAGGTTCATAGATCAGTCGCATCAACATTACATTGTAGTTTGTGAGAATTACAGACACTCGGGCCCTGCCTTAGACCTGACAAATCAGAATCTACATTTTAAGATCCCCAAGCAATTCATTAGTGTACTGTAGTCGGAGAAGCACTGGTCTAGAATACACTGAAAGGATGTTTTTCACAATTAGACAGATGAGCCAGAGACAAATGAATATGGATGAGGAAATTTATAGATGATATATTATATAGAGAAAAAATTAAGGAATATTCAGAAAACTATTAGAGCTAATAAATTAATTCAGCAGAGTTGCAGGGTACAAGGTCAATGCACAAAAATCCACTGTGTTTCTATAGACTAGCAATCTAGAAGAAAATTAAGAAAATAATTTCATTTACAATAATATCAAAAAGAATAAGACACTTAGGAATACACTTAACCAATGAGGTGTAAAACCCATATACTGAAAATTATAAAATATTATTGAAAAAATTTAAAAATACCTAGATGAATGGAAAGATCCTATAATCATGGATTGAAGAACTTAATATTTTTAAAATGGTAATATTCCCCAAAGTCACTTATAGATATGATGCAATCCCTATCAGAATTTTGATGTTTTTTTGAAAGAATGGAAAAGTTGATCCTAATATATCAAATTGCAAGTGACCCCAAATAGCCAAAACAATCTTGAAAAAGATCCAAGTTAGAGACTCACACTTTTAGATCTCAAAACGTACTACAAAAACTACAGTAGTCAAACCAGTGCAAATCTGTCATAAAGATAGAAACACCAATCAATGGAAGAGAAGTTAGAATCCAGAAATAAACTGTTCCATCTGTAGTCAATTTCTCTCAATTACAGTGTCAAGATCATTCAATAAAGAAAGAATAGTCTCTTTAACAAATACTGCAGGGCAACTGGATGTCTATGTGTGAAAGAATAAAGCTAGACCCTTACTTTATACCTTATGAAAAGATTAACTCAAAATGAATCAAAAACCTAAATATAAGTGCTAAAGTGATAAAATTCTTAGAAAAGAAATAGAAGTAAACCTTCATGATCTTGGATTTGGCAATAGTTTCATAGATGTAACATCAAAAGCACAAGAGAGTGGTGGTTACGGGGTGGGGGATGGGAGGGAAGGGTGGGATAGGGAGGAGGGGAGAGGCCCAGGGAAAACCAGATAGAAGGTGACAGAAGACAATTTGACTTTGGGTGACGGGTATGCAACACAATTGAATGATAAGACAACCTGGAGATGTTTTCATTGTACATATGAACCCTGATTTATTGGTGTCACCCCATTAAAGTTAATAATAAAAAAACTAAAAAAAAAAAAGCATAAGCAACAAAATTTTAAAATAGATAGACTTTACCAAAATTAAAATTTTCATTAATCAAAAGACAAAGGAATTGAATAGACATTTCTTCAAAGGAGATATTCAAATGGCACACCAGCACATGAAAAGAAAAAGTCTTCAACATCATTAGTTCAATAAAAACAATGAGATAGCACTTTACACACACACCAAGATGGCTATAAAATTTATATGTATGCGCGCGCACACACACACACATGCACACACAAAAGTTTTGTCAAGGATGTAGAGAAACTAAAACCCTTATACATCGATGATGGGAGTATAAATAGTAGAAAACAGTACCATGTTTCTACCTGCTGTAGAAAACAGTACTGTGATTCCTCAATAAGTTAAATGTAGAAATATCATATGAGCCAGAAATTCCACTCTTATGTATATACTCAAAAGAATTACAGTCAGATGCTTAAACAAAAACTTCTTTGTGAATGTTCACTATATTCATAACAGACAAAAGGTGGAAACAACCCAAATGTCCACTAACTGAAGGGTAGATAAACAAAATGTGGTATATTTGTACAAGGGAATATATTTTCAGCCATAAAAGACAATGGTGTATAGACAGATTTTACAACATGGAATGACCTTGAAAACATGCGAAGTAAAAGAAGCCAGACTCAAAGGCCACTTATTGTATGACTGCATCTACATGACATACTCAGAATAGGTAAATCCATAGAGACAGAAAGCAGCCTAATGGTTGTCAGGGACTGGGAGGAGAGAAGAATATATTGACTGTTTGATGGATATGGTCTTCTTTTAGAGCAGTGGTTCTTAACCTTTTTTGAGGTACCAGACCCGCCAGTTTCATATGCGCATTCACCGAACCCTTCTTTAGTGATAAATAAAATATGATTTTTTTTCCAAATTCAAGACATAGGTATATGTTTTTTTACTGGTGCACAAAATGAGCCGTGCATGAACATCACCTTGCTCAAAGAACAAAACCAACAAAGTGCATGAACTCACAACAAATTACGGTATTACTTTATTCTGGCCTCCGTGGCAGAGGCTTCTCCGAACCCCTGAGACTGACTCATCGAATCCCTAGGGTTCAATAGAACCCAGTTTAAGAACCACTGTTTTAGAGGCTCATGAAAGTGTTTTAGTACTATATAGGGGTGATTGTTATACAACATTGTGAATATGCTAAAAGTCACTAAAGTAAATATTATGTGTTGATCAAATAAGTTTGTAAAATATGATTTTTATGTTTGCTCGCTTACAGTTTGCATTGGGGGCTGGGCACCACCAGGTATACGTGATCTGCGGCAAAATTGCAAACTACCTCCCTGCTTGGGAAGGACCATTATGTTGCTAATGTTTGCTAGAGGAGAGGTTTTCCTGCCAGAAAGTTTTGAAAAGGAGAGAAGAAGGAGAAGAGGCAGAAAGAAGCCATGTTCTGTAGGGAGAGCAGAGGTAATGCAGAGTGCTGAAGAAGCAGCCCTGTTGTCAGAGAAGGGAGAAGGTGAGCAGATGGGGAACAGAGGTGAGGGTCTTTTGTGAGCTCCACTGAGACTGGTAGGGCCTTTGACTCTAGGAGAAACAGGAGAAGATTCTCCTGGTTGTGGAACCGGAGAATGTGTCAGGGCTTTGTGAGCTCTGAACAAAGAGGGAAGTGTTTTCCCTGTGTGTTTGCTCGTCAGCCAGTGCGAGACTTTAATAAAGGAATGGCCCTCTATTTCTTGGCCCCACTGTTTCTTTACCCTCTGCCCAAATCCAATGAGAACCTGAATCTGCATGGCCACAACACTCACGACTACAGACCACACATTATGTTATGCTTATTTTACCATCATTTAAAAGACAAGGCCTGTATCATGTTTTGGTTGTGTTGTGCAAGGTACTGTGCTAAGCACTGTCGTATGAGAACATAACTAATCTTCACAATGACTGTATGACGTAGATACAATTATTACCCTCTTAAACAAAAGAGAAAGAAAGCCCAGGTTCAGATATACAAGAAATATACTTAAGAGTACATCAGAAATAAGCAAAGAGGTGGGTGGGCACTTAACTCCAGGCCCGGGGAGTGTACCATTTACTCCACCTATATTCTGAGATACGATATGTTGCTGCCTCAAAGAAGGTATAATACTGTATAGCTACATGGTTTAATAACATGCAATCATTAAAAAACATTTAAAATATGAATTTTAATGGAGAAATATTTATGATATAATGATAACTGGAAAAATCACACTGCAAAACAACACATACACAATTTTGTATATAAACACACACACATAATGTATTTATACACATATATACACAGTTCTGGAATATTCACTATGATGTGTGTTTTATAGTTCTTTCTCATTTTCATACACATCTACACACCATGAGTGATTTTAATTTTTTTCAGGTTTATGTATTTTCTAATTTTTCTAAAATTAGAATGTATTATATAATCAGAAAAATAATACAATAAACATTTTTAAGGAATCACTTTCTTGTAGTGATTCTATGATGATAACTATGCATTTCAATTACTCCAATATGCTTGCAAGAGATTCTGCTTTACTTCTTTATCACATAGTTATAAGTATTTTGTAACTTTAAATTGACTTTTTCCTTAGGATAAAGATTCCATGGGACTTAGGCATTGGTAGTTTTTTAGGATCCCTAAATAATATTCAAAGAAACTTGAGGCCAAGATCACAAATCCAATTTATGAAATCACTTAGCAACAACTGGAAAATATTTTCAATGACTTGGAAAATTGGATTAGATGATGAATCATGGAAGATGGTTTTAATCTTGAATCTGAAGGTTGTGAATTCTACCATATTAAAACATTGAAGATGATGTTTCTATACACCATTTTCAGTGTGTTTCTCTCCCAGAACTTCAAAGATTATTATGAATCAAGGACTTTGTAAAGAATATATGTTCATTTATGAAAATTAAGGAGAATATGGACTTACATGAAATATATAGGGAAAACCTTTAAGTCAGTGCCTCTTACACTTTAGTGTCAATTCAGATTCTCTGAGAAAAAATTGCAAATTCTGACCCAATTGATTTGGTGTGTAGATTCTGACAATGAGCGTTGCTAAGATTTCCAGATGTTGCTGCTGTTGCTTCTGGAAGCCACACTCTGAATAACAAGGCTGTAAATCTCCTTTAAGCCTTTAAAATGGGGATTAATTATTTCCATCTCAAAAAGTCAGCATACCCCTTCTAAAACCACTCTCATTCAAAGTACAATAGTTTTCTAAGTGACTTTCCTGACTTCAATATCACTTCCTTCCATTCTTATCATTAATATTCCAAAAGTCATCTTCTAAAATGCGAATCAGTTTAGTTACTACCCCACTTAAATGAAAGGTACCTTATTACCCATCATATGTCAAGTCCAAATGCTTACAGGGGCTGGGCACATAATGTAGGTAAAGCAAAGGTGGGAGGGAAGGTAGGTAAAGTGGAAGGGTGAGGTCTGTGGCAAACTGGAATGTACATGCCTTTTCTAAAGAAAAGAGCTATACTGGCGTCCAGCCAAAAGCTGCTATGTTTATATAGAAAGGTGAACCTGATATTGCCAGACATTCCAGTTTTTTGGAGGGAGAAGAAAATCTGGATTTCTCTTTTGATAAAAACTTCAAAACTTTAAGATTGGTGATGAATTCAAAAAAAAAAAATCCTAATGCCCCAAACAAACTGCACAGAATTCCTAGTATACACCAACTACAATGGACCTGAATTGAAGCTGTGGAAGTGAGGGAGTCAGCACTCATTATAATGGTATAAAAATTACTTTGAACTGAAAATATCTGAAAAATCAGCAGCCACAGAAAGAACTATGACCTAAACTTAAGCAGACTTCTAAAACTACAGCTACCATTGTCACCCTTCCTGGGGAGTTTCCTGATGGAAAGACTGACCCCTACTTAGTACTAGGAAGTGCAGAGTCAGTGGCTATAAACCCTCCTACTGGGAAACCTTCAGCCAGGAAGAAGACAGACTAAAGGTTCTATGAGCACCAAAAGGCTGAACACTTAAGGGATCCTTCCACACTCTCCTGTCCTTAAAATGATAAGTAAATAAACCTTTACTCTGGGCTCTTACACAAGTTTTCCATTATTGGGAGCTCCCATGAGCATGTGTGAAAACCAACCTGTCCTTACTACCGTTAACGTATCTATTGTCAGTTAATTTGCAAGCCCCCAATCACTGGACCCAAGTTGGAAGAAGAAATGTTTTCCTCACAACAGAAGTACAGGTTGGTTCCTGAAGACTGTTTTTATATGAACATTATTCCTGATATGTAGAAGAAGAAATAATTATGCTTCCTCAAAGGAGATAATAAGAAAGTGTTTGTTTATATATTATTTTTTTCTTTTTTATTGAATTTATTGTGCTGACACTATTAACAAAATTATACAGGTTTCAGATGTACAATTCCACAACACATCATCTGTACACTATATTTTGGGCTGACCACCCCAAGTCAAGTCTCCATCCATCACCATTTATCCCCCTATACACTCCTCTACCTCCCTCACTACACGTATTATTTTATTTATTTATTTTTCTAGCAAAGGAGAGAGAAAGAGAGACTAAGAGAGAGACAGAGACAGGAAGGGAGATGAGAAGTATCAACTCATTGTTGTGGCACTTAAGTTGTTCATTGATTGCTTCTCATATGTGCCTTGACTGGGGGTTATGAGCCAAGCCAATGACTCCTTGGTCAAGCTAGCAACCTTGGGCTCAAGCCAGCGACCATGAGATTGTGTCAATGATTCCATGCTCAAACTGGCAACTCCACACTCAAGCTGGTGAGCCTGTGCTCAAGCCAGATGAACCTACACTCAACCTGGCAACCTCAGGATTTCGAACCTGGGACCTCAGTGTCCCAGATCAATGCTCTACTCACTGTACCATCACTAGTCAGGCAATAAATATTATTTTAATACATCCTACAACAAACTCTGTGCTCCAAAGCTTGAATTCAAGCCTTGGGGGATCAAATTAATAAAGGATAAAATCTAAGAGTATTTAAGGTTCTTAACCAAAGGATGATTTATAATTACCAATGTCTCCTATTTCTTTATCGGTTACTATGTAAAAGGAAAATATTTGTTCATATTTAGTGAAGAAAGTATAATTTAATACGATCACTCATAGTCAACGGTTGTATTTAAAAATCCTTTAGTTCAATTACTTCAACACATTCTGAATAAGTTATCGCATTAAGAGATAGATATGAAAGTTGCCTTATTTCTTATTTAAATGCATTCTAGAAAAAAAAAATGGTAAAAGTATTTTCAAAGTTTATTTAGAAAGAACTTATTAAGGAGACTAATAAGCAATCCAGAACAGTTCCTGCTGTTTGATTTAGCTGTGGGAAGCAGAAACACCTTCTTTCCCTGTGTAACCAGATTATTTACAGGAGTTTTCACTAATGAATCCCCAGTTTGAGGTCTTATTTCTATGTCAAATCTCCTTTGAGAGGAACATTCCCCAAATAAAAGTCATACTCACACCCAAATAAAAGTCCAAAATGGAATATGCTTCTTCCTGTTGAAATAGACATTAAATTGGAATCCTCTAACAATAATGAATGAGACTGTTGAAAAATCACAGATGAAAGCTATTTGAACATTTACATCATGAATGGAAAAGAAAACAACATTTTTGGAAAAATCACAGTCTGTGGATGTTTTCACAAATATTTTCTAATTGAGTTGTGGCTAGGCTCCTCCTTGCAAGTGAGGTGGGTGAGACTCAGAGAGGTCAAGTGTACCCAAGATTGCATAGTAAGTAACACAGCAGGAATTTCAACCTAATTTTTTTTCTATGTAGATGCAGCCTATAATATCATTAATACCTCTATTTTAGAGAACTTGCTAGTCTAGGTGGGAAGAGGTTAATAAAGATAGTTAAGGAAAATGTTTAACCAAAAGGTTACTAGGTCCTTCCCGAAATTTTAACACTGCAAATAAGACCAGCTTTATTGTCCAGTGACCTGTGTCATCACACAGGACCCTGTGCTCAGAAGGGCTCCATGCTTGGGCTCATGCTCTGCAGTTGCTGCACTGAAATCTCAATTTTTAAAGAAAACCTTTACATTTTCATTTCACACTGAACCTATACACCATGTAGCTGGTCCTTCCTGTAAAGGCCAACAAGTGAGAGTAAAGTTTATAGATAAGAAAACCTTCTTTGAGGATCCAAAAGG
Organism: Rhynchonycteris naso; assembly: GCA_037038555.1. Lineage (NCBI taxonomy): Eukaryota > Metazoa > Chordata > Mammalia > Chiroptera > Emballonuridae > Rhynchonycteris > Rhynchonycteris naso. The sequence goes on along the minus strand of CM072997.1, from coordinate 54,145,999 downwards.
TAGTTGAGTCTCAGTGTCAGGGTCACTGGCCATCTGGAACAGAATAAAGTTGGATGCCATAGACAGGAGATAAAGCCAGGTGAAAACTTTCTGGTATGATGCTTTCTCTCTTTCTGCTAGAGTAGGCCGCTGCGAGTTAACAGAAGATAAGAGAGCTAGACTGGCTGGGCCTGACTGAGTCTGGAAATTACACCTAATCAGGCTTAAGTCTGGAAGTTATAGTTTCAGACTCCCCAGGGGATAGCTGAATCCCCGCCAAGGGGATTACTATAACATCCCTGACCCAGGGTAGGGAGGAAGGAATGGCTTTCCAATCTCCCCAAGAGACAACAGATCCACTCACCTCATCTATGGCGGGGAGGAATAAGCAACAAAAGGGAAATGATTCTGCCTAACCAGGCGGTGGCGCAGTGGATAGAGCATCGAACTGGGATGTGGAAGACCCAGGTTCGAGACCCAGGTTTGAGACCCCGAGTTCGCCAGCTTGAGCCCATCTGGCTTGAGCAAAAAACTCGTCAGCTTGGACCCAAGGACTGTGGCTCCAGCAAGGGGTTGCTCGGTCTGCTGAAGGTCCGCAGTCAGGGCACATGTGAGAAAGCAATCAATGAACAACTTTGGTGTCGCAACGGCAATGAAAAACTAATGATTGATGCTTCTCACCTCTTTCCGTTCCTGTCTGTCTGTCCCTATCTATCCTTCTCTCTGACTCTCTCTCTGTCCCTGAGGAAAAAAAAAATTAAAAGGGAAATGATTCTGCTGGATGCATGCCCACTAGAGACCAAGATGGCACAGGGGGAGGGAGGGAAGGGCATGTGCAGTAGTAACCAAGCGATGAGGCAAAATTTTAAGACTTGTGTAGGAGCCAAAATGGTGACATAAAGCATGGAGTTTAGCCTGGAAAAATATGGGGAAAAGACAGATTGGATAGGGGGAGGGACCTGTACAAGCTGAAGAAGAGCCAGTTAAGAGATCACTTAGTTTTAAAGCCTTCTCTGTCCCAATCCCTGGATAATATAATTAACACGTAACAAAGACCCAGGTTTGTAGGAATTTTCTCTCTGTAGCAGCCAGTGGCTCCAAGCGTGGGTCTGGGTATGGAGCAGAGACTCTGCTGAACTGGCAGAGCCCCAGGTGATGGTATTACCATTCTGGATCCTGACCCTCCTGGGGGGCACTTATACTCACCAGGCCCAGCACTTCATCTGCACTGAGATAAAGCTGAGTCTCCTGGTTGTGTATGAGACACCAGGCACCTGGCGACAGTTCTTTGTTTTTACTCCAAAAAACCTTGCCACAATTGCTCACATTCTCCTATGCAGGGGTCCCCGAAATGATTTTTTTCATAAATTCACATGAACTTTGTGACTTTGTGGAAGAATCCTATTTCAGCCATCAATATCTCCACCTAACTCATCATTGTTTGTCAGTATACCTTTCCAGAAAAAAAAAAAAAAAGTAGTAGCCTAGCCCAGCACTAGTCAGAGGAGAGATACAACATCAGGATAGTACTGGAATTTAACTAGTCATGAGCTAATAATATCTGAGGAATAAGCACCCCAATCTGTTCTTAGTGTACCTTCTTCAACTCTCCACCATGTGATCTGGATAGAATATAACCCGAAAAAATGGGTCTTGGAAAAAAGAAGGGTCCAGAGTCTAATCAGTTGGAGGTCCTCCAAGGGGTCCCCTCCTTTGCCTGTGTCTGGGGTTGAGGGGCAAACTGTGAATGGTTGAACCATAATTGTTAACAACATAAACCTCTGCACTCAGGGGCACCATGTCCCCCAGCACCTCATCTGGAAAGGGACAAGTTAGAGCACCAGTTTTCACATCTCTCAGGCTTTCCCTATCAAAGTTGCTGATATACCAAGGGAATATCAACTCACAGGAGAAAATGACATCTGATGAGCACAAGGAACACACTGAAATACCTTAATCAGATGAAATGGAACTAATGCACTGGAAAGATCCAAAATTTAATATATAAAGTATACATTAAGATATAAGGAAGGACATCAGACAGATGAAGCAGAGAAAAAAAAGACAGTTATGAAAAAAATCACTGTAAAGGATTAAGAGTGAAAACTATGTGAATAATTTGCCAGGAGGGCTGAATAACAGGAAGTCAGGAGAATAATCAGTGGAATAAAGGAATAAGGTATTAGGAAGGGATGAAGAAAAGGGAGGCAGTTAAAATTATGAAGGGTAGAACTAGAACAACAGTTATCTTCGTAGTAGAACTTTCCAACATCACACTACATCTAGGTGTTACCACAGTGAAGAGCACAGGGAACTGAGTAAACTAGATGTAAGCAGTGCTGTAGGAAGAAACACAATGACATCTACACCTCAGCACTAGTTATGCAAATTTGTAAATAGGCAACTGCATATACTTTAGGAGCGCAAATATGTCTAAAGGCACATTGAACCCTTTAGAGTGGTGCCTTTGAAGATGGGACTATGAGGGGGACAGAGAATAAAGGGAAAAATAATAAAGCAAGTGAATGACCAAGCCAAAGATTTATGATGAATTAAAGAGTTTGTGTAACTCCACTGTAACGGCCCATTTATTTTTTTATTGTTGTTGTTAAATAAAGATAATGTGTGGATAGATAGGTAAGAAAGAGACTAAATGATTATCTAAACTAAAGTCACCAGAGAATTGTAGAAACTAAAAGAATGTTTCATTCTTCTTCACAATTAAAGGGGCTTATTAGATGTAAAATAAACATCTTTTTTACACTAGGCACTGCTCTCAGTAATAGGAATACCAAGATGAGTGAGGTACTGTCTCCAGTTTTCAGAAATGTTGTTATTTCCCCAGGCCAACTCTGAAAGAGTGCTTTCTACACTCACATTGTTCCTACAATAACAAGCACAGCTGACACTGTAACCTGAAGCCTGTCTCCTTGATGGAATCTGAACCTTAAAAGGGAGTTTTGAGGTCAGCGAGGCCCACCTTCCACAGCCTCAGGAATGTCTCCTGCTTCTTGGCCTACGGAACTTTCCTTCCCTGTAATGGGCACATAGGGTTAGCATTTCTTTTCTATGGAATCACTGTGGATAAGTAAGTATAGCCTCTGAGACAACCAACTCCTCTTAGTCTCTCTCCTTTGGGTTAAACATTGCCAGATCCTGAGTGCGTCAGGACCCTGAAAGGAGGCAGTTGTTTAAAAAAGCACTTGATCTGTCTGAAACATAATGGTGTTTATCAGAAATTTGTGCCATTTAAAAAAATAATATTTGCTTGGATATTCATATGGTTTAACTTCTATACATAATCAAACTATAATATGCGATATTAATTCATCCATATAATGAAATAGTTTGCAGCTAAAGGTTATTTATTAGGTTACACAGAAAAACAGCATGATACAGTCATAAATAAAGCATAACTGATGCTAAGTGTTGCTAGGTTTGTATATGAAAAGAAGGAAAGGGAATGTATAAATATTAAGAATGGTTATCTTGGATTTGAATGATTTACTTTTATTTTCCTTATAGTTTAGAATTTTCTATGATTCACTTTTTATAATAAAATATATTTCTGATTAAAAATTTACTTCTTAAACCCCTTATGTCTGCAACATTGGGATAATGGTGGAAAGAATATCTATATTTTTCTATTTATGAGTATCAGTGCTACAAATGTGAATTGTAAAGTACAATAAAAACTGTATCCTATTAGAACTGAGGTTATATGCTAACAAATATTCTACTCCAACTGTCCTTAGGGCTGTGAGAAACCATAAATTCACAGTTACAGTGACTATAACCCCAAAGTATGATTAACTATGTGAACATGCCCTTTTTGTTTTAAAGGAAGTAACTACCCTATGCTATTCAGGTTATTTCTTGTTTTACTATTTAGGGATTTTGATAAAATTTTCAATGATAAAACTTGTTTGACATGCACAGAATAAATTCTTATATAATTTCAAAAAATATTTTGTTAAGTAGACAAACTAAATGCTAAAAATTTTTAAAGAACTTTAAAAATCATCAGTCATCACAGTGTTTGTAACTGCATCTTTTATCAGTCAGGCAAATATTCAAAGCAAACACTTTGAATTCCTATGTATACTGCTGTGTTCAAAGAGATGCAAAAACAAACAAAGGCAGCACGATCCCTATGAGACAGACTTCAGTCTAGATAAATGCAATCTACAGCCTTTCCTGTCCCCACCCAACTCCCATCCTCCTAAACATGACATATTTATTTGGTTTGTCTTCCTTATTCCCGACAATTGTCTAGTAGTGTTGGCCCACTGTTTTCCAGAGTTTCTTGATGTAGCTGTACCTACAACTATCTGCCAACCAGTATATTAATAATAGAAAGTTCCCAGGCTTTGATATTGATGAAAGTATTCATTGTTCCTACCAATCTATTACCAATAGAGTTTTGCTTCCTTGCAGATCAAAAGGAGCACCTGTAAAGAGCTTTGGAAAGTATCTAAAAACTGCATAGGCACACATGAGTCAATTTCCAAAGAACAAGACCTACTGTACTGCCTAGGGGAGTCCTGAGTATGTAGCTGCTCTGCCCTCTGCCTGCAGCACTTTGTGGGGCCATTTTGCACAAACACCTACAAGTGGTTGCCAAGCAGATAGCCATTAATTTGTGCAAAACTAAAAAAGGAGAAGCAAATTAAGGAACTAAGAAAATATAAATGGAAACAGAAAGTAAACTATGCCCAATTAAGGAACTAAGAAAATATAAATGGAAACAGAAAGTAAACTATGCCCCGCCGTAATCATAAAAGGGATACTCTAATGAGACTGCAGTATACAAAAACTTTTCTTTCTTTTTCTTTTTTTAGAAAACTAACAGAGTATAGTGTGTAAGAGCTTGGGCCTTGGTGGTGGATAAGACTTGTTATCACATTCAAACTTTGCCACTGACAAGATATATCATATTAGAAATATTACCTTGCTTCTCTAAGCCCCTGTTTTTAGTTTGTTTGTTTTAATCTGTAAAATGAGGAAAATAATACTCCTTAGGGATTTTGCAATAATTTAGATAATGCATCTCTTAAACTAAATACGTCGTCTGACACATAGTAACCATTAAAAATGGATAGCTACTGTTGTAGAAGCTGTTGTTTTGTTCATTATTATTCCAGAGAAATTAGAGGGCGGTGGTATTAGCTAATGTTATCAGAAGATTTTCTATGACAATAGTGGGTTATTCAAAGAGACTTTTTAGTGCACCTCTAAATTACCTATAGAGGCATAGTCAAAGTAAGTCCATGAATGTTTCAGTTATTTTTTAATGTCTCTTACCTTTGCTTTTATTTTCAGTTCCTCGTGCTTCTGGATTAACTCCTCATTGTCTGAAAGAGATGAGCCTAGACTTTGTTCCCGTAAATCTTTTATGGTTTTCTGAAACCAACAAGTAACCTAAATAAGAAGCAACAGAGATCAAATTTCAAGTGATTAGAATACTAAGTAAAAATTCAAAAATTTTCCTTAACCTTTCAAAACTTAAGCCACTTCCATTTCTCTCTATATAAACTCATCCCATGTATTAAATACTTATGATAAGGTTTTTATTTTTTCTTTATTCAACCTCTACATGCTTAAGAGAAAAGAACAAAATAATCCCTGAAAAGCATGAAAACAATATATCAGTTCAGATTACATGGCATAAAGAAAATTATTCAAAATATTCTATCAAAGGAGAATCAAAATATATAGAATATCACACAGTCTATAAATTATACATGCTTTAAAATATAAATCCCCTTTCTTGGATAGAATATAAATCTGAATATAGTTACACAGAAAGACATTAAGCAGCACATGTAGAATTAAATTTCTACTATAAAAAGCTAATGCAAAAATATTGTTTGTTGCAATTGCTGGAAATCTGTATTCAGAAAATAAATGAAGTTATTAAAATTCTGTTGGCATTATAAATGGGGCATGCTACATTCATTTAGACTTGGTTTACAATGCATACCTTATGCCATTTAATACAACAAATAGCAAAATACTTGAAAGAAGCAGTACATTTTAAAATGATGACATAAATTGATACTGAACTGATGACATGAGCTTTCTGGCTGCAGATCCCTTACCCAAATTAAAGGAAAGAGGCTTGGATTTTTATTCTCAAATCCCAGACAATAGCATGATCTCATCATTGCTACTGATTCCCAAGAGCCTATTACATGCTAGTAAGTTTGCCAGTTGCTTCTTGTGCACCACTTCTGTTTCTCTCAACAACTCTATAGCAAGGATTACATCATCATATACCATCATTGTAGAGATGAGACGTTAAGCAGTTTATCCAGGGCCACACAGTAAGTGACAGAACCGCGATCTGTCCCCTAACCTACATTATTCCAACATCTATGTTTTTTCCACTGTGCCCTCCTGCCATCCTTGGGTTACCTAAAATTTTACAGCCCTGAGCATGAGGGGGAGTTACTTCAAACCTGAAGAATTAATCCAGCAGTCCATTCAAAATGATGGGCATTACACTACGTTCTTCTGCAGCCTAGGTTGTCTTGCCTACAGCAGCCTCACGGTCTCTCTGAACCCCTATAACATGGAGAAACGTTTGAAGCAGGTGGTTAAGGAGAAAACTAGGTGAGTCCTAAAGTTCCACACAATGAGTGTGTGCATGTACACACACACACAAACACACACATCATAGAAGTCAGGGGTTACGTAGAGTAAGACATTCCATTATCACTCCAGGGTTGATATTACAAAGCTGGTTATGAATTCAAATGAATCAAGTGGTCTACACCAATGCTTAGCACTTTCCAGTATAGACTGGACAGTAAAATATGGAGTAAAAGGGCTTCTCTGGCTTTCTACTAATTGGAAGTCTTTAATAATCATTATTTTGGGCTACTACCAGTGCAAAGAAAAGAGTAATGATGAGCCTGTAGCAGATTTCATGTGAGGTACATCTCATTTTGTTCATATTTGGCCATCTGTGTAAAATACAAACATTAGCCAGTCCTCATATCTAAAGTATAATGTTTATACATTTACAATTATTTGAAAATAGTCTAGTCTGCCTTTCTGGTATCTTAATTAGGAATATATATATATATTTATAGTGTGTGCATATTGAAACACACAGAGTAGTTTATCAAGAGCTATAAATTTTATTTCTTTATTTAAGTTTATACAAATAATTTCTCACAAAAGTTGTGGTGATGCCTGACCAGGCGGTGGCGCAGTGGATAGAGCATCGGACTGGGATGCAGAAGACCCAGGTTCGAGACACTGAGCTCCCCAGCTTGAGCATGGACCCATCTGGCTTGAGCAAAAGCTCGTCAGCTTGGACCCAAGGTCGCTGGCTCCAGCAAGGGCCTGCTTTGTCTGCTGAAGGCCCGCGGTCAAGGCACATGTGAGAAAGCAATCAATGAACAACTAAGGTGTTGCGACGGCAACGAAAAACTAGTGATTGATGCTTCTCACCTCTCTCTGTTCCTGTCTGTCTGTCCCTATCTATCCCTCTCTCTGACCTCTCTCTGTCCCTGTAAAAAAAATGAATAAATATCACTAATTATTAGAGAAATGCAAATTAAAACCACAATGAGATATCACCTCACACCAGTCAGAATGGCACTCATCAGCAAAACAACACAGAATAAGTGCTGGCGGGGTTGTGGAGAAAAGGGAACCCTTCTGCACTGCTGGTGGGAATGCAGACTAGTGCAGCCACTATGGAAAACAGTTTGGAGATTCCTCAAAAAATTAAAAATCGAACTGCCTTTTGACCCAGCTATCCCACTTATAGGAATATACCCTAAGAACACCTTAGCACTGTTCTAAAAGAAGAAATGCGCCCCCATGTTCCTGGCAGCATTGTTCACAATAGTGAAGATCTGGAACCAGCCCAAGTGTCCGTCAGAAGACGAGTGGATTAAAAAGCTATGGTACATATATACTATGGAATACTACTCAGCCATAAGAAATGATGACATCGGATCATTTATAACAAAATGGATGGTCCTTGATAACATTATACAAAGTGAAATAAGTAAATCAGAAAAAAAGAAAAACTGAGAACAGCATGATTTCATACATAGGTGGGACATAAAAGTGAGACTATGAGACATGGACAAGAGAGTGGTGGTTATGGGGTGGGGGGAGGGAGGGAAGGGTGGAATAGGGAGGAGGGGAGGGACACAGGGAAAACCAGATAGAAGGTGACAGAGGACAATTTGACTTTTGGTGACGGGTATGCAACACAATTGAATGTTAAGATAACCTGGAGATGTTTTCATTAAAAAAAGAATGAATAAATAAAAATAAAATCCTTAAAGAATAACAACAACAACAACAACAACAAAAAGAAAGTTGTGGTGAGTCCACATAAAACTACAAATAGAGAAATGATTTAAAGATTTCATCAAGGAAAAATGAATTGTGAATAACTTTCAGAGATCATTTAGTTCATTAAGTATTGGAACCAAGTTTCATTTGTTCTTAGCTAAAGTTGGAGAAACTCAGAAATCTCAAGAATGCTTTAATAGGAATAGTTAATATAGAATCTGAGTAAATAAAAAGTGGGTACAAACAGGTGTTCATTAATCTCTAAAAACAGGTGAGAAGCCTGGACCCTGAGATAATCCTATTTAATTTTGTGAGTCAAAGTCTTGTCATCTAACACATGCCAACAGTGATGAAAGCAGGAAAGGAATGAGTTATTTGATTTTTCCAAAGGTATCTACTGGCCTCATCCCTACATTTAGCAAATGTTATTTCAACCCCTAAAGAATGCTATTTCTGTATGGCAATACTATTCCCTATAAGAGAACATAGTTAAAGATCTATGGTGGAGGGATTGAGCAAAAGAGGAAAAAGAGAGAAAGAGAGAGAGAGAAACCTCAAGGACACAGACTGCTGGGAAGGGGTGGAGGTAGAGGAGGGTATAGTGGGATAAATGGTGATAGACAGAGACTTGACTTGGGGTGGTGAACATACAATATAGAGTACAGATGACGTGCTATAGAATTGTGCACCTGAAGCCTGTATAATTTTGTTAACAGTATCACCCTAATAAATTAATTAAAAGGGGGAAAAAAGATCTGTGGTGATATTCTATACATCCTGATCTCATACCTGCCTAGTAAAGCAAAGTGACTCTCTAGATCTACACATTTTTACTACCGAATGCACTCTGGGAAGAAACATAAAAAATAAGTTGGCATAAACTCAGAAGTAAGTAGTTCATCGTGTGGGTGTTACATTTCATCATGAGGCATTCACACACACGAGCAGCCTCTTAGATCAGATTTCCTGTGTGTGCTGTGGGATGCATGCAGAATCAGCTCTCAGAATTCTTCTGATGTAAAAGCAAAACACTCTAAATAACTGTGAGAGCATGTCAACTATAATACTCTGTCACCCAGTAAATCAATCATTGTATTCTGTGTGTACCTACTGCAGACAGCTGCATAGATATTCCAAGAGCACTTTCTATAAGCATTTAAATTATATCAGTTGCTGTCTGAAAGCCAGAGGGATAAGTACTGTAAATGATGTACCAGGACATTCAATAGAACATGGTCCCTGCAAAGGATAAAAACATGAGCCAAGGGTTGTTGGTGGTGAATATACAATACAATTTACAGATGATGTATTAGAGAATTGTACAGCTGAAATCCATATAATTTTGTCAACCAATGTCATCCCAATAAAGTCAATAAAAATTTTAAAGAAATAAAAATTACCTCTGTTACTATACTTTTCTGCTTGTATTGTGACATGTTGCCCATAATAAACTTTGAGGAAAAGTTAAAATCGATCATGCACTTGAACAGGCACAAGGTTATCACAAATAACCATGTTTATTTTCTGGTCTAGTTTGAGGTGACACTGGTGTCAAATGAAATTATATTGCTATTGGTCTTATGAAGACTAAGTTACTAAATAAAGATGAAATAAAATTCTGTCAATTCAGAAAAAAAAAGAATGTTCACACTGATTAAATGTTGAAATACTATTTTGGATATGTTGGGTTAAACACAAAATATAATAGTTTTTTTTTACTTTTTAATGAGGTTATTTACTTTTTTAATATGTGTTTTTCATTTGTTTAATGTGACTACTAGAACTTTTAAAATCACCTATGTGGCTTGCATTATATTTTTATTGGATGGTTCTGCAATTCAAGGACATTTAGAATATCCTTGTTCATATATCTAAAGACTTAGTTTTAATAAAGGACTATTTGAAATAGTGAAATCGACTATAGTCAAAATGACAGTGTATGTAAACATAGTACTTGAATCCATCCACAACAACATCAAAATTACACCTAAACTACAGAGTAACCATCATTCAGAACCACCTAAAATCTAGCTGAATGAAAGTCCTACAACTAGGGATTTAAAGAAGTCACATTGAGACTGGTAGGAAGAGCAGAGACATTGAACAGGCAGGTCCCACAACCACGTGTGGCAGTATAAAATAGGGAGGGCTATCTCTGCTGTGGAGGTTGCCCTGAGTAGCGAGGGGTTTCAGCCCCATACCAGCTCAGGATTCCAGAACCAGGATGGGAAGTCCCCGTGACTTCTGGCTGTAAAAACTAATAGGGATTGTGGCTGAGTGAGATGGTGAACTGCTGGAGTCCCAGGCAGCTCCTTTTAAAGGGCCCACACACAGGCTTACTCATATTCACTTCCTCTGAGCTCCTGCACTGACGCAGCAGCTTAAAAGGAACCAGGGACATACCAGGAGAAACTAGATTCTCTGGCATCAGGGCAAGAGCTGGGGGGAGCAGCATTCTCCCAGGCAAAAGTGCTAGCAGAAGCCATTGTTCCTTTTCTGTGACCCCTATCCCTACCCCATTCCACTAAGCTAGCCAGCAGGTACCATGTCTGAGTTTCCATCAACCTGGCTCACACTGCTGACCCTGCCCTGGTGATTCCTTGAGACCCCACCCACCCAACTTGCAGGCCCACCCAATTTATTTTCAGTGGTTTTTCCATGCAAAGAACCTGTCTTGGTTCATGCTTTGGACTTTCCTAAAATCTCTCAAACAAGCAGTATGTAGCCCCATGCATACCTCATACCTCTTACTAAGTGGTCCCAGGTCTGAAACTAGTGGTAGTAAGCCTTGGTTAACAGCTTGGCCTCTCCTGGGTACCTCTAAGCCCAGCAAAAGTATCAGCCATCTGTACATTGTTCTGTAGCTCATGCCAGGTGGATCCAGGCAGGGCACAGGTGGTGGTTGACCTTGGACCTCCCAGGAGGTCCCAAAGCCAGTATGCCAGTGGACAGCTTCAGACCATGCCGGATTACAACCCTACCACCTCCACAGGTGAAACACTAAATGAGTGCACTCAGTAGGCACCAAAGCCCCACTGAAGCAAGTTCTGCTTTGGGGGGTTGGCTCCTATACTACAGCTTCTCCATTGTAGTTGCAGCCAGTCATCAAAGCTGATCAGTGTGGGGATCAATTTTTCCCTATGCCACCAACAGCAATCAAGGCTCAAATGTAATAGAATAGAACACACAGCCCTCACAGGAGTGTACCTGCCGTGCCCAGCTCAGGTGACTGAGGAAGCTGTGTCACTGAGCCATACAGGACACTTACTACACAAGTCACTCTACCAAGTCTGGGAGACATAGCAGCTCTACCTAATACATAGAAAAAAACACAGGGAAGCAGCCAAAATGTAGAGAGACAGAAATGTGTCTCAAATAAAAGGACAGGAGAAATATTCAGAAAAAGAATTGAACATATTGGAAGCAAGCAATCTACTAGATTAGAGTTTAAAACACTGGTTAGAAGGATTCTCAAGGAACTTAGAACTTCAACAAAGAAATAATATAAATTAAAAAAGGCATAGAAACCATAATAAAGAACCAGTCAGAAATGAAGAACACCCTAACTTAAATAAAGAATATGTAATTTACAAAGAATCAACAGTAGAGTAGATCAAGCTAATATCAGCAATTTGGAATATAAGGAAGCAAAACAAACAAACAAAAATGCAATCAGCAAAAAAATAAAAAAGAATCTAAAAAAATGAAGATAGTGTAAGGAGCCACTGGGACAATTTCATACCAACTTTTGCATCATGGGGATTCTGGAAGGAGAAAAAAGAGAACAAGAAATTGAAAACCTATTTAAAATAATAATGACAGAAAACGTCTTTAACCTGGTGCATGAAATAGATATACAAATGCAGGAAGTACAGAGAGTCTCAAAAGAGATGAACCCAAAGAGGCCTATACCAAGACACATCATAATTAAAATGCAAAAGGTTAGTGTGGGAAACAGGCTGTAAGCTGGCAAGGCTGTTATAGCTTAAGGCTTAGTTTAAGACTAAGCCTTTCCCACTCTTTTAATACTAAGATCTCTTAACACTAAGATCTCTTAATACTATGATCTCTTAACATTAAGATTGTTTAATACTAAGATCTCTTAAATCTAAAATCTCTTAATACTAAGATTTCTTAACACTAAGATCTCTTAATAGTAAGATCTCTTAATAGTAAGATCTCTTAACACTAAGATCTCATAATACTAAGATCTTTTAATACTAAGATCATTTCAACACTAAGCTCTTCCCCACACCCTTGACTGTTGCATGATGTAGGCTGGTCCATTCTTATGAGAAATTCAATTTATGCCTCAGATGAGTGGCTTTGTTTCAGAGACTTCCCTATTTGTATATTGGTTTAAAGGCTTTAATTGTCTACGCTATATAATAAAGCAAAGACCAGGGGCTCTCTCTTTCTGATCTTGCCATCAGCATTGTAGAGGCCTCCTGATCCCATTCTCTTTTCTCTGTGAGTCTATTTTCTTAATTCTGCACCATTCTCCCTCAGGACCTAGAATTACTAGCCGCACTGGTTCTCAACAGGTTAGAAAAAAAGAATTTTAAAAGCAGCAAGAGAAGAGCCATTAATAACTTACAAGGGAGCTCCCACAAGACTGTCAGCTGATTTCTCAACAGACACTTTACAGGCCAGAAGGGAGTGGCAAGAAATATTTAAAGCAATGAAAAGCAAGGATCTATAACCAAGATTACCCATTAAAGCTATTATTCAGAATTGAAGGATATATAAAGAGCTTCCAGTCAAGAAAAAGCTAAAGGACTTCATCATCACAAAATTAGTATTATATGAAATGTTAAAGGGTCTTCTTTATGAAGAAAAAGAAAAAATAAAGATAAAATATATGAACAATAAAATGACAATAAATACATATCTATCAATAATTAAAGCTAAAAAAACCAGAATAAACAGACAAGCAGAACAGAAATAGACTCATAGATATGGAGAGCATTCTGACAGTTGTCAGATGGGAGGGGGATCTGGGGATGGGTAAAAAAAGGTGATGGGATTAAGAAGTACAAATTGTTTGTCACAGAATAGTTATGCTGATGGATGTAAAGTACAGCAAAGGGAAAATAGTCAACATTCCATTAACTATGTATGATGTCAAATGGGTATGAGACTTACCAAGATAATCATTTAGTAAGTTATATTATGTCTAATTACTGTATGACAACTGTAATTGAAAATTTCTTTTAATGATTTTTTAAAAATTAAATAAAATAGTGAAGTCAAGAGAATGGTGGATGAAGAATTATTTGGTAGGTATCTATGGGCCATTGGGTGGGGTTACTGAAGTAGAACTAATTACTTTTTCAAAGAAGTTTATCAGTTAAGTAAAGGAAGGATCAAATTACCCTTTAAGGAAAACAGGGGTAACAAATAGGTTTCTCCCCACCAAAATCCCATGCTTCTCCTCCAAATACCTTAAGATACTTTGCATTTACTCTGACATGTCTTAGAGTGAATTCTAGAGACAGCATATGTGTTAAAATAAAATTTAGTAATAAATTTTAATCTGTGAGTGTTTGAAAATTCATGTATGTTTGTTATTGGGCTGAACTATTGAATAATACCAGTATCACCAGGATAATTCAATTTTTATTTTGATCTTATGCCAGTCAATGTTAGAAATCTACATTCAAAGTAATATTTTCTTAAAAACTCTTACTATATGTTAGTCACTACACTGGGCACTTCTGTATTATTTTATATTAATTTAAGCTGGTCATCCATTCAAGCCCTGTTAGAAGGTAGTATTATATAAAGTATGTGTGTGGCCCTGGCTGGGTGACTCAGTTGGTTAGAGCACCATCCCGAAGCACAGAGGTTGCTGGCTTAATCCCCGGTCAGGGCACAAACAGGAAAAGACCTGTGTTCCTGTTTCTTTCTCACTCTCTCTCTCAAAAATCAATAAAATAAACATTTTTAAAAAAAGACTTAAAAAATTCAAGACTCTAAGAGAAAGTAGTGTTCATTTCACTCCAACAAATAATAAAGAAATTTGTTCAAGATTCAGAGTGCCCCAGAGCATTGAATTAAAAAAACAAATAGTGTATGTGCATACATGCAAAAATGCACACATACACACACATGCATGTGTGTGTGCAAAGTTTTGTTGCTGCCTACCAGGTACAGAACTGGTATCCCGAGCTTGTGCTTATATGTGTCATCACTGATATAATTTTAATTGCCTATTAACAAGGAATATGATTATATATGGTCTCATAATTATTATATACATTGTATAAAACCTTCCAAATGTGAACCCTATTACCCCTCTTTCCCCCATAAAGATGTGTATGTTACATGCATATGTGATCAGGGTGGTAAAAAGAAATGATCTCCCCTCATTTCTTACTTAATACTCCTCAATGTCCTTGATATTGTCATGTTCAAAGAGACCATGAATAACTTAGTTTTAATTTATCTGTTTGTCTCATTTATGCCTGATTGGAGCAATTGAGAAAAATTACATTCATAAATCTTATTGCCAAGATAATTAATTATGCACAAAATATTCCAAGCTGCTTCTGATTTTCATTAATGAAGCAGCCGATTATCTGCAAAATAAGGTGCTGCTGGAGTTGGAAGAAATGGTCAAGTGCTCATCTTTAAATGCAAAAGAAGTGCACGTTTTTACATAAGACAAACACTGACACAGAAAGAATATTCTATGATCATGTTTATCAGACTATCACATCTCAATTAAGATAGAAAAGTATATGGGTTTTATTTGTTTGTGTGGGTTTTTTTTCCTGTGATTGATATAAATCTTAAATTGTCATTATTCTAGTCATTCAATTTTTTTTCCAAATAGTTTCAGCTAAGCCATTATAGTTCAAAAGCATTAGCCATAATTACTTAGACACAGAGAAATACAAAATGCATCTTTTAAATAGCCCTTATGAGATGATGCATCAAATATTAACATTATTATTCATCAGTAATCTTTGCCGTAATTATCCACTTAGGTTTCTGTTTTCTTAAGTAGTTAAAATGATGGATGAAACTAGTACTCTATTAATGTAAAGTTTCACAGTTCCTATATTCCCTTAAAATAAGCTCAGAACTGGCAAAAAAGTTTTTTCCCCTCCAAATATTCTGTATCTTTGTATCAACTCATGGTTCCACAATGTTCTAGAGTCATCAGGTAGATGATCCAGGAACATGATAATCATAGAACCCAAATTACTAACAAGAGTTACACTCAACTTGGTGTCCCTGCTGCTTCAGTGAAACTTCAGAATAGATCATTCAGAAAACCTTAAAAGTTAGGTAAGATAATTACGCTTGTATGTACATGGATTTTTAAATATTTCTTTGCTCACACAATTAAAACACAGTAAGCATTACTACTTGCTTAAAATATTGAGAAGCTGAAGACAACTTCCTCACCAATAAGATATTATTTAAATTGTGCTAAATTCAAGCAGTGAAATATTATATACCCATTAAAATTACCTATTGTACTTTTGACACAAGAATATATCCATGACTTGTTCAATTTAATAAAAATCAGGTAATAATATATGCATAGGTTAATTCCACTAGTTTTTGTTTGCTTGCTTATCGGTTTCTTTAAAACATTTGTGTGTTTCTATGCCTGTGCTCATGCTTATATAAAAGTCTAAAAGGTGAAAGTATGCCAAAGAGCAATTATCTGTGTAGGTACTGATCCCACCTACATTTTTAACAAATGGGCATTAAGAGTAAAACTATCTTTTTTTTTTTAACTGTTCATTGACTGCCCATTGAATAAGATAAGATTAGAAAATTGACTTTTATTTTACCATTCCTTGTGAACTCCCAATAAATAATAAATTAGCCTTTAAAGAAAGACCAGTCTTGACTTGAGCATGGTGGTAGACGGAGGCTCAAGTGAGGAAATATGTAATATGTTGGGCCTTCACTTTTCTTTTCAGACGTAATGACAAAACTTGCTAATAATAATATAACAGTTACTATGTGCCAAGTAACATTCTAAGCACTCGACCTAGAATAACTCACTTGATAATCTTAACAACGCTTTCAGGTAAATACACTATTATATCCACATTTTACAAAAAAAAAAAAAAAAAAACTAAACATCAGGGAGCTTAAATAATTGTTCAGTTACTCAGCTGGTAAGTGGTAGAACTAGGATTTGAACACAGCCAACAATCTGGCCCCAGGACCTATACTTTTACAAGCCCACAGAGACAACAATTATCTTTATTAATGATTCCCGTTGCTGTCACTAGTGTTAGCAAGAGAAAATGTAACATGCTATGTTTTAAGATTAAAAGTCTAAATTTTATATTTAAAGAAATCATTAAATTACTTATTGACCTATTTTTGCTAAAAATTAATATTTACTCTAATCATTATTATTAAATTTATTTTGGTTAAAGACTGATAGGAATGGAGTCTAAATGAAAGCCTAATTCTTGTATCCACAAGTACATTCTTAATTTTTTTAATTGATTTTAGGGGGAGGAAGAAGAAAAAGAGAGGGAGGGGGAAGAGAAATATTGATTTGTTATTCCACTTATTATGCATTCATTAGTTGATTCTTGTATGTGCCCTGAATGGGGATCAAATCCATAATTTTGGCATATTAGGATGGCATTCTAATCAACTGAACTACCCAGGTAGGCCTTACAAGTGCATTCTTAGAATCTTAATATATCTATTGCAGCCTTTGACAACTAGACAGTATGAAGAAGCTTCACCATGTGTAACAGTAATGCTAAACCCAGAGTAAAGAACATGGGCTAGATGAGAAAAAAATGAATAACTTGTAAGGTTTAACAAAGGAGAGGGAGGACAAGGAAAATGATATTTATTAATAACCTCTTAAAACAATAGGCTTTGTGCGACATGCCTAACATGTGCTATTTAATCCTTACAACAATTTTGTAAGTTGTGTTATTATTCCCAACTTAAAACTGAGATAAATTAAAACAATGAGATACCACAACACACCTCTCAGAATAGCCCCAGTCCAAGACACTGATAACACCAAATGCTGGTGAGAAAGAAGAGCAACAGGAACTCTCACTCTTGCCAGGGGGAATGTAAAATGGTACAGCCACTTTGGAAGACAACTTGGCAGTTTCTTATAAACATATTCTTACCATATATGATTCAGCAATTGTGTTCCTTGGTATTTACCCAAATGAATTAACAATTATTTCTAGGTCATGGCTGGTTGGCTCAGTGGATAACATGTTGGCCCAGTATATGGACATCCCAGGTTCAATTTCCATCACTGCACACATGAGAAGTGACCATCTGCTTCTCCCCTCCTCCCTCTCCCCCTTCTCTGCCTCTTCCCTTCCTGCAGCCAGTGGCTCAATTGGTTCAAGCGTCAACCCCAGGCACTGAGGATAGCTCTGTTGGTAAGAGCATCAGCTTCAGGTGCTAAAAATAGCTCCATTGATTCAAGCATCAGCCCCAGCTTGATTGCCAGGTGAATCCTAGTTGGGGTACATGCAGAAATCCGTCTCACTATCTCTCCCTCTCATTAAAAATATATATATTTCTAGACAGAAACATTTACATGGATACTTATAGCAATTTTATTCATAATTGCCAAATCTTAGAAGCAACCAAGGTGTCCTTCAGTAGGGTAAATAAAATAAGGTACATTCAGACAGTGGAATACTACTCAGTGCTAAAAGGAAATGAGAAATCAAGCCATGGGAAGCATGGAGGAATCTTAAGTGCAAATTTCTATGCAAAATTACCCAATCTAAAAATGCTACTTATTAGATTATTTCAATTATATGACATTCTAGAAAACACAAAACTATGAAGACAGTAAAAAGACCAGTGATTGCCAAGGTATGGGGGAAAGATGGATGACTACGCAGAGCCCAGAAGATTCTTAAGGGCAGTGAAATTACTCTGTATGTTACAGTGGTGAATATATGTCATTACACATATTTTCAAACCCAAAGCATACACAGATGGGCAAAAGTAGGTTTACAGTTATTCATAAGAAAACTAATGTAATTAATAAATAATAATATAAGAACAAACTGTGTCTCATGTACTTACAACTGTAAACCTACTTTTAAATTTTATTTATTTGTTTTTTCAATGTTTTTTTTTAATTTAATTAATTGTGTTTACATAGATTCTAGGGTAACCCCGACTGCATCCTCCCTCCCCCATATTCCCCTCCAAATCTCCCTTGCGCCTCTCCCTACTGTGCCCTCCCCAATTCCCTTCACGTTTATCCTATGCTATCCTCCCCTTTCCCTCTGTCCTCTTTAAGTCTGGTCTCGTTGATCCCTCCTCTGTCTCAATCCTTTTCCTCAGTTCTCAATGTTTCTTGGATTCCTCAAATGAGTGAGGTCATATAATATTTTTCTTTTTCTGCCTGGCTTATTTCACTCAACATAATAGTTTCCAGGTCCCTCCATATTGTTGCAAAAGGTAATATTTCCTTCTTTTTCATGGCCCCATAGTATTCCATAGTATATATGTACCAAAGCTTTTTAATCCACTCGTCCACTGATGGACCCTTGGGCTGTTTCCAGCTTTTCGCTATTGTAAACAAAGCTGCCATAAACATGGGGGTGCATTTCTCTTTTTCAGTCGGTGATATGGTGTCCTTGGGTTATATGCCTATAAGTGGGATAGCTGGGTCAAAGGGCAGTTCCATTTCTGATTTTTTGAGGAATCTCCATACTGTTTTCCACAGTGACTGCACCAGTCTGCATTCTCACCAGCAGTGCAGGAGGGTTCCCCTTTCTCCACATCCTCGCCAGCACCCATAATGTTTTGTTTTGTTATTGAGCGTCATTCTGACTGGTGTAAGGTGGTATCTCATTGTGGTTTTAATTGGCATTTCTCTAATGATTAGTGATGTTGAGCATTTTTTCATATGCCTATTGGCCATCTGTATGTCCTCTTTGGAGAAGTGTCTATTCATTTCTTGTGCCCATTATTTAATTGGATTGATTGTCTTCCTGGTATTGAGTTTTACAAGTTCTTTATATATTTTGGTTATTAACCCTTTATCAGATGTGATGTCAAATATGTTCTCCAAATTGTGTAGTTTGTATGATTATTCTGTTCATATTATCTTTAGCCGTGGAAAAGCTTTTTAGTTTGATATAGTCCCATTTGTTTATCCTGTCTTTTATTTCATTTGCCTGTGGAGATAAATCAGTAAATATATTGCATCGATAGATGTTGTAGAGTTTACTACTTATGTTTTCTTCTAGAATGCTTATGGTTTCACGGCTTACATTTAAGTCCTTTATACATTTTGAGTTTATTTTTGTGCATGGTGTAAGTTGGTGGTCTAGTTTCATTTTTTTGCAGGTAGCTGTCCAGTTTTCCCAACACCATTTGTTAAAGAGACTATCTTTACTCCACTGTATGCTTTAACCTCCTCTGTCTAACATCAATTGTCCGTAAAGATGTGGGTTTACTTCTGGGTTCTCTGTTCTGTTCCATTGATCTATATGCCTGTTCTTATGCCAGTACCAAGCTGTTTTGAGTACAATAGCCTTGTAGTATAACTTGATATCAGTAAGTTTGATACATCCCACTTTATTTTTCTTTTTCAAGACTGCTGAGGCTATTTGTGTTCTTTTTTGGTTCCATATAAATTTTTGGAATATATGTACTATACCTTTGAAGTATGTCATTGGTATTTTAATTGGTATTGCATTGAATTTATAAATTGCTTTGAGTAATATAGACATTTTAATGATGTTTATTCTTCCTAACCATAAACACATATGCTTCTACTTGTTTGTGTCTTCCTTGATTTCTTTTATCAATGTTTTATAATTTTCTATTACAAGTATTTAACCTCCTTGGTTAAATTTACTCCTAGGTACTTTAATTTTTTTGTTGCAATAGTGAAGGGGATTGTTTCCTTAATTTCTCTTTCTGACATTTCACTGTTCGTGTATAGAAATGCCTCTGATTTCTCTGTGTTAATTTTATATCCTGCCACCTTGCTGAATTCGTTTATTAGGTCCAGTAGTTTTTTGACTGAGCCTTTAGGGTTTTCTATATACAGTATCATATCATTTGCAAATAATGATAGTTTTACTTCTTCTTTTCCAATTTGGATGCCTTTTATTTCTTCTTCTTGTCTGATTGCTGTAACTAGGACTTCCAGTACTATGTTGAATAAGAGTGGTGAAAGGGGACACCCCTGCCTTGTTCCTGATTTTAGGGGAATTGCTTTTAATTTTTGTCCATTGATTATGATGTTGGCTGTGGGTTTGTCATAAATGGCCTTTATCATGTTGAGGTATGTTCCCTGTATTCCCACTTTGCTAATGGGTGCTGGATTTTATCAAACGCTTTTTCTGCATCTATTGAAATTATGATGTGTTTTTTTTCCTTTTTTATGTGGTGAATCACATTAATTGATTTATGAAAATTGTACCATCCTTGCCTCCCCAAAATAAATCCCACTTGATCATGATGTATGATTTTTTTCATATATTGCTGGATCCGGTTTGCTAATATTTTGTAGAGGATTTTAGCATCTAAATTCATCAGGAACATAGGCTTGTAATTTTCTTTCTTTGTGTTAACAGTCTTTGCCTGGTTTTGGAATCAGAATTATGCTCGCCTCATAAACGAAACTTGGTAGTGTTCCTTCCTCTTGAATTTTTTGAAATGGCTTGAGTAGGATAGGAGTTAGTTCTTCTTTGAATATTTGGTAGAATTCACCAGTGAATCCATGTGGTCCAGGGGTTTTGTCTTTTGGGAGCTTTTTAATAACTGTTTCCATCTCTTTCGTTGTAATCGGTCTGTTTAGGTTTTCTGAATCTTTCAGATTGATTTTTGGAAGATTTTATGTTTCAAGGAATTTGTCCATTTCACCTAGGTTGTTTAATTTTTTGACATACAGTTCTTCATAGTATTTTCTTACAATATTTTGTATTTCTGTTGTGTCGGTTGTTATTTCTCCACTGTCCTTTCTAATTTTATTTATTTGAGTCCTCTCTCTTCTTTTCTTGGTGAATCTCTTTAAAGGTGTTTACCTTTTCAAAGAACCAGCTCCTGGTCTCATTGATCCTCTGTATTGTTTCTTTAGCCTCTATGTCATTTATTTCTGCTCTAATATTTATTATTTTCTTTCTTCTATTACTCTGGGCCTTACTTGCTGTTCTTTTTCAAGTTCTTTTAGATGCAGGGTTAGGTCGCTTATTTGAGCTTTTTTCAAGGTTCTTAAGGAATTCCTGTAGTGTTATGAACTTCCTTCTCAGGACAGCTTTAGCTGTGTCCCATAAATTTTGAGTTGTTGTATGTTCATTATTATTAGTTTCTAAGAATTTTTTTATTTCTTCTTTGATTTCATTGTTAACCCATTCATTATTTAATAACATGCTATTTAGTTTCCATGTGTTTGAGTATTTTTCAATTTTTCTGTTGTGGTTGATTTCTAGCTCCATGCCATTGTGATCAGAAAAAATGCTTGATATGATTTTAGTTTTCTTAAATTTGTTGAGACTGCTTTTGTGTCCTAACATGTGATCTATCCTAGAGAATGTACCCTGAGCACTTGAAAAGAATGTATATTCTGCTGCTCTAGGGTAAAAGGTTCTGAAGATATCTATTAAATCCAGTTGATCTAGTGTGTCCTTTAAGTCTGCTGTTTCTTTGTTAATTTTCTTTCTTGAGGATCTATCTAGTGATGTAAGTGGTGTATTGACATCTCCTACTATTATAGTATTGCTGTTGATCTTGTCCTTTATATCCATCAAAGTCTGCTTTATATATTTAAGAGCTCCTATTTTAAGTGCGTAGATATTTATGATGGTTATATCTTCATGTTAGATTGCTCCCTTTATCATTATGTAGTGACCTTCTTTATCTCTTACTATAGCCTTGGTTTTAAAGTCCATTTTGTCTGATATAAGTATTGCTACCCCAGCTTTTTTTTCATTTCCATTTGCATAAAATTTCTTTTCCCATCCTTTTACCTTCAGTCTATGTGCATCTTTTGTTTTAGGGTGTGTCTCTTGTAGACAACATATTTATGGGTCCTGTTTTTTAATCCATGCAGCTACCCTATGTCTTTCGATTGGATCACTTAATCCATTTACATTTAAGGTTATTATTGATATGTAGTTGTTTATTGCCATTTTATATTTTAAAGGTATATTCCTCTTTTGCTATATTCTTTTCTCACTTTGATCTGTTTACAACAGGCCCCTTAACATTTCCTGCAGCATTAGTTTTGTTGTAATGAATTCCTTGAGTTTTCTTTTGTCTAGGACGCTTTTTATTTCTCCTTCAATTTTAAATTATTGCCTTGCTAGATGAAATAGTCTTGGGTGTAGGATCTTGTTCTACATTACTTTGAATATTTCTTGCCATTCCCTTCTAGACTCAAGTGTTTCTGTAGCGAACTCGGATGTCATCCTTATGGGTGCTCCTTCTTAAGTGATAGCCTTTTTTTCTTTAGCAGCTTTTAATATCTTTCTTTATCACTTAGCTTTGGTATTTTAATTATGATGTGTCTTGGTGTAAGGTTCTTTGGGTTTCTCTTTAATGGAGATCTCTATGCTTCTTGAACTTGTGAGATCTTTCCTTGCATCAATTTAGGGAAGTTTTCAGCTATGATTTGATTGAATAAAGTTTCTATCCCTTGTTCTTTCTGTTCTTCTTCAAGAACCCCTATTATGAGGATGTTATTTCTCTTCTTGTTGTCACAGAGCTCTCTTAGAGTTTCCTCAGACTTTTTGAGTCTATTTTCTTTTTTCTGCTCTGATTCCATGCCTTTGTTCATTTTGTCTTCCAACTCGTTGATTTGATCCTCAGCTTCATTCATCCTACTTTTAATTCCTTTCATTGTGGTCTTCATTTCTGATATTGTATTTGTCATCTCTGATTCTTTTTTAATATTTCAATGTCCTTTTTTATACTTGCTATCTCTTTATTTAGGTCAGTGATTCTTAACCTTTTTTGATGTACCGAACCCACCAATTTCATATGCGCATTCAGCGAACCCTTCTTTAGTGATAAATAAAATATGATATTTTTTTTCCAAATTCAAGACATAGGTATATGTTTTTTTACTGGTGCACAAAATGAGCCATCATGAACATCACCTTGCTCAAAGAACAAAACCAACAAAGTGCATGAGCTCACAACAAATTATGGTATTACTTTATTCTGGCCTCCATGGCAGAGGCTTCTCCGAACCACTGAGACCAACTCATCGAACCCCTAGGGTTCAATAGAACCGAGGATAAGAACCACTCACTAATTTAGGTGTTCATAATGACCATTTATTGTTGTTCTAAGATCCCTAAGCATCCCAACAATCATTATTCTAAACTCTGCATCTGGAAGTTTGATTATTTCCATATTGCTCAGTTCATTTCCTGGAGGATTCTCTTGTGGTTTCATTGGATTGCACTTTTCTGTCTTGTCATTACGTCTGTGTGTTTGGGTGTGTTGTTTGGAGAGCTGGTTGAGTCTAGGCTTAGTGTTGTCTGCCTCCAATTTTCAGTTGTGTTGTTTCTATGTCTTGGGTTGGCCTCAGCTGTTCTTTGTAATCCACTGTGAAATTTAGCTTTTCTAATAGAGCCCCTTTGAAGTTTTGATTTGTTTTCTTCTCAGCTTTCTTAACTCAGTGGTAGTCTTATTTACTGATCTCAGCAGGGGGCTTATTTAAAACTGTATCCAGGAATGCCGTATGTGTAACCTGAGACTCTGAAGACCTGATCTGCCAGTTACTCTCTCTGGGGGTGGGGCTTTCTCCATTTCATTATGGGGAGGTGTATCTCAGATCTCCATGGAGACCTGAGTTACTGCACCTCCTCCCCACTTCTTGTTTTCAGCGATGTTTTTTTGTGCTGATTGGAGCTGGAGAGATATCTTGAGATGGTTGACCCAGAACCACTTTAGTCTTGTGTATGTGGAAGGATCTACCCCTCCTCAGCTATGGCTGCCTCCAGCACCTCCCCTAGCTATGGCACTGGATTAGTCCACTGCTCTGGTCCTCCCATGCATTCCTCTGTTTGTCACCGGATGTCTCTCTCTCCCCCTTTTCTTTTGGAAAACAAGCCAGGTCTTTCAACACACCTCGTTCTCAGGTCTCCAGGCAAGTGGCTTTGAGTGATATTTTCTACTGTTTTTCTTGGATTGAGAGCCTTTCTGAACTCTCAGCCTCACCTCCCCCCTTTGTTCCTATAAGCAGGAAAGGCTCACTGCTCCTCAGCACTCCCCACCAGGCTTGGTGTGGCTTCTTCTTTGCTCCTTGGTTTTTTGAGAGCAGTTCTTGTTGTACAGAGTTGGTTTTTCACTCTGGTTGTTCCTAAATTAATTTGTATTCCAGTTTGGTGGTGTGAGCTGGGAGTCGGTGCATCTGCCTACTCTGCTGCCATTTTGTGTCTCTAAACCTACTTTTTTACACCTTAATGCAAACTATGGGCTTTGGGTGATAATGATTTTTGCATTAATGTAGGTTCATCTATTATAAAAAATGTACCACTTTTGTGCAGAATGGTGATAGTGGGGGAGATTGTCCATGTGTGGGGACAGGAGGTACTCTGTTCTTTCTACTCAATTTTGCTGTGAATCTAAAACTACTATTAAAAGTAAAGTCTATGTAAACAAAGCATTTCTCCCAAGAAAAAGTATACACACCTCCCCAAAATGATGAGGCTCCATAAGTTGGAGAACTCATGATGTCAGAAACCTTAGTTTAGTTTTTATCTAGACATTTTTTCTGTTTCCAGGGCTGGCAAGGTATCTAGATTTTCCTTAAGTATATGACTGGGTTACAATGTTTATTCTGAATCTTCACATGACCCTCCCTCCCCTCCTCTTTCTTCCTTCCTTCCTTTACTATAGAACATTTCACTGGATGATTATTGCCATAATAAAGGAGCAAGAAAGTAAAAATAAATGAGTAAAAATTAAATGCAGCTGCTCTTTCACTCTTGGGTAAACTGTTATGCATTTGGGAAGCTTCTTTGATGAGCATTTTCTCTGCAGAAAGTTCTCTGTGTTAATCTGAATAAGAGAGGCAAGGGATATGTTCCAAGACCCCTAGTGGATGCCTGAAACCATGGATAGTATGGAACTCTATACATATATACAGTTTTTTCCCTATACATACATACCTATGATAAAGTTTAATTCATAAATTAGGCACAGTAAGAGCTTAACAATAATAAAACAGAACAACTATAACAATAATCCTGTAATAAAAGTTCTATAGATGTGGTCTCTCTCAAAATATCTTACTGTACTATACACAGCCTTCTTCTTCCAATGATGTGAGATGATAAAAGGCCTTACTAAGTGGACAACATTGGCTTTTTCATTTTATGGCATATTTGAATTACCAACGTTACCACTCTTTGGCTTTGGAACCCTTATTAAGTAAAATGAGGGTTATCTGAATATAAGCGCTGCAATATTGTAGCAGTTGTCTGACAGCTGAAATGACACTCTCTGACTAACTTGCAGGTAGGATATATCACATGGAACATTGCATGTCCAGGGTTGGATGGTATGAGACTTCATCACTCTATACAGTATGACACACAATTTAAAACTTGAGAATTGCTTATTTTTGAAATAAAAAAAAAATTCCCATTTATATCAGGTGGTGGCAGGGAGGAGGGAATGGAGAGAGAGAGAGAGAAGTGTTGACTTGTTTTTCCACTTAGTTCTATTCAGTGTGCACTCATCTGGTGTGTGTCCTGACTAGCGATCAAACCCATAACCTCAGCATGCCAGGACAATGGTTTATCCACTGAGCAATCTGGCCAGGGCTAATTTTGGAATTTTCAATTTAGTATTTTCAGATGGCAATTGACTACAGGTAATTGAAACCACAGAAGGTGAAACTACGGATGAGGAGGGACTACTGTAAACTACTTTGTATGACAAGGTAAGAGGGAGGAGTGTTTAGTGCGTTCTAAGAAGCAGTAGAGACATGTGCTTGGGATTATAAACTAAATAAAAAGAGGTAAGATGAAGGTTTATTTAAAGGTTTGTTCAGGATTGGGAAGGAGAGAGAGAGACAGAGAGGGACTGAGAGAGAGCCATAATGCACCCACTTAAGAGAGGGAGGACAAACAGTTGATTATTAAACAGTTTCAGAATGACTACCGTCCTGAGCATTAATTCCCTTTGTTACGTCAGAATCATCAGTGAAATATTATTGCATTGGATAATGGTACTCTGGGTAATAGGAATGTAAAGGAGGGGTGGGGGAGAGCTAAATTAGGGAGGGGAGTTGACAACACAGTACAACAGAGACAGGACAACGACTGTTGGTAGCTAAGGTCAAAGGGCTACAAGTATTTTGTGACTTGGAGGGAGGATGACAAAATACAAGTGGAATATATAACTAGAGGTCTCTGCTTTATGTTACCTACCCAGAGAGGCCTTCTTTGATTCCTTCTCTGATTAAAGAAGACCAACACAAGTCAGAATTCATCGCCCTATATTTTTATTATAGCACTTATTATTGTTCACTCATTTACTGTATGACTTTCTCATCACAGTGGGTCTCATTGGAGGTAATTTTTTTCCCCCAGGAGACATTCACCAATGTCTGAAGTTATCTTTAGTAGCCACAACTATAGTACATTCTACTGGCATCTAGTGGGTAGAGGTCAGGATGCTGCTCAACATCTGGGAGTGCACAAGACGGCCTATCAGAAGGAGTACCTAGCACCAAATGTCAGTGGTACTGAGGCTAAGAAACTGATTTAGAAGGAAAATTCCAAGAGGAAAAGAACTTTGCCTTGTGTATTGCATATCCCTATTACTTATAATAGGACCAGTACATAGTAGGTGCTCAGTATTAGTTGAAAGGTTGATTATTTTTTAAGTCCTCATCTTTTCCAGCTTGCAACATGAACCAGCTTCTCTTGGATTCATAGTTGCTCCCAGCTATACATAAATCTCTCTAATTTGAATCAGAGTAAGAATATACAACAAGGGTCCTCAAACTTTTTACACAGGGGGCCAGTTCACTGTCCCTCAGACCGTTGGAGGGCCACCACATACAGTACTCCATACACTGACCACCAATGAAAGAGGTGCCCCTTCCGGAAGTGCAACGGAGGCCGGATAAATGGCCTCAGGTGGCCGCAATTTGGCCCACGGGCCGTAGTTTGGGGACCTCTGATATATAACATATGAAGAGACCCCTTTCCAATACATCCAGACCAGAGGACCTGCTTCCATATCATTTCTCTCTGAAAATTTCCTCTACTTAATCTATATAGATTAAGCATTGAATGGGGGCAGTTAGATATATTGCAATAAATATCCCACCTATTTGAGTTGGGGGTTTGCAAAGAGTTAGTTCTTCCCACTCTTACCTTCAGGTGATCGGGACTCGGAATGAATGCAAGCATATTGACAAGTCATCAGAGCTATGCCTGCTGTCAGGCTAATGAGCTCTAATAAGCCTGCAAACTCCTCGTCCTCCCATCCCAATGCCCTCTAATCACTGAGCATCCAGCCATAGGCCAAGGTCATATTTCTTCATTGGCACCAGACCATTCTTCTAAGGACATTATCTATATTTGACAGTGATAGACATTTTCACTGACATTAGCAGCAATCTTGTAGAATTCAGCACCATCACATCCCTCCAACTTTCAAGAAGATTGCAGTTAACATTTCAGAATTTCAAAGAAATATCCCTTAAAGCAGTGACTAGGAAGGAAGTGAGAAAGAGAATCCAATAGCCATTAAAAATCTACTCATCTATATTCTCCCATTTATGAAATCAATGTTTTAATGAGAGGAAATAAAAGTATTTGTTGTTATATTACTTGCTTGGGAAAACAACATGGTAGTTTGGACCAAAGACCAAAGATTTTACCATGACAACTGAGAAACTGTCCCATAGTAATCATGCTGGTCCACATAATAATCAAGCTTCATTAGCTGAGGTCAGAATACTGTCAGTGCCCATTGGATTACCTGATTTTCTTGTTGGCCCCACTCACATATCTGCAGAACCTGACTCAATTCCTGCCGCTGTTGTTTCAGGTAGTTGTCTAGTTGCCGTCTCCTGTCTTGTAGAAGTTCAAGAAGGCTGTCAATCTTCAGGCAGCTATTGTGAGCACCCTGGATCAACTCGGGATTTACGTTAGGTCCATCACACTTGAATTTTTCTATGAAGTCAGTAAGTTGTTGACTTTTATTTAGAAGGGCTAGAGATCGTTCTAAGAGTTCTAGAAGAAAATTAGAACAAAATAGTGATGTGAGCAAGTTTCTATATAGTAATATTTGGGCTTTTTAAATAATTTAAAATATATATAACCTTCAAACTAAAATAAGAAATTTAAATGTGTAAATAGGAAATCCCTACAATACAACTGATTAAATACCTTAGTCTAACAATTACTGTAACACTAACTGCCAAGTGATAGGATACTTACTATATATATGTAGTGATAGCATAATTCAGTATGGAGAATAGAAAGACTGTGGGATCTGAGCACTGGTTCAGGTAGTTTTTAGCGGTCTGATACTGGTTAAGGTGCCTACTTTCTTTCGAACGTTCTATATTCTGGGGTGATTGACTAAAGCTGAGGTTTAAAGGCTAATTAATGTTTGTAGTGACCAAACAAAAACTTAATGAATGTGTTGGCTAGGGGCCCAGATGCCAGGACCTATGGCAAGGTAGAAAATGCAGGAGCAGTCTAACAGGATCAGCTGTCACCGGTTCTGACCAACTGTTGACATGAGAGAATAATGGGTTGATAGAACTTCCATTTTTAAAAGAATTATAAATATAGGTCTTTATATGAAAGTTTTTAATTTTAAATGTTCTTAATTTGTATTTTTAATTAAAAAATACTGAAGGATAAATAAAATACATTTCTCTGTCAAATGGGCCACCAGTTTGTACCTTCTGTAGTGAATAGGATTATGGTTTGGATAACATCTTGTAGAAATGCAAGTTTAAATGTAAAATCAAGGGGTCTCCCAGGGAAAGAGTATAAGGGGGGAGTTGAAAACAGCACTTTGGGAAGCAACTCCACTTGAGGATTAATTGGAGGAGAAGTCAGACAACTGTCCACTTTCAATGAGCCAGGAACCAAGGATTCATTCATGATACTTCCTCCTCCCTAACCTCACCAATATCAGCATCTATAAATTTCACCCTCTATTTCATGCATCTGTCTACTTTTCTCCAACCCCACTACAAAATTCATCACCTGTTGCCTAAGCTTGTCCAGCTGCCTCTTAATTACATCCCTTCTCTAGTACATTGATCCATTCTCTCGATATTAGTCAGAGAGATCTTTTCCAAACACACTATGTAACACACACACACACACACACACACACACTTTCAACCAGGGGTCCCCAAACTTTTTACACAGGGGGCCAGTTCACTGTCCCTCAGACCGTTGGAGGGCTGCCACATACAGTGACCACCAATGAAAGAGGTGCCCTTTCTGGAAGTGCAGCAGGGGTCGGATAAATGGCTTCAGGTGGCCACAATTTGGCCTGCGGGTAGTTTGGGGACCTCTGCTTTAAACAATGGTTACTCATTGCCTTAGAATTAAGGACAGAACCCTTGCCATGATTTCATGTCTGGCATGGTCTGGTCTCTCCCTTACCTTTCAGATTGTCTCAATCTCCCAATCCTTTATCTCTATCTTCTTAAATACCTCATACATGCTATTTTCCCTCCTGCCCCAGAACTTTTCACTGTGTCTTCTGCCTTCTCCACCTTCTCCTCAGCCTCTGCCTTTTCCTTGTTATTCTACTGATACTTCAGGTCTTGGTCAATTGTCAGTTCTTCAAAGGACAAATAAGACAGAATCAAATACCCCTATTAAATGTTCTCATAGCACAATGTTCCTGACATTCCCAGCTCTTATCACAGCTTTAGTTTTATATTATGTGTTGGGTTAGTTGATTAATCTCTGTCTTGGCTAATAGGCTCCAATGTAGTATAAGGACAGAGACCATGACTGTATCTCCAGCACCTAGTATCATGATTAGCACAGAAAACATGTTCACTTTAATAGAATGCTTGAATGAGATTAAATGTAGTAAAAGAGGGAGAAGAATTAGGGGAACTATAGATGATAGAGATCAGTAGTCTTCCAGAGATGTTAAAAAAAAGAGGACATTGAAAAGATTTGGGGATTTGTGATGGGTAAATGATACAAGGAGAAGCCAAGTTACCAGGTTGAGAAACGGGAGGGAAGGAAGTGATGAAGTGAAATCAACAAGACAAGAAATCTTTAAAGTATTTCTTTTTAGAAGAAAAAGAAAAGAATAACAGCTTTTTATTGTTTGGATGAAAACTGTGAAGAACATCCAGAGGGTAAGTACATTAGCAAACATCACACTGAGAAATGGATTAACCATATCCACTATCCTGTGGCATTCTACTTTGGCATTCTAACATTGGGCAGTAGACTACACAGCAATGATTATGCTTTGGTAGTTGGGCAGGCTACCTCTTTTAACTGACAACTGAAGAGCTGAAAGAAAGAATGAGATAAGTGAAGATACTGTGAAGAGCTATCTTGAGATGAAAAGGAAATAATTTGAAGTGTTTTTGCCATATGACCTAAATCTGTCTGATAAGGTAACAAATGATGCTGTCTGGTCTGAGAGAGGATGGTGTCATGTGCACTGGGCAATTCGATTTAGAGTCAACAATAAAAGAAATAAACACCAAAAACAATCACAGACTTGAACCAGGATAGAAGATGGGGTAATTCAAATAGAATAGGAAAAATCAGAGTGAATATTAAAATTTAGAGTAAATCACTTAAACAAGGAAATGGAAGTGGATGTGAATAAGACAAGAGAGATGGGTAGGGAAAGAAGTCTATTGCCTAGAACAGGTTCTTATGTGGAAGCAAAAAAAAACAAAACTCAAAAAACAAACTGCAGGAAAAAAGTGAAGATTGGTCTTTCCTATCAAAAAGTTTTAATTTGTATAACCATACTGTAATATTCAATATCACTAATTACATATATATATATAATGTATAAAGATATATCACACACACTTAGTCTGGGCAGGTGGCAGGGTTTTCATATAGTATTTCTTTTCTTTCTTTCCATAACTAGCTCTTTTTTTTTTTTTTTTTTTACAGGGACAGAGAGAGGTATAGATAAGGACACACAGGAATGGAGAGAGATGAGAAGCATCAATCATTAGTTTTTTGTTGCAACACCTTAGCTGTTCATTGATTGCTTTCTCATATGTGCCTTGACTGTGGGCCTTCAGCGACCTTGGGTCCAAGCTGGTGAGCTTTTTTGCTCAAGCCAGATGAGCCTGCGCTCAAGCTGGCTACCTCAGGGTCTTGAACCTGGGTCCTCCACATTCCAGTCCGATGCTCTATCCACTGCACCACCGCCTGGTCAGGCTCCATAACTAGCTCTTACACACGAGAGTTTTCAATGAGAAAGAGAAGCACAACTTTAGGTGCTTAGATACTAACAGTAGAGTAAGCCAACCTGTTTTGGCCCTTACAAAATACATATGATTAGCCAAATTTTCCATTTGCAATCTTTTTCTGGTTTCTGTTTCAACTTCTGCCAAAATAGTATAACTACTACCACAGTATCACCAGCATGCAGCTTCTTGAGCCAAAGTTAACCTGTAAAATGTACCCAGGCTAAAATAAGTCGGTTACGGCTAACAAGGTGGTCATTAAAGTGGGTAAATTCTCCTCTCAGTTCCCTCTGTCAGTGCCTTCAGCTCTTCCTCTGTCAGTTTCTCATACTTTATATTGTTTATGCTTTTCTGAATATTTCTGCCTTCAGTTGACCATACAAAGTGCTCTATTTTTTTCTAAAGGCTAAACTATCTAGATATAGCATGGCCTTCAAGAAATACAAAATCTCTTATAGTGCATTTATTTTAAAGATTGTACATTCTGCATTTATAAAACCCTACTTACTGACATAATACTTTATAATGTAAGGCTAGTAGATATTTAAGAAATTTTAATTACTTAATTGTGTTGTCATATTTAGAAAAGAAGATTAAAGTATTTTTATATGAATACCTATATAGTTTGCCATAATTACTAAATATAAATATCCAATTCAAGATGGATAAATGAAGAATGTATACAAGTTAAGTAAATTGATAGCTTACTAAACAATCTTCCCAAGTATCAAGGTCACAGCTTTGGCACTGAGATCATGAGTTATCTTTCTTCCTAATACATTTTTAAATATTCCAAATATTCCTCTATGGAATGGTGTTTCTTAAGCTTATTCAATGAGCATTTTCAAAGATACACAAAAGTAGAAATAATAGTATAATGGACCCCAATGAACCCATATCTCAGCTATATATAAGATATATATAACATCTAAGAATAAGGAAGTATTAATATGAATGTTCCTGCAAGGAAGCATCTTATGTATGTTTATTTTAAGAAACCACTGGAAAATTGGAGGGTTGAATTGTGATTCTTCAGCACTTAGAAGCAATTTTCTTCTCCTCAATGTCTCTGTAGTACCTTGTTTATTACTCAAGTTTCTATCATTCTATACTTTCGTACACTGGAATTAAAAACAAATAACATTCAATAAACATACTTTTGGTTGGATGTTATTCTAAGTCCTGGAGATTCAGTGATGTACTAATCCCTGACCTCACAATTTTTTTATAGGAAACAAGAAGGAAATAAATTATTACTGCAATGCGTACTGGGTGGTACAGCAGAGAGACCCATAGAAGCACAGGGGGAACTCACCAGGAAATGCACACATGCTCCACCAAATTGTAGGCTTCCTGAGGACAAGGGCCATGTACTCTGCTGAGAAATGACTCTGGGTTTCTCTTCTGGCATGGGTTCAAAAAATATTCTTTAATTATGTGTTGTGGAATTGAGGGCAACCAGACTGGTAAGTGGTCTGAAAACTATGCTTTCTATAAAACACTTTAGGCATGTTTTATCCATAGAAGAGTAGACTGGAGAGGACATATTAGTTTTTAACTACGTGAAGGATTGTCATGTGGAAGAGAGAAGAAACTAATTCTGTAACGTTCCAAAGGGCAGGAACCTCAATCCACTCATCCTGGTTCTGCCTTCACAATGTTACAGAATACGTTTCTAACACATAGAACAGCCTTGGCAATGGAGAATAAAGAAAAATCATAGATGAAATTAACTGAAATAAAATGAATATTAGGACCTGACCAGTGGTGGCACAGTGGATAGAAAATCAACCTGGGATGCTGAGGTTTTGTTCAAAACTCTGAGGTCAACAGCTTGAGCATAGGTTCACCAGCTTGAGTGTAGGATTGCTGGCTTGAACATGGGATCATTGACATGATCTTATGATTGCTGGCTTGAGCCTAGAGGTCATTTGTTTGAAACCCAAGGTCACTGCTTGAGCCCAAGGTTGCTGGCATCAGCAAAAGGTCACTGGCTCTGCTGGAGCCCCTCAGTCAAGGCACATATAAGAAGCAATCAATGAACAACTAAAGTGACATAACTACAAGTTAATGCTTCTTTCTCCCTTCCTGTCTTTATCTCTCTCCTCTCTCTCTCTCTCTCTCTCTCTCTCTCTCTCTCTTTCCCTTGCTCTCACTCATACTAAAAAAAGAAAAATATTAGGAATATGCTTGATTACAGTTTTTACAATTACATTATTAACCTTTGTCACTCTAAAACTCACATTTTGTGCTATTCATGGTCAATATTTCAGAATCTTAATGGAATTGTTAGCAGCATTTATAGATATATATTTTATTGAAATATAACTGTCATAATAACTTTCAGCTATACATCATAGCAATTTAATTTTTATATACATTACAAAATGTCACTACAATAAGCCTAGTTATCATACAAAGTTATATTATTATTGGCTATATTCTCTAAGCTGTACATTTACCTAATTCAAGGTCTGAAAGCAACCCAAGTGTCTATCAACAGATGGATGGATCAAGAAAACATTATATATATATATATATATATATATATATATATATATATATATATATATCCATACACACACACACACACACACACACACACACACACACACAATGGAATATTATTCTACCATTAAAAAATACAATCTTGTCATTTGCCAGAAAAGGGGAGGGGCTGGGGTAGAAGACATAGGTAAAGGGGATTGATTGAGAGGTATAACTTTCCAGTTATAAAATAAATAAGATATAGATGTATTTTATTTCCTTAAATTTAAAAGTAAGAAATATTGCTATGGTATGAATGTTTGTGTTTCCATAAAATTCATATCTTGAAATCTTACTGCCCAATATGAAGGCATTAGGAAGTAAGGTTCTTGGTAGGTGATTAAGTTATAAGGGTGGAGCCTTCATAAACAGGATTAGTTCTTTTATTGAAAGAGACCTCACAAAGCTTCCTACTCCCTTCCCTATATGTGGATATAAGGAGGAATATGCAACCTGGAAGATGGCCCTCACCTGACCATGCTGCACTCTGATCTCAGACTTTCAGCCTCCAGAAGTGTGGAAATTAATGTCTGTTATTTATAAGCCAGCCAGTGTGTGGATTTTCATTATACCAGTCTGAATGGACTAAGTCAGATATAAAATCCTCAACTGAAAATCAGAATTTTGTCCTTAATATAAATTTAAATTAGCTAACCTTAATCAGATCCCAATGAATCAGTTGTTTAACAAATTTCATCTACTTCCACTTTATGAAAACAAAGTCCTTGAAGCCACCACCACTGGACATATCTGGGAGCCAGATTATACTGACCAGAGTTCCCTGCTATCCCTGTGCTTTAAGTATCACATAGAGGAACACAAAAATGTCACAATAAATGTGCCATCAGGATAGAGGAATATTTTGTCATCCCAAAAGTAAACTATGTTTCCTGTCTTCTGCTAGCATTTTCATTCATCTTTTCAGACTAAGAGAAGGCCTGGTGGATGCTTGCAGACTTTACCAGCTAAAGGCAGGACACTGGTTCCACAGT
Source organism: Rhynchonycteris naso (assembly GCA_037038555.1). Lineage (NCBI taxonomy): Eukaryota > Metazoa > Chordata > Mammalia > Chiroptera > Emballonuridae > Rhynchonycteris > Rhynchonycteris naso. Next base: position 54,110,755 of record CM072997.1, on the reverse strand, counting down.
TAGCTGGATGCAGGGCACTGAGTCTAAGGCCTCGAAACAACGCAGCATGTGCCCATGTAAACTGGCTCCCTGTGCCACAGCTCCCAATAACTCTGAAGGAGTCAACAGTAACTAAACAGCATTAAGGCTACAATCCCCTTCCAGCTACAACCTAAAATATTTATGAAAAAATCCCTACTTTCACAACCCCTTTCTGGGAAACACCTGCATGTGATTGCCTCAGTACTGAACCTCTTCAACTAAAGCATCAGTCACTGCTAGGTTTCCACCGGGAAAATTGCTATGTAGGACCACGTTGGTTGGATAAAGAGTGAATTGAGACTACAGAACCCATCTCAGTGACCTGGACTTTCATTCACTTTTCAATATGCTACGGGGAACTTGAAGTGATTCTCTTCTCCCTCTTTGGGCCAGCTAGATAGCTTCTGTTGTACGAAAATGAGTAGGCCGCTGCTTTAAGATTGTTATTTTTGATGCTGCTTGTAATCCCTGTTAGTGGTAGGTCCTAAAGAGCAATCATCAGTTAGAATTACATGTATACATGTAGCATCTCATAAAAATTTACACAGGGAAGATTGAGTGCTTTAATCATTAAGTTTTAGGGAAATAATGATCTATTATCTAGGGAGCTCTTGGAGGGTGGGTGACAAAAACACAAAATCTGTTCAAGGCTTTATAAAACACCTTTTTCCCCTGTCCAGCATGATCAAATTGGTCAAGCTAGAAGTTGAGTTAGAACTGTGAGAAATGAGTGCAGGAAACCACCCACTCATATCCAGTTCTGTCTGGCAGGAATAATTAGAAAAATACATTAGAAAGAAAAGAAGTGTTGGTACTATCTAACCTGCTTCCACAGAAAAAAATTACACTAATCACCTATTCTTTCACAAATGCCTTCCCCACTACAATTCTGCCCACTCCAGATTCTGCTAGAAAAAGACTAGCATACAAATTGTTGGTTAACAATGAGACTATCATTACAGTGGTTCAGAGATAAGTGAAAGTCTTATTAGATTTTTTAATCTGAAAAAAATTCACTACTCTTTTTTTTAAACTGTGATAGTGAAAGAGGAATTTTCCTTATCCAGAACTGCTATTTAAAGACTGACCTCCATTTACTATACCTGAGAAGAAACATTCACTGAATCCAACCATTTATTTCACCAAGAAATACTTCTTGGAGACCCACCAGATGTGAGCATCTTGCTACATTCTGAGCATACACAGGTGAACAGGTGAAAATGGCCCATGTCCTCAGAAACCACAGTCTAGTGGACTCAATAACTCCCAGAGTTATCATGACCTTTCAGGGGCTGTTCTTCCACCACCTCCTTAGAACCATTTACGACTGCTTCCTTCTAGTGGAAGATGAGCAAGAAAAGAGCTTTCTTTCACCTTTCTTGGAACGAGTTGAAGTATGCATAAATAACCAAAACTACACTATAATACATGAGCATTCTCACATTGACATCTTTAAAAAATTTTAAAGCTTATGTGAGGAGCAAACATATTGCTTGCCTTTGGTATGACGTTCCTGAAGCTGAAGAAGTGATTTTAAGGCCTCGGCACTCTCAAACTCCTGAGTGTTCTGGAGGAAATCTTCAGCTTGATCTATTTTAATGGCAAACTACAACAGAAATACAGGGGAAAGACATTTGAAAAAATTAAAATCAATGCGTCACTGTTAGATGATTTCTATGAACTAATGGCCTTGCTGACTGTATGTGGTTGTGTCTATGTGAGGAGGTGTGTGTTTTTGTGAGCATGTACTGGCTTAGAGTGTCTGTGTGAGGGTGTGCATTCCCATGTAGTCAACTTACACAGCACCAAGGCAAGAACTTTTTTCTCACGTTTTTGCATTCCTTTCATGCCTGGAAATATGTCATGTCTGGTGAAATAAGCCAACTTGTTTACTATTCAAATGTCTATTAAAATTTTCAGATAAAATTTCTGTGTTCTGTGTAATGAATACGACCACTTTTAACATTACAAGGGAGTTTGGCAAAGAATCACCAGAAAGTTTGCTGGGAAAAAAACAACTAACCAGTGATGATATAATTATATAAGTAAATTTGACTTAAGAATCCATTTGGAGGGAAGGTTGAAATATAGTTTTTTTCCCCTATTATTAGATCTAGAACTGAAAAATGTATATAATTTAACCCTATTTCTAAACTTGATCTTAGCCAAAAAGGCCAGGAAGCAATGTCAAATTCATTTTCTACACAAAGCAAATATATGTATTTGTACAGAAAGATGTCTGAGAGGTCTGAAAAGATATACACCGAAAGGTTACATTTATGAGAAGAAATGGGATTAGGTATGGGTTAAAGGAGGTAAAAGTTTAGTTTTTAAATCTATAATTTGTAATTTTCTTTGCATTTTTAAAAGTAATTTTATGTATTATTTATATAAATAAAAATGAGCTTTGATGCAGCAAGAATGAAAAATGAAAAATTTCTCCTCTGTTTCAAAATAAATAAATAAATACGGATAGCAATTTGACACCCTAGATGGTGGGCAATATGACCTATCTCTTTTTTTGTGCTTCTCCATGAAGGGAGTATAGAAAGGAGATACTTAAAGTGATGCTAAAATTCTCAGGGGAACTAATCTTAGAAACAAATTTTAGAAAAGGGCAAGATATACTTAGTCATGCTAGTACAGTATATTCATAGTAGCAGACAAAGAGCTGGTTTAACACTAAGAATCAAAGACAACTATCATAGTTGCTAAGAGCATTTTAATCAACATGTTCACCTTTGGATCGAGTGTAGAATAAACTCACAAAGGTATAGTACCAGTGAGAAAAACAAAAGTCTATCACAGTACTTGTCTTCTTTTCCAAGATTTTCCAAACTCTAATATTAATAGTAGTGGTCTTTAATATTTTCATAACTATTTGATTAACAAAATCTGTGTTATGATTGCTATGATAGTGATATAAAACCAGTTATAAATGGCATGGGATAATGAGAGAATAATGAGCATGTCTCCTTGTGAAATGCATAGAAGTCCTCCACCATCCTGTAAAAACCACCTATGGACACTTGCCATTGTCACTTAGGGACAATGTTTCCTAATTGAAGCACTATGTTTGTGAAGAGAAAAACCTTTTTGATGGTTAAGTCTATGAACCAAAAGCTGTCCTTTAATAATTATCAACCATGCAAAAAGAAATCTTGAATGAACACTTGTATTTCTAAAGAACTTATGAATGCACACAGCTCAAAAAAGGAATCCTACCCACATATCATTTACATCTTTAATTCACTCCATTTCTAATAACTGATGTTAAAGGCATTCTTCCAGCAGAACCTTCAAAGAAAAACAATTAAAACCTTATAGGTGATTTGTTTCTTCCCTTTAGAACATTACGAATAACTTTTGTAGTCACTATATTCAGCTAGTTATTTGATATTTTAAATATTTTTAAACAATTTGACTCAAAGAAAGCTTCCCTAAAATACTATTAAGTTTTAACTTATAGATTTTTTTTTCCTCCACTTTTCTTCTTTCTGCATCTTATATAGGATAGAAATGATGATGGGACATTTTTCAAAATCTCTATTCTTAATGTGATTCTCTTTTTTAAATCACTAATTAAAATCATTTTGGCACACTAAAGTGACAGGGCAGATCATGTAGGAGTTTGCCTTAAGCTCAGTATGAAGTAGTCTTCAAAATTATAAGCAGAAAAATACAAGAAACAATTAGTCATTTGGAATCAAAGTTCTGGGTGAATTTTAGGTTGGGTTAGTACTTCCTTTTATCTTATTTAGTATCTGGAAGTCATTTCTCATAGAGAAAATCAGTTAGCATTAATGCTATGACACAATGAGAAACAAATATGGAGGCTAATATTTGAAAGAAGTTAATTTCCTGTGCTCAAATGAGCTGAATTTCAAGGAAAGTTGGCAACTGTATCCCAGTTACTAGGATGGAATAAATTGATGTATCTATAATTTGACCTCTGTAGGTATATTTCATCTGGTTATTTCTTTTTAGGAAAGAAAACAGTGCATAGAACTTTTTCTTAAGATGACCTGTACAATGAATTGTAGGTTGCTCTTCCATGCTCAAATTGCATAAAACAAACCTTGAAAGTTACACTAAGGTTTTTGCTCCTCCTTTGTACTTTTAACTGAGTTCATGACGCATGAGACGGTCTACCCCATCTTTTATGTTCTATTACTGATCTTCTTCATTATTTTAAATTTAAGTCCTGAATTTTTAGTTTAGAAATGTCATATTTTTCAATGCTTGAGCTTTATCATAATGAAGCAGTGATCTCACATGAAAATGAATGTACTGCCAATTGACAGGGAAGTTAAAAGTGAAATTTCCAATAACCATCTTCTCCCAAACATAATATCTCTTTTGATGATTTTCTCCGAGTCTCATGTTTTAAAATGGGAACCTCAAAAAAATTGCAGAATTTAAGAAAATCATAGGGGAAATGACCTTTTCCTTCACTTACATTTTAATGAGTTCGAACAATAGAAGCTCAACTATATGCCTTAGAAAAGTACTCTATAAAATGCTAGGTTTACAAGTCATACATTCCAAGGACTATTCTGCAATTTTCTTTGCATAAGCAACAGAACTTTCAGTCAACAGCTTTTAATCAATACCACCGTTATTAGTAATCCTATAATCAGGGTAACTTTTTGATTTAATAATTATATTACTGTCTTCTATAGAGGGAAATATATCATAATGACATGTAAGTAAGAGTTCCCATTTTTACTTAATATTTTACTTAATTTTAGTGAACTGTACTTAGTATTTTTGTTTAAAGTATTAAAATTTTGGCCCTGGCCAGGTAGTTCAGTTGGTTAGAGTGTCATCCTGATACGCCAAGGTTTTGGAGTTGATCCCCTGTGAGGTCACATACAAGGATCAACCAATGAATGCATGAACAAGTGGAACAAGAATCGACATTTCTTTCCTCCTGGTTTCCTCTCTCTCTCTAAAATAAAGAAATTAAAATTTTACCTTTGGCAATCAAAAATTAAATGTAATATACATATAATCTTGGTTATTTTGCCATTTTTGGACCAACTACAATATCTGTTTGTAGAAATATAACATTTTTAGGAATGCTATTTATTTGCTCTGATATAGAGATGGGAGAAGTTTTTATAAAAATACAAACCTCCAGGGCACTTTCAAAAAATTCAGAGGTCAACCCAAGGAGATCCCTTCTTCTTTCAAGCATGGAGACCAGGGCTGCCCATGCTTCACCCAGGGTGTCAGCCATGGCATCATATACCTGACTCTGGTCCTTGTTTTCTTCAGCTGTCTTGTCTGCTTCCTGCAAGAGTTCCCATACCCGATCTTCCAAAGCCTAAGCCCAAGGAAAAAAGAGGTTTAAGGCAGAGAAACCTGATTCCAAGGGAAGAAGAAGAAGAAAAAGAAACAGGTGTAAAGCAGACTGCCACTCAATGTAAGAATATAGGATCACATTTTAAACACTTGTATATTTGAACTTGTATGTGGTCTAGGTAAGTCTAGAAGAGAATTTATACACTCAAACTGCTATGCAGGCAGGTAGATCAAGCAGGCAGAATGGAGCAGTGAAGATTGTGGTAAACCAGGGAGCATGCCAGAAAAAAGGCATTCCCATTTAAATATTGTTCAAACACTAAAGATGTAGCAAAGGTACATATCCCAGTGGTACAGAATATTGTGTTAACCTTACATTTAAAAAAAAAATAATTGGAACACATCCAGAAGAGAATGCTAAAGAAAAAAATAAGTGAGACATGAACCCATTAAAACTTACTTTTCATTCTAAATAATTGTTGTTAATATGTTTGTGAAACTTAATATAGGTAAATATTAAGACTAGCTCTTCAGAAGAGTATTCATAATGTACAAAGGAGAATGTCTGTAACTAACATTACAGATTGAACAAACTGTGAATGATTAAGGAGAATATGTGCTCACATAATTGTCTGATTGGAACATATTCTATTCCATTCTTGAAGTTGGCACAAAAAATAAAGGCACAAGTTAAAAAATATAACAGACTAAAAATAATATTAATAAGTTCCAAAATATCAGCAGAAGGGGACTAAAATAATATAAAACAAAATAGAACAAAAGAAATAATAGCACATTTATCAGGACATAACATACAAAACATAATGACAGGAATATGGTTAAATATTAGATAACACCAAAAAAATTGGATGAGTCAACTTTTTAAATTAAAAGACAAACATTATCAGATCAAGTAAAAATAAAATTCAATTAACTTATATTTGTTAGAGTTGCTCCTTAAGAAAAAGATGTAACTTTTGAAAATAGGTAAGTTGTATAAGGCAAAGAAGGACTATGAAAACTAAAACAGGATTAGCAATATAAATCTCAAATTAAAAATTGAAACAAAAATCATTGAGATTAAAAATGACACTTTATATTAACAAATAGTACAATCCCCAGTAAAGTCAAGGCACTCATAAACCTTTATATTTATGGCAGTGAAATATTTAAAATAGATATAATTAGTCAGACCATAATGCAATAAAAATAGAAATAAACAATAAATGGTCCAGATAATAAAACAAATCTCATAGAATATTTAAGATAACACTGTAAAAAATAATAATTCTTCCTGCTTGGATAGCCTGGTAGATTAAGCATTGTTCAGAAGTGCAGAGGTTGTCAGTTCAATCCCCGGTCAGGGCACATACAGGAACAGATTGATGTTCCTGTCTCTCTCTCTCTCTCCCTCCTTTTCTCTCTCACTAAAATCAATTAATAAAAATTTAAAAAATAATTTCTCAATCAAATGGAGAATAAAAACTACAATTACAGACTGTTTAGAAAAAAAATAAGGCTACTATGTTTAAAAACCTATGATACACCTAACTTTGAATTAAGTAAAATTCACAGCAATAGATAACTTTATTTTTAAAGAAAAAACTAAACATTCAAATCAAAAGTATAGAAAATGAATAATAAAACAATATTAAAAAGGCACTGATTAAATACAGATCAGAAATTAATAAATTTTTTAAAAAAACAAGAATTGATTTTTTAAAAGCTAAGTCACTGAAAAGCAAATGAAATATAAAAACATCAGGCAAATGCCAATAAAATGCCAAGTAAGTAGATCCAGTGGTCCATTCTTTCATAGAAACATTGAAAAAGCAAGCAAAAACTCTCTTAATCAACATTGTCAGCACTCTGAAGAGCAGTGAGGGATTTACAACAACCAGGCGGACGCTAAAGAAAAATAAAAAGACAACTTGAAAATTGTAGGAAAGCTTTAAGGTCTTTTTACTTGCTTTTGCCCATCTTCTTCTGGGTTCAGCAGAGATTACCAGAGTGGATAAAACATAAGATCCAACTATATGTTGTCTACAAGAAACCCAGTTTAAATATAAAGGCATAGATAGATTAAAAGTTAATGGGTGAAGAAAGATATACCATGCAACACTAATTTAAAGAAAACTGCAGTGGCTATCTTAATTTTAGGCAAAGCAGATTTCAGAACAAGGAATATTACGAGGGATTAAGATGGGTATTTCATAACTATAAATGGTTAATCTCCAGGAAGACATAATCTTAAAGTGTATGTGCCTAACAGAACATCAAAATACACAAAGAAAAATTGATAGAAGTGCAAGAAGAAACAGACAAATCTACCATTATAGTTGGAGACTTCAACATCCCTCCATCAATAATTCACATATCCAGCAAGCAGAAAATGATTAAGGGTATAGTTGAACTAAACACCATCAATCAACTAGATTTAATTGACATGTATAGACTACTATATCCAACAATAGAGAAATACACATTCTTCTCCAGCCCACATGGAATATTTACTAAGATAAACCACATCCTGATTTTTACCTAGGTTTTTTCTAATGAATTTTACTTTTTTATTTATGCCTTCCTATATGTTTTGAATTTTTTTAATAATGAAAATATATTATTGTTTTCATTGAAGAAAATGCTATGTTCATTTTTCCAATTACACAAAAGGAACCTATTCAGAAAAAGGAAAACAAAAGCATGCCATTGCTGTGTTGAAGTAGACTTGAGTTATCTCCACTTAGAATTCTAGAACTGTCCTTTCCTTCCTCACACTCTCATACTATATCCTTAGACACATAAACGCTTCAGCCATATTACTGTTCCCAGTTATTTGCTCTTTCTTTCTTTAAAAGGATTACACCTTCGTGCCTTCTAACATCAGACTTGTCCAACGTGACTTGCTCAGACTCATGAAATGCAAAGAGGAGTTTTGTGTGCCACTCCCAAGCAGAAGTTTTAAGAACCAATGAATGATTCTGCCATCTCTTTTCACAGTAGGGCTGTTCCTTCAGCCTGGATCCTGAAGGAACATGTTATGTAAGAAATAAAATCTGTGGCTGTGAGCCACTGCTGTTCAGAGGTTTTGGGTTACCCTACAATTGCCAAATACATTAACAAATGTAAAATCATTTGTTATGCATTATACATTCAAGGTTTTCTTGTGCTTAATACAGAAAGAAAATAAAATCCATGACGCAACAACAAAAAAAGTATCTAGACCAGAGCCTGATAATTTTACAGCTAACTCAAAAATAAGTCTCAGGCAAATTGTTTTGGACATGCCGATGATTTCTTCAGAGATCTCACTGAAGATGTGCCAGCTCTGTTCTCTTTGGTCTTTAGGCTAAACCAAACAATTGATTATCTAAATTGGCAGGAGAGTTAGATCAAATGTATATACTTTCTTATATAGCTATTTGAGAGCATAATAGCTAGGCATTTCCTTCCCACATAACAAGCTTTAGATTATTTTAAAGGCTGATTAATGTTGTATTGTTGCATGTGTTTCATTTTATACTTTTTGTCATTTAAAAGGAACAGCTAGGCTTCTGTTTCTACTTTTAATGGGTCTTAATTTAAGAATATGTAAGGAGAACGGAAAAATAGTATTAGGAGTTCTAAATTTTAAGATATGCCATTCATATGACAAAGACTGTATTAAGAGCTGAAACTAGGAGAACTTGAAAATTCCACACTGGAGATGCAGAAGAGAAAGAGATATAGCAGGCAATGAATTCATTCTAGAGCAGAGCGAGTAAAAACTTGATCTTTTCGTGATATTTCTTAGATTTGACACAAAGATAATAAGATAAATCCGAAGGGGGTTATTTCCATGGCTAGAGTTGTTTTGAGAAGTTTTCTTTTGTATTTTTTTTACATAGAACTCTTTTAGCCTTGTTAAACACATGACTTAGTTCCTCTGTTCTTTTCCCACTGAAGCGACACTTTATAAATTGGTGATGCAGAGGATTATGGGGCAAGTAGCTTGCAGGACTACAATTATGATTTTGAATATTTCCCTGGGATTCTCCCATGACCTCTACTGCAAAATGTTCTATTTACTGAAATTCCAAGGCCAGAACATTATTGCAGAACCCTTTGGGTTTACTTTGGTACAAGTTGCACTTTCTTGGAGATTTACTTCAAGAAAGCCAGTACACATTCTGCTTTAAGGATTGGCAGAAAACTGCTCCATATTCTCTTAGAATTTTAGATTACTCTTGGGGTGCTGGAATCAGAAGCTAAGTACAGTTCAGTACTCCTCAGGGCTTATCAAACACCATTTGAAATACTGTAGGAGAAAGGGATACAAAGTGAATGAACTAGGCAGGATTCAAAGAGCAGGAATATATTTCAGGCAATCCAAAATCTCAGGCTAAAAACCAGTTGATGTATACTTCTGTGAGATTCCTGAAAGGGAGCATGATCTGCACCCAAAGCTAAAATCCACCATCTGGGTGTTTTATATACAACACTTAGATCTCTGTGATTTGTCTTCAGCTTTGGTTAAGGTGTTAGGAAAGCTTTTAGTTCTTTCAGTGTTCTCCAACTTCCTTCCTGTGGTTGCCCATTTTCCCTGTCACCCTATTAATCAGGCCTTCCCAGCTGATCTGGCATTCAGACATATGCTGCCAGCACTTAGGAAATACTGTTCGATTTTAATGCCCATTGCTGAGCCCCCAGTGAGATTACCTCTTTCTTCTCCATCACCACCACCACCTCCACCCTCCCAATGAACAGGACGTTATCATTTAGATGGCCTGAAGCACAAATACAAGTAATGCTCTAATGGAAAGGGCTAGAGGGCATAATACTTCAGGCATTCTAATAATAATGATTTCAAGTCTGTAGAGGAAACACAAAAACCTACATTCTGCCTTATTCATATTTATGGTTCCGGCACCTGTCACTGGTTTTCAATCAGAAGTGCTCCCAAAGGAGTGTTTGAAAACATGCTGAGGCATTTTTAGTTGTCACAGTGTATTTGTGTGATTTGTGGGGAAGGGGTTTGATGCAGGATTGCCCCACTGAACTGTAACCCTACTGAGAAACACTGACTACCCAGCACATAGTAGGGTCTCAATAAATGTTTGTGGTCGAATATGTGGGTGAGGTTCACTTTCTCTTGAAAATTATTTCATTTTATTTCACAGGCTGTCAGAAAAGAGTTTCTAGTCCAGTTGTTTCAATAGGACATCAACTTTAGGAAGCCTGTCTAACAAAAGCACAACACTAGGGCAGCAGTACTCTGTTACTTTTGGACAAACCTTTCCATAGCTGTTAGAAAACGATATCATGTACTGGACCAAAGTTTGCCTCCCTGTTTTCCAGACTGCAACACATTCCAGCATCCTAGTTGTGGAAACCCCCTGACAACATTCTGCAAGTCTTCTATCTCTCTTACTTCTTATTCAAACAGTACTGAAGAATTATTTAAAAACTACATAAGATTTATGTACTATAAAAATTAAGCCTGGCCTGACCTGTGGTGGCACAGTGGATAAAGCATCAACCTGGAATGCTGAGGTCACAGGTTTGAAACCCTGCACTTGTCTGGTCAAGGCACATATGGGAGTTGATGCTTCCTGCTTCTCCCCCCTTTCTCTCTCTCTCTCTTTCTCTCTCCTCTCCAAAAAGTGATTAAAAAAGAAATTAAGCCTGACCAGGCAGTGGCACATCGGACTGAATGGAACACAGAGGACCCAGGCTCGAAACCCCGAGGTCACAGGCTTGAGCACTGGCTCACCAGCTTGAGCGGGGGGTTGCTGGTTTGAGTGTGGGATCATAGACATGTCCCCATTGTCACTGGCTTAAGCTCAAAGGTCACTGGCTTGCGCCCAAGGTCACTGATTTCAGCAAGGGGTCACTTACTCTGCTGTAGTCAAGGCACGTATGAGAAAGCGATCAATGAACAATTAAGGAACTACAACGAAGAACTGATGCTTCTTATCTCTCTCCCTTCTTGTCTGCCTGTCTCTATCTGTACCTCCCTTTGTCTCTCTCTCTGTCTCTGTCACACACACACACACAAATTAAAAGCAGACAACCTTGAGAATATGATTTTGAACAGCTGAAGTATGCCTGTGCTTCCCTCCATCTCTTCAAATTGCTTCTCTCATTGCTGTCCGCTATAGAGTTCTTGTCTAAATGTAGAGAAAAGGCTCTTCCAGCTTAAAGGCTATCAAAAATCATGCAGTAAAATGACAAATTAGTATCTTAAAACACACCTAAAAGGGGAGAAATCTTATTCTGGCATGCCTTATTTATCAATCCATTCATAATATTGCAATACAAATATTTGTATAGTGCTTTACTCCTAAAAATTTTATATTATCACCACAATACTTGTAATGTCCTCAATCAACAGGGATCTGTAGAAACTATTTCACTTATGGAAAGGGTGCTCTCTGTCCTCCATTAAAGCTAAAACCATACTGTCACATAATCAAATACAACACAACAATACTCTCAATGGCTCTTATGGTTCAGAGAAGATCACACTTAATGGAAACTAAAATTATTCAAGAAGGCAGTCACTTATCCATGCTCTCACTCATTCAGCAAGATTTTTTCAATCATCTCTTAATTAAATGGTACAAATTGTGTTGATAGACACAAAAGATTGGGGAGGACAACTTCTAGTTAGGAGTGTATTGTTTTTCTTTCTTTCTTAATACCCATCCACTTCTCAACTCCTATTTACATGGTTTCCATCCCCACCATTCTACTGAAATATTCTTGAATAGGTCCACAATGACCTCATATTTACAGGCCAACAATCCTCATTTACTCACTTCTTTGTGATTTATATTATGTGTTCCTGAATTTGTTTTTTTCTTCCACTGGCTACTAGTACACTCTGATTTTCATTCTGTGCTTTGGCTCTCTTTTACAGATGCACTTTCTCTGTCTATTTTTAAATGTCTAGTTGTTCCAGGAGACCATCAACTTTGCTCTTTTCTTCTCACTTAACAAGTAAATATCAGGGGTGGAGCTGGGGAAATTATATCAAAACCATCTGTGTGACTTTTTCAAGCTGTACTTAGCTTTTTCCATAGATCTGATAAAGTCCTGAGGACAGGGGGCAAGTAAGTCCAAAGTCTGAATGGACTATTGCAATGAGCCACTAGTATTGATTAGACCAGGGGTGCTCAATACGTCGATCGCGATCTACTGGTCGATCGCGGAGAAAGTGTGGGTAGATTGCATGACATTAAAAAGACATTTGTCTTTTGATTGGCATACAGGGTAGCCAATCTGATGTCTGAACTTTTGACACCCTAAACATGCGCATTAAACTGCGCTAACTTGTTCAGTTCCATTGCTGCATAGTTAGCCTTCAATTTATTTAAACTAAATACAACAAAGGGTATAAAAATGAGTGCCGTAGCTGGTCCAAGTAAGAAGCCTAAAACCTACCACTTTCATACAGAATGGGAGAGGATTTTTTTCACTATGTCATATTCTAAGTGCGTTTGCCTCATCTGTCTGTGTGCTATTGCTATTCCAAAGAAGGGGAAAGTGGAGCGGCTTTTTTGGACAGTTCATAAAAACTATGACATTGACTTTCCTCCATAAAGAGAGCTGAGAAGGAGAAAGGTGGAAGAAGAATACACAATATTAAATAGTAATAATAGTAACTTAAATAATGATAATATAAAAGAAATAAATTTATGTTTTGCATTTTTATTGTAGGTAGATCATTTTGACTTGGTCATCTTATAAGTAGCTCACAAGCTGAAAAACTGTGGGCACCCCTGGATTAGACTGTCTCCATATAATACATGGGAGGGTGGGGTGGAGAAGAAAAAGTAAGAATCATTGTTCCCGCACTTCTTTCTGACTTTTTAACTCTACTGAAAATCTCCATATAACCATGAAATGACTACTTCAAATTCAAAATTGCTGAAACCGAGCATTCCATCTTCTGTACCAAATCTCCAACTCAACTGGCTTTCAGAAACAGAAACGTGGAAGGCAACCTTTGTTCTTCTCTCCCACACCTCCAATTCCAAGCTATAACCAGTCATGTAGGCCTGTTGAGTCAACCTCCTACATAGCATTCAGACCTTCTCATTCCTCTATTTTCACCACATCTCACCTGAATTCCTGTTGCCCCTCAAGTTGTCCTCCTGCCTGCAAGCTTACCCGTACCTAACCTATTTTCCTCTCTGCTGCCATGTAGATATTTCTATATTTAAAATATAATCATGTCACTCAACAACTCATAAATTTTCAATAGCTTCCAATGGATTTTAAGATAAAGTTCAAAGTACAAGCATAGCAAGTAAGACCCTTAGTGCTTGACTTCCTTCTAATCTTACTTCTCTCTGCTCATTTCCTGACACTGCTCTCCAGTATTCTGAAATACTTGTGGTTCCCTGACACTCACACAGCCTAACCTTTATGTCTAGCCCACAATGCTCACCCTTCTTGCCCCTCACTCTTTCCACTCCCTCATGTGACTCACCTGTACCTGAATAATTCTTTATCATCCTTCAAGAAACTGTTCAGGGGTTAGTTCTTCTAACAAGTCATCTCTCACCCTCATACTCTTTAAGTCTTAGGTGTTTATTCCTCTAAAGTGCTTTTCAATATCATATCAATTTTTATAGTGAGTTATTTTTTATTATTCTGATTATGAAAAGAATGCAATTTTATATTAAAAATGAAGAAATTTTAAAAATTATAAAAAATAAAAATTATCTATAATCCATTGCCCAGAGATAACCACCATTAATATTCACATGGTTTTACATAACCATACACACACATAAAGACTCATATGGCAGCAATTTTCAACCTTTTTCTTCTCATGGAACATATAAACTAATTACTAAAATTCTGTGGCACACCAAAAATAGATCTTTTTTGCCAATCTTACAAAACATGGTATAATTTTTATTAATTTCAAAAAAAAAAGTTGTAGTAATTACCTACTCTTTTGCTCCAAAGTGACTTTTCAAAAAATCAGGTGTCTGTCCTTGTATATAAGGATTTCTGGTACCAAAAATTAACCAATCAGATGCAACCTTACTATGCAACATGACCAATAAGCTACAACTCTATTAAATTTATGGTTCATGATAGGGCATTCACACCAGATGGCAATTGTTGTGTCGGATATTGTCATTTTTCTTATTTGAAAATCTAAGGGAAAAGAGGTTTGTGTCCCTGACTAGTCAGGTATTGCATGTTTTGAAAATTTTTCAGCACACTGGTTGAAAATCACTGTCATATGTATATAGAACAGAGATCAGAAAACTATACCCCACAGTCCAAATCCAGCCTGTCATCAATTTTTATATGGTCTGCACACTAAGAATGGTTTATATGTTATTTTACATTAAGGAGTTAAAACCAAAATTTTTATTTTATTTTTTGTATTCTTCCGAAGTTAGAAGCTGGGAGGCAGTAAGACAGATTTCCGCATGTGCCCTACCGGGATCCACCCGGCAGTGGTGCTCTGTCCATCTAGGCCATTGCTCCCTTGTGGCTGGAGCCATTCTAGCACCTGAGGTGGAGTCCACGGAGCCGTCCTCAGGGCCTGGGCCAACTTTGCTCTAATGGAGCCCTGGCTGTAGGAGGAGAAGAGAGAGATAGAGAGGAAGGAGAGGGAGAAGGGTGGAGAAGCAGATGGGCACTTCTCCTGTGTGCCCTGATCAGGAATTGAACCCAGGATTCCCACACGCCAGGCCAATGCTCTACTACTGAGCCAACTGGCCAGGACCAAAACCAAAATTTTTAAAAATACTATTTTATGACACATGAATATTATACAATATTCAAATTTTAATATCCATAAGTTTTTACTGAAACACAACCATATTTATTGGAACACAACCCATTAGCTTATGTATTGGCCATGGATGCTTTCATACTACAACAAAGAAGAGTTTGAATAGTTACTACTCACAATCTAATATGACCCAAAAAACCTAAAATACTTACATTCTGACAATTTACTAGAAATGTTTGCTGACCTCTGGTATAGAGAACTATATTATGTGTTGTTTTACTGCTTAACATTATGTTATGAATAGTTTCTTTTCGATATTTTATAAAAATATTATTTTTACTGGTTAATATCCCATCAATGAGATGCCATAATTAAGTACTCTCCTATTGTTAAATATTGTTAAATCTAATTTCCATTTTTAACTGGTAAGTAATATGGGCTGAGTCAATTCCAATAATCTATCGCATTTGACTCTTTATTCTTTCATAGAAATATTTTTGGACCTATCTTATTTTCATAAAATAAATTTCTAAAAGTAGAATGATTGGGCTATCCCACATTTTCAAGGCGCTGATATTTTTCAGAAACTTTGTGTCAATTGACTAGCATTATCATAATTTATTAAAATTGTCCATTTTGTTTTATAATTATTTATTTTTAAATTATAGTATAGTCGACATACAAAATTATATTTGTTTCTTAATGATTTGACATTTATATACCTTATGAGTGGATCACTATAATAATTCTAGTGATCATCTCTTACTATACAAAGTTATTACAAAATTATTGACTATCTTTCCTATGTTGTACTTTACATCCCTGTGACTTATTTTATAATCAAGAATTTTTTACTTCTTAATTCCCTTTACCTTTTTCACAAGTTTCCCCCCCAAGTCCCTCCCCTCTGGCAACCATTCATTTGTTCTCTGTATGAGTTATTATGCTTTGTTTGGTTAGTTATTGGTATTTTTAGATTTCACATGAGAGGGAAATCATACGGAATTTGTCCTTCTGTCTGACTTATTTCATAATACCCACTAAGTATAACCATATTGATGCAAATGGCAATACAGATGGCCAACAGACACATGGAAAGATGTTCAACATCACTAATCATCAGGGCAATGCCATTCAAAACCCCAGTGAGATATCATCTCACATATGTCAGAATGGCTATGACCAAAAAGTGAACAAACAGCAGTGTTACTAAGGATGCAGAGAAAAGGGAAAACTTGAGTACTATTGGTGGCATTAAAATATTCTTTATGTATCTGACTTCCCCACTAATCCAAGAACAAGGACATTTTAAATTTTGTTTTTTAATTACAGTTTACACTCAATATTATTTTGTGTTAGTTTCAGGTATACAGCATAGTGATTAAATAATCCTTGATATTTCCAGAATCCACCTGGCACCATATATTGTGATTATAATACTATTGACTGTATTCCCTATGCTGTACTTTACATCCTCATGACTATTCTGTAACTGCCAATTTGTACTTCTTAATCCTTTGCCCTTTTTACCCAGTTCCCTAAACCTCCCCTCTGGCAACCATCAATCTGTTCTCTGTTTCTATAAGACTGCTTCAGGGACTTTGTAAATTCCCAGTGCACAGCAGAGTGTAAGGCTGGTAGGAAATACTGTATACAATAGATGTGTGAGGAACGAGCAGCACCAATCCTGAGAGACTGCTTATTTGTCCGGGCCCATTGCCAGTACTGTAGAGCAGTGTTTCCCAATCTAAAGAACTCAGGAAATCAGAGCACACATTCATGGACTGCCAGTTTGAGAAACCACCAAAAAAGACAAATGGCTACTCCACTGGCACCAATGAAATAGAAAACAAAACACAAGTGTAAGCATCAATATTTCACATCTTATATTAAATATTTTAAGATAACCATCAAACATTTGAAATTATTTTAGGTATTTGTGGATCTCTGAGAATACATCGCTAAACTCCCAGGAATCTGGAAAGCACAGTCTAAGAACAATGCAATAGAGGAAGTGGGGGCACGGGAGAGGACTTGGGGGGGGGTGCCTAGCTGTGCTGTGCTCATGCGCAGCTGCAGCGAGAGCAAGGAACACCAGAGCTGCTCTCTGCTGATGAGCTGTGTGATCAACACATTCTGACTAACTAGTAACCACTTCCGCCTTTCCTTCCCTGTAGTTGCACCATTTTTGGAAGGCAAGAACAGGGTGGCCCCTTCAGGTGGGAAAAAAATCATACACTTGAACTGAATACATCAGGGGAGGAAGGAGAAAGAGGAGAAAGGAGAGATGTGCTGAATAGAAAAACCTCTGGGAAGACTATACTTTCAGGGATCATTTCCATAGTCCAAAAAACCTCTGGGAATCAGGAAACTTCAAAAAGAAAGGGAGAAATGACAGGATTACAGAGGCAAGAAGATGCCAGTCACTCTAGAGTTTGAGCAATAAGGTTGAGATGAGAATGGACAGTGTGATGGAAAAGGTGAAGCTTCCAGGAAGCATCCCAAACACATCAAAATGATACATGTCACAAACACACAGAGTACTTGATATCCTTCCTATGGATTCACAATCGATATAAAGTGAATGCTGCCAGGAAACATAAGGGAACAGTTGAGAAATTACTCAGATAATTTGATAAATACAATCCGCCGATCTGAAAAATTTAATTTGCTCAGTGCTTGATTCTGGGTTGAATTACTCTGATGTTTTTCACCTGTTTGTTTTATCACTTGATGCAATTAAAATTTTCCTTCTACCAAAGAGGAAACAAGTTTGTTCATAAAATTTATTTTGAGGTAATCTACTGTCTTTCAAGTATAACTGATACTTTCTGACCAACAATGGTTTTACCAGTGGAGATGAATGTGCCTTAAGTGGCCACATTACTAAATAATAATAATAATAATAATAATAATAATATTAATGATGATGATGGTTCCTTTGTGATATGATATGCAGTATAACAATGATTAAGACAAAGAATCCGGGGCCCATATTCTGGCTCCACTAAGTAGCTCCACGCATTTTACAAGTTATTTTTTCTCATTAAGTCTCAGCCTATTATAAAATGGATACAATAATGAGGTTTTGTGAAGATTAAATGAAATAATCATGGAAGCTTTTAGCATAGTACCTGGTATATACAGTGAGCATTTAATAAATGCTAGCTATTATTTTCATTTTGTTTATGTGTACCTTTTTACCACTATTATCATTTTGCATTTCTAAAACCACTGGATGGAGAACATATTGAGATCCTAGTAGGAATAAACTATATAAATGAACCAATATCCTTAATAGGAAACCCAGAGGTATTTCTGATTTGAAGTGCCTGTGCGACATAACACTCACCATAGCCTACAACAATCATTTATTTGAAAGTTCAAATAACAGTTATTCACTTTCAAGAGAAATACATGTTAGAGTATGTATATGTAATTGTCCTTTCAGAAAAAATTCTTAATCAGCGCCCCCTTCTTTTTAAACAAGAGAGACAGACCAGAAAGGGAGAGAGATGAGAAGAATCAACTCATATTTGCGGCCCTTTAGTTATTCATTGATTGCTTCTTATACGCGCCTTGACCAGGGAGCTCCAGCTGAGCCAGTGACCCCTTGTTCAAGCCAGTGACCTTGGGCTTAAGCCAGCGACCATGCGATCATGTCAATGATCCCACTCTGAAGCTGGCTAGCCTGCACTCCAGCTGGTGAGCCTAAGCTCAAGCTGGTGACCTCAGGGTTTCAAACCTGGGTCCTCAGTGTCCCAGGTCAATACTCTAGCCTCTGCACCATCACTGGTCAGGCTCAATCTGTTCTTTTGCCCCTAAATCTTGTACTGATTCCCTATAACATGATTATTGTTTATATATATAAAAATTCAATCATACTGATGAGATAGTACAAACATTCATTACTTAAAATTGAAGGTAGAAATGTAGCAAACTTGAGAAAAGTCTTTTTGTGTAAAGTGCAAGTCTTAGCATTTGGGCTTCATGACAAATCCAATTGTCATCAAATTTGGTCCATTAGCTTCTGAGATCCATGTTTAAGTAAGAGTGCAATGTTGTATTCTGGGATTTTTAGTTAGTTCCCTTAGGCTAAGGACCATATTAATGACTAAGAAGACATTATATATATATCTATGGTATTCCTCACTAAAACAAAGTAAACATGCTCTGTCATTACTGAAACTACATTGCCAATGCTGACTCAAAATGTATTCTAAATCAATGTTTACAGTAATGTTCAACTACTTCTTC
This sequence comes from Rhynchonycteris naso, assembly GCA_037038555.1. NCBI lineage: Eukaryota > Metazoa > Chordata > Mammalia > Chiroptera > Emballonuridae > Rhynchonycteris > Rhynchonycteris naso. The sequence continues at coordinate 54,091,425 of CM072997.1, read as the reverse complement.
TAATGCTAACAATTGTCCTAATAAATTTGTTTCAAATCTGATCATATAATGCATAATAATGACCAGTTTTAACAATAATAGCCATTTGTTGATCTGTGAATTGTGTGTTTACCTAAAAATATAATGATCTTTGAATCAATAAATATATTTTAGTTTACTGTCAATCTGGTTTTAATCTCTGCTGCTAAGCATTTTTTGTTATTAATCATTATCTTTCAAAGTCAGGATGATTTGAAACTTTTCTATTCTACAGATAAGATCTGAATATAGATTTTCAGGAGTTTTCTTGAAACCACATCTCATCCTATCAGGTAATCTAAAATACTTGCTAAGGAGAAAAAGAACATAAACTTTAGTTTTAAAAAATACAAAATTTTTTATAACTTCTTGAGAGTTTTGAAATGACCAAATTTACCAACTTTCAGAGAAGATATTAGTGTCTTTAATATAGCCAAGACCAGAACAAGAACAAAATAATCCAAAAAATAAGATATATTTAGAGATTGCCTACATTTGTGATTTATCTATGGAAAAATAACAACAAAAAATTTATACAGCAATGAACAAACACATTGCATTCTAAAGAACCTCTGTTACCAGAGTTAACAAATAATAACACCAGAGGTATGGGAGGTGGTTACTATTACCCCTGTTTCAATACTGTGTTTCTTAATATTAGCTACTTCTCTGGAATGTTTTCAATCTTTCTACTTTCCAGATGGGGCAGCACCTCATTGCCCTCTTCTCTGTACTCCATCTACCAGCCACAAGAAAACTACGCTAGCTATTGGCCCAGATGTCAAACTACTCAGAACAGCCATTACTACAGGCCTCCTCTCAGGTAGCGCCAAGGCCACCCTTTGAAAGAAACATAATGGTGTGACTATTAAGTTTTAAGTGGCTTTCCCTATATTCATTATTTAATATCTGTCTGAATTAACTCCCATTATTATCTCTATGTATCATTACCTGCACTGTCTGTCACAGTCACACAGTGAAGATAATTGATTCAGAAGGAGTGCCAGAAATACTTTTTCTTAGGTTAGCCCACAAAGTCTCAGTGTGGTAGTGTTCACAAGGTGACTGATGTAATCTCCTATGTTCTGTTATCTTCTTTAAAGCAGATATTTTATCAAAGTGGCTGAGCATGAATGTTTTTTAAATTAACAGAATAGCTGAAAAAGTCTGAATAAATAAATGGGCTTTAGGTTATCTACAAAATTTATTTTTTAATTATTTGTTTGTTTATTTTTATTTTGAGGGAGAGAGACAGGAAGGGAGAGAGAAAATGAGAGAGGGTGAGAAGCATCAACCTGTAATTGTGTAGTTACTTTCACTTTCAATTTAGTTGTGCATGATTGCTTCCAAAAATAGAGAGAGTAAGAAGCATCAACTCATAGATGCTTTCACTTTAGTTATGCGTTGAGTTTCTCGTATGTTTTTTGACCACCTTGACTGGGGCCATGCCAGTGTCCCCTTGCTCAAGCCAGTGATCTTGGGCTTTTCATGCCTGCAACCATTGGGTTCAAGCTGGTTAGCTTTGGGACAATATGCTGCTCAAGCCAGAGACCCTGTGTCAATCCTGGGTCCTTGGTATGTTCTTTTCCTATTGCTCAGGCTATGCACCCACCCTTACATACCTGGCAAATAATTTTAGAAAGGGTTCTCTGATTCCATATATATATTAATATGGGAAAGAGAAAGCAAATATAGAATAATATTACAGTTAGTAAATGTAGGTAAAAGATTTCTATAGGCCTGACCAGGTGGTGGCACAGTGGATAGAGCATCGGACTGGGACGCAGAGGACCCAGGTTGGAGACCCCAAGGTCGCCAGCTTGAGCGCGGGCTCATCTGGCTTGAGCAAAAAGCTCACCAGCTTGGACCCAAGGTTGCTGGCTTGAGCAAGGGGTTACTCGGTCTGCTGAAGGCCCGCGGTCATGTAAGACACATGTAAGAAAGCAATCAATGAACAACTAAGGTGTCACAATGAAAAACTGATGATTGATGCTTCTCATCTCTCTCCATTCCTGTCTGTCTGTCCCTATCTATCCCTCTCTCTGATTCTCTCTCTCTCTGTCCCTGTAAAAAAAAAAAAAAAGAAAAAAAGAAAGAAAAAGATTTCTGTAGATTTAAAACTTCTCAAAATACAAAAGTACAAAAAATAATGGGCCACATTCATATAAGTTTCTTGAATACAGGAACCATGTCATAGGCATCTTTGCATTTCCCACAGCTAATCCAGCACCTGCTTACATTAGCTAATGACTAAATCAGTGAGCGGGAAGAATTGAATATTAATATTGAGATACCTTTTGATGCATGAGTTAATTTTTACGTAGTGGAAAACAGGTTGAATTCCAGCTGAGGTTAGAAGGTGGGGGTTGGCATCATGGTGAAGGGTAAGAACTAAAGTAGGCTGGACTTTATAAAATGCTGAGACTCTGTGTTTCTAAAGGGCAAAAGGTGTTAAAAATGGTGAGTTTAGATTAACTGGCTCCAAGGCAGACCTTGAATATAAACTATATTATTTTTGTCAGTGCCTGCAGTTCAGGAATTTTTTTAATGGGGGGTTGGGGAGACTTCACTCATACAGAAAAATGTATCAGTTTATTTACTTGAAATTTTAATTTTTACACAGCAGAAATACTTTTAAATTGTAATGATCAAACTTTCCATGTTATCCAGATATTTTAAACTTTTAAATAATCACAACAAAACTAAGTGCCTACCAGTGGCCTATTAGTCTAACTTTCCCTGCATCTTACCTTCTTGATTTGTATCTAAATAATAATTGACCTTTGCAATATAATAATAACAATAGCAACAACTCAAGTCCTGTATTTTCACAGTGTTTCTTGTGTTAAGGAACCATAGCATTCCATTGTCAACTGGAGAAATCCATCTCATAAATGAGCTTCCACATCCTACTTATGTCTTAATTTGGGAGAAGGATGCTTTCTGTGTGATGTGGGTAGCAATCCCTCTTTCTGTCCTGAAGGGTTAAACACACTGGTTTCCTACCTCTCCCATATTCTCTAAACCCTTCTTTAAACCTTCAATTCCCCCAATCACCTGCTTCAGAGCATAATAAAGCCCTCCTTTCACCTTTCTACCATCTTTATATTTGAAGAAAGTGGCAGTTGGGTTACATAAAGAAAAATTAGACACTGTCTGAGAAGCAAAAATATAGTTCAATATATTTTCAAAGTCTACAGAAAAATAAAATAGATTTCTTGTCCTGTGGGGAAGAAAAGACATTTTCAGATTAAAAAAAAAATCCATTCTCAGGTTGAAGAAGCCTCAGGGAAGTCACCAAATAAAACACTTAGATTAATTGACAGCAGCAATAATAATGTGGGTTTTTTTAAAAGCTAGTTGTTAAACAGAATAAAATGGAATGCCCAACTTACAGTGTAAGCAGACTTTATGTTGACAATGAGACATGGAGCTTCCAGGATGAGCAATCCATAAAAAATGGCTTGCCTCAGGACCGGGTCAAGGCCAGCTTCATTTAAGTTTTCCTCTCCCACTTGGTTAGTCATTAAACTTAGTAAAGTATTTTGGAATTGTATCTAAGGAAAAGACACTCTAGCAAACATCATAAAACTGGTTATTTAAAGAGATGCTTTTAAAAGGTACTACTTTCCCTTAAGATTCCAAAAGAATAGGAAACCAAGGATATCTGTGATATTTGAAAAATGCACTCTGTCTTTTTAAGTGTAGCTTTGAAATCGCTGGTTTTAAGTATAGCATATTTTATGGACATTACACCGCCCCAGCTGCCATGCAGAGCACAAAAAGGATTATGGATTTTCTCTTCAGCGGAGCATTAAATAGTCCCCTGAATAGCAATTTTATAAAAGAGCAAATATATGTGGTATATCCTGCATGTGTTTTCCTGACACTGCCGAGTCTATCTGCAACACACACTGTGAGATACAGGCAGGGACTCTAGTTCATAGAATTCATCTTTTTTTTTTTTTTTTTTGCCACTAAACAGAAGACAACTTGGTATACTTTAAAGCTACAAATAAAAATATTGGAAAATTTTAAAAATAGTTAAGTTCTCTTATTTTTGTTAGTCTCTTCCACATAACAACACAGATTTGTTTTGGTTTTGGCCACTCATTTTAACTAGAATATTTTTACACTTTCTTTTCTTGCCTATCCAAAACACTTTAGCCTTCAAGTCCAATACCAGAGCCCCTCCCCAATGAAACCCCTCTATTCAACCCAGCCAAAAAGCAATTCCTCCTTCCTCTAGATCAGGGGTGTCCACACTTTTTCAGCTTGCGAGCTGCTTATAAGATGACCAAGTCAAAATGATCTACCTACAATAAAAATGCAAAACATAAATTTATTTCTTCTATATTATCATTATTTAAGTTATTATTATTACTATTTAATATTGTGTATTCTTCTTTCACCTTTCTCCTTCTCAGCTCTCTTTATGGAGGAAAATCAATGTCATAGTTTTTATGAACAGTCCGAAAAAGCGCTTCACATTTCCCTTCTTTGGAATAGCAATAGCACACAGACAGATGAGGCAAACGCACTTAGAATACGACATAGTGAAAAAAATCCTCTCCCATTCTGTATGAAAGTGGTAGGTTTTAGGCTTCTTACTTGGACCAGCTACGGCACTCATTTTTATACCCTTTGTTGTATTTAGTTTAAATAAATTGAAGGCTAGCTATGCAACAATGGAACTGAACAAGTTAGCACAGTTTAACGCACATGCATAGGGTGTCAAAAGTTCAGATGTCAGATTGGCTACCCTGTATGCCAATCAAAAGACAAATGTATTTTTAATGTCATGCGATCTACCCACACTTCCTTCGCAATCGACGTATTGAGCACCCCTGCTCTAGATTACTTTCTCACATTATTCCCACTTTTCTAATTTTGATGTTACATTTCACTGTATAATACAATTGTGACTGAGCAAGTTTTAAATTAGATAGATTATAAACTAGGTGAGAGCAAGGACTATCTTATCCTGTTTTATATTTTCTTCAGCACAGTATGGTATTTTTAAAATTTATTTGAGATGAAGTTACTGAAAAAGGTAACTAGCAAGAAAAGTAAAATCAGTGATTTAAAATTCAAATGTGAAGAAAATGGTCATTAAATTCTTTTTCAGGTAGTAACTTCTTTTTTTATTATTTTTATTTTATTCATTTTAGAGAGGAGACACAGAGTGTGTGTGTGTGTGTGTGTGTGTGTGTGTGTGTGTGTGTGAGAGAGAGAGAGAGAGAGAGAGAGAGAGAGAAAGGGGGGAGGAGCTGGAAGCATCAACTCCCATATGTGCCTTGACCAGACCAGTACAGGGTTTTAAACTGGCGACCTCAGTGTTCCCAGGTTGACACTTTATCCACTGCGCCACCACAGGTCAGGCCTTCAGGTAGTAACTTCTTAAGAGCAAATTTAAAAAAATAAATATCCAGTTTTGAGCAGATTACAACTTCCCAGAAACCTGACCATTCTCTTCCTTTGGCCTCCCACAATTCCAAGTTCAGATTGTTGTGCTTTATCAATGTTAATTATTATTTGGTGATTCAAAAATATAACTGTGTTTACCAAACCAATGTTACAAGCTTAAATGGCTGTGTCTACTTATCGTCAGAAGACAAAGTCACTTTGGACCCAATACTTAATAACTCCATAATATTGCTATCATCTTGATGGGTCTCCCTAGAAACTCCAGGAATCATTAAAATATATTCAGTCTATACTACTAATAAGCAATGCAATCAATATTTTTTTAAAACATATCTTTTTTGAAATTTCTTTATATTTATTCATTTTAGAGAGTAGACAGAGAGAGAGAGAGAGAGAGAGAAATGGGGGAGGAGTTGGAAGCATCAACTCCCATATGTGCCTTGACCAGACAGACCGGTGCAGGGTTTTGAACTGGCGACCTCAGTGTTCCCAGGTCGACGCTTTATCCACTGCGCCACCACAGGTCAGGCGAAATCAATATTTTTTTTTTGAAAATTACTACTTTACTTCATAGATGTAAAACATTAATGATGAGAGAAAAATCATTTATTATAAAGATATATTAATACCAGAGCCTCATTACTGTACAGATTGCCCAATACCACACATTTTCTTTTCTTGTATCAGTAATTCCAGTTTAACTACATAAAATTATTTTTTTTAAGATTTTATTTATTGATTTTACAGAGAGAGGGGAGAGGTGGAGTGGAGCTAGAACTATCAACTCATAGGTGCTTCACTTTAGTTGTTCATTGCTTGCTCGTTGCTTGTTATATGTGCCTTGATTGGGCAAGCCCAGGGTTTCAAATTGGCGACCTCAGCATTCTAGGTTGATGCTGTAGCCACTGCCCTGCCACAGGTTAGGCTAAAAAAATTATTTCTTATAAAAAAGCTTTTATCAGTATTCAGGTAAGAAAAACTACTCATAAACTCTTATATCTTTATTCTTTCTATTCTTTTTACTTCAGACCTTGTTTTATATCTAAAGAAAAATTATTATTGTTTAGCAGGACTCTACACTGTAATATTATTGTGACACACACCCAATAGAAAAGTTAAAGAAAAAAAAATAACACTACCAAATACTGCTAAAGTGCAGAAAAACAATCTCTGTTTGTCATATGTGCTTTGACCGGGCAAGACCAGGGTTTCGAATTTGAGACCTCAGCGTTACATTCTGGTAGGAATGTAAAATGGTATAGCCACTTTGAAGAATAGTCTGGTGTTTTCTTTTTATTTTTTTTAAGAGAAAGAGAGAGACAGACAGGAAGGAAGAGAGAGGAGAAGCATCAACTCATAGTTGCAGCACCTTAATTATTCATTGATTGTTTTCTCATATGTGCCTTGACCAGGGGAGCTCTAGCTGAGCCAGTGATCCCTTGCTCAAGTCATGAACCTTGGGCTCAAGCCAGCAACCTTTGGGCTCAAGCCAGCGACTATGGGGTCATGTCTATGATCTATGCTCAAGCCAGCAACCCCATGCTCCAGCTGGTGGGCCCACACTCTAGCCAGTGACCTCAGGGTTTCGAACCTAGGTCTTCTGCCTCCCAGTCGGATACTCTATTTACTGCACCATGACCTGGAGAGACCGGCATTTTCTTATAAAAATAAAAACAGAGACCCTGACCGGTTGACTCAATAGTAGAACGTTGGCCCAGAGTATGAATGTCCCAGGTTCAATTCCCAGCCGGGGATGCAGGAGAAGTGCCCATCTACTTCTCCACCCTTCCCCTCTCCTTTTTCTCTACTTCTCTCTTCCCTTCCCACAGCTAAGACTCCATAGGAGCAAAGTTGGCCCAGGCACTGAGGATGGCTCCATAGCCTCTGTCTCAGGCGCTAGAATGACTCTGGTTGCAACAGAGCAATGCCCCAGATTGGCAGAGCATCTTCCTCTAGTGAGCATGCTGGGTGGATCCCGGTCAGGCACTTGCGGGAGTCTCTCTGCTTCTCCACTTCTCACTTCAGAAGAATATAAATTAATTAATTAAAAAAATAAAATAAAAATGGAACTACCATAAGACTCTACAGTTGTATTTATCACAGAGGATTGAAAACTTATGTCTACAGAAATGTCTGTACATGAATGTTCATAGAAACTTTATTCATAATAGCCACAATGTGGAAACAACCAAAATATGCCTCAATGATTGAATAGTTAAACAAATTATGGTATATTTATACCATTGAAGGCTACTCAGCAATAAAAAAGGAATGAATTATTGATATAACTTTGATGGACCTCAAAGGCATTCTGCTGAGTGAAAAAAAATCAATTTCAATAAAAAATCAAACTGTATGCTTCATTTATATTACACTTTGAATGGTGAAATTACAGTGATGGAAAAAAGATTCGGTCCTGTCCAGGTAGCTCAGCTGGTTACAGTGTAGTCCCAATACATCAAGGTTGCAGGTTCAATCCCTGGTCAGGGCACATACAACAATCAGCCAGTGAATGCATAAATAAGTGGAACAACAAAATCAATCTCTCTCTCTCTCTCTCTCTCAAATCAATAATAAGTAAAAACATAAATAAATCAAAGAATAAAAGAGAACAGATTTGTGGTTGCCAGGTATAGAAATTATGTGAGGAGGGAGATACTAATTAATATAAAGGGGGAGCAGAGGGAGATCTTTGGACTCTTCTTTATGTTGACTTTAAAAAGTTGAAACAATATAGTTCAAATACACTAATGTAGTTCTTAACCTATTTCACAGTAATAGAAAGATCATTTAAAAAGTTTAGATAAGAGAGAATTATTTTGTATTTATTAGTAATAGTCTTTGTTATTATCAGTGAGAATCTAAGAGTTTCATTGAAAGCATTTGTGTGTTTCAACACAAGAATGTATTTTTTTTCTTATTCAACCATACAAGAAACTCCAGAGCTAAAATTCAAATGTATAATTTTACCAAATTTTTGTCCTTAAATCTGTTATGTGTTATGTAACATCCCCCTATGTGGTGCCTCAGTACTCCTCTGGGCCAATGTACACTGTCACCACCAGGGGACCTAAGGACCTCCACACCAGAATACTCCACGTGGGTATGGGACTAGATTTAGATCACACTTCTATTAGGGACCAAAGCATCCCCATTATTGGCTGTGCTGTGACAGCACTTTTTGTGGAATCAGGTCTATACTTGTTAATAAGATGAGGCTTGGGTGCTTAGCTTATGCCAGAAGGCCACAGGATACATGACAAACTAAATATTAATCAGAGTGGGAGTCCCAACTCTGAGCAAGCCATTGAACCTCTCTGAGGATTGATTGATTAGTGGTTGCCAGAGGTAGGGGGAAGGGGTGGGGGTGGGGAGAATGGGTCAAAAAGTACAGATTTCTAGTTATAAAGTAAATCAGTCAAGAGAATGTAAAAACAAAAAGACTTCTTTAAGACTCAGTTTCCTCACTTAAAAAGAGTCCATACCACACTGGTCGTTATTATGTAAGCAAAAAAATGAGACCGTATATATGAAAATGGTCTCTAAAGTAAATACTATGTATGCTGCATAATTGTTCTCGCCTAATTGTTGCATTGATATTTTATGGAAATATTTCAGCAGTACAGCCAGTTAAATGTAAAGCTTGTTGTAATCCTAACGTATGCAACGTCTCCTGATGGCAGCTAGAGTTAGCCATAAACCCATTGTCGGTGGGAGGATAATATGTGGTACGATTTCAGGAATGTAAGGAAAACCCTGATATTCATACTAAATCTTTTTCCACATGTTGGCTAATCCTAACTCAATTATTAGAGAATATTTGTTTTAACTTAAGGCTTTATTTTTATTAAAATACTCATATTACTACCCCCATTCTATACTTTTAAAAAGTTATTGATTTTATTGGGGGTGAAATTGGTTAATGAAATTAGGTAGGTTTCAGGTATACAATTCTATAGTACATCATCTGTACGTTGTATTGTATATTCACCACCCCAAGCTCATTCTCCTTCCATCACCATTTATCCCCCCTTTACACTCCTCCTTTCCCTCTGGTAATCACCATACTGCTATCTGTATCTATGAGGGTTTTTCCCCTTTCCTTAAACTCTTCACCAGCATCCAGCTTAGGTGTCAGTCAAGGACAAGAAAGCTTTTAGAACCAAAGGAATCCCAAGCAGATCTCATTAGTAAAATGTAGCAGGATGGAAAGATGCTTGCTCCACTATTTATATCTGAATGAAGAACAATTCATTGATAATTTGAAAGAATGCTTCTCTAATGGTGGAATTTGAGGCATAAAAACTGTCTGGATGGGGTCATGGATATGTGAGGACAAGAATACCCTTCAAGTGTCGCCAAATCACATCAGCAGCAGGCCCTGTGCTTACCAACTGTGCTAACTTATGCAACTACTCCGAGTCTCATTTTTTTTTACATCTAGAAAATGGGCATATGAGGAGTGCTTTCCTCTTCATATTTTATAAGAACAAAGTGAGATGATGCACATAAATCGCTGAGCACACTGCATCCATTCAGTGTTCCATAAGTTAGTAACCATCACTCATTGTCATTAGTAACGATAACCAAAATGTAAGATAATGAATACTTAGGGATCATATGTTTCCTTTTTCAGGTATTTTATGCCTTTATTTCACTGTCAATATAGGTAGGATATACTTTCTTGTATAAACTGCAACTAATTTAATTTTTAGTTTAGACTTACAGAATGGAAGCAATATGGCCCTCCGTCTCAAAACCTTTTTCTGATGCAAGAGAAACAAACACTCCACCACCTAATTATGGCTGTGAAAACCTAACTGCCATGCCTGTTTGATGGTGTGATTACCCTGTCCTGTGTGTATGGGCTTTCCCTAATCCAAACTGGCACACAAATAACAGAACTCGATTTCTGGGTGGCTTCCAGTCTGAAATACAAGCTTCAGCTAATGGGCTGCTAGAAACCTGAGGGCCACAGCTGTCCTGAGTGGAAATAGCCTCTTACTGAAAGCAAGGCCACGGCCCTCACCTAATTAAGAATTATTGTGTCAGCCCTCACTTTTCAGGGGTTTTTGTGTAAAACCAAGCTAGTAAGTAAAACATCAGATGGTTCTGTTGTCCTTAGGGGATGTCAGTAACAGAGGGAATAATAGAAAATGTCAAAATTAAGGAGATCAATTTAGAAAATTCTGACATGGTATTGAATCAGTCAATTTGGATTTAAAAAATAAGTATTTTTCAGATCACTTTTCAAAACAGAGCCATTTACAGATCACAACATCTATTCACAGTGGAAAAGCTAGAACAACCTTTACCTTTCAAAGTTACAATGTAGTTCCTTTATAATTAAATGTAAATAGAATCAGATAGTTTCATTTCTTCAATTTACTGCAAAAACAATTACTGTTTAAAAGCAAATCTTTTGTACGGATCCAATAAATGATGGTATTTTAAAATAGATTTTAAATGCACCCCAAAAGCCCTAAAACATTATTTTTTTTATAAATGTATTTTCTTCTTCTTTCCTTCTTGGCTATTTGCATATAAATGACTCTTCCATGTCTGCTCAGTGAAGTAAATAATATAATTAGAAATAACCTACAGGTGCATGGATTAGATTATTCATGGTGCTTTCTGTTATTTGAGAAAATTGTCTGTACATTGTTTAGACTTTAATGCCTTTCCTTCAATGTTCTGTGGCTTTTTATGTGACTGAAAAAAACAGAGTCCTGGAGACTTATCAAGAATGCCATTGTGTTTTGCTGGAAAACTTGAACTTGACTGTGCTTGAATAAAGAAACAAACAAAAAACAAACAACAAAGAAAAGGACACATTCTCTAAGTCTTGATGAAAGCAAGAACATTGGGAAGTTTTTGTACCAAACAGAAGGATAAATAAATATGAGTATTAAACTAACATTTGTTCACATGTTAAAACCAAAGTAGAGGAAAGAGACAGTTGCTTCTGCTGGGAGAGTCTGAACTCTTCCTTGAAGCAGAAACTTCTCACACCGCTTACTTCCACAGCCCCTCTTTCAAGGCTGACTTTAAATACCAACTTTTTCATAAAACAACTCCAGTTAAATTAATATCTTTTCCCCTGAACTTGCCTATAGTACTTTCACTACGAAATGTCTTTCATCTAAGCCAAGGACTTAATTAATCATGTAGGGCTTGACATGATTTCACTTTTATTTAATTACTTCATGGGTCTACCAAGGTCATTTCTCCCTATGCTGTTATACATTATAAATTTCTGGAGACCAAGGAGGTCTCTTACATTTCTTTTGTGTCTCGCTTCTCAATGCCAACTACAGAGCCAGGAATACAAAAGATAGGGAATCTAGCCTGGCAGAGCAGAGCCTTCCTGGTGCTACTGTGACAAGCTTCCTGAAAATCCTATAAGATCCATGACAGTAATGTTGGTAAGAAACTATTAGGTGGTCCTTTTCAGTCATTTAAGAAGGGACTTCTGCCATTCCTGCAACTCTCCCAAATAAGCAAGATTCTATAGTACCGCCAACAGTCAAAGGGTATGTAGCGTGCCGAGTACAGGTACAGAACAGAGACAGACTGCTGGAGTTGGGGTCCCAGTTCCACTGCTTCCCAGCTGTGTGGCAATTGACCTGTCTGTGCATTAGTGCCCTCATTTGTAAAATGGGAAGGGGATTAAAAGTAATAGTAGCTAACAATTATTCAACACTATGTGTGAAGCCCTGTTCTAAATACTTTAAATCCTCACACCCATCTTAGGAGGTGGGTACTATTATTACCCCATTTTACAGGTGAAGAAACTGAGACAGAGGGCTGAGTACCTTTTCCAGAATTACACACTTAAGCAGCAACACTATAATTCACATCCACACAGGCAGAATTTCCCATCTCAATTCCTAAGGTGCACTGCCTCTCATAAAATTTTACTGACATGGTTAAGGGTTAAACAAATTAATACATTTAAAGCGTTCAAATATATTTAATATTTTATTTAAATATTACATTTTAAATGATAAAAAGTGGTTGACACACAGCAATCACTCAACAAAAGTCCATTTTATTATATTTATATGTATGTCATGATTTAGACTTCAAAACTCTTACAACTAATTTAAACAAAAATTATTCAGTTTTAGTATATGTGCTGCCAAAGCAAGCACAAGACAAAAATTATTCAGATAATAACTTAAAATGTGCCAACACAATCTCCGCCCAGAAGGAAGCTTACACTCTTGGGAGAACTATGTACATATATACAAATATTAAGCAAACTAATGTTAAAAGCAACACTAACTGATGAGTCGGAACCCATCAGAGCTACAGGGGGCAAGTGCTGACTTGTCCTTGCCCTAGCCACAGAGTCTTATCAGGTAGAGCTCCAGTAGCTCCTTTCACAGGTACCTTCGATGATTCTGGTAAACAGTCATAAACCACACTGTAAACACATTATACAGACTGCACTTGAATAAGTCCATTAGCATGTGAGACTGTACTTATACAATGAGTCGCTGATGGAGAAACCCAAGAGAGACAAATGGAGAGGGTTGGGGCTGAAGCTCAGGGGACATTTCCCAGAGGGAGGGGACTTAGCTTTCCAAAATGAGGATATCAATAATTCACTCAGAAACTTATCCTCTGGCTCCGTTAAAAGAAGAATAATGACACAAATCAGAAAAACTAATAGTATGAATAATTCATCAGTTCCACCATGTTCTCTTAGGAGCCCAAATGTTCTGTACATTAATAATTGAGCCTTAAAGCCTGCAGAACTGTTGTGAGCAAGGAGAGTGAGGTATGTTAATACCATTAAATCACCACTATTTCGTTTTTTTACCCACGGTCCTTGTTTTGCATGTTTCATGTGTTAGTTACTACACAGAGATGAAAGATTCCTACAATATGTAATAGATATATGTATTAATTCATTAATTTAGTCTTTCATCCTACAAACATTTACTGAACATATAATCAAAGTATCCTGATAGGTCCTAGGGATAAAAATATGATTCTTATGCCAGCCAGGATGAGAACTACCTTCACAAACTGATGAAGACGACAAAAATGAAACATATATGGGTTTTCCATGAGACAGACATTATATTAGATATGCACAGGCTATGAGTTACAGAGGGGACACAGATGAGGACTGGTCAATAGCATATATGGGGAGCATTTGAGAAAGGTTTCAGAGAGCAATAATAATTTTCTCACTGTCAAATCTAAGGGCAGATCTCTGAAATACACTGCTTCTGCCAACACTACTCAGTACTCTGCCTTGAAATTTTCTTTTTCGTAAACTTGGTGATGAAAGCCTGAAAATTTTTGCTCTAACTTTCTATGGTCCCTTTTCCAATTCCATGATGGCACTTCTGTTCATGTCTCTCCCCCATTCCTTCTTTTTTATTGGGATGACACGGTTCACCAAACCATACAGGTTTCAAGTGTACAACTCAATATAACACCATCTACACACCGCATTATGCACACCCCCTACTCCAAGTAAAGTCTCTTTCAACCCCTTTCCCTCTGGTTATTTTCACCTGTTGTCTGTATCTATGTGTTATGCATATATGTTTTCTGGCTAATCCCTTCATCTTCCTTCATCCTGTCCCCTCACCCTCCTCCCCTCTGACAGCTGTCCACCTGTCCCCTGTGTCCATACCTCTCTTAATGTGGTTTTTTAATGGTAATTGTTTCTTCTGGTTTGGCCAGAGCTTCTTATTTTTTATTGTACATCAGAATTACTGCAAAATCTTTTAAAAATGTACAGGTGTTCCAGCCTTGCCTTGACTCTTCGGTTTAGGGCCTGGATCTCTTTTTAAGCTCCCAAGTGATTTTTATGCCAGCCAGCATGAGAGCTACCATCTTAGGCATCCATTCTTTTAAGTGTTCCAAGTGGAGAATAATCATTTTTATATTGTTTCCTCTCACTGATTTCCTGAACTGGCGATAGTTCTGGGCCTGGAAATAGCCATCAGCATGAAAGTAGTGGAGCATGAAGTTAGCATTCCAGACTTCTCTCCCCATAAAAACGAGATGAATTCTACTGCAGCCATTTGCAATCTCAAGGCTGCATCAACACTTCTCTTGTCCTTGGGCACTTACATAAGACCCTCTGGTCTTCTATTCTCCTCAAAGTCCTCTTACTACTCCCTTCCAAACTTCACAACTGGATCTTACGGTAATACAGATTCATAGTAAACAAACTCTTCACTAATTCTCAACCATCAATAATTAAATGAATGTTGCTCACTTTCCATAACCCTGGTTTTTCCCATTCTAACAGAAGCTTCTTTCTCAATCAGCATCACCCTCTTGCTTCTCAAATTTATTAGAGAAATGGATGAACAATGAACAACAAATTAATTATGTATAAAACTATTAATGAAATAATACTTCCAGAATTCACCAGACAGTTCACCATTTAATTACTGCCTTCTACTGTCAGCCTTTCAAATTATATTAATACAAAGTTTCCCCTTCATTATTTCAAAATGTTTATATAATTCATTTGTTTTAAAGAAATTACTTTTTAAATAATATCGATTGCAATATTACCAAACACATGCACAAATACATTTACATACATACATGGTTTTTTAAATCATTATTTATTGGTTTTAGTGAGAGAGATTGTTCCTATATGTGCCCTGACCAGGGATCAAATGGGCAACCTCTGTGCTTTAGGGCGACGCTCTAACCAACTGAGCTATCTAACCAGGGCTACACATATACATGTTTTTTTAAATATTGCACTATAATAAACTATTTCTACTTCTGGAGAGTATCTAATAATATCACTTTATTAATTGCTTTCAAAAATATGCATTTAGAAATATTTGACCTTGTTTCTTTCATTTTCTGTTCCTGGAAGAAATCTTATATCATAATTATCTGTTTTGGGTCTCCCATGTTTGTTTTGTTATAAGCAGATGTCTCCTGAGCTAAAAATAATGAGCAAAGTCTATTTTCATTCTCAGATAACTTAATCTTCTTTATTCTTTGAATCTGCATTGTTCAAAATGGTAGCCACTAGCCATTCAGAATGTGGCTAGTTCAAATTGTGATATGCTATAGAGTACATACTGGGTTTTGAAGCCTTAATACAAAAAATTTAAAATAATTAAACAGTTTTCATAATGATTACATGTTAAATGATAATATTTTAGATATATTGGGGTAAATTAAGCATATTTTTAAATTAATTTCTTTTCCTTTTTAATTTTCCTATTGGGTAAGTTTTAGTAATTCATAGCTTTCAAAGAATTGGCTCATTTCATCTATGTTGTTGAATATATGTGCACAGAATTATTCTTTGTATTATCATATTTCAATGGGGTTTATAATGAAGCCCCATCTTTCATGCCTAATACTGACAATTTTTGTCTTCTCTCATTTTTCCTTTCTCAGTCTGGCTAGAGAGGCTTATCAATTTTATTGTCCTTTTCATTTTTCTATTATTTTTCTGTTTTCTATTACATTAATCTCTGCTTTTCTCTTTATTTTTTCCCTTCATTCTGTTTGCTTTGGCTTTAATATGCTTTGATTAATTCTATTTTCTTAAAGTGAAAACTTAGATTCTTGACTTGAGATATATAAGCTGTTCTAATATAAGTATTTAATGCTCTAAAATTTATATGTTGCTATTAGAGAATTTTTAAATTACATATGTGACTTGCATTTGTGGTTTGCATTATATATTTCTATTTACTGCTGCTCTGAGAAGCATAACACATTAACAAAGTGTTTTCTTTCCAATACATTAATAAATGTTTAATAGGCAATAGGATGTGTGAATCAAGAATGTCAGGCTCTCAGAAAGCTGACAGCAATAGCCTTGGGCAGTTTGGATTTCTCTAGCTCCAATTATGTAAAACCTTGGGATATGTTTTAGCTGAAACTTCTTTTGACAAGGTGGGGCCACACGGGGCCAGTTTATTGCTGTTAATTTCATAGCTCTCTATTTTTGTCCATTTTTCATAAAGAAAATTAACACACACACACAAACTCAAAGGGGAGCATTTAAATTAAAGAAAAAAAATCATATGAAACTAAATTTAAGAGCTTGTGGTCCTTGAACTCCCCGAATACTAACAGAGTAGGATTTCTTTTGAGAAAATTAGATCACTCTCTATATAATCTAAGTTAAGGAGCTGAAGGGTGAGACTATGCTCTCACCTTCTCTGTCTTCTCATTTTATTGGCTCGATGCAACACCTGACATTTGTACCATGGAAGTCTCCTGAAAGGTCCCCACTCTGTGGGACCAAGCCATTGGGAGAACAGAGGGAAGAAAACAATGTGAATTCATCACAAGCTCTGGGACCACACTTCCTCTGGTCAGAGAGAGGGTTCCCCTCTCTCAGGTTTGGGCACCTGCTTGGCTGCTGCCACCCTCACTATCATCGTTGCCTTCAGGGCACTACCTGGACCAGGCTGAGAGAAGAGAGAAACGAAAAGCAAAATCAAAAACAGGGTATTTACTCCATTTCTGACCCACAGAATTCCTGTTTCTACTGCTTATAGAGAAGACTTCTGTGGAGCTTTTTCTGTCCACATCTTGTACGTTCTTCAGGGTGTCAACTTGCTGTAGAATCCAGGCTGGGCAACATTGGTGAGAAAACAAATACAGCATTGCTGGCTGGGTGCTATTTGGAATGCTGATCTCTTTCCCAATTTACCTGGTAGGCTTTACCTTTTAGCATCCTCAGCAAACACATATTCTGTCAGGCTTTTGACCCAGGTTTCAGATAGGAATGTGTTTGGTGACAAATAGCATAAAGCCCAACCAACTTGCTGAAACACCTAAGAATCTGTCTATGTCACAACAAGAAGCCTAAGGTTCAGCATAATCTTCCACAGTAGGAAAGAAGCATAAACAATCGCTTACAAATATACTTCCATATTGTCGGATACTGTTTTGTTCCCAGTTACATTATGCTATAAAGAAAACACGTGAAAAGATGCTCAATATCATAGCAAAGCATCTTCATATCTCTATCCTCACCATATTGTTTCATACTGTGAAAGATTATGCTAAACCCCAGGCTTCTTGTGACACAGACAAACTCTTGGGTGTTTATGCCAGTGTTGGTTGGGTTTTATGTTATTTGTCATCAAATAAACATCAAGTAAACAGCCATCATTGCTATTGCCTTCTGTTCCAATTATTTATTGCTGTGTAACTAGCTGCTGCAAATTCTAATGACCTAAAACAATAATAATTTATTTTGCTCACAATTCTCAATTTGGGCAGAGCTCAGTGGGGAAGATTTGTCTCTGCTCTATACAGGTCAGCTGGGAAGCTCAACCCAGCCTGGAGAACCTACTTCCAAGATGGCTCAGCTGGCTCACTCACATGGCTGGCAAGCTGGCTGGCTGTTAGCTGGGCTCTCAGCCAGGGTTGTTGCTGGGAGTCTCTGTACTTCTCCACACAGGCCTCTGCACAGTGATGCCTGACTTCCTCATAAGCTGGTTGGGTTCCAAGAGTGACTATCTTAAATTGAAGGAGTTAAAAGCAGCCAGTCTCTTGAGATTGGGCCCAGAAATTGCCACAGCATCATCTATGCTGTATGCTTACAGTCAAAGCAGTCCCAGAGTCTCTCCAGTTTGAAGGGAATGGACATGGACTCCACTTGTAAATGAGAGGAGTACCAAAAGAATTTACGGCCATTTATATCTACCACACCCTTCCTTTGTACTGGGTCCTTCTAGAGTTGACAAAAAAGTCTCATTTTCTATAACCAAGTTATACTCTGTTCCCTGTGGAAATGTGGAGATGACTCTCTTTCTTCCTGACTCTGTGTCATTTGGTGTCCCATCCAAAAGTGACGGGGTGAGTGCCTCATGTTTCCCACAGGCTCCTCAGTCTGTGCCAAGGTGTCCAACCCTGACTGCTCAACCAAGACAGAGATGAGATAAAGAGTGCCCTCTCCACATTATTTACTTTTCAGTATCTGTGGCAACAAAAGTTTCTCTTATAGCATGCCCATCCCTCTAGTGAGTGAAGTCACATCAACACTTCAGGAGGTATAGTCATACTCTGAACTGCTGTTTAGTCAGAACTAGCAACACGTTATTTGTGATACTTGCAGTATCAATGTGCCTTACCTTCATGTCTAAAAGCCTATTGCCATGGACTCTCTAGCCTCTCTTAAACAAGCTTATCTTATGAAAACATCATTTTATGAAATTATCCATGGCACTTGCCAACCCTAAAGAATGCTGTTTGAATTTTATTTTGTTCCACAGCTCTATACTATTCTCCAGAACTGAACCTCTATGGAAGGAAATACCCTGCAGACTAGGAAAGTGCCAAGTTAAGCAGGGAGAATCTCTCGGAAGTTCTGCTGTTTCATAGTTGTACGAAGACTATTCCTGTTTTTTAATGGAAAAAATTCTTCATTGTCAAAGATCTAAAAGAGAAATTAAACTGCCCATTACTTTCCACTCTCCCAGAAACCCTATACTTTTCCTATCTTATTTCAGTGACCTTCTTCAAAATGACTGGTGAAAAATACGACAGGCAGTTTACAAGTCTAGAACACTAAGACAAATATCCCTTTGAACCACACATACATTAAGTGTTAGAATTTGGAAGGTGCCAATTAATCTCACCTCTCTCCTGTCAAGATTCTGAATCAATTGTAAAATAGACATCAAGGTCAGATATGGCCAGATATCTGTTCTTATTACTGGTAAAGCTAGACTAGAAAATGGGGTTGATTTGGACTTTCTACATTTTCTTCCCTAAAATTTAGTCCTTGGGACGTAGCTGCAGAGAGAATTGGGCCAGAGGCTGCCCTGGGTGAGGGGAATTGCAGATTGCCTCTGCCAGGCAGGGACTTCAAACCAGACCAGCAGAAGCAGAGAGAACAGATAACCAGTAGCCAATGGGTAGTCAGGGTCTGCAGGAGATCCTTGAAGGTTGGCTTCCCTATGGTGGCTACTTTTTCCCCTAGTCTCACTAATCAGGTAACACAGCCACCTCACTGCAGTAGGGAAGCGAATGGGAGGAGAGATGAGTGAAAGCACCTTCCCCAACATTTCTGAGAGAGCACAATTTTCTAACTGGTGGGTCTATAAGAAAACAAGGATAGAGAGAAAATGGATCTTCTGTATGAAGGGTAAGGTAGAACACTGCTGTGACACAGGTACTGTAAAATGGGCTATTCCTCTTCTAATGCATACTGTCCTAAAGGGTTCTATCAATCACATCCACAATGCACATGCTGTAAGATTTTCTCAGTATGTAAGTTCAAGTCGCACAGCTTCGCTTTATTAAAATACAGTATGTCCGTAAAATCATGGTGCACTTTTGACCGTGTGACCGGTCAAAAGTGCATCATGACTTTACGGACACACTGTACAATCTCAAAAACCATCAGGAAAGTGAAAAGACAACCTACAGAATGAGAGAAAAATATTTGTTAATAATAAAAAATTAATTTCCAAAATATATAAAGAACTCCTACAACTCAACAACAAAAACAAACAACCCTATTTAAAAATGGGCAAAATACTTAACTAGCCATTTCTTCTAAGAAGATATGCAACTGTCCATTAAGCACAGAATAATACCCTGTTTTCCCCAAAATAAGACATCCCCTGAAAATAAGACCTAGTGCAATGTTTTTCAAGCTTAGAAATATAAGGCCTCCCCTGAAACTAAGACCTAGCGCATCTTTAGGAGCAAAAATTAATATGAGACATTGTCTTATTTTCAGGAAAACAGGGTAGATTGTTGTACATGAAAATAGAATCACAAAAAAATTCTTGATGGAATTCAAGAGTTTGGCTGATTATGCTGATGTTTGTGATGACATAACTACAGTCTATTAATAAATGTTGATGTTTTTGTTCAACAATAAATGTGAATTCTTTTTCATGGAAAAATAAGACATCCCCTGAAAATAAGACCTAGCGCATCTTTAGGTGCAAAAATTAATGTAAGACACTGTCTTATTTTCAGGGAAACACAGTATGTTTAATATCATTAGTCATTAGGAAAACACAAATCAAACTATCATGAGATATTACTTCACACCTAGGAGGAAAGTTATGAAGAAAAAGGTTTTGGCAAGGATATAATGAAATTGAAAAAATGGTATACACATGTAATAAACACATGTAATATGATATAGCTTCAGTGAAAAAGTTTTGGTGTTTTCTCAGAAAGATAAGCATAAAAATCGTTGCTTATTAACAGAACAATTATACCACTTTTTTTTTAGGCAGCAGGCACTTCCATACATCATTGCATTATTCCCCCAAATTTCATTTTTAGTTATTTGAGGGGAACGGCTATTACCATAATTTTTCAAATAAAGAACCTGAACCCAGACAAACTAATCACTTTAGCTAAAGTAGAGCAGACTCAGTACTGAATTCTATACCCTGCCAATACTCCTAAGAGTGTACTCTTCTTTAAAATTAGAACAAATTACAGGAAGAAACAGAATGAAATTAACATTAAAAATTAAATATTACTGGCTTATTGAACTACTAATGTCCCTATTGTTTGGAAAGCTCATATTAAAACTAACTTGGGTCCAACAATTTTCTACTACAGGTTAAGGCTGTGCTACCCTAATAGCATAATTACTAGTAAATTGGCTGAATTAGTGACTTATCTATTTTCAAATGGAATTCACATTCACATTTTTGTTATTTAAAAAAAATCTGTCGTCAGCCAACCTGGAACCGATTTCAGAACTCTCGATTATTTTTTAAATCAATAATATTGAAAGATGATACTACTATTTAAAATTTCTTGGGAATGAGTGGCTGGGTAGATAGGAGGGGGTGGGACAGGCAATGGTATGAGAGATGGACATTAAGATGCCATTGGCTAAAGGCCTATGTGAAGTCAAAAACCCTTTTTACTTGAGATCTCATGTTCCCAGACCCACATGCAAAGAGGGTGTATGGTCCCACAATCCCATGATGTCTCGATATGGTAAGATATACAATAAATATAAAGCTTCCCTCATCCTACAAATAAAAAGTCTTCAGTCAAGAAAACTAGTTCAAGCCTGACCTGTGGTGGCGCAGTGGATAAAGTGTCGACCTGGGAACACTGAGGTCGCCAGTTCAAAACCCTGCACTGGTCTGGTCAAGGCACATATGGGAGTTGAGCTTCCAGCTCCTCCCCCCTTTCTCTCTTTCTCTCTCTCTCTCTCTCTCTCTCTCTCTCTCACTCTGTGTCTCCTCTCTAAAATGAATAAAATAAAAATTAAAAAAAAAAAAAAGAAAACTAGTTCATAGCCAGAAGACTGGTTTAAAAGGACAAGACTCTAGAATCTAGAACAACAAGCACTTTTGAAGATGGATCTTCCTAAATGAAAAACCCTTTTCCAGCTGAGCTCCTGGAAAGGTTTAAATAATAAATTTGAGCAGTTTTTGGGAGAGCTGAAATACTCTGCCTAAGAAACCATTCTCCCTGGAGTTGTGGGCTTGGACAGGAATAGAGGTGGGGGAAAATGAGGTGGCCTGAGGAGACCCAGACTGCGGTGAGCTTCCCACCATTCACAGTTCATCATAAGTGGACCTGAAAGTGATGGTTGGATACCACCTGCTAGTGGGACCTGGAGAAGGGATGTAGTTTCAGGTCCAGATTCACTTCACAAACAGGTGCATATGAGGGAGCTGGAAACACATGAGACCAGAGGAAAGGGAACCTCCAGAGCTGGGCAGGCAAAAAGTGTGAGGAAGCCATTGGGTTCCCAAAGTTCATAGAACTGAGCATTTTGTGTAGTAGCACAACTTTGAATTGTTAGCTGAATACCCCAGTAAAGGGTATAATCAGTGCTAAAACATAGGTCTTTTGATTGCTGGCTCAATACTCTTTCATATCATACTGTGGTTTTGTAGATATACAAGGACTTGCTAGTGGCTGAGGATTATTACCTTGAAAAATAGCATGGAGCCCAGACCAAGATGTCTGAACAGGAAAATAACTTCTGGATTTTAATGGCCCCCTACTTAATCGCTAAGTCTTTCTTCAACATCTCAGTCTGATTTACCCAGTTACTTTTACTATTCTCCAATCAGAAAACCACTACTGGTATAAATTAAATGCAGATCAGATCTGCCTCTAAATCTAGGAAGTAAGCCTGACCTGTGGTGGCACAGTGAATAAGCCCCCACCTGGAATGCTGAGGTCACTGGTTCGAGGCCTAGGGCTTGCCTGGTCAAGGCACATATAGGAGTTGAAGCATTCCTGCTTCTCCCTGCTTCTCTCTCTCTTTCTCTCTCTCTCTCTTCTCTCTAAAATGAATAAAGTCTTAAAAAATTTTAATTCTTAAGTCTAGGGAATAAGTATAAATTCTAGCCAAGATGTTCAAAGAAGCCAGTAACAAGAATTAAAAACATGAAACATCTAGTCAGTGCAGGTCTCTGAATCAAACCTCTTTGATCTTAGTGATTCATTTGCCTATGAGGGGTATTATTCACAGGGCTGGCTGCACCTTTATGAACAATTGATGTTTGACAAGGGTGGTAATAGCATACAATGAAGGAAAGACAGTCTCTTTAACAAATGGTGTTGGGAAAATTGGACAGCTACCTGCAAAAAAATGAAACTAGACCACCAACTTACACCATTCACAAAAATAAACTCAAAATGGATAAAAGACTTAAATGTAAGTCATGAAACCATAAGCATCCTAGAGGAAAACATAGGCAGTAAGCTCTCCAACATCATTCACAGCAATTCATTTGCTGATTTATCTCCAGGTGCAAGGGAAATAAAGGACAGGATAAACAAATGGGACTATATCAAACTAAAAGGTTTTTGCACAGCTAAAGACGATATGAACAAAATAAAAAGACAAACCACACAATGGGAGAATATATTCGACAATATGTCTGATAAGGGGTTAATAACCAAAATTTATAAAGAACTTGTAAAAATCAACACCAGGAAGATAAACAATGCAACCAAGAAATGGGCAAAATAAATAAATAGATACTTCTCCAAAGAAGACATACAGATGGCCAATGGGCATATAAAAAAATGCTCAACATCACTAATCATTAGAGAAATGCAAATTAAAACCACAATGAGATATCACCTCACACCAGTCAGAATGGCGCTCATCAACAAAACAACACAGAATAAGTGCTGGTGAGAATGTGGAGAAAAGGGAACCCTCCTGCACTGCTGGTGGGAATGCAGACTGGTGCAGCCACTGTGGAAAACAGTATGGAGATTCCTCAAAAAATTAAAAATCAAACTGCCTTTTGACCCAGCCATCCCACTTTTAGGACTATATCCAAGAACACCACATCAACGATTCAAAAGGAAAAATGCACCTCCCATGTTTATGGCAGCATTGTTTACAAGAGCAAAGATCTGGAAACAGCCCAAGTGTCCATCAGTGTACGAGTGGATTAAAAAGCTTTGGTACATATACACAATGGAATACTATGTGGCCATGAAAAAGAAGAAAATATTACTTTTTGCGACAACATGGATGGACTTGGAAACTATTATGTTAAGTGAAATAAGCCAGGCAGAGAAAGAAAAATATCATATGGCCTCACTCATTTGAGGAATCCGACAAACAATATGAACTGAGGAGTAGAATAGAGACAGAGGCGGGATCAAAGGTTCCAGAAGGAAAGTGGACAGAGGGAAAGGGGATGATAGGGTGAGAGGATGGGATGAGAACAGAAAAGCAAATCCTAGAGGGAAGGGAGGACGGTGTTATGGGGCGGGGGACAGGAGGGGTATATTGGGGAACTCGGGGAGGGGAGGATGTATTCGGGGGACACTAGAATCTATATAAACACAATAAATTAATAAAATAAAAGTAAAATACAAAGTCTGAATCTGTTGTTGTGACTTGACAGTGTGATACATGAAATGGAAAAGTGATGTATTTTTTTTTTCCACTGAGGTAGCCAGGGGAAAGAAAATTACTGATTTCTCCACAATAAAGATATTATCACTTCGTATTTTCTATCACATTAGGGAAAGTTTTAAAAAAATCTTGTTACTTCTCTCCAATGTTGCTGTTTGCTCATAAATAACTACAGTATTTTTCCATTATCTATCTGGCACTATGCTATAAAATAGCCACGAGCCAGTGACAATAGAGGAATCAGGAAGTGTTAGAAATGGCTCTTTACTTCTTTTTAGTTTTGTATCTGCGTCACATCTTCATATCTTTCTTACCTTGAGCTTGGACAGAAGAAGCTCATGATCATGAAGAAGTTTTCGGGTTTCATCTTGACTGCTACCAATTTCTAACATGTTAGGCTGTGACTCAGCCAGCTGAAGGTGTGCCCGTCTGCCACACTGAAAATAAAAAGTAAAATAAAAGCACCTTTAGTTCCTCCTGTTCCTTCCCCTTCACCCTTCTCCTTTTTATTTTCTTTCTCCCTTCCTTTCTTTCATTCTTTATCTCTTTCTTTCTCTCTCTCTCTCTTTCTTTCTTCTTCCTTCCTTCCTTCCTTTTTTTTTTTTTTTTTTTTTTTTTAGTTTCCAGTTATCCTGTGAACACTTTATTCTTTCCATAGAGATGGGATTTAATAATGCCTTGACTTTTCCTTTTTCATTCTTAGGATAAATATTTTTTTGGTATGCTAGATTTAAATATAAATTCCCAAATGAGGAACACATACGATAGATTATATATTAATGAACATTGCAAAATGATTCAAATAATTGTACATTCTCTCATTCACAGAAATATTTTTCATAAAAATAGTGAAATTCTACTCAGGCAAGTAGGATACTAACTTCACCATAGGGGGAAGATTTTGCAAATGCAATTTAAGCTGATCTGTGTCTTCACATTAACTTTGCTGATTCAACCGGAAAGAACAAACAGCAGATGAAACAACTGATTTGCATCCTATTTCAAAGTTAAAACATTTTCTAACTTTTGCTGTTGAGTATTTAATAAAGTATGTAGAAAAATGTCAATAAAATTAGACATATATGACAACTGCCATTTGAAAGCAGCCAACTCATTTTCCACACTCAGGACTCTTTCACTGCTCTAAGTGACATGTGATCACTGCACTTCCCGAGGAACTGCCTTTCCAAGAAGCAGCAACTAATGAAGCAAGAAGCACCTCTAACAGCTACCTGCCTGTGGACAGTGAACTGCTGAAGAGAAATGAGAAAAACATGTTTATTCTAGGTAATTAGTGCTCTGCGACTGTTTGGAAACAAGAAGCCATAGAGATCAGACACAGGCATTTCTATTCCTTTAAGATGGACTTCGCACTTTGAATAATTTGGGGTTTATTTTCTATCAGATGGCAGTGAGAGTTAAGGGAGCTGGCCAGGGGAGATGAAGGAAACGTTCATAGAAACACAGTTTGGTTAAAATAATTTCCAGTGTGATTTTAGATCGTTGTTTTTTATTTTCTTATTCTTTATCTACCCCTGATCCTCCTATAATTTAATATATATGCATTATTCTTTATACTGGTTTCAGTCATATTTTATATTTGAGGGAAAGAAAGTTAACTTCTTAAATGGTGAGTTTGCCTTTTCTTTCCTTGTTGCTGAAATTTGCAGATACTCAAAACACCATAAATGGACACGCAAATTATCAGTGTTTGTTACTTTTACTTCAGACTTTTTTCTACGTCCACTCATTGCCTTTAAAGAGATGAGAGGGCCAGGGAATCAGCAAAGGTTCTGTTACATGGGGCCAACTCTCAACAGCCCTGGAATATGGCCTAGCTAGAAACATACTGCATTCAGTTCTACGAAATTGTTTTGTTCAATGTCAAGTGCTGCTTCATTATAATTTTCACATTAACATAAAATTCACAGGATTAAGTGAAATTGAACAGGCCTTATTATCCATGCTCTGATAAAAAGCTAGACTAACCATTCAATTAATCCTGATGGGGTCCTGAATGTAACTGGCTAGTGGTAAGCATCAGCTTGTTTGCCGGATTCTTTTTCTTAAACACTGAATTCCTTAGGTGGTGGATTGTCTAAATCCGCCAAGCATAATGCTTCATGGCGGTTTTGCAGGGAATTTCATGAGAAATAAAATCATGGTTGTCTTCTTCAACCTCAAGATGTGTTATAGGTAAATTGGAAATAGGTCAACTGCTTGACATAAAACATGTCATAAAACATAAGCCCTAAGTGGTTTCAATGTCCTGTTGTTAAGATCAAATTTGACACCTGACCTTTGCTGCTTCCCTGACAGGGTCTTTCTTCCCCCAATAATGTGACAAGGATCTACTATGGCACCAGCAGCGCTAAGGAGGGCACATCTCAGAGCCTCTTATTAGGTGTTGTCTGCGTTCCATCATGCTCAAAACAATGCCACCCCCTATCTGCTAGGACCTTCCTCGTCCCTCCTCCATCACACCCACTCTCAAAAATCACAAATATTTCACAGATCCCTGGACTCTTCAGCAGGGCACTCATGAATTTGTAATTATGAATTCCTTGCCTTTAACAAGCTAATTGAAAATACACAGTTTAGTTATTTGTTTGTTTGTTTTTTAACCAAGCTGCTGTAAATGTTTGCTCCCTAACTGAAAGAGAAACTGTAGTAACTGGCTGAAACTTAACAGAGGTTTCTCTTAGCTGCCACTTTAAGAAAATAAGATGTACTTGCTGTTACCTTCTATATGCTGTGCACTGCTGACTGTGTGGAATGTTCTCTAGGATTATCAACACACAGCAAGGTGCCCACAGCCACACAGAAAAAGAAGAAAGTTATGAGCTTACCTTTATGACAGCTATAACGATTTTAGAGTCCCCAGCCTGCACAGCTACTGAACTGACTGTTGTCGTAGAAAACTCCGCTCCAGGACTTCCTTGGCTGGACATGGTACTTTAGAACCAGCGTTTATACTTTGGGCAGCCTTTGTCTAGATGTCTGTCTGCTGGTCATTTCAGAAGGCAAACACCGGGGTTACTTGGATTCATTCAGGGAGAGAGCTCAGCACGCACTGATTACTCTGCCAGAAGGAAAGAACAGGAGGTTAAAAATAGACAACCCCATTGAGTTTATCATGAGAGAGAGAGAGAGGGGAGACCGGGAGAGAATCGCCACACCCCTAGTATGGTAACACTAAGTGCCTGTTATTTTTGCCATTATCTTAAATGTAGAGAGCAGCATTTAGCTCTCTTCATATCAGCTGATGTTTGATAGCAAATGGGGGTGGGGGGACATCCTGACAACCCAAGTTAGTTTTGCTATTGAATCTATACAGTTATAGTGGACTTTGAAACCGGCCAGTCACTGACCCGTAAATCAACTTTCAAGACTTTAGACCTCTCTTTTACATGAAGAAAAGCTTTCAAAATGTACTTTAAAAATAAATTCTGGTATTTTGTTTTGGGATTAAGCGAACAAGAAAATAGCTTGAAATATATTTCTAGATTAATCTGCTCTTCTAAAACTCACTGCCTTTTATCAAATAAAGTTCATATGGAATGACCACATTTTCTCAGAGCCTCAGATGTCTTAGGGATATTTTTGAAAAAAATATTTCAACAAACACTTATCAAGATTTCTTTGTGATTACTGTACTCCATTGGACAGCATTTTAAAACTCAGTCATCACAAATAATAATAAGTGATAGACTTCGTTGTTACCTTTTAATTGCAGCAAGAATGTATTTCAATTAAAGTTTAACACTATATATTTCTTTCCACAATAAAATAAAAGACAACACTGTGCTTCAGGTTTATATTTTATTCTTCCCCGACTGCGTGTGCAGGAAAATTATAGACACTTCACGTCAGAACCCAAGATTGGCAGATTAATCCTATTGCTAGAAACTCAGTGTATGTCACAAGTTTGTCTGTGGAATTAAACAGCAGCTGTTGGATCCCTTGTCAAAGAACAGCTGAAACTAACACTGACGTGTGGGTTAGAGGTCAGATACAAACACATCAGAGATAACTGACTCCAGTGCTGCTGGAGCCATCCGAAATCTCTGGGACAACGCCAGAATGGAGGCGATAGCTATGAACAGATAGAGTCAATGTGTCCACTCACTGTTTAAAACCTTAGTTCAGTTTAAAAACACGTTCAGGTTCAGGGACAATGTTCTGAAGACTGAGACAGCACCACTGCTTTGTTTTGCTAAGGCTCACCGTAACATTCTTGAGTCAAGGGATCAAGTGCTTTTACATAGATTTTAGTGTTCTGCAATTTATTTTTCTCTCCCACAGTATGTCATGGCTGCTCCACAATTACGTGGCCATGACCGAGGGCCCTGCTCTCAGAATCTACCTGCTGATCCAGCGAGAGGAAACCAGTCTTTGGACTGCACAAACTTCACCTAATGCCATGAGGGGAGCATTTGGAGTAAGCTCACACCATATGCCAAGACACTGTGACATAGAAAATGTTGTAAATAGTATCATTTAATGGGAGAGATGAAGAGTTTGCAGAGAACCAACCTGAAAAGGAGGAGGTGGCCTCAGTGTTGCAGGCAGGCTTCATCTGCGCTCTGCTTGAGCAAATCGCTAGTCTGAACAAACCAAAACAAACAGAATGAAACGAGTTTTCAGCTAATTGTCCTCAAGAAAAACCAAGAGTTGATGATTGTGTCACACCCTAAACTAAAATGCCCAAAGGAACGTTGCTTAAGTCATTGTATACATTGCCAAACAGAACAGCAAACAGTGACCCACACCCAAAATACAGAGAGCACTTTCACCCAGAGTTAATCCTGTTGTTAGGAACTCTGTATCATAAATTGCATAAAGGCCCTCAGAGGCAAAGGGAACTTGAGGCCATGAACTGCAAAGATCATGGCCAGAAAGAGTGGTTGTGTCCACAAAACCCCACTTCAGATGGATGGTTGTGTAAAGGGTGTGGAGGGCCACACAGAATGTGTGGGATTGTGGGTCCACAACAAGGGAAAAAGAGGAAAGGGAGAGGAGAAAGGACACTCCTGAAAGTCTGATTAATTACAAGGTGTAAGGGCAAAGGGAATTAAGAATAGTTAAGACTTTGTTTAAAAAAAAAAAAAAGAATCCAGTTATTCGGCAGCAAAAACGATGCCTTTTGTGTGTAGATGACCTTTCTTCCTGTTAATTAGATGAAGCATAAATTTAAGTGGTAACTAATTTTTTTAAAATTCAAATTCTTTGTTTTAAAATCCTTTTCAGTCCTTCCCCTCTAGTAACTCTGTTGATCAGATCTCTCCATCCACATCTAACTCATCTAGGACCTTGGCCTACATTCTTCATGTGGCATGATATTTAATTATAAATTGCATTATTAACTCCCATAAGCAGTTTAGAGAATAGTTAATATAAAACATATTATACTAACCTGACCAGGTGGTAGTACACTGGATAAAGCATCAACTTGGAACACTGAGAACCCAGGTTCCAAATCCCCAAGGTTGTCGGCTTGAGCATGGGGTTGCCAGCTTGAGCGTTGTATCATCAAAATGATCCCATAGTCGCTGGCTTAACCCTAAAGTCACTGCTTTGAAGCCCATGGTCTCTGGCTTGAGCAAGGGAGCCCCCCCTTCCCCCAAGTCAATGCACACAGGAGAAAACAATCAATGAACAACTAAGGTACTGTAATTACAAGTTGATGCTTCTCATCTCTCTCCCTTCCTATCTGTCTGTCCCCCTCGCTCTCTCTCTCTCTCATTAAAAACAAAAACATGTTATACTAAAGAAATCAATGCTATAATTAGAGGGTTTTTTAAGGCTTTATAAGTTACAGTTTGTTTATACTCTGCCTTCCCCATCGTCATAAAAAAAAAAAGCCCAGAAAGCATAAACCTTAGAGGCATTCTCATAATTCTCATATCCTTTGAAGTTTAGAGAGGATCTTGCAGAGGATATTATGCCTTCTATATTTATCCCTCTGGGAAATGCCTGTTTTTATACCAGCTGAATTTCAGTGAAATATCCTCCATGGGGAATCAAAAAGCTTATAACCGGATTTGCTGAATTGCAAATAGCATTTTTTCCCTCATTTTCTTTATTGTGGTAAAATACACACAACAGAAAATTACCATCTTAACCATTTTAGGTGCATGGTTCAGTGAGGTTATACACATTCATAATGTGCTACCATTCACCAGCCACCGTCCTTCGCCATGACTCTCTTAATCTTGTAAAACTGAAACCCTACACCCGATAAACAATAATTCTCCGTTCCCTCCTCTCCCAAACCCCTGTCAACCAACATTTGACTTTCTGTCTCTGATTTTGACTACTTTAAGTATTTCATATAAGTGGAATCATGCAGTATTTGTCTTTTTGCAATTAATTAGCTTCACTTACTGTAACAACCTCAAGATTCATTCGTGTTGTAACATATGTCAAAATTTCCTTCCCTTTTAAGGCTGAATAACATTCCATTGTATGTATGTGTGTGCGTGTGTATTTTAGCGAGAGAGAGAGGGAGAGAGGGACAGACATAGACAAGAAGGGAGAGGGATGAGAAGCATCAACTCAGTTGTAGCACTTTTAGTCGTTCATCGCTTGCTTTATCATATGTGCCTTGACTGGGGGGCTCCAGCTGAGCCAGTGACCCCTTAGTCAAGCCAGTGACCTGGGACTCAAGCCAGCAACCATGAGTCATTTTTATGATCCCACACCCAAGCCAGTGACCCCATGCTCAAGCTGGTGACCTCAGGGTTTTGAACCTGGGTCCTCAGTGTTCCAGGTTGATGCTCTATCAACTGCACTATTGCCTGGTCAGGACTGATTTTTTGTTGTTGTTGTTGTTGTTTGTTTGTTTGTTTTTAGAGAGAGAGGGAGAGACGGACAGACAGACATGAAAGGAGAGAAATGAGAAGTATCAATTTGTAGTTGTGGCACTTCAGTTGTTCATCGATTTTCTGATACATGCGTTGAGCAGGGGACTCCAGCCAAGCCAGTGACCCCTTGCTCAAGCCAGTGACCTTGGGCTTCAAGCCAGAGATCTTTGGGCTCAAGACAGTGGCCATGGGATTATTGTGATGATCCCATGCTCAAGCCAGTGACCTTGTGGTTTCGAACCTGTAACCTCAGCATTCCAGATTGACACCCTATCCACTGCGCCACCACCAGTCAGGCTATACTTTTGTTTTAATCTTTGCAGACCATCTCATAGGGTTATAGCAGAGATTAAAGAAGTTGCTTCACATAAAGTGCTTAGAAGAGGACCTGGCATTTAGCAAGTGCTATATATGAAGTATGGTACTAGGTGCAGAATTGGTGCTTATAAATATTGGCTGATTGATTGAATCATGTTTGTCACACAGAAAAAAAGATGGTTTTACTAAAACTCATTTATTCAGTATTTATTCATGCAAGCAATAGTTATTGAGCATTTGCTATATACCAGGCATTTACACATTAGGAGTACAGCAGTGTGGGAAACAGA
The DNA here is from genome assembly GCA_037038555.1 of Rhynchonycteris naso. NCBI lineage: Eukaryota > Metazoa > Chordata > Mammalia > Chiroptera > Emballonuridae > Rhynchonycteris > Rhynchonycteris naso. The sequence goes on along the minus strand of CM072997.1, from coordinate 54,059,647 downwards.
GGTCCCAAAAGGTGATAATTCCAGTGAGAAAAGACACACCATAAACAACAAAATAAATTAGCAAAATAAAAATCCACTGTGAAAAAAGCTAAGGGGAAAACAATCATAGTTATCTTAAGTATATGGAATCACAAAAGTTTGCATTTAGAATTTGCCCAAGAAATCAAGGGGTACTTTCAGGGTATTTCTATTGGAATATAGAGACTAAAAGGAATAATAAACATAGTGATTATAAAACAACAACAAATAAATCACTCAACATGGCAAAGGCAATGGGTTAGGGGCTCTAAAGGCACACTGCCTTAACCTCTTTGTGCCTCAGTTTCCTCATTGCAAATTATTAATAAAAGAAACACAAACATCATATTGGGTTGCTAGGAGGATTAAATAATATTTGGGAGAAATTTATAATAATGCCTAGCATTTAAGTGATGTTCTGATAGTTAAATATTACTGTTACTAAGGCAACAACATCTGTTAAGGGATTTCCTAAATCTACTAAGTGCCACAAAACTTGAATTAAAATTTTAAAATTAAGTTGAATTATACAGGGTAGGCTACCTGAATGGATTAAATATATTAGAAAGACATAAAATATGTATTACCAGGGAGGAAATAACCTCACTATCAGATGGTAGAATCATTTCCGTGAGTCATCATTATTTCTAGAAGACCATCTTTACCATTAACTTTAGCCAAAATGTTTCCTAACTCATTTTATGTCATGTAATCCTACTACCGGCACCTCTCGGAGCTCAATGAAGACATTCATTTCCCTAGGAGGGTGATTACCCTTGTAGATTACAAGCATTCTCACTTAATTTTCATCCATAAGTAAACTGAAGCTGCTCTTGCCTCTTTAAACAGCCCCTTCTAGCCAACAATTTACTTCCACGGCATGTATTTATTTGTTCATTCAACAAGTATGATTAAATACTTACTGTCAGGCACTCTTCTAGATGCCAGGCACACACATCAATAAACAAAAGAAAGTTTATCCACTGAGGGAGCTTGCTTTCTGGTATAGGAAACATAACCAATTAGGAAACAAAAGGTACACATATAATTTAATGTCAGGATGTAGTAAGTGTTATGAAGAAAAATAAGGCAGAGCAAGAGAGAGAGAGAGTAGAAGCGAAGAAAGATACTATTTTACAAGTCAGAAAAGGTCTTCAGAACAGAGGAGATTTGATCAAGACCAGGATGAAGCTGAGAAAAGCAACATACGTAGATATCTCAGGGAAGAACATTCCAAGCGGCCGGCCGGGGTCTGCTTGTTATATTTGAAATGTCTGCAGGAGGTCGATGAGGCTGGAGCTTAGTGAGGACTGAGAGGCAAGGACACTAGTAGAACATGAGTCTCTGAGGTGGTGTTGGCTAGTTCATGCAGGGCCTTGTAGGTGCCTCTATGTCCTGATTTGCTTGGGACAACCATGGTTTACACCTGTTTTCCTGACAAAATTTTCCTCTCAAAATAGTCCCATTAAAATGATACATTAAGTGCTCTTAATAACCTTGCTCTCAAGCCAAAGTAAGGACTTTGGATTTAATTCTGAGTCAGGTCATTATGACAGGGTTGTCACCCAAGGAATGGCATCATTTGATCTAACATCATTAAAGAAACTCTGTGGAGAAGAGACCATAGGAGTCAAAAGTGAAATCTGGGGGCAGATGAATTCCATAGCACGCAAACCACAAATGCCAACACAATACTCCATTTGTATGTTTCTTTACGGACAATTAAAATTTGAGAATATCATATCCAAAATAATCATGATTTCCTTTAAGCTTTAATCTCATAGATTTCCTTATAGTTAAACATGATTAATGACATATAAATCCGTAGTTTCTTCATAAGACCTGGGAGAATAATTAAAATACAACTTTTATATCCAGCAAATTTTTCTTCTATAAGTGGTAAGAAAAACAAAGAACAAAATTTGGACAAGTTCAAAGAATACTTAGCTTGGTCAAAGATCAAAGGTGGCTGTATTTATTATCATTTTAAGCAATGATTTACCAAAAATGATGTGTGAAATTATACCAATATTTGTTCAATTACTATCCACATCTTTTGTTGAAAATTTTCTATTTAGAGCAATGCATTATCTAGAAAACTGTTAAGTATATTTGTAGACTTTAATTAAAATAAACAGCAAACGTGGCAATTATTGATTTGGGAAAATCCCTTTCTGAATGAGAAAGATATATATAATACTTTAAGCTGAAAAATATTTTTAAAATAATCACTGAAAATATTTTATGTACAAAGTTTACTTTAAAATTTTAACCCACAAGACTTCCTATCTGTGTTGAGCTGTGCACTTAGGGTCCAATGTAGCAGGGTTCTCTTGCTGATATAATTCCTCTTGACAAAATGAAGTGTTCTGAGAGCTACTCTTAAAAAGGTAGGACCATTACATAAGAAGACAGAAATCTTAGTCAACTTGACTTTGGAAAATTACATTTTCTTTGTTTTTCCTTAGTGTTGCTAAACTCCATTTGAGGCTGAGAATTTCCATCCCAGAGTAATCCCCAGGGAAGTCTCCAGAGCAGCAGTAGTTCCAGCTGCTTGGGAAACAACAGTGACACTGAGGGTGAGTTGTCATTTCTCCAAGCTGCTATAATTGTTGTTGAGGAAGAAAAAGTAATATAAAATCCAAGGACATAAAAATCAGATACCCTAAATAGAATTGTATCATCCATGGATTCTAAATTTAAAAAAAGTTTTGTTTTGTTTTTTATTTCTTTTTCCAAGTGAGAGGAGAGGAGATAGATAGACAGACTCCTAAATGCACTCCAACTGGATCCACCTGGCAACCCCCATTTGGGTCTGAGGCTCTGCACATGTGGGGCCATGCTCACAACCAAGCTATTTTTAGTGCCTGAGGTGGAGGCTCCACATAGCCATTCTCAGCACCTAGGCCAATGCACTCAAATCAATAGAGCCATGGCTGCAGGAGAGTAAGAGAGAGAGAGAAGGGGGGAGGGGGAGGGGTAGAGAAGCAGTTGGTTGCTTCTCCTGTGTGCCCTAACCGGGAATTGAACCCCGGACATCCACACGCTGGGCCAATGTGCTACCAGTGAGTCAAACAGCCAGGGCACAAAAGATTTTTTTAAATGAGGTTTTATAAAGAAACAGAGACATTAATATATATTTGTATAATAGCATACATATGTGTGCAGATATATTACACATAATTCATTTAAGTAGTGTTATAATGGGTCTTCTCAGTTGTCTGGGGGTGATGTTTCATGATTTATTGAGTTTATTGGCATCAGTTTAATGACAAAGCCATATTTTAAAAGACTTTGAGATTATATTTTTTAAAACTCAATTGAGTTTCTAAAAATTTACTGTATAGATTCTGATATCCACACTGTCATTTCAAGTAAAAACGCCCCACACCATTATTCACATAGAAGTATCTTGCTGAGTGAATATTCATTTTTGTTAATACATCACTCACCCAAGTCATAGAACCTGCATGAAAGACAATGATTGCTGAGAATGTCCGGAAGGATAAAAGAAATTACTAACACCTGCAGGAAAAAAGATATTCATATACTCAGGCTTTCAGGAAAAACAGGAAACAAGATGAAAGAAACTCACAGAAACCTGGAAATCAAAACTGGAAACAAATGTATCAGGTCATTTGTGCCCCACCCCACACAATTCACACTACCATAAGCAAACTGGTTTCCTATCCTAAGTCCACCTCATATGGAAAGGACTTCAAAAGCATAGTCAGCCCTGGCCAGTTCGAGAGTTGGTTAGAGCTTCATCCTATAGCACCAAGGTCGTTGTTGCATTCCCAGTCATGGCACATACTGGAAGCAACCAATGGGTACACAATTGAGTGGAACAACAAATGGACGCTTCTCCCCCCCACCCCTAAAAGCAAGCAATAACAAAAAATAAAAAACTGAAGTCAATTTATTTTTAGATTCTGCTCTGACATGTTTTTGCCATAAGCTAATGTTATTAGGGTGGGCTAACAGCCTCACCCCAAATGTTTGAACACCAACTATACACAGGCCCTAATTTCCTTTATCAGCACTTTTGGGCAAACAAGTGTGTGAGGCTTGCTTGCTTGTACTTTGCCTGATTGGTTCATGAGCACAGGACAGCACCTCCTGTGTATAGTCTATGTAAGGTTGCAGGTGTTTGCCCTCAAGGTGGCAGATTGTAAATTGCAGATTGCCTGCTGCCATTGGGAGGGGTCATTTTTTGCTATTGTTTCTCAGAGAAGGAGTTTTTCCCCCAGCCTGTTTTGCTTGTGAGCCCTGAGAGAGAGAAGTGGTTTTCCCTGTTTGCTTGCTCGTCCGCCATTGCGAGACTAGAATAAACAGAATGGGGCACCATTTTCCCACTCTACAGTTCCTATACTGTCTGTCCAAATGCAGTGGGAACCTGCATGGCCACAACCACCAGCCTTACATCTGGATCAGCCTGCAGGATTTGGATCAGATGGGTATGGAGCTGCTGTCACCCTTGAAGGGTGTGGTAGAGGAGTGGTTGCTGTTCTCCAGCATATGGTTCCTCTTGGCTGTCCTTCTGGAGGCCATGGGCCAGATGTTTTTTACAACCTGCATGAGGAAACCAAGAGCTCTTTGCAAGAGGCTGACTGAGGATGAACGCTCCAGGGTGAGTTGCAGATCGAGTGGCAACAACAGCATGAGCTGGAATGGTCACTGGAAAAAGACCTGCAGGTCTGAGAACTGCAGGTTGGGCTACAGGCTGAGAACCAGTGATGGCTTGAACTGGACCAAGCCCTGGAGAAGGAAGCTAACTGCTCTCAAAAGCTGCAGTGTGAAATGCAGGCTGAACACCAACAGCACCTGGAACTGGAGCGATCTCTGGAGAAGGAATTACATATTTGTGAACTCCAGTTTTCCCTGGAAGCAGAATGCTGGCAGCAACAGTTGAAGACACAACTGTGGATTCAAGAGCTGGAATCTCAGCTTCAAGTAGGGAGCTGACAGCCACAGGATCCACAACTGTCACCAAAGGAGCAGCATCTGTGCTGGCAGAATGGCTCTGAGTCAGTGGGAGCAGGCGTTTCCAATTCCTCCCCTTCTGAGGATGAGGAGTCTTGGGCTGAAGCTGCCATCTAGACTCAGAGCCCAGCCAGTGGTCACCCAGAAGGTAAAAACCCAGCATCCAAGAGTCCCTCAGGGGCAGGCACAGCCCCCTCCACAGGTAGTGGAGCACTCTGTGGTCTGTCCTTATACCCAGGCAGAGCTGATTGAGTTGGGGGTGCAATTTAGGCAGAAACCCACTGAACCCCTGGCTGCCTGGTTGCTGCAGTTGTGGGACATAGAGGGTGGATGGCATCATGCTCTCCAGAACAAAGATGGAGAAATTGGCTGCCATTACCACAGATTCCTCCTTAAGGCAGCATCACCAGAACTGCCAGGACAACCCAGGAAACCATATCCTATTAGAATGGGTGATGGCCACCATTCATAGTCTGGCAGAATGCCAGAAACTTGCCAGGAGCAGTGAGTAAATGGCATTTCTATAGGGAGCTAGTAAAGTCCTTTGGGAACTAGGTATGAAGAATGCTGCTTTCAATCCCAGGTCCCATGGACCAGATGAGGAAGAGTTTATGGCAGGGATGAGGGACCTTACTCTCTGCAGCACTCCTTCTTCCCTTTTTGGGTCACTAGTGACTATCTTGGGTCCCTCTGAGGGTCACACCATCAATGCAGTTACACAGATGGTAGCAGATTTGCGAAATCTGGAAGCAGGACTGTAAGGCTGCGTAGGCTGCTGCCTGTGCTGCCCTCCCCCCCCCCCCCCAACAAGAGAAACAGGCCTATAAATGTTACCCAAACACAGATGTGGGTAGATTTAACTGTGGCTGAGGCAGATGGGGAGAAATTAGGTGGCAAGTCTATAAAGTTCTTTTGGAACTTTGGTGGCAGCTTGAGTCGGGACAGAAAGTTCCAGGTGCTGAAAAAGCAGATGGCACGGTTACAAGATTATATGATAGAGACAGCTGTGGGAGAGGATCCTCCCCAAGCAAGACCCATTGTTCTAGTTCGGAGGTCCCCAAATTATGGCCTGCGGGCCAAATTATGGCCACCTGAGGCCATTTATCCGACCACCACCACACTTTTGGAAGGGGCACCTCTTTCATTTGTGGTCGATGTATGGAGTACTGTATGTGGTGGCCCTCCAACAGTGAACTGGCCCCCTGTGTAAAAAGTTTGGGGACCCCTGTTCTAGTTTAAATAGGGAGAAGGCCAAGAGACCCACCTAACCGGATGGGTGGGGAGGCCTGAGGCCCCATGTGAAATTGATAATCCATTGATCATCTTCTAATGTGCAGCAGGTGTTGGCATGAAAATAGGTGCTTTTTTGCAGTGGCAGCAGCAATAGATAAGAGAACTATCAAGGCAGCACAGGACTTGAATGTGTTGACCCCGCCAGGCCATGTAAGCTTGCTGAGGGGTTCGAATAGGGCTTGTGGCGACAGAGTGCTTATGGAAAGGTGCTGAGGTCCATTAATAAAGAGCTGTATGGCTAGTTGCCTGTAATAGACCTTTACCTTGGTGATCTGCACTGATAGCTGGGCTGTCTTATCATGGACTGATCACTGAGTGGTGTAACAGACTCTTAGACGGCACCCAGAGGAGGGCACCAACTCCCTTGTTGGATGAACATGCTGCTTTTGGACAGCATGAGAGACCCTGATTGGGGGGTGGGGGAAGCTCTGATGGAGGCCCTCCTGCACCAGGAAGCTGCTCTCATCCAATTGCAGAGATATACCAAGGACACTTTACGATTTCCATGGACACAGTCCTGGACTACCAGGGGTTAGGGGCTAGAGGTGGGGCTCCAGTTAGCACTTTGGGCAGAGTGCTCAGGGAGACATTATGAAGGGTACCTTATAATTATTGTAATTGTATAACTTGTACTGTTGCTGTAGTCTGTTTATGTAATGTACCTCACTTCTCACACAGCGATCATCACAGAAGATATCTGTCATGTAGATTGTGAAGCGAGCAACCCTAAAGGGGTGGAATGTTGGGCAAACAAGTGTGTGAGGCTTGCTTGCTGGTACTTTGCCTGATTGGTGCAGAGAACAGAGCAGCAGCACGTGTATAGTCTATGTAAGGTTGCAAGTGTTTACCTTCAGGGCAGCACACTGTAGATTGGAGAGTGCCTGTCGCCATTAAGAGGGGCCATTTTTTGCTATTGTTTTCTGGAGAAAGGGTTTTTCTCCCAACCTGTTTTGCCTGGGAGTCCCGAGATACAGTCTTCCCTGCCTGTTTGCTCATCCACCGTTGCAAAACTCTAAAATAAACGGAATGGTCCACAATTTTCTGGATCCACAGTTCCTTTACCATCTGCCCAAATTCAGTGCAAATCTGCATGGCCATGGCCACTGGCCTTACACAAATCATTTTAGCTTGATGTAGTCCTACTTATGATTTTTACTTTCATGGCTTGTGCTTTCGGTGCCATAATAAAAAACTGTTGCCAAAATCAATATCAAGCAGCTTTCCCCCTAAATTTCTTCTGGTAATAGTTTCAAATTTTCTATTTAAGTCTTTAGTCCATGAAGAATTAATTTTTGTGAGTGGTGTAAAACAAGGATTCATTTAATTTTTCTGCCTGTGGTTATCCAGTTTTCCCAATGTCATTTATTAAAGAGACTACAATTTCCCCACTGAGTTTTCTTAGCTTCCTTGCCATGTTTTAGTTGACCATATATTTTAGCTTTTACTTTCAGGGCTCTCAATTATGTTCCATTGGTCTATGTGCCTACTTTTATGTCAGTACCAAACTATTTTGCTTACTATAACTCTGTAGTACAATTTGATAACAGAAGTGCGATGTCTCTGGCTCCTCCTTTCTCACAATGGCCTTTGCTATTTGTAGTCTTCTGGGATTATAAATTTTAGAATTTCAAAAAACATTTTTGTGAAAAATGCCATTGGAATTCTGACAGAAATTACATTGAATCTATAGAGGGATTTGGGTTGTATGTAACACTTTAACAATATCATTTCTTCCCATCTATAATCACAGAATATCTTCCATTTGTTTGAGTCTTCTTCAATTTCCTTCATCTAAGTCTTAGCCTTCAAGGTACTGATTACCACTGCAATGTGATACCCCTCTCACCATTGGCATCCACAGACTGATTAGGCTTGAATAATAAACATGGCTGAAACAAAGGGACATTTCTAACCCAAGGATGGAATCAAACTTATTTAAACACACACACACACACACACACACACACACACACACACACAACAAAGGCTTAAGATCAAGAAACTGAAAGGAAGCTCTTTTGTTCAGAATGAACACTCAGGATATGAACAGTATTTTATTTGAAACCACTCCTCAGAATTCCATTTCCTAACTACTTTTGGAATTGAAAATTTGTAAATTAAAACAGACCAGCTCATGAAGAACTGCAAAGCAGACATCTCTTTTTATGCCCTCACACTCTGTTCCCTTCTGGTCTTCTCTGCCAGAATGTACACCACCAGTCCTGGGCCCCATGTCTCAGCACCATCCACTCCTTTGCACTGGTTGTTGAGCAGTCCCCAGTAGGGGGCGGTGTCCTAACAGCATTAGTTGATACTGAATTCAAGTATTGCCCCTTCTAGATGATGTTGCATTTAGAGGGGACTCTTGACAAGAAAAGATGGAAGTTTTCACATTAAGAGTGCGGAACGTCAAAAAGCAAACTTAAACTTTTACAAAAAGTAATGTGAATAGAAGCAGAATCCATCAGATCATGTTACAGAAATCAGTATGACTTAATTCTCCCTAGACTTTATAATGTTTATTAATAGAAACCAAACTTATTATCAAAAGTGATAACATATCAAATAAATACATATTAAATATGCAGCTATTAATTGTAGTCTTTAACATTTTATTGCATTGACAATGTATAGAACATTATAAGAATTTACAGTAGAAACCAAATATCCCAGCCCTTAAAAGTTGAATAGGAAAGACTGGATGAACCGTTCACAAATATCTTTGAACATGAGCATTGGAAACATAAATATAATAATTTTACAAGCTTATGCAGGTAACTGTTGTATGCAATAGAACAGGCGAGGGAGGTAAAACACAGTGGTTAAGAAGGTCACTAGGATGTGAAATAACAATAGCTGGGTGGTACTGAATAGAGACAACACTGAAAATATGATTTGTAAATGCTAAAATGTCCTGCAAAAACATAGCTATCCCCTATGCACAACTGTGAGGTAGAATTCTTCCCAGCCAGTTTTCTGTTCTCTTGACCCCCATTTGGGGGCATTCCCTGTCCAGATGGTTCTCTCTCACATTGCTGTACCTGGGACTAAGTAGTACATGTGTTTTATTATTCCTTCTGCCCCCATTAAACAGAAATAATCTTTTCTGTTCAATTATCAATCTTATTTTACCAACTGAAAATGAGTGATAAGTTAGTAGTATAAACAATTCAGTGTTGTTTCTTCCAGCTAACATATCACCATGCTAGGTAAGTGCTTCAATCTCTCAAAGACTGAAAATAATGTTAAAATTTCAGGTACAGAAACTCCTTTGGGACTGTTTCAGGTAGAGAGGTGTCTGTTGACCTCAAATAACACCAACTGCCAATTGTGAACAATGTCAATTCTATCCCAAATCCACTTCTAGTATTTTAAATATGGATCATAAAAAAAGTTTACACCTTTCTACATACTCAAAAATATACTAGTGAAAATCTGACATCCACAGACAACACAACTGTATTGGAAAAAGGTATGGCAGTTCCTTTTAAAACTACCCCATGACACAGAAATTCTAATCCTACATATTCACCCAAGAGAAATGAAAGCCTATCTTCACATTAGACTTACATTAACAATAATCAGAGAAGCTTTATTTATAATTGCCAACACTGAAAACAGCCAGGGTAGTCGTAAATAGGAAAATGGATAAACTGCACTATAGTCAACCAATGGAATACTATTCCGCAATAAAAAGAGGTGAACTACTAATACACCCAACAACATGGACAAATCTCCAAAACATGGTCCTTCTAGAAAGAGTACATGCTGTGTAATTCTATTTACACAAAGATCTAGAACAGACAAATCCTATATATGAAAGGAAAAAAGAACAGTGGTTGCCTTTGGGGTTGAAGTGGGGACAAAGGTTGACTTGAAAGGGCCACGTTTGAATTTTCTGATAATATTCTATATTTTGATAGCACTGTATGCATTTGCCAAAAGTCAGTGGATGCACGCTTAAGATTTATGCATTTCATTGTATGCTAACTTTATATAAAAAGCATAAAAAATACTGAACTCTAGTTAATGATACGGTATGAAGTATTTAGTATGAAGTGTACAGATGTCTGCAATTTATTTATTTATGTATTTTAAATTTTATTAATTTATTTATTTATTCACTTTAGAGAGGAGACACAGAGTGAGAGAGATAGAGAAAGAGAGAAAGGGGGGAGGAGCTGGAAGCATCAACTCTCATATGTGCCTTGACCAGACCAGTGCAGGGTTTTGAACTGGCGACCTCAGTATTCCCAGGTCGACGCTTTATCCACTGTGCCACCACAGGTCAGGCCCAGATGTCGGCAATTTAAAATGAATCAGAAAGTGGTGTGAGTTGATGAACGGATGGATATGTGAAAAACACGAGCGCAGTGAATGCTAACTAGCATCTGCATGGTGAGTACACCGTAAAATGTTCACTTTTTTATGTTAGAAAGATTTTTATAATAAATAAATTGTTGGGGGGAAAATCAGACTGCAACCTTACCAAATAATGTTGCTGGGAATTTCACTATTGAGCCCATGGCAATCTAATCATCAAATTCTTCCAACTGGTGTCAATTTCAAAGGCTAAGAGCTTGTAAAAGGACAGTTCTGAGTGTGACATGAGCAATCAGTTCTCTAATCTATGCTGGTTCAAAATTGTCAGTGATATTTTGATCCCCTCACACCTTTAAAAATACACGTATTGATCAGACATTTTAAGTAAATTTGTTGGCTGTGTAGACTAACATAAGAGCTAAGATGAAAAAACACTCTCAAAAAAAATAAAACTTAGAAATTGTTTTTACTATGATTTCTAAACTAAAAAAAATCAGGGTAATTATTAAAAAAGATATGTAGACCCAAAAGATGACATGAGGCTTGACTTTGGTGAACAGGCCCCTATATTCTGAATGAAAGGGCAACTGAATCATCCTCCTGTCTCTGAGGGACACATTGGGGGACACCCCACAGAGATGCCATTTTACTTGTAAATACTTCTAAAAATGGATTCTGACTTCAACAATCATTTATCAGAAAGTTTTCCACAGGCCTGGCTAAAAATCCAGTAACACAGCTCTAACCTCAAATGTGGTAATTATTTTTAAGTTATTTGGTAAGAACTCCTATGTATCAATTATATATAGGTTTTGTGTGTATGACCCCATAAGAGTTCCCTAACAAAACTAATCTTCATTATTTTAAAAATGTACTAACTGCTCTCAAAATATTTAGTCATAGTCATGGCTTTGCTTTGATCTCTAAATCCTTCATGTTCTAGTACAGACTCTGCCTTTTCCTGAAACACAGACTAGGCTTGTAAAGTTTCCAAACAGCTTTAAAATATGTTATATTATTCAGCATCAAAACTGGGAACCTTTTTCAGTCTTAAACATTCCCCTACATTCCTGCCATCTCATGGAGGACCCTTCGTTCTATCAATCTCTATTACAGGATCAGTCTTTTTCCATTATTATCAAAGTTTACCAGGATTTCTCTTCTCTAACTGAACAGCATTAAGGGTGGTCTCAAGTCATGTTTTCTGTATCATGACTGGGATACTTTATAAATACCTGAACAGCTTTGTGCTCTTGCTGTTTCTATAGATTGGTGCTGCCAAAGATCCTCTCCAAACATGACTTTCTTTTACTTACTTATTAATGGATTTGTGTCATGTCCTGTCAACCTCAGAGTAGGTGACACTCCTCACTGCTTTCCATCTTGCTGCTCTATCATCCTGCCACAAAAAGTGTATTTGTCAGATTTAAAAATCTTGTTATTTAATGATGAGCTCACCAACTCGACCCTCAGTATTTTCAGTTCGCAATTCTGAACTTGGGGAAATGGAGGTCAAGGAAGTGCTGTAGACAATGTGCCGTTCCCCACATGACCCCACGCCTGTAATCTGAGACAAGAGCGAAATTACAGAATGCCCTACTTTCTATTCTGAAAAGATAATTATAGTAACACTACCTTCCATTTGGGGTAACATTTTAGTTTTCAATACATTTTTAAACATGATTGCTATTTCACTCTTGATATTACTTAACAGAATATCTCTCATTTACAGATCTAGAGTCTAGTGGTTTTTAGCAAGGTCAGTAAATGGCATAGCCAGATTTTGAAGTCAAGTAGTCAAAATCCAAACTCTTTTCATTATATTCACTATAGTTATCTTAGCCTTTATGGTTTACGGCCATACCACCGCAAACACACCTGATCTTGTCTGATCTCGGAAGCTAAGCAGGGTCGGTCCTGGTTAGTACTTGGATGGGAGCTTTTATGATCTTTCCCCTACTATTCCTGCCATCATTTATGCTTCTTAGAAAAACCTAGACTTTTCAGTAGTCCATATACTAAAGTCAAATAATGTCAGATGTTAAATTTGTACTTCATTTTGCATTATCAAGGGATTTGTTACCTACAGAAGAGTAATTTCCACTCCCAACTGAAGCTTTTTTATTTTTTTAACTGAAAGTTACTACTTTTAAGTTTGCTAATTAGGTTAACTGTGTCAAGTTATGTTATAGCCCAACTTTTTAATCCTAAAAAAATTGTCCTTTGGGGGTTTAAGCAAAGATACCCCAATCATGGAAATATTGTCATTGATGATCTTTACTGATGTTAGTTTCCTATACCAATTTCAATAGGCTCAAGATGTGGAGGATTTTAGTAACCATAGATACTTAGTTTTTATTTTATTGTGGTACTGTGAAGAAGTAAAGTACATAATAATATCCAATCTCTCTGGCAAGAAACTTACAATATAGTAGAAAATTCTGAATTCTTTCTCAAAAAGTAGACTATGCAGAGATAGGCTCAGCTATACCACAACCACACCACTCACTGGTTACAATGGGTTTAGACCAGAGAGTACGGTTTGTTCAGCATTAGCAGAAAAGTAAATGTCATGTTCGTATTAAGCTGTATGCCACTAAGTATAATGATAATAAACTAAACAGCACACTACATGTCAACTGATCGGGTAATGAAACAAACAAACACATTAATACTAGGAACATTCCTATAAAGTGAGAGAAGTATCCAATCATCTCTACAGCAATGAATCCTAGACCTGAAATCAACATCCTAACTGGCAAGCCAAGGAGTTTCATCCATATCACCAATGTCACCCATGCAGAATAATATCATCAATAATGAGGACTGGGAATAAAGCCACTTTTATGAGATGAAATTATCATCTTTGCATTATAAACACTGCTGGGTAAGACATGTGAATGAATGCCAAAACTGCTAATACTGAATTTATACAAGAGGAAATAAATACATGATAAAGAAAAAAAAAAGAACATAACACCCCCCACTAAAAAAAAATCCAAAACAAAACTAGTCTAATTAACACATTGCAGTAATTCCCTGAGATGGGCTAAAGTAAGGTGGAAGGTTGTGGCATATACCAATTAGAAACAATGTTTCTTTTTCCACTTGCTGGTCAACATTAACTTATTTCATACAAAAAGCTCCTGATTTTAAAAAGGCTGCAGTTACCTCCTTCATATGTACTCTAAATGAACTACAAAAAAAATTACATTAGGGCATTGTAGGGTTTTCATTCATAAATGTTATGTGTATATACAGATTAACATAAAGAAAGTAGCAGCAAGTTTATAAATGAAGAACAACAATATTTATTATGTTAAAAGCATATTCAGCTTCATCAGAACCATTTAAATTATAAATAACATTTCTACGTGTTGCCTTATTTTACTTTTGCTGTTGGCAGGATAGCTTAAGGCATATAAAATTTAACTCACTTGAAAAGCAGGTGAGTTGATGGTAGAACTATGTTGTAAGTCTCATTACTTACAATCCTGTCCTTTCCCAGAAAACTCCTATTAAGCACATTCTAACTACTCTAAAATTCAATAGAAGAAACAGATATTGAGTATAACTGAATATTTAAACTAGCTAATATTGAAGTACCTAAAATACCCAATGGCTTCCTAATGAGTAGCTTCACTCACAACTCAGTCATAACTTTAGGAAATATGTTGAATACACACCTCAGACTACAAGATGAGGGGTTATTACTAACGCCTATACAAGACTATTCACATACAGGGAAACTGAGCAAAGGTCTGGGAACAGAAGTCCCTGGTATTCCTTCCCTCAGAAGAGCTTGTAATGTAGCAGGAAGACATAAACAATTGTACCATGTGGTTAGCACCATCATGAAGACTAAATAGAGAATCACAAAAGTTTACACTCATAGAAGTTAAGCCCTAAAAGACTGAAAGGATTATCAGATATAGAAAGAGCTTCCTGGATGTTTTCAGAAGCAGCGGAAACCCAAGACAGGAGGGAACATTTGAATGTTGTCCCAGATTTTATAGCATATGGGGCTAGAAAAAGGCTGCATCTTTAACCAAAATTGCTTCAAGAGGAGAAATGTAAAACATATTATAAATAGCTTCACCTAACTAGGTTGAAATGTCAAGTAAGTAGTGGAAAGATATAGAATTTTGGACCAGATTTATAACATAGGACACTGCAGTAAAAATAGAAGCCGTAAGGATAAGATTCTGAAGCATTCTGAATAAAGAATCCGAGAAAACATTTGTAGACATTGTAACTCAGAGTGCTGTGACTGTACTCACAGTTATGGCAGAGGAGAGTATCTTCAAGAGAGGAGACACTGCCCAGGAAAGGTAGCTCAAGGGTGTAAATGTTGCAGAGATAGAGAAGGATAAGAATGCAGCCTGGGAAGAAAGCATTCAGTTCACTAACTGGGGCTCCACTGAGAAGTTTCAGTGAAGTGCTGTGTATAACCAGATGAAAAGGTGCTGAGCAGTGAGCAGTGAGGTGGCAGAGGCAATGGAGATGGACTTTTCCAAGAAGTCTGGCAGTGTGAAGATGGCTAGAGAAACCAGCAGGTTCAGAGGGAAGTTTTTACACTCGAGGATACATGAGCATTTTTGAGGATGAAGAGAAACCAGCATACAATTCTTTGCATATTTTTATACTGATCAAAGATTTAAAAGTTATTTTTAATCTTTTTAAAATGTTTTCTAAAATAAAAATTAACACAAAATTAAATTATATGCATTTACCATTTAAACTTAATATAAACTTAAAAGCACTAGTATTTTATAAATTTTATTTCTAAAAGAGCACAGTTTTTGTATAAGGCTACTTCAGAATTTTGCTTCTAATGAGAAATAAACTTAGCAGTTGCTACTTAAGCTCCAGAAACAGAACTCCTGTACAAAGATGAAGTAATTGTGCATGCCTTCTTCCCCAGCCTTCCTCCTCCAAAGACAACGTGTCTTCAGGGCAGATAATAATTTGGAAAATATTTTTCAAGTTGAAGTAGAGAAAAATTAGAAATAGTATTCCATTATTTGTAAGTTATTAAAGATCTAAATTGTTCTCCACAGTTATTTTTTTCATGATAAAACATGCTTATTTATTATATATACATGCTTACATATGAATTTCTGGCCTAAAACACATGCAACCAACCTGAAAAAACAAGTATTAAACCACCCTAACAATCCTAAGAATGCCCCTTCTAAATAAGGCACTCATGTTTGGAAATAGGATATAACCACCAAATTAAATAAGATGTTTAAAAGAAGCCTTTTATTAAGAACAAACAACTTTTAATACATTATCATACAAATAGGAAAATGTCTTTTAATGAATATGATATATCAAAGATCTGAAGAATTTTTTCATACTGACACAATAAAAATAATCAATTCTGAAGAAAAATTACAAAGTAAAATTTTGAGGACACCACTGTTTTCTAATAACCGTTTAACTATAGTCTAAATTTACTACATCACCTGGGGAGGAAGGGCAGCCATTTTTATATAGAGAATTCCTAAACTCTTATAAGCACCATTCAAAGCTTATTATCAGTTGTTCATCTACAAACCGACAGGTCAGGTAAAGCTTTAAAGCAAGTTTTCAGTGCAATGTTTACAGTTCCTTCTTTTAAGATACTTGGAGTCTATGGTCTCAAAGCAAGTTAAATACTTATGCCTTGGTAGTTTCAAGGTGTTAACATGTAGAGAGAAATGTGAAATGAAAAGAAATGTGGCTTATCTTGGCTGTGAAATGTATCTTAATGTATTGTGGCTAACGCTGTAGTATGCTGACAACATGCGAGATCATTACGAACGCAGATCTGTGAGAAGCTGGTAGCTATTAGCTCTCTGTGGTCATCATTTCAGGATGTCTCAGCTGCTGCCTTTTGAGACTAACTAGTTTCATCCTGTCTCTGATGTGTTCTGCAGTAGAAGCCATGTCGCTTGGACTCCCAAAATACTGTTCAGTTCTAAAAATCAAAACAAACAGAAAAAGCCCATTCAGATTAATACAAATCCACTGATCACCATAAACGCAAAAGGCAGAAAAATTACCATAAAAATCATCTCTGAGATATGACATTAGTTCATCTGTAAACCATACTGTTTCTCTTTTAAGTAGTAATTCAATAAGAGAAACATTTTTTAAATGCATAGAATATACAAAAGCATGTCAAGAAAAATATATTAGTGGTATAAATGTTATATCATGAGTACTTAGGATAATCTCAATAACCAACAATGCAACCAAGCCATGCAACAATAAATGAAACAATGCAACACTGGAAACATTGTTTTTCAATTTCGAATCCATAACATACACAAATATGATTTTTGTATGTGCATTTCAGTGCTATGTAAAATCACTAATACAGTTGGCAATTGATACACCATTTAATGTTAAGGCATTAACAGGTAAAAATCATTTAATTTTATCCTACCTGCAAAGATACTGTATTCAGAGTCACAGGATCTTTTAGAAATTGAAGAGTTCTTGAAAATTATCTGTTTAAGCTCTTTACTTTTTAGATAAAAAAACTTAGGTCTAGAAAAGTAAGTGACTTAACTAAGATCGTACAATGGAAAAAGCAAGATTTGAACCTGAGTCTTCAAAGCAGTGACTCCAGAAAACCATCCATTTTAAGAAAATTTTTCCAAGAGACAGTTACAGAACATAAATCTGAATAATCTTACTAGCAAACTTTACATGATACATATTATCATATAAAATGAAATAAAAATTAAAGTTGGTGGTTGTGAAATTTGAATATATAGGATTAACTAATTCCTTTATCTTGAAAGGATGAGGAAATGAACATCTCAAGCAAAAAGCTCAGGGAAGGATATTCCCAGCCTGACCCGAGCAGAATGGTAGATTGACTGACAAGTGGCTGTGAATCACAGAAATCGGGATTTGGTGGTGGTGGTGGTGGTGGTGGTGGGGTTGATCTGGAATGGACAACCAGGAGCAGCACACTAAAGCTGTTACCAGCTAACTTTATCAGTTTTCATATATATTCTCTCATACATTGTGATTTATAACATGATTTAAGGCTACTTATGATTGTTCAAGTTAGCGTATGACTAGAGGTTATATGCATAACAGACTGTGAAGATTATTCTTTTAAGGGAATAAAAGTATATCTTCTCAGTATCAATTCCAAATAATCATTTGATGTTCAAGACAGAGCAGTAGTTGCACTAACTATGTGTCAGATTTGTTTTAAGTAGTTGATACACATTTACCTCATATAATTGCCATACCTCTATAACTTGAGGAGGTATGAATCCTCTTTTTATATGAGAAAACTGAGGCAAAGGAAAGAAGTGACTTGCCCAAACTATCACAACTACTAAGTGGTGGTGGGATGATTTAAACCCAAGACATCTGGTTAAAATCCACAATACTAACCATTACTCTATCCTACAGTGTAACGATAAATGTATCCAATGGTTTAATTTTCATATCGTTTGAATTAAACATCCTCTGGATTATCTAAACAGGTTTCAATGAGAAGGTCTAGATCCTCGGATAAAGCTCCTTCTGATCCACTTACTGGCCCATTTATTTGCATGGGATAATTTTACATTTTTATCATCAACTATTTGAAATGAAAGAAATATGGGAATCAGAAGCCCATTATTTTACAAATGAAGCAACAGGGATACAAACAGCACAGTGCAAGAGAATGGATTTGGAGCCAGAAAGACCTGACATTGTATCCTCATTCCACTTAGAAGCTGTGAATTCCTGAGCACCTTACTTAATCTTTCTGTGCCTCAATTTCTTCATCCATAAATGAGAAATAATTATACTGGCCTGGCACTGTTTGGTCAAAAGTAATGAAGATTTAACATAGTGCCAGGCATAGGCTGAGCTCATTAAACATCAGTCCCACCTCTTCCCTGAACAATATCCAAAGTCACCCTACTCCCTATCATCATAGCCAAGGCTGGACCCCAGCTGTCAACCTAGTCAATGATCTTTCTTCTGCAACAGCTGTCAAGAAGTACCACATTTGATGGCAGCAAGTGCCAAGTGCTACTGTTGCTAAGAGCCAAGTTTGGATTTCTTTACATTTTAAACCAGTTTATAGAAACTGAAAATGTAAACCAGAGCTAACTGACTTGGCTTTTTAAACAAATAGATTCTCCTCTCTTGATGATTTCAATGATAAAAAGACAATATTATAAGAACATGAACCATACCCATCTGGATAAACTACAGGAACAGTTAATCTATCCAAAAGTGATTTCCCAACTGCTTCAATTTCATCAAATTGCTCCTCATCATTAATAGCTTCAGGCTCTTCTGGACAGTCTTGCAAAATCTGCAATGAATAAATGGGCAACATAAGAGAAAGGAAATAAAGCTAATTCAAATAGCTCGAAGATGTTTCTATTTAGTTTTATTTTAGCATCTTCATGTACAGCACTATATAAGACTGAGCTATTATTGGCAAAACTAGTTCAAGAAATTCAAATAAAATGAAATATATAATCTCTACTAATAATACGTCATTGGAGTATGAAAAAGTTTTAGTGAGTCTGAGAAAAAAAATGATATTAACCAATTACAGGGGGTGCTCGGGTTATGACAGCCTCAACATAATGTTTTGAGTGTATGACAATCACTCCCATAAAAACTTTAAAAAATTGAGTTGTGTGTTTCGGCTTACGCTGTTAGTGTAGGCTGAGGATGTAACAGAGCTACTAGCATCACATGGAGAAAAGCTGTCTGCTGAGGACCTCCTTCAGCTGGAGAAGCAGCTGATTGAAAAGGAAGTGATAGAAACCCCAGAATACAAGAGATTCACAACCAAAAATTTGGCAGGTTTTTCTATGGTAGAGGATGGGTTGACAAAATTTCAGGCTGAGGACCCCAGTGATGACAGATTCAGTAAAGATCTGTCTACAAAGCTGTTATGGATGCCTTGCAATGCTATAGGCAGGTTTTGGAAAAGAAGAGGTCATCAACCTTCCAGACTAGCCTGAAACAATTCTTTAAGAAGGTAGAGAGGCCTGCAACAGATCCTGTACCCTCTATATCAGCTGCTTCTCAAGATAAAACACCTGTAGGACAGGTAGAATCATCTCCAGCATCTCCTGTATGTTCCTTAGGCAATCTTGATTCACCTGACCCAGTATCTCCAGCACCTTCTGTAGGTTCTCCTGCCTCTCCAGCTTCCTCCTCCCAATAGGTCACTCTCTCCCACCTTGCAATGTCCCTTCTTGTGTTCAAGCCAGCCACAGGAATAAAGGTAAGAAATTATTTTTAAGTACCTTTATTTAACACTTACATGTTTTTTAGTGCTTGGGATGCAAATGAGATATAGATGACCATAAATGCTGTGATGATATAGTTAACCCTTTGAGTAGTACGAACATTCATATATGTCCTCGTGCCCCCTGACCATCCAGAGTATGATTGACTTATTTTAAAAATGTGTAAGGCAACATTAAAAAAAGGCAAATGTATGTTCTTCTTGTTTCCATAAATTGGTTATCAAACAAACATGATTTTAAAGTTAATAAAACTAGAATTGAGACTAATTTCATTTTTTGGAAAAAGAAACAAGAAAACAAAAATACTCACTCCTGGAGGTCAGAGAGCATGAAAAAACTCTCAAAGGGTTAAACAATTTACAGTTAGTTTAAAAACTGATCTGCTGGCCCTGGCTGGTAGCTCAGTGGATAGAGCGTCAACCTGGTGTATGGATGTCCCGGCCTCAATTCCCTGTCAGGACACACAGGAGAAGTGAGCATTTGCTTTACCTCCCTACCCTCTCTTCCTATTTTCCCTCTCCCCCTCTTGTAGCCAGTGGCTCGATTGGTTCGAGCATGGTAATGGGCACTAAGGATAGCTCAGTTGGGTCACATCAGCCTCAGGCGCTGAAAATAGCTCAGTACTCAAGCATTGACTAAAAATAGCTTGGTACTCAAGATGGAGTTGCTGGGTGGATGCCGGTCAGGGTGCATATGAGAGTCTGCCTCACTATCTCCCCTTCTCTTACCAAAAAACCCAACAAAACAACAACAAAAAACTGATCTGCTGCCATAACTGAAGTAAACTGATATAGTTATAATTAAAATATAGAAAAGTTCTTCAACCCTTGATATTATTTTTTTCCCTTAACTAATAACAATTAAATTTAACTACAAAAAAACCTGCAAAATTTGGGGAGAGAGAAGAAAAAGTATTTATTTTTGCAACTTTTTATTGTTTATCAATCTTATTATGTGCTAAGCAGAACTCTTTCCATGCCTATATCCTGAGTTGCCCAAAGTTTGGAATTAGTTTGGAGCTCTGAAGGTAGTTTGGCATGATTGATTAGGGAGACTGAGAAGACAAAAATGTGCCATTTATTTCTCTTTTTGGTAGTTTTTTCTCATTATAAAAATAATACATACGAAAAATATTGGTTAGTTTATATATATGAGGGGAGAAAAAGTCTGTAATTTTACCACCCAAAAACTACCTGCATTTATAACCTTTTTATTTTTTTGTATCTTTTAGTTCTTTCTCTTTTTAAAAAAGTTTTATTTAGGAAATTAAATTTAACAGGATGACATTGATCAATAAGAGTATGTAAGTTCCAGGTGCACATTTCTATAGTACTTGAACTGTTGATTATGTTGTATACCCATCACCCAAAGTCAGATCATTGGGTGGGGGAAGGGCATAAAGAGGGACAAATATAAGGTGATGGAAAATGATATTTTGCAACCTTTTTTTTGGCATTATATTTTACTTAACCCAGTCATTTATTTCATCACTATTCATAAAAAACATTTTTATAGTCTAAACTTCCAGATTCAATTTAAATATTTTCCCAATCATACTATACAATTTGCTTATATTTATGCTTTTACATTTATACTTGAACACAGTCAAGAGGAAAATAAAATCTGACAACAGAAGATTTTACCATAGGTTTGCACAGCAAAATAACCTTAAGTCAAGTTTATTATAAGCATAAACTACATACATATGGACAAATCATCTTTAAGATAGGAGCCAAAAACACACAATGGAAAAAAGAAAGTCTCTTCAATAAATGATGCTGGGAAAATGGGGAAGCCATATGCAAAAGAATGAAACTTGACTACACTTTGTCACCCTGCACAAAAATTAATTCAAAATGGATCAAAGACCTAAATATAAGACCTGCAACAATAAATTACATAGAAGAAAACATAGGTACTAAGCTCAAGGACCCTGGCCATAAAGAACAATTTATGAATTTGACCCCAAAGGCAAGGGAGGTAAAGGCAAAAACAAATGAATGGGACTATATCAAACTAAAAATCCTCTGCACAGCAAAAGAAACTGACAACAAAACAAATTGGCAGCCAACTACACAGGAGATGATATTTGCAGACAATAGCTCTGATAAGGGGTTAATATCCCAAATATATAAAGAACTCACAAAGCTCAGTAACAATAAAGCAAAAAATCCAATTAAAAAATAGGGAGAGGATCTGAACAGACACTTCTCCCAAGAGGATATACAAATGGCTAACAGATATATGAAAGGATGCTCATCTTCACTAGCTATTCGAGAAATGCAAATCAAAACTACAATGAGATTCCATGTCCTACCTGTTAGTTAGATTGGCTATTATCAACAAGACAGGTAATAGCAAATGTTGGAGAGGCTGTGGAGAAAAATGAACCCTCATTCACTGCTGGTGGGAATGCAAATTAGTATATTATGGAAGAAAGTATGATGGTTCCTCAAAAAATTAGAATAGAACTACCATATGACCCAGCAACCCACCTACCGGTTATCCCAAAAACTCGAAAATATTGCTACGTAAAGACACATGCACCCCTATGTTCACCGCAGCATTATTCACAGTGGCCATGACATGGAAGCAACCAAACTGTCCCTCAATAGAGGATTGGATAAAGAAGATGTGGTACATATGTACAATGGAATACTACTCAGCCATAAGAAATGACATAGTGACATTTATGACAACATGAATGGACCTTGAGAACATTATACTGAGTAAAATAAGTAAATCAGAAAAAGCTAAGAACTGTATAACTTCACACATAGGTGGGATATAAAACTGAGACTCATGGACCTAGATACAAGTGGTGACCAGGGGGAGGGGGGTGTTGGAGAGAGGTGAGGGAAGGGTGTAACGAGGGACAAATACACGGTGATGGAAAATGATCTGACTTTGGGAGATGGGTATACAACATAATCAACAGTTCAAATGCTACAGAAATGTTTACCTGTAACCTACGTACTCTTATTGATCAATGTAACCCTGTTAAAGTTAATTTTCTAAATAAGATCTAAAAAAAAAAAATAAGCATGATAAAGACCATAGAATAGAAAAAATAGAAATGTTAACTTTTTATTAAAAACTACCAACCATATATATTCTTATATGACCTGTTAAAGAAGCCTAGATTTTAAAATGTTCTTTCTGATACCTTTAAAAAGCAGTATCCCAAAAAGTTTTCAATGGTGCTAGAAACAGCATCAGTGGTCACCCTTGCACTGGAGGGAGGGGGTAGCAGAAGCAGTGTAGCCTAAAGGGACTAGGGAAGCCTCTGAGGTGCTGGTAACATTCTGTGTTTGAATGTGCACTGATTACACAGGTGTGTTCACTTTGTTAAAATTAACCGAGAGGAACAATTATGACCTACACATTATGACTATGTTAATATTATACTCCTATAAAAAAGTTTTCAGTAGATGAACAAATTAAGCCATTTGCCTAGTTTATCATTGGGTCCATTTTAAACTAAAGCACTGACCTGTCGAGTTCATTGACAAGTTCAGAAAGAGTTTCACTATGAACATTTCCCAACAAATGTACTTCATAACACAAACAGAAACCTCTTAATTCCTGGGGTTCCTGGCAACACCTCTTCTGTTCAACAGAGGAGGCTATCACATCTACAACTCGGGTTTCGCATATCTTAAATTGTACTAACCATCCCCTACATGTAAACTTCCACTGTAAGTGGTCAAAACAAAGCTACCTACATAATCAAGCTCCTCTGCAGAATGGAAATGGAGACCTCTGTTCGAGGTAAGACCAATGTGCTGTTAAAGACAGCCCAGTGACACTGCTCATTCCTTTCTCATTTCTGGGGTTAAGTAACTCATTACATAATAAATTCTAGAATTACTCTTTAAAAAATAACAGATGAAGAAAGGTTTTAGATTTTCGCTCTTATTCTCATTATAGTTGGACAGACTCTATTTTGAATATTAAAAAATTACAAAGGGTTCTTTTAACTAGTCTGACAATTTATAGCAGTTCCTAAAGCAGAGTCTCCTCTCCTGGTACTGTGAGTGAGATGGGAACTGTGACATCCTCAAGAACGAACAGTACATTCTGGGCAGTAAGTCTGTGAGGTGAGAAGCACAGAAGACAGAGAGCTACTGAATGTTTTCTGTTTTGTTTTGCTTTTTCAGAGAAATAAAGGGAGGGATGAAGGAAGGGAGAAAGAGAGAGAAAGAGAGAAGCATCCACTTAGTGGTGCACCCAATGATTGCTTTTCATACATGCCCTGACCGGGTCTTGAACCTATGACGCCGGCACTCGGAGTGACGCTCTATCCCCCGAGCCACTGACCAGGGCTGAATGGTTTTGAATTTATACAGCCACGGTACTGGTATCGATTACTGAGAGGATTTGATCTGAACTCTCTAAAACAATATTATCTAAATAAACTTTAAGCAATGAGTATAATTTTTAAAAAACAGACTAATCACATAATTACATTATTGAGATTAACACATTTTAAAAACACACAATACCACTGTGGCCACAGTTTTGAAAAAGCAAACCTTTTCAGCATTTGAGTGAAATGCAATAGCCATTTCCAGCCTATGCACTCTCTCTTCGGATGCTACTGTAAATTGTTTCCATACTCTGTTCAGCCGAGGAAGTGTGTCCCCGGAGGACCGAGACGTGCAGCGCAAGGACTGGCACAACACAACGGTGGCCTGTAGCAACTGTCTTCCATAGTCATAAGTGCTCTAAAAAATAGAGTAAACATGAAATTAGGGTAAAAGAATTCTGAAAAGAGGATGGGAAAGTGCAGGAGGAATGTGGTTGCAATTAAGTGGCACTACTGGAAATCAATACTGAATGACTCCACTGGAACTTATTATTACAAATTATTGGCATGCATAAATCATGAAGGGGAAGCAGTACTTTTAGTTAGTTTTCAGCAAGTTTCTTCTGTTTTCATCTCAATCTGTTCAATGCCACAGGCCAAAAAGAGTGTCTGTTCAGTCATTAACTAAGACAAGTGGGTGAAAACAGGCACTTAATATTCCACATAGGAAGCCACAACTGTTACAGTGTGAACTCAATTATTAGGGAAATTAAAGATACTTTCCACAACAACGGAAAAACCTGTGTTGCTATACTAACACTGTTGAGATGTAGAAACTAGGGTTTCTGACCAACTGATATTAACATGTATTTCATATTAACTTTCATGAATGAAAGTTGGGATTGACTAAAAAATTCTGTAATATATATCATACACCACAAGGAGCACACAGAACCTTTGTTTATTCAGGGAAACATAAACCCTCTCACATTGATGAGGGATAGTTCTGATGCATCAGCTGACATTTTCTTAGTTCTGTGGTATTTCTGGAATAACATAACTAATCTTCTTGGAGTTGGAGGGTTAAGTTACATCATAATCATGCAGAAAGCTATTCAAACACTGAGCTTGTAGAAAAGAGAGATAACCAGTTTTGCACCTGTGCAACATCAACAAATTTTCTGTGCTTTTCCAGTAAAACCTTCGTTTCCTGAGCATCATCGCCCAATCTGATGTGGGTCTTAAGCAGAGCATCCAGAAGTTCACTCAGCCATTCTACTGCCTAAATGGAAATAAATAACAGTGAAGCTGGATTCATAAGTCTTTACTTATTATATCAAAATACCACATTTATAAAAAGAAAGATAACATTACATAATTACTTAACCTATTAGTTATAGCCTAAGTTCTTAATAACTTATTTCATTCAATGACAAGCTACATGAATTAATGAACCCACCTCCCACTCAAAATTTTTAAAAATCTAAAGATCCATCAAAGAGAATCACTCTTTTAAAATTGTTATTACATGATTTACAACAGAAGATCAAATACTTATGTAATATAGATCTTATTGGAATCTCAGACATATTTATGTTACCATTTAAAATCATAAATTTCTTCTATGTCAAGATAAAATGATTTCCCTGATGCTAACTACAAAAAGCAAATTGTTTACATAGTTGAAAAACTCTCTTATGGGTTAAAAAAACAATGTGTTATCCAGCCTTTTTCCTGGGATATAACTGATAACAAGTCAACAATAATTAGTAAATAATCCCAAAAGAAGATTTTATTAAGAAGGTAAAAAAAAAATGAGACCAGTAAGATAACCAGGAATATAAAACTATTTCAACAGCATAAACTAGAATCTGACTTAATGTTATTTTCTAAGGACCATGAAAAGTACACTTCTGCTTATAGTTAGGTAAACTCATTCTTAAAAAAGAACTACAGAATGCACCGAATTGATCCTTACCTGGGCAGCATCTTCTTCACATTTAAACAGCTGTACCATCTGAAGCATCTTTAGCCTTCGCACATCTACCATGTCTTCACATCTAATAAACCCAAACAAAAATTTAGGATAGCATTTCGGTTTTGTTGATAATTATCATAACATCATTATCTGGCACACACATTTTATAGTATACTAACACTATGGAGACTGTAACTATTTTGTGTTGATTTTTAAGAATTTTAAGGATATCTATCTCTACATTACATCAAACGCCCTAAACACCTGAAGAATACTGAATCACAAACCCTCTTGAGAATAGCATGGATTTTGCAAAGTACTGAAGCAAAGCATTTAAAACCCAAAGAAATCTCCATTGCCAGTTATCATTAAACCAGCTTCAAAGATAAAAATGCAAAGTTTCTTAAATACTAATATAGAAGATAATGTTCAAGGAAATAAAATTAACACTTTTCAATATGTTATATTAGACATAGTATTATCTAATTTTGAATAAAAATAAAACAAAGTCCACCTATGTCCTTAAGAAGAAAAAACTTCTATTGCTCTCTGGCTGTAGAAAAACACAATATAGGACATTTTTAAATATACTACGGTCTGCCTGGATAATATGCAGATTAAACTTTTAGGGTGTCTCAGCCTAACTCAGCTCTGACCCATTCATTCCCTTCAATCCCATGCAATTCTATGTACTCTAGGTGGGAAGGAGAACTCTCACTGCAATCCCAAATACCAATAACAAGTTAACCTGGAGGCACGGGGCTCCACTACAGTTGATGTTCCTAAAGAAAGCCTAATAACAATATAGATGTCACTGTCACAAGGCTATTTGCCATCAATAAAATTCCACAGCATATTGTTAAAATGCAACTTGGTTAAAATAATTCTACAAAGAACTGAAGAATAGGGATGGTAAGGAGGATAATTATTTCTAAAATCTGAAGCTAAACACAATGTAGATAGTGGTTTTCTTTTCTTATTTTTTATGAAGTGAGAAGAGGGGAGGCAGAGATAGACTCCTGTGTGCTCCCTGACTGGGATCCACCTGGAAAGCCCACTAGGAGGAGATGCTCTGCCCATCTGGGACCTTCTCCTTGGCTCAGCAACCGAGTTTTTCTTAGTGCCTGAGGGGAGGCCACAGAGACATCCTCAGAGCCTGGGGCCAACTCTCTCCAATAGAGCCATGGCTACAGGAGGTAAAGACAGAGAAAGAAGTGAGAGGGGGAAAGGTGGAGTAGATGGACACTTCTCCTGTGTACCCTGATCGGAAATCGAACCCTGGACATCCACACACTATGCCAATGCTTTACCACTGAGCCAACTGGCAAAGGTCAGTGGTTTTCAACCACTGGTTCATGACTGTTTTCAGTCCACGAAAGAGTTAACCACTCTGATATTATATGAAGATTATTATTTCTGGCAAATAAGCACTGGTCCAAGACCAGGGGTTGAAAACCACTGAGCTAGAAGACAAAGAAAACTGTAAAAACCATGTCAGAAAGAGGACCATGAAGGTGTCTTGAAAGAAGACAAGGATGTCAGGAAAGAAGACAAATTCACTTGTGTCTAAGGTATTCAGAGTGGTCACGCAAAGTTAGGACTAAAGTTATTCCTGGATTTTCAGTAAGATCAAGCACTTATTACATATGGCAACTACAAAGTCACTGGAGACAGAAGTAAGAGCAAAATAGTGAAATGGTGAGAGAAGTGAGACTGAGCAGGGTTGAAAAGTAAATGACTTAACCGTCAGGAAGGAGAGCTCTAGGGCTACAAGACAAAGGGTTGAAGAGGAAAGTATATACATGTGTGTTTACATTCTTTCTTAATAGGAGAGATTTAAGCATTTATATGACTGAAAGGGATCAGAGTAGAGAATGGGAGTTGATAGAGTGAGGAGACATGAGAGCACATGGAAAGATTGGCTTTGGTAAGAGCAGAGATATACCATCCTTTGTGATGAGATCAAATAATGAAATGGATAAATTCGCAGACACGAGAGTAGAAGAAATACCTGGCTGATGACTATTTTCTCTATGATGTAGAGGGAGAGTTTCTGTAGGTTTTGTTGATGACTTGGAAGAAAAAAAGTTATGTAGTTGCTGAAATCTACTATGTAGTGAAATTATAGTGATTAGGAAGAATCTGTGCCCTCACAAAATGTTTTTCATGGAGTGCTCTGTAAATGGAAAAGCATCTGTCACTTTTCTGACAGATTCAGAAAAAATAAAGTATATAATAAGTGTACGGTGCATAGAGTTTAACATGAAAAATAGTCACAAAAAATACTATGTTGCTGACGTGTACTATGTAGTTAGGCCTACGACACTTGTATCTATACTGAAGATGTATGGACTTTTTTTCTTGTCATTATTCCCTAAATAGAGTATAACAACTATTTACATAGCATTTACATTGTTCTCGGTATTATAAGTAATCTAGAGATGATTTATAGTATACAGGAGGATGTTCGTGGATTATATGAAAATACTACACCATTTCATATAAGAGACTTGAGCATCAGTGAATTTTTGTATCTCCGAGGATCCTGGAACCAGATACAGAGAAACAACTATAGTTTGCAGTTGTTATTGCGAACTGAGTTTTCAAAGAATCCTTTAAATTCCTCGCTCTGTATCAAATGCAACTAAACCTCATTGCACCCTTAGCCATCTCACTCATCATCTTACTCCAATAAACATTAGAGTCTACAGTCTAACCCTCCTAAAGCAAATATGAGAACAGTGGATGTATGACAATTTGTTAAGAAGTCTAGATGAATAAATAGATCAGTGTAGATGACAGATGTAAGTCCAACTAAACCAAATGATAGTTGAAAAGCAAACTTTTCCACAAAGGGTTTTCTTAAAACACAGAAGAGTCATGGCCTGACCTGTGGTGGCGCAGTGGATACAGCGTTGACCTGGAATGCTGAGGTTGCCAGTTCAAAACCCTGGGCTTGCCCGGTCAAGGCACATATGGGAGTTGAAGCTTCCTGCTCCTTCCCCCCTCCTCTCTCTCTCTCTCTCTCTCTCTTTCTCTCTCTCTCTCTCCCTTTCCTCTAAAATGAATAAATAAATAAAAATAATTTAAAAACACAGAAGAGTCACTGGCTACATTGGGGATAGGAATGCAAAGTATTTGAGTTTAACTGAAATTTTTACTACTTAGTAAAAGAGAAAAGGAACCCATTCATTAACTGAACAAATTATTACTATTTGTTAGTATAATTATACACAATAAATATTATATTCATCAAAAATTTACTACAAGCCTGACCAGGCGGTGGTGCAGTGGATAGAGCGTCGGACTGGGATGCGGAAGACCCAGGTTCGAGACCCTGAGCTCGCCAGCTTGAGTGCGGGCCCATCTGGCTTGAGCAAAAAGCTCGCCAGCCTGGACCCAAGGTCGCTGGCTCCAGCAAGGGGTGGCTTTGTCTGCTGAAGGCCCGCAGTCAAGGCACATGTGAGAAAGCAATCAATGAACAACTATGGTGTCGCAACGGCAACGAAAAACTAATGATTGATGCTTCTTATCTCTTTCTATTCCTGTCTCTCTGTCCCTATCTATCCCTCTCTCTGACTCTCCGTCCCTGTAAAAAAAAAACAAACTTACTACAATGTCTACTATGTAACAGGTAAAAACTTTGAATAGAAAATATAAATTATTTCAGTTTTTGTTTTAATTATTATATGTTGTTTTAGCAAAAATTAACATTAACAGTCAAACTTTGCCTTTGTTTCCTCAGCTGCATATCTTCCATCACTCCTTGTATGTGATCCACATTTTCTTTATTTTCAATGGTTACATCCTTCCCATAGGCCCAGGATGCCTGGTTGGAGATCTGATCCAGAAGACCTTGACCTTTCTCACGCAAACCTTGCAATCCTACATCTAAAAGAAAAGTTACTAGATTTAATCTCTTAACAAAAATAATTTCCCTTCCTCAAGTAAACCCTCTCACAGATACCATACCAGGATTCTAAGTATGACAGTTTTATATATTAAACTATCTTGGGATAGAGTCCTCTGAACATTTTGAGCAATAAAACCCTTTTCAATGTCTTTCAAACTGGTGTGCCCCCAAACCCAATACCAAATTTTCCTTAAAGAGAATTTCCAAGGGGTAAATTTCCAGATATAATAATTACTTTTAAAAACTGAAAGCAGAGAGAAAGTATGAGAATTTCTATTTTGATAAGAGTTTTAATTTTTTTTCTTTCTGCTTTTATGTAGTCCATTTTTTTGGAGAACAAGGCAAATATTTTGTTCAAAATAAGGTATGAGCTGCAAGACTTCGAATAATTCAAGCAATGTTAAAGAATGCTAAACATTTTGAGAATAGACAGTATCTAGTTTATGCCCAAGAAGAAACAGTATATGTTTGCAATATTCCAAATTAGAGAAGTATAAAGGCATTTCTTTTATTTTTTAAACTGCTGACATTTTCAAATAATTTCATTTGGTATATTAAATACTAAATATGTATTATGCTAAAATAACAAAGGCTCCAGCAAGCAAAATGACAATACAAACATGATTTTTCAAACCTCTTCCTTCAAATCCTTTTCAATAATTAATTAATTTGGTTTAATCATGTGTTAGCATTTTCTATCAAATCTCTGCCTTAGGCTTCTGTTTCTCCCACATTCCCCTTTGCCCTCCTGTCCCACTCAATCCACGCCTACTTCCCATTTTTACATCCACTGTCTACCTCTCCAGTCATACCCTAGGGAAAGTCACTGTATTTACCACTCTACTAAATTTTAAAAGGCCTGCTTGTCAACTGAGAGAACTAGCTCAATGAAATTGGACCATCTTGGCCATATTGCCAGTCTGGAGAAACATATGCACAGAACCAAACCAACTATTTTTTCACAAGGTTAGGATATAGCAACAACAAAAATCACTGCATAAAACACAGTTCGGGGCATACAGGGTTCACCACAGAACACTTGACAGCTAACTACAGTTTATGCATGCACTACAAAGTAACTGCTCGTAGTATATGCAACACATAGCACCTGTAAATATAGCGGGGTGAAGAAGAAAGGCTAAAGGTCCAATGAAGAAAAGTAAACTAAAAATGTAAATTAGAGCATAAATGACATCCTTAAAAGGAAATAAAATACTTTTTTATATTAATTTTTCCTTTTCCTGTAAATAGTTATCAGTTCAGTATACAGTAACTTGTCTAACCATGGTATTGATATAT
Source organism: Rhynchonycteris naso (assembly GCA_037038555.1). Lineage (NCBI taxonomy): Eukaryota > Metazoa > Chordata > Mammalia > Chiroptera > Emballonuridae > Rhynchonycteris > Rhynchonycteris naso. The sequence continues at coordinate 54,028,250 of CM072997.1, read as the reverse complement.
TTTTTAAAAGAACCCTTATGTTTCAGCATTTTTAAAATCTGCTTACCAACACTTTTCAGCTTCTCTTCAAGCAGTTTTAAAGTTTGCTGAATCGATGCTCCATCAGCTGGTGCTACATCTACGCACAACATCCCTAATAAGCCATCCAACTGCTGAGACAACTAAAGCAGAGGGACACCAAAGAGATAACCCTGATGTAAACAGCATCTAAAGTGTTTAATGATTAATGAGGTTTTTATCTAATGAGGTTATCACAGTTATACTTGAAAAAGACTGCTGTTAAAAGACAAGAATGAATAATTAGAATACATGTTATCTGAAAGACAGAACACACAGATGCATGCACCAGGATGACAGAGAAGTATATCCAGGTCAGCAGAATGTACTAACGTATTGAAACGTCCGTTTTGTTCTACGTTACAAAGCATAAACACTGGGAAACAATAAAAATAAAATGCATCTACTAGTTGGGACACTATATAAACAAAAAAAGGTTTAGTTGCATGCAGACTGACTTAAAACAAAATCAAAGACTTTATATCATTTCCCCACCAGTACATTATTTTACTGTTTCAGAAAAATAATTAGGGGACATGCAAACCTGCAAAAATTATGTGCAGATAAGTGTTCAGATAATTTGAAGAAAAAAAATCAATCAGAGTACACACTTACATCTTGGGCAACCCCATGAAATTCAAGAGCCGCTTGTAAGAGGTTTTGCCTAAATTCCAGCTGACTGGCCTGTCGATAGCAAACATCACTAAGTTGTTGTTGCAGGGACTTCAGTTCCACAAGATCTTCCTCATCCCCAGCGTTTAAGAGTGCTGCAATTTGCTGATTAAGCTCCACATATACTGCAAACCATTCCTGTAACAGAGACATTGTAAAGTAAATTAAGGATAAAATTAGTTCCTGGAGAACATAATTCCTCCAAATAGACTAAGTAACACACAAAAGAATTTTCTGAGACAAAATTATTTGAGACAAAAAGTCCCCAAGCCTTAAATCCTTCCACTGCAATCCCTGAAACTCACTCCTAAGAACAGCAAACTATCCTAGAGCCTCATCCTGGCCCTTCCTGCTTTCCAAGAAATCTGTCCACACAAACGAGTCAGCCCTGCAAACTCTGACTGCTGTTTTCGTTCTCACTGCTGACATACCACAGCCTCGTGGTGGGGGGATGGCTGCCTCAGTCATCTTTACTATTTCCAGACCACCTCTCCTCCCTCCTCTCAAACACCACACCTCCTTCCATTACTTCCTGCGCTTCTATTATATTAGCCTCTTGTCTTCCTATTTCAGTTTGTCCCTACTTTCTGTTCTCCATACAACAGCCAATGATTTTTTAAAAAATATAAATGAATTCTTGGCTAACAATTTTTTTTAGCGTTATTTCTGAATTATGCTTTTGGGAAGAATCTAAAATCTAATACTTGACAAAATGTTTAATCCAAAATGATGTTAAGTTTCTCTAAATTCTACTCCTATTAACCAATCAATATACTAAAATTTTGTCATAATTTCATAAAACTTGAATAATTCCATTTTCTGAAGTGTTGATTTTTGTTTAGAGACAGAAGAGAAAGCTTTTAATAAAATATGAGAGTACCTTAACCATCATGAGCTAATCTATTTATTCATCCTGCATCAACCTAGTCTCAAGGTGATAAGGCAGTGCCATCTATTGGTCAAAACGATACAATTCTCTTTTATAAACCTTTTAGAATGAAAAATTTCAAGTCTACTCAAAAGTGGAAAAAAACAGTACAGCTGACTTTCAACAACACAGGTCTGAACTGCATACATCCACTTATACATGCATTTTTTCCCAATAAATACTATAAATGTATTTTTCTTATAATTTTCTTAATACTAAACAGTATATAAATATGTGCTAATCAACTTTATGTTATTGATAAGGCCTCCAGTCAACAGTGGGTTATTAGTAAATTTGGGGACAGTAAATGTTACATGCAGATTTTCAACAGTGATGTGGAGGAGGGGAGGGGAGTCCATGCCCCTAACCTTCTCATTGTTCAAGGGTAAAACTACATGAAACCACATGTACCATACAGCTTCAATCATTTTCAACGCATGGCCAATCCTGCTTCATCTGTCCTAACCAACCTGTCCCACCTCCCAACTTTGAAACAAATTCCAGATGTTATATCATTTAAAAAAATGAGATTCATAATAAGCCATCAATGTTTCTTTTCTTTGGCCACCATGTCTATGAATGAAGATGTCAATGTATATGCAGCCTGCCTGACTGGTGGTGACGGAGAGGATAGAGCATCGAACAGGGACGCTGAGGTCCCAAGGTTCATTCAAAGCCCCAAGACTGCAGTCTTGAGTGTGCAATCATCAACATGATCCCATGGTTGCTGGCTTAAGCCCAAAGGTTGCAGGCTTGAGCAAGGGGTCACTGGCTCAGCTTCAGCTCCCAAATCAAGGCATGTATGAGAAGCAATCGATGAACAACTAAAGTGATGCAACTATGACTTGATTCTTCTCATCATCTCTCTCCCTTCCTTCTTGTCTGCCTATCTGTCTATCTCTCTCTCTCAAAAAAATGTATATGTCCTCAAGTATTAAGGGTAGAAGAATGAAAAAAAAAAAGCTACATCTTAGGCAAGTCCTTAAAATTTAATATGTTTCTCTGACAGGGAGAGAGGGACAGAGAGAGGAAGGATGGGAGGGAGGAAGAGAGGGAGCATAGAGATGGGTGGGGAGAGGGAGAAAGGATCTCATCTGCATATCATGATATTGGTGTTTTAACATTGTCTACCTAGCCACTGATAAAAAAACGTAATCTCCCAGTTTCTTCATGTATGAAATAAGGTAATTGGTATTTGAAAAATCTGTAAGACCCTTTTCAATTCAAAAATTCTGAAATTCATTCTTAATTTACATTGTAAATAAACTTAAGCACATGGAAAGGGCCATCCTTAAGTAATTTGTTTCCTTAAATAGATTTTTTAAATTTATAAATACAATAAAAATATAAAAACATTTAAACACAAGAATCTATGTCATTTGTAATTTCATCCATGCTATATGCAAAATGTACTTTTCAATATATAACTTTTGTATATTTAGTTCTACTTCTTTGTGAATTTCTTTTTAAGTCTCTTACAAGAACTAATTAGGAAAATGCAAAAGCAATATACTTACTATCTTTAGTAAATATATAGTAAATACAGAGCAAATATATAGTAAATACTATCCAAATTTTGTGATCCCTCTTGCTTAAATAGCATTCCCTAAGCCAGACTACAAGTCCTGTAAGCTACAGTGTGTATTTCATTTGCCAATACAGCTGAATATTAAAAGCGGATTTGGAAAATATCATAAAGAAATAATATAAGGAAGCTAAACAAAAGGTTATATTTAAAAGAAAAACAGTTATGTCAGATATTGTTAAAATACATCTCTAATAAAGAGCAAATGAGTCTTGGTCAATAATTAAAATTTATTCCCCCCAAAAGTAGTCAATATTTATTCTTTAATTTCATTTGGTTAAATATATACTGACTAATACTATTCAACTTTTAGATTACCACTTCAAAAGGGAAATTGAAAGGGAAAGAAAATATTTACAGAAATATAATGCTTAGATGATTCTTAAATCTTATCTGGACCTAGACTTTTAACATTATTATTTATTTTATTTTATTTTGACAGAGACAGAGAAAGGGACAGATAGGGACATACAGACTGGAAGGGAGAGAGATGAGAAGCATCAATTCTTCATTGCAGCACCTTAGTTGTTTGTTGATTGCTTGTTCATTGATTGCTTTCTCATATGTGCCTTGATTTGGGGGGGGGACTACAAGCAGAGCAAGTGACTCCTTGTTCAAGATAGTGACCTTGGGCTCAAGCCAGTGACCTGGGGTCATGTCTATGATTCTGCACTCAAGCCAGTGAGCCTGCGCTCAAGCTGGTGAGCCCATGCTCAAGCCAGATAAAACCATGCTCAAGCCGGCAACCTCAAGGTTTTGAACCTGGGTCCTCTGCATCCCAGTCCAACACTCTATTCACTGAGCCACCATCTGGTCAGGCTTAACATTATTATTGATAAATTTTTTTATACTCTTCTCCATTGTTGTATATTTTGATCCTAAAGTTCAAGATGCCTAGTTACCTTTGAACATGCTTTTCCTTTCTTTTTCCTTTTTTAGATTTTATTTATACATTTTGAGAGAACAAATGAACATGGGGGGAAAAGCAGGAAGCATCAACTCCCATATGTGCCTTGACCAGGCAAGCCTAAGGTTTCAAAAATGGCGACCTCAGTTTTTCAGGTTGACGCTACACCAAAACAGGTCAGGCCATTCTTTTCTTTTTTAAATAATACTTAAGTCCAATCAGACTGTATTTTAATTACTTGGCAGTTGCATTTGAAGGTGGGCTGACTTCTTTTGTTATCTGTTCATGGGGAAATGTTCTATTCTTCATATTTGTGTAAGGCTGAATACTGTGTGTGTGTGTGTGTGTGTGTGTGTGTGTGTGTAAATTGATCATTTTTTTAAGACAGGTAATCTAAGGATATATAAAAGAATGAATTTCAGTTTTATTTTTTCCAATTATCTAGCCAATCTATTTAAAATTACCATAATATGATGTGTGGGTGAAAAGAAAGTGAGTTAATTGATGTACAAACTGACCATTTTTGCAATAATGAAGTTAACTATAACACAGCTTGAGCTTAACACATATCAGTTTCCTCTGAATAACAAGATGTTAAATTTTAAACCCTCTTGAATTATTACTACCTATAATCTGCCTATAGATTAAATTTATTTCCCAATTCTATAACTGTGATTTTGTATCTCCTTCACAGTTACAAGTGTAAACTCTTAAATGCACAAAGAATGAACACATATCCTGCACCCTCTCCACCAGTTAGGTTTGATGCAACAATTCTGGAATTACTCTTGCATTCAGTTATAGTGTAAACTCCCAAATAACAGGGACGGGTTTCCCTCTGAGGATTTCTGTCTTAGAAACTCTAGATAAAAGTCCTATTTTTGTACTATCACTCTTTCTTCTGTCACTGTAGTTTTTAAAATTTCACATGAATTGTGTTTCTATAAATGTTATTAAACTGCACTGAAGATAAAACCAAAGTTAAACTTCAAATTAAAATGTAACAAGTGGTCAAAATGTACTTCATGGCCCCTAAAGATTAAACAGACTGCATGTTCATGGCCCCTATGGAAGTTTATAGCCACCTGTCACTTATGTAGTACCACACATGCTACTAATCACACACACATTAAGAACAGCATTGTAACTTGCAGAGGAAAAAGCCTCTCACACTGTGCTGGCTCTCGATCTCTTCATGCTTCTGCTGCAGGGCCTGGGAGGCCCGAATGGAATCTCCAATCCCCCACTGGGCTCGTAATTGTTCTGACCCAGGTCCTTCAAGCCAGTTCACAACCTGTAAGTGCAAGTTGAGACAAAATTTTAAAATAATCAAAAGCTTTCCTAATTTTTATTCTAACTGGTTTTTCCCTCCCAAAGTTTGAGTATTTTTCATTTAAATTCTTTAAATTCTATTGCATAAGAAATATTTACTTTAGAACTATGCAGTTATAATGTGACAACTTTTCCAAAATCTAAATTTGAAGGAATGTACACTATTGAACCTTAGGCTTTCAGCTATTTGATCATCTGCCAGGATAAAAGAAATCTGAAATGCTCCCACAAAAGTAAAGAAGATTAAAAATTAACTTATAAGAAAATTTGAAAACTACCGATTTAGAGTTGGAAGGAACAACAGAAATGACATAGGTCAAATTTATCTAACATTTAAGAAAACTGAGTTTCAAAGAGATTAAGTAATCTGCCCAAAGTAACATAAATCCACTGTTGAAAACTAGGACTAAAAGCCATGTGTCTGTCCTGCCTAATATTAATCCCAAGAAACTGAATGAATACTAAGTTTCAGAGCCACAAGATCATTTGAAGTCCCAATAACACCAATCTACACAGAAGGTTGTAGGGTGGGGACTAGTTTCCCAGCCAGCAGCACTGGGCATTTCTCTTCTGCTGTGTCTCTAAAGCAGTCCAGTAATTCAGGCATAAGAAGATGAGACCCATATGTGACTGATATGGGATGAAGACCTCATACCACACAGGGGTCATGCTGTCATAAAAGTCAATGAACTCAAGGATGTCCAAAGTTAAGCCTTCCATCAAGTTTTATAGTTTTACCAATCCAGATCCAGAATATTTTTTAACATAATCAATGCTGTCTACTAACATACTTGACATTCCATTTTTTAAAATCAGGCTTTTAGGGGAACTAAGCTAAGTTAACTCTGCTAGTTAACTAAGCAAAGATCAAATTTTCATGCACAAGAGGAAAGGATTTTGTTAATTCTTTACCCACAAATATATATACTGTGAATCCACACAGACACAGTGATGTAATTTTAACAGAAAAAAAATATTATCAAGACTTACCTGTTACTATATTAGAATAAGGAATGTAACAACAGATGTATGTTTATGCCCAAAATCTAAACTTAGACGGCTCCCAAAAAATACATGAGGGTGTCTCTAAAGCAGATTAATTATAGACCCAGTGGATAGATAGGCTAACCTTAGAAATTTATATTAAATATCACAAGCCATACTGCATTTCCTTTTTTCTTTTTTTTTAAGTAAAAGGAGGAGAGATAAGAGAGATAGATTCCTGCATGCACTCAGACCAGGATCTACTGGGCAACCTTGTCTAGGGCCAATGCTCAAACCAACCAAGCTATTCTCAGCACCTGAGGCTGATGCTCAGATCAACTGAGCCACTGGCTGTGAAAGAGGAAGAGAGGGGGCAGGGGAGAGGAGCAGATACTTGCTTCTCATGTGTGCCTTGGCTGGGGATCAAACCTGAGACGTCTGCACAATGGGTTGACACTCTATCCATTGAGCCAACTGGTCAGGGCTATAGTGTATTTCTGTTACTATCACATTAAAATACATTCATTAAAATCTAACAACTCATGTAATTTTTATAATTATAAGTACCACATTCTAGGAAAAAAGCATGTATATTTCCTTCCACTAATTTTTTACATGCAGTGTTTTCATATGTTGCTCCAGATTTAAATGCCACAGCCAATTCTCATAGAGTACAAATAATTGCTATCCTTTGTTTTTCATTTCCACCCTTACTAAGAGTTAATTAAGTGTCCTGGCCAGTGGCTCAATGGATAGAATATTGGCCCAGTGTATGGATGTCACAGGTTTGATTCTGGTCAGAGCATACAGGAGCAGCGACCATCTGCTTCTCCCCACCATTCTCTCCCTCTTCCCTTTAAGCAGTCAGTGGCCTGACTGGTTCGAGCACAGCCCTGGGCACTGAGGATAGCTTAGTTGGTCTGAGGGCAGCAGCCTCAGGTGCTAAAAATAGCTTGGTATTCAAGCATCAGCTTCAGATGGGATTGCTGGGTGGATCCAGGTCGGGACACATGTGGTAGTCTGCCTTACTATCTCCCCTCCTCTTACCTTAAAAAAAAAAGTTAATTAAGTAATATACTACCTCAAATAACTATTAGAACAAGATCAAGGCTCCAATTCTGTATTGTTTAACAAGAAGAATGTTTCCAGTTTCCATTAATTCTAAGTAATTCTATGATGAATATTCTATATATGTATGTCATTTCTATATTAAGTGTTATATATAGCATTTTACTGTTATATGTAGCATTTTTTCTAATTCTGTAAAGTTCTCACTTATTACCATGTAATGCAAATATGGATACAGAACCAAATATAAAATGGCTTTTAATTACTTTCAACAATTAATAAAATAAATTATTTTATTACATCTAAATTCTAAAATAAGGGTGGAATAATAGCATCTCAAAAATATTTAATTAATAATGTATTATACATTGTTTTTAAAACGTGAAGACATTATTTAAACTTTGAAAATTTGCTTTTAGGATATGCTAGAAAAAGAAGCAGGTGACCATAAATCATGATAACTGGGGGTAAAAATTCACTGACATGGAACATTCAAAGAGCCATAAATAAAGCAAAGGCATCTTGGCACAAAAAAAAGTTACACAGTTAAATGCACATTCAGTCTTGCATTCTAAAACTAATTTCCCTTAGGGCGCAACACCAGTAAATGTATGACTGTTTCTAATGAAAATGATGTAAATGGAGGCTAATGCCCCAGTAAACAAATTTATTTAAATACATTAATGATAATGGTTTACCAAACTAGGTTATAAAACTTAATTTCAATCAGGACATCTTGCTTATCAGTCAATTTGAATATTAACTTACTACAAAAGCAGTTCCATGCCCAGTCCACATCAGTGTGACTTGTCAAATGGTTACATCCATATGCAAGATGTGTTCTTAAAATAAACCATGACAAATATCTTCAGAGGCCAAAAATGCACGTGGCTATCCACCATTCTTTTGTGACCAGGCTGATTTCTAAAGAATGCATGAGAGAGTATCTGCAAGTATGTGAGGTCACATTAGGCAGAAGGTCATGTCAAGCAAATGTCAAACATTTGACCAGGAGAAAAAATATGAGGAACAGGGCACATAGCCTCCAGCTATATACTTATGCAACTCAGTATTCTATTTTGCCTCTGTGGTTCCTTTCTACAAACAAGATAAAGCACACAGATTCTAGAAATCACATTTGCAATGCTAGCAGTAATTACTACCACAATAAATAACAAGAATCATGAGAGCATACTATAGTGACGTGGCATTCTTCTACCCAGAAATATATGAAGTCTAATTTTTAAATGTAGCAGCAGCAGCATGGAGAACCTCTACATACCACATGCAGTCTAATGCCACCAACGTGAGCTGTGGGGAACAGGTGACTGATAACTATAGTGGTTATTACTTATCCTATAGTTTACTTATTAGAGCTATTGATTTCTCTTTTATTATGTTTTCAGAGATAAGTCAGTAAAAAAAGAAATTTAGAATAATCCAATTTTCACTAATTTAACAAAGCAGAAATAATCAACTTTATGATTACCTTCACACAACCAAAAATTTTTTTTCATCTTCCTCAAATTTGCAAGACAGAAGACACTATACTTAATGCTCTGTTTGTGCCGACATGATCAATACATTACTGTATAGCTAAATTTAGGTAATCATTTTGGCAAGGGAAATATATCTTTCCCTAAACTGTGACCTGTGAAAAAGATTGTATTAAAGGATGAATATTAATGTTCTAACCAATTCACATGCAATGCTCATAAAGAAAACTGAAATGTAATGAAGTTTGTTTTTAACAATAATCTTGTTACCACCATCATCAAAATTATAAATACTATCATTATTTCCTTTCTCTAGTTTCTTTCTTCTTTATCGACTTGAGATGGTCCATCATTTCAAAAATGCATTTGGCAAAACATTAACTCCTTTGCCCTCTGTCTTTTATCATACCCACTGATCCCCTGTAGCCAAGCACAAATGCTGCATGAACCCCATCTCTGTGCTGTATACCTCAACAGCCAGACACAAACTGGTAGGGTCATACAACAGGCCAAAATGGCCACCATAAATTCAAATCAACACTACCTAAAAATGCAACTGCATTTCTGTGGTCATTTCACTCTTGCAATTTTCACAAAGAAAACTGTGAATCATCCCTACTTCATTTATACCGTTACTCCTCTTCAAATACCAGCCTGCTACCCTGCCACCAAACCTACACCACCAAGCAGATGGCCTTTGTCTCTTACTTTACAAAAACAAGAACACATCACACAGGAACTCCAACTTCCTGTCTGACTTATTCATGGAAGCACCTTTGGATTCAACCTACCAGAACCGTGAGAAAATATTTCTGTTGTTTAAGCCCCTACTCTGCAGCAGTCCTAGTAAACTAAACTATACAACCCCCTTCTATCACTTCTGGGCACTGGTCTACTGCTAATCTTTCCCTCAAAGACCAAATTCTCAAGAGGCATCAGTACTCCATGTTTCCTTCACTGCATCATTTTCATTCTCGAATTCATGCCATTGTGCCACTCAGGCCCTGGGTTCACCAGTGACCTCAATCTTGTACTTTCTAATAAACATAAATCTTACACTTATTCAGTTTTCAGCATTTACAGGGGGCTCCCAACTCCTTTCCTGAAATGCTTTCTTCTTTTGCCTTCCTAGTCACAGAACTCTTCGCACTCTTCTCCTCCTTCTCTGGCCAATCCTTCATTGCCTTCTTTTCAGAAGTATGCTCTTCTACCTTGTCATTACAGCTGGAGTTTCTCAAGCTCAGTTAATAAGTGTACTTCTCACCTACTCTCAGCTCTTTCCTAGGGCAATTCTCATCCATATCAATGCCTCTGATTACAACTCATCTACAAATTACAAATAAACATGTCACCAGCCCAGACTTCTCTGATTTTTGGACTTTTTCAGAACTACCCTTCTACATCTTTGCTTAGATGTCTCAAAGTCACCTCAAATTCAAAATATCTAAAGCCAAACTCATGATTCTCCACACACTTTTCCATCTATACTTAACTCTAAATGCTGTTCAGTGTTCCATAACTGAACAGCACCACCATCCATCAAGCCTTTTTTTTTTATTTTGTGACAGAGGGAAGGACAGATAGGGACAGACAGACAGGAAAGGAGAGAGATGAGAAGCATTAATTTTTTGTTGCGGTACCTTAGTTATTCATTGATTGCTTTCTCATATGTGCCCTGACGGGGGGTGGACAGAGGCTACAGAAGACTGAGTGACCCCTTGCTCGAGCCAGCGACCTTGAGCTCAAGCTGGTGAGCCTTGCTCAAACCAGATGAGCCTGTGCTCAAGCTGCTGACCTCGGAGTCTCGAACCTGGGCCCTCCGCTTCCCAGTCCAACGCTCTATCCACTGTGCCAACACCTGGTCAGGCCATCCATCAAGTCTTGCAAGCCATAAAAATGATCCATCTCTGATATATATCTTCTTTCTCACCCTTACTCCCACCACTTTTTTTCTTGGGGCTTGGAATTGTTGCAATTTTACAATTGTTTATATTATTATGTAATTATGTACCATAAAGGTGGGAACTTTGTCTATTTTACTCACCATTATATTTCTTTCACCTAGCACAATGTTACATTAATGTATACATGCATATTGGAATGAATGAGCAAATAATATATATTAATCGAAAACTTATTCTGTGCCAAACACAAAATACTTTATAGAAATTATCTTCTCTAATCCTGGTGACAGCCCTATTAAGTAAGTATAATTATTGCTGTTATCGTTATGCTCAGTTTACTAAAGAGGAAGCTACAGCAAGGAGAGGTTACTGTTAGTTCCCAAGGTCAAAAAACTTGGAAATGGTAGAAGAGGATGAACCCAGTCTACCTGGGTGCCTTGTATAACACCATGCCATTCCATATTATGATTTTCAAAAATATACCACCTTATATTGACCCATGATCAATAGCAGTCCAATAATTTAAATGAGAAGTTCCAGAAATAAACAATTCATAAGTTTAAACTGCATGCCATTCTGAGTGGTATTATGAAACCTTGTACTGACCCACCTAGAATGTGAACCATTCCTGTCCAATGCAGCCACACTATATATGCTTTTTGCTCATTACTCATTCAGCCTTTTCAGTTACCAGATGGACTGCCGTGGTACTACAGTGCTGTGTCTAAGTGACCCTTATTTTATTTAACAGTGGCCACAAAGTGCAAGATTAGTGATGCTGGCTATTCAGATAGGCCAAAAAGAAGCCATAAAGTATTTCCTTTAAGTGAAAAGTTATGCAAATATAGTAAAAAAACATAGTATATATAGGTTTTGGTACTATTTCTGATTTCAGGCATCCACTGGGGGTCTTGGAGACATATCCCCCCTTGCAAACAAGAGGGACTACTTACTGTACTCTCATGGTACTTGGCTAAGTTTACTTTACCTGGATTTAATACAAGCTATATTTAACTTATGAATATATTACATAGAAAAAGTTACATATAATTAATTTATGCTCAGAAATCTTTAGTTTGATTACCATGAGATAAAAACTTAAGTCCTTTAGCCTAGAATTCAAGATCCTCCATGAGCAAGCTGCTTCCTTCATTTCAAGCCCTTTGTTCCCATGACATCCTGATGACCTGGTCAGGGGTCAACAAACTGCAGGCCTACTGTGGCCTACCACTGTTTTTGTAAATAACATCTTATTGGAGCAGAGCCATACACATTCATTTACATAATTCCTATGTATTATAATGGCAGATTAAATGGCCGTAACTGCAAGAAAAACTGTATGATCCACAAAGCCTAAACATTTATTATTTAGTCTTTTACAGAAAAAGTACGCCAACACTGAAGCAGACTTGTAGACTAGAGTCTAGTTCAATGGAAATAAAAATAATAGCTACCATTAATCGAGTGCTTGGTTTTCTCAAAAAACAAAAACTTTCAAAAGTGAACTTATTATCCCTGTTTTAGTAATGAAAAAAGGAAGGCAGAGAGAGAAAAAGAGGAAGGGAAAAAAAGAAAAAAGGAAGTTAAATGGAGGTCTAGGTAACTAAATAATGTAACCATGATCGCAGAGTAAATAAGTGGAAGAATTGGGATTTAGAACATGCTTTCTGATTATGAGGCTCTATGATTTAAGGCCAAAAATTTCCCATGGTGCCTTACTGCTTCCTTTTTCTTCAGCTTGGGATTTCATGCTGCTATTATTCATTCATGCTGTTCTTTATCCTCCACAAAATGCCAATTCTTTTAACCTTAAAGGAGATGCCTGATGAAATCATATACATTCTTGGAGGACAAAGCTCAAATGCTACCTCCTTCACTAAATGTTCCTACATTACCTGCAACCAGAAGAGTAATTCCTCCTAGAAATGACAGCACTTAAGTCATGCTCCTCTGACACTACTTAACACTTTCTCCATTTAAGTTTAATGATAGCAAAAGCCAGGTCTACCTTTATACCTTGTATAAAACTTAGAACAATGTCTTCTACATAATAAGCACTTAATAAACAATTATCTAATAAATAAATAAGTCTAATAAAAATATTTCTAATCTGGATTTTTAAGTAAAATATTTTAAGACTGATCTCTTTATAATTCGAATAACAGAAATGCCTTCCTAAGCACTAATTTTTAGTATAAAAGTATAAATACTAAATATATTTAAAGCTTCCTGTCATTTTATAAAATAGTAAAATATAATACTAAAATTATTTATATTACATTTTATCACTTTGCTAAGATGAAAAACTAAATGCTCAAATTAAGATAAAACAAATTATTTGAAAAAATAAAATATCAATAAAATGTTACTGTAAGAATATAAGACCACAAATGCTTCCAACTAGTTATTTTTGAAGTTCATTCTGATAGCGTGAGCTGAATGCTCAATGTCATAACTGTAGGAAAAATACAATCTCAATGCAAATACTTTTTGTAAAAATATACTTAATTTAAAATAGTTTAAAATCAGGTTTGATATATCTAAGGTTCTCTATATAGTTAAAATAAAGCTTAGAATAAAATCAGTCACAGAGTAAAAATTATTTTTAAATAACTCAACATTTACATTTAAAAAGCGTTAAATAGATTCATCAAATCAGACACCTACCTGCATCACCTTTTGCTGAATCTCTTCTAACTGTGTACGCTTACTACGTTGCCGACACACTTCCTGGTAACGGGTATATTGCTCTCGCAGTGAATCTAATAATTTCATAACCTGTGGCTGTGCAAGCAGTTCATCATCCATAGGAGACCATGACACCCCTCCATCTGAGCCATTAAATCGACGCTGCTGTAATTCGGATAACAATTCATGCCCTTTACAAAAAATGATATTTATAATTAATATCAATAAAGTAATACAATTCTTCTCAATCTTCTTAATTTTAGTCTCTATTTTTTAAACCTATCTTATCTATATGTCTACCTACCTACCTATCTACCAGGTCTTAAGTACTGAAATGTAACTTGTAAGATGACTGTAAAAAAAAAAGTACAGCCAGTGGTCTTGGATTTAGACCTGTGTTTAGTGCTATGATGATAAAGGTTGATCTTTCCTTGATCTTGAACAAGCTTTTTATATCTCTAGCCTTTGGATTCCTCAAGTACAAAATAGAGAAAATAATTCCAATTATCTCAAGGAGCTGTTAGGAGAATGAAAGATAAAAATACAAAAAGAAATAGAATGTTAGAACATAATAAGTAATCAATAATCCTCATAGCAACCCAATAAAATAGAAATTTTCATCTCCATTTTACAGATAAGAAAATACAAATTTTCGAGAGATAATTTAATTATTTATCATTATTAATATTTTTAATACTGTAGAGTATATTAACAGTTCAGTTAAATCAAAAAGCAATTTGAAAATTTTCCCCTTTAATACAGAGTAATTTATCACTTAACACTGTCAATAGATTCTCCAACTTTAAGCAAAACAACGTATAAGAAAATCAATTTTACCACAGGCTATACACAAAAGTTAAGTTCTTACGGCATGTCATAACATAACATTATAACAAAATGATGCCATTCAAGGACCAGCTGTACATGCTCAACCAATGTTTCTTTCATGAACAAATCAACATAGGATTGGTTAACTGAATTATAATTATTACTGAGCAATAGGTTTTTTCATCTTACCTGTCTGAAGAACTGTTTCAGGATCAACTGATGGAAGGAAATTTAAATCCACAGACCTGGCAAGCACCAAAAGAACAATTTTTAAAAGCTATATTTCTAGCTCTATTACTTAAGAAAATCCTTTATACATACATAGTATTAAAACAGGTACACACAAATACAAAAATCTGAGGCATACTTGCTCTGCCATTCTAATTTCTCTTAAGCATTAGGAAGTGCATTAGAAATAAGTAAATACTCGTACCCAAAGAAATATCTGTAAAAATCACAAAATACACCACTTGGAAAAATATAGTTTATTATTATGATGATATTATTTTAAATATATCAAAGAAATCTATTTTAGTTTTCACTGAATATTTGTTTCAAAATGAAATTTATAAGTATGTAATAACCCAGAAATGTCAACATTAAAAATATAATCAAAAGTTTATTTAACTACAGCAACCTTTGAAAGCTGCAAATAGTCTTATATTTGTGTGTGACTGTAGCAAATTGTACTCTCTTCCCTGTACTAATTAATGCTTCATATGAAGGAATGATAGGGTATGTGGCAATCAAAGCCTAGGACTGTTCACTGATCTAGGGTAGGCCTTCAGCTCTTATATAATCTAGATGCTTCCTAAAGACTGACATAAAAAAGATGACAAAAATATGCAAGAGGAGGGATTTCACGTCTGAGGTCTTGGAGACTAAGCAGTAACACTTGAGTTCCTTTAGGAGGGATTGGCAAATACAAGATTTTATTTGATACTTTATATAGTCGTGTGAACCAGCATTTACCAAATTAATTTCCAAACCATGGAACAGATATGATTAGGTGGAGAAAAAGGGGTGCCCCTGGAATGTAAACACAAGAAGTTCTAAGGAAGCAATTAAACAGGTTTCATTAATGGGATGCCCTCTTAGAACCTATAATCTGTAAATGTTCACAGTCATTCTCAGAGAGGGAATACAGTAAACAACAGTAAACCCTATGACTATAATCTCATTTTCGATAGGCACCCTTTAGCATGTCTTTCCTGAGGAACAGGACTTGAAGAAACATCAAACTTACTCTGCTGGACTACTCAGAAAGCAAGAAGTTTGGCTAATTTTTATCAAGTAACTTATGTGAGATTTTTCATTCCTAACCGTAGCAGATAAGTGTGTGTGATATCTATTCTCACAACTTTACATGTAAATTTATATGTAAAACTTTTATTTTTATAATGCATCTATGAGATAGTAACGTTCCTAAATGGTTGTTGTAACTTGAACAAGATTTACACTCAAATCATTTGTTTTCACATTTTTACTTTGTCTAATCAAGATTTGGTGTTATGCAATGACCTCCCCTTATCCCTATTGTTATCTCAGTTGATTAATATGTAGACTGTACTTAGATTCATGGAATAACAAGGTGAATTTTATCAAGGTTCCACTGTATTTTAAAGGCCAGATTCAAAAGAGCTAGGAGACAAGGATAAGTATTTATTCTTTCAAATTTGTTAATGAAAAATTACTGTTTTAATGACCACTGTTATGAGAGACTAGAAAGAGTTAATTTGCATCCTGAACAGCTTTTTACCTGGGAAGGACTCGGCCTACCAACAGAAAAACAAAACTGTTCAGACTGTAAAGTTCAACCGAAACCTGGTAAAACGATTTATCCAGGTAGTTACATTTAGATGACACAACTAAACAATCACTTCATCCAGTGTCATAGAACACTACATTCCCCAATGTGAACTCATGAATATTACGTATTTTACAAGCACACAAAGGTTGTATAAGCCAAGTGTTTAAATGCTAATGTATTTAAATAACATTATTTCAATTTTATTTCAAGCTGCAACATTTTCCATGCTCTTTACAAGCAAAGTAGAACTTCAGTAAGGTAGAAAACTACTTCATTTTGAAAACATGTTCTTGCCAATATATATTTTAGTGTCAGAAAAAAAGAAATCACTTCATTAAATAGAATCTTTTGTAAAGAAACTGATTCAAATCAATAAGTTTTACATATAAAGCAAATTCTCAAAAATTAAAAAATAAATTTAATTCAACTTTTGTATGTCAATTTTTATTGAATGGAGACTTGTTTACTTTAATTCTTTTAGAGTTAATTAACAATAGAGGTACAGGTAGTGCTTGACTTATGACCATGATTGGTTTCGACAGACCGGTGGCAACACGATTTGGTCGTAAATTGAGAGGCTATATGTACAGTACTGTGAAATGATGTTATAAAAATCTTTAAGTCATATTTTATCATAATTTTCTTTCATTATTGTTATATATCATAATTTTCTTTGTTCATTTTATGCCATTTGTATCATCTCTACACCATTTTGTTTCTTATTTTTACATTTGTCAGGTTTAAGTAAAACACCGCATTACCAGTACAACTCGTTTAATATTCGCAAAACATACAAAATTACAAAATACAGGTGCATACAAAAACTGCTCCAGACGCGGAGCAGTCGTGGCTAGCGATTGTGGTCGTAAAGTCGAGTGGTCATAAATTGCATAGGTCGTAAGTCGATCAATACCTGTATCTTATCAGATTACTCATAGCTCTGCAAGAGTATAATATAACTGCTTGACTCTCGCCACCTACCTTTCTTTCTCTTGATTTCCTTTATCACTTCCATTGTTAATCAAAGCAAGTTCATCTAATAATGATGTAGATTCTTTTGTAAACTTCTCAAAAACCTACAATATGAAATTTTACTAACATTAAAAATAATCTTAAATTTCATTTATTAATTT
This sequence comes from Rhynchonycteris naso, assembly GCA_037038555.1. Taxonomy (NCBI): domain Eukaryota; kingdom Metazoa; phylum Chordata; class Mammalia; order Chiroptera; family Emballonuridae; genus Rhynchonycteris; species Rhynchonycteris naso. Next base: position 54,010,858 of record CM072997.1, on the reverse strand, counting down.
TTAGAAAGAGCAAGGAAGGGGAAGACAGAGAATCATCAATCTCTTGTTCCACTTATTTTTGCACCCATTAACCAATGAATTCTTGCATGTGCCCAGAGTAGGGATGGAACCTGCAGCTATGCTGCATCAGGACAATGCCCTAACTTGCTGAGCTACCCAGCCAGGGCCCAGAGAAATCTTAAAAGTTAATTTGAAGGGTAATGGCAGCGTGAAAGATACTCCTGATCTCTCTCCTTGAAATTTCAACAAATTGAACACTGTGAAGGAACTCCAGCTGGACTTGTAGGCACCCCTGAAAGATCCATACACCGAATGGACTAAAGGTAGGACAGGGTGAAAAGAGGGAGAGAAGATAAAATGCATTCGTGGTGGGCTTTGGAGAGGAGAGGAGACAAACCCGGAGTGACTGGGTTGTTTTCTTATCTCTGCTGAACTATGCGGAGGAGGGAAGCTCAGGCTCTCTGGATTTTGTCTGAGGAGTACAGAGAGGGAAACTCGGGAGTAACTGGGTCTCCTTCAGCTGAGAGAAGTGGTGAGACAGAGGAGCAGAGGGGAAGATAAATCAAAGTGGCCAGAGCATGGGGTGACGGCCAGTGTTTCTGCAGTCTGCCTGCAGCCCGCACTCAGCAGAGACAAAGAAAGCTAAAGTGCGCCCCCCCCCCCCCAGCCTCTGAGATCCTGCCTCCCTCACCTTGCGGTATCAAGAGTGGTAGAAACAAACCCAACAACTAACTTTCTAGAGCCACTATCTCCAATGAAGAACAGAGATGCTCCACATCTGGTCCCCAGGTCTGTTAAGATATGGGAGAGTTCCCAGAAGCTGAGAACACCACTGCTAGAGACCTAAAGCCAGAAAGCTGAAACCAGAAAGCCCTCACGACACACACTACCTACCAACGCAACTGCAGCCCTGCCTACATATTGTGACAGCAGTATCTCAACAGGGTACAACAGAAAAAAAGAACCTACAGACCACTATCTCTGATGAATACAGATGCAAAAATCCTAAACAAAATACCAGCAAATTGAATACAACAACACATTAAAAAATAATACATCATGATCAAGTGGGATTCATTCCAGAAGCAAAAGAATGGTTCAACATACAGAAATCCATCAACATAACACACAATACCAACAAAACAAAGAACAAAAATAATATAATTCTATTAATAGATGCAGAAATGACATTCAATAACATACAACATCCCTTTATGTTGAAGACACTCAATAAAATCTGAATAGAAGGAAAGTACTTCAACATAATAAAACCCATATATGACAAATCATTGGCTAATGTCATAGTAAATGGCAAAAAAATGAAGGCTTTTCCTCTAATATCAAGAATAAGACAAGGCAGCCAATCTCTCCATTCTTACTCAACAAAGTTCTGGAAGTGTTAGCCAAAGCTATCAGGCAAGAGAAAGAAATAAAAGGCATTCATATCAGGAAAGAAGAAGTAAAGATATCACTTTTTGCAGATGACATGATCCTGTATATAGAAAACCCTGAAGACTCCCCCAAAAAACTATTAAAAATCATAAACCAATACAGTAAAGTCCCAGAATACAAAATCAATATACAAAAAATAAAATACTTAGGAATAAACTTAACAAAGGATGTGAAGGACCTATATGTTGAAAACTACAAAACATTATTTAAAGAAATTGAAAAAGACACCATGAAATGGAAAAATATTCCACGTTCATGCAATGGAAGAATCAATAGAGTTAAAATGGCCACATTACCCAAAGCAATATACAAACTTAATACAATCCCCATCAAAATCCCAGTATCATTCTTTAAAGAAATAGAAGAAACAATTACCAGTTTGTATGGAACCATAAAAAACCCAAAATGGCCAAAGCAATTCTGAGGAAAAAGAATGAAGCTGGAGGTATCACACTACCTGACTTCAAATTATAACATAAAGCCACAATAATTGAAACAGCATGGTATTGGCAGAAAAACAGACATACAGACCAATGGAACACAGTCGAAAGCCCAGAAATAAAACCACATATGTAAGGACAAATCATCTTCAACAAAGGAGCCAAAAACTAAATGGAGAATAAAAAGCCTCCTCAATAAATGGTGCTGGGAAAATCAGGAAAGCACACGCAAAAGAATGAAACTTGACTATACTTTGTCCCCCTGCACAAAAATGTATTCAAAATGGATCAAAGACCTAAATATAAGATCCACAACAATAAATTATACAGAACACATAGGTACTAAGCTAAATGACCTTTGCTGTAGAGAACAATTCATTAATTTGACCCAAAGGCATGGAAAGTAAAGGCAAAAATAAATAAATGGAACTATATCAAACTAAGAAGCTTCCTCACAGCAAAAGAAATTGACAACAAAACAAATAGCTAACTAAATGGGAGATGATATTTGTATACAACAGCTCTGGTAAGGGCTTAATATCCAAAATATATAAAGAACTCGCAAAACTCAATAAAAAACAAGCAAACAATCCAATTACAAAATGGAGAGAGGACCTGGACACTTCTCACAAGAAGATATACAAATGGCTAACAGATATACAAAAAGATGCTCATCTTCACTAGCTATTCGAGAAATGCAAATCAAAACTACAATGAGCCTAACCAGGCGGTGGCGCAGTGGATAGAGCATCAAACTGGGATGAGGAAGAGCCCAGGTTCGAGATCCCGAGGTCGCCAGCTTGTGCTCGAACTCATCTGGTTTGAGCAAAAGCTCACCAGCTTGAGCCCAAGGTCACTGCCTCGAGCAAGGGCTTGCTCGGTCTGCTGAAGGCCCACGGTCAAGGCATGTATTAGAACGCAATCAATGAACTAGGGTGTCAAAACGAAAAACTGATGATTGATGCTTCTCATCTCTCTCCGTTCCTATCTGTCTGTCTGTCCCTGTCTATCCCTCTCTCTGACTCTGTCTCTAAAAAAAAAAAGAAAAAACTACAATGAGATATCACTTCACACCTGTTAGATTTGCTATTATCAACAAGACAGGTAATAACAAGTGTTGGAGAGGCTGTGAAGTAAAAGGAACCCTCATTCACTGCTGGTAGAAATGCAAATTAGTACAACCATTATGGAAGAAAGTATAATAGTTCCTCAAAAAATTAAAAATAGAAATACCATATGACCCAGAAATCCTTCTACTGGGTATCTACCCTGCAAAACTCGAAAACACTGGTACATAAAGACACATGCACCCCTGTGTTCACTGTAGCATTATTCAGTGGCCACACAGTAGCATTATTCAGTGGCCACAACATGAAAACTACCAAAGTGTTCCTTGATAGAGGATTGGATAAAGAAGATGTGGTACATATATACATGGAATACTACTCAACCATAAGAAATGATGACATAGTTACATTTATAACAACATCGATGGACCTTGAGAACATTATACTGAGTGAAATAAGTAGATCAGAAAAAGCTAAGAACTATATGATTTTATACATAGGTGGAATATAAAACTGAGACTCATGGACATAGATAAAAGTGAAGTGGTTACCAGGAGGAAGGGGATGTGGGGGAGAGGGATTAGAAAGTGGGGGTAGGGAGCTTAAAAAGAGGGGGAGGAGAATGGTGTAAAGAGGGACAAATATAAGGTGAGGGAAAATTATTTGCCTTTGGGTGATGGGTCTACAACATAATCAACAGTTCAAATGCAATAGAACTGTTTACCTGAAACCTATGTACTTTTACTGATCAATATCACCATGTTAAAGTTTCTAAATAAAATTTGAAAATTGAAAACAAAAAGTTAATTTGTACAAAAATATTTTCAATTAAGAGCCATAGAACTAGTCAGGCAGGATTCCCCTTTCCTCTTAGTGTGGTTTAACTATCAGAGCACATGGTGTACAGGAGAGAGGATTCAACCACTTCCAAACACAATAAATAGTTTCAGTGGATAAGGAATTTTTTAAATTTAAATATGCTAAGAAATTATTTTTAGTCTTAATCAACAAGTTTATTTTTATTCATGTTTCCTTGAAAAATATATGCACCAATAACAGGTTTAACTACATGAAGGTTATTTAGAAAAGTATGAACCCTTCCAATTATAGAATATTTCTTTATAGCACTCTATTACCAATCTGTATTGGTTGCACATAATGGTTAAAGAATTTTACATACCAGTATCCAGCATAAAAATAAATTATTTATAATTTTAACATGAGTTCTTACAATATTTCCAAAAGGGATTTGGGCAAGCCTGGTCAAAATAAAGTGAACATTCATCTGTCTGATAACACTGTTCAAATATGGTGGAAACAATTGGTTTTCCATTCTGAAATATCCAAAAGTTCATTATTCTTCAATGAAATCAGCATTTAATCTATAAACTGAGTTAATATGAAATTTGTTCTTTTAGTCCCCACAAATCTGGTTAAATAATGCTGTATTATACAGAGTAGACTTCAGAAGGCTTTCAAAGATATGCATTTTCAGAAGTGCACACCATAACCTACCAAACTGCTAATTCAAACTGATGTTTAAATATTTTCTCTGAGAATAGTATATCAACTAGTTTACCTCCCAGGAAATTACACTACTCTGTTATTGTTATTCTACTTAAAAGATTTACAGCTTTGACAAGTAATACTGACACTAATGACAACAGTAATAGCTAACACATGTGGATATGACTTCAGAGTACTTGCCTTCAAGTATTGTACTATCGTAGTATACACTATATTTCCTTATATTTGTAAAAAGGAAAAACAATATATTAGTTAGTTACATCAAAGCATATAAAATGAGACAGTTATCTAAATATCTTATTTACATATAATAACATTTTATCTCATTGTAATATACCAACCAGCCTCTTATTTAACCAGTCCATGTGATCATAGGTTAGACTTCCACCAAAATCTTCTGTTAACTGACATGGTTCTATATAACGAGTCAATTTATTGGCAGACACTAAAATAACCTATAACAGCAAAAAGAAAAGAGACATTCAGTAAGCCACGTTTTATGTCCATAAAATAAGGTGGTGAAATTAGGTTATATTATGCAATAGTGTTCCCAACATGATGTGTTATTTAATTAAAACATTTAAAATCAATTCAATAAATTGTGGGTATTGCTAAGAAACATGCTATAATATTTCAAGAGACACTAACCATTCAGTTAAAATATTTTCAAATTATTATCAATATTAATAATTTCTTGGTAAAAAAAAGTCAATTCCTTTAAAACAATAATGTATTCAGAGTTTTTTTGTTGTTGTTGTTGTTTTAGTGTGAGACAGGCAGGAAGGGAGAAAGATGAGAAGCATTAACTCATAGTTGGGGCACTTTAGTTGTTAACTGATTGCTCCTCATACGTGCCTTGACCGGGGGACTGCAGTCGAGTCAGTGACCCATTGTTCAAACCAACCACCCTGGGTTTCAAGCCAGTGACCTTTGGGCTCAAGCCAGTGACCATGGGATTATGTCGATGATCCCATGCTCAGGTTGGTAAACCTGCCATGCTCAAACCAGATGAGCCTGCCCTCAAGCCAGCAACCCTGTGGTTTTGAACCTAGGACTTCAGCATCCCAGGTCGATGCTCTCTATCCACTGTGCCACCACCAGCCAGGCAGCAAAGTATTTTCATATGCCCTTAAAATTAGCTAAGTACACTGAATGATAAGCACAAAATAATAATAAATCAGGCAATCAAAATAAATCACACACTTTATTAAACTCTTGCATCACACCCTGTAATAAGGAATTAATAAGTCTATGATTTTATTATAATTTGTTAATAAAAGCTCCTAAAAAAGAAAAATCAAAATCGATGAATATAAAAAAAATGCCTCATTTCTCTAACATTCCTTTGATTATATATTAATAAAACATGTACTGTAACAATAGAGTAAAACTTAGGATACACTAATATTTAAAATCAGAACTAACAAGAGGGAAGAGGTCAGAGATTTCATAAACTTGAAAATTGCATATTAAAATGATAATCTTTTACTCTAAACCTTAAAAGATTTCAAATACAAATTATAGAACCACCTAAGAGACCAGTGTAGAGCTAAATAAACTTTCAATAAATGTAAAAGAAAATTCGTGGGAGAAAGATATTCAAATGGTAGTAATGATGGAAAAATACATAAATTTGAATATTTAAAAAACGACTTGATAAGAAAAAATGTGTCAAGCTGGAAAGAGCACCATTCCCATCCTAAACAACAAAGGACAGATAATCCTTAAAATTAATAACTTTTTTGGAACTCCTCAGAGGGCATAAGTCACAGAGAAACCAACAAGTCTGAAAATAATAAGGCAGGCCTTCACAAAATGGAATTCTTGAGAAGAAAGATGTGAAAGGGAAAAAGTTACCCTTGTGGTCTTCAAAGTATCCATTTAAACTCATGACATATTTCATTTTAAACAAAAACATACTCACATATACAAATTTTCTAGCTCTGTCCCAATAGGTTTAGAAACACTGACCAATTATAAACATACACACTCCTAGCATCCAGACTGTTGTCCAAATACCACATCCCACTTACAGAAATCAAGGCTCCTTGGAGAAATGCCACACCTACAACAGGAAATTCACACATGATGAGTTTGGGACATCCCATCATGTTTGAAAACAAAAGTTATCAAAGACTACTAGGGTTGTGCGGAAAGGTCCTGAAAAGGTTTATACTGGCCAACAATGTAATAATTTGTATATCAATAAGAATAATAACTGTCCTAGTTTGAGCACACCGATCAGGGCCTTAGACCATAACAATTTACAAATATTTTTGTTAGCCAATAAAGCAGAAGAAATGTATACAACATAGTGTACAGAGATGTACTGTAGAAGTGGGCATCTGAAACCTGTATAATTATGTTAACCAGTGTCAACCCAATAAAATTCAAGTAAAAAAAAATTGTTTTAATGATCACTATTGGACTAGCTGGAGAACAGATTTATTCTGGAGAACAGATTTATTCTGGAGAACAAATTTATTTATTGAAAATCAGGAAATAGCCTGACCAGGTGGTGGCGCAGTGGATAGAGCGTCAGACTGGGATGTGGAGGACCCAGGTTCGAGACCCCGAGGTTGCCAGCTTGAGTGCAGGCTCATCTGGTTTGAGCAGGGCTCACCAGCTTGAGTCCAAGGTCACTGGCTCAAGAAAGGGCTGTAGCTCCCAGTCAAGCTGCATGTGAGAAATCAATCAATGAACTAAGGAGCCGCAACGAAGAGTTAATGTTTCTCATCTCTTTCCCTTGCTGTCTGTCCCTATCTGTCCCTCTCTCTGACTCTGTCTCTGCCACAAAAAAAAAAAAAAAAACAAGAACAAAAACAAAAAAACAGGAAAAAAATTATCTAACCTTTCATATACAAACTATACCTCTGGGTAAACAAATAATAAATGAGGGTAAGTTTCTCAATATAGACATGTTCTATCTAGTAAATGAGGAAAAAATACTAGAACTAGGATATCATCATTTTAAATTTTTAATAAACTAAGGGATCTAGCAGCTGAACATTCATTGCTGCTAACATCACAGAAAAGAAAACAACTATTATGAGTCTCATAATCAAAGAACACATCATCACAATGTGTCTTAGAAAAAGAAAATGAATTATGAACTTTATCAACTGTCTAAATCTAACTGTCAATTTATGGAAATACAGAGATTTTCAAAGGCAGAAGAATATGTTTAATTAACTATATCCCAGAAAAGGTCCTCCCAATGAAAAACTCCTAGGACAAACTGATCTCCTCAAGGAAAAAAAAAAAAAAGGTAAGAAAAAAGAAAGAGCCCTGGCTGGTTGGCTCAGTGGTAGAGCATCAGCCTGGCATATGGATGTCCCAGGTTTGATTTGGTCAGGGCACACAGGAGAAGCAACCATCTCCTCTCTCAATTCTCTCTCTCTCTTCCCTTCCCATAGCCATGGCTCAATTAGAGCAAGTTGGCCCTAGTTGCTGAAGGTGGCTCCAAGGACTTGCCTCAGGTGCTAAATAGCTCAGTTGCCAAGCAACAAAACAACAGCCCCAGACAGGTAAAGCATTGCCTGGAAGACAGCTTCCCATGTGGATCCCAGTTGGGGTGCATGCAGAAGTCTGTCTCTATGCCTCCCCGCTTCTCACTAAGAAAAAAAATTTTTTAAAAAGAGAAATTAATATTAAAAAGCTTCATCTAATAGATTAGTACAAAATCCCACAACAATAAGAGAATTACATATTCTTTTTAAGCACTTGTGAAATATTTAAACGGCTGACTCTGTATCAGGCCATAAAGAAAGCCTTGATAAATGTCAGAAAAAAATTGGTAACATTCTATCACCACAATGAAATTAAGCTAGGAGTCAATCATCAATCAATTAAGTCAGAAATCATTAACAAGATTTTAAAACCCTATCTACTTTGAAAGGCATCTCAATCAATCACAACATATGGACCTTATTTAAATCCTGATACAAATAAGTCAATTTGCACCTTAATTTATCTATAAATTTAGAAGTAAATTTTAAAATACATTGCTTATATCTAATATTTTATATATAATCAAAATCCTTTTATAATATTTCCCAAGTAATTACAAATTTGAAACCAAATGGCTCTTAGATATCAAAGAATTGTTTAAGGCATGATATTGATAATTGGGTTATAGTTTTTACAGTTTTTATGTTTTAGACATACAATAATATATTTATTTAGAAATCAATCAAAATATCAGTCTTCGCTGAGGAAAGCACATGAGGGTAAGGATGAGACAGAATGCACCATGGGTTGATGGTTGTTGGAACTAGGAGTAGAGATATAGGGAGTTAATTATAATACACTTTTTTTTGTTCATAATTCTTTATAATAAAAATATTTAAAAGCTAAAATAAATAACTATACATTTCTCTTTTCAAAACATCTTCTCAGGCCTGGCCAGGCGGTGGTGCAGTGGATGGAGCGCCAGACTGGAATGTGGAGGACCCAGGTGCAAGACCTTGAGGTTGCCAGCTTGAGCGCGGGCTCACCTGGTACCAGCTTGGACCCAAGGTTGCTGGCTTGAGCAAGGGGTTACTCAGTCTGCTGTAGCCCCATGGTCAGGGCACATATGAGAAATCAATCGATGAACAACTAGGGTGTCGCAATGAAAAACTAATCTCTCTCCGTTCCTGTCTGTTTGTCCCTGACTGTCCCTCTCTCTGATTCTCTCTGTGTTAAAAAAACAAAACAAACAAACAAAAAAAAACCTTCTCAGAAATAAAATACTAGGCCTAGAAAGTTTACAAGTATATTTTAAAAATCAAAAAAGAAAATTACAGTACCTGAAAAGTCTTTTACTAACTAACCATGTTGTGAGAGTTTGTGTAATGGTACAAGGCACACTGGACCTCAAACTGCTTTCAACTCTGGTTCTGCGCCATACTAGCCCTGAGACCTCCAGCAAGTCCTGTGAAGCCTCAGAGCTTCAATGGCCTATAAGCTACTTGCTTAGCTTTACAGTCTAAGAACCTTCATTTAAGAAAGAATACAGATCACTGCAATCTGAAATAAATGCTTTCAGATAAAAGACACAAAGGAAAAATCTTCAACTCATTTTGAAACTAAAATAACATAAATTCCCAACAACAATTTAAGGAAAGACCCTAACAAGTTTTTTTCCTTTTTCCTAGTGAGAGGAGGAGTGACAGACTTCTGGATGTACCCTGACTGGGATCCACCCAACAACCCTGTTCTGGCGCCAATGCTCTGCCAATCTGGGGCCATGCTGCCAACCAAGCTATTTTTAGTGCCTGTAGTGGAGGCTCCATGGAGCCATCCTCAGCACCCAGGGCCAATGCACTCAAACCAATTGAGCCATGGCTATGGGAGAGGATTAGAGGGAGGGCAGGGATAGAGAAGCAGATGGTCACTTCTCCTGTGTGCCCTGACTGAGAATCGAACCCAAGACATCCACACACCAGCTGACATTCTACCACTGAGCCAACCAAGCAGGGCTTGAGACCATAATAATTTACAAATATTTCTGTTAGCCAATATCAAATGTTAGCAAGGCTGTAAAACAGAAGAAAATTTTATATACCTCAAGTGGATCTATAAATTAAAAAGTGTCTTTGGGAAACAATGATATTATCTTGAAATTTTAAATATCTCTGTAATCTATGCCTGGATATTCTGCAAACAATATTTATCAGGAGATATATACAGGAATGTGTATACAGCATCATTTACAATGGTGAAGAAAGAAAACAACCCAAATATTCATCAACAGAATAAAAATGTTTTTATCACATAATGGAATAACATTCAGCAGTGAGAATGAGCCAACTATATTTACTACAAGATATGTATGAACCTTAGAGAATGATGAGTGATAAAAAGCAAATCAGTGAAGCCTAAATCATAATACCATTTTTATAAAACTCAAAAAATAAAACTAAATATATTATTTTAGAATATGTCTAAATGATAACTCTATAGACACAGATATAAAATAATAAAGGGTAAATACTGTATTTTCTTCTAAAGATTTTATCTTTCACATGTAAGTTTTTAATACACATACAGAATGAGAACATAAACAGATAAATACAAATAATTTAGATGGTAAGAGACAGGGAATAAGTGAATGAGATCAGAGAGGGGTACTCAGATTTATTTCAAGTTATAGATATTTGGGGTCCTTAGGTTAGGTGGTAGATACTCAAGTGTTTATTAAGCTTCATGTATATACATAGACTTTTTTTTTCAAAAAAACTTATCTATACTCAACAAAGTTCTACACAAGTGGAATCTCACTCCACCTTGGCACCAATGCCCAGCAGAGTATGGTAACAAATAGACAGATCCTGGAACCCACAGGAGGTGGAGGTGAAAGGGAAGAACGGACACGGGAACACATGGGACTGTGGATCGAGGCCAGTCATGGTCTGCAGCCCTTGGCAGGGGAGAAGGTTGAGAAGCTACAACTTCACTGTGTAAAAATAAACTAAAAATTAAATAGTTTTCTTTTTTAAAAAAAAAAGGAAAGAAAGAAAAGACAATGAACCACAGTGGCTCCGATGTCCCTGAAGGTGACTAAAAACTACATCCCATAGGTGTAAGAGGCATTATCTTTTCTTTTTTAAAAAACATTCGATTGACTGATTTTACAGAGAGAAGAGGGGAGGGATGGGGACGAGTAGTATCACTTCATAGTTGCTTCAGTTTGGTTGTTCACTGACTGCTTGTCATATGTGCCTTGACTGGGCAAGCCTGGTGTCTTGAACCAGAGACCTCAGCATTCCAGGTCGATGCTCCAGCCACTATGCCACCACAGGTCAGGTGCATTTTTTACAGAATATTAGTTTCTAAGTTTTCTAAGAACAGAAAAGAATCATGAGAAGGAGATGACTTAAAGAAGATACAACCTGAGGTTGAGGAAAGCGTACCTCTTCTGAGGCAGCGAGTAAGGTTAGAGGGAAAACAAAGGTACACCTGGAGTGGTAATGACAGGGAAGCTGAGAGTCCATATGACTCTTTTTTCCATTTAAAAAAGAAAAAAGATATAGAACATCAGGCTATATTTTTGGCTAGTTTAATAACAGCAAGGTATGTAAATTCTGTTTATTTTAAATGGCAAATTAATATTATATCTAGTATGAGGAGTTTGGCCTATTTTATTGTTCTCCTGTTTAGATAATAATTGGAATTAATTTAAAATAAACATTAGAACAGAGAAAATGGTTTTTCCTTAGTGAAAAACTTATCACAGGGGCTTTACTTTATCCTCTAGGTCCAATGCAGCTTCTTTAGACTAGTTCTTAGAGACAGATTATGATGTTAAACATTAAACAGTAAGTGGAGCTAAGCCACAGAAACCATTTAAGCTGTCACCAATTCCTTTTGGATCAAGGCAGATACTTTCACACTAGAAAGATTAAACACAATCAAATCCTTTCTATAAAAATGTCTAGAACTCTATTCACTGTAGATATGTACTAAAAATATGTTTCTGTTTTTTTTATTTTTTAATTTCTTTTTATTTATTCATTTTAGAGAGGAGACACAGAGTGAGAGAAAGAGGAAGAGAGAAAGGGGGGAGGAGCTGGAAGCATCAACTCTCATATGTGCCTTGACCAGACCAGTGCGAGGTTTTGAACTGGCAACCTCAGTGTTCCCAGGTGATATGTACTAAAAATAAAAGAAATATGTATTTATTCTATAAGGAAATAAACTACTTGCTAAATTGACCATCAATTCACATATGAAAAGATAACATTTCCAAAGCATTCTCTCCTGAAAAAACGACTGAATAGAAAACACAATGAATATAAACATATTAAATTATCTTTCTACTCTTCAACTGTGCCTTACTTGGCACAATATTCTATTTAAAACACTGAAATAATATCTCTTGAAAAACCTCTCCATCATGTCCCTCATATTATAACAACTTTTTTTAAAATTTCTTTTTATTTTATTCATTTTGAGAGGAGACACAGAGTGAGAGAGAGAGAGAGAAAGAGAGAGAAAGAGAGAGAAAGGGGGGAGGAGCTGGAAGCTCAACTCCCATATGTGCCTTGACCAGACCAGTGCAGGGTTTTGAACTGGCGACCTCAGTGTTCCCAGGTCGACGCTTTATCCACTGTGCCACCACAGGTCAGGCTTATAACAACTTTTAATGATGTGCTTGCTATTCATATTTAACAATCATTATTTATTGGAAGTTAAATGCATTTATTAAAAGTATTATTTATTGGAAGTTGTGTGTTCTAGTGCTGGGAATATAAAAATAAATAAGGTTTTTGCAATAATCTAGAGGCAGTTGTGCCACACTTTCATAAAAAGTATATTCAAGGCCTGACCTGTGGTGGCGCAGTGGATAAAGTGTCGACCTGGGAACACTGAGGTCGCTAGTTCAAAACCCTGCACTGGTCTGGTCAAGGCACATATGGGAGTTGATGCTTCCAGCTCCTCCCCCCTTTCTCTCTCTCTCTCACTCTGTGTCTCCTCTCTAAAATGAATAAAATAAAAATAAAAAATTAAAAAAAAAGTATATTCAAGTTTTCTATTTGTTTCTAAAGTCTTTGTTGAAAATACATACATTTATATGTTGTTGTCTCTTTGGTCATACTAGTTCAAAGGTTTTACTAGACTATCCCCAAATGGTTTCCAGATTCCTTTTCTAGGTTAAACACCATTATATTCTCACTGGAAGGATACTGAGCTGGGAGCCAATCACTCCAGGCTTATGCCCTAGTTCTTCCACAAATTCACTGACCTTATAGAAGCAAACCTAAAGGAATTCACTGTTTGCTCATTTCTCCAATCTGCCAAAGAAGGTAGCTACACTAATTTATCAATGATGTCTCTTGAAACTCTAGAAGAACATAATTCTGAAGAGCTGTCATCCGATACATTTAATTTGAGCCATTTCCTCTAATATATAACCTGTCTTGCCCAATGAAGAACACCTGTTACTTTCCACCCACTCGGGTTAATCTCACTACACACATGTGCGTGCACACCCCCCTTTCTACATTTTGTTCCTAAATACATGAAATCATTGGTAACAGATTTCAAGTTTAAAACACCAAAGGAAAAATCTGAAGTTGCTCAGAGTAACTTAAATGTAAACAGTACAAATTCACTTTTCTTATGACATAAAATATATTTAAGAGTATACTACAAAAAGGAAGAAAAATAAAGATCACTTTGCCAAATCCTTTCAAAGGAAATGAACACTTTGACATTGGAATAATAGTAAAGTCCTACATAATTATTTTTTCCTTTCTTTTATATGTTAGAAAAGTTACAACAAGACAAATTAAATTGCTAAACCACAATATTTTACTAAGAGGCACACACCATCATTCAATGAGCTTGAAAAAAAGATATATACCACATTGTTTTTAAACAAAACACTTGTGAAGGTTTTCTTTAATCTGGAATCGAACTCACAGAAAAGAATTAAAACTTGTTCCTCCCTTCATCCCACTCCAAGGAATAGTTTTTAATTAAACAAGAATCTATGTTGAATTTAATATTATATACAGCTCTAAGTGTATCATCCAATTACTGGTGTTGAACTGCCCCTTAATGTTGAATATGTTTGGTGGTATATTAGCTAGCATTTGAAATTACTCTCATCTCATTAGGACATTATACTTTTAGTAAGGTCCCAGTTCTTACTCACTTGGGAAAATATCCTAGTTCAATTTCTTCAATGCCTAATAGAATATATGAAGATATAAGATACTTTAACACTTAAATTTTAAAACATCAATCTATGACATCAAATCAAGGGATAAAGGAATTCTCTGTCTTCTATTTAATCCCCCAAGATTCGAGGTCTTACATCACAATTAATTCACAAAGCATGAGCCCTAACTGGGGATAGCATACCTAAGCAGATGCCTATGCTCCTCACCAAAGGGAGCTTCTCCCTTATTCAGTGTTCACAGGTTTAGTTTCTGAACCGCTGGCTCCTGTTTAAATTGCATTCTCTTGGAGCAACACTTCCTGCATGCCCCTGGCAGGAACAGCTATCCTCCCAGACCAGGCATGGCCAATATACGGCCCACAGAACGCGGCCCGCGTGATGAGTTTATGCGGTCCACAATTAAAATTTTAATATTCTTCGCTACTTTAAAATCTCAGCTACTCAGAAGCAGAAGCGTCTTTGATTATTGGAAATCGAGATATTTAAGAAGATAGTGATACGCGAAAAAGAATTCCGCATGACTAATCTAGGGTTAGCTTCTAATAATTGGTTGAATGAATTCGCAATACTTCATTTTTTAAAAAAATTCCATTATAAAGATTTACAACTTTTATACTCGTCTGTCTCGATACGAACTGTTTGACGTTTAGTGGTGATGTGAAACCCATATTCTTTTAGGCAGAGTTAGCCAGTGCGCACCCAAGGTCAAACTGTTATTTTTGTGGTCAAGTGTGCTGAATCAAGTGGCATTGTAGCAAAGAGAATAGCTGCAGTTGATAACTGAAAACATGTCCAGGCTGTTTGTAAAACAAAATAATTGTTTTATTTGCAATATAACCCCTTCAACCTCATTCTATTAATTAAATATTGTTTCGACTGATTGCGATACAGTTTGGATATTTATACGGTATATAATTATATTTTCATTAAAATAATATTGTATATTAAATTTTTTTCACTCACATTTATTCATAAAAAATTACATAATAAAATTTTGTTTACTTAAACAAATCAGTTTTGTATTTAACATTTTTTCATTTTAATATTTCATCCGGCCCATGAAAAAAGTTTTCTTTCTAATTTGGCCCGCGGGCAAAAACTGTTGACCACACCTGTCCCAGACTGCCAGAAGTCCTCACTCTCCATCGTAACATTTAGGCCTCCTGCTTTCAGCTTTTACTTTCTTCCCTCACTACACTTCTGTTTCTCTTCTCTGGGATGCATCTCCCACTTAATGACTAGGATAACACTTTTCAATGTAATCCAGTAGCCCTGGCTACCTTCCATTACATGCTGGTGTACACCTTTCTGCTACATCTACATCACAGCCAAGCCAACAGTGACAAAATCTGCAATGTAGAAGTGAAAAGCAAAACAAAACATTTGGCTCTGCTTAACATGTAAAAAGGTGCAAATAGCATTGCTCCAACCCTTACAAGAACAATAAAATAGTTCAAGTGTTGGGCAGATAAAATAATTATGCTCACTTTGTTAAAGATGGCACTGCCCACGTGAATGCCCATCGCCCAGGTGATAATATTAGTTGCCCTTCTGCTTGAGATGGGCGTGATTATACTAACGTGTGTTGGGGGAGGGCAACAAAAGATTTTAAAAGGAGGAGCTAGGAAGCCATTTGGGAAGAGATCATGTTGTTCTGAGGGGAGAGTGATTACGAGCTTGTAGAGAGGAAGAGCCCATGGAGGCAGGACAGAGAAGCTACATGGAGGAGGCAGCCAGAATGGCGAATTAGGAGAAGGAAAAGCTAGTTTGATTAGGAGAAGGAATGGGGAATAGAGGTGAATAAGACTGGTGAGGTAAAAACGTTTGATTCTAGAAAACTCGGATGAGTCAGTGGCTTTCGGAGCCCTGAATGTAAAGTGAAGTATTTCATGCTGTGTGTATTTCTTGTCCGCCGGGTGTGAGTCTAGAATAAAGGACAATGGAACACCAGCTTTTGGCTCAACTGTTTCATTACCATTGGTCCGAATCAAACCTGAGCCTGCATTGGCCAGGCGGCATTGATGGCAGCCATGAATACTGGCAATGCAGCAAGTTATTCTGAAAAATTTCACAATTTTTCTTGAATCCATCAGAGTTAAGTTCACAGGAAAACCAATTAACCTGAAATCTAAGGAAAGACCTGTGCCTTCAAGGACAGTCAAGCTGAAGCACTGTTTACCTGTGGAAACTGCTAAACATGACACAAACCAAGAAAGAATTCCTGTAAAATTTTTAATTAATTACTAAAAGCCAAATGTGGGCTAGGGTCAAAGTTACAGAAGCCGTGGGAGAAGTAGACAAAAGAATTCAAACTCACTTAGAGACTCTTCTCCACACCTCCCAGGGATTGAAGAAGAAGATTGGGGTAGATAAGAAATTTCAAAACAGCCTCTCTCAGAGTACAAGCCTGGGGGAGGAAGCAGCAGCTACCGTGGGAAAGGCAAGACAGGCACTCTAGATTCTTCAACTCTTATCTCTCTTCAACCAGAAATAACTGACATTGACTTTATCAAAAACAAAAATGACATAGTATAGCAAGGTCCAAAATGAGATTTAATTATCTGACTCTTACAAGCACTCCAAGGCTCTATATTATATAGGGTAAGGGTTGGACTTTGTACTCTGCAATTTTCCCACACTTTATTTAACCAATGTAAAGTTTAGTATTTATTAACTCTCCTACTGGGAAGCTGGAATTAAAGATTATGTAAGGGAAAATATGACAGAATTGTTTAAATTTGTATTCCAAATTAAGACTTCTTTCTGATCTACAATAAAATGTACTTTCATGCAAGGAAAGTTAGAGGGAAAGAGAAATGTCAATAGGAAAATGGTGTTCATGTATCAAAACCAAACCAGATACTAAAAATAATTATGACGTATCATATAAAATATGCTCTGACTTCAATTACTCGAGGATTTCCAAGTATTACTTAAATGTCCTTATGGTAATGCAGTGAGAATTTAATTTTCTGAATAAAAAGTTTCTACTTATTAAAACAATTAAAAAATGAAAACAAGAAAGTATCTGTGGTCTTTGACTAAGAACCGTAATTCATTCAACTAGTATCTGAATGCTGACTACATATTTATTTAGGCCCTGATTAAGCATTACTTAAGCACTGCTTAGTATCCAAAACTGAACAAACAAAGCAATACCAGCAAAATGCTATTTTTAAAGGTATATAACACACTTGTTTTTTAATAATTTACCTCAAAGCCAAGTCTATCCTTTTCTTTCCAAAAACAAAAATGTGTTACTTTCTTATCCCAGAATTCATCAGGCTTCACCACACAAACAAGGGACACCTCAGCCGGAACAACATTCTATAGAATACAGAAAAATAATGGCAAATTAAACATGTATAATATACAGTTTATTAAAGTTATAAATTACTAGATATTCATGATTAGGTTGAGTAATTAAGAGAACTCTGAAAAAGAATTAAAATGATAAAGTAGAAGAAATACTCCAAACTTCAAAACATACATAGCAATAAAGGAATACTTGAAAGCTGATTCAAAAAGATTATAAATAAATAGTAATATATACAGTACATGTGAACTATTTTTGTATTTTATTGAATCTATCAAACAGAAATAGGTATAAACTGCAAGACATCTCTTTGTGGAAAAATTATTAAATTTAGTTTTTCTATGATATAAATTTTTTTTTCTAACTCAACTACTTTGAAGAAATTCTTCAAATAATGTAAAATAAATTTTCTCACAGAATAAGTTTCTGATCAGCCATTATACAAAGAAGCCAAAATCTGCATGATTATTAACTTGAAGAAGACAAAGCTAACCTTTGACAAATAAAATTTCACATTTACTATGTATGGTTATTCATACCTAAAAATGGAAATTAACATTTATCGAGTTAATAAATATCCCATGTATATTTTATCAGCAAGTCTCTTAGAGTCTACCTTTAATATATCTTTAAATCTGCCCATTTCTACTACCTACATGACTAATATCCCAAATTAGCCTTTTGAAATATCCTCTTAACAGGCCCACCTGCTTCTTGTTTTCTCACGCTCAGAATAAAACTCAAACCCCTTACCAAGGTCTAGAGGACCCTCCAAGCTCCGGGCCCCAGTGACTTCTCGGACCTCATCTCATACTTCTCCCCTCTCAGTTCAGTCCTCTACACAGCTACGATGGCATTGCTGCCTGTTCCACCTCAGAGCTTTTTCCTTGATGTTTTCTCTGGAATGTTCTTTGTCCTACAGTAGGAATACGCCCTCAGTTCATTTAGGATTCTACTCAAATAACTCCCTCTTCAGAGACCTTCCCTGATCACTCAAACATAGCATCATCTGATTCAGTCTCCTTTTACCACTGCATTTTTCCTCCTAGTATTTATGACTATCTGATATTTATTTAGTAATTTGCCTATCTACTTATTGTCTAACTCCTCAAGTAGAACATAGGCTTCCCAATCTATCATGTCATTCCTATGTATGTATCACTATTTCCTACATCAGTGCCTGGCATATAGAAGACATGATTGTTGAATAAATGAATCCATATTAACAAGTAGATATCATCCTCTTGATTTATAGAATAAACTGAGCTTCAGAAAACTCAACTAACTTTGTCCAAAATAAGAGTTGTTAAGTAATGGCACTGGAATAGATATGAGGCCTGTCTGACTAAAGTTCTACCATAGCATTTCAAATGTTCTAGATCAAGGGTCAGTAAATTCTTTCTGAAGGTCCAGACAATAAATCTCTTAGGCATAGTAAGCTAACAATCTCTGTTGTATCTATTTCAATTCTGTCCGTATAATGTAAAAGAAGCCATTGTAATATGTAAACAAATGGACATGGCTGAGTTCCAATAAAACTTTATTTACAAACTCTAGGGACCAACTACTGTTCTAAACCATAAATGGCATAACTCAATAACAATATCTAATTATATGATTATAATTATATTATTATCAATTGGGGAAAAATAAAAGACCTTTCTATATATTTAAACATGTCATTGGGCACAGCATAAATCTAGTGTCCCCTTCAATGACTAAGCTGTGAATAAGGTAAGTAAAAAAATTCAAAATAAAATCAAAACTGTTATCAGAGGGACTGGGAAATTAAGATTGATTAAAGTTTATTCATATACTGACTTGTGAAAATTATTTCAAAATCATTAAATATTAAAGCTGTGAGAAACAAGAGAAGCAAAGCCATCCATTTGAGAGAATATTAATTGTAAGTAGAGCTTGCACTAAAATCTGGGCTTCCAAACAACTGGTACCAATCAGCATCTCCTGAAATAAAAGCAATGAATGACTTCGTATGTAGATACTGTTTGATTAAACAACAAGCCATTGCAATTTCTGAAAAAGTTAACTATTAATAAATCCAAAAGTTGTTAAAATACCTATCAGAAAAGAAATTGCAAAAGGGGATTAAATCATCCATTGATTGTTCTTCAAACCTGCCACTGATCAAAGTCCAGTTCAAAAAGCAAGTCGCAGTCCATCTGTGACACAGCTGAACAACAGGATAAGAGGAAGAACACAGGTCATAATTAATGGCTTTCTCACCTAAGTTATTTTAACAACTTTTACAGAGAAGAGTTAATCTTCAGAGTTTGGAATATATAAGTGCTAGAACATATTTGATAGAAAATGTTATTATTAAAGGACACTAATCTGTGCTCCATGAAAAATTCATCTCTCGGCCCTGGCAGATTGGCTCAGTAGTAGAGCATCGGTCCTGTGTGTGAAAGTCTCAGGTTCAATTCCCAGTCAAGGTACAATGGAGAAGTGCCCATCTGCTTCTCTACCCTTCCCTCTCTCCTTTCTCTCTGTTTCTCTCTTCCCCTTCCGCAGCCAAGGCTCTACTGGAGCTAAGTTGGCCCGAGTCCTGAGAATGGCTCCCTGGTCTCCACCTCAGGCGCTAGAATGGCTCTGGTTGCAGCGGAGCAATGCCCCAGATGGGCAGAGCACTGCCCCCTAGTGGGCATACCAGGTGGATCCCAGTCAGGCGCATGCAGGAGTCTGTCTCTCTGCCTCCCGCTTCTCACTTCAGAAAAATACAAAATAAAACCCAAATAATCTAGGAAGGCTGTGTCCTTTTCAACTCAAAGAAGTAATTCTAATTATGAAAGTTTAGGCCAAACACTTAAGAATGAGGTAATGGGTAGATAATTTGGGGACCACCTCAGATACATCACCTGGTAAATATAAACTCTATAAAGGATAAAGCTAATTAAGCCCATGCTTAGGCCATGCTAAGTTCCAATCATGGCTTTTTCTCATTTTCACTATAAAAGAACCTCACTAAGTTATTTAAAATCCTTGAGCCTCGGTTCACTTTTGCAGATAACAGAATCTGTTTCCCAAGGTTGTAAGGATAAAATTAAATGAGATTATGTATATGGAAACCTTGGCACAGTGCTCAAACCCTATTAAGCACTAAAACTAAAAAATTACCAGTTCCCACATCTTGAATCTCTTTTCCTAATTATCCCAAATAAAAGATATAACATTCAGAGTCATTCTCCTTAGTTAATTAAAATTTTTAATTATATTCCTTTTTAAAAATCCTGAAGCAGCTTCCAAATATTTCCTAATTCATTTACAATTCTTAATGCTTCTTTCAATATCATCAATATTTACCTAATTGAATGCTCATTATCCCATGTAACTGCCAACATTTATTTTGCCCCAAACTGGCCCACCATCAACTATCAGTGTCCCTGTCAGGAATGCTCTTTTCTCTTTCTTTCATTTAAATTAGACTTCTTTTATTTCACTCAATTTTTACCTTCTCTAGAAGCCCTTCTAAGGAAACCCAGGTATGAGAGCAAACTGCCCCTTTCAATTACTCAAATGTTTTATTTTTCCATTTCTAATCATAATATACTAAACACCCTTATAATATATCAACAATAGTTACTAAGTACCTACTACATGCAAGGGATCAGGAAAATATTCTGTGAGGAACACAAGAAAATATAAAACACAAAACTAGAATCAGATCAGGGACTGTGTAACTGCAGCTGTTTATTAAAGGCTAACTTGTCAGTTGATAGATTCCCTGGGGACAGAGCTGTTAAGTACGTAAATCTCTTCTAGATTAGAAATATACTGCTCACAGAACGGTATAAATAGGACCATCTTAAATCCTGGTGCTTGGTAGAGGAAAGAGGAGAACAAAAGGGGAAACTTAATGAAACCACCTAAGAGCTTTTTCAGACCAGACTTACCCAGTCCTATTCCCTAGTAGTATCAGAGCGGCAGGAAGTGGGGATGATGGAGATTCTACAGTCTGCAAAAGCTCCCAGGTGAGTCTGATAACATCTGCCCTCACACTTCTAGCCTCACTGGTCTACTTGCTTAAATAACTTAAATATGACATTATTTTGGATCATTTACAAATCTTCAATATAGAGCCGAAATTTATTTTTACTCAAAGTCAAACCTACAAGAATTGAATTCAGCATATCAACCCAATAGTGAGCTGTGCATTGCAGAGCTCAGTCACTGCGGAGAAGCTTGGGCATAGTCCTAGAAATGAAATGCGTTTGCCATTATAACCTTACCTGTTGTAAAACAAAACCATTTCCTAATAGTCAAAAATAAAATTACCTGTAGCATTAAGACTACTGTTTTCACCACATTCCACTGTGACTTTCTGCCATCCACAATCACGGTAAATCCTCTAGCCTTACACTTTTCACTGAAATGAAACAAAACTACAAAATATTAAAATAAGCTTCATAGTTTATCCTTCATTACCTTAAATAAATTTCACATCTTAATCGTATCTAGAGCAACATTAATTTCACTTGGTTTGGTTTACATTTTCAATACAGATTATGCTTTGTTTCATCAAGCAATTAATTTTTCTCATTTCAGGAAATACTGTGAATTTACAAGCTACTTTGGCAAGAAAATTACCTTAAAGCATAGAAAGTCAATTTCTTAAAAAGAAAAGAAATCAAAGCAACATTCAAGTAGTCTCACTGGTCTCTCACGTTCTTCATCTATAGAACGGGACCGCAATGAAGTAGGCAGTGAATGGCTGCTACGTGCGCAGGCACCGCTTGCCTTCGTTCTGTCAGAAGTGTAGGGTTTGTAAAGTGACAGTGAAAACAGGTGGAAAATAAAGTTTGCTATTACTAAACCACTGGAAATGGGCTTCTTTGTGTTCTTTTGGAGAAATGATATGAGATGAAGTAGCATTTGGTGTACATCCTTCAAAGCTTGAATACACCATCTGTGACCCAACTCTGTTCTCACTTTTGCACTCTCAGTCACCTGACCAGCACAATATTATCTTGTGTGTTGGAAAATGTGTTATTGTTATATATTATATTCAATTATCCAAGTATTTACTAACACTTCTCAGAAGCCTAAGGTAAAATGCAACTATATAAAAACAATATCTTAAAGATCAAAATCACATAGACTTATTATTACTGTTTTACTTATAAAATAAATTTGATGCAGAAAGCTCAACTGCTCTCCCTCCAATACTGTGGAAAAACTATAGCTTTGCTTAGCAGAGCAAAGATTTGGCAGTGAAACCTCTCTCCACTCAAAGTTCTCCCTATTGAGTACATTATAGGAAAGGTAAACAGCAGGCACTTTCCTGGGATTTAAATCCAACAGTCTAGGGCACTTTATTCATTGTCCTTTGCTCCAAGAATTCACATTAGCCTCAAGAGGGTTCTTGGAGAAATGATGTCCAATTCTATTGACAAATAGTAAGACCACAAGAATGAGAATGATATTGCTAAAGATTTGGAAGAACAGGTGCTCCTATAGGCAGGGGCAGAAACTGAGCTACCAAAAAAAAAAAGAGAGAGAGAGAAGTATTCAAGAGGTCACACAATTTGAATCATATGACCACATAAAAAACTTGTATGCAAATATTCACAGAAGCATTAATTCAAAATAGCCAAATATAGGAACAACCCAAATGTCTATCAACTGATAAATTTAAAAAATGTGGTAATGCATACAATAAAATATGATTCAATCATAAAAAGGAATAAAGCACTGATTCATGCTCGAGCATGAACAAAACTTGAAAATATTATACTAAATGAACTGAAAGAAGCCTGACACAAAGACTCACATATTATTCTATTTGGTTCCATTTATAAGAAATGTACAGCCTGACCAGGTGGTGGCGCAGTGGATAGAGCGTCGGACTGTGATGCAGAATACCCAGGTTCGAGACTCTGAGCTTGCCAGCTTGAGCGCGGGCCCATCTGGCTTGAGCAAAAGCTCGTCAGCTTGGACCCAAGGTCGCTGGCTTCAGCAAGGGGTTGCTCGGTCTGCTGAAGGCCCGCGGTCAAGGCATGTATGAGAAAGCAATCGATGAACAACTAAGGTATTGCAATGGCAACAAAAAACTAATGATTGATGCTTCTCACCTCTCTCCATTCCTGTCTGTCTGTCCCTATCTATCCCTCTCTCTGACTCTCTCTCTGGCCCTGTAAAAAAAAAAAAAAAGAAAGAAAGAAATGTACAGATTGGACAAATCCAGAGGCAGAAAGCAGATTACTGGCTGCCAAAGGTTGGAAGGAGGGGAGCGAGGAGAGTGACAGCTAATGGGTATAAGGTTGGTTTTGGGGAGGATGGAAATGTCACACAACCTTGTGTATATATTAATAAACAATGAACTGTACACTTTTAAAGGGTATGTGAATTTTATGGTATCTTTATTATATCTCAATAACTATATATCTCAAATGCTGAAGTATCTATTTTTGGATTTTGCCTTACAAAACATAGGTCCCACTAAGTATCATGGGGGTGGAGAAAATTGAGGCAATATAATAATCATTTCTGGATTAGCAACAACACATAAAGACTTGCTGGGGGAAGTCAATCTGGCATCTAATTGCTGGCTGTGGGATAGGTAAGGAGAATGATTTTGGAGTTCCTCACCAATAAGACATCTAGAAAGACCACTATGATTAGGAGGACAAAAGCCCAACAGAGATCAGCTAGACAAGGTAGCTGACTGCTGAGTGGTCTTCAGAGAAGTGGCAACAGTTCAGGGACTTCCAATACATTGTGGGGATTTGCAGGAGGCAGAGCTAAGACACAGAGCTGCCTAGTGGAAAGCCTTTCCCAGTTCGGACTAGAGCCAAGAAAAGTGTGCCACTTCCATAATTTGGTATTTTCTTGTCACTGGCATTTCCATGTCTCAGATGCAGGATACAAAACCATTTTGTTAAAGAAGTTTTATACAACACATTTATATTTCAAAGTACACACTAAATTAATCTGTATATAAAAACAAAGAAATTAATGAAGCTTACAAATACCATCTGCAGTGATCTTAAGGGCCTGAAATACTCCAAATTTATCTTTCAGGGTACTTAAAAACACCCTTGATCATAATCTTCTTACATTTTACTAATATAGACAATGAAAATACACACATTTCAAAAACACTATTTGAAAATTGCAATACCAAGTGTTCTTTCAATTACTTGAGAGGTTTTTTTTTAACTTCATCCTTACAAATAGAGTGACAGTTTAAACTGTTTTTAATAACATACTTAATTTAGAAGCATGTTATGCCCTCTATAAAAGGTATGTTGGAAGAGCTAAAGTGCTATATTAATAAATACTTATATTACCATTAACATGTTTATAATTATATTTTAAGAACAATACAAAAATCATTAGAACCTTGCCTCCCTGTTCCTACTCTGTTAAGAGCCTTTGAAGGGTGAGGTGACTAGTTAATAAGCAGGCAGTAAAAGAGGAGAATCTCCTTAACAAACTCACTTACTTTGACTAGTAGCCAGCGGATTTCCTGGTTTTGTTTTCTGGACCTCTTCCTGATTTCTCTGATTACAATGTAGAGTCCCTTCTCTTCCACAGAGCTCTGCTTATACTTAGAATGCAACTATGGTTTTCCTTCTCATTCAAAACTGAAGTCTTTACCATGGCCTACTAGGTCGTCTATGATCTGATTCAAGCCTCTCTCTCTAATCACTCTCCCACAACTCTGTCCCTCTCTAAAACTGCTCCAGCCAAACCAGCCTTCTTACTGATTCCACAACATGCTGGGCCTGCTTCTGTCTCAGGGTCTTTTCACTTAACAGTTCCCTTTATCTTAAACGCTCTTTTAATGCCCTGTCATCAGATAGCTGTAGGGCCTTTTTCTCAATTTAATCACATCTGGTAAAATATTATTATTTCATAAAACAGAGACTCACATACCCATTTTAAACCATCCCTCTCAATTCTTTTTTTCATAGCTCTCACGAACTTCTAATACACTGTGTATTTACTCATTTGACCTTTAAGAAATAAGGCCCATAAGGGCAGGACGTGGGTCTGCTTGGTTCACCCACTTTCTCAGCACCTAGAACAATGAGGAGCTCATTGTAGGACCTCACATGTTTATTAAGTGACTGAAGACTTATAAGCTTAATGTCTGTATAGTTTTTGGATAGTCATTGAACCTAATATGTTCTGATGTTTCTTCTATAATAAAAAATGAATTTTCTACACCTAAGAGGAACCAATTTAAAATTCAAATTTGAATTTAAAAAAATTCAAAATTTGAGAAAAATTGAAAGGTAATTTCTGTACATATTGGATCTATAGAGAATCAAGAATAACCTAGAGATGTTTTTCAAAATTCTGATGCCTGAAGTCCACCCAGGGATTCTGATCCAATTGTTTATAGGAGGCCTACTTACTCATCAGACTTCAGCCCCCAAATATCACATATGGGAAAGAAGTTGGGGAAGCAACTTTTTGTTTTAGTTTTTGCTGAAGTGAGGGATAGGATCGAGCAAATAGAGAAGTCTATGTTTTGTCTTCAGCTAAGAAATAGAAAAATTGAAAACATAAGGACCTTTGGATTAAAATACAAACATTTTTGCATTTTTTAAAATAAAAATGTTTAAACCCCTAAGAGCCTTCACTCAATATACTAAAATCTACAGATGTACTTATAGTTATACAGTAAAACAGGTAACTAAATAAAAGATACTTTCAATTCAACATATTTCTCTAAGTTTTCTCAGGTCACATAATAGATAAATACTCAATCTTCATATGCCTTAAAATTAACTTTGGAAATCTATCATTCAGTGCATCAAGAGCATAGAATAAGTACTATATCTGCTGTGGTATAAATTCTTCATTCTAGTATTTTAAGTTATTTCACTGCTATATAAACAGATAAGATAGCAAAGCATACTTTAACAATAGCAGGGATCATTAGTAAGTGAATAAAGACATAGTGAGATTTAAGAAAAGACAAATTTAGAGTCACCTTGGAATGCTCAGTAGGTAGTCTAAGGTGACACTCAGCTCATCCATATTTGTCTGTTCCAAGCATAACGGAATTGTCAGAATGAGGCCACTTCGCCGATCCTTTCCTCCTATTAAAGAAAAAAAAATGATTGAAAGTTCCCCACATAGTTAATTGACTTTTCACACTGAAGACCATCTGCTGACCCAACTGACAATTCTGGCAATTTTAGGAACCTAAAAACCAGAGATACTAGAGGAAAGAAGTCTTTATGATCTAAAACAGTGATGATGGGCAGTCTTTTGAGCTTGGTGTGTCAAAATTCACCAAAAAACCGAGCATAACTCAGGTGGTGTGTCACTTCAAGAAAAACAGCCTAACCGGAAGTCCCAGAACTAGACACTCTGTGCTGGAGTTCTGTTGTTTTGGCCTACAGACACCTCCGGCACAGAGTGTCTGCACTACAGCAAATGTTACATCCTCGGCTACTGCACCTGGCCGTGCAGCAGCCAAGGATGAAACGTCCTTCTTGGCATGCGGCCCCGTACTTCTCTGGTATGCGGCTGCATGCGGCTGCGTGTCAGCGAAAATGGCTACGCGTGTCAGTGCTGACACGTGTGTCATAGGTTCGCCATCACGGATCTAAAACGTATAAAGTGAAAAAAATGACTCCTATGGGCGACGTGAACACAACTCATGATGTACCAACCATATGTAATCTCATTTTATTAGATCAACCATATAAATTACTGATATTCAACCATTTTATTTAATCTCAATAAATGGCAATTTCAAATGGTTCAACATAATAGATTAATAGTGACTTTCAATTAACTATGTTTTTTGTTTAAAATATGTTTTTTTTTTTTAAATAGACTGCACCCATGGTTATTAAACTCTATCCCCTGAATAATTATGCTGGTTTAGAGTTTTTCTCTATTTTTAAAAAAGTTTAAAAATTAAGTATTAATTTAATGATTAAAATAATTAATGGTCAATAGAGACAGCCAAGAGTGGTGGGCTAAGAGATGTTTCATTTGCTCCTCAAAAAATGCTAAGCTTTATCCCTGCATTACACCAAATTAAAAAAAAAAAAGGTTATCATATCTGGACTGCAGCCCTCTGACCCACTGTGAAATTGTCTTCAGAAGACAGGTCAAACATCCAGAACATTTAACCTCATGCCCTCAGCTCTGACTAATAAAGACAATAAAATAATCACTGGTGTAAAAGCAAAAGAAGGAAGAAGCCAAGAGAAAAAAGACTTTCAAGATACGTAAGGTCAACAGAGTCAAATGCTTCACAAAGACAAGTGTCATAAGGAAGCATATATGTCAGTGATAAAGATTATAAGACTAATAGGCCCTGGTCTGTTGGCTCAATGGTAGAGTGTCGGCCTGGCATGTGGATGTCATGGGCACACAGGAAAAGTGACCATCTGCTTTTCAAACCCCTCCACCCCTGATTCTCTCTCTCTCTCTCTCTCTCTCTCTCTCTCTCTCTCTCTCTCTCTTGCTTCCTCTCCCACAGCCATGACTCGACTGGTTCAACTGAGTTGGCCCCAGGCTCTAAGGATGGCTCCATGGCCTTCCCCCTCAGGTGCTAAGAATAGCTCGGTTGACAAACAACAGAGCAACGTCCCACATGGGCAGAGCATACTGCGTAGATTCTGGTCAGGGCGCATATAGTAGTCTGTCTCTGCCTCCTTTCACTTAATAAATTAAAAAAAGAAGAATATCCACTGTTGGCAACAGTGCTGTGCAAACAGATATTTTGAAACAATTTTGTTAGAGGGCAAACTGACAAAGCCTACCACAAATTTAAATGTAACACATCTACTTTGACATGCTATTGAATTTGTACAAAATGTACAAATTGAATAAAAATGTTACCTACAACACTATTCATATCAGAAAAGAATGGAGAAAAATATAAAGGTCAATTTGTAAGGGAAGAAGTTTCTTTATAAAAAGGAAATACATGTTAAATAAGGAAACAATACTAGTGGATAATATTTTTGTCCAATAGGCCTATTTACAGTGATACAATATGCTTTGAGAAAAATATATTAGTAGCCTAAATATCAAGAAAAATCTGATTGGATCTACAGAAAGTAAGAAGGAAAAAGCAAGATAATATAACCCAAATAATCCTGAGCAGATGATGGGCCACAGTACCTATTTCTAAAGCATGGGCTAATTTACCCAGTGATCCAAAAATACCAGAATCTCTATACCCAATAATGTACCATGCCACTGCTCTCCCACGGATAAAGTATCTCACAGCTTCTGACTCCCCTCAGCTGGTACAGAGATTGGGCCAATAATTGATGGTAAAATCAAGCCTGTATAACCAAGTTCGAACAGTAAGAAGTGAAAATCATGTAAATGATATTTTATAACTCTTATAGCACACTGAAATTTTCTCATAGGAAGATAGAAGATAAAGGTTAGAATGTAGGCTATCACAAAAACTAATTACATGTACTCTGATTTCAGAAACAATCATTTAGATGCTGTCTAGTTGATTATTCTTGGAGTGTATCACTTATTTCATTTTCATATCAGTGAGATGTCATGATATCTACCTTGTAGAGGTCATTTTAACCAAATTACAGAAAAGAATAAAAATTGCCCTGCCAAGAAACCATAGTGAGAGAGCTGTTTCGCAGAGCTATCCATTCTGATTAAAAGACGTCTCAAACACCTCTGAAACAAACCTTCAGAGAAAAATGAAGTGCATTTCTGTCAAACTTATCACACACAAAAAAGGAATTTAAACAAGTTTATACATCAAATGTTTCCAATTCTAAGAAGAAAACATACCTGAAAGAAAGGCTAGTTTTTTCTTCAGAATGGGTAATATTACTGAGGCCTCCATTTTACTCCAGGAAACTCTTCAGTTCTGAAAACAAGAAAGTTACATATCAACCACAAGATGATAATTACTCTAAGAATATATATACTCTTATGATGGCTTACACCAGGATTTCCCAATCTCAGCACTACTTACACATTCTGAGTCAGATTTATTCTCTCTATAAGGAGCTGTCCTGTGCATGCATAATATTTAGCAGCATCCCTAGCCTTTATTCACTAAAATAGCAAGAGCATCCCCATTCTCAGTTTTGACAATCAAAATGTTTCTAGACATTGTCAAACACCCTCTGTTGGCAAAGCCACAAGCAGTTGAGAATCCCACTGGCTTTACTGTTTTTCAGAGCAATATTCTTGGGCTAGAACAGTGCCTGGTACACCACAGTAACTCAATAAACTATCTGGTGAATAAAAAAAAGAATCAATCAAACAGGCAATCATTTCTTCACTGGTCTCCTTATTAATTTTACAGCTTAATTCCAAATACCCGATTCTTTCAGTTCCACTATTAAACAACTTTCTCATATTTCCCATATATTTGATTCTCCATAATACATGGTAACACATCTTTTCTTCATGCTTACCTCAAGATATTTAATCCAGTTTCAATTTTTGTCCCCATTATTAACTACCTCCATCTCTCCACATTTTGTACTTTTAAATTCTCCAGGGAAATATATTGGCTCAGTTGATCTTTTTGTACCAAGCTATAACTCAATGTTCTTGGTTTTCTAGTGCCTACTTGGCCACAACCAGGTGTTATGCCGAAATACAAGGTGGGGCTATCCATACAGCAAGCGCTAAAAAGGACAAGAGTTCCCCTCAAAAGGGAGTTCTAACATGGCAGGCAGCTGAAAGCTTGGCCAGCCCTGTTTAACATCAAAAGAGGATTTAGAGAGAAGGACCTTTAAAACAAAACAAAACAATAAAATCAAACGTTCAAGCATATTATCCATCTACATTTAGTTTCACCTCTCAGAAAGTATTCGCCATCATATTTTATTCCTTCTCCAGCTGTCCCATCTCACACCCACCCACCATCATAATATATAGTTAACAGTTCCTTGGAGTACAACATGAAGTTGCATTACATTTAGCGAAAGTATTCTCTCTCTTTTTAAAACAGCCTCTTTTTAAAATTGCTATATAATTGACATACAACATATTAGTTTCAGTTGTACAATATATTTTTATATAGTATGAAGTAATTACAGTAAGTCTACTTATATTTGTTACTATATGTAGTTACAAAATTTTTATTTTCTTGTGATGAGAACATTTAAGGCTTACTCTCTTAGCAACTTTCAAATATATAATAGAGTATTATTAACTAGTCACTAGAAAGCACACTCTCTTAAAAATAATTTTCTAGCAGAGTAGAAAATATGACTCTTCTATATGAAAGAATATTATTCAGCAAATACTTGCTATAAACCTATTCCGTTTCAAGCACTGTGCTAGCAGCTAGAGCTAAAAATTAAAGTCCTGCCCTAAAAAATGAATAAATAAATAAAGTAGCCTTAAAAAAAACCCACATATTAAGGGAAATAAGCAAAACTACTTAAACAAATATATTTTATAGCTTTTTTGTATACAACCAAAAAAAAAAAAAGCCACTATTTCCACCTCTATACAAATAACACACACTATCAAACTAAATACAATATATTCTTATCAAGTTTTATCCCAGAATATTTGTTTGTAATTTATTCATTCATTTTTGTTCTACATCAGCCCAGGCTAACATAATATTAGTAGGAAGTATAGGGAAAAGTTCACATTTTATACTAATCTAAAACCAGTACCCTTCCATGTTTCCAGATCAATATCTTAACCTGATGGGTCTGTAATCCAGCTCTACAAGAACCAGACAGCTCAGATTCACATCTCTGGTCCCTTCTCCTTTAACCAGCTTGTCAGAGCCCGCATTTGAAAGATGTATAATGATGACAATAATAATGACTATGACAATTAAAAATAAATGTTTACTATAAGGCATGCATTATCCTAAGTGATTTATTTGTATTAACTTATTTAATCTTCACAACATATTTATATGTTGAACTATATGAGGTAAGTACTATTATTATCCCCATTTTACAGAAGAATTAACTGGAGCTTAGAGAGTCAAAACATTGTCCAACATCTCACAGCTAATAAGTGGGGAAGTTAGGATTCACAGCTAAGCAATCTGGCTCCAGTAATGATGTTCTATCAGCTTACCAATAAAACAGCTCAGAAAATATCCAGCGACATCTGGTCAACTGAACAGGATGGAGCTCTAGATTATATGCAAAATTAAAATACCTAGAGAATACATGTGTGTTCGTGCCATGCTAAGGTGCCAGCCCTTTTGCCCACCAATTCTTTTGTATCATCAGTGCAAATGTCAACACAGTGAAAAGGGCAAAGATTCACTATAAAGGTAGTTCGATCTCAAAGACCCCTGAAAGCTAGAAAGAAGAGAACTGCTGATCTAGGCTGTCAATGGGATGCTCCTACAAAAGGATTTCAATCTTGAGGCAGTAATGCAGATACAGGAACAGTCGTAGAAAGAGAACTGGCTTCCAAAATCAGGCTTTTCCTATTGTATGGATACGAATTTTCAACTGCCTTTGGTTCCTTCTTATTTTCTGAGTCTATTTCACCAACCTTCCCATCAATCAGTTATGTATACATCCTTCCAATAAATCCCACTTCTGCTTGAGTAAATATGAGTTGGCTTCTCTACAAGTCAAAGGAGAAACTGACTGGTATAGAAAAAATAACTAATTTAAGAGTAGATCAGGTCTGTAGTCATTGTAATGCTGCTTCTTTTTTAACCTATTGTTATTTATTCTAAATAAAAGTGTTCATCATTATATTAAAGTTTTAAAAAACCCAATTAATCAGCACCCAAGAGAAAAGAACATCTTAAATTCCTATGATCCAACAAAGCATAAGAAATATGAGATGCAGCGACCCTTAGAGTCTGTATTATCTAAGCATTGCAAGTCAGGTGATTAATTTTGCCAACAAATATGAACTTTTTCACCATGGTGTTCTCCATATACTTAGAGCAAAAAGGGAGATGATTTCAGTCTCCAGTCTAGATTTACCCTGGCAAATTATGCTATCCAAAAAATATCTTACATTTTATCCGTCTCCTGAGAGATAGATGCTTTATCCAAACTCTTTAGTTTATAGAACCACTTCAGAATGTCAAAATACTAAATTGGTTTAACCCAATATCTTCTTTAAAAACATCCTGAAAGTGAGACTATGAGACATGGACAAGAGTGTGGTGGTTACGGGGTGGGGGGAGGGAGGAGACGGTGAGATGAGAGAGGGGGGAGGGGAGGGGCACAAAGAAAACCAGATAAAAGGTTACAGAGGACAATTTAACTTTGGGTGATGGGTATGCAACATAACTGAATGATAAGATAGCCTGGAGATGTTTTCTTTGAACATATGTACCCTGATTTATTGTCACCCCATTAAAATTAATAAAAAACTCAAAAAAATAAAAAACATCCTGAAAGTGATTGCTGGGAAAACAGCTCTGTTAGGCCTGCTCGTTTGTACTTTGCCTGATTAGTGTGTGAGCACGGGGCAGCACCACATGTACATTGTCTATGTGAGGCTACAGTGCTTGCCCTTCGGGTGGATGGTGGGTTGCGGATTACCTGCCTGCTACTCGGAGGGGCCATTTTGCTGTTCCTTTGCCTGAGAAGAGGTTTTCCCCTGCCTGTTTGCTGGTCACCACTGTGAGACTCTATTAAACGGGATGGGCCCAACACTTCCTGGCTCTGCAGTTTCTCTACCATCTGCCCAAATCCAATGTGGGCCTGCCTGGCCTCAGCCATTGGCATTACAGTGATGAAAAAGAACTTTAACATATAATGAGAAATATAGGTTTTTTGGATGTGTGATCTAAGAGCAAACAAACTGATGGATAAAACGTGAAACAGTCAAGAGATGAAAGCTATAATGTTTACTCTTTATGCCTCCCTCCCTTCTAGTCTCCTTTCCACCAATCTCTTTCATTGTTGTTATTAAAGAGATGGTAATGAAAAATGACTATTGAACACCACTAGTTCCGATTAAATTTAGTTTTTCAAAAGTCATTTGTTTTTTATTTTAAATATTTAGCACTGCCATGAAAAAGAAAAACAAAACAAAAAAACAAATTTGCCTGTCGCTGGTTATCTTATGTATCTCATAGTAGCTAAAATAATGTACAAAACACACACACACACACACACACACACACACACACACACACAGAAAATATCTTGCAAAATATAACCATCCACTGCCATCACCACAATAAAATGTTAATATGAAGGTACCAGAGCTCATGCTCTTTTCGCCAATGGGATAGACAACAGGTCATTATCTCTCACAAGAAGCTTATTCAACCTTAAATATAGTTGAGTGGAATTTTTTCACAAAAAAAGAAATGAAGCCAATGACAGGCATTCACCTGATGTGAATTAATGAACAGTGGCAAGGAAAATACATTTTTTAAAAAATATTTGCCAAGTGAAGGAGGCTAAGAAATGGAAAAATTAAATAATTCACAACATGCTTAATAAAAAAACATGCCATGTTTCATACATGGTCATTTTAAATGGCATATTTTAAGCCACAACTTATTAAATATAAAAGAGGCAGAAAACTAGAATTTATAGTAGATGAGGTACCTTAGAGACTGGTGAACATAAAGAAAAATCTACAACCACACTGCATGTTACCTTCAACCAAAAACAAGAAACACCAAAGTAAATTAATATCATTCCTAAGTACAAAATAAATCCTACCTAAAACAGAGCTATTTTACAGTTGGGGATAATAAATTCTGAGAACTAGCCTGACCTGTGGTGGCGCAGTGGGTAAAGCATTGACCTGAAATGCTGAGGTTGCTGGTTCAAAACCCTGGGCTTGCCTGGTCAAGGCACAGAAGGGAAGCAATTACTTCCAGTTAATGCTTCTCATTCCTTCCCATCTCCTCTCTCTAAAATAAAAAAATAAAATCTTTAAAATAATAAAATAAATAAATTTGGAGAACTAGAAATATAGAGAGACTAAATTTCTACTGATATTTATATCCATTTTCTTTGAACATCTTTCCAAGATCTTGTAGAGTTGAAAAGAAAAAAATTGGGCAACCAAGTAGTGAAACTGTTATCTTGTTCCCCAAGAACAGAGACCAACTCATGTTTACCTTTGTATTTATTCACTCATCTAACAAATCTATAATGAGTACCTACTGAATCAAAGCAGGGTTAGGTAAGATATACCCAACATTCAAAAAATATCTGATAAATGGGTAGATAAATGAATGAACAAACATAGGAAACAGCAAATGAAAACACCCTTGGAATCCTACCATTATCACAACCACCTAGATGTCAACACCTTGTGGTGCAATCATAGAATTATATATGCGTGGTTTCCTTTAAAAAAGCAGCTCCTGTTTCTTTTTCCTGGGGCAGCCTCCCACAGATCCAGGAGCTATATAAAATTGCTGGATGCTGGAGAAAGGCAGGTCTACAGACAGTGCTGTAATGGACATAATGGGTGCTATCAATGGGAAGCCAATAGAGGGCAGCAGAGGATATATTGAGTAGCAGGAAAAGGGAACTGCAGGTCTTTTAATCAAGACTGGGTAAATTACAATTCATAAGAGACTGTAACTGATGATATGAGTGGGTGCACTGGAACTCCTCTTTCAGCAAATATAAATCAACCAGTTTATCTGGAAAATTTAGTTAGGCTCTTCAAACAGTATTATTAACAACCAGTGAAAACCCATCAGGATAGCCTAAGGCTAACTAAATCATCTCTGTCTATACAGTGATGGGCAGTCTTTTGAGCTTGGTGTGTCAAAATTCGCGAAAAAACCGAGCATAACTCAGGTGGTGTGTCACTTCGAGAAAAACGGCCTAACCGAAAGTCCCAGAACTAGACGCTCTGTGCTAGAGTTCTGTTGTTTTGGCCTACAGACCTCCAGCACAGAGTGTCTACACTACAGCAAATGTTTTACCCTCGGCTACTGCACCTGGCCATGCAGGAGCCGAGGATGAAATGTCCTTCTTGGCATGCGGCCCCATACTTCTCCGTTATGTGGCCGCGTGACATCGAAAATGGCTACGCATGTCAGTGCTGACACATGTGTCATAGGTTCACCATCACAGATCTATAAGTCTACATCATACAGACATGTAATGGCAATAGAAAAAATCAGAATGTGAGCTCCTTAACCTTGTATTTCCAGAAGAAATATTGTCCTTAATTTCAGATTAAAAATACTTTCAACTGTTGTTATAAAGAGCATTCTTAGAGATTAAAACAAACAAATGAGCACACTTGCTCAATATGGTACTCGCTAGTACCTAAGTGAGTTCATCTCTGCATATCCATATACAGGCAGTCCCTGGGTTAGGAACGAGATGGGTTCTATAGGTTTGTTCCTAAATTGAATTTCTATGTAAGTTGGAACAGGTACATTTACCTATTAATTGCAACTTAAGACAGATGCTTGTCTTAACACAGTATTTATTTTTACCTTTCTGTGCATATAAATACTTAAACATTTTCAAATATAACCTAAAAGAATCTTGGATGATGCCGATGATGGACTTGCTGCAGAGGATGGGACTGGTGTTTGAGTCAGGGTCTGATTCTGCTGCTGGAGTCAGTTTCTTGAAGTAGGCATCAAGAGAGGTTTGTACAGAGCTTTTCTTTTTCTCATCATAAAGGCCCTGAAGCATGTCTGGCCTTCAGTAACTGCACAGTAAACTTTGGTGAACTCTGTAGCAGGATATTGCTCCCCTAACTTGGCCATTCCTGCTTCAATGAGATGAAAGGCATCAGTTAGCTCTTCTGTAGAAAAATTTTTCAGTTCTGGAGTTTCTAGGTCCCTGTTCTCTTCCCTAAATGCTATTATCTGCTGCTCTAGTTCCATAAGGTCTTCACTGGTTAGTTCTTTGCATGGGAGTCAAGTAGTTCTATGATATCATCTTCACTAATGTCCAACTGCAATTGATTACCAATAGCCCTTACGGCACTCTGTTCATAAGTACAAGTTGGATGTAAGTCAGATGTTTGCAACTCAAGAGACTCATTGTATATGAAATTACAAAGAAAATAAATTATTCCTCAAGTTCAGGATAGTAAAGTGACGCCAGTTGAAAATATATGTAATTTGTTATTGCAAGTGCCAGTATACAATTATTAATCCGGTTTTACAATACTGGCAGTTCTAAATGAAAGATCAACAATTCTTCTGGATACATTTTAAACAAAAATGATAACATAGTCGTTAACTTTCATCACAACACAGTACTATCCAAAACTGTTATTCCTCTAAATAAAATTCAAATCTAAAGTATCACTGTATAATACAACTTTTATAAATGGATCAGGACCTAATTTATTCAGTGAGGAAAAGAGAAAGAAAGAAATAAAAGAATGAAAAGGAAAGAGACCTTGAGATTCCCATGAAAATATTAGTAATCTACCCTGAAAGAAAGGAAAATTCTGCACTAAAAAGTCCAGCTGGATATTAAAAAGTCTTACACTGTATTTAAACTTCAAACATTCAAAAGTCTAATGGTATTGATACACTGCCTCTTAAAAACTCTTTCAAAATCTACAAACTAAGCATCTACCCCTACACTGCCCTCCCAGCCCTGCCCTGCCCCTTCTCAGCAGGAGCCACTGACACTACTGTACAGTCAGAAGCAGGGGGAAGTCAGTTCCTTTTAAGAATTCCTCACCCCTCTAGCTATTCTACCAGACCCTTAAGAGGTATAAACCTCCATTTCTAAAGGTCCAGCTTCAAAAATTCCTTAATTGTATGAATTATTCAAATTTTTGGCTCTTCTTATTTGTGTTAATTTATTGATAAAGCCTCAGGAGTTTGGCAGTTTGTTCACCGAAACTGGGCCAGCAAAAGGAAAAATGTGTTGCTTTAGAGAAGTGAATCAGGCTTGTGGAATTCCAGGAAGGTAAAGATAGTTTTGGTATCCTCAGGTATAGAGTACCTCGTGGCTAGAACCTCTTTACTTGCTGTTGGAGCTCTTGACCAGCATGGCTGCTACAACTGAGTCTTGCACTGAGCTCCAACAAGCCTGGACCACTTCCTTCTCAAGGGCAATGGATGTGTCCACTGAGTTCCCCGGATGGATATGTCTTCTTTCATCAACAGAGGAGGAAGCAAGCCCAGCCACAATAACTTTTTTAACTCATGTTGTAATTTCTACATCTCAACCCCTCTTCATGTGCTCCAGATGTCTCCTGACCTCCTTTTCATCTCAAAATTCCTCTGGGTCATCACCATACATACCTCTTCTCTCCTGACTTTTATCCTAGAAAAAAGTGATCTTCTTCTATCTTGGCAAAGACACATATGCCTTTCATTCAGCTGATCTCAGACTAACTCTAATATACATATTAGGTTCAGATGTATTATGGAGTTCCTAATACAAATAACTAGCATACAAATTAATTTTGGGTATCCAACCGTTTATACAGGGTGGAGCAAAAGTAGGTCTACAGTTTTTCACATGGAAAATACTACAATAATTAATAAATTATACAAGAATAAATTGTTTCATGTACTCACAATTGTAAACCCATTTTGCCCCACTCTGTATATTAGATAACACACAGATACAAAAAAAGTACTTTTGTTCAAACAAAATAAAATACTATTAAATTTATTTATTTATTCATTATTAAGTGAGAGGCGGGGCGGCTAAGACAGACTCCCATATGCACCCTGACTGGGGTCCACTTGGCAAGGCAAGCCCCCTCCCAGGCAATGCCCTGCCCTTCTGGGTCGCTGCTCCATTGCTTGGCAACCGAGTTATTTTAACACTGGAGGTGAGGTCATGTAACTATCCTCTGTGCCCAGGCCAACTTTGCTGAAACCATCTGAGCCATGGCTGCAGGAGGGGAAGGGGGTGGGGGGAGGTAGAAAGGTAGATGGTCATTTTTTCTGTGTGCCCTGACCGGGAATTAAACCCTGGACTTCCACATGCTGGGCCAACGCTCTATGGCTGAGCCAACCACCCAGGGCAAGTTATTTTGTTTATGTATATAATGTAATGTGTGTGTGTGTGTGTGTGTGTGTGTGTGTGTGTGTGTGTGTGTGTGTATTTGGTACATACCAAGGACCACACTGGAAAAAAGATTAAAAATAGTACCAAAAATTTTCTTTAATATTTAACAAAAAGATGGAAAACTATTCGAGAAGTAGAAATTATAGTATTATCCAGGCAGAAAGAAGTCAGTGGAACATGTGAGAGTTGTTTTCCATCAGACTAAAAGTACAATTTTTAAAAATGTATATTATATCACTTCTTAGATAAAACACAAAAATGATACTGAACATACTGCAAATTCTTTAATTTATTTAAAGCTGAAATGTCATTTCATTATCACATGGAATGTAATATAAGGCACATATGGAAAGCTTTCTAGAATGATCACCTCTTTTATCCCTCATAAGAACTGTTTAACAATACTTGCTACCTTTCCTAAGCAAAGACCTTCCCACTCTAAACCTCTACAGGATTTTGTTCCAAAGAGTTGTTCTACCTGAAAGCAATTTAGTACAGTGGTAAAGATTATGGCCTTGGAGCCAGGTGTGACCCCAAGGCAGCCACTTAACTAGCAAGATGATTTGGGCAATTCACTTCATTTCTTTTATGGAAATGATCACAAAACCTAACTCACAAGACTGAGGATTGGGTGAGTTAATGTATAGTGTTTAATATACTGCAGGATGGTAAGCACTCAGTAAGTGGCATCTATTATTAGTAGTAGTTAAATTTTTCTCCCTCCACTAATTACTGGTTTGCTACCGCTGATTCTCCACTGAGGTTACAAGCAAAGCATTCCCACTAAGACCTTCTTGATCTAACATACTAAATTATAACTTTATTATTAGTAACTTAACACATTATGGCATTTTAAAAAAATATTCCAAGAATATTATTTCATTCTCAGAATAACATACAATTTTATTAATATCTCCATTTTTTTCTGATGAGAAAACTGAGGTACAGAAAAGTTAAGTAATCTGTCCAAGGCCATACAGAAATTAACAGATTTATAAATCACAGACTTAGACCCTAGGGAGCATCTAGTCCAACTTTTTCATTTTACTGATAAGGAACCACCTGTCTTAGTCCATCTGGGCTGCTATAACAAATATACCATAGAATGGGTAGCTTATAAGTAAAAGAAATTTATTTCTCACAGTTCTGGAGGCTGGGAAGTCCAAGATCAAGGCACAGAGAAAGGCTCAATGTCTGATGAAAGCCCACTTCCTGATCCAGAGGGCCATCTCCTACACGTGTCCTCACAGGGTTAAATGGACAAAGGAGCATTCTGGTGTCCTTTTTATAATAGCACTAATCACCTCTCAAGGCCCCAACTCCAAACACCAAAACACTGGGGATTAGTTTTCAATACATGAATTTGGGGGGAACATAAACATTCAATCTAGAACAGAAACTGAGGTCTAAAGACCTAGATTTACCCTCCTAAAGCTGCACAGAAAGTTAGTTAACATGAAACCCAGGCTCCTAAAATTAACTGCACAATGCTTCTCTCCACTGTATATGTTGTCATATAGTAAAGTCCAAATTAAAAACACAGAAATAACAGAGAACCATTATTTCATATATGTTAATTTTTTATATAAAAAAAATGTCCTCACAAAAATTAACACACAAATGTTCAAAGCAGTATTAGTCATAACATTAACTTAAGACGGGAAAATAACCCAAATGTCTATCAATTCTGAATGGATAAACAAAATGTGGTACATCCATATAATAAAATATTATTTGACAATTAAAAAAATGAAGTAATGATACATGGTACAACATGGATGAATCTTAATACATTATGCTAAGTGAATAAGCCAGACACCAAAGACCACATATTACATGGTTCCATATATTTAAAATATCAAAAACAGGCAAATCCATAAAGACAGAAAGTACATTAGTCATTGCCTAGGGCTTAGGGTAGGCATGGGAATGGCTGATAATGGACATAAAGATTCTTTTGGGGGGGTTATGGAAATGTAAAATAAAATTTTGATGGTTCCGTAAATCTACTAAAAATCACTAAATAGTACATTTTAAATGGTTAAATCTTATCACATATAAATTTTAGCTCTTTAAATAAAAATTTTAACCATTTTTTATTTAAAGGTGGCAAAAATAATTTTAAAAATAAACAAAACTTCCCATTTTGTAAAACAGAAGTCTACATAAAAATGATTGTACTGAAAGTATTAAAAACTAAAAATATGTAAGCAGAATGTTCCAGAAACTCTGTAAAATGAATTGCATATGCTGAAAAATTTATCCCCCTGACTTTCACTATAATTAGAACACATTGCTATGAAAAAACTTCACTGCAAAGACAAATTTCTTTCAACACTATACATTCTGGATGGGTTAAAACAATAAAAATAAAAAAGATCAAATGCATTTAAATAGAGGGAAGAAAAAAGAGTATATGCAATAATGTTGATACCATTTTTATGTTCATAGATGCCCAAACTTTATCACTCAATATATTAGTACTACAAAGGCAATGTAGATTTGCTTTTTGTTTTTAACCCATAGAGAGGTTTATAAATAAATCTCACGGTATCTCAAAGGTTTTCACACAAACACATAAATACATTCAAAATTTTATTCAAGGTTAAATATTTATTCTTTTCAAGAGTATCATGTTTTAAAATAAATCAAGTTTGGCTATGGCTGGATGGTTCAGTGGGTATAGCATCATCTTAGCACACCAAGGTTGCAAGTTCTATCCCTGGTCAGGGCACATATGAGAAGCAACCAATGAGTGAACAACTAAGTGAAACAATGAGTTGATATTTCTCTCTTTCCCTTCCCCCTGCCTCCTTCTCTTCCCTTCCCCATCTTTTCTTTCAATAAAAGAACATTTTTTTAAAAACAAGTTTGCTTTTGAGAAAAGTATAAAATGTGCCTTTGAATTAAAAAATTACTCACACTGTTTTGCATTTCCTAAAACTCAAAGGTTTACAGGATCACTGTAGGTAAGTTACTTTGGAAACATCACCTATACTACAGTAAAAGGTTGGCACTCAAGTTAGTTATATTTATTTCCTTAAGCCTCCAAATAAAAATAACAGTAATATAACTGAGAATGTTCTGTGTATAAAGCAGTATTCTAATCACTTTCTAGGCATTGTTTCATTTATAACTC
This sequence comes from Rhynchonycteris naso, assembly GCA_037038555.1. NCBI lineage: Eukaryota > Metazoa > Chordata > Mammalia > Chiroptera > Emballonuridae > Rhynchonycteris > Rhynchonycteris naso. Next base: position 53,969,320 of record CM072997.1, on the reverse strand, counting down.
ACAACAATCCCATGAAGTTAAAATTAGTGTTGTCATCATTTAACAGGTGAGCAAACAGGCTTAGTAAGATGAAGAGAGGTTAACCTGCCCAAGGTCACACAGCTTCGAAGTAGCAAAGCTGGCATATAAACCTAAGGCTGAGTCCAAGATAAATTATATTACCTCTTAAGCTCTTGTTTAATGTAGTAACTTTTATTACAACATGAATAATAACATTCCTTAAGATTTCTTGGATTGTTCACTTTTTAGATATAACATCAAGGCTATTTTTGTTAAAAAGAGTATCTTTAAGTGACATGTACTTTAATATTTACAGATAAAAATGTCTGGTATTTACTGAAACAAAGGGATGGTTATACGTAGAATAGGATTGGCTACGTGTTAATTGTTGAAAGTTTATGACAGGTCAACAGTGGTTCATTTCACTGTTCTCTGCTTTTCCATGTTTGAAACCATCCACGTTTAAATTAAGAAAACTAAATCTTTAAACGTACTAATACTATGAGAGGAAACTACATTCCTTTTATTTTTGTACTTAGTAATATTTTCTGTATTTCAAAATCAAGGAGAGGGAACAGACTATACATAATTTAAAAATATTTATCATCATATTCTAAAGTTCTTTATGAAAAGAGATCTGAGTATTTGGTCCTCAGTAAGCCTGTGGAGGAGAGGTAGGCCAATTCTGACAATGCAAAAACCAGAAGATAAAAAGAGGCAGGCATGCAGGGAGAAACCCTGCCTTTGCTGCTTCATTAGTATTGGAGACTCTGTTCCCAGTCTCTTTAGGACTTTTTCACACTGTGACTAGAGTAATTTTCTCAGCAATCACCCTCTCACTCTCAATCACTATCACCATGTTCTAATCATCAAGTGATTGAATAAGATAACAAAAGTGTATGTCCACAACATGCATTCACTGTGATGTGTGAATAGTAGTGGCAGGTCAAAGACCAGGCAGATCGCTCAGGTGAACAGTCAGTTAACTATACATTGTTTGACCCAGAAAAGAAAGAAGGTCCAAGGGTTTTGCATGAATCACGCATTAACACTTACGAGCATGTTCCAATTTATAAACAATTTATTTTACCTGTATAGTCAATAGAGCCAAAAAAATGTTATTTCTGATATTAATGTAGGTGTTGGCTCAGTCCTTTGAATGTGTCGATTTGTTTCACTAGGAAAACACCTGGCAAATGACCAACACACAATAAATACTCCTTGAATAAACTCCCTTCTTAGGATCCTGCCAGCTTTTTCATTTAGGTGCCACTGGGCAGAATAATTAGGAAGCAGAAGAAAAAGGGAAAAACAAACCTAGATAATTTTATAGTGCTTGACAAAGCACTATGACTAGAGCATGCATTACTCTGAACAGAATATTAAATTAAATTACATAGTTTAAGGATCTTTATTGAAAAGTACTAGGACTTGGCCCCTCAGAATCATGAATGAAGAGAAGCACTTTATAAAGCCTTCTTTATACTAAGCCAATTCTAACTTTTGCCTTTTAGAATGGTTTGTTTAACTTTACTACATTTAAAGTCTAAATGAGTTTTCATTATCTATATTTCAACATTTGGAAAAATTTTTCCATTTTCTAAAATTACAACTTCACTTTTATTACAATACACAATCACTCTCTCCTCCACCTCACTTTCTCACTTTAATATCTAAAAATACTTTCCATTTCTTAGTTATTTCTTGCTGTACTTAGATGGCTTCTGACTCAGACACCCTCATCTCACTTGGCAGATTATCCGATCTGTAGAAGCCACAAAAGAACCACAGAGGAAACTCGGGATTCCTCTGAACAGTCAAAAATATTTGTGCCAGCAAGTATTTCTAATAAGGCAATATCATTTCTGTCATCAACTAATACTATATTCTAGAAGTGCGACTGTGACAATAGCAATTAGAAAAAATAATTTTTGTAGAAACACACAACATAACAAAGTCAAGTTTTTTAAATGAAATACTACGATGGTTGTTTACACACAAATAATTTAAGTTTAAAAGGGCTTTCTTGAAGTGTTCACTGCATCTAGAAGAAAGCATACCAGTTAGGTAGGAGGCAACAAAGCTGCACTTCCTGTTTTTAATGACTTCTGTACTGTGTGTGGAGCCCCTGGAAACCTTAAGCAAGTTGCTTTACCTCTCACCCAGGTGCCATTCTGTGTAGGGTGAGATGCCAGATTCTTTCATTAAATCCCCCTTTTAGTTTCAGCTCATTAAATTGGCCTAAATGCTTAAAATTAAAGGAACCCGACCTAACACAATCACCTTTCCTGAACTCCTTCCTTATGATCTCTCCACCGCCCAAGAATCTATCTTGATAGCTATCAACCACTGAGGCAAACTGAGAGGCCAAAATCATTTACCCTACATGGGGAAATAAAGACATCCAACAAACAAACTATACTTTGCTACAGGGACAGAGGAGGGGACTCTTAAATTAGTATTCTCATACAAACCCCTAAAATATCAGCCCTGCTCACAGAAATGCAAAGGCATAAGCAATTTTCATCTATGTAAAACTCTAACAAATCAGAAAAATTAAGAATGACAAGTACCTGCAAAGAAACAATAAAGCAAAAAACTTTAATGTAATGTTCCAAATTGAATTATTGCTTAAACAAGCACTTGGGTTATAAAAAGAAAACACTCTGGATCAGAAATTTAAGACCTAGAAATGGAATGGATAAAAGCAAAGAGAAATGAAAGAAGAGATGACTGAACTCAAGTAGAGAGAAGAAAAAGACAAAATCATATCAGAATTAAAGACTAAATTAGAAGGTGCTCAAGAATAAATTCAAATAATAAAAGGCATGGAAGGAAACAGTAAAATAACCAAAAGAATGAAAATGAGACAACGAAGTAAAAATACTATAGTAAATTACTGAAATCAAAGACAAAGAGAATACAATCATGCACAATTGAAGTCCCTGAAAGAGAAAAACAAAGCACTGAAATAAATTAGTATTTAAAACTATAATCAACAGAAACAAAATACCCAATTTTATATGTTAAAAGGATCCATGAGGTAGCAGGGAAAATTGACCTGCTACAATAAACTCTAAGTTAAACAGACTTTAAAAACAAAAAGGGAAATAAAATATAAAATTCCAAGCAGAAGTATCAAGTAACTTACAAGGGCAAGAAAATCAACACTGGTATTAGGCTTTTTCAAAACAACAAGGCCACACTACATATAAACAAGGAAAAGAAATGTGAACCAAGAATTTCATTTCTGGGCAAGCTGTCCTTTCAGTGACAAGGCTATAAAAAAACAACTTTAAATATACAAGAACTCAGAGAAAGTTATGACTGTGAACTCTTAAGAAAATTAATAAAAACTGAGATACAGCTAACTAGTAGGTGACTGAGAAACATCAGCAAAGGGCTAATCATAAGGACTTTCTATCTTAGTTGTAGAACTGAAAGAAAGACAAGGTTGCAGTTTAAGCATGAAAACATAAGATATAATGCAACTAAAAATGGGAAGAGAGAAAAAGAAAGCCATAGAATAAACTCATTGACAGATGGAATAGCAATAGTTAAGAATGAAGCGCACTCTTAAAAACATAAAGGAAAGTAGAAAGTTAAATAATAAAACAAGGAAACGAGCCCATTTTGTACAGGCTAAAGACACAAGTAGCTACTAAACCAGTAACAAAAAACCAACAAATCCAAAATATCAAAAGAAAAACTTTTAATGAAAACACATTATAAAGAAACAAAGAAAAATGTTTAACTTAACATAATATTTATAACAAAATTGACAGAACTGAGATAAAATTTAACACTCATTAAAAAAATAATTTTAAATTTTATTTATTTGAAAAAGAAAGAGAGATGGAGAGAGAGGGGGAGAGAGAGAGAGACAAACATCAATTTATTGTTCCACCTATATATGCATTCATTGGTTGATTCGTTCGTGTGCCCTGACTAGGGGTCAAACCCCCAATCTTGGCATATCAGGGTGACAATCCAACTAAGCTACCCGGCCAGGGCCACAAAAATGATTTTTAATATGATCATAAATAAATAACCTAAGTAAACGCTGTATGCGAGGCATAACCTATAGCAAAGTAAATCAGAAAGGCTAAAAAATAAAGGGATAAGCAAAGGCATATCAAGCAAATAGAAACAGTAAGAAAGCAAGAATAGTCATCCTGATACAAAAGAGTTAAAGTCAAAAAACACTGAATGCGGCAAAGAGAAACACTGTTTAGTGTTAAAAGCTACAATGCACAATGAAGATATAACAGGAATACTGATTTATCAAATAACACAACTATATTTGAAAAGCAGAAACTATAAGGGATGCAAAAAGACAGAAGTACTGTGTACAACTTTAATAAAATATAAGACTAACACAAATGTAACTGAATATAAAAATAATGGAGAATATAAACAATTTACATAGCATAAATAAGGTAAATATACATCAAACTTTACTCCCTGATAAAAAACCACACCTCCTACTACAGCAGACTTTAATACTGACAGGAAAAAAGGGATCATGCGTAGTTCTTAAAGCAAGCAACAGTAAATTTCATGAAGTAGGAATAACACAAACACTGATCATCTAATAAAATTAGACAAAAAGAGCATTCTACCTCAAAAATTTAAAACTTCTATTTAACTCTTAAATAAAGAAAGAAAAATTATATTTTCTTAAAAAAGACATTAAAATAACACACTTACTACACTAAAAAGAAAAATAAAACATTTAACCTTTAACATTTATATAAATAATGAAAGTAAGTTCCTAGTTCAAAAAGAACAAAGTAGGCATGGCTGGATAGTTTGGTTGGTCAGAGCGTTGTCTTGATATGCAAAGGTTGCAGGTTCAATCCCAGTCAGGGCATATACAGGAACAGATATATCTCTCTCTCTCTCTTTCTTTCTCTCTCTCTCTCTCTCCTCCCCCTACCCCCTCTCTCTTCCTTCCTCTTTCTCTAAAATTAAAAAATAATTTCTTTAGAAAATCAGAAAGAACAAAGTAAATCAAAGGAAAATACATGGATGGTAAAACAGACAAAAAAAGATGATGTGGAGATTTAAAAAAAATACCCAATTCATAAACCAAAATCCAATCTTTTAAATTAAGAAAGTGGACAAAGTTACTAAGAAAAAAAAAGGAGAAAGCACAAACATACAGAATAAAGGGGAAGACACACGTTCGACAATATAAAAAGACATATTACACAAGATTACTTATTGCAGTATAACTAGAATCCGAACACACAACTGAAAATAAATAACCTGCATGTCCATTGATAAGAATAGTTAAAAAAAAATGAATGAGCCTGACCAGGCGGTGGTGCAGTGGATAGAGCGTCGGACTGGGATGCGGAAGACCCAGGTTCAAGACCCCGAGCTCGCCAGCTTGAGTGCGGGGCCCGTCTGGCTTGAGCAAAAGCTCGCCAGCTTGGACCCAAGGTCGCTGGCTCCAGCAAGGGGTTGCTCGGTCTGCTGAAGGCCCACGGTCAAGGCACACGTGAGAAAGCAATCAATGAACGACTATGGTGTCACAAGGGCAACGAAAAACTAATGATTGATGCTTCTCATCTCTCTCCGTTCCTGTCTGTCTGTCCCTATCTATCCCTCTCTCTGACTCTCTATCTGTCCCTGTAAATAAATAAATAAATAAACAAAAATGAATGAAATGATCTTTATGAAACAGTATAATTTGTTAAATGGAAAAAGCAAACTGCAAAAGAATATCTACAGTGAGCTGTTTTCTGGGCAGTAAAGAGGAAAATACACACACACACACACACACACACACACACACACACACACACATTCATCCCCTTGTTTTGTGTAGAGAGAAACAAAAGACAGATAAACAAGAAACTAATTTTCTACAGAAAGTAGGAAAGAATGGGTAGAAAGTACGGGGAACTGGAAAAGGAGCAGAATATATCAAAAGGGTGACTAACACTTCTCAAGCATAGCTTTCTGTGCAGTTCTGACTTCTATAACCAAGATAATGTTTCACATACTCAAAGATTTATAACAAAATCAATAAGGAAGAGAGAAAAAAAATACCCTAATATAGAAATCAAACTGAAAGAAATGTCTCTAACAGCATTTGAAATGACAAACATAACTATACTGAAGGAAGAAATAAGCCAAGTGATTTTTGAACACTGTTTTTATAACTCTCAAGCTATAAGCAAAAATAAATAAAATCCATAAATATTGCATTTCAATAAATAATTTTATTTTTATAGTGTTAAGGATTAGTACTTTTGAATTACAGTACTTTCTGTGTATTCTAAGATTCAGCAAATAAATAAGTAAAATGAATAATAGGAGCCAGACTTCTGTCAAAGAAGGGAGTTACAGGTAGAGGATGAGGTTTAGTTATTTTTATGGAAAATGATACAATTAAATAATAATACAAAAAATAAACTTTTGTATATTTACAACTGTAAACCTACTTTTGCCCCACCCTGTATAGAAAGAGGGGAGGCTAGAATGAATCCATAATGATGGTTGGAATACAAAATACTAATATGTACTGTTTTTAATATATAGGTATGGATGTGTGCGTGTGACCCCTAGTTGTGTTCACTAAGAAGGCGCTGACAGTTTTATATGTCAACTTGACTAGGCCAGAATACCCAGATATTTAATTAAACATTATTCTGAATGTTTCTGCAAGGGTATTTTTGAATGAGATTAACGTTTTAATCAGTAAAGCAGATTGCTTCCCATACTCATCTAATCAGCTGAAGGTCTAAAACAGAACAAAAAGACTGATCCGCCCCTAATAAGAGTTCTCCAGGAGACCTCCCTCAGATACAATCTGGTCACCCTCTCTTTCTATCTGGTGTTCCTGGAACTGGAACTGGAACACTGGATATCCCTGGGTATCCTACATGCAGCCCACCCTTCAGACTGGACTTGCCAGCCTCCATAACCACATAATTCCTTATGATGAATCGCCTTATATATACCCTATGGGTTCAACTTCTCTGAAGAATCCCAACTAATAAAAGGGCCTAAATTTAGTAACCTCTCAGTAGCAATCAGCATATGTGCCTAAATCTAGATTTCTAAATACTATTCACACTGAAGAGAATCAGGGCTGCTTGAAAAAAAATGGTATTTCAAGTTGAGTAAGCAAAGTACAAGATGTCTCTTGACCATCTTTTACCAGAATATAAAGAACTGCTCGAAGATTTATAAGTACATGTCAAAAGGACAAAGAACGATATAAGAATTATTATCATGTTAAAACAAGTAGATAAAAATGTTCATAAATAGAAGATTAAGAGAGTCTCAAAGTATCTCCCCAAAAGATACTTCTTATTTACAAAGGAAAAAAAAGTAATTTTACAGTAGGGTAACCTGTAGGACACTACCATAATTAAGTGATATAAATTTAAGAATTTATACCACCAGTACTACAACAATAGACTGAACCTCTAGATATGACTCACTGATACACTGCAATAGTATTACAGCCAAAAATGCATAGCCTGAATCTGAATCAGGAGGAAACATGAGACAACGCCAAATGGTGCAATACTTCTAAAAAATATCTGACCTGCCTAACCAGGCAATGGCGCAGTGGATAGAGCATTGGACTGGGATGCGGAAGACCCAGGTTCGAGACCCCAAGCTCACCAGCTTGAGCACGGGGCCCATCTGGCTTCAGCAAAAGCTCATCAGCTTGGACCCAGGGTCCCCGGCTCCAGCAAGGGGTTGCTCAGTCTGCTGAAGGCCCACAGTCGGGGCACATGTGAGAAAGCAGTCGGTGAACAACTGGGGTGTTGCAAGGGCAACGAAGGGCTGATGATTGATGCTTCTCACCTCTCTCTGTTTCTGTCTGTCCCTATCTATCCCTCTCTCTGACTCTCTGTCCCTGTAAAAACACACACACACACACACACACACACACACACACACACACACACATATATATCTGACCTGTTTTCTTCAAAAATGTCGTATCATGAAATACAAAGGGCGTGTTACAGATAAAAGAATAAAAATGACCCTCCCCCCAAAAAGGTAATACATGATACTATACTAGACACTGTCATCAGGACAAAGTTTCTCATTTACTCAGAAGGACATTAGGAAATTTAGCACAATCTGAATAAAGGCAATACAGTATTGTATTATTGTTCCATGGTTGTATAAGAAAATAGTTTTTTGGGAAATGCACACTAAAGTATTAAGGGGCAGAGGGACATAATGTCTACAAATTACTTTGAAATGATTCAGAAATAAAATCTATCACTTTATGAAAAGCAAATGTGGAAAAAAATTAGTATCTGGCTAATTTGAGATGAGAACATATGAGAATTCTTTGAATTGTTTTTACAACTTTTCTGTAAGTCTGAAATTATTTCAAAATTTTAAAATTTGGTAAAATTACAGTAGTATTTGATAATAAGCTTGCCTACATTATTCCCCAATGTGTGCATACAGCCATACGTACATTATAAAAACCAAAGTCAGAAACCTAAGAGAAACATTTAAGTTATCCTCTCTTCCTGTACGCTCTATGTAAATACCACAGAACCTGCTGACTCTATCCACTTCCTTTCCATTCCACTAACGCCTCCATTCCTGTGTAACCTCTGAAAGAAGTCTCCTCGTTCACATACTTGCAAAATTAACCACCTCCCTACTCTACTTTAAAATCTTGAATGGTCCTCCATGGCCAACTTTTCTGCAAGACTTAAGTATTTTTCAGATCATGCCTTTGCCTCTCTCCACTTCACGTCCTTCTCATCAGCAAAAAACCAGTGCAGTTCTCCGAACCTAAAATGCTGTTTCATTGTGCTCTGTCTTACGTTTTCTCTGCTCATCTACCTAGTCAAAGAAATTCCTCCTTCTTTGAGCTTTAGCTTAGCTTCACCTTCTCTGTGAACCCTTCCCTGAGGCAGCACTCTGTGTGAGGATGAGTAACAATCCTCTCCCTCCTTAGTGCTACTATTTTATCTTACACTAATCTCTATTATACTTATCACACAGTATAACTATCTCCCACTCTAAGCTGAGTGGGGATTCACAGAACCAACCAAGTCATATCTATTTTTTAATATATTTTTGATTATTTTTTTCAGTTACTTTCAGTATTATTTTGTATTGGTTTCAGGGGTACAGTATAGTGGTTAGACCACCATCTACTTTACAAAGTGTTCCCCCTGATATTTCCAGTGCCCTCCTGGCACCACACAGTTACTGTGATATTATTGACTAATATTCCCCATGCTGTACTATTTTGCTGTGACTATCTTGCAACTACCAATTTGGACTTCTTAATTCCTTCACCTTTTTCATGCAGTCCCCGATAACCCCTCCTCTGGCAACCAACAATCTGCTCTGAGTCTGCTTCAATTTTGTTTGTTCCTTTATTTTTTCTTTAAGATCCCACATATTAAGTGAAATCATATGGTATTTGTCTTCCTCTGAATAACTTACATCACTTAGCATAATACCCTCTAGATCTATCCTGTCATAAATGTATATATGTACCACAGCTTTTTTATCCACTCCTCTATTGATAGGTACTTGGGTTGCTTCCATAGCTTGGCTGCTGCAAATAATGTGGCAATAAACATAGTGGCACATACATTCTTTCAAATCAGTGCTTCCAGTTTCTTCCCACGTATTACCAGAAGTGGACTCACTGGGTCTAGACAGTTCCATTTTTAATTTTTGAGGAACCTCCACACTGTTTTCCCTACTGGCTGCACCAGTCTGCGCTCCCAAACACAGTACATCAGAGTTCCCTTTTCTCCACATCCTCACTAACACTTCTTGTTTTTTTCCTTTGTGGATATACTGAGGACAGCCATCCTGACAGGTGTGCGGTAATACCTAATTGTGGTTTTAATTTTCACTTCTCTTACAATTAGTGACATTGACTATCTTTTCATATGTCTACTGGCCATCTATATGTCCTCTTTGGAGAAATGTCTATTCAGGTCCTCTGACCATTTTTAAGTTGGATTGTTTTGGGTTCTGGGTGTTTTCTGTTTTGTTTTGTTTTGGGGTGGGGGTTGGTGTTAATAGTACGAGTTTGTTATAAATTTTGGATATTAACCCCTTACCAGATATATCATTAGCAAATATGTTCATCTATTCAGTGGATTGTCTTTTCATATTGTTGGTTTCCTTTGCATTGCAAAAATGTTTTAGTTTGATGTAGCCCAATTTGTTTCTTTTGTTTCTCTTGCTCAAGGTGACATATCAGAAAAAAATATCACTAAAAGAAATGTCAGAGATTACTACCTATGTTTTCTTTGAGAAGTTTTGTACTTCTGACTCTTACATTTAAGTCTTTAATTCATTTTGAACTTATTCTTGTATATGGTGTAAAAACGTGGTCTAGTTTCTTTTTTTTGGCATGTACGTGTCCAATTCTCCCAGCACCATTTATTGAACAGACTGTCTTTACTTTTGTAGTTCCATATACATTTTTATTTTTTTCTCTTCTAGTTCTGTGAAATACACTGTTCGTATTTTGATAGGAATGGCACTGAATCTATTAGATTACTTTGGGTATTATCAACATTTTAATAATGTTCATTCTTCCTATCCATAAATACGGTATTGCTTCCATTTATTTGTATCTTCAGTTTCTTCTAATTTTCTTAGTACAGGTCTTTCACCTCCTTGGTTAAATTTATTCCTATTTTTTTTTAATGCAACTGTAAGTGGTATTCTTTTCTTAGCTTCCCTTCCTGATAGTTCATTATTGGTGTAAAAAAATGCAACTAATTTGTGAATATAATTTTGTATCCTGCTACTTCACTGAATTCATTTATCAGTTCTAGTAGTTTTTGTGGGTTGTTTTTTTTTTTTGGTAAAATCTTTACAGTTCTCTATATACAATATCATGGCATCTGTAAATAATGAGAGTCTTACTTTCTTTTACAATTTGGATGCCTTTCATTTCTTCTTCTTCTCTGATTGCATATTTATTTGTTGAATTACTTAGAATACGATAGGTCCTTAAACACTTTATTAACATAGATAATTACACACAACGAGTATGAAGTAGAGCGTAGAAAAATATTAATAAAGCCTCACTCTACATGTTAAAAAGTAAAAGCTAAAAAAATAAGAAAACTTTAAGACTAATGAACATTTCACAGGGGAGATAACATGTGCTTTTCCTTGTTATTTGATGTGAATTAGAACTAGCCCTGGACTTATATTTTTATACTCATCCTTAGAAAACAAATAATTTGGTAGTTTTCAACTTTTATTTTCTACAATTTGATGAACAAGACAGTTTGTTGTTCCCAGGCTTTAAAAATAATGAGCTGGGACTAAAATAAATTTACCTAAATGAAATAATACAAAAACAAAGGTAGTTTTACTTTATAACATGTAAGTACAAGAATCATCTTTTTGGTCAAAGTCCTTTAAAAGTAGTAATTCCTGATTTAAAGTTAATTCTACAAAAACCTAATCGTTTAATCTTATTTTCTTAAATCTAATCTAAAACTAGGCCAATATAATACTCTACCAGAAAGAAGTCTAAAAGTATTATGTATTGCACTTTCCAATATATACAACACAAGAGATAAATGAGATTACTTTCTAATCTTAGGAAAAACAATCCTTAAATTATTAATGACATAACAGTCCATGTGAAAAGCTTCCAAGAAGAAAATGCAATCACATACAAAATATGTAAAATCATAACTAGAAATTGCCACTGTTGTTGACATCTTTGATATTTTACCCTCCTGAGTGAGGGCTTTCTGATGATCACTTTGACTTACAGACATCTGGGGGTCCCAAACGTGATCTGACCCTTGCTTTCCAGGCCTTTCTTACATGTTTCTATCATAGCCTGTATTTGCAAGCAGAAAGTTTAGCATCTATTAAAAGTATATACCCCAGAAGGCCAAGGATTGAATCAATTTTATTTCCTGTCCCTTTCCTACAAGTGCCAAGTATGACTGAATTTGAGTATTTTAAGTGGTAATTTTTATAAGTATTTAGTTTATTTTCTTTAAGAATAGGGAAAGTGGCCTGACCAGGAGGTGGTGCAGTGGATAGAGCATTGGACTGAGATGTGGAGGACCCAGGTTCAAGACCTGAGATCGCCAGCTTGAGCACGGGGCCCATCTGGCTTGAGCGAAGGCTCGCCAGCTTGGACCCAGGGTCACTGGCTCCAGCAAGGGGTTGCTCGGTCTGCTGAAGGCCCGTGGTCAAGGCACATGTGAGAAAGCAATCAATGAACAACTAAGGTGTTGCGATGGCAATGAAAAACTAATGATTGATGCTTCTCACCTCTCTCCATTCCTGTCTGTCTGTTCCTATCTATCCCTCTCTCTGACTCTCTCTCTGTCCCTGTAAAAAAAAAAAAAGAATAGGGAAAGTGATTATTTTCCAGAATAAGCACTGATCAGACATGGCCATACACATACTTTCAGTAGCATAAAGGATAAATTCAAAATCTTCCCTTAAGTCTGAGGATACAGAGACTTCCCTTACCCTCACTCCATGGGAGCTGACACCTTTAACCTCCTATCAGAAGGACAGAGCTACAACCATGCATACGAAATTTTAAAATGATTCCATAAGTATAATGATACTAAAAAGACCCTAAAAACCTATTGGCATAATGAAAACGAATGCCTTCTCTTCATCTTCCCTTACAAATTCTATTATTGTTAATTAAATTCAAAATTCTCAGATCCCTCAAAAATATATTTTATTAAATGAAGCATTATACTTACAGCATATGCTACATTTACAAAAAAGAAAATCTGACAAATCCCATAACTCTCATCATCATTCATTAAAATTAACTTATTATAAAGTATCATTTCTTTTGAAGTAGTCAGTCCCCTTGGTCATGCCAATTTCTATAGGAAACTAAAAACATCACTTAGAAAATTACTTACTATAGAAAAAAATCAGTGTCATTTTATAATTCTCTGTGTATTTTGCTTATAGAGGTCACGTATAACAAACCAAACTAAGTAAGTGTCCCTAAAATAAGGAAGGAACTAGAGCACCTATTTCTTCTTCCTCAGAGGAAGGCTCTGTTCTCACAAAAGTTAATTGAATTCTTGTCTTTGATTCTTTTTTTCTTCTATGTTCTTATTAATTGACCTCATTTTTCCCTTTCTTCTTCCTCTAACTTGCCCTTCTTTCCTTAGCCCTAACAACTTTTATTATATAAACTGAGTCCTGTCAAGCTCTTAAACTATACACTTAGATGCCATGTCTACCAATTATATCATAAAATGTTCGAGAGCACTGTATTTACTAACCACTACTGTCTGATTTCACAGCTCTAGTAAGTAGCAAACTTCTTTGTTACAAGTACAGTAGTTGATATAGTGTATTCTTATTATATATCTCAGTGCCTGACAAAAGCTGAAAAGTCAGATTAATACTATTAACTTAAAAAAACTCTAAATAATCTGTATTATAAAATCTATATTATCTGCACTGTTCCTACAACCATCTTGTAAAAAAAAAAATAGGTAATTAAATCCTTCAAAGACTACTCTTAGACTTAGTAATTTTAAGTTGCCTAAAGAAATATTATTTTCATTAAACATTTTCTTCTTTTTGCAAACCAGATTAAATTTTTAAATGTCACCTAAAGTTAACCACCATGTCCAGCATAATCCTGCACAAAAAATGTAAATTATAAAATTACCTCTCCTCTTCTATCAACATTCTTATTTCCTTAGTATCTGATCTCAGCCAAGTATTAAGAAAAAAAGCAATAATTATCTTAACTGACTCACACTAAGGTATAAAGTAACTGACAGGCTTCAATTTTTTACACTGTATGAAAGCAACTTAATGCAAATGGCATTTTTACAGAAATCATATGTTTAAAATAGAATTAGACTGTAGTCCAAGTGTTGTTATTTAATTTGAATACCTTAATGAACCCAACTCCCCATTTCTGATCTTGGCATTCTTGGTTATTTGGGAAATAAACTGGACACAAATCATAAATTACAAGGTGGCAGTAGTAGTTGCCACCTCACCACAACTCAAGACGTCTGTCTGGTTGTAGCTGGTTCTCAGAAGGGAGGAAATATTTGGACTAGCGCTTTTATTTGTCTGTAAATAAAGACAATCCAGGATCTGGTAAAAACTGTACAAATCCATGTTTGTCCTTTCAGCTGCCTCTAAGCTTCCTTTCTCCTGCCTTCTAAATCATTACTCCCACCTTTGGGGTCGACTTGGTTTGACTGAGACTGTAGGAGCTTTATTTTCTTTTTTTGCTGAGTCCACCAGGAAAAATGCTTTATTACTGATAACCAACCTGGGGGAGCTGGGTCAAAGGGGATCACTTGAGTTTCCCTTTGCCTTCTCCTTCTCCACTCTTTTAACTTCACTATTCGGAAACTAAGACTCAAATTCCTTTTTTTTTGTTTTCTTAGATTTTATTTATTCATTTTAGAGAGAGAAATTGAGAGAGATAGAGAGAAAGAAGGGGGGAGCAGGAAGCATCAGCTCTCAGATGTGCCCTGACCGGGCAAGCCCAGGGTTTTGAACTGGCGACCTCGGCATCCAGGTCGATGCTTTATCCACTGCGCCACCACAGGTCAGGCCTAAATTCCATTTTCATGGTGTCTACTCCCTTGTCCTGGTTTGATTTCCCTTTCCTTCTTTCCGAATGGTGGTCACTTTGTTCCTCCTTCGTCCCTCCAACCCCAAGCAATCTGTTCGCATGCAGCCAAGTCCCTGCAGCCTCTGACATGTGAGGGCTAAAGGAACTACAGGGGAAAGGGTGCATGTAATTCATGAGGACTAAGTCGAGATCATGGACTCCTCCAAACATGAAATTCAAACAAAAGGCCATCACCCCCACTACTACCCCCATTCAACTGATGTAAAAGAGTCAGCATTTTTGTTTTTTAGAGTGTGGTTGGGAAGTGGGGTTGAAAGGGGTAGTTTCATGGTAACAGCCCTTTAACCAGAATACACAATACAGGATTATCAGGAAAAACTACCAACTGCTTGTGATTATACATACTGGAGAAAGCAATGGGAAAGAAAAGCTTCTAAAATTAAATGTGAAAGTTAATTACAATTACATGTGTGAACTGCTTAAATTTCTGCCTAATTATTATACAACACAATAAACATGCACAACATTAAGGATGGGTCAGACTTTTAGTTTTATTTTAATGCGACTGCAACACTTCCTTCCAACTTCCATCCGTGCAGTTTCATTCATTGTTGGCTGCAAACATAAGCTGGTAATCATCCTAAATTCTTAAAAAACAATTACCAAGACACTATGTTGTCACATCAGAAGAGAGGCCAGCAACAGAGTTTGCCATTTCTCAGACTGTCCCTCTTGCAACCACAGTACTTTTAGTCTTTCCCTAGTTCAACTATTCATCGGGTTACTATAATTATTTCTCCATAACATTTCTTATAACTTGCCAACTGGTGAAGCACAGCTTGCTTCATAATTTGCAGTATCAAAGTCTAAACTCTTAAATGACTCAATGAAAAGATGATCAAATTAATTCATAATAAAAGATACACATTAACTGATTGGCAAAGATCAAATAATTTAGTAACATGGATATAAGAACACAGATGATATCACATATCCCTGGTGGATATGCAAAAATGGCTTAACATCTACAGAAGGAAAATTTGACAATATCTATCAAAATTACAAATGCAGTACCCATTCTGGGAATTTATCTTACAAAGTTATTCATTTCAGTATTATTATAAGGACAAGATAATAACAGTACGAGCAGATACCTAGCTAGCACTACTAACAGACACTGTTCGAAGCACTTCACACATTTTCTCGTTTAATCTTCCCAGCATGCACACAATCCTGTGAGGTAGATACTATCAGTACCGCCATTGTACAGATGGAGAAAGTAATAATAAGCATAGCCCATGATCACATAACTAGTGTGGAGCCAGGATCGGAACCTGGGTAAGTGCAGTTCGGAGCCCAGTCTCTGAACTAGTAGGATATACTAAACCATCTAAATAAATATTAACAGGGAATGGTGGAATAAAACATATTGTATACCGATCTAAAGGAATATTATTTTCCTTTAGGAAAATGAGAATAGGTTGAACTTAGTGGATCACTGCTAAAAATAAAGTTTGGAAAAGGAAAAATAGTTACCTCACAGCGGAGAAACCTGGCAAACACCACCTTAACCAAGTGATCTAAATTCACATCACCAGTAATGTCATGAAAATTATCAGGCACTCCTTCATACAACATAATGAGAAGGGAAACTCAACTTTATGTATTATTTCCAAAAATCCACAGCCCCATTCTAATCACGAGGAAAACATCCAACAAACCCAGTTTGAGAGATATTCTATAGAATATCTGACCAGGACACCTCAAAACTGTCAAGGTTATAAAAAAAATAGAAAAAGTCTGAGAAACTCTCAGGGAAGACTAATAGAACATGACAAGTAAATGAATGTGGTATTCTGTATGAATCATGGAATAAGGTTTCTCACACTCCACTTCCTCACTTCATTTTGCCTCAAAGCACTGCGGACTTTTCATTCTAGTGAACCAATCTGACTGCCAACCACCCAAAATAACGCTTGTTTCTGAAATCCACATCTCACCTGGCAAAACTTAATTCTAAACTTAAAAAGCCACTCAACCCATTGTACACCCAGCATGCTGTATATTTTGTCTTCAACAGAATGACAAATATAAACCATCAATACTCCTATACCCATAACAAGAACATTGCTTAATGATCACAGTAGCCTTTCCCACTAAATCCATACACTGCCGCCAACTACTTTTTTTTTTAAGATTTACTTATTGATTTTACAAAAGGTGGGGGAGGAATAAGAAATATCAGCTCATAGTTGCTTCACTTTATTGTTCATTGATTGCTTGTCACATGTGCCTCGACCAGGCAAACCCAAGGTTTTGAATTGCTGACCTCAGCATTCCAGGTTGACACTCTATCCACTATGCCACCACAGGTTAGGCTCCAACTACTTCTTAATGCATTGTTCTATTCAGCCATCGCTATCAATCAGAGCTGGCCCAAGAAATAAACCTATCTGCCATATATGGTTTCTACTATATTAATCTGTTTGCCTTAAGATGTTCCTCCATGTATCTCATTTACTTACCTCTATTTTGTTCTGAAAAAGATTAATGAAACTTATAAAAATACATGAACCATAAAAAGTTATTAAATTAAACAATAAAAACAAAAAAATCAAGAAACACCTAAGTGGTGACCAAAAAAGGCTAAAAATATATATATACAGCATTTAAAACTTATTTGCCCGCTCTGGGCTGTGCCACAAATCTGGCTCTGGCTTTCTAGTAGCCATCACATAAAGGAAACCCCAATCCACAGTCCAGGAGAGAAACAGCAAAGTACTCAAGAGTAACTATTCTTCGTACTTAGACCAAACAGTAATTTTTGTAAAGCTAAGAGAACACTACAGAATGAACAAGTTATACAAGACACACAACTGCCAGTTTTCAAGGGGATAAACTTAAAATATCTTATCAAAGCCCAATGCAGCTAACGTGATTTTACAAAGAGCAAGCACAAACTTTAAAAGCCCTCTGTGTCCTTTTACATGGTGTCCTCCTTCACTGACTCCCTAACTAAAAGTAAACTTATGAAGACCAGAACCATGCTTTATACTTCTTACATCTAGTCCACCACACTAAGTATTCTGCAAAAGAGTACCCTTCAATACCAATGAGAATTTTCATTGTGCAATTCAAGCCACTCTGATAAAAATTCTCTAAACAGAGGAATTCCTGCTCCTATTCAACAGAATAAAAATAATAACTGAAGCCTCAACAGAGAGAATTTCTAAACCTCCTATACCATTACTGAATCACAATTTATTTTGAAATATCCCAACTGCATTTTTGTTGTTGTCTTGCATATCCCGAGCACAAGGTTTGGAAACATGCTAAAACATTATCACTAAATCTGGCCAAACAAAATGAAACCTAAAGCAAAAGCTCTGATAACCCCTATGGAGGAAAGTCAATATCACTATCTTTCATGAACATAATCAGTAGCTCTTTACAAACCAGCTGACAAAAGCCTGGTTCATTTTTTAAATGACACTGCAAGTCTGAGATGGATAATGAATTCTAATACAGATTGTCTCTAACTGTTCTGTAGTTTCAGGAAATGCCAAACTGCCAGAGAACTCTACTTCTCACCTCTTACACACACATTTACACACACACACACATTCATCGAACAAGCTTATATTTTCTTTTATGACAACTACCTACTACCTACCCCCTCCCCTCTCCTTTACCTGGTTAAGTCGAAAATGCACTGAAGTCTAATAAATTATTTAAGTAAAGCAGTTATAAGCAACACAAGTATTTTTAAAAAAACTTAAATTACTACTCTTAAAGCATAGACATTGTCCCCAGGAGGTGATAGCAATAATGATTAAAAGAACATGGACAGGACTAGGGACTGTCAGAGGGGAGTAGACACCAAATGGATTTCAGAAAATCCAATACCTGCACCTTTGTTTCTTCATCTATTAAAATGGGAAATTGAAATTATCTCTACATGATAGGATCATTGGGAGAATTAAATGAAGTAAGATTTGTAAATTGCCTAGTAAATGTATATGAAATAGACTCCCAGCAAGTGTTTAGGTCTCTTGCTTTTTTTTTTTTTGTAGGTAAGTAAATGGGAGAAGCTGAGCAGATGACTTGTTCAAGACCAATAACTAGTAAGTGTAATTAATACACAAGTTAAAATCCTGACTTAGGGCCTAATGTTCTTCCACACCATACAGCCTGTAAAATAGCAGAACCCAACAACTCAAGCTCATCAATGTGAGGCACTTATTACATGCAAAAAATAAGTGATTTGAATACCTATTAAATGATATGCATTATACTAATCTCTTTCCTAATAAGTACCTTACAAAGTAAGTGTATTTATCCCATTTTACAAAGAGAAATTAACTTGTCCAAAGTCACAAGGCTAATAAGTGATAATGCAGGATTAAGTCAGGTCTGTTTCCTCCAGTACTTTTCCCTACTATTCTGCCTCAAAAGTACATATAGGTGTTTAGAAATCACTGTCTACCAAAATTAAATTTTGTAAATGTTTATAGATTCTCCCAACTTCTTAGTGGAAACTACCTCTATAGCTCCATCATGCTTTCTCCTTACATTTGTTCTTGGTAGGCTAAAACAAGTTATGATAATTATGGTGACAAATTTACATTTACATGGCACATTACAGTTTAGTAATTCTTTTTTCATTTTTATTAGATGGAACTACAAAGGTCTTTCATATACTATCCCACATCTTACTTAATATTTTCAAGACTCCTGTGAGGTAGGGATCATAACCATTTTACTAATAAGAAAACATAACTTTGAAAAGGGTAACTTGCCTCAGGTTATACAATAATTGTAGGACTTAACTCTGGAATCTCTGAGAAAAATGCATATACTCCTGCATTCACTGGTTTATTTGCCACTTGTTTCTGTAAACTTACTTATAAAAGCTGAGAGAAGAGAAGTGTGGGTAGAAGGATTCCTTCACCTAAAGTATAATAAATAATAAGGTCCGAAACTTGATAGAACAATAAAAACAGGAAAAATGAGAAAGGTTCTCTTGGATTTTTTCCTTCCCCCGAAGTGGTCAGGTGCTTTCTAAACTATATTTACAGGGTAGACATTTTAAACTACTCCAGAGCATAGGGAAAATAAGGAGAGTATCCCAACTCATTCTTAATGGTTGGCTTAATCCTGACACCAAAACCAGGCAAGAACAGTAAAATAAAAAGGAAATAAATACTATGTTTATCTTTACTGATTATAGATGCAAAAGTCTTAATATATTTAAGTGAAAAACAAAGGATTATGTGTAGAATGATCCCACCTGTAAAAAAAAAAAACCAATGTGAATGCACATGTATGTAATTTGAGTATGGTTGGGTATGTAAATGTATATTTGTACATATATGCACAAAAATTCAAAGATCTAGGTTTGTAAATATAACCCCAAAACTGTTAACAATGATTACCTGGGACAAGAGCAATCTTGGAATGAAAGAAGGAAAGGGGACAAAAGTAAATGGAAGATTTTCAGCTTTCACTCTGTATATCCACATATTATTTAAATTTTATAATTAACACATATCATGTTTGACAATTAAAATTTATAAATGAATAAGAAGGCCTAACTATTAATTTGCTGTTATCTCCTCTACTTGTTATACTAAAAACTAATTGTTGTATTCTCTCATTGGCATTCATTTATTTAACAAACACTCGGGGTACAACTCCTACGTTCAGGCACTAAGCTTATACTAAGCAATGTGTCACCAGGTACTCAAAATTCATTTTTTTTAACCCAGGATGAAACGACACTTCCTTCCTTCCATAAGATACAGCGTTGAGTTTTAAGTCTAGTCCTACTTTTCATTATTCATTAGTTTTTAGGTCATATGCAAGAATAAGAAATATTTTCTTTTTCTAAAATTTAAATCACCTTTATGCTAAAAAAGAGTACCAGATAATTTGCATTATGTTTTGTATTCATTAATTAAACAAAAGTTAAGAGTCTCTGCTATCACCAGGCATAATTATGAACAACAGACATTAAAAGATGAATAAACAACCACATATGGACTCCACTTACCCTCTAAGGAGTTGAGAATTTTGTCTATGACTGATACAGACCAGAACGTAAAAACCTAAGTATATATCCTAGTAATCTTGCATTTCAAAGTGAAACTGGCAAACCACCTAGTTCAAAAAAAAAAAATTAATTTCAATTTAATCCAGAAAAACCATAATGTTCAGCCTGACCAGGCGGTGGAGCAGTGGATAGAGCACTGGACTGGGATGCAGAAGACCCAAGTTCGAGACCCCAAGCTCACCAGCTTGGACCCAAGGTCGCTGGCTCCAGCAAGGGGTCGCTCGGTCTGCTGAAGGCCTGCAGTCAAGGCATATGTGAGAAAGCAATCAATAATCAACTAAGGTGTTGCAACGGCAACGAAAAACTAATGACTGATGCTTCTCACCTCTCTCCGTTCCTGTCTGTCTGTCCCTATCTATCCCTCTCTCTGACTCTCTGTCCCTGTAAAAAAAAAAAAAAAAAAAAAAAACATAATGTTTATGAAAAATATGAGATTGTTCAATTACTTTAAAATTAAAGGGAATTAATACGTGAGAAACTAGAGGCTGCAGGGGATGAGAAAGCACAACGTCTCAGGGAATAGTGGGTTGCAGGGTTAGCTATGCCACTAAGAAGCTGTTAGAAGGAATTGAGACAGAGGAGGGATCAAAGGGACCAGAGGAAAAGAGGACAGAGGGAAAGGGGAGGATAAGATGGGATAAACCTGAAGGGAAGGGGGGAGGGCGCTGTAGGGAGGGGGGTAAGGGAGATGTGGAGGGGAATATGGGGGAGGGGGGATGCAGTTGGGGTCACGCTAGAATCTATGTAAACACAATTTTAAAAAAATAATAATAATAAAAAGAAAATAACAATAAAGAAAAAAGAAGCTGTTAGTAGGTTTACATGCTCTGTTTCCCCACAGGAAATATGGAAATCGTATCTACTGTACTAGGTTAAGAGAAAGAAATTATTTGAGAAAGCATAACAAAATCTGGTGAATATGAGGCAGTGTGGCCACAACACCTGCTTTTTGTTGTTTGATTTCTTTTTTTAATTTCTTATGCCCCCACTTTGGCAATGATTAGCTAAGCAAATGTGCAAACACAATTTAACTTCTGTATGCTTCATGAAGTATAAAGAATTCAGGAAGCAGAGTCAGAAGACCTAAATTTATATTCAGACCCTTACACTTACTATCTTTATAAGGTTAAAAACGATCAACTTAACCTCTTTGCACCTAACTTTCCTAGCAGCAAAACAGAAATAAACACATGTTACAGTATTATTTCAAAGACTAAATAAGAAAATACAAGTAAAAACATAAACCTCGAAATGATAAGTCAAATAGACATTTTTTTCAAAGGTATACAAATGGCCAATAAAAGCATGAAAAGATGTTCCACATCACTGAGCTTTAGAGCAATGCAAATGAAAAACACAATGAGAACCCTTTCATGTCCACTAGAGTGACCAGCATCAAACAGACAACATTTTAACAAGTGTTAGAGAAAATGGAACCTCATACTTTGTTGATGAGACTGGAAAATTGTGTAGTAGCTATAAAAAAGTTTGGCAGTTCCTCAATAAGTTAAACAGTTTGCCTGGCTGGTGGTGGTGCAGTGGACAGAGCACTGACCTAGAACACTGCAGTCCCAGGCTCAAAACCCTGAGGTCACCAGCTTGAGCACAGGCTCATCAGCTTAAGCGCAGGGTCTCTGACTTGAGTGTGAGATTATCAACATGACCCCATGGTTGCTGGCTTGAGCCCTAACATCGCTGGCTTGAGCAAGGGGTTAGTGTCTGGGCCTGAGGCCCCGGTCAAGGCACAGATGAGAAGCAATCAATGAACAACTAAAGTGACACAACTATGAGTTGATGCTTCTCATCTCTCTCCCTTCCTCTTTCTCTCTCTCTCTCTCACACACACACACACACACACACACACACACATACACATACACACACACACACACACACACACACACACACATATACAGGTTAAAGTTACAATATGACCCACTAATACCATATCTAGGTATAAACCAAAGAGAACCGAAAACATATGCACACAAAAAACTTGTAAATAAGTATTCATAGCAGCATTACTCATAATAGTCAAAAGGTGGAAATGTGGCATATCCCTACAATGGAATATTATCCAACCATAAAAAGGAATGAACTATTGATTAATACATGAATAATCTAGAGGAACCCTAAAAACATTCTGAGTGAAAGACACAAAGGGCCACGCATGCTATGATACTGTTTACATGAAATGTCCAGAAAAGGCAAATCCACAGAAACAGGAAGTAGTTTGGTGATTACCAAATGCAAGGGAGAGGAAATGGGAATGACAGCCAATGGGTTCAGGGGTGTCTTTTCAGGATGACAAAAATTGTTTTTGAATTAGGAATACATTTTCCCCACTTTTTGAATATACTAACACCACTTAATTGTACACTATAAAAGAGAGGAGTTTCCTGTATATAAGCTATATCTCGATAAAAGAAAATGATTACAGAAATTTAAGTATCTGCTACTCTTTTTTTAAGTTAGTAAGAGGAAGGGAGGCAGAGACAGACTCCGCATGCAGCCCAACCGGGATCCACCCGGCAACCCCACTAGGGGGCAATGCTCTGCCCATCTGGGGCCCTTGCTGCACTGCAACAGGAGCCTTTTTTTTTTAGCACCTGAGGCAGGGGCCATGGAGCCATCCTCAGTGTCTGGGGCCAACTCAGCCAACTCACTCCATGGAGCTATAACTACAGAAAGGGAGGAAGAGAGAGAGAGAGAGAGAGAGAGAGGTGGAGAAGCAGATGGGCGCTTCTTCCATGTGCCCTGACCATACATCCACATGCCAGGCGGGCACTTTACCACTGAGCCAACAGGCCAGGGCCTACTTGTTATTCGTAAACATCTGCCTTTCTCAAGTGGTTGTTCCTCTTGCTTTTAACAGCTGTGAAGGCTCTTTGAAGTTAGATGGTATACAGATAAATGGTATTTTTGGTGAGGTCAAACTACTAATTATGCCACAGAAAACTTTCTACAGGTCATATTAATTCTGTATAATTTTATTTCTTCCAAAGAAAGTCCTCATTAACATGACGTGTGTTTTTAGGAAGTAGAGCTTCAAGGACACTTTAGATGAAAAAAATAATAGGTCACATGTAGTGTGTTCTTCTTTTTAAATCAGTAGGCATTTAGTTTTCAGATATGCCTGTCAAACAAAAACCCAACTAGATGAATTCTGCAACCTCTACCACTTCACACTTTCTGCATTCTGCTGTCAGGCTCCCAGATCCATCCATCATCAGCACCTAATTTCATCTATCAATTATTCCTTCCAATTATCATTCACATGGGTTAAAATACTTGATAAATTCTTTAAACCCCATCAAGTCATTCCCTAATGTGGGAAATTTAGAATAGGCCCAATTTTTATGGTTAATCTAGATTGTTTGAATAATTAAGCAGCAAATTTACTTCCTGGAATTTTGGATGTACAAACAAGCTATAGACTTGTGTAATGCTTTTTTAAGTCCTTAGGGAACATTTTCGTGTATTTGGTCATGGGGTAAAAAAAAAAAAAGTCACCAACTTCTGTCCACACAAAGTATTATGTATAAAAGCTTCCTGGTTCTAGAACAAAGAAGTATTTTATTGCTCAAAGCAAAAGGAAGATATTTCCCTTCTATTTAGTATTGTTAGACTAAAATAGCACACCAGTAGAAACCAGCTAGGTAAGAACAGGACTCAAAGTATGTAAACAAAGATGAACTCTTCCTTATTATGTATTTTTCCTTGTCAGAAGAAAAAAAGTTTCTCACACCTAAGAAAATAAGGTTAGGCCAAAGGAAAACATATGAGTTAATGTTTTCCAACAGGGGGGTATTCTGAAGGGCAATTTTAGTTTGAAGATTTGCCAACCTAGGCTAGGCGACATAGTGGATATACTGACACAGACAAAATGTGAAGAAAGAGGTGACCTGCGAAACAGCCGCTATCAAGTTACTCCCTTAAACAGCACTTCCAACTTCCAGGTGAGGTCCGTGTATGAAAGGAAGATGTCAAAGCAGCCGGAGAACCACAGGGGCTGTCACAAGAGCAACAAATCCAAACCGATCATCCTAGGGTGAAATCCCACCGCCCCCTCAGGAGCCGACCCGACCACGGCTCTTCTCTCACGAGTCTACCTCACCTACAAAAAAGGAATACCTAGCCAGAGATCGTTGCCAAGCCCCGCTTCCCTCCCTTTGTGGTTACTCCAGAGGCTGCAGGAATGTTAAAACCCTGCAGGCCCGCGAAAGCCAAGTCCCATTCTGCGAGGGAGGTGTCCAGGAGCCTCCGCGCAGCCCGGGGTCCTCCGGCCGGACCCCCCACCCATCGGGTGGGCTGGTCACCAGCCACACAAAGGAGCCAGCCGCGGGCGCTGGACGCGGGGACTCGCCCCGGAGCCTGGCGTCACATCTGGTTCCCGCACAGCGGAAAATACGGATTAACGCCTAAACCTGTTGCACGATTCGGGTCCCCCCCCCTTTACCAAGAAATGAAGGAGGGCGCTCAGGACGGGTGACGCGAGCGGCCCGGGCTTCGCGGGCCGAGCCCGCACCCGGCAGGCGGCGCGGAGGCAGGGACCGCCCGACTGGCTTCCTAGCTCAGGCGCTTTGTCTGCGGCGACCGCGGTGGGGGCGGTGGGGGCAGCGGGGCGGGGGCGCCCCACTGTCGGCCGCGCGGCCCGTCCGAGGGAGGAAAGCCGGGCCGCCACCCCCTCTCGCCCGCGCTCGCCGCCAGGCCACCGGGCCTGCGCGCTGCTCCCGCTGACTGCCCGGGCCACACGGCGGCCACACTCACCTAGCTGGCGCTGGCGCTGTCCGGCTGCTCCGGGACGGTGGGGAGGACGTGGGCACGCGAAAGAAACGCGGGCGGAGGGCGAGGAGGGAGAAGGCGGGTTGGGGGCGGGGCGGGCCCGGGAGGCAGCGGTGGCAGTGGCGGCGGCGGCGGGGCTCTAATCACTCGTGGCAAATCGCGTCCAGCCCCTGCGTGCGTCAGGCAAGGGGCGGCGACGCGGGTGGCCGGGCGACCTCTGAGTATCCGCGGCTCAACCTGTGTCCGCGCGACCCCGCACGCGCCGGAGTAGCAGCTGCGCAGAGACCCCGCCCAGCTTGGGAAGGGGGCGGGGCCGGGAGTCCCGCAGGACCTGGGTTTTGGGGGCGGGGCGAAGAAAGGGGGGGTATCGCGAACGCAGCCAGGGAGACCCTGGGGTCTTCCCGGTGCGCTCACGTTGGTGTTTCCCAGCCTTCAAGCAGTGTCGGGTAGTGGAAGGAACGCTGGACCTAAATTAGGAAATCTGGCTTAAGAAAGGATCTTTCTACCTGACACCTTGGCATTTGTTTTCTCTCCTTATTCCGAAATGTGTATATAGGTTCGAGTACGTGGTGTGCAGTTTTTCAGAATTCTAACTTTGTCATTTCGGTTTGTTGGGATTCCTTTGCCCTCAACTACCTACCGGCAGGAAAGGCCCGGAGATGGTACATACACACACTGCCTCCTGTGGCTGAAGCATGAGGCAACTGGGGTGCATTAGCGGGGAATGGGATATATTATACTGAGGAAGGGCTGGATTCACATTTGTTCTTCCTTGAGGATTTTTCCACTGGACTGTCCCAAATGGCCCTCTGACAATGGCTACTTCCACCTCTCCACCAACCCTGGTTATTTTTTCCAAATGTAATGACTTCAATCTTTATTCTTCTAATTTCATTGCACAAATCATTTTTATGTCATTACCTGAATTAGGCTCAACAGTCATTAACTAATACACACAAACTCAGAGTAGCCATGTGTTCCCAATCCCAGGCCTTCCTTATTACTAACTCTGCTTTTACTTCCTATCACCTAATTCCATGGATAAAATCTTGCCACTTCCAACAATGAGGCAAATAAATTTCTCTCTACCAAAGTTCTCTGGATGAATTCCTCCTTTCAATTCTGTGACTAATAATCTGTCTCCACTACTGCAGCCTCTTTGCCACTCTTTAGGCCACGCCTTTCTAATTTCACTTCCTTCTGTATTTTATGATTACCACAGAATACTCCAAAAACACAGAGACTCCCTCTTTAAAGTCTCTCAGAGGCTGTCCACCTGGACAATCAGCATCAAGTTCACTACTAGGGTATACAGACCTTTTTTATGATCTGATCCCTAGACTTCAGCTCCAACTCCAACTCCCACCACATGTCACACACAAATTCGACAGGCTTGTCTCTGCGCATTAGTATATTTTCCCCCATCTTAAACCCACCTGTCATTTAACCAGGTGAACTTCCTACTATCCTTCAAGATAAAGCATAATTTTCTCTTTGGAATCTTCCCTGACCTCCTGTCCTTTCACCACTCCCACACCCTCACCCGACACACTTAGGCTTCATTAAAGACGCTTTCCTGGCCCTGGCCAGTTGGCTCAGTGATAGAACATTGGCCCAGCGTGTGGATGTCCTGGGTCCGATTCCTGGCCAGGAAGCGCCCATCTGCTTCTCCACCCTTCCCCCTCTCCTTTCTCTCTATCTGTCTCTTCCCCTCCTGGAGCCAAGGCTCCATGGCCTGCGCCTCACGCACTAGAATGGCTCCCGTTGCAAAGAAGCAACGCCCCAAATGGGCAGAACATCGCCCCCTGGAGGGCATGCCAGGTGGACCCAGGTCCAGGGCATGCGTGAGTCTCTCTGCCACCCTGCTTCTCACTTCAGAAAATACAAAAAAAAAAAAAAGACTCTTTCCTTTCTGTTTTCATAGAACTTTTTCTCTATGCTCTATGACAATCATTAGTGCTCTCTTTTTGCCCATTGATTTGCCTGGTGGTCCTTTCTTATTAGACTGTGAGTTTCTTAAAAGGATAGAGAGTTTTGTTTACTTCATTTTTGTCTCCCAGACAGAGCACACTGCTCAGCACTAAAAGGGTTCTCTTTAAATGTTTGTTGAGGTATTAATGTCATTATTCATTTCAACAAATATATGTTGAGCATCTACTGGACAAGAGGAAAGACAATACAATCCACAGTCCCTGCCTTCCTTAGAATTCCACTGTATTCTGTTCTCATTTACTAAGTAGTATTCTCTGCTTATCATTTTAAACTCCCTCCTACTGCCTCTTGCATTCTTTGCTTGTTTTAATAAAGCAAGAGCATGCCAAATAATTCATATTAGGAATTCACAAAACATTCCTGCCCTTCCTCTTTCCATACCCTCTAGTTCCATACTCTGTCACCAAGTTATTAGATAAAGGTAACTGCTGAAACAGAATAAACATTAAATTGTAAATGTGGAGAACAAAATTTGGTGCTATGGAATGTACACAGCTCAGTTACTTAAATTCACTAGTCCTTAGTTCTGGAGGTCCTTTGTATTTATTTTTAATATTTTGTTTAATAAGGTAAGAATATCATTATATATATATATATATATATATACTGCTCACAAAAATTAGGGGATATTTCAAAATGAATATGAAGTGATAAAAAAGAAGCATTTGCTTTTCTTAAATTAAACAAGAACATCAGAAAAGCAAATGACAAGTCAAAGAAAGTTGTTCAATTATGCAAAGTAGATGCAAAACCAAATTTTATTTTATTGGTGAAAATGCAATATACAAAAGGCTGAAAGTACTGGAGTATCTGCATATTCCCTAATCCCTAATTTTTGGGAGCAGTATATATAAATTGAGGGGTCTACCAGATCCTGACAAAACAGCTGTTCAGCATATGCTTGAACTCAGAGTGATAAGGAACTACTTACTACTTCACCATAGTATTAATCTTCGAATAGTCCTGCTATTTCCTACATTGAACTGAAGTGTGTCTCATTATAAATTTGGAAGGTAGTTATGGTATTGGTAGAAACACCATTATATTTAAACACAAAGAGTTATGCTTTATAGCTTCCTAAAGTATGACCCTGGACAAGTGCAAAACAACTCCAACTATAAGTTTGCTCAACTCTAAAAGGGGAAAATAATAATAATAAAACTTTAAATAATTATTATAAATATGAATAAAATGTGTATTAAAGTGTCCAGTGAATGTGAAGCTAGTACTAATGTGTATGGTGTACTGCACAGCCCAATTCCCCTTCTGTACATTGTCTTCAAAATTTGAATTCAGCAACAACAATAGCATGTGCTCTCTCAAACCACCGTTTACATAAATACCCCATTTATCTCCAAACACTCTCATCTAAGTATACGCAATGTTTCTTCAAATGTGACATCTAGAACTGACTCCAGTATTCCAGGTATAAAGAGAATATCAGAGAAGTACAATTTTCTGCATTCTTAGAATGATATTTCAAAGCTCAGTTTAATTAATATATTTGTACCACCCTGTAAAGCCAGTAGCCAGGGCCACTATCACAGCAGCCTGGCCCGTGCAGGTTCACATTGGATTCGAACAGTCGGTAATGAAACACAAGAGCCAAGAACTGGTGAGCCATCAGCTTTAATTCTAGCTTGCACCCGGCGGGCAAGCAAAAACATACACTGGGCTCCAAAACCCACACATTCAGTGCTCACAAAGCTACTGACATATCCGAGTTTCCTAGAATCAAAGGTTTCTAGCTCACCAGACTTACTCACCTCTGTTTCCCATCTCCTCCTGCACAAACTCTTCCTCAGCACTCTGCCATCTTGGCGGCTTCCTCTCCTCCATGTGGCCTTACTCTGCTCTCCTCTCTAATACTAACCTCAGGAACCCAGGAAACAAGAGAGGGAGCTCCCAAACTGCCCCAGTTTATAGCATAGAAAATCCAAACCTTTAATCCAATTATACATACAAGAAAGTCTCTGATACAAAGCCACCTATCTGAGGCATAATGGGATTCCTCAAGAGAGTGCACCACCCTACATCATCCAATCAGTCAAGGGTGTGGAGAAGAACTTACTCTTAAAACTAAGCCTTAGGCTACAACAACCCGGCCTGCCCACAGCCTGTTCCAGAACACACATTAATATCAACGAACTTCCATGTGGGCAGCGCCATCCTTAACAAAGTGAGCATAATATATTTTATCTGCCCAACACACCCCATGTTTTGTTTTGTTTTTTTACAGGGACAGAGAGAGAGTCAGAGAGAGGGATAGATAGGGACAGACAGACAGGAACGAAGAGAGGTGAGAAGCATCAATCATTAGTTTTTCGTTGCCGTCGCAACACCTTAGTTGTTCATTGATTGCTTTTTTACATGTGCCTTGATCACAGGCCTTCAGCAGACCGAGCCACCACTTGCTGGAGCCAGCGACCTTGGGTCCAAGCTGACGAGCTTTTGCTCAAGCCAAATGGGCCCCACGCTCAAGCTGGCGACCTCGGGGTCTCGAACCTGGGTCTTCCGCATCCCAGTCCGATGCTCTATCCACTGCACCACCGCCTGATCAGGCACCCCATGTTGTTTATAAACATTGTTTTTGCCAACCAAAAAACAAAAATACCCTCAAAATATTTTTTAACTCTTTGATATGCAAACAGCTATAAAACCCTACATCTTTCAATCTGTATATTTACAATTTCTTTTTGGAGACTGAGTGCTGATCTTTGTATTTATTTCTATTAGATACTATTTTGGAAGTTATATACCAGGGGCCCCTGCCAAATAGAAATCGGTAAAATGAGAATAACATTTAAAAAATATTCAGGGCTGGGAGAAAGAATCCCAAAGCTACTTGAAGCAATAAGTTCCTAAATTTCTAATTTCTCCCTACAACTTCTCTTAAGCTTTTTATTAAATGCCACTTTTAAATATCATCTAAAATTAATCATTTCTCACACTCACCTTGTTTTATTTTTATAATAATATTTAAAACACCTTTTTTTGTGCCTGTGTTTTTCTACATTGTTCCCTGGATCTTCTGAAGAACTCACTAAACTCGGACAAACATGTATTGTAATACCATTGTCCTGAAGCTCAGGAGGGTTAGGCAACTTCCTGAACACTTGCTCTGCATCAAAACCGGTTTTTGGAGAAACTGCCTCTACACAGCCCCTGCTGAAGGGGTGGCCCCCAGGCATCACTCTTTTGTGCTGCATAATCCCAGAATCACTGCTGATAACTCTGGGAGGGCACCTGACCTCTAAACAGCCAAGTCACACCCATTCATAAATGACCTAGGCAAAAAAAAATCTAGTAAGCCTGAAAGAAGTTGAGTACAAAAGGAGGCACAGAGAGTGGTGGCCACGGGTGAGAAGGGCCCTGCCATCAACAGTAAACAGAGGTTAATATCAGCCAATGACTACGCAGAGAACTCATCCATTCACTCATTCATTCAAATATTTATTAAGCATCTTCTCTGATCTAGATGCTGGGGATACAGTATGGATTAAATATACAAACATTCTGCCTCATGAGTCTTGCATTCTGGTGGATGGGACAGGCAATAAAGAATAAATAAGTAAAACAGTATATTAGAAGGTGATATTGGATAAATATAATGCAGGGAAGGGGCATAGAAAGTGCCAAGGACTATGGGGACAATTTTTAGTAATAATGACATGGAAGGCCTCACTAAAAAGGTGACATTTGAGCTAAGACAGACTTGAAGTAGGTAAGGCAGTGAGTCTGTGGTCAAGAAAAGATACATACAGTAGACGCTGATGGTGCCAACTGGTAGTGGGCTAATCACAAAGCAGATACCAATAGAATAGCAAAATCAGGCAACACAGAGAATAGGGTGTTCAAAATCTAGCAGGGAGCTTTTTAAAAACAACATGATCCTGGTACTTCCCCAGATGTGCTACACAAGAATAATTGTCAATGGGGCCTCAAAATCTATATTTTTAAAATGCTCCTCAGGTGGTAGGGATGTTCCAATGGGATGACAGCTCCTGATCCAAAAGGAAGATTCACAAATTGCTCCCAATACCCTGGGTTCTGAACATCCTTCAAATACTGTGTTCCAGAAAGCCAATTCAACATGTATTCCTCTCCTCCTAGAAGGCTCAATTGTTCATCTTTTTTGTTATTCCTGGGAAGCCTGATGTTATGGCCGAGATTTCAGTTTTTCAAATGTGAATGAATATGTGTCCTTTACAAACTGAATGAACAGGAATCAAACCTCAATACTCTATTCGCTGAGGTCACTTGTTTGAGTTTCTGTATATTGCAACCAAAATTGCTTAACATACCACACTCAGGACTCCGTGAGATGGTGGTGCCAGAGCTGCAGACTGGGCTAGCATGCTTCGCCCTGCAGTTTATGCCTTTACGACAAAAATGGAAATTTGTGATTCTTTCTTTAGGCTTTCAAAATCAATTTCTAAAAACCTGTCCAACTGTATTTTAAAATCTAAAGGTGGCCCTAGTCAGTGGCTCAGTGGATAGAACATCAGCCCAGTGTGTGTAAATCCCAGGTTCAATTCCCAGTCAGGGCACACAGCAGAAACCAACATCTGCTTCTCCCCTCACCTTCCTCAATTCTCTCTCTCTTCCGCTCCCGCAGCCAGTGGTTCGATTGGTTCTAGTGGGTGCTGAGGATAGCTCTGTTGAAGCACATCAACCTCAAGTGCTGAATATAGCTCAGTACAGGAGCATTGGCCCCAGATGGGTTTGCTGGATTGATCCCGGTCAGGATGCATGAGGGCGTATGCCTCAATATCTCCCCTCCTCTCACCAAAAAAAAAAATATATATATATATAAAAATGTATAGCATTAATTTCATAATGTACATTTAATGCATTATCAGTTTAAGAAAAATACTTAATAATTTTATTTTGTAATTACTTTCAGTTCTCAGTTGATGAGTTTTTAAATTTGACATTTTAATTCCAAGCTCAGAATTTTCCTCTTTCACTGAGGAAGTTAAAAATACTTGACACATTTTTAAACATATTTTCATGGTTCTGAAATTATGTAAATAGCACTTTTAAGCGTTTTTGTTTGTTTGTCTGGGTTCATGGTGGGATTTTGTCATTGTTTTTGCCACCTATTAGTTTAACATCTAGGCCACTGTATTTGGAGTCTTTTATACAACAAAACATTTCCCAAAGCCAACATAGTTTGCATTCACTTGTGTCAGATGGCTTGTGTTTTTGTTTTAGCTCTCCCACCCCCAAATCACACTTTCACAAAATGGTTTCGGTAAATAGGCCAACAGAAAGAGTAAAAAAACTGTGTTTCATTGTTTTTGTAAAACCAGCAAAACCTTTTTCTAACAAAACAAACTTCTTTTTCTAGTTGTGGAATCATGGGATTTTAAAGCTAGCAGGTACCCTGCCTGTTTCAATACCCTCGTTTTCCCATAACCCAGAGAAATCAAGCTTGATTCTCAACTCTAGACTTAGTTAACAAAAAAATCAGAGACTAGAATTCAGGCTTTTTGACTACTAACTGATATAGCTGATAGCATTTAAATATTTGCAGTATAATCTATATCTGTATAAATAGATGTGTTACATAACTCAGGCATCAAGCAAATTTATCTTTTAAACATCAACGGTGCTTTAAAAGTATTCTGAATAATAGAAAATGAAACTAAATTTTAGACTAAGAAAAAGTCTCTAATTTCAGCATTAATGTACTGTCACTCTTAATTAATATAAGGTTTGTAATAGAGTTTCACAGAGGCCAAGTTAAAAGAAAATTGTCCAGGCAAGTTGTTTTAAATGCTTCTGGTGATGTACAATACATTACATGATAGAGTACAGTAAACTTGCTATGCCAATTTTTACAGTTCTCTCCAATAAATTTTATTCCAGAAAGTACCATTAAATGTCAATTCAGTATATGTTCAAATGGGTCTTGTTGAGTCAAGCTCTTTGGTTGCAAGTATCAAAGACAATTTGAACTGGATTGGGGCAAAGGAGCAATGGATTTTCTGGAACAATACTGAACTAGCTCAAGCATACTGAAGGAAGAATTCCATTTCTGAGGACTTCAGGAACCTAAGTAAAGTCAACATCTTTCTCAGTCCCTTCTTGAAAAGGGACTGTTCTGCAGACTTGTCTTTCAATCTGTGCAACAGCAGTAAACCAGTCTGTTTTACCACAAGAAGGCCAGTCCCAGGGAGCATTGGGTATATGTCCCCCAGCTTACAGATAACTCATGTAAAAAAAAATCAGGAGTGGCTCATACATTGGTTCCCATGAATGTTTAAACATTGGGGCCAGCAGAACAAGAATGGCCTGTGATGAAGGTGGGATGTGGAGAGCCCAAGTATAACTAGAAGCTTCTATCATAGAAGGAACTCTCTTCCAAAGGAGTTATAGGGGAATTATCAGGAAAAGGGGAAAAAAGGATCATCAGAACAACAGAAAGTAGATATTCACTGAAAGATATGTGCAAGATATGTTAGAAAAACTCACACTAAAAGGTAATGTTTGTGAAATACTTTTTACTCACCCAAATATTAAAATTGTAATGTAAATTATTCCTAGTTTCACTTGATATTAAAACCCTACACACAAGTACTTTTTTTAATGGTTTTAGTGATGCTCCTTTAAAACCCTAGCCTAGAAAGATCCTTCAATCTGTTCATGATTATAGTGGAAAAATACAATTTTGCTTCATCAGAGCATTACTTATCACTCATTACTTATACTTGCATTATAGATTTAAAAATTTTAGATCTAAAAATATTTTATTCAAAGCTAAAGAGGCAAAAAGCACTTGATTGTCAAATTCAACCTGCATAGTGAAATATTCAGGTCTCATTTAAAAATTTTTAGTTATGGAGAGTTCTTTAGTTTCTTTTGCATGGTATTTTAATATAGGGCTAGGTCCTAGTTATTAGTAAGACAGAAAAGAATGTTAAAAACAAGCTTGGTCCAAGTCACAAGGTTGACTTTTGTTTTCCTAATGTGTTCCAGTCACAGCCTGAACACAAAGGTCAAGAACATTTACCTCAGTGATCAAGCGATGTGTTCTGCTCTAGACTGAAAATCTGAGGCCAGAGACTAAACTGTTTCTTACTAGCTTCAATTCTCTTGTGGTCAGAAATGGCTCTCCTGTTTATCTACATAAAACAAAAACAAACAAACAAAAAAACCTGTGTTCTTGAAGAAACAGGGACAAACCACATTTAAAAATACTCCCCACCCATTGCCAGGTTCCTTCCACTCTGTCACCCTCTTCAGCTGCTTGGAGAGGTGTGTGAAACTCAGCTGTGACTTCAGCAGCTGAACAGCAGGCAGCTCAGGAAAAATCCCAGGACACGAAGTCAGAGCAACACAAAAGCAAAGAATTGATTTGGTTGTGGGATAAAGTAGAAGAAAGAAAGAATTGCCTTTTGTATCAATCCAACTTTTCCTCTCCTTCTGAATAACACATTATTATGCAACAAAGAGCCTTTAAACAATTTCTCTCTTATTTCCACTGGAAATTGGACAAACACAGATTGTGTCATCTTGGGTTAGAGCCACTTCTCAGGGTGTGGAGTTACTTGATTCTGGCCCAGTGGATCAGTGTACTCAAAACATGTGACACAAGTGAGGTCCATGCCTCACTGATATTATCTTAGATTTAGGGAAAGAACAGAATGAAAAGTATATTTCTCTTTGGGGACTTAAAGAAAGGGAACAAGTGGACCCTAGTTGACTAACGTATTCTAAAACCTCAAGTTTTGTCTAAAAATTATGCAGATAAACCAAGAAACATATTTTATCACCATTTCTAAAGATGAGATAAATTATAGCCTAGATTTTTTCATTTAAAATATGGCATCAAATTTGGGACAAGAGCTTACCCTCTAGAGAAACCATCCTGAAAGTCATGTCTCTACAGAAACTGTGCCTAGAGTCTTCTGAGGAAGAATATCTTACCCTAGAACAGTGTTTAGAGAGTCTGTGCTCCTAGTTGTTTGTGTCCCAGAAGATGTGTGGTTATCATCGAAAATGACCACATTTAAATCATTTTACTTGGATAAAGGTGAGAGTAAATACAAACATGGGAAAAGATATTCAATAATTTGTTGTTTGTTTATGCAACCAAAATTGTAATGCTAACGTGGCTGCAGAGACCTGGACAGCAACGAGGACATTATGAGTTTGTCCACAGTCTAATTGGGAGACAGGAACCCAACCAAACATTCAATGCAACGTGGAACCTACAACAAC
This sequence comes from Rhynchonycteris naso, assembly GCA_037038555.1. Classification (NCBI taxonomy): domain Eukaryota; kingdom Metazoa; phylum Chordata; class Mammalia; order Chiroptera; family Emballonuridae; genus Rhynchonycteris; species Rhynchonycteris naso. The sequence goes on along the minus strand of CM072997.1, from coordinate 53,933,603 downwards.
AGTTGTTATTAAACTCTACACAAAATGCTATGGAGACTCACAGAAGAGTCACTGCCACAGTGTCTAGTGAAGGCTTTCCAAAGGCTTTGCCACTTGGACTGAATGTGGAAAAAGGAGTCAGAATTATCTAGGCTAGGAAAAGGGGAAAAACCACAAGATAGAAAAGTATTTTGTGGCCGATTGGTACTAAAGAACATGCTACTTGGAAGAGAATTTTGAGTATCTTTGCTATGGGTACATGAGCACAGAGGGAACCACTTAAGGGAGGATCCAAATGGGAAGAATCTGTGGGCCAGGAGTGGAAACTTCAACAGCCTGCAGAGGCAAGGCAGGTAATGTGCATGAGTGAAACCAAGCAGGTCTAGGTATAAATACATTCACCATGAGGATGCAAAACCTCTAAAAAATGCACCAAATTATGCTTACCTCCCAAATGTAAGAGATTGGCTCTTTCTCCACAGTCTTGTCAAGAGTGGGTATTTACTATAATACTTTTCATTCCTTAAACAAATATCTATTAAGTGTCTTCTACTATAGGGTTTTTGTATTAGGAATAGAGGATACAGCAGTGAGTAAAACAAAAATTCCTCCCGCTGTGGAATTTGCATTCTGGTGAGGGAGACAGACAAAATAGATAAAGAAGTAAAATGTTAAGTTGTCAGATAAATGTTATGGAGAAAGATAAGGGAAGAACAACCACTAGAAAAGGAGAAACAGGTTGGATTTTAGAAGGGATGAGAGGGAAAGAATTTGTGTGTGGTCTTTAGGGAATTGTAGACTCAGGCTTTTGCTCTGAGCAAAATGAAAAACCTTTGAATGGTTTTGAGCAGAGGAGTGATAGGTGAGGTTTGTATTTTGAAAGACTCTCTATGACTGCCGTGTACAGAACTGAATGCCCAGTGGGGTGGGGTGGAGGATAGAAGCATAGAGACCAACTGAGAGGTGAGAGCTACCAATCAAGGCTTGGACCAGCAAGAGACAGTGGGGGTGGTAGGAAGTGGTTAGATTCTGATGGTATGTTAAAGATAGAGCACCAGGATTTCCTGACAGATTAGATGTGGGTGTCAGGGGGAAAAAAAGAGGAATGATGGGATAACACTGGACTTTTTGGTCTGAACTACTAAAACAATAACATTCCACTTACTATGGGGCAAATTGTGGAGAGGAACAATTTGGGCTGGAGGAGGGGGGAAGAGAGCAGGTTAATTTGAGATACTTATCAGACAATAAGCATCAATTTGGATTATGCACCTGGACATAGAGTCTGGAGTTAAAGATCTCGACTAGAAATGTACATTTGGAATTTATTGGTGTATCAGTATATAGATAACGTCAAAGCCATGAGACTGTGAGATTAATGAGAGAGCAAGTATAGAGAAGAGGTCTAAAGACAGCTCTGGAGTGTTCCAGCACTTAGAGACTAGGAAGATGAGGAGGAATCAACCCAGGAGATTTAGAAAAACCAGCTGGTGAGGCCCACCCACATTATTAAGGGCAGTCTGCTTTATTCAAAGTCCACCAATTTAAATGTGAATCTTACCCAAAAACACTCCCACAGAAACATTAAGAAAAATGTTGGATCAAATATCTGGGTACAATAGTTTATCCAAATGGACACATATAGGTAATTGTCACAGCAGGTAAGATGAGGCTGAGAAGTGGCCATTGTATTGAGCAACTTAGGGTTATTGGCAATAGTAGGAAGCACAGTTTTGATGAAATGGTGGGAGAAGAAAGCTTGATTGAAAGGGTACTCAAGAAAGTGCAACAAAATGTGAATTCATTAGCAATGGGTATAAGAAATACATAAGTAGCCTGACCAGGCAGTGGCACAATGGATAGAGCATCGGACTGGGATGCGGAAGACCCAGGTTTGAGACCCCGAGCTTGCCAGCTTGAGCGTGGGCCCGTCTGGCTTGAGCAAAAGCTCGCCAGCTTGAACCCAAGGTCGCTGGTTCCAGCAAGTGGTGGCTCAGTCTGCTGAAGGCCTGCGGTCAAGGCACGTGTGAGAAAGCAATCAATGAACAACTATGGTGTCCCAACGGAAATGAAAAACTAATGATTGATGCTTCTCATTTCTCTCTGTTCCTGTCTGTCTGTCCCTATCTATCCCTCTCTCTGACTCTCTCTCTTTCTGTCCCTGTAAAAAAAATAAGAAATACATAAGTAAGCACATTCATGAGAGTATCAGAAACAATGAACATCAAATCTAGTCCCCCAAGGATTTCAAATATTTAAGTTATCAGAAAAAGCCTAGGAAAAACTATTATAAAATGTTGAAAGAAATAAAAGATAGACAAGCAATAAGAAGTTCTCCTATAAGACCAGGCATATTGGAAAACAAACCAAATGAAGCTTTCAGAAATAAAAAATAATAATAATAAAATTGCTAAAATAAAAATATTTCAGTTGGTTAAAACTCACATTAGGCACAACTGAATAAAACTATTGATAAGTTAGAGGTCAGATCTAAGAAATGATACAGAATGCAGCACAGAAGATAAGCATATGGCAAATATGAAAGGCTAACAGATATAAAAATAGTCATATGAGATTACTAAGAAGAGAAAAAGAGAAAGCCTATGCTCCAGGTGCTCAGCACCAAATAGGTGAGTAAAAGAGGAAATTCACTGGGTTCAGACACACCAAACCTGAGCCTGACTGGGTGCCACCAAATCATAGATTGATCTAATTAGTATTTTCTCCTTTGGGGGAGGTAAAATCTGGTGTTGGAAAAATGGCAGAGACAACAGAAGTTCCTCATTTTGTTATTACCAATAATAAGTGTGATGCATAAACAGTGGACATACCTACAATGTGCATATTTTAAGATGGGACTAAAATCTTTCTGTGAAATGAATCTTGTTGTGTGACATCAGAATTGTTGTGGAAAGTTTCTTCTTCTGTCCATACAAATATAAAGCTTCTATTTATTAATAAAAAACAAAATTCAAAGAAATCTTTCAAGCTATAATCTCTTCTCCCTTCAATTTAGTGAGAAATTTCTTGGGTAAAAATCATCTAGACTTGAAATGATTATCTGTTCACCATTCATTCACTACGTCTTGCCTTACCAATAATCAACTGAAATAGTTCTTTCAGAGTTAACAATAACTACTTATCATAGTCAATGATTTTTTTTTCTCTCTTTCCTCTTTATATTACTTGACACTGTTAACCACTCTTTTTCTTCTTCTTTTAATCCAGGATCATTTTTAAAGTTTTTATTGGCTTTTAAATTAGGCTTTGAAGATAAAAAGATAAGATAGTTCTCTGATATCAAGTGATTTACAGTCTACTTATGTGTACAACTAAGTAAAATTAAGCACTTAAATGAAAAAGTGGAACCACAAAGGAGAGAGTGATCACTTCTACATGGGGGAGTCAGAAAAAGCTTTATACTTGATTTTTTCCTGAAAGAGTGTTTTTGACCTGGCAGATGGGCACAGATTATACCATCATCCAAGGCAGAGAATGCATATGAGCAATGGTACAGAGACATTAAACACCCAAATGTGGCCTAACCAGATGGTGGTGAAGTAGATAGAATGTTGGCCTGGGACACTGAGGACTCAAGCGCAAAACCCAAGGTCTCTGGCTTGAACACAGGCTCATCCAGTTTGAGCGTGGGCTCACCAGCTTGAGCACAGCCTGAGTGTGAGGTCATAGATATGACGATGGTCACTGGCTTGAGCCTAAGGTCACTGGCTTGAGCAAGGGGTCACTGGCTCAGCTGAAACCTCCCTACCCCCGATTATGGTACATATAAGAAAGCAATCAATGAAATCAATGAGCAACTAAGGTGCCACAACTATGAGTTGATACTTCTCATCTCTCCTTCCTGTCTGTCTGTCCCTGTCTGTCTGTCTCTCTTGCTAAAAAAAAATCCTAAAGATGTGTCGAAGGCACTACAAACAGCCCAGTACGCCCTGAAACATAAGAACCAAGATGTGCATTCAGGTCAGAATGAAAGGCAATGGAAAATCATGGAAGGTTTTGAACCCATTCAGACGAATTTGGACTTTATATAATGGGCAATCCACAAGGTGCTAAAGGGGTTCTCCTTCTTTTTTCTACTTCTTCTTACTATATTTATAGTTTAGAAATAAGATGGAGGCTGAATTGGAAGGCTAGTCAGCTGCAGGAAGGAGATCATTTAGGAAACTTGTAAGTTTTGAGTGAGAAAGGGTGAAGATCTGAACAAGGGGACAGACAGGTATGAGAGATGGTGAACAGAGTCAATGAGAGCCCCATTCGGAGAAAGGAGCAGATTTGGGGAAGATGCTCTCAGAGATGAAGAGTGTGCTCTGGTTGGACATCCCAAAAATGTCTACTTTAACTGATAATTGGGTGTTCCATTTTGGCCCTCTTCTTATTGTTGTTTTTATAATATTAATCACTTTTCTCATTATAAAACATATATCTTTTCATTACAGATGATTTGGAGCATCTTAAAAAGTAAATAAAAATATAACCATCTGATAATACAGATATTATAGAGCATTTTAAAAGTGTGAGTTATGCCTCTGAATACAAAATTAATATTCAGAAATCATTTGCATTTTTATATACCAATAATTAACTATCAGAAAAAGAAATTAAGAAAACAGTCCTATTTTCAATTGCATCAAATAAACACCTAGGAATAAGTTTAATTGTGGAGGTAAAAGACCTGTATTCTGAGAATCATAAGACATTAAAGAAAGGAATTGAAGAAGATACAAATAAATGGAAGCATTTATCATGCTCATGGATAGGAAGAATTAATTAACATCATAAAAATGTCCACACAACCAAAAGCAATCCATATAGATTCTATGCAATCCTTATCAAAATATCAACGTCATTTCTCACAGAACTAGAACAGATAATCCTAAAATTAATATGAAACCACAAAAGATCCTAAATAGCCACAGCAAAGTTGAGAAAGAAGAACAAAGTTGGAGATATCACACTATCTGATATAAAACTGTATTACAAGGCAGTAGTAATCAAAATAGCATGGTACTTTCATAAAAGCATATATGGATTAGTGAAACAGAATAAAGAGTTGAAAAATAAATCCACACATATATGGCCAATTAATCTATGACGGAGGAAAAATATACAATGGGGTATAAATTTTATAATAGGGTGTTGGAAATACTGAATGAATACATGCAAAAAAAAGAAACTAGACCAAATTCTTATACCATATACAAGAATAGACTCACAGTGGATAAAAGACTTACATGTAAGACTTGAAACCATAAAACTTCTAGAAGAAAACATAAGCAGTAAAATTTCTTACATTGCTTTTAGAAATATTTTTGTTCATATATCTTTTCAGGGAAGGGAAACAAAATAAAAATATAAACAAATGGTACTATATCAAACTAAAAAAATTTTGCTCATCAAAGTAAACAACAAAACTAAAAGACACCCTACTGAATGGAAGAAAATTTTTGCCAATGAGACATCCAATAGGGGTTAATATTCAAAATACATAAAGAACTTGTACAACTTAACACCAAAAAAATCCAATTCAAAATTGAGCAGAGGTCCTGAATAGATACTTCTCCAATGAGAACGTATAGATTGCCAATAGATATACAAAAAGATACTCAACATCACTAATGAGAGAACTGCAAATTAAAATCAAAATGATATATTGCCTCACACCTGTCAGTCAGAATGGTTATCATCAATAAGTCAACAAACAGTAAGTGTTGAACAGGATGTGTTGAAAAGGGAAACCTTGTGTGTACTATTGGTGAGATCACAAATAGGAGCAGTCCCTATGGAAAAGAGTATGGAAGTTCCTCAAAAAATTAAATATAGGACTACTATATGACCCAGAATTCAAGACATAGGTATATGTTTTTTTACTGGTGCACAAAATGAGCTGTGCATGAACATCACCTTGCTCAAAGAACAAAACCAACAAAGTGCATGAACTCACAACAAATTATGGTATTACTTTATTCTGGCCTCCGCGGCAGAGGTTTCTCCGAACCCCTGAGGCCGACTCATTGAACCCCTAGGGTTCTATAGAACCCAGGTGAAGAACCACTGATCTAAAGAAATTCAAAACAGTGTTCATGGCAGCAATATTTACTACAGCCAAGATATGGAAGCAACCTAAGTGCCCATCAGTATACACTGGATAAACAAGAAGAGGTATATATACAAGAGTGGGCAAAAGAAGGTTTACAGCTTTGAATAAATTATTTATTAATTATTGTACTATTTTTCCATGTGAACAATTGTAAACCTACTTTTGCCCGTATGCAAAGGAATATTACTTGGCCATAAAAAGAATGAATCTTAACATTTGTGACAGCGTGAATGGACCTAGAGGGTATTATGCTAAATGAAATAATTCATACAAGAAAAGATAAATGCCATGATTTTATTTACTTGTATAATATAAAGAATATAATAAATGAGCAAACAAAACAGCAACAGACTGATAGATACAACAAACAAACTGATGGTTACCAGAGGAGAGGGTTGTGGGAGGCTAAGTGAAAAAGGTGAAGGAATTAAGAAGTACAGATTTGTAGTTAAAAATTAGTCATGGGGATGTAAAGTACAGCATAGGAAATATAGCCAATAATATGGTAATAACTATATATGGTCCCAGGTGAGTACTAGACTTATTGGGGGGGTTACCTCATAAATTATATAAATGTCTAACCATGATGCTGTATACATGAAACTAATTTAAAATAATATTGACTGTTCACTGTAACTGAAAAATGAAAATAAAATTTAAAAAGTGTGAGCTATGCATATGTGCACATTTTTAGAAAAATGTTTCATGCCCTATATAGAATGTTATATCCTGCTTTGAACAATTGATCATATACTGTGGGCACAGTTCTCCATTATGAGATAATCTTTGAATATATAATTTAAGTGGCTGCAAAATGTTTTATGCTATGAATGAACTACACTTTACCTGATGATGAACATTGAGACTGACTTCTGTTATTAGAGATGTGATGGACGTTCTCCCATATATAACATTACATCACTCTGATTAATTCTTTGGTAGAAATTCCTGGAAGTGGAAATTAAGGTGTCAAATTTATGAACAATTACAAAGTCTCTGGATACATATTAACAAACAGCTTTCAAATACACTGTCTCAACTGATATTCTCATTAGAGCTGAGAATTACATTAAAATGTTTTTATTTTCTAGGTGTATAGGCAGTAATTTCTTTTTTAATTTGCATTTCTTGAATTACAAGTTAATACATTTATTCAAAATTTGTAATTTTTCTTTTTGTGAATTATCCCTTTGTGTTCTTTGACTTTTATTCTTTCTCTCCTTCTCTCTCTCTCTCTCTTTCTCCCTTCTTCTTCCCTCCCTCTCTCTCTTTCTCTCTCTTTCTATCTGGTGAGAGAATGGAAGATTCAGAGATATACTTCTGCATACCCTGATCGGGATCCACTCAGGAACCCCAAGCTGAGGCCGACGTTCAAACCAACCAAGCTATCCTTTGTGCCTGAGACCACCGGTCAGAACAATTAAACCCCTGGCTGCGAGAGGGGACCAGAGAGTGAATGGGGAGAGTGAATGGGGAGAGGGAGGGCAAGAGAAGGAGATGGTCACTTCTCATGTGTGCCCCGGTGCCCTGACCAGGGACTGAACCTGGGACGTCTGCATGCCAGGTCAATGCTCTCTCCACTGAGCAAACTGGCCACGGTTGATTATATTTCTATTCCAATGCTTTTGTATTTTTCTTTATGTAGTATTAAGCATTGATCTTTATTGCTTTTTTATTTTTTTAAAATTAATTTAATGGGGTGATTTAATAAATCAGGGTACATATGTTCAAAGAAAACATCTCCAGGTCATCTTATCATTCAATCACGTTGCACACCCATCACCCAAAGTCAAACTGTCCTCCGTCACCCTCTATCTGGTTATCTTTGTGCCCCTCCCCTACCCCATCTCCCACTGTATCCTCCCACTCCCCACACTCTTGTCCATGTCTCATAGTCTCACTTTTATGTCCCACCTATGTATGAAATCATGCAGTTCTCAGTTTTTTTCTGTTTTACTTAATTCACTCCGTATAATGTTATCAAGGTCCATCCATTTTGTTGTAAATGATCTTGATGTCATCATTTCTTATGGCTGAGTACTATTCCATAGTATATATGTACCATAGCTTTTTAATCCACTCGTTCTCTGATAGACACTTGGGCTGTTTCCAGATCTTCGCTATTGTGAACAATGCTGCCATGAACACGGAGGTACATTTCTTCTTTTCCAACAGTGCTATGGTGTTCTTAGGGTATATTCCTAAAAGAGGGATAGCTGGGTCAAAAGGCATTTCGATTTTTAATTTTTTGAGGAATCTCCATACTGTTTTACACAGTGGCTGCACCAGTCTGCATTCCCACCAGCAGTGCAGGAGGGTTCCCTTGTCTCCACATCCTTGCCAGCACTTGTTCTGTATTGTTTTGCTGATGAGCGCAATTCTGACTGGTGTGAGGTAATATCTCATTGTGGTTTTAATTTGCATTTCTCTAATGATTAGAGATGCTGAGCATTTTTTCATATGCCTATTGGCCATCTGTATGTCCTCCTTGGAGAAATTTCTATTCATTTCTTTTGCCCATATTTTGATTGGATTGTTTGTCTTCCTGGTGTTGAGTTTTATAAGTTCTTTATAAATTTTGGTTATTAACCCCTTATCAGACATGTTGTCGAATATGTTCTCCCATTGTGTGGTTTGTCTTTTTATTCTGTTCTTATTGTCTTTAGCTGTGCAAAAACTTTTTAGTTTGATATAGTCCCATTTGTTTATCTTGCCTTTTATTTCATTTGCCCATGGAGATAAATCGGCAAATATGTTGCTGCTACAGATGTCAGAGAGCTTGCTACCTATGCTTTCTTCTAAGATACTTATGGTTTCACGGCTTACATTTAAGTCTTTTATCCATTTTGAATTTGTTTTTGTGAATGGTGTAAGTTGATGGTCTAGTTTCATATTTTTGCAGGTAGATGTCCAATTTTCCCAACACCATTTGTTAAAGAGGCTGTCTTTACTCCATTGTATGTTCTTTCCTCCTTTGTCAAATATCAGTTGTCCATAAAGGTGTGGGTTTATTTCTGGGTTCTCTGTTCTATTCCATTGATCTATGTGCCTGTTCTTATGCCAGTACCAGACTGTAGTACAATAAACTTCCCTCTCAGAACTGCTTTTGCTGTGTCCCATAAATTTTGAGTTGATGTATGCTCATTTTCATTCGTTTCTAGAAACTTTTTTATTTCTTCTTTGATCTCATTGTTAATGCATTTATTATTTAATAGCATGCTATTTAGTTGCCAAGTGTTTGAGTATTTTTCAGTTTTTCTTTTGTGGTTAATTTCTAGTTTCATGGCATTGTGATGAGAGAAAATGCTTGATATGATTTCAATCGTCTTAAATTTGTTGAGACCACTTTTGTGTCCTAACATGTGGTCTATCCTAGAAAATGTACCATGAGTGCTTGAGAAGAATGTATATTCTACTGCTTTAGGGTGAAAAGTTCTGAAGATATCTATTAAATCGAGTTGATCTAGTGTATCCTTTAAGTCTGCTGTTTTTTTATTAATTTTCTTTCTTGAGGATCTTTCCAGTGATGTTAATGGGGTATTGAAATCCCCTACTATTATAATATTGCTCTTAATCTCGCCCTTTATATCCATCAACGTCTGCTTTATGTATGTTGGGGCTCCTATATTTGGTGCATAGATATTTATAATAGTTATATCTTCCTGTTGAATTGTTCCCTTTATCATTATGTAGTGTCCTTCTTTATCTCTTACTACAGCCTTTGTTTTAAAGTCCATTTTGTCTGATATAAGTATTGCTACCCCAGCTTTTTTTTTCATTTCCATTTGCATGAAATATTTTTCTCCATCCTTTTACCTTCAGTCTCTGTGCATCTTTTGGTTTAAGGTGTGTCTCTTGTATACAGCATATGTATAGGTCCTGTTTCTTTATCCATGCAACTACCCTATGTCTTTTGATTGGATCATTTAATCCATTTACATTTAAGGTTATTATTGATATGTAGTTGTTTATTGCCATTTTATTCTTTAAAGCTGTATTCTTCTTTTGCTATATTCTTTCCTCCCTTTGAACTGTTCACAAAAGGCCCCTTAGTGTCTCTTGCAGAGTTGGTTTGGTTTTAATAAATTCCTTGAGGCTTTTTTTTGTCTGGGAAGCTCTTTATTTCTCCTTCAATTTTAAACATTAGCCTTGCTGGATAGAGTAGTCTTGGTTGTAGGTTCTTGTTCTGCATTAATTTGAATATACCTTGCCATTCCCTTCTGGCCTCAAGTGTTTCTGTTGAGAAGTCTGATGTCATCCTTATGGGGGCTCCTTTTTAGGTGGTAGCCATTTTTTCTCTAGCAGTTTTTAAAATTTTCTCTTTATCCCTTAGATTTGTTATTTTTACTATGATGTGTCTTGTTGTAGATTTCTTTGGGTTTCTCTTTAATGAAGTTCTGTGTGCTTCTTGTACATGTGAAGTATTTTCCAGCCTTAAATTAGGGAAGTTTTCTGCTATGATTTGATTGAACAAAATTTCTATTTCTTGTTCTCTCTCCTCTTCTTCAGGAACCCCTATGATGCAAATGTTATTTCTCTTCATGTTGTCACAGAGCTCCCTTGGAGTTTCCTCACATTTTTTGAGTCTCTTTTCTTTTTTCTGCTCTGCTTCTGTGCCTTTGTTTAATGTGTCCTCCAACTTGCTGATTTGATCCTCATCGTCACCCATTCTGCTTTTAATTCCTTCCATTGTGGTCTTCAATTCTGATACTGTATTTGTCATTTCTGTCTGATTCTTCTTTATTATTTCATTTTCCTTTTTTATATTTGTTATCTCTTTATTTAGGTGTTCATAATGACTATCCATTATTGCTCTAATTTCTTTGAACATCCTAACTATCATTATTTTAAATTTTGCATCTGGTAATTTGGTTATATTTGGTTCATTCAGGTCCTTCTCTGGGGATTTCTCTTGATTCATATGGTTCGCATTTCTCTGCCTGTCTATTTTCTTGTATAAGAAGGTTGTGGCCCCTGAGTCCAATGGCTGTCGCCTTTGTGTTCTCTAGGTGTGGTCTGTCTGCAGGCCCGCCACCCCTTTTGCTGCTACCTAGGGCTGTTGGGTATGGGCATTGCCAGCGCTGGCCCACTGCGGCTTTTGCTGTGAGTTCTGCCTGTCCTCTGCGGGAGAGGCTGTGTTCTGGTGCTGGCTCTACAATTCTCAGCCTGCCTGGGCCTTCGCCTCGCCCGCACAGGTTGGGTTGCGCACTGGACTCCAGCCACAAGCTTCAGCACCAAAGGTAGAGGTGAGCACCTTTGCTCAGCTGCAGACTCAGCCTGATCTCGGGCTTCCGTACAGCCCCGGTGGTCAGAACCTGCTCGCCACAGTTTCCTGGGTTGGATGGGACTGCTGACGTGCACTCAGCTGTGAGCCTCTGCCTGTCTGGAGCTTTAGCCCCACCCCCAAGGCCAGGGCCTGCCTGCGCAGGATCACAAACCACGTTTATCAGGTTGGGCTATGCTTCAGGCTGTGCTCAGCCACAAGCCTCCACCTGCCCCTGGTTCCAGCCCCGCCCCCGCGGTCAGGGCTGACTTGCGCATGGTCCAGGGTCGCAGAGCAGATCCCTGCCTCTTCCTGGCCTCCCGCTTTTCCCCTGCAGGTGGGACTGTAGGCTGGCCTGCAGCTGCCACACTGCTTTCACCCGTCCCTTCCTCCCCTGCTGGGCTAGACCGAACTCACACCAGCTGGGCCTAAGCCCCTCTGACAGAACCGCGTTTCAGCGTCCCGCCACCACCGTCCCTCCAGCAAGCCCTCAGCAGTGTGGGTAGGGGCACTGCAGCTCAGACCCTAACACTCCGTACTGTAGTCCTGGAAGCTCCCTCCGTTTAAGCAGCTCTGCTCTAGGTGCCGTGGGAGAGTTTGTTTGGCTGGTGTCCTGTCTCCCTTTGCTGGTATTGCTAGTTCCAGGGGAAATATTTGTTTTTTATTAGTGAAGTGAACTAGCCCAGGGGTTAGGGTCACTGTCCCTCAGAGTGTTTCTCCCTTTGCCTTCCAGTGCACACTCTCTTCCCGCTGCTCTGGTCCTCTCCTCTGTCCCTGTTCCCCGGAGCCCCGGGTGCGTGGTTGTGAGAGAGGTTTTCTGCGCTGTCCCTTTAAGAAGAATCTTGGGTCTGAGAAAACTGTTTCTTTCTCACAAACAGTATCCTCACTTGTTTCACAGTTCACACAATACTTGTTTCACAATACTGTCCAAACGCCTCTTCTAGGCTCTGGGACTGTAGGTTGGGCTTTGTTCCTGGGACCCAGGTCCCTCCCTCTCCACCAAACTCTCCTCCCGCCACGCGGGTCTCTCCGGGCTGCCATTAGCTCTGGGGAGCTGGGCAGTGCTCTCTGCATTTTTGCTTTTCCTACCAGTCTCAATGTGGCTTTTCCAGTGTTCCTTAGTTGAAGAGTCCACTTAGTTTAGTTCAAAGTTGGTTTATCCAGATGATGGTTCTTAAAATTAAGTTATAATCCACTTTGGTTGTGGGAGTTGGAAGTTGGTACGTCCCCCTACTCCATCGCCATCTTGTCGTCTCGATGTATTTTGCTTTTTACAAATATTGATAAACAAATTTTTACACTTATTTTATAGTTAAATGTATTTATCTTCCTTTGGAAAATTTGATTTCCTTATCAAGCATCTTTCTTTCAATGACTAATGCTGTCTTATCCTATTTTCTATTTCTCAATACATTTAGGTATGGTGTCTGACTCTTCCTCTTTCAAACAGAGACATTTGTCATGGATGTTGGCCTTTTTATGCAAGTGTCCTTACACTCAGAGATCTAATCTATTCCAAATGTTTCAGTGCATTACTGACCCTTTAAAGCTAAAATATGTTTTTTTTTCTGAGTAATATATTTACATAGTATAAAATTCAAAAGTTCAACTAATATAGAATGAAAAATAAGTCCCTTTTTCTTCTGATTCCCCACCCCTAGCAGGCAGTCACAATCACAGTCTCTCGCAGAGCCTTCTAAGACTACTCTATACATTTACAAATATATGCATTCATATTATAATGTATAAATACAAATTATATTTATAGTATTTCCCACACAAATTTTAGCATGCTGTGTATACTGTTCTACACATAACTTTTTCACTTGAATAATAGATTTTGGGGATCTTTTTTTACCAGTACACATGAGACAGCATTGCATTTCATTATTTGAATATATAATAACTTTTTAAACCAGTCTTCTAATATTAAACACTTAGTTTGCCTCAAGTCTATTGTAATCTGTTACAAACATCATTTTGTATTTACAGGGTAAGTACTTAAGAGTACGGGCACTTGTTATTTTGGATGATTATTGTGAAATTACCTTTCATTGAGTTTGTACCATTTCACAGCCCCTCTAGCGACACTTGGTATAAAGTGCTTATTATTTATTTATTTATTTATGGCTTTTCCCAGGCTGATAAGTGAAATATAGCAGGTTAGCGTATTATATAATTGGGTGAGGATTGGCATCATTTTTACAGATTTAAAAGCAATCTGTTCTTCCTTTTTAGTATACAATCTTTTTTATTTTCTTTTTTTTTTTTTTACAGAGAGAGGGATAGATAGGGACAGACAGACATGAACGGAGAAAGATGAGAAACATCAATCATCAGTTTTTCGTTGAGACATCTTAGTTGTTTTGTTCATTGATTGCTTTCTCATATGTGCCTTGACCATGGGCCTTCAGCAGACCGAGTAACCCCTTGCTGGAGCCAGCGACCTTGGGTCCAAGCTGGTGAGTTTTGCTCAAGCCAGATGGGCTTACGCTCAAGCTGGTGACCTTGGGATCTCCAACCTGGGTCTTCCGCATCCCAGTTCGACGCTCTATCCACTGCGCCACCACCTGGTCAGTATACTATCTTTTAATATTCATTGTTCCCCTTACTCTGATATTATATTGAATAGGTCGTCTTTCCTTTTATAATTTATAGGAATTTGCTTCTGATATATTTTGTATAAATTATTTCTTCAGTTTTTTGGTTTACATAGGATGGTTTTGTTTTCTTTAGAATTTCTGTGACTATAATGTAAATGAATTTACCCATCACTTCTTTATGGCGTTTGAGTTTTGCGTTATATTTGTAAAGCCCTTCCCATGCTGATATTACTTAAAACAAAAATTCCTCATGTTTATTCTTGTACTTTTATGGGTTTATTTTTATGTCTAGATCTTTGACTATCTAAAATTCATTTACATGCAAAGTATAAGGTAGGAATCCAAAACATTTTTTTCTAATTGCTATCCACTAGCTGCAACACCATTTATTGAATAATTTTACTTTCCTCCTCAATTTAAAGTTCCATTTGTGTCACCTTCTTTGTTTTTTGGTTTATTTCTGGGCTTTTCTATTATGTTTTATTGATGAACATGCTCCAGTTTATTTTAATTACCACAATTTTTTATATAGTAAGGAGTCCCTTCTCATTTTTCTTCTTTTCTAAAATTTTCCAGGCTATTCTTGCTTATGTATTTTTACATATGAATTTAGAATCAGCTGGTCTAGTTCTAAATTTAAAAAATTCTTATCGTTATATTGATTAGGACCAGATTAAATTTACAGATTAATTTAGGAAGAACTGACATTTTAAAATGCTGAGTCTTCCAATCCAAGAACATATGTTTTTGATTTGTTCTAGTCTTCTGTTTAAGCATCCTTCAGTAGAGCTTTAGTCCATATAAGTGATGCATATTTATTTTAAAGTTTATTTTTATATATTTTATCTTTTTGTTGCTATTATAGTATCTATTACTTCATGTAAATCACTTTCAAATTGATATTTTGACCTTAATGTCTTTTAAAAGAACAACACAGACATGTCCAGCTATTTTATAGATATTTCTACTGTTCTGCTGTTATTTTAAACTCAACAAGTTCTGCTGTTATTTTAAACTCAACAAGTTCCAAATTTGACTCATCATTCTGTACTAGCCAAAGTGCAGTCTGTCTTCAGTTTTGCATCAGTGCCTCATACTGGGCCATGTGCCTGGCACATAATCAGTTTATATATATCTTCTGAGTTCAAACACTTGGATGTGTGCCTTCTCTTTCTTGTCTTGTTTAGTTCTCTATCACACACACATGAACACACATGTCCTGAGGGCCAGATACATAATTTATGGGGCCTAATACAAAATAAAAATGAAGAGCCGTTGTTGAAAAAGTAAGGAAATTGTGCTACTAGAAGTACTAAGATACAAAGCTTTTTACTTTCTTCCACAGTCTCTGTTTCAACTTGTCGTGGTGCTTTTATTTGATATTTAATACTATCCTATGTAAAGAAAAATAAAAGATTTTAGTGATTAGCATGAATTTTACCATAAGCATAATTAACCATATTAGTCTCAAGAAAGTTTTAATTATATAGAACATTCATATATATGTAGAAAAAACTCACATGTAGGGAGACTTACACTGAAACCATAAAAGCAACATTTTGAACTGAGAGACAAAAAGCCTCCTCGTGCACATAATAAAAGAATGGAGCTACCACCGATTTAACATTTACTTATTCATTGTTTAATTACATAATATGAACTTGGAGTCTACTATTTCCTTAGAAATAACTATTCAGTGAAGCATGAACTATGAAAATACTGGACATATTAAATGCAGCTAATATATGTCTTGGGTAGCTGGACATTTAGTTGGTGTGTGTAACTAGAAAAGAGATAGTTGTTTTTCTATCTGACATTTCCTCATCTCCCTTACCACTACTTACAAACACTCGTTCTGCAGGAAACAAAGCTCCTGAGGTACGCTGGAGTAAGCCACTTACTATTGAACATTTTCAATGAAACAGCTTTTTAAGAATAGAATAAAAGTTTTGAAGACAAGTACTTGCCTTTTTTTTGTTGCACTTTGATGTACCTCCTTTACTTAGAGCAACTGGAGTCCCATTAACACAATAGAATTCAATGTAAGATGTAACCTATCCAGAAACATAGAACTTCTCTGCATATGTTTAGAGCAGTGGTTCTTAACCTTTTTTGAGGTACCGAACCCATCAATTTCATATGCGCATTCACTGAACCCTTCTTTAGTGATAAATAAAATATGATTTTTTTTTTCCAAATTTAAGACATAGGTATATGTTCTTTTACTGGTGCACAAAATGAGCCATGCATGAACATCACCTTGCTCAAAGAACAAAACCAACAAAGTGCATGAACTCACAACAAATTACGGTATTTCTTTATTCTGGCCTCCACGGCAGAGGTTTCTCCGAACCCCTGAGACCGACTCATCGAACCCCTAGGGTTCGATAGAACCCAGATTAAGAACCACTGGTTTAGAAGTTGTTCCACCCACTGCTCATATTTTGAGACACAAGGGGAAATACCAACTATTCAGCAGACTTAAAATTTACTGTTGGGATATGGCCCACTTCTTCCATCATATACAAAAATCGCAGTGAAGTTCAAAAAATAAACAGAAATAGACAACTAAGTAAGTTCTATATTTTATTATTCCCAAAGAGAGAGGAGCAAGAAAAACTATTTCAGGTTTCAGTTTCTTTCAAAATCTTTTGAAGGTTTCTCATCTCTCAAAATCACTTTCAAGGCCTCTAGACACTAATACTAAGATGGAGAGTTGCTTCTGGAAAGTTTATTGGAAAGTGCCCTCAGGAAATATATCTGTAGTGAGGCAAAGGGAAAAAGTTTATCTGCAACTGGTCACAAAGGACACCTCAGCCAATTTTAAGGGGACACCTAAGCTCCGTTTAATTTTTTATTTTATTTTACTTTGCAAAACTTATGATGAGACAGTCCAAAATGAAACATGAGCTAGTGTTGAAAGATGAGACTCCCAGATCAAAAAGCTCTCAAACAATTACAAGGGAAGAGCAGAGAACAAAGACGAATAGTGTTATTGTTAATGACATAACTTGTCCAAAGCCAGAAAATATCTAGTGGCTAATGTACACAAAAGCAAAGAGGGAAACTACAGTGCTGAACATGTAAAATCAGAACATGGCACATAAGAAGATGAACCAAGGTAAACTGGAAAGCACAAATAAAGCAAGATGAGATGTCTAAATAATGCAGTGCGTGATGTTTGTAAACAAAAATAAACCAGAATGGGACATTTTCAGAAAAACAACTACAAAGGGTTGAAATGTCACTCAGAACAACCAGAGTGACTTAATACTAAGGGAAGGCTAGCAAAGCCAGGGGCTACAATCCAAGTCCTGATCACGTAATATCAGTCAGACTTCTAGGAAAATCTAGTAACCTAACCACCATTCAGGTTTATGTGTCAACTTCAGAGGCTGAAGAAGAAGAAATTGAAAGCTTTCATGCAAGTATCCCAGACAAAATTAATCAAACACCCAAACAAGATATGCTGATAAATAAAGGTGAGTGTAACACAAAAGTAGAAAATAAAGCAGAATCAAATGTCATTGGAAAATTTGGACCAGGAGTCAGAAATTAAGCAGAAGCTTGACTCATGGATTTCTGTGAATCCAACTTGTCCATCAACAATACATGCTTTAAATCACCAAAGAGATGACCGTATATAAGGACATCACCAAATATCCAATACATATATCAAATAGACTATATAATTAGAAGCAGGGAAGAAACTTCATTCTCATTCTCTTTGCCAAAACAAGACCAAGAGCAGATTATGGTACTGAGCATGATCTGCTGATATCAAACATTAGAGTAACATTGAAGAAAGCACTAAAAGAATTGTAGAGCCAAAATAGAACATATATAACATTCCTGATGGATTTGAAGTCCACAGAATATATAGATTTGAACTGATAAACTTAATTGAACACAAACCAGAACTATGGACTGAAACTAGAAATATTATGAGGGAAGAATGCAAAAAGACAATACTCAAAGTAAAAAGGAGAGAAAAATCAAGGTGGATGAAAAAAGAAACATGAAAGATTATGAAAGACAGGCAAAAGGATTCTAGAATGCTTAACAGAATTTCAACAACTATTATGTAGAGATAAAGAAGACTATTGCAATAGTCAACATAAGGAGAGATAGGAAAGAACAACAACAAAAAATAAATAAAAAGGAAAAGAAAGGAAGGAAAAAAGGTAAAAGAAGTCATCTCTACCAGAAGATTCAAGAAATAAAAGGGAAATTCAAACAGAAATGCTGGACAACCAACAAAAAAGCTTATCATCTGATCAGGAGAAAATAAATGGAAGATGGAAATGGTATATTAAAAATCTATACAGAAGAGACAAAAAAAAGACAGATACTTCTTTTTAAAATTTTATTTATTGGGCCCTGGCCGGTGGCTCAGTGGAATGAGCGTTGGCCCAGTGTACAGACATCCTGGGTTCAATTCTCAGTCAGGCCACACAGGAGAAGCAACCATCTGCTTCTCTCTACACTCTCTCCCCCTTTTCTCTCTCTTCCCCTCCCACAGCCAGTGGCTTGATTGGTTCAAGTGTGGCCCTCGGCATTGAGGATAGCTCTGTTGGAGCACATCAGTCTCAGGCACTAAAAATAGCTCAGTACTTGAATATTGGCCCCAGATGGGGTTGCTGGGTAGATCGTGGTCAGGGTGCATGCAGGAGTCTACTTCATTACCTCCCCTTTTCTCAACTCCCTAAGAAAAATGTATTGATTTTCGAGAGAAAGAATAAAGAAGAAAGAGACAAAAATTTTGATGTGTTCTTGTATGTGCCCTGACTGGGAATCAAACCAGCAACTTTTGTGTATAAGGACAATCCTCATACCAACTAAGCTATACAGCCAGGGACAGAATGACAGACAGTTTTGAAGATGATTCTTATGAGGACGAACTTCTAATTCTAGAAAGCAAAATAGAAGCTTCCCTAAAAGTATTGGAAAGAAAGAAATCATCAGGGGTAGATGGGATGGCAACCGAATTATTTCAAGCCACAAAGACTGAATCTGTCAAAATCATAACAAGAATATGTCAACAAATATGAAAAACAAAACAATGACCTACATATTGGAAACAGCCAATAAATATCCTAATTTTAAAGGAATAAGATGCTAAGGAGTGCAGTAACTATAGGACCATTACTTTAATTTTTCACACAAGTAAGGTGATGCTCAAGGTGATGCAACAAAGTCTTCTACCTTACATGAAACAAGAAATGCCAGATGTTCAAGTGGGATTCAAAAAATGATCTAATTGTGAACATTCATTAGATACTGGCGTGCTCTAAAGAATTTCAGAAAAAGGTTAATTTATGTTTCATAAATGACAATAAAACCTTTCTATGTCTATGTGGATCATGGAACACTTCATGATGACAGTTTGTGGCACAATTAACCTAAGTGCTTTATCTGAAAAGGTCTAGGGTTGTAACACATGGCCCAGAGGCTTGCTTTGCTAATCAAACTTTTGTTTTCTAATATTGAATAGTAGTGAGTTTAAATAATGTTTATTGTATCTTTGTTGCAATTCTACAAAAGATGAAAATTAATTTACTTTATGTTCCATTAATAAGTTTGCATTCTTTATAAAGTTGTAAGTTAAACTCCAACATGGATTCAAGAAATATATAAATAACTTTTTAAAAATTGATTGAAATTGGTTAAGCACTTTAATGGGTTAAATTGTGTCTTTATAGGAAGAGGAAATTTGGACACATAGAGAGACACCAGAGATGCACAAGTACAGAAGAAAGATCTTGTGAGGACACAGTGAAGGCAGTCATTTATAAAGGGGGGACTTCTGTATTGCCTAATCCAGAAATTGGGAAAAAATATTCAAAGGTCATGCTAGCACTTACTGAACACTTACAAAGTAATTAGGAAGCATAATTATATCTGCATAAATATTAATATATAGATTATACAAACACATAATAAACTACAGATTTTTATTTTATTTTATTTTATTTTTTATTATGTAAGAGATGTGGAGGCAGGGAGGCAGACAGACTTCCACATGCGCCTCTATAGGGCGATGCTCTCCCCATCTGGAGCCACTGTTCTGTTGCTTGGCAACTGAGCTATATCAGCGCCTGAGGTTAAGTTCATGAAGCCATCTTCAGCACTCAGGGCCAAATTGTTTGAACCAAGTCATGGTTGTGGGAGGGGAGGATAGAGAGAGAGGGAGAGAGAACAAGAAGGGGAGAGGGGTGTAGAAGCATATGGTCACTTCTCTTGTGTGACTTGACCAGGAGTTGAACCTGGAACTTCCACAGGCCGGGCTGACACTCTACCTCTGAGCCAACCATCAGGGCAGATTTTGCTTTTGATGGGGATATAATAAATATGTTTTTTAAAAATTCCTCTTATTTAGCTCAAATTTTTCCCTAAAATGCACTTTCTTACTCTTGATTACTCCCCACTCTATGTTATGCTTATAGCATTATCACTGTAAGGTTGGTGGATAATGGGGGAAGGTCATGTGAGGAACCAAGATTCAGGAACTTTGGCTAAAGTTGCACACAAACAAGTGCACCAAAAAGAAACTTCCCAGGAATCCTTGGGAAAAGAACGACTGTCTGTCAGTCAGTGAGATTTCGCCATGTCATATTAGCTCGCCCATCCTACAGACCCTTTAAATATCTCCTACACGGATCAACCCATGCGACTTCTCTGCCTCCTGTCCCTCGGGACCAGAGAACCTCCATGACAGGAAGCACTCTATAGTAAATAAAACCTTTACTATTCCATACGCCGTGGCTCCGGCCCCTTCCTTCTTTCTCGGTGGGAAAAAAATACCTTACATTTTGGTGCCGAAACCTGGGAGGAGTTAGAAGCCCGTTTGGGCCACTCCTCTCCCCGTCCCCTCCAAGAAAGAACCAGGACCTCAGACCTTCCACCCACTTTGGTGCACAGTGTGGTAAGTCCCGTGCCTCCAAATTCCCCTCAGTTCTTTCCGCCGAGGCTCCCTGTTCGAAACCGCAGCTGTGTCAAGAAAGTCTTTTTTGTTCGAATGTGTGTGTGCCTGTGGAGATGTCCCAAGCACATCCACTTTACCTATCCATCCAGTTGCCAGAGCTTGAGTTTTGGGATGCCGATACTCATCTCTGATCACTCCGAGAACTGAGGGTGATCATGGGGGGCAAAGGGATCCAAACCTGACTCTAAAATATTCCTGGAGTGCCTTATTCGAAATCTCTCCTTCCCTAAAGAAGAAGAAACTGTTCTTTTTCTTCGTGTGGCCAGGCCCACTAAATAATCAGACCAGGTAGCCTCCTGAAGGGACTTTTGGTTTTAACCCTCACCATTTAACTATCGCCAAAAAAGCTGGGAACTGGTTGGAGATCCCTTACATTAAGGGCTTCTAGTTATCTGCGCTCCCATTCTAATCGCTGTGCCACCTGTTCTACACACAGGTCCCTTGTTTGGCCAGAGAAACCTCACCTAAAACCTCTGCTTCTACCTGACCAGGCAGTGGTACAGTGGATAGAGCATCGGACTGGGATGCAGAAGACCCAGGTTCGAGACCCTGAGCTCACCAGCTTGGACCCAAGTTTGCTAGCTCCAGCAAGGGGTTACTTGGTCTGCTGAAGGCCTACGGTCAAGGCACATGTGAGAAAGCAATCAGTGAACAACTATGGTGTCGTAACAGCAGTGAAAAACTAATGATTGATGCTTCTCACCTCTCTCTGTTCCTGTCTGTCTGTCCCTATCTATCCCTCTCTCTGACTCTCTCTCTGTCCCTGTAAAAAAAAGGACTCAAAACCTCTGCTTCCAATCTTTCCTTCTCCTTAGAACCCCCAACTCTCTCCCCCTCCTGCCTGACCTCCAGGGGCGCCCTCTCTCAGGACCCCTCTCTGGTCCCTCTGCGGACCTCTTTTGCTCACGTCTCTTCCCTCCAGAGAGTCCCCTCCCCTCCCTTCGCTGAATCTTGCTTCTTATTCACCTGCAAATACCATTCTCTCTCTTTTTCCTCCCCTGCTGGCCATGGACCCCTCCCTTCTCCACTGTGTTCTTAAGCCCCTCCGTCAGGCCATTCTTAGCCTGCTATTGACTCTTACACCAGTTTGCACTGACCCCGCAGCCCAACCCCAATCTCCTTGCAGGAAGTTCTGGCCCTCTCCTGCCTCTGGCTCCAGTGTTTCTGGCTGGATCTGGGTGCCGGGCTCCCTAGGAGCCCTCCTCCTCTTATTTTCAACCCCCAAACCCTTATCCAGGACCTGTGAACATGGCATTTAAAGTTTTCAATGCTCACGACTAGTAGGAAAAGGCCGAAGCTGTTCGCCAGGCCCATATGCAGCAGAAGGTAACTCTCCAAACTCAGGCTCTTGTGGCAGCCCTGAGGTTGGCAGAGCAACAATGGCAAGACACAGGAGAGGCCCAACCCAAGTCCAGGCTGCAAAGAGAATCCCCACTTGCTTTAAGTGTGGCAAGCAGGACCACTGTGCCCGACAGTGTCCCTACCCGCAGCTACCCACTGAGCCCTGCCCTGACTGCAAGCAGCCCATTCACTGGCAGAGCAATTGCCCCATTGGACAACAGGCTTTTTCCTCAATGCCTCTACATGGAGGACGAGACAGCCAGGTGGGCCCATTGCTCAAACTCCTAGGACTGACGCCCTGGACTTGGAGACCCCCATCAGCCTCAGCAAACCCCAGGGTAATGCTTAAAAAATGGGTAAGTCCATCTCATTTCTTGTGGACATGGGAACTGCCTTCTCTGTTTTGCTACCACACTCTGGACCTCTAGTTCCCTTACAGGTCTTGGTTATGGGAATGGATGGGACCCCTTCTTTTCCTTTTCTCACGCCACCCCTGACATGCAGTTTGGACAGAATCACCTTTTTGCACTCTTTCTTAGTTATGCCATCGTGCCCTGTACCCCTTCTGGGTCAAGACATTCTACACAGTCTCAGAACCACTATCCAGCTGACAGCATCTTCCCACTAACTGCTACCATTCCTCACTACCAGTGGCTCCCCCATAATCAATACTATCTCATTTCTAACCATGTCTCTCACCTCAAGCTTGCTCCCATGCAGGATCGCTGGCAGTCAGAACCACTGGGCCCTACTTGTCTGCAGCTCAACAAAAGGTTGAGCCCTGCAGACCCTCCTGATGCATCCTGTCCCTCCCAGCAGGAACCTGCCACCACCAGAGTGAGCTGAAGCAGGGAGCAATGCTGTTCAGTATGACTGGCCTGATGAAAAAGCTTCAATCTCCTCAACCGTCTGCGAGAAAAAATTAAGCAAGGATCTCTCTCCTACAACCTGCTTAACTCCTGATGGCAGTCACCCATTCTTACCTGGGCTGCCCCTAACTTAAATCTCCTTCTAATTATCAGCGTATAACTCATATTTGCTCCTCTTTTTTAAATCCTTACAGAACCGCATCCGCAAAGTTTCTCAACTCAAGGCCAAACAGATGTTCCTCCTGACACCCCTCAAAGCCACTACCTGCCAATCTCCCCCTCCCCACAATGCCCCTAATCAGCAGAAAGTAGCCAGACAAATAAGCGGCGCCCCTAATTAACACAAAAATATCAGAATGTAAGGTTGGTGGATAATGGGGGAAGGTCATGTAAGGAACCCAGATTCAGGAACTTTGGCTAAAGCTGCACACAAACAAGTGGGCCAAAAAGAAACTTCCCAGGAATCCTTGGGAAAAGAGCGACTGTCCATCAGCCAGTGAGATTTTGCCACGTCATATAAGCTCACCTATCCTACAGACACTTTAAATATCTCCCACAGGGATCATCACAGGCGACTTCTCTGCCCCCTGCCCCCTGGGAACAGAGAACCTCGTCAGGCGGGAAGCACTCTGTAGTAAATAAAGCCTTTACTATTCCACACTTCATGGCTCCGACCCCTTCCTTCTTTCTTGGTGGGGAAAAATACCTTACAATCACATTCTTTGATGTCTCCATTTTATATTTTGGAGTGTAGTTTCAGCTAAAAGCAAACAGAAACTTCCTAAATATCAGGAAAGAATTTTTACATGAGTAAATTTTAGGTTTACAGTATTTAACAAGGAAGGTAAACATAGCAATCATCTAATCTGATAAAGTCACAAGACAATGAAATTTATTATCTTGAGACTATGACCCTTGGGTAGTTTTGCTTTTTGTTTGTTTGTTTTTTAAGGATAATTGAGACCTGAAGTATAAAGTGATGAATAAATCTGAATAACAAAAAGTCATAAGCTTTACAACAGTTTTATGATCTAGAGTGATAATCATAAAGCTACGAATAAGTCTGAAAAGCAAAAAGTCATAAGCTTTATGATAGTTTTATGATCTAGAGTGAGGTGAGGACAGAGAAGAATGAGGTCATAGGCCTGGGGCTGAAGCTCAGTGGCCTCTGGCTGTCCAGAGAATGATTGGAGGGCCCAGCACAGTGTCTGGTCAGCTGTGCTGAGTCTATTTAATTACCCATCCAGCCACCTAATGCCTGAGGAATGCCTACCCTGCACCAGTACTGGAGAGAGTGGAAAAGGAATGACATCCTGGGTCTAGGTCACATCTGTCATGTGTCTATGACTCAGGTGACACTACTGCAGTGGGGAAACATTGTCTTTTCCAAAATGATGCTATGTCAGCTGGATGTGTAATGTAGAAAAAAAATTTATCTTAACTTTCTGCCTTTTACCATACACAGAACTCAATTCCAAATGGATTAAAGATCAAATGCTTCTACAGGTTTTAGAAGAAAATTTAGGAGAATATTTTTTAAGCTTGGGATAACCAAAAATTTCTTAAAAGAAACATAAAGAAAAAAATTAGATATGGGATTATATTAAAATGATAAACTCCAGTTTATCAAAATATTATTAAGAATTAAAAGATGAGCCACGGAGAAGATACTTGCAATACATGGGTCTCACATCTAAAATATAGACTTGTGGTTTCTACTTCCACATGTAAGAAGCTGGGAAGTCACCACTCTACCCTAACAAAAGTAAAAAGCTGAACAGACTCACAAATCATCAACTCCATGAGAGGGGAGGTCACAAATCCTTGGGTAATTTTTGATACCTGGGTTCACAGGATTAGAGTGATTATTCAGTATTAGTGCACCAGGTGAACAGCGTTGTTTTGAGTTATGATTGCTTATCTCCACTTCACAGGTTTACCTGAGGTAGGGGTATTGACCAAAAAGAAGGAGCTAAAGATTAACTCTTAGTCTGTATATCAGTTTCCCTCATATACATTTATAAAGAATGGCCCAGGGCCCTCTCAGCATCTTGAGGTCCCTCTTTAACTGGGCAGTCGGTGGTGTCCAACAATCATTCACTGAGTAAGTACACTGTGGATGGTTCCTTCATCATTCTCACATTTGTAAATTTTCACTACCTTCCTCTTTGTCTCAGAAAACAAACTTGCTTCTATTTTAAAGGGAAAAGAAGCTTTTGAGGGGAACAAATATCTCTATTACCTGCCCTTCTATGTCAAATTTGTCTGTGACCCTACCTACCCCCAACTTTCCCTATTTCCTTGCGAACTCCAAAGTTTCACCTCTCATTCTATTTATTTATTTATTTATTTATTTATTTATTTATTTATAGAGAGGGGAAGGAGAAATATTGGTTGTTTCACTTATTTATGCATTTATTAGATGATTCTCATATGTACCCTGACCAGGAATCAAACCTGCAACCATGGTGTTATTGGGACAATGCTGTAACCAACTAAGCTACCTGGCATGGACACCTCTTTCTCTTGTATTTCCTAAATTTCATTATCTTCTTCTCCTGTTCATTCCTTTACCCTGAGCTCCTAGTTAATAAATACAATAGATGTTTCAGATCCTATCTTATTGTCCTCCCCTCCCATCTCTTGAACCATTCTTGGGTCTTCTGGGTTGGCAGCCTCTTCTTTTCCTGACCTTGATAATTGGTGCTTTGAGCCTTCTCTTCTTTTTAGACACGTTCTCCAGAGAAAATCATGACTTTAAACACAGCATCTGTGTAATATACTGAGAATTTCCAGATTAACATCCCTAGCCCAAACCTCTCTTCTGTACTCATCTCTTATGTATCCAGTTAACTTGCCTTTCTGTTGTCTGTCTCAATATGTCTAAAACATGTTATCTCCTAGCCCAGCTTGCCTCCTAGCTCTGTAGCTCAAAGGGGGCACCACCATTTACCTAGATGATTAAGCTGGAAACCTGAAGTTATCTTCAATTCCTTTCTCTCCTTAACTATCTACACCTATAACATCTAATCAAATAGCAAGTCCTGTGATATAACCTCTAAAAGAAATCCCAAACCAATACTCTCTGTCTTCACTCTATCTTTTATTTCCAGGCAACACTTACCTCTCTTCAAAGAAGAGTCTCCCGTTTCTATACTTGCTTCCTTGTCAAATTTCAGGCCTTCATCACTTTTCCCTCAGATCATTGCCATCGCTTCTCACCTTCTTTCTAATGTCTTCTCTGCGTTGCTGTCATTGGATCTTTTTAACATGTGAGATCCAGAATCTTTAGCATTGCATACAAAGCCTTTGACAATCTGGTGTTTCTCTATATCTCCAAACTCATTTCCTTGCCCTGTTTCTATGCTTTTTCTGTGCTGTTGTCATGACAACCACCAATTATTTATCTGCCTTACTCTTATTTACTCCTTAAGAGACTCAGTTAAGATTTCATCTCTTTTAGAAAACCACTCTTGATTTCTCACAATTCAAGCAATATGGTCCTTGAGTTCCCTAACTTCTGTAATGGTACTTATCATAGAATATTCTATCTGTCCCACCAGACTGAACAATTTGAGAATAGAGACTCAAACTGTGTATGATTCACACAAAGTCAGAGCTCATTTAATGTTTACTGAATAAATTAACAGATGAAGAATAAAGTTTTGAATAAGATAGAGAAGTACAGATTTCTGGCTACAAAATAAAAAGATAAAACCACTAATTCTGCAGAGAGTTGTGAGATAAAGCACTGAGTAAATTAATTTCAATTATTTTCTTTATGTATTTAATTAAAGTTTTTTTTGGCTTGCTTTGTGGGAGTTATGAGACTAAGAGAGCGTAATTACCTTAGAGTTATCAGAATTGGTGTCTTATCCTATATTAGACTTTTAACTAATTGAATAATTCTAGACAAACCACTTAACTAATTTAGATGGGCCTCAATTTCCCCATCTGTAAAATAAAATGATTGGTTAAACTTGTTGTTCTTTCAAGATCTTTTCCAAGTCTAGGTCCTGGCCACGTAGTTCAGTTGGTTTGAGTATCATACCACTATGCTAAGCTTGCAGGTACTATCCTCTGTCAGGGCACATACAAGAATCAACCAACATTATGTTGATTGAAATGAGCCAGGCAGAGAAAGAAAAATGTCATATGACCTCACTCATTTGAGGAATCCGAGGAACAATGAGAACTGAGGAAAGGAACTGAGACAGAGAAGGGATCAATGGGTCCAGAGGGAAAGAGGACAGAGGGAAAGGGGATGATAGAATGGGATAAACCTGAAGGGAAGAGGGAAGGGCTCTGTGGGGAGGGAGGCAAAGGAGATGTGGAGAGAAATATGGGGAAAGGGGGTGCATTTGGGGTGACCCTAGAATCTATGTAAACACAATTAATTAAACTAAAAAAAAGAATCAACCAACAAATGGATAAAAAAGTGGAACAACAAATCAATATTTCTCTCTCCTTTTTCCTCTCTTTTTCTTCCCCTCTCTCTCCCTTCCTCTCCTTTAAAATTAAAAAAAAAGAAAGATTTTTCCCAAACCTAAATTCTGTTTTACAAATAGAATAAATTAACAACTTTGGCATGAAACTCTTATCTTTTAAGGAAATAATTTAAACTTCTGTTTTGAGACAATCTTTATATACTCTTTGAATGTTAGAAAGCAATTCCACAATTCCCTAGGTGGCACCGCAACAGCATCAACTTTTCTGTCTGCAGGATATCAGAGAAAGTGTTAATGTTCTCTCTTGGCCTGTCTGACTTTTAGTGAAGAATGTCTGAATAACTACATGTTTCTTTTGAGCTGTATTTTCCAAACCAGTGTTCCAGGAGATGGAAATAGTTTTCACCTCAGTAGAGGTCAAGTAAGTTTGGGAAATTGCTACGTCCTAAAGCCCTTTTTGGAGGTGTGCAATCTATTTTGGTCTCTTGAAGCCTTCAGAAGTCCTGTAGTGTAGAAATATGCTTAAGCCAGGATTTCTTTAACTGATGTGAGCGTGGAACACATTTTTCATTGCACATATATTCACAGCTTGTGGCAATTTGTTCAGATGGCACCAACTTGGGAAATTCTGACTTAGGGCAACCTTTCTACTATTCCCCTAGTTTTTTGTTCATCAAGTTCCTTGTATAAGCAGTTTGACTTAAGATGGGACTGTTTTATGGTTTGATAAGTGCACTTGACAATTCCTTTCCAATCTGATCATTATCTTCACCTAATGCAACTTTCTGTTTCAGATTGCCTCATGCGAAAGTTAATTTCTAAGGAATTTCTTAAATTTCACCTTATAAGCTTCTTGCCACTGATTACAGTGTCTATAATTTTTTATTCATACTATTTTAAGACTTTATATAGATATATAGTTATAGAACATGTCCAGCTAATCTATTTGGCATTTAAGCTTTTCTAAAAAGTGCACTGTCTTAGAAAGTACTTAATTTTCTTGTCCTATCTCAATTGAACTGCACCTTATGGGTAAAGTACTCAAAGTACAGAAGACTATATTCTTTTCATTTCCCTTTGCACATAATGGATGATATTCTGGGAAGTCAGTTGAACTCTGAGTATGTGATAACTTTCTGTAATCTACAGTACAAACTGAAAATCTGTAAAATGTCTCTTTCATGTCTTACTATTCAAACATCAGCTTCTCACCTCTTTTCTAAGCACAGGTACTGATGCTTTATCAATTTAAGATAGGTGTTGAGGCCTCAAGCTGAAAAATTACAAAGCTTCAATTACTTGTCCTACTTTATACGGATTTATTTTTAAAGCAGGCGGAGAATAGTTTTTTGATGGCTGTGCTGCTGGACCTCACATGCTCAGTGTGACGGCAGACAGCTGCAACCAAAGTTAGCAAAGGCTAACAGGCTCTGACCTGACTGTGGAACACCCTCAATAATCTGCAGTGAACACCGGGAGCTGTAGCTAAGAGAGTTGACAGCTGTCTCCATAGAATCATTTCAAAACCATTTCAGTGAGCCTAATTGTAACCTCTTTTTAAAATTCTTTGGTTTCAAATTTTGGGAGATTGAGGAGTTGAATGTAGCTAATCTGAATAATGTCATGACAACTCCATTTAGAACTCAAATGAAACTATGTTGGAAGGAGCTGTGAAATAAATACTGTTTAGAGAGATAACAAAGTATCATTATAATTAGCATTGTTTTTGAAGAGCAGACACAGCTTTAGAAAGAAAACTGGTTATAAGATATATCCATAAAATAGACTGACCTAAGCCCTTCCAGAAAAGTTATAAGTATTTTAACATATTATTTGTAGATTGATTATTTTATAGTTATGAAAATTAAAATAAAGTATTGGTCCAAGAATATATTAGTGGAACAGAATAAGTAAACCAGAAATTAATACTATAAGAATTTAATATCAGATAGCGGCCGCACAAATCAAAAGCAGATGAAAACATTATTGAATAAATAGTCATAGTAACTGAATAGCCACAAAAAATAATTTATCCCCATCTTGTATTATATACTCATGTTTCTAGTGGGAAGTGTATTTTAAAACTAGGGAGCTTTTAGAGCTAAATAAATAAATGCCAACTTAAACATTCAATAATAGAAATTGCTTATGTAAACTGTGGCACATTCATGAGATGAAATTGTAAACAGCCATTGAAAATTATGATTACTGTTTTCACCCATTCAGGCTGCTTTAACAGAATACCAGAGATTGAGATCGGGAGGTTTATAAACAACTTAAGTTTATTTCTCCTAGTTCCAGATGTTGCCAATATAAGGGCACCAGCAGGGCCTCTGTGTCTGGGGCCTGCTTCTAGTTCACATATGGCCATCTTCTCACTGTGTCCTCAGGTTGGAGGGGTGAGAAAACTCTCTGGAGTCTTTTAGCAAGGTACTCATCCCATTCATGAGGGCTTCTCATCACCTCCCAAGGCTCCACCTCTTAATGTCATCATATTGGCGGTCAAGATGTCAACAAACAAATCATGGAAATATACAAACATTCAGTCTATAGTGGTTACAAAGAATATTTGGCAATAAAAATATATCATATTAAGCAAAAAAGGTGAACTATAGTAAAATTCATGGACCTATATATATATATATTATCTGAGATTAAATGAGATGAAATGCAAAAATGACAGTGGCTTAAAGTAGAGAGAAACTTATTTCTCTGATAAATGGAAGTCCATTTGGCTGTTCAGGGCTGGTACACTAATAGCCCACAGACATTAATCTTGTTCCACTATGCGTGGACTCAGCCTCAAAGTTAAAGTTAGAGATGTCTGTGTTTTAGGCAGTAGGATGAAGCAAAAAATGAAGGAAAAAAGGCAAAGGGCACTTGTGTTATCTGTGAAGGGCAATTCCCTGAAGTTGCCACAGAACCTGCTATAGTATTCCTCTGGTCAAACGCTATTAAGAGGCCATACCTAGTTGCAAGGAAAACTGGGAAATGTAGTTTCTAATCTGGAGGGACATGTGTAGCCAAAAATCAGGGCTCTATCACCATAGAAGGGAGTGGATATTTTAGAGGACAACCAAAAGGCTCTGTCTTAACACCATTTTATAACTATGTAAAAGAGCAAAGAGAGAAGAGACTGGGAAGTCCTAGAAAGTTAAGGGATCAACTCTTCACAAGGAAATGATATTTTGTTATTTCAGTTCACAATATATTCCCCAAAAGGAAGCTATTGTATTACACCAGTTAATCACTGTGCCCAGCTCAGCCACAGACTGAGGAAAAGCTGCCCAACTCTTAACCTGGAGTTGGGGCAGCAGGCTACAGATTTTCCTCTAAGTCACAACTGGTTGGACCAGAAATAAACATCTGATCTCAGAACAGCCTGGAGACAATAGTACAGCCTAAAGGAGTGACAGTGGAGGTGATCTGGGCCAGCTAGAGAACACAGTATTCTGAAGGCAAGCAGAAAGCCGCAATAAGAAGTAGGAGATGGGAGTGGAATTGGTTGGTTGTGGTATTTCCATATAGAAATTTCTTCTCAGCATTGCTCAGGAAATTTGTATGTTTTTCTGTATTCTGAATCTGTAGAAAAATCAGTTTAGAAACTGAGAAAACACGGACAATTTACCAAAATTTTATGAGAATTAAAGCCTAACAATCAACCTGGAGACATCACTAGATTCACAGAGGCTCTTGATGTCACATCGAAAGCAAGAATAGGAAACGCTGACAAGTGGAGTCAAAGGTTAAGGTTGACATTTCTGGGAACAAGTCAGGAGCATGTAGAATTAAAGTGCTCACAGTCCAACAACATGCTGTGTCTGTGGCCATATTATAAGTGTATTTTTATAGCCCCAACTTTTATTAATGATGCAAATTAAAATAAATTAATGAGTTCATATGCATAGTACACTTTATATAAATCCTAAGAGTAGTGGCCTAAGACATGTTTTGGAAGCAAAATGAGTCTTTAAATTGGTAATTTTCATGCATGGTTCTATGAAGTGTTATAAAACTTGCTAACTTGTTTGGAAATCTGAATATTAGATAGTTTGAATACTACCTAATAATGTTCACTTGTATTTTCAGTGTTTGAATATTCATTATAGGCTACAGATCTTTGTAAGTACTCTAACAATAACAACAACACCAAAATACGGAGGGAAAATGATGTGTATGTTGTAGGATCTGGTTCTCTTTATTGCCACATGTTACCTTGCTGTAAATTATTTTAGGTAATCTGAGCCATCAAAAGGCCCTAATATGCACAGAAATGTAGACTTAAAGCAGCCATTTTCAACTGGTGTGCTGCAAGAATTTTTAAAAGATGTAATGCCTGATTATTTAGTCAGGAGCACTGACCTTTTTTACCCCTTAGATTGTCAAATAAAAATATGACAGCAGCCCACACAACGACTTCCATCTGATGTGAATGAATTATAATTATACATATTTATTTTGTTGAATAGGGAAAATATATATTTTTAGTATTAGTTTATGTGTGCCAGGAGATGAAAAAGGTTGAAAATTGCTGAATTAAATGATCAGTTCTGGTGTGATGAAGAATGTTAGCATTTACTTTCAAGTAGGTATAATCAATGAACAAGAAATGATTTTAGTTCCCCTTGTGATTGAATAGTTTTATTGACATTAAAATGTGGTATAATCCTAGCCTCTACTACAGGGGTCCCCAAACTTTTTACACAGGAGGCCAGTTTACTGTCCCTCAGACCGTTGGAGGGCCACCACATACAGTACTCCATACACTGACCACCAATGAAAGAGGTGCCCCTTCCGGAAGTGAGGCGAGGGCTGGATAAATGGCCTCAGGTGGCCGCAATTTGGCCCACAGGCCTTAGTTTGGGGACCTATGCTCTACTATCTCAGAACACCACACTACCTCGTAAGCCTGGTTCTGGCCTCAACCTGATGTAAGAATTATTAAACACGCTAAGGAATCCAGGTAGCACTGTAAAATGCTTACTACATTTTATAGAATATGAAAGTATTTCTTTGGTCTGCGATCATTATCAGAAAGAAAGACAACACTTCCAACATAGAACTAAGCATTGAAAAACTGTACAGATGTACAAAATTTAGAAAGAATTTAACAACTTCACCAAAGCTATTTCTTCTAAGTCATTCAAATGTGTTACTAATTGTTTTATCATTTCTCTTTCTATACTCTGAATAGAGTTTTTTCTTTTCTTTTTTCATTCAGTGAAAGGAGGGGAGGCAGGTGAGACAGACTGCTGCATGAGCCCTGACCAGGATCCACCTGGCAAGTGTACTAGGGAGTGATGCTCTACCCATCTGGGGCATAGCTCCATTGCTCAGCAACTGAGCTCTTCTTAATGCCTGAGGTGGAAGCCATGGAGCCATCCTCAGTGCCCAAGGCCAACTTGCTCCAATGGAGCCATGGATTTGGGAAGAGAGAGAGAGAGAGAAAGAGAGAGAGAGAGAGAGAGAGAAGTGAGAGGGGGAGGGGTGGAGAAGCAGAAGCAGATGGACGCTTCTCCTGTGTGCCCTGATCAGGAATCAAACCCAGGACATTCACATGCCAGGCCAATGCTCTACCATTGAGTCAACTGCCCAAGGCTGTATTCATGTTTGATTAAAATGAAATACTAAAATATAAAAAAGTTGGCTGATTGAAATACATATAAATTAAGTGGAACATATAAGGTCCAATATTCCTAAGAGAAAATAGTCATGTTGAGATAGTGGATACAGAGGTGATTTTAAAATGAAGTTAATTGCCCTTTCAATAAGAGAAAAAAATAATTATAAATTGATGCAGAAATAAATCTATACATCATTTTCATTTTGGGGCACTTTGATCTAAGATACAAAATTTCTTTTCGCTGTAATTCAAAACCAAGGGACAGAAAAATTGAGTAAAGAAAAAAATCTGCCCTGGCAAGTTGGCTGGCATGTGGATGTCCCGGGTTTGATTCCCGGTCAGGGCACACAAGAGAAGTGACCATCTATTTCTCTACCCTTCCCCTCCCCTTCTCTCTCTACCTCTCTCTTCCCCTCCCACAGCAGCCATGGCTGGGTTTGAGCAAGATGTCCCCGGGCACTGAGGATGGCTCTATGACCTCACCTCAGGTGCTAAAATAACGGTTTCCAAGCAATGAAGCAAGGCCCCAGATAGGCAGAGCATGGCCTGGTAGGGGGCTTGCTGGATGGATCCTAGTTTCTCTGGGTGCATATGGGAATCTGTCTCTGCCTTTCTGCCCTTCACTTAATAAAAAAAAAAAAAAAAGAATACAAAATTTCATTGTAGGCTATTTACTGTTGGGATGTAAATGATCTATACATTGTATATAAGATTTCAGCAAACTTCTTCAGTAAAGAAAGAGACAGCCTGTATATATTTTATATTTGGGGGGCCACATGGTTTCTGTCGAAATTATTCAACTTGTCTTTGTAGCATAAAAGATGCCATAGATAATATACAAATTAAGGAGTGTGGCTGTATTTCAATAATACTTCATTCATGAAATCTGAAATTTAAATTTCATATAACTTTTAATGTGTCAAAAATATTTTTTTCTGTTGAATTTTTCCAAGCATTTAAAAATGTTAAGTCCACATTTGTGGGTCATACAAAATCAAACAGTGGGCTGGATTTGACTTGTAGGTCATAGTTTGACAACCATACACTTTACCGATTCATACGTGCTAGAAATATTTTCCACATGATGTTTCTATCCACTTTTACTGGTTAGGAATGAATTACTATATTAGTTAGTAGTAGCCAGAAATCCAGTTTTATAGGAAAATCTCTGACAGTTTTGAATTCACTCACATATTTCAACACTGTGTTCCCAGGATGACAGGGAGATAATAACTAGCTTTCATTTGAGGCAAAGTGGTTTAGTTAATCATATATAGAAATAAAATTGGATTAATAATGCTTCCTTCTCATCCTCAAAGGAAAACTGGAAGAAGTAATTAGTGATTTTTACATCATATAAGAAGTAAAATTGCTGTAGAAATATGGAATTGACTAAAGTATGTGGACTTGGCTTTAATCAAACCTAATTATGGGTGTTAGATTTACACAAAGGACAGTACAGGGATATTGCTGACTTCACCAGAGAAGACATGCCTGCATTCCTTTATTTAGTGAGCTCAATGAGTACATTAAAAATATAATTTGGTTTGCACACAGCTTTCCCCACAATTTATCTCTTGTATAAAATGAAGAACTGTAAAGTACTACAAAAATATCTATAAAATTTTCACCCACCCACTTTTTACCATGCACACTGAAAAGCACAAATTGAAATGAAAAGGCTGTATCATCTGGTTCTTACTTCAGGGTGATCAGCAGAGCCTAAAAGCCTAGAGCTCTTCCCCTACAAAGATGTTTCTCCATGAATCAAAGAAGCCTTCTGGTATACACAGAGCAGAGTTTACCTGTAGATTGAATTTTTATTTAGAAAATTCTAAAAACCTAGAAACAATGTTTTTAATCCCATCTCTTCCTAAATCTGCCTTCTTGATCAGCCTTTCTTATTGTCTGTACTCTGATTCACCCACTGTTGAACACAAAAACCTTTTGAGCATGGCTTAAAATACAAACCAGGGAATGAACTTCTAGCCATGAATGATGTGCTACTTTTGCCTTTGGAAAGGTAAGCTTTGTAGCCCCTTCTAGATACTGTATGTGGGTGCTTGTTGAGAACTAGATGCTCTCTCAGTGGTAGCAAAACCTTTGCTCTTCTTTTATTATTTTTTTAACATAAAATTATAAAGTGGAAACTCTTATGCATATCAAGTGTGAGAACAAAGTGAGTCATTTGACTTTGGGCTGAGTTCTCCTTGTTCCTCTGTGGTAGAAGAGCCATTAGGTGTGACTTTGTGGTTTTGGAGACAACCATTGCCACATATATTAAGAGTTTAATTCTGGTGGAAAATCTCAAGCTTCATAAATATCCTTCCATGCTTCCAAGGAACTATTTTGTATTTGCTTTGTTCAGTCTGACCCTTTTAATTCTTTGCATTTCTGGCTTCGCTATAACCAGATCATGCCAACACAAAATTGACCTAGTCTCAAGTGGAATATTAACTTACTCTCTAAAGGAAAATTATATTTTAAAATTCTAGATGTCAATAGTTTTCCACAAAGTACTTTATCTGACAATAAGTCTTAGCTTTATTATAGTTCTTAAGGCAAATAATTTTACAGATGTGCAAAGTACCAAAGGCAAATAGAGTGACTTTCCTAAAAATTGTCAGGGAATCCTGGATTCCTTAAATTTGAGTATTTTGCTTATCTTTTTGAGTTACTCCCTATCTTAGAGTTTTAAAATCCCTTTAAACTGTTGTTAAGTTAAATAGAATTTTCTTAAGGCTGAGTCAAATTTCTTTGAACATTACAGAACATTCAAAAAACATATAAATATAGCTCAACTGTTTCTCTTGAAATTTCTATACTGAATTTCAACCTTTAACTTTAAAATATAAAATAGCCTCTTAAATATGTTTTCCTGAATGGAATTTAAGGGTTTTTTTCTTTTCTTATCTTCCCTTTTAAATGATATTTCAGATGGTTTTGGAAAGGTCCACTCTTACATCAACAATTCAACAGGACTCACTTTTCATTTTCCAGATGAAGTCACTTCTACAGAGTAAACTTCAGAAACAGACATAAAAATCCATTCAAATATTCCAGGCTTAGATCACTGAACCACACACACTCTGTAATGCATAGAGGAAATTGTATACATAGTAATATTATTTTCTTTGAGTAATTACTTTTATATGTTTTTCTAGGGCCCTAGAAAGACTAGGTTCTTGATTTTTAATTCCCAAGTTAGTGCTAGTATTAGCATCCTACATATATCTCTAGATTCATAAAATAATTAAAAATTAAGACTTTGATTGGCTCAAGAACCAGAGAAGGTAATAACACAGATATCTAGCTTTACAAATCATTAAGGAAGTTATGTAGAGCTGACCAAAGAATAATGGGGATGAACTACATCACCTACAATTTAAGGTAATTTTTGTTAATCAAAAGACTAAACCAAAGAAAGGCAGACAAGAACCTGAATTATACAAAACAAACAAACAAACATAACTCAGAATTGTGAGTCCTAGTTACAATGTACTTTTCTAAGAAGTAGACCAAGAAACAACTATTTTATTAATTTTTTCCTTCAATAAATAAGGATATCTTGTACATTCAATACGACCAAGGTATTGTATCACACTGGAAATGCAGAGTCAGAGTCCTGCCCTATATAAACTCATTTTCTAACTGGAAAGCCTCTAATCTGTAAGAACAAAGCATCTCTTATCATTTGTAATGCCCAAATCAAAATTTAAAAGATTTGTTAACTAAATTAGCAAAGGTATATACAAACGGCATAGAAATTGCTTTGACTACGGTATGAAGTGGCTTAACCTTCAGGACTCAGTGGTTGAAGGTAGATGCTTTATTGTATTCAGATGTTCAGGGTGCCTGCATCTGAGATTAGAAAGACGTTTGGACATTTTGAGGTAAATTCAAGAAGAGAAATGTGTATTTTGTCATACAGTAAAAAATATATATTTTATTTCTGGATCTATCACTGAAGTATTCTACTTGTCCTCTTGGTGCTTCCGTTTTCTCATTTATAAAATAAGATACTTGGATTAAATTTCTAAAACCTCTTCTAGATTTAGTTCATTATACAGGGTAGGGCAAAAAGAAGTTTATAGTTAGTCATATGGAGAATAAATAGTAATTAATAAATAGTAATACAAAAATAAACTGTGTTTGCCGTACTTACAAATGTAGACCTACTTTGCCCACACTCTATTTTAAGATTTTAAAAATGAGATGTTGTTTTATTTATCAGATACCAGGGCTGGTATAAATTGAACAATTGCAAATTTTATGGTTAAAATGCCCAAGGAACAGCAATAAGTAGAAAAAAAAGAAACAACACATAAAGGAGCAATGTTTGCTTCCAAGGTTAAGAAGCCAGACAGAAAGCATTAATAATAATCCATAACAACTTGGCTGTAGCATGCTTGAGTTGAGTTTATAGGACATACAACATAGCAAAACAAAACTCTTTTGACTGCACATCCCCATCTTGCCTCAACCTCATTTTTTTGCTTCCCATTCACAGCAAATGTACTGAAAGAGTATGCTTTATTCACTAGCTCCATAATCTCACTGTTTTTGAACCTTTACTCCCCTAAAATAGCCCTTTTAAAGTCACCAGCAGTTCCCATATTGTCAAACCTAGGGATTAAGTCCTTGCCTTCCTCCTCTTCTCAGTAAAAGTGACAGCAACTCACTCTGTCTTCTTCTTGTTCTCTTGAGCCAAACTTTCCTGATTTCTGTCTGCCTCACTGTTAATTCTTTGCAGTTCCCACCTATAGTCCCTTCTCCTCTTTTTGGTCTCTACATATGGAGTGTGAGAGAATTCAGGCTTCTCTACATGTATTACTCTTGATTTCTAGATGATCTCATTTGTCCCATGGGCTTAGAAATTATTTATGTTCTAATGACTTCAAATATTCATCTTCATACCTGACTTCTCCCAAGTTCCAGATTTGTAGTGTTCACTGCATACCTGCTCACTCCCCTTGGATGTCAATAAGTATATTAGACTCAACATGAATAAATAAAATGCTGGAAACTATCATACATCACCATTTTTAGGAAAGCTGTTCCTCACTCAGATTTTTCTATGTTGTAAAAAACTTCTTTTGAATTAAGTTTTGATTTACAGATGAGTTGCAAAGAGTACAGAGTTCCTTTATATCCTTCACTCAGCTTCCCCGAATGTTAGTATCTTATACACAACCTCAGTACATTTATCAAAGCTAAGAAATTAACATTGGTACAAATGGTACAAGACTATTAACTGAACTTCAGACTTTATTCAGGTTTTGCCACTAGTATCTTTTTTCTGTTCCAGGTTCCAATCCAGAATACCACATTGCACTGTAATCATGTCTCCTTAGTCTCCTCAAATCGATCAGTTTCTCTGTATTGCCTTATTTTTCACGACTTTGACATTTTGGAGAGTTCTGGTCAGGTATTTGATAGAGTGATCCATGCCCCTCAATTTCTGTTTGTCTCATCTTTCCTCATGATTACACCACAATGATGGATTGGGGGGAAGAAATACCACAGATATGTGCCCTTCTCATTGCACTGTAAGTTACCATTTTAAATATATAAATAACACATGCTTTTAATTTTATAATGATGTCCATAATGGCTCCCTAGAACACCTAAAATAAAATTCAAACTTTTTACCATGATGTACAAGGCTCTGCATTCATGACTTGGCTCCTACCTACTTTATTATTGCTTTGTGCACTGTTCTCCCCCGTAGTCATTATGATCCATCCACACTGTCTTTTTATCTTCAAACATACCAAGCTCAGTTCTACCTGAAGGTTTTTATACTAGCTGTTTCTTCAGCCTGGTGTGTTTATCCCCTTAAATATTTGCATGGCTCTCTCTTGCTTGCCATTCATTTAACAGCTCAAATGTCATCTCCTGAGAGAATTTTCCCTATATCTCTCTGTTTAAGGTTACCTCGCTTTTAATCCTTCTTTGTTACATTAATTTTTCCTTTCACCACACCTATTATTATTTGAAATTTTATATATATACACACACATTATTTATTGTCAGTTTTTTCTCTCTATAATGTAGAAAAGGAACTCACCTCAGCTGTTCATTACTATAACTTACATCTTAAACAGTGCTCGGCACATATTGAAAATTAATAAATACTTTCCCAGTAAATAAATGAATTTCATAAAGAAAGAATCATAGGCTTCAAATTGTAGAGCACTATGAGACTGTAAGATTAACCATTTATAGTTTTTTATTTTAGAGTTGAGCTAAATTCCAGAAACGTGAAGGACAGATAAGCTAGCTGATTACTCAACCTAGTTACATAACTGGTTAGAGGCAGAGCCAGTATTAGAACTCAGGTCACTTGACTTCCAGTTCAAGCTTTAAAATATATTCCATACTTTTTTGGTATGTTTGCATAGGATTTCAGGTATAACTTTGGCTATCAGTGGTTTCTGACCATCTTTGAAGTCATTGTGCTATAAGTAAGAATGAGTTTATTCTAATCTTTCCCTGCTGCTGTATGCACCTAGGCTGCTAGAAGAATTTGTATAGTGACATAAATTGCTGTCATTAAAATTCATATTTTCTAGCCTACCTAGGTTCTTAAAGC